>JAWWNH010000017.1:1235000-2595000 GCA_034641385.1 Darevskia mixta | reverse complement strand
TACCTCTGAATTTAGACTGCTTCGGTTTATTCAGTGGCTCAGTGATGCTCTTGTGTCTTGACAGTGAAGAAAGGATGGATGAAATTTGGGGCGAGGATTCCACCCAAAGACACTAGTGAAATACCTATTTAAGATAAGGTTTCATACTGCAAAGGCCTTCTGGGCGTGAGTACACTGTATATCTCTATAAGAATGAACATTGCATGCACAAACAAATCCATACCCTCCAACATTTATTCAATGCAAAATAGGGACGTCCCACTCCATAATGATAATTTTACTATTTATACCCCACACATCTTACTGGGTTGCCCCAGCCACTCTGGGCAGCTTCCAACATATATAAAAACACAATAAAACATTAAAAATTTAAAGAACTTCCCTATACAGGATTGGCTTCAGATGGCTCGGGGGTCAGATAACGCCATACCCTCCAACACTTCTCCAATGAAAATAGGGACGTCCTAAGGAAAAGCAGGACATTCAGGGTGTGCTGGGCCCGGGGGTTCCCTGCTCAGTGAGGAACAGGTGGTGAGCCAAAGCCTCACCTGGGGCCGGGTAGTGGCGTGGTGAACCCGTCCAGGACGGCGGCAGGGTTCAGAGCGTGGCTCACAGTCGACAGGGCCGGGTAATAGACCAGAGGTCAAGCCAAGAAGTCCTAGTCCAAAACTAACCCAGGGGTAATCCGAGAAACGAGGTCCAGGTCTTGTCCAGAATCCAAAGGTTCAGTGAGGAGTCAGTCCAACAGAGCCAAGGCAGAACACAGGGCAGGAAACCAGGCAAGGACAGGTACAGAATTTCAGGCAGAATCTGCTTGCAGCAATGTTGCTCCCGCAACCTGGGGCGGGGTCCGACAGCCTTTTATCTTTGTCAGGGCAACGGCCGGTCCCGATCCCCCGGCAACTCACCTCCCTGTTTTGCCCGAAGGCTAGCACTCCTCCTGCGAGTACTCAGGTCTCTCCTTCTCTCAGACCTGAGTCTCTGCAGCTCAGGAGAACGCCGGTGGGTTACTGGACTCAGGGGCAGCCTCAGCCTCCCCTGACCAAACCGGTAGTGGACCAGCTGTAAGTGATGGTCCAGCTGAAGGCAACGAGGTAATCTCCGCATCTGGAGCCAGGACACGCTCAGGCTCCTGACTCGGCCCAGCTGGTGTTTGCTGCAGGGGAATCTGTGCAGACTGGGACTCTTCAGGATCAGGCCCCGGACTCGGTTCAGATGATGTCTGAGGCAGCGGATCCGGTGCAGACTGAGACTCCTCTGGTTCTGAGTCCGAGCCCGAGTCCCAGGCCATCACACAGGGATCAAATCAGAAACCGGGATGGCTTCTCTAAATCAGGGACATCCCAGGAAAATAGGGACAATTGGAGGGTCTGCAAATTCACACCCCCCCAAAAAAAGCGTGGAACCTGCCACTAAAGGAATGGGCTTTGCCCGTGATGCTGGCGTCTGTCTCGAGAGACCATGGAGTGCACCTCCATTGGGGTTGAAGCCAAACTTTTGCATTAGCAGAACCGAAGTGACCTCCCGGAGAGCAAGCCTGGGCAGTGTGTATGGAGGTCCAGGGCTGCCCAGACAACCAGACGCCCCCCCCCTCAGCCTTGCTGAAGGGGTCCAAAGGAAAGTATAGCAATACGTAGAAAGTAGAGCTTGGCTGCAGGAGTTACCAGAAAGAGGCATACAAGGCACCATCCAACCATCTTAGAGATGCCACTCTGGATTTGTGTAGGGCATAGGTAGGCAAACTAAGGCCCGGGGGCCAGATCCGGCCCAACCACCTTCTCAATCCGGCCCGTGGACGGTCCGGGAATCAGCGTGTTTTTACATGAGTAGAATGTGTGCTTTTATTTAAAATGCATCTCTGGGTTATTTGTGGGGCATAGGAATTTGTTCATTTTTTCTCTCCAAAATATAGTCCGGCCCCCCACAAGGTCTGAGGGACAGTAGACTGGCCCCCTGCTGAAAACGTTTGCTGACCCCTGGTGTAGGGCTTACTGCTTGGGGTTTTCCTTCTCCTAGATGGGCTACCTCTTCCCAGGTTGACAAGCCCCACCTGCCCCTCACTTCCCTCTACTTCCCAAGTGCAGTGTTTGGCTCCCCACCCCAAATAAATGGCAACCATTCACCTAGACTGGAGAAAATAAAGGGTTCACTCTATACAGAGGCGTAGGAAGGTCAGGTAGTACCCGGTGCGGAAAGTTTCTTGTCACCCCCCCCCCCACACACATTGATTATTATTATTTTTGCCTGCAAAAATGGTTTTACGTTATTTCATATTTTCTTACAAAGGAATAATAATAAGTAAAAATAAACTTTTATTTATACCCCGCCCTCCCCGGCTGAAGTCGGGCTCAGGGCGGCTAACATCAGATACATAACATTGATATAAAATCAAACAATAATTAAATTACCTCCTAAAAACATGTCAAAATCAAATTAAACTCTAATTAGATGGCTTTCCGCAGGGTTAGGGTTGGGAACAGTAAGTGCTCCACTGAATTGAAATTTCAGCCTTCACGACATAGGAAAACAGCCAAGTAAACAGCTATTTTCGTGGAGGAGGGTCAAGATATTAACTGATATGCATGAAATTTCATATATAGCTATATAATCCCTAGTGTAGTAAGATAAGACCTTTGGAGCAGGCATTTTCTACATAAAAAAAAGTTTTTTATGAACCACCCTAGTAGGGCAGTAATTGTTCCTTGATAATTTGTCACCCCCTCCATGATGGAACCTGGGGCGGACTGCCCCCCCCCCGCTCCCCACTTCCTATGCCCCTGACTCTATATACAAAGGGTACATGGATATACACACACATTCTCATACATTCAGAGGCCTGGCTAGGCACTGCGAAGACTCAGGGCAGAAGCCCCACAACACACATTTGTATCGGCTAATTTGTTTGAAGAGATGCCTCTTAGAAACTAAGTGGGTGGGTGGGTGGGGTATTACCAGCCCTCTGCTTTGCAGTGCCCCCCTGCCCCCCTCCCATTTGCAAAGTCAGCACTCAAAAAATGCTTTAAGAAAGGGATAGGGCCTGGGGCTTGAGCCCTCTAAGCCACCTCTCATCAGCCCTTCTGCCAATACGTTCTTTGCTGCAGGCACTCAAGAGTCGGCCTTTGTTCATGCTGTCTCTTCAGCCGGGATCGCATTTGCCGTGACCCGAGCCTGCAGCCGCGGCGAACTGGAAAAGTGTGGGTGTGATCGCAAGGTCAGAGGAGTCAGCCCTGAAGGTAAGGAGAAATACAACTGGCATGAACTAGTAATCGCGCCCCGGTCTATGGAGGAGAGCGTGAGTAATATGAGCAAGGGTTCAGAATGGAATCACTCTGGTGCTATGTGGGAAAGTGAGGGGAGAGCTATTAGCTTTGACTGGAAGAATAAAGGGAGAGGCTCCTATCTGACCATAGACACCCTGATTTTGTTCTTGTCCTTAGTAGGAGGAGCTGCTGTGATTCATTTCTGCAGAAGCACCGAAAACCGCATTACATGCTTTATAAGAATCTGCTTTTTTTGGTTTTAAGGAAGTTGCTTGGACTTCTAGTTGCAAAAAAATACAACTGGGACTGTGTGTGTGCGTGCAGTATAAGGCCTCTTAGATTGAACCTCAGAAGCCCATGGGGTTGTCGGACGACACTTTTAGTGGTTAGAGGCTAAGACGTTGGCGTCCTAAGCAGCTTCTTTCCATCCTCCTCTACTAGAAAAAAATAAAAATGGAACAAATACATTTTGGGAAATAAAATTTAAAAGCCCCTGCAAATTTGTATGACTTGTGCACGTTGCAGAATTCAGGTGCTCTGGTTGCGGAATGTTGAACATGCGTTTTAGCACTGACTGTACAGAACTCTGTTCCCTCTTCTTCCCCAACCCAACAGGGTTCCAGTGGTCAGGCTGCTCTGACAACTTGTCCTATGGCATTGCCTTCTCCCAGGCCTTCGTGGACACCACGGAGCGGAACCATGGCTCTTCCTCCAGCAGAGTACTAATGAACTTGCACAACAATGAAGCAGGCAGAAAGGTACCGTATTTTTCACTCCGTAAGACGCACCTGACCATAAGACGCACCTAGTTTTTAGAGGAGGAAAAGGGGAAAGCCCCAGGTTTTTTGGGATCAGCTCACAGTTGTGCAGCTTCTTTTGCAAAGGGGAAAAGCCCTTTTTTTTGAGGATCAGCTCAAAGTTGTGCAGCTTCATTTCAAAGGGGAAAAGCCCCTTTTTTGAGGATCAGCTCAAAGTTGTTGTGCTTACTTTGCAAAGGGGAAAAAAACCTGTTTTTATGGGGTTCAACTCACAGTTCTGCAGCTTCTTTAGGAAAGGAAAGGGAGCCGTTTCTACAGTTTCCAGACAGATAATCTAATCAGCCAGTCACATGTCGCTGGGGAAACAAACAGCCTCCCTCTGCAGAACATTCAACAATGGAGGCCTGGGCAAGGGGGCGGGGCCGGAAACGGAGCCAGAGATCGACCACACATTCGCTCCATAAGACACACAGACATTTCCCCTTACTTTTTATGAGGAATAAAGTGAGTCATATGGAGCAAAAAATACGGTAAGTCTCATGATGGGGCTCATCTATGCTGCTGTTTCAGGTGGGTTGGGAGCTTCCTGTCCCATACCCTCCAACATTTCTCCAAAGAAATAGAGACGCCCTAATCAATAAATAATAATAATAATAATAATAATAATAATAATAATAATAATAATATTTCTACCCCGCCATCTGACTGTGTTGCCTCAGCCACCCTGGGAGGCTTCCAACATATATAAAAACACAATAAAACATTAAACATTTTAAAAAAACCTTCCCCATACAAGGCTGCCTTCAGATGTCTTCTAAAGGTTGTATCTTATCTCCTTGGCTTGGGGGTTGCATAACTCCATACCCCCCAACATTTCTTTGATGAAAATAGGGACATCCTAAGGCAGTGATGGCTAACCTTGACACTCCAGATGTTTTGGGACTACAACTCCCATCATCCCTGACCACTGATCCTGTTAGCTAGGGATGATGGGAGTTGTAGTTCCAAAACATCTGGAGTGCCAAGGTTAGCCACCACTGTCTAAGGAAAAGCAGGACATTCTGGGATCAAATCAGAAACCGGGCCGGCTTCTGTAAACCTGAGCCTGTCCTTGGAAAATAGGGACACTTGAAGAGTCTGGAATTCACCCTTTTGGGCATGGAATGCTTTGGTAAAGCTTTCCCCTCCCCTACACATGTACCTGTTTGCAGCACAAGGGTGTAGCTATTAACAATCCCCCCCAAAAATTATGCTCATCCTCAACGTGCTGCTTTCTCTATGTTGATTCCAGATCCTGCCCTGCACAAAGGTGGGTGTGATTTCTTGATATGCAGTTGAAAATTCTCCCCTTGATTAGGTTATCCATGCCTTTTCCTCCCTGCACACGAATGAAGAAGGAAGTGGTGATTGTGATCTTGCTGTACATGCCCAGAAGCAACATCATTGGGCCCATGTGGAAACATCCTCCATTGCTGGGACCACCTGCACCAGTTTTCACACTTATGCAGAATCCACCTTCAATGAGCTTTTATTTTCAAAATGAAAGCAGTTTCTGGAGAAACACTTTTCAGGAGTAAAAAAAATATGCACTAGATCTAAACTGTGTGTGCACTTTGTAGGGGGGGGGGGAACAGTGATTCTACAATAAAACATTCACAGCTGAATTCAGTGCTTTGCCAAATCTGATCTTCCACTCTCTAAAGGTTTTCTTCTCCAGTAAGAGAGGATTTTGTTGTTTTGCTTTGCTTACATGGTGGTTTGAAATTTCTTAATAATATCGTTGGACTCAGGCTTGGGCTCATCTTATTGTTGTGAGGTGGTCAACAGTGGAATAATTTCCATTAAATATATATTTGCTGCTCTGCAGCACCCCCCACCTGCCCATGCTTCCATATCTGGGGGGGGGGGAACTTACGGGAGGAGTTACCTCATTACATCACCATCTGGGTTTTAAAGAATGTATAGAAAACAAGGCTAGCTACCTAGCACCTGAGATTGATACACTTGCTGGTTTTGTTTTTAATGAAAGTTCTTCCTTTTACTGTTGTTTTTTTACTGTTTTTCTTTTTCTTTTTGCGTGGTCAGGCGGAGTCCCCCCGAACCCCGGGCAGCCCCTGAGGGAAATAACGACACGTGACAATGTTCTATGGGATTAAATTGGCCACAACTTTATTAATATTCAGATGTAGGGAGACTTTGGCTCAGGCATTGGGCGTTTATCCTTCCCAGCCCCCCAGCCGGGGTTCTGGGTAATTTTCAGGGTTATCTAGCATGTGTGGGGAGTGGGTTAGCTCTGGAGAACATATGTTCAAGCAGATAGACCGCCCCCCTGTTTGCCGCCGCTGGAGGGGGAGGGCAATGACGACCTCTGGGTGTATGGTCAATGCCTCCCCCTAAGACCCCTTTAACGGGAACCCTGGTATCGCCGCCGCAATGGGGGCGGGGGTCACCGCCCCACGCGCCTCCCCCATTTTAGGTAGATGACTAAAGGATTCCGCCCAAGGCCTGCAGCTGCCAAAGTTGTGACGAATTGCTACGGGAAAGGCGAAACCTGCCAATGCAGGGGAAGTCCTTTCCAGCCCTTCAACAGCGACCTTGTCATAGCAGCGCCTGCGTGCCTGTCTGGCTGTGGAAAATAAACGGTTAATCTGCATAATAAGCTTTAATTGAGGGAGTGGAGGGTGGGGAAGCTCTGAATCCAACGGCCACTTCCCAGGTATGACTCACTTCTATTGTGTACTGTATGTTCCCTCCTTCTACCTGGCCAATCCCCCTGGCAACACCTCCCCAGCCGGGATTGGGCGGCTGCTGGAGTAGGTGGAGACCACAGGTGTCCAACCTGGGAAGGCGGTGCCAGACCCAACTGCCAGGAGCTGCAACGTGATCCCAGGGGGCTACTCGCGACCACGCAAAATGCGCACCCCATTTGATGTGGGGAACGGTCATTAAAGAAAGCTTTCTGCACAGATTACAGTTGTAATTTGGATCCTGAACGCCTTGTGAGCCGAACGTTTTGGCTTCCGAACACCGCAAACCCTGAAGTGAGTGTTTCGGTTTGCGAACATTCTTTGGAACCCAAACGTCCGTTTCGGCTTCCACGGCTTTCGATTGGCTGCAGGAGCTTCCTGCAGCCAATCAGAAGCCGTGCTTTGGTTTCCAAACATTTTGGAAGTTGAACGGACTTCCGGGACGGATTCCATTCGACTTCCGAGGTACAACTGTACTTTAAAAGTAAGCTGACTTCACTTTTAAAAAACCAACAATGATGAACAGCTGCAGGCACATAGCAGACAGTCTTTCTCACTTCCTTCACTTAAAGGAAGAGGTTTCAAGAAAGTGCAGGCACCTAGGAAGGCTGCAGAATGCACGCCCCCAGAGAAACAAAAACACCTTGCAAAACACTTTGGCCACATCAAAAGTTAGGTAAATGCAGCAAAACCTCCCTCCTTATCCAAGAAAACTTCACCAAAGTTTTCTCTCTCTTTTGATAATTTTGAAATGCAGTTTCTTTCCATGCTGATGGTGAGCGTTTGGGGGGGGGGGAACACAGACAAAATTTCCAGCACATGCGGGTTCGCTTTGTACAGATGACAGACGGCTCTAGCTCCTGAAGCTTCTGCTACACGAAACTTGAAGGTGCCCTTGGAATCTTTGCTTCTGTTTTCTAGGCCATCCTGTCCCACATGAAGGTGGAATGCAAGTGTCACGGGGTGTCGGGGTCCTGTGAGATTCGCACGTGCTGGAAGGTCATGCCCCCGTTTCACCAAGTGGGCAACCTCCTGAAGGAGAAATTTGAAAGTGCCACGGAAGTCCACCTGAAACGGGTGGGATCCCGAAAGCTGCTGGTGCCCAAGAGCTCCCGCTTCAAGCCCTACACTACTCATGACTTAGTCTACTTGGTGGCTAGCCCGGATTTCTGTAACTGGGACCCCCGAGGAGGGATCTTTGGCACAACAGGACGTCAGTGCAACAGGACTTCCCCCGCTGTGGGTGGCTGCGAGCTGCTGTGCTGTGGCCGCGGCTTCCGCACAGCTCAGGCCGAGGTGGTGGAAAGATGCAGCTGCAAATTCCGCTGGTGTTGCGCGGTGAAGTGCAGGCAATGCCGGCATCTGGTGGAAGTGCACCGCTGCCGCTAGGAGGGTACCGTAGGTGGGAGGAGGAAGGGGCCGCATGCCAAGGAAACAGAAACCCTGGCTAGGACTCTTTCGTCCATCAAAGGGGCAGGAGCCAAGTGAGTCACCGGGCGACAGTCTCCGTTGCCAAGAGCTGGGTGTGAGCACTTGGGAGGGACACGTTTCAGGAGCGTACCCACCATGACGACGTCTTTCTGGCAGAGGCTGCAGCAATTCAAATGGTTCGCTTTGTTCCGCTTTTCTTGGGACACTCTGTTTTTTGGACGCAGGGCATGCAGCCAGCTAATTTCCTTGCATAGTAGAAATAAAATGACTTTACTAAAGAAGGGTGTGTGCTTTTGTGGGTGCGTGAATAGAAGCTGCAGTGTGGAAGATCTGAATTGTTTTATGGTAGGGGTGGGTACAGATGTAGGCCTACTCTTAAAATAGGCTTCCCCTTCACATTTATAAGGGATGTGGGTGGCGCTGTGGGTTAAACCACAAAGCTTGCTGATCAGAAGGTTGGTGGTTCGAATCCCCACGACGGGGTGAGCTCCCGTTGCTCGGTCCCTGCTCCTGCCAACCTAGCAGTTCGAAAGCACGTCAAAGTGCAAGTAGATAAATAGGTACCACTCCGGCGGGAAGGTAAACGGCGTTTCCGTGCGCTGCTCTGGTTCGCCAGAAGCGGCTTAGTCATGCTGGCCACATGACCTGGAAGCTGTACGCCGGCTCCCTTGGCCAATAAAGCGAGATGAGCGCAGCAACCCCAGAGTTGTCCTAACGGTCAGGGGTCCATTTACCTTTTCACATTTATAGTGGTTTCCTCCAGTGCTATTTTTCTAGAAAAAGAGGTGGCAGAGCTCACCATGAACACCTCTGTTGTTCTCTTATAATGGCAATGGCGCCCACCTGAGAGGTGCCAGAACTGAGTTCCGGTGAGCTCTGGCTGAAAAAAAAAATCCCTGGTTTCCTCCATGCAGGATGTGTTCCTTAGGGATTTGAACACAGATCGCCATTGTATGCCTTTCACCTTCTCCCAGTCTTCAAAAGGACTGTCCATCCATATTTTTCATTTAAAAAAATGCAACTTGACGATTCATTTGAAAATATAGTTGTTTTATTTATGAAAGGGAAATCGGTTTCTTTCTTTTCTTCTTTTTTATATTTTGCTTTATTGATTCCAAAAAGAAAACGAACAGTCAACAAAAACACTTTAACATCTTACAAAAAGATATAATAGTTTCATAATACATATCTTCTATGGTGACTTCCCATCACCCCATCATGGTTCCTTAGTACTTTTTGGTTTGTTGCACTTATCTTTATCACTAATAATACATCTTAATTCTTAAGTTTCTATGGTTTCCTACTTTCCTACAGAAGTCACTCCAGGCCTGACAGTGAGTTCAGATTTTTGCAGTGCTCCCTGAGATACTTTCTATACATGTCCCATTCCCTCATAAATGTTTGTTCAGTCCGATCCCTTAATTTTTCCGTCATTTTTGCTAATTCTGCAAACTCTTAACAGTTTTGATTGCCACTCCAGTTTAGTCGGTGTTACATCTCCTTTCTAGTTTTTGCTGCCACGGTGACATAGAGAAATATCTTCCTCACCTTTTTTTGTATATCCGTGTCTATTATGCCTAAGAGGAAGGCTTCAGGGTGTTTTTTTTGCAAAGGTAATCTTGAATATCTTTTGAGTTCGCTGTAAACTGTTTCCCAAAATTCCTTTACTTTTCTACAGTTCCACCACATATGTAGCATCGTGCCTTCTGCCTCTCCACATCTCCTACAACATTTTGAGGTGTTCCTATACATTTTTGCTAGTTTTGAAGGCGTTAAATACCACCTATATAGCATCTTCATAAAATTCTCTCTCAGTGTGTAGCACGTGGTAAACCTTAGGTCTTCCTTCCATAATCTTTCCCAAGACTCCATTGGGATATTATATCCAAAGTCTTGGGCCCATTTTGACCATCACAGATTTTACTTCCTCCTCCTTGACCTCAAGGAGAAGTTTATACTGATTTTATTCTGATTTTAATCTGATTTTAAGCTGTATTTAAATCAATTGTTTGTTTTTATGTTTTAATGTATTATATATTTTGATGTTAGCTGCCCTGAGCCTGGTTTTGGCCAGGGAGGGCGGGATATAAATAAAATTTATTATTATTATTATTATTATTATTATTATACATTTTAGAGAGAGTTTTCTCTTTTGATTGAATCAACTCTTTTTCTAATCTAGATGGTTCTGTAGCAAAACCCTTCCTTTTATCTGATTTGAATGTCTCATTTAGTTGGTGGTATTGGAGCCAGTCTGAGAGATGTGATCTAATTTCATCGAAACATTTTAATCTAAGCCGGTTTTCCTCTTCTTCTAACAATACTCTATATAGGTTGGCCAGTTTCCTTTCATATTTTTTTCTTCTTCACTGCAAATGCCACTAAGGGTGATATACACCAAGGTGTTTTTGGTTCAAGTATAGCGGTTTTTGGTTCATATAGCGGTTTTCTTTTATGATTCTAAAATCCTTTGTGGACCTTAACCTTATCATACCCTAAATAGGCGTGCCATCCATAACGGTTATTGAAGCCTTCCAAATCTAATAAATCCATATTCTGTCATAGCATCCATTCTCTGATCTAGGAGAGGCAGGCTGCCTCATGGTATTATTTCAAATCTGGCAGGGAAAATTATTTATTAATAATTTGTGCTTAATCCTGGGGTTCCCCCCCCAGATGAATCTAGAGGTGTCCCATTGCCATTCTTTGAAACAGCCCAATCCCCCTATCATCAGAATTGATTGGAAGAAAAAAAGCATTTTTGGAAGTACATTCATTTTTATGGTGGATATTCTTCCCCAGAATGATAATTTTAACCTACTCCAAATCTCCAGGTTCCTTTTGATTTCTTTCCATGTTTTTATATAGTTATCTAGGAATAGATTGATATTTTTTGCCGTTAGCCATATTCCTAGTCAGTGATGGCTAACCTTGACACTCCAGATGTTTTGGAACTACAACTCCCATCATCCCTAGCTAACAGGATCAGTGGTCAGGGATGATGGGAGTTGTAGTCCCAAAACATCTGGAGTGTCAAGGTTAGCCATCACTGTCTAGGTATTTTACTTTCTTACAGATTGTCAGTTCCGAAGTTCTTTCTAGTTCCTCTCTTTCTTGGGCTCCCATATTCTTAACCAATAATTTCGTTTTGCTACTGTTCAGTTTGAAGCCCACCACTTGACCAAATTCCTTGATTGTTTCCAACACTTTTAATAAGCTTTCCTTTGGATTTTCTGTCATGATTATAAGGTCATCAGCAACGGCTTTTAATTTGTATGACTTCTCCCCTACTACAATTCCTCTAATGTTTGTATATTCTCTTATTTAGTAGTTCCAATACTAGTATAAATAACAATGGAGATAATGGACACTCTTACCTTGTCCCTTTTCCTATATTACAGCTGTCTGTGACATTTCCATTTATGATTAGTTTAGCCCACTGATCTGAATATATTGCCTCAATTCCTTTACAGAAGGTCTCTCCACAACCCATTCTATACATTAATCTTTTCATAAAATGCCAGGATATGTTGTCAAAGGCTTTTTCTGCATCTACTAGCATTAGTGCTGCTGGTTTATCATTCCTGCTTTCTAAATATTCCAAAATATCAATCACATTTCTAATATTATTTTGCATCTTCCTTCCCGCTTGATCTTCATGAATGATCTCTTTCAGTGTCTTTTTAAGTCAAAAGTTCTTTTGAAACTGATTTCCCCCTTTAAAAAGACTTAAAAAGGGAAATCAGTTTCAAAAGAACTTTTTTTTTTTTGATGTTGCAAGCACCAGCTGGCTTCTTCTGCAAATTGGTGGAAGTGGTTTTTTCTCTCTGAGATTAATCCTGGAGAGGGAATGGTGTGTTTGTATACAACATTGTGAGCGTATTGCCACAGCAGCTTGATTGCTAAAATACCATATGTCTGTATTCATTCATAGGCATTCTAACAGGAGCCATACCATTAATTCACACAGACGGGGATGAAACACAATGCTGTGTACAGCATCGCTGTCAAATAAGGTTGTGTGGAGTCTATAGCTCAGCCCAGAATTCCTACATCCCAGAACTAGTCATTGTGAAAAAAGAAACAATGCTTCATTGTTTAGAATTCTGCTTAAATGAAAGATCATGGTACTTGATGCAGACCCTGGGAGAGTCCATGGAAAAGAGACTATTTTGCTTAAAAACCTAAGGAAGCGAAGGCAGGTTTTGCCAGACTTTTGAAAAACTAAAAGTGATTTGAGTAGGGTTGCCCAAATCTGGTCTGAAACTAGAAAGAAATCAAATTCTGGACAAAGGAAGTGAAGTGACAGATTGAGCAACACATTTCAAGCCTGTCTAATGCTAGATTCTGAACATAGAATTTACTTTCTGGTCATGAGACTTGGGCTTGTTAAGGGGAAACATCTGCACTCGCACGCATGCTGTGATCTGATAAGAAAAAAGTCACCAAAATGTTCACCAGAAATGAAGACACCACACCAAGAGGAGCCCAACAGAGCTGAAGAGAAGCCACAGATCACGGTGCACTGAAATGGTCCTTTATGTATTAGAATACAAAGCATATGGCCTAGCAATATTGTTGAGATTTGAATTCACTGATGGAGATATGGGTAAGGGATCACTGGGGTTAAATGGCAATGCTGCGCTATCTGCCTTCTTGCGGATTCTGCTCCAGGTTGCAGAGTCCCAGATGAGCCTGAAGGATTTGGGCGAAGATGGTTGGTGCTGTAGAGACACATTTTAGCTGTACAGCGAGAGTATCCACAGTGGCATCACTCCTAATACCAAGCAAAGGACAGAAGAAACCCGTAGAGACTATGCCCTGCAGAATGCCTTGTATCAGATGAGAGTCATACACTGCCCATGCGTACGTCTCTATGTGCTGCGTCTTCTCTGCCTTACCGCCTCGCTATTGGAGCCACTGCTTTCACTCTCTCTCCTCTCCATTACGGATAAAGAAATTCTTGTTCCAAAGCATCACTTGCTCTTCCCCTTCCTCCCTACTTAGCAAACGGTAAGTCTGGTGCTTTCGGCAAGGCCTCCGCATCACCTGAGGACAAAGGGGTGGAAGAAGAACAATAGAACGTTAGAGCTGATTTCATTGCTTCTGACAAAGGATCAAATCACCTCGCCCCAAACTAACCACAGGGTTAGGGAAAAGCCACCAGTTCATAGCTGTCAAACCCCCCCTTTTTTGGCGGGAAACTCCCTTATTCCAATGCCGTTTCTGCTGCTATCCTGGATTGTTGATGTCCCTTAAATTTCCCAGATTTCAAAGGAAGCAGCTCCTCCCTCCCTGCCGGCCAGGGAGGCTCCTCAGCTGCGTTGCTCGGCTGCCAATAAGGAGTCTGAGACCGACTGGGGGCGGAGCTTGCATGCCTTGTGCAGCCAGACCCTCACGCCCAAGCAGACAGACAGCCTGCCTGCCGTCTATGTGCTCGCTCTTTCACTCACCCATTTGCGCGCAGGCTCTGGAGCGCAGGGTGGCGAGGCTACTTGGTGCCATTGCACCGCCCTCGCGGCATCCCTTATTTTCAAATCTGAAAGTTTGGAAAAATCCCTTATTTTCAAATCCGAAAGTTGACAGCTATGCACCAATTCGGTCGCACTGGGTGCTGCGCTGCAGGGGGCACCGTAAGTGCTGTAGAACGGAGTGCAAGAGGCAGGGGAGGGCACCAGGTTTCAGCATCACACAGGGTGCCGCTGAAATTTGAGAGCCCAAAGTTTGCCACTACTAGCCAAGTGGAACTTGGCATCCTTTAGAACTGGTGTGGGGAACCCTTAGTCCTCCAGATGTTGCAGGACTACAACTCCCATCAATTGCAGCGGCAATTGTAGTTCAGCAACATCTGGAGGGCTAAAGTTGCCCTGCACATTCTTTAGATGTTCCTGGAAAGAATAAACTTGGGACATAGGAGGAAGCATTTGGCAGAGCCTGGATACCCTACAAAGACTGAACCAAGTTCAGATGGGGAGCAGAGCTGCTGAGTAGTTGGAAATGACTTCCAAAAGAGCGGCTAAGGGCTCCTCCAGATCTCTTGTTGCGCCACACTTTCCAGGCACAGGTCTGAGCTTTAAAGCTCCATGTCCGAGTGGTTTTTGTTTTCCCAGGGAAAACCTCCATTTTACCCCTGAATTGGAGCAAACAGCAATCCATGGAAAATCACATTGATTCAGCAGCAAAAATGGCTTCCCCCAGGGTGCAAGCCTGGGCAGTGTGCATGGAAGTCCTGGGCTGTCCGGATGACAAGACGCCATTCTCGGTCTCTCTGATGTGCTCCAAAGGAAAGCAGAGCAATACGTTTGGCACCAGCTTGGCTATAGGACTTGCCAGAAGGAGGCGTACAAGGTGCCATCCAACTGTCTTAGGGACGCCGCTCCGGATTTGTGTAGGGCTTACTCCTGAGCTTTTTCTCCTCCCAAAGATATGCTGCAAGGTTTAGGGTGAGAGTTTTCCTTCTCCCAGATGGGCTACCTTCCCAGGTTGACGAGCCCCATCTGCCCCTATCACTGCACCTTTTCTTCTCAGTAAAATGCAGGTGTTCCTTGGGAAATTGCCAGGACAAAAACAAACAAACAAATGCTCGGGTCTGGTGCTTGAAAGTGCAGACATGTGCCCAGAAACATGGCCCAAAAGGAAGTCTGGATGAGCCCTCAATGCATGATCCAACTAAACAAAGACAGCCTTGTTGCTTTTTACCTCTTTTCTTTTTAGTTGAAAGGAATAGGACGAGGATAAGCTTTGCCTTTCCAAAAAAAATGAAAGGCACAAATACAGGATGGGTGACACCTGGCTTGAGAGCAGTACATGTGAAAAGGATCTAGGAGTCTTGGTAGACCATAAACTTGACATGAGTCAACAGTGTGATGCAGCAGCTAAAAAAGCCAATGCAATTCTGGGCTGCATCAATAGGAGTATAGCATCTAGATCAAGGGAAGTAATAGTACCACTGTATTCCGCTCTGGTCAGACCCCACCTGGAATACTGTGTCCAGTTCTGGGCACCACAGTTCAAGAAGGATATTGACAAGCTGGAACGTGTCCAGAGGAGGGCAACCAAAATGGTCAAAGGCCTGGAAACGATGCCTTATGAGGAACGGCTTAGGGAGCTGGGTATGTTTAGCCTGGAGAAGAGAAGGTTAAGGGGTGATATGATAGCCATGCTCAAATATATAAAAGGATGTCATATAGAGGAGGGAGAAAGGTTGTTTTCTGCTGCTCCAGAGAAGCGGACACGGAGCAATGGATTCAAACTACAAGAAAGAAGATTCCACCTAAACATTAGGAAGAACTTCCTGACAGTAAGAGCTGTTCGACAGTGGAATTTGCTGCCAAGGAGTGTGGTGGAGTCTCCTTTTTTGGAGGTCTTTAAGCAGAGGCTTGACAGCCATCTGTCAAGAATGCTTTGATGGTGTTCCTGCTTGGCAGGGGGTTGGACTGGATGGCCCTTGTGGTCTCTTCCAACTCTATGATTCTATGATTCTAATGAGGGAGCACTCAAGAAACAACTAATTTCTTATACTTAAGCTTCAAGAAGGGAACTTGAAGGTATCATCTCCCACCTTCTCTCCAGCATGGCTGTCTTTCAGACACTGCTTGCTCTTGAAAGAACAGTAGGTGGGGTGTTGAACTCCTGTCGAGTCGCAGATCTGGGAAGAAGGAAATGACAAGGTGGCGGGGATAATAGGAACAAACCAACATGATGGGGGCAAGGGACAGATATTCCATTAATACTCACTTCTTGTGGGAAATCTCCATTTTGGAAGTAGGAATACTCTGTCTTCAACCACAGAGACACCCGATAATCATCACAGCCATGAGCAGCCAAGCGACCGCACCAATAGTCTGCTTTCAAGCCTGCATATGTATCAACCCCAAAATACTCTTCTACCCCTTTGGGGACCTGATGATAAAAAATGAGGAGGAGGGAAAGGGGCGGAATCAATGGAACTTGTCCGCAAGCGAAGCTTTCTCTAATATCTGGGCAACCTAAACGTTTGGCTTACCCTGGAACGCATAGCCTGGTGCTGAGCCAAGATCCCCGGGTTCATGTAGGATGTGAATATGCCACCAACACAGTGGGTACGCTTCAGATTGGAGGCCCCTTGGCACTGCTCTGTCTTCAGGGAGCAGAAAGCACACTCAGAGCACATGTCGGCGTGGCGTCGGCCAAGGCTATCACACACCTAGGGAGTGACGGAGCAGTGAGAAGGACCAAAACAAAGCCGCGCCTGCTGGAACAATCTACCTCTCTGTCTTGAAGCATGTGGCAAACCATTGTTGCGGGTGCAGTCCTTCCCAACATGTCAGTCCTTCTGTTCAGAGTGCCGTCCCCTTGCCTACTATGCAACATTCCTCAGATGGAAATAGGGACAAATGTCGGGCGGCTTCTCCTCCTCCTCACCCGCTCTCCAGCGAGCTGCCCAAGAGAGGAGGCCAGCAGTGGCAGCCATAGAGAGCCCATGGGATGCTCCTTCACAGCTGCCACTGCTGTTGCTTGGGACAAGCGCTGGCTCATCCTGCTCTCCGAGCTCAGTGGCAGCAATAGGGAAATAGGGAAATTTCGGGATCAAGTCAAACACCAGGGTGGCTTTCGTAATTCCAGGACTGTCCCTGGAAAATAGGGGCGCTTGGAGGGTATGCCCTTGTAACTGAACTGGATCCAAAAATTGATTTGCTGCTAGGCCAGGTTCAAGGTACTTGTGAGAATTCTCAAAGGCCTAAATAACTTGGGCGCCAGTTGTCTGATTCCTGTGTTCCACTCCAGTCACTGAGATCTTCTGATGGGACACTTCTGGTGGTGCCACGTGCCCCTGAGGCCTGGTTGACCATCACTAGAGACTGATCCTTTAGTGTGCTGAGCCCTGCCCTGTGGAACTGTTTATTCTTCCCTCAGAAGTTTTTTGAAACCTGTGTATAGACAAGCATTTACCACATGAATGTTCTTTTTGTTGTTGTTATGTTTTGTATGGACGACCTCTTTGTTGATTTTATTTTTATATGTTGCATTCCTTTTATATGTTGCATTGCTGCATTCTTTTTTAAATGAATGTGAGGATTATAAATTCACAAATAAAGTTCTGTTCAACCAAACTGCCTCCCCTCCTCCTCTCATCAGGAGCTCTTACTAGCTCAGAAGGTGGCACCAAAATTTAAGGTGGGCTTGGAGACCTCCCAGTTTATCAACTGCTGGGCTCTGCTGTAAGAAGGTATGAAACTGGCATCCAGCACGGAGCTTACCAAATCCCCAAAGCCAAAGGTTTTTGACTCCATTTGTTTCCAGGCCTTGCTAACAGCTGAGGATATGCAAATGTCTTGCAGCACTGCATAGCAGAGAATCACCAGAGCTTCTTCCTTGTCAAGAGCTAAGAGGCTAAGGCAACAAAGGAGAAACGGAGAGAAGGAAATTGTGAGAAGGAGGGCCATTTTGATCTCCCAACCCCCTCACAATATCTCTTAGAGGCAGCTCCGATACCTGGGTGCTCAACAGCCCTAGCAGAAACCGCTGAAAATGGCAGCCTTCTATGTCAATCTTCTCATTGTAACTAATTAAGGAAACATGGGACTAAGATGACTCATGTTTGGGGAAATGTGGGTTGCGCTATCTAAGTAGATAGAGGAAGGGGAAGTTGATATCCAACTGCCATTTTCAGTGGCAAACCCGTATCTACTCTCATGCCTTGTTTGAGCCTCAGAACAGTCCTTATTTAAATCCACAGGACAAGTGCCCCTATAGTGTAATGCAGAGCCTCACAAAATAGTTTCCCCCGGGTCCCATAGAGGAGGAAATCTGTGCTTTGGAGGAACCCATAAATGGTTATCCAAAGAGAGTCCTATTACAATACCACCACATTGAAGGGCCATCAGAATATGTGCATGTTTTTTTCCAGTTACAGACAAGTAATCAAGTGATGCCTTGCATGAGTGAATGGGCCATCATGGATGGTGATTGGCAAAAAGAGAGAAATGCCCATGCAATTGGAAAATTAGCAAAAGAAGTTGACAATTTTAAAATAGATATTACATATGATTGAATATGCAGTTGTTTAGGTTAATAATAACTGATGCTAACATATAGGGCTGGATTTTACTAACCCGGCCTAAGGATTCCTACTACCGGTAGCACAATGGGGGATTTCCTCCCTCCCCCGCCCTCTGAAATCCACTCTGAAATCTGTCTGGAGAATGCTGCAGAACAGTGTGTGGGATGTGGAGACGGGAGATCATTCCATTTGGCAAGCAGAAATCCTTGCCCTGATGGAATGATCATCTTAGTGCAATGCTGAATGCCAACGGCAGACCTTGCTTTTGAAAAATTCGCAACGTGCTCCTTTAAGCTCTCCCTCCAGCTGCCAGAAAATCTAATTGTGCTCTATGGTTTTGCAATGCATTATCTGAACGTGTGGAACTGCCAAAGGCTTGGGATACTTTAACACTCTAGCAGGATACACCAGCAAACTCTTGGGTCCTAACAAATGTGCAGATATGAAACCCTGACAAATGTCTTTGTGTGTGTGTGTGTGTGTGTGTGTGTGTGTGTGTGTGTGTGTGTGTGTGTGTTTTAAGGAGAAATGTATGACTGGGGGAAAGGAGGAGGAGGGGTTCTGAAGTAAAGACGAGGCAGGTGAGGAGAACATTAGTCCCCTGTCTTAGTTCCAGGTCCAGGGTTTGGGGGACCCTTGGGTAACATGTCCCCCATCTTTGTGGGTCTCCCTTCTCCTCACCAAGGCACCACCACCTACTCCTTTGCCTTGTTCTTCTGGGCCCAATCCCTACAACTTCCAGGGTAGGAGGAAGCCAGGAGGGAAGTGGAGACTACTGCTCTTCACTTTGTTCTTCTCATTGCTTGCATTTTTTGAGAAGGTAGCTGAACAGGTGACAATAATGAACAGGATGTTTGCCCCCTGTAGGGTTGTGAGCATCAGCTAGTGCCTGACAACACCTACCCCTGACACAAGTACCGATTCCTTTCTCCCCATCGCTCCTTTGCTCTACATCACCCGAGGATGTGCTTCCCCCCCATTTCTTTATTTGAAACTTCGCTCAACCTGCTATTCGTTCATTCAAACCACATTTCTTTCCACATTCATGGCTTCTTGTCTGCGTTTCAACTTTTTGTCGTCGCTGCTGCTGCTTCCTGGGTCGGCAGCAACAGAACTGATTTGGGGGAGCTGCCATTATAATTTCCCAGAATGCTCTGAGAATTGCATCATTGTGGGACATTTGGGGTGGTGGTGGAAAAGGAAAGTTCCATTAGCATCAACCCCTTCTTTCCAAATGACGCGATGTTCAAAGAAGTCTACGAAAAAGAAGTGGAAGTCCCCAAAATGAGCTGCTGTCACTCTTAGGGAAAGATAAACTCCCAACCCTCAAATGGGTATAAATGGGATGACAATGAACCTATTAATTACTCAGGACAAGTCGTTCCATTACATCTAAAACTTCAACCAAAGTTTAATTCTTTGCTCATTATGAAACAGATATGCACCCTTAGAATCCACTCTTTCCTGAAGTAGCTGCTCTTTCTCTCTTTTTAAAAGTGAATGGATTTGGTCTTCCTTGTTTTTTACTTGGTTTTAGAGTGTGTGGGCTTATGGCTATTTGTGACTTGGCCGTCACAATGGAGAAATAACTGAGGGACTGCTAGACTGGCCCAAATTGGGAGCTGAAGCGTTACATCAAAGTCAATAATTTCATATACCCTATATACTCGAGTATAAGCCTAGTTTTTCAGCACATTTTTTGTGCTGAAAAGCCGCCCTCGGCTTATACTCGAGTGAGGCAGACAGTGGCTCCTATTAAGCTTTCCCAGGTTTTTTGTGGTAAAATTGGGTGCCTCGGCTTATATTCGGGTCGGCTTATACTTGAGTATATACGGTACCTTTGGCTAAGTTGTTTTTAAAGGAATAAGGATACAGAGAACCAATGATTTCCTTCATAAAACAAAGCAATGCAGCTGTCGCTCATCTACACACTGATTTAGCACTCATAGGGTGCTAGGCCCTGTACAAAATAAATCCTGTATGCAATTCCTGACCAGAAAGCACCTTACATTCAACATTTAAGAAGAACATGGATTGATGATGTAGGAGATCTGGGGAGGAGGCAGCAACGAGTAAAGTGAGAGCAGAGGAATGATGGGGGTGACTCAGCTGTATGGCTTTGCAGTGTGCCAGAATATCCCTACCCTGTACATTGTTTGTTGGGGTGACTATGTTGACCGAGTTGAAGAAGCAAGTCTTGAAAATAAACTTTGGGACTTTCCACATTATTTGTCCTCAATGCACTTTTTATTGTCTACTTGTAACTTTAGTCCACACAAGCATTTTGGATATATAGAAATATATATTTCGTGAATATAATGAGGGGAAACAGCAGGGAGGAGCCAGTGGGAGCTGACAACAATGGTGTCACATCGTTAGGCATCTTCCTCTAGGCCCTGCCATCTGTGCTTTGGGGCCTGTTTTCCTCAGCAAATGGTACTACTTTTGGCCTGGGAGCAAGACTTGCCCTTACCTCCCCTTGGAATCGGTCCCTTCCTGGCTATTCAGGATATTCATATCTTCTTCTCTGCCTTTGAAAGGCTGCGTGTTCTCGGCATTCAGGGACTGCTCCAGGGAGAAGGCCATGCCGATCAGGCGGTGGATGCTCTTATGGAGCTGCTGGTTCGAGAGCCCCTTGCTGGCTGTCGTCTCTTCAACTTTGGGGGCGGGCGTTTCGGTGTCGGGCACGACTTCCGCAGTGGCCGCGATAAGCACGGCACTCACGTAGTCCAGCTTGCTGGAGGGAGTTGGGGAGGAGTGTTCCTTGGTCACGGGCTCCTGGCCTGAGACGGCAAAGGAATATTTCAAAATGGCATCGATGTTGGAGCGGAGGCGGGCGTCGCGGGAGGGTGTGGCACCATGGTCTATTTGCGGCATGTTACGCAGCTGGCTTGGGGATGGAGAAACGGCATTGACTTCATCTTGATCCTCGTACTCATCTTCATGTTTGTACTCATGCTCATGCTCATGCTCATGCTCAGGTTCGTGCTCATGTCCGTGTTTGTGCTCATGCCCGTGCTCATGCCCATGCTCATGTTCATGCTCATGTTCGTGCTCACGCTCGTGCACAGGCTCCTGCTCATCCTCTTCAAACTCAGGGCATAGTACCCGCTATTCAGGGGTGGGGGGGTGGAGGAAGGAGAAAATTTGGGGAAACGTGACCAATTGTCTTGGGTGAAGAATCCTCTCTCCCACACCCCCATGTAAAAGAGGACTGTCTCCATTTCTCATCAGCCCTAGTTCCTTACCTGGCATTATTAGTATTAGTATTAGTATTAGTATTAGTATTAGTATCAAATCAAATCAAATCAAATCTTTATTACGGTCATAGACCAGCATAAAAGGATAGGATACAGTCATTTAAAATCTGATAACCGTTTTGGATAGCCAAAAGGTATTAAGACAGAAGGTGAATATAAAAGTCTATGAGAATTTAAAAGACGCTAAAAGAATCTAAAAAATGGTATAGGAGCATTGGGCAGGTGTGTATTAGCATTAGCATTAGCATTAGCATTAGCATTAGTACAATGGTGCCTCTGGTTATGTACTTAATTCGTTCCGGAGGTCCGTTCTTAACCTGAAACTGTTCTTAACCTGAAAGCACCACTTTAGCTAATGGGGCCTCCCGCTGCCGCTGCGCCGCCAGAGCACAATTTCTGTTCTTATCCTGAGGCAAAGTTCTTAACCTGAAGCATTATTTCTGGGTTAGCGGAGTTCTTAACCTGAAGCGTATGTAACTTGAAGCGTATGTAACCTGAGGTACCACTGTATTAGTATTCTAGGCCGTCAATCTGACTGGGTGGCTTCCAAAAAATTAAAACATCAAACACAGTAAAATATCAAACATTAAAAACTGCCCTAAACAGGGCAGTATGGAGGTTTTGGGCTGCCTAGACAACAAGACTCCCCTCTTGGCCTTACTAATGTGGTCCAAAGGAAAGCAGAGCAAGATGTTTGGCACTAACTTGGTTACCGGAAGGAGGCGTACAAGGCGCAATGCAAACACCTTAGGACTCCACTCTGGACTTGTGTAGGGTTTACTCCTTAGCCTTTCCTTCTCCCAACTTAGCATGATGTGGAATTCCTCGTATCATTTTAAAGAGAGGCTTGAAAGAGGCGTATCGTTTCCCCTGGCATGCAGACCTATTTGTTTCGTCGCCTCTTCTAAAAGAATTTCGGCAGGTTTTCCAAATAAAATTAAATCTTCAAAACCCAATTACCGGGGTCAAAAGGAAAGGGCACACAAAGAGCAATGTTCTGTCTTGAAACAACCCTAATTTAATACATTATCTGAAAAAAAGGTACCACCCGCCTCCCGCTTGAAAGCAGATCAACCCCTGTGCCATTTCTAAGGAAGATGAGGCAGGGCCAGGAATCAAACAGGATTGGGAAGCTACATTCACTGTTCTTTCTCTGGCCACACGGGTTTTGCAAGTTTTGGAAGCACCACAAAAGAAATTGCAAAACCTGCCGGGCCAAGAGGCTACGGTGAAATGAGCCTATCCACCACAGGCAGTGAAATTAGGGGTGTTTGGTTGTGTTAACAGCACAACCCCTTCTCTGCATTCATTAATCAGTCCTTCCAGCCTGGAGCCAAGGCAATATTAAAGTCCTACTTGCTGCAGCAGATATAAAGGACCGGGGAAATAAAAGGCAGGAAAGTGTAGCAATTGCATAATCCCCCTATAGATTAAAATTTCAGCAGCTGGTAAGAGCATGAGTAGTTCAGGGATATATATATATATATATATATAAAGGTAAAGGGACCCCCTGACCATTAGGTCCAGTGGTTGCGGCGCTCATCTCGCTTTATTGGCCTAGAGCCGGCGTACAGCTTCCGGGTCATGTGGCCAGCATGACAAAGCTGCTTCTGGCGAACCAGAGCAGCACACAGAAACACCGTTTACCTTCCCGCCAGAGCGGTTCCTATTTATCTACTTGCACTGGCATGCTTTCGAACTGCTAGGTTGGCAGGAGCTGGGACCGAGCAACGGGAGCTCACCCCGTCGCAGGGATTCGAACCGCCGACCTTCTGATCACCAAGCCCTAGGCTCAGTGGTTTAACCCACAGCACCACCTGGGTCCATATATATATAAGTTGTGTGCCCTTGTTTCTCAGTTTGACCCTTTTACATGGTTTTGTATGTTTTGTGGTATTTTATGCATTGTGACTTGCCATTATCTTTATTGATTGCAGTTTAGTGATTCTTTGTTGTAACTGTTAAGTGTAAACTGTTTAATTTTTATTTGCTGATATTTAATTTTACTGTTTACTCTTATGTTCTGACGAATGATTGAATATTGCTTTACAGTCGTACCTTAGAAGTCGAATGGAATCCGTCCCGGAAGTCCGTTCAACTTCCAAAACTTTCGCAAACCAAAGCACGACTTCTGATTGGCTGCAGGAAGCTCCTGAAGCCAATCAGAAGCTGCAGAAGCCCCGTCGGACGTTCGGCTTCCAAAAATAGTTCGCAAACCAGAACAGACACTTCCGAGTTTGCAATGTTTGGGAGCCAAAACACTCGACTCACAAGGCGTCCGAAAACCAAGATACAACTGTATTTGATAAGAGTTGTTTATTTTAAAGTTGTGCTTTTATTATGACTTTTTTGTATTGGATCAGATTGTTAATTGGTGTGCGATCTTTGCTGTCTATTTTGTTGTTTCTTCAGGTTGTAAACCGCCTTGGATATGGTAATATAGAAAGGTGGTATACAAATTAAAAGTGAAATAAAATATATGAGTGAAATATCCCTGCCCATCCAAACATTTGCCCTAAGATCTGAGCAAAGGCAAGGGACTCGTAAGAAGTTCCATACTGTGACAAGCTCCTGACAGTCATGATTTCTGAATAGCGTACTGTATGTCAATTTAAGGCAGCAGTTTCTTGGTCTGTGCATTGGTGTCCCTTGTTGTCAAGGCTGCAAAATGGAGGAAGACTAATACAGTGGTACCTTGGTTCTTGTACTTAATCCGTTCCGGGAATCCGTTCGACTCCCAAAACGGTTCAAAAACCAAGGCGCGGCGTCCGATTGGCTACAGGAGCTTCCTGCACTCAATCTGAAGCCGCGTTGGATGTTCGGCTTCCGAAAAACGTTTGCAAACCAGAACACTCACTTCCGGGTTTGCGGTGTTCGGGAGCTGATTTGTTCAGGAGCCAAGCCATTTGAGCACCAAAGTACCACTGTATAGCATTGTGCTATCAGGTATCAGTGTAACTCCACCTCCCAAGGGAAGCCACTGGGCCCTTGCCAAAGCATCAATAAGACTGTGGCCTGGTTTGTGTGGCACCTTGCCTCACCCCAGCCATCTCGGCTTGCCTGCCCACTCTCAGTCTGCATTTTTTGTTCCAGCTCCTCTCTGGGCATCTTTTCATGTAGGACCTTGTCCTGTATCTCAGTGTTCCCCAACCTTGGGCCTCCAGCTGTTTTTGGACTACAACTCCCATCATCCCTCGCTAGCAAGACCAGTGGTCAGGGATGATGGGAATTGTAGTCCGAAAACAGCTGGAGGCCCAAGGTTGCGGAACACTGCTGTATCTCTTATCTGTGCCTTTGCACCTACCCTCCTGCAATCCTCCAATTATGTGGGTGGGTGAAGGGTAAACCTATTAAGGGACCTTAATGATATCCACATGCCTCAACCTTCTGCTTTTTAGCCAAATCACCCAGAATTTCACATTCTTCTAAAAACAGGAGCTCTATTGCAGCGGCCAGACATACTTCTCCTTTCCCTCACCTTGACGTAGAACCTCCGGTTTGAACACCGAAACTGTGCAAATAGACAAAAAGTCTCAAAACGTAGGATGTGAGGAAGATCCGCACAGATGGGACCTGGAAGCAGAAGGCGAAAAGTCTTACCATGGGAAGGAAGAACGAAAAGTACCATATCCTCCAGCATTGCACAGAGGTAAACAAATGTACCGCTTGTTGAACTGAGCTATACATTATGTTCTCTAATGATTGAGGGGCCTGTGGCAGTATACTGCGGGACAACGAACTACCATTAGCCAATTTCTTTTTTTCCCAATTCCCTTAAAGCCAGGAGGAGAATTTCTACATTGTTTTGCTTCCAAAGCACATGACATTCAGAACTGCATAGAATTATCGTTGCAGACGATAAAAGCCCGTTCCCGTTTCCATGTAAATTCAGATTAATAGTTACAGTTGTGTTTTGGGGAATCAAAGGGGGGAAAGGGCACAATCCACTCCAAGGTGCTCCTGGGCAAGCCTTGCACACAGGTCTGTTTCCGGGTGAATTGTGTCCTCCCTGAACAGTACGGCAGCAAAGCCGAGCCGATGAAAACACCTAGAGCATCTTCTGCTTCTTCTCTTAGGCCTTCATCTAGTAGGCTGAGAGTGGATCCACAAGTGGGTCTTGGCGTGACCTAAGCAGGGTTGCTTCCCTGGCAAAACCACCACTGTATTTTAATTTTTGAAGAGAAATAGAAAAATAAGAGGAGTATGGAGAGAGATGGGGTAGGTCTAGCAATATATATCTTTTGCTTGTTCTATACTCGCTGATTGGGCTAGCTATGCTCCTTTTGTGAACTGTAGTTTGCTAGATAATAATAAATAATAATAATAATAATAATAATAATAATAATAATAATAATAATAGTAATAATTTTATTTATACCCTGCCCATCTGGCTTGGTTTCCCCAGCCATTCTGGGCGGTTCCCAATAGAATATTAAAAACACGATAAAACATCAAACATTAAAAACTTCCCGAAACAGGACTGCCCTTGAGATATCTTCTAAAAGTCAGATAGTTGTTTATTTCCTTGACATCTGCAGTTTGCTGCAGATACTGAAAAGTATTTTTGCTGCAGATACTAAAAAGTATTTATTAGCCACCTCTCTGCCCCATCCTGACAGAAGTACAATTCCAAGGGTTCCCCAGCGTGAAGAAATACTGCAAACCCCACAATTCGCCAGTGTAGGTATGCCTTGCGGAAGAGGAAATTATAAAGTTTTGTTTTTTAAAAAATTCAAAAGTTGGTTCTATGCTGAAAATTGGTTTTAAAGGTTGGTGTGAAGTCTGAAAAAGTTGAAGATGGTTGCCATAGGACCCGCACAGACATTTACAGGCCATCTTTAGAGAGATCTGTAGATTTACAGACTATAGGAAAGGCTGTTGGTGGCAGGAATCATCATATATTGAATAAAGTGCAGTCAGAGTCTCACCACAAAAGGGTTCTGGAGGGAATCTGAAGCGTGAACCAGTGATCTGCACATACCCTCTGGGATCTCGCCATGGTTCTCATACTGATCCAGCTGTAGGATTTTAGGATCCTGGCAACCTTTGCTACGTCGGATCTGACACACCACGCTTGCCTTCCACTTGGGCCTCATAGACGCGAAAAAGTCCACATACTCGTCAGTCGTGAGGGGGCTGCCTGGCTGGTAGGACAAAGTCCTCGGGATCAACTGGGCCAAGAAGATTAGGAACCCTGAAGGAGAAGTTATCCGCCTGTCAGATTTTTATCGCTTATAGTCAGCGGCCGTTACAACGCATATTACAAAACAAAACACATGTTATAAGAAGTCCAAGAGGAAATTAAGTTACTACAAAGAAAAGGAGTACAAGGAGATAGAATCATAGAGTTGGAAGAGACCACAAGGGCCATCCAGTCCAACCCCCTGCCAAGCAGGAACACCATCAAAGCATTCTTGACAGATGGCTGTCAAGCCTCTGCTTAAAGACCTCCAAAGAAGGAGACTCCACCACACTCCTTGGCAGCAAATTCCACTGTCGAACAGCTCTTACTCTCAGGAAGTTCTTCCTAATGTTTAGGTGGAATCTTCTTTCTTGTAGTTTGAATCCATTGCTCCGTGTCCGCTTCTCTGGAGCAGCAGAAAACAATCTTTCTCCCTCCTCTATATGACATCCTTTTATATATTTGAACATGGCTATCATATCACCCCTTAACCTTCTCTTCTCCAGGCTAAACATACCCAGCTCCCTAAGCCGTTCCTCATAAGGCATCGTTTCCAAGCCTTTGACCATTTTGGTTGCCCTCCTCTGGACACATTCCAGCTTGTCAGTATCCTTCTTGAACTGTGGTGCCCAGATGTTATAAGAATTTTAAGGTCTCAAATATAGAATAAATATTCATAAATGCACACATATCTAAATATATGAACGTGTCTGAAATAGTATGGGAGAGCAATCCTGGAGCCATTTTTGACTCTCACAATGACCTCAAATAGTCCTCTGCAGTAAGGGAGGCAAATGGGGAAAGCCTTCCCATTGTCTTTTTGCTTGCAAATCCTGTCTTTAAGGGCGTATTTGTGCGTGCATAGGGCGAGCCTGTGACCTGGATTCAAGAACTAAAGCAGGCTTCCTCAACCTCAGCCCTCCAGATGTTTTGAGACTACAATTCCCATCATCCCCGACCACTGGTCCTGCTAGCTAGGGATCATGGGAGTTGTAGGCCAAAAACATCTGGAGGGCTGAGGTTGAGGAAGCCTGAACTAAAGTATTAACCATCACAAAAGAATGGCCAGACTGCCCAGGTAATGCAATCAGTGACCATTATCAAGTATCCTGGAAGACAGGATTTCTGCTGTAGACCACCTCCTTCTGTGATGTATGTATGATGTTTTGGGGGGTGGTCTTGGGCTACAGGGTGGGCAATTTCAAAAGTCTATATAAGGGCTTGAGCACCATTGTTCAGGGTTCTCCTCCCTCTGTGTGTGGTGAGTGGGGACTCTGTTGCAACAGTTCCTTTAATAAAGATCAGGCTTACTAGCCGCTTTGCTTCTCAATATTCTCTGGTTGGCCTCTGTTATTTTCTCCTACCTATAGGGAACCCACTGACTCTCTACGGGCTCTGGAATACCTCATAAGGGAAAGGGAGACGTTTTTCTTATAACAACATGTTATAAAAAGTCCAATAGGAAATTAAGTTACTACAAAGAAAAAGAGTACAAGGAGACAAAAACAACACATGATCAGGCTATTCTGTGACCCCTCAACTGCACTCAGATCAATGGGTCTTTTGTAAAGCATTAACTGCCAATACTACAGCAAAAAAGCAAAAGCCTCTAAAATACCTCCACACAATAAAGAATCAAACAAAAACAAAACCACCCTTCTGCAGTTGAAAGGCCAAGAGAGAAGCACAATAAGTCATCCGTCTGACTTTGAGGCTAAATCTTACGCACATTTTCACTGTTAAACACAGCGAAACGTACATCTGAGTAAAAATACGTAAGATTACACTGTCATGCACTTGTTATAAAAGATGGTGTTCCTTCACCCAATATTGAATACAGAGACTTCTACGTAGATTCCCTTACAATAGCACGGGCTACAGTAGTTCCTTACTGAGCAACCAGAAAGTAGAAGAGGGCCACCTATTGTCCAAAACAGAGATGCAAAATTTGCTGAACTTTTCTCTGCCACTAAGCTTGTGCAGGCAATAAAGAAAATGTGTTTCTGTAATCGTTGATGGTCTCTAATTTTTTTTTTACATTGCTTTTATTGCCTATAGATGCTGTTGTTGCAAGCTTTTTTCTGGTGTTTTTTAAAATATGTTGCATAGAAATATTTTTGTAAATAAAATTACTGAATATTACTGAACCGCTGCACCCAAAGCTTGTTAAATACAGTGGAACCTCGGTTTTTGAACGTAATCCCTTCTGGAAGACCATTCGACTTCCAAAACATTTGAAAACCGGGGATCAATGGTCTGGCTGCAAAGTCAATGGGGGGGGGGTGAAAAACACACCTCGGAAGCCGTTCGACTTCTGAGGCGAATTCAAAAACGGAAACAATTACTTCTGGGTTTTTGGTGTTCGGATTCTGAATTGTTCGGCTTCCGAGACACTCGAAAACTGAGGTTCTACTGTATATGATACAATGACTGACTTATCAAACCTAAACTTTTATTTACCAATGGATATCTCTTAAGAAACAACAACACCCAATTTCACTATTCATTGCGAAGGAATAGATCAAAAGAGACAAGACCTCACCCACCTACCCACCCCAAATGTCCAGTTTTCTTCAAATCCAGACCAGGCAGAATAAGTTAAAATCACAGTGGGATCAGATTGATGGCCCATGTTGACTTTTATGTCTGACTTCCACATGTTAATAGGAGCTGTCAGAAATGAGCACCGGCCAAAATATACAACCTAGCCAGTCAGGAGCAATGGCAGTTATAGGCCATATGGGGCCAAAGATTATCACAAGCCAGGCTTCCTC
This sequence comes from Darevskia mixta, assembly GCA_034641385.1. NCBI lineage: Eukaryota > Metazoa > Chordata > Lepidosauria > Squamata > Lacertidae > Darevskia > Darevskia mixta. The sequence continues at coordinate 2,565,546 of JAWWNH010000017.1, read as the reverse complement.
TTGGATAAATGGAGAGGTCGGTCACTCACCCACCAGACAGGCCCATCGTAGCAACTTGAGCCTCAGCATTGCCGTTCTGCATCAGCTCACCCCATTTCAAAGGCCAACAAGGCCAGAAGCTGTTGGAATGAGAACACAGTGACCTCACAGTTGAAGCCATTGCAGGAGAGCAACAGGAGCAAGAATCTAGGGGTGGACTAAGGAGGGTGGAGAGGACAGGAAAGTGGCGGTGATCTTACATGTGGCAGCCCGAATATGAGGCAAGATAACACACCAGGTTCCATCCGTCCTTGAAAGCAGCCGAGTGGGAAGCGAACATCTGAATAATGGGCCACAATCTGATAGAAAAATGAATGGGAGCAGATGATGAACATAAGAGATGTTCTTCAAATCTGGTTCATTCAAGTGGGGTTTACGCAGGAGATGCTTGTGGACGTTAATTTGAGGTAGCGCCGCTTGTGCATTTTTCTCCTTAGATACCAACATTTCAGCAAGAAAAAATTGGGAAAGTTGGAGAAAAAGGAGGACATCATGGGACAGTGTGGGTGGTTGAGCAGGGGCAGGTTTTACCGCTGCAGGATTCTTGTTTTCAAGACTGCACAGTCCACAATTTCCCACATTTAGTTGTTTGCAAGGCATGCTCTTTCCTCCACTAGGGATCTTTAGTCTTTATTACGGTCATAGACCAGAAAGGCATAAAACAATTCAGATCGAAAATATCATCTATATACTAAATCACATTTAAATTTAAAATCATCACATATTAAGCTTAAAATTTGTGAGATATCTCACCAGACCACTAGGGATCAACATGAACATAGCTCTCACGGTGACATGCAAAATGATTGCGGGTGTCTCGCACTGCACCAACTCCCATGTATACATTTAAAATGGAAATAAGTAGGCGGGTACCAAAATGAAGCAGCCCCAGTCCAGATTAAAATAATTTAAAGATGGTAGTGAAATGGATATAAGTATACAAATAGCACTATCTGTGGCTTTTTAGCTACTCATTGAGACAGTTACCGTATTTTTCCGTGTATAAGACTAGGTCCCACCCCCCTTTAAAAATGTCAAAAATTAGGGGGCATTTTATACACGGATACATCTCCCCCCATTTTCTAAAATCTGAGGCCCCCCAAATAGGGGGCATCTTATAGACGGAAAAATACGGTATATTGTAATGTGCGGGTGTTCATTTTTGCCTCCCATTTACTTCCATAGAACATTTTGTCCCAACTACAGTAAACCTGAAATGACTTTATTCGGTAAGGGCAGCGTTAAGTAGAATAGCTAGAAAACACAAACAAAATGGCAATAAATAATTTTTCCCCCTTATAAAGAGCATGGAGAAGCAGAACATGGGATTTAATAAATTTGTGGGAGTTAACTGGACCATCAACATAAAGTAGAAACCAGAAGGCAAGTAGAAACCAGGAGAGCAAGATAGTAGAAAGGCGGCCAGGACAGGAAGTGGGGGAAAAGGCCAATTTGAAGTCACAGTGCTAACCTATAAAGCCCTAGATGGGTTGGGAGATCCAGACTTCAGGAGTAGCCAGTCAAAGCCAAAATCAGGTGGAGCCACTGCTGACGTTTGCCTTATGCATCAGGCTCATCCTAATAATCACGAAAAGCACTTTTTCAGCTGCAACACCCCATTGTAAAAATCCCTCCCCTGGGGTGCTTGTCTGGTGCCTACTTTATCTTTTAGGTATCTAGCAAATACTTTAAAAAACAAAACAAAAAAACCCAGGTTTTTTAAAGCACTTTTGTGAAGTCTGTCTCCTGTTGCTATAACCAGTTGAATTCCCCATCATTTATTATTAGCTTTTTGCATTAATATGTCAATACACAACTTTTAGAAGACATCACAAGGCAGTGAAGTTGTACGGGCAAGTTTTAAATTTGTGATATTTTATTATGCTTTTATATTTGCTGGAAGCCACCCAGAGTGGCTGGGGCAACTACCTGTTTCTCCTAAAATAAGACGTAGCCATAAAATAAGCCGTAGCCATAAAATAAGCCGTAGCAGGATTTCTATGCATTTGTGAAATATAAGCCATACCCCCAAAATAAGCCATACCCCCAAAATAAGACATAGTGACGCGGCGCCTCTTCCTTAAGATGGCCTGGATAGGCGTGGCTATGCAGCGTACCGACGCAGAGCGGTTAAAATAAGACATCCCCCGAAAATAAGCCATACTGTTTTTTTTTTGGGGGGGGGGAATATAAGACGGTGTCTTATTTTAGGAGAAACACAGGTAAGATGGACGAGGTACAAATAAAATAACAACAGCAACAGTGCGCCGCCCTTATTTCAGACATTGTGCTATATCAGCATACCGCGATGTTTAGCTGGTAATATATCGCAATATTGAAAACCAGATATCAGAAACACCACTGCAGGTAAGACGGGCAAGTTAGAGCTCTTAAGTGCTGATGATGCCTCTTCTTCCGTCAATGACTTGGGCTGCTGACCATCAGCTCCGTGAATCCCACCCTCTACTCACAACCGAGAATCACTACAGAGTTTATAGAAAATAAGTGTTGGAAATGTAAAGAAAAAGAAGGTACCTTTTATCATATGTGGTGGGAGTGTAAAAGGGTGAAAGGCTCCTGGGAAATGGTATATGGTGAGATTAAGAAAATGTTGAAATATACATTTGCTAAAAAGCCAGAATCATTTTTACTGGGAATTACAGGTACAGACATTAAAAAGCAAGACTTTAAGCTTTTCCAATATGCAGTGACTGCGGCGAGAATGTTAATAGCACAAAAATGGAAACAAGAACAAACGCCAACAATGGAGGAATGGAGAACAAAACTAATGGAGTATGCAGAAATGGACAAAATGACGGGGAGAATCCAAGAACAGCGGGACCAGAAGTTCATCAAAGACTGGACTAAATTTGCAGACTATATAAAGGAAAGTACTCAATTGAATACATTGGTAGGAATGCAAGAAGCTTTGGAGATCAAGGAAGAAATATTGTTGTTAATATGAATGTATAATGATTAACTATGTGAGAGAAATAATAGAACAATGATTGATATAAGAAATATAGAGATAAGGTATGGATATTAGAAAATCATTAGGAAGGTCTGAAGGAAGTCACGGCTATAAAAAGCCAAAACGGTATAAGAAGTGAAGAAAATATGTGAATTTCATTATTGTACTTTTATAAAACTTTTATAAAAATAATATTAAAAAAAAGAAAAAGAAAAAAAAGAGAATCAGTACAGAGTTTGTTGAATTGACTTTATTTAATGCCATATTTTACAACACGGGGTTTCCCCCAATACAAGCACCACCGAGAGAGGAGTGAATTCTGGATGGCCTCCGTTTAAAAATCCACAAAACACTTCATTCAGCAGGCAGGGGGGCGCTCCTCACGAAGAAAACGAGACCCATTCCAGTTGGCTCTATATGGTTCCGCTCCCTTTGAGAAATGGAATGTCGTGCGGGGAAAGGGAAGGCATGAGAGGCCCATCTTCTTACCCAACGTACTGAACAAGGGGGTTGACCTGGTTGCCGCTCTCTTCTGGGACACAAAATGAGAATTTTTTGGAGGAAATGTTTTATTTCTTCTGTTATTCAGGTGTCGTTCTTTCTTCCACCAACAAGTCTGGGTTCCTCCGAGCTAATACAAGCTTTGGAACCTATGCAGGGTAAAAGGTTGTAAGAACGAAGAAGGCTTCCTCCATCTTCCCCTCAAGGGTTGCCGCCACAGAGGAACTGGGAAGCCGTGAGTGTTTCAGTACACGCAGGAACCATCATATGGATACAAACCATTCGCAGGTAGCTCTGCTCACCCAGGATGAGACCCGCCCCCCTAACTATGAAGCCCCAGGAACTGGGAGAAGGGTGCTGAAGCCCAGGAGTAGGGGTGGGTGTTCTGGTAACCACATCTGGACCTCAGAGCACGCAGGTTTATTTCTTCTTCCTCTCCTGGGAGCAGCGAGGGCAGAACCTGTAGCAGGGAGACAAGGCCAAAGCAGTAATCACAAGACAAATGGTGTCTGAGAATGAAAAGGCATCTAGAATTGTGTATTAAGAAATTCCCAATTCTGCAAGCAGAAAATAAAGTAATATAATAGGTGCTATGCAAACTGAGTAAATTTGTATACAAAAACTGCATTACCAGGTAGGAAAACAATTCAGATTCTGGGTGCCACTAAAAGCAACACAGTAGGAGACAGTCTGATCTGACCTAGAGGGCACGATCCACCATGCATTTATTCAGATGCTCCTTTTCCTTTAAAGCAGTGCTTCCCAAACTTGGGTCTCCAGCAGTTTTTGGACTACAATTCCCATCATTCCCAGCTAGCAGTACCAGTGGTAAGGGATGGTGGGAATTGTAGTAAAACAACAACAAAAACAACAACACACAGCTGGAGACCCAAGTTTGGGAAACATTGCTTTAAGGAAAGCCAGTGAAAAAAAACTTTCCAGTAGAGCATAATTTATGTTAATTAGTGATGTCGTCTGGATTTTTCATCTCAGATTTTTCATCTTGTCATAGGATGGCCCTATTCATACATCATAGCTGTCAACCTTTCCCTTTTCTCATGAGGAATCCTATTCGGAATAAGGGGATTTCCCGCAAAAAAGGGGAAAGTTGGCAGCTATGTCATACATTTCCTTCAATGCTGTGCAGGGTGGATAAAAATCAATGATTTTTTAAAAAAAATCAAAAAAATCGGATTTTTTTGATTTAAATCGGATTTTTTTGATTTAAATTGGATTTTTAAAATAAAATGCTTTTGGAGGAAAAATCTTTCTAAATATAGTCTTCTAATTAAGTTACATTGTAGTCCAAAGGCTATTCATCAGGAAAGAAGGATTTGTTTTAAGTTTATCAAGTGTGCTAAAACTCAGTCTAAGTTTTTTTAAAAAATGTTTAACCACATCAGTTAACAAACATGGATACATATGCTATCATGTTATTGTTTTAGTTAAATAAATTGTTTAAATGGTTATTAAGGAAATGATTATTTTTCTCCTTCCAATAAAGTACAGCAGAAAAGTTGTCCAAATATAAACAGTTAACTTATTAAACCTCACCATAATTTCATAATTATCTGTCTATGTATTTCTAGTAGTATAACCAAATCAATAATTTTTGATATAACTGGAAAAACTACTCTGAAAATTTATTATTCCAAAAATGAAACCTTCATATGGTTGTAAATATTAAGATTATACCAGCAAGAATGAGTCTTTCTGTAAAAAAATATTTAAATCAAGCCTTACTGACTAGTGATTTAAATCAAGCCTTACTGACTAGTGATTTAAATCGTGTTTTAAATCATGATTTAAATCAATTTGATTTAAATCAAATCCACCCTGATGCTGTGCCTAGGTTTTAAAAATCTGTAAAGGCTTTTTTTAGAATTTGGATTTCAACAGTCTGCCAGGACTGCATGGAGCAAGCATTGGGAAGAAAATGGTTTTTCCACAAAAGAGAAATACAACTAAAGGTTGGGGGTGGTGCCTCTTTTAAGCAAAAACAACCCTCTCTCTGGTTGTGAGCTTTTGCAAGTCACTGCATATAATCTTTTAAAGCATTTGTGTTGTCAGAAAAGTTCAAAATACATTTCCCCCCACGTCATAGTGTAATATTCTCAGGTCACCAAGTGAGTTATCCATCACGTATGGCACCAGAAAGTGAGAGTCCAAAATTCACAATTTGTAGCGAAACAAGCTTCTGAATTCCTGACAATATATTGCAGGCAGGCAGCTTGTTTTATTTTTATTTTATTGTTACTATGACTACTGTTACAAGCATATACGAAATATTGAAATAGCAACATCAAATTATCAACATCCATACAAGAGGCCTAAGTACATGTAACATAGACACGAACAAAGGTTGAATATATTTTTAAACCCCAATTGCTATGGACCCACAGTGTCAAAACTCCAGTATGCACAAGAAACTCATGAAAGGTTGGAGCAGTCAGATGAGTGCAGGAACAGTTCTCAGTAGCTGGGGCTACCACACCAGTTGAGTCACCAAGCACACCCCTACAGCTTTCACCCATATACATGAATAGCTGCCATTCACTCCAAGGGGAGGGGATAAGTACAGTACTTGGTGGAGCTGTTGCAGTGGCAGCAAAACCTAGTCTCCAGTTAGATGTCGGGAGGCCCATTTCTTACAAATGAGGATCCTGCAAGGCTTTGTACCCCCACCCAGTGAACCCTGCAATGCAGTCTTTCTTCTACCTGTGTATCTTGCTAGTCTTTCCTAATGAGCACCCAAAGACTCTTCAGAAAACGGCAATATTTCCTCAGACTCCCAAAGTTCAGTGGTCCGATTCTCTCAGAGCGCAGAGGGCTGCGCACAGAGATTTTATAAGGCACTACAGAAAGTAAATAAGTCACTCACCATTTCCCTCTTGGCTTTGTTGTCAAGCCCACACAAGCGAAATGGAACCATTCAATGGAGCACTGGTGAAAGGTATAAAAAGCACAAAAGCTTAAAGTTAGTGATCCTTCATCTCTTCTCCACATTATAATTGTTTGGGGTTTCTCAGAGCCCCCCTTTCAAGCCCTTTTCCTCCCTCTTATGGTTTGCCATCACTGTCTTTGTAAAGGATCAGTACGTAATTCTACTCCATAATGAACATTCCCTTCTCCCTTGCTCCTAACCAGGCTTCCTGAACCTCGGCCCTCCAGATGTTTTGAGACTACAATTCCCATCACCCCTGACCACTGGTCCTGTTAGCTAGGGATGATGGGAGTTGTAGTCCCAAAACATCTGGAGGGCCGAGTTTGCCTATGCCTGCTCCTGACTCTCCCAAAGCTTCTTAGCCAACCATCTATCTATCTCTATGGGGCTCATCTGCCCCTGTACTCTGAAACTATGTTACACACACACACCCCATTAGAAAAAACACACACAAATGGAATGGTGCCTGCTGAAGAATCCGTCAACCAGTTCAGCGAGTGCAGCTTCTATGTCCTAATAAATATCTGATACTGTCTCAGCGAGGGCATTTTAGCCAATTGCAACCAACCATCTTTGCTGTGAGTCCTGGAGGCCGGCTCCCTGCTTTGCTCCTCCTCTTTCCACCTGGCCTGGGAGGGTGGGGCCCTGACTGACTCCAGCTGTAAAAAGCCAAGGCTGCTGCTGAGGCCAGGTGCCATCTTTGCTGTGAGCCCTACAGGAGTGCTCCCTGCCTGCTTGCCTCTTTTCAGCTGGCCTGAGGAAGGGGCCTGGACTGACTTCAGCTATAAAAGCTAAGGCTGCTGAAGATGCCAGAAGCTAATTTTGCTGCGAGTCCTGCAAAGCAGTCTTGGGGTGGAGTATTGTTTAGGGTTTTTTATGTTGAGGGTCAAGATTTAATTTTGGAGATGCATAAATTTTGTTGTTATTGGTTTTTTTTTTGTATCTTTATTGTTAAACCTTATGATTTATTTGGGGATTGTTTGTTTTTCTGTATGCTTACAGAGATATTTTTATTTATGCTCATGTCTACTTTTGTTATACAGTCATACCGTGTTGTGTACGCTCCGTGTTGCGTAAGTTCGGGTTGCACACTCCGCAAACCCGGAAGTGTAACACGGAGCGCGGACGCTTCTGCACATGTCTGCGCGGTCCGTGGATGCGCAGAAGCGTGAGATCACGAGATCTCACGCACGCTCTCTCGCGCCGCCCAGGTTGCGCACTGTTCGGGGTGCAAACGGCACCCTGGAACGAATTGAGTGCGCAACCCGGGGTAACACCGTATTGCTGAAATTATGTACATGCTTTCATGTTGCAAGCTTTCTTCAGCATAGTTAACTTTGGAAAGGCAGCATATAAATGATGATGATTCAAATAAGGCCACAACAATGTCCTGAGTTTTAAACTGTATAGTTGTGTAATTTTAAAATTTGAATTGAATTTTAATATTTCATCTGTTAAGGGGGTTGTTTGTATTCTGTACATTTGCACACAAATAACTGGTGTTTTAATTCAGTTTAATAATTTTCTGATACTCTACACAAATTACAAAGGCCAGTAGCTAACACAACTAAATACATATCTACCTAAAGAACTGATGAGTCCTGTGAAGACACAATTTGCTGGGAATGCAGACTGAAGAATTAAAGCTATACATCAATCCTACTCACTTACACAAAAGCCTTAACGCACATGCTCATTTGGACTTATTTTTTTAAACTGATTAGTAGATGAAGACCCAGGAAATATGTGGAAATAAATGAATATTAAAACAGGAAAATATTTGGAAGGCTGGAAGTAGGTCTGTATCACCAAATGGCTGTCTGTGATAAACTAAGACACAAAACTCATATGGAGACAGGGCAGGGCTCCGGTCCAGTATCCTCTTCTCAGATTCTTCTCCTACCACTTGTTACACATATGCAATCTTTCACTGAGCAGATGGAACCTGTGAACCCAGAGCCTCTCAATTTGGGGGTGTGGGTGCCAGAAAGTTTGGGAAGCATAACACAGACAACACTGCTGGAGATCGCTCAGAGAGCAAGTGCCTCGGTGTTTCAAGGAACACTGCAGCTGGGAAGCCTAAAGGAAAACTGTCGGGTTGGGCAGTGACTGCAGGTGCTAGGTCACTAGAAGCCATTACCCTCCATTTGCAGCTCCTTTAGGGAGGGAAGGAGGGGAGCTGAAGGACTGGCTGAAGAAGTGCTAAGGCATGCAGGGATAATGCGGCAACATTCCAGGAAAACTTTATAGGAAGAGGCAAGTGAGGCCTATTGTGCTGCTCAGACATGATGCACTCCTTATCCACTATGCAGTGGCAAGAGAGAGCTTCAGCTAAAACTGCACTATTGCATGAGGCCTGGCAAGAGTCGTGAGGGAAAGAATACATAAACACACAGTAAACAAGTGCCCCATATCCATAGCTTTTTCCTAGGCATTCGCTTCCAAAAAAGAAGGAACAAGGCAAGCTGAACAGCAAGCCAAAGGGTGGTTTGCTAATTTAGGAACCTTTTATATTTTAAACAGTGTTGGCAATTTGTACTAAGGTCATAACAAAAATATTCTAGTTTCAGAATCCTGACTTCCACAAAGGTGTCATGAGGCCCTTTAGATTCCCCGCATCTGCAGCTGTTCACATTGCCCCAGAGCTGAGCCCCTCTTATCCCCACCCCCCACCCTCAACTCCCAAGACACGTCTCTTACATCAGGGTTGTCACAACCAATCATCTCCCCATAGGAGACTTGGTGGCAGAGGCAGTAGGTGGGCTCATTGGGGTCCACAGGCATGTCCAGCACATCTGAGGGGTGCACATTTCCAAAGGTAACCGAAGGCATCCCGTACTCTGTGCTGCTTCAGGGCGGAAAACAGAGTTAGTAAGTCATCAGTGGAGACTTCTCTCAGACCCCTGCAATCGAAAAACCTTCCCTTCACCCCCACTTCACTCTGGAATAAACTAGGTAAAAGGTAAAGGACCTCTGGATGGTTAAGTCCAATCAAAGGCGACTATGGGGTTGTGGCACTCATCTCGCTTTCAGGCCGAGGGAGCCGGCGTTTGTCCGCAGACAGCTTTCCGGGTCATGTGACCAGCATGACTAAACCAAACAAAACAGCGGGACGGAAGCCAGAGCACATGGAAATGCCGTTTACCTTCCCGCCACAGCGGTACCTATTTATCTACTTGCACTGGTGTGCTTTCAAATTGCTAGGTTGGCAGGCAGAGCAATGGGAGCTCACCCCGTCACAGGTATTCGAACCGCCGACCTTCTGATCGGCAAGCCCAAGAGGCTTAGTGGTTTAGACCACAGCGCCACCTGTATCCCTTGGACCCAACTACCTTGGTCTCCCTTAAGAAATAAAGAACTTGCCAGCTTGGCACTTCTCACAATCCTCACCAGTAGGAGAACTGACCTCCAAAGTCTGCCAGAGTTTCTGGGCACAACAATGACCATGGATGGTACTAGAATGGAGTAGACCTGACATTGGGCAAGACTGGTAACATCTACTAACACAGATCACTGCCTTCTGCCTGTCCCTTCTTCCCACTCACTCACGTGCGGACTAGTTTCAGCTTCTTTTGGGCTGTCTTTGGCGCCTCCTCGTCAGAATTCTTCCCCTTGGAGCGAGCACGGGCTGCTTTCTTCTCTTTCTGGACCCGGCCTTCTGTGTGCACAACACGGACAAAGGGGGGCAAATCAAGTACCTCTCTTTGGGACCAACGGAGCTCATTTGACCTACTAGCATACTTCCAAACCTCTGTAGAAAAAAACAATTTGGCGCTCTAGAAATCTCCCCCCCCCATTGAACACGATGGAAACAGCATTAGCAATCTGAATAAATTAAGCCCAATGTGAATCTGACTGCACACAAAAAAGCCTGCTGGATCAGCTTACAGAGCCACCTAGCCCAGCATCCTGCTTCTCACAGTACCGTGTTTCTCCTAAAATAAGACACCATCTTATATTTTTTCTCCCTCAAAAAAGCACAGTATGGCTTATTTTTGGGGGATGTCTTATTTTAACTGCTCCATGCCGGTACGCAGCATAGCCACGCCTATCCAGGCTGTCTTAAGGGAGAGGCGCCACGTCACTATGTCTTATTTTTGGGGTATGGTTTATATTTCACAAATGCATAGAAATCCTGCTACGTCTTATTTTATGGCTATGTCTTATTTTAGGAGAAACAGGGTAGCTGCCCAGATTTTCTGCTCCAATGGCCATCATTGAAGGACCAGGTGCGCAGCCTGGGAGTCATTTTGGACTCACAGCTGTCCATGGAGGCGCAGGTCAATTCTGTGTCCAGGGCAGCTGTCTACCAGCTCTATCTGGTGCGCAGGCTGAAACCCTACCTGCCCACAGACTGTCTCGCAAGAGTAGTGCATGCTCTGGTTATCTTCCGCTTGGACTACTGCAATGCACTCTATGTGGGGCTACCTTTGAAGGTGACCCAGAAACTACAACTAATCCAGAATGCGGCAGCTAGAGTGGTGACTGGGAGCGGCTGCCGAGACCACATAACACCAGTCTTGAAAGACCTACATTGGCTCCTAGTACGTTTCCCAGTACGATTCAAAGTGTTGGTGCTGACCTTTGAAGCCCTAAACGGCCTTGGCCCAGTATACCTGAAGGAGTGTCTCCACCCCCATCGTCCAGCCCAGACACTGGGGTCCAGCGCAGAGGGCCTTCTGGCGGTTCCCTCACTGCAAGAAGCGAAGTTACAGGGAACTAGGTAGAGGGCCTTCTCGGTAGTGGTGTCCACCCTGTGGAACACCCTCCCATCAGATGCCAAAGAAATAAACAACTATCTGATGTTTAGAAGACATCTGAAGGCAGCCCTGTTTAGGGAAGTTTTTAATGACTGATGTTTTAATGTATTTTTAATCTTTTGTTGGAAACTGCCCAGAGTGGCTGGGGAAGCCCAGCCAGATGGGCGGGGTATAAATAATAAATTCATTGTTGCCCAATCTGGAGAGATCTTTTTGGTTTTTAAGTTCTTTAGAATCCATCATTTGGTGTCATCTGTAAGCTTCGCCCTCATGTTCACAGAGGATTTCAGATAATTTATGAACAAGTCAAACAGTGCAGGCCTCAACACAGACCCGTAGAATACCTCACTGCTTCCCTTCTATTCTGAAAACTCTCGTTTTACATCTACTCTATTTTATGTCCTGTACCCAGACACTGTTCCATGAGAGGATAATTCTAAAAGGTTGCTAGGCAAGACTTCTTTTTGCAGAAGCTATGTGATTTTCCCTCAGCATCTCTTCGTTTTCCTAAAGCTTTTTTTTTTTTTTGCCAATCTATTTGTGGCAGAATCTACTTTATTTATATGCCACTTAATATTCAGAATTTCGCCTGCTACTTACATAACCAAAAAAACATACATTCAAGAGTTTTTTTTAAAAGGAAGTCTTCCTGCTTGTTATAGCTTCCTTGACTTGAGTAAATCACAATTACTTTCTCTCAGGTTCATTTGTGCATTTTTTCCTAATCTGTGGGATACATTTAATTGGACTTTCTATTACAATTCTTTAAAAAATAATAATCTCCTGGCGGTACTTGCTACTTCCTAAGATGGGGATACAGTGGGTCAAGGTGGGAGCAAGGTCTATACGGGCCCAGTATACCTGAAGGAGCGTCTCCACTCCCACTGTCCAGCCGGGACACTGAGGTCCAGCTCCAAGGGCCTTCTGGCTGTTCCCTCACTGCGAAGAGTAAGGTTACAGGGAACCAGGCAGAGGGCCTTCTCGGTAGTCACTTCTGCCCTAAGGAATGCCCTCCCATCAAATGTCGAGGAAATAAACAACTATCTGACTTTTAAAAGACATCTGAAGGCAGCCCTGTACAGGGAAGTTTTTAATGTCCGATGTTTTACTGTGTGTGATTAATTTGTTGGAAGCCGCCCAGATTGGCTGGGGCCACCCAGTCAGATGATCAACATATAAATAATAAATTGGTGTCGCGATCTCTTCCTTAACTTCTTTTTAACCAATCCCCTCTTCTTGTTGTTGTTTTTAGAAGTGTCTTCTTTTAACATCAAATTCCAAGTCTACAAACTTTTCGCTTACAAATATGTTCAATTTGATAGTACCAGGTAGGCTTTGCTCCTCGTTGGCTCGTTGACTTCACTGCTCTAAGGCACAGTCACTTATTGTATTAAAATGTCTTCTTTGCTACAGCCTATGTGTACATTTACCCTGCCAATGCAAGGGTACTTCCAAGTCACCCATTATGGAATATTTTCCCCCTTGTCTACCTATTAGCATTTCCCCCCCACTATGAGTTTGGGTGGAGTCGGGCAGTAACTGTGTGGATGGAACCCAATGCGTTCCGTCTGCTGATAGAATCAGTCAGTGGAATGGAAGGAAATACTCAGTAATTTTTCCTCTTCCGTACCTCTCCAGATTTGATATAAATTCAAAACAGATTTAGGGGGGATGCAGGGCTCTTTCTTTCACAGTAATTTGCTCTGAAAACTGAAATCCTACTATCACCATATCTGGACCTCTTTCACTTGCCCCAGTTCCCATACCCTCCCGCCTCGTGTCAGCCACTTCTACAGAAACCAGAACTCACTCTTTTTGCCTTTACTAGATGAACTGTCATAGTCACTTGACTCTATCTGCTTCTCTTTCAAGTCAGCTTCAAACCGGGCGAGATCTGTGTCCAGTCGCCGGATGTGCTTATCTACCTGCGGACACGATAAGAGGGGGACAGCCATTATTTTTGAGGTAAACCACTAAGAGGACAAAGAGATTGGCAGCAGAAAGTAACTGCCAGAAGAGGTAGACTTCCGCTTGGATGAAAGCTCTTCACAAAGACTGTTCAAAAACCCCCACCTAATCAGGCACCCTCATACCATCTCATACGTCTGCATCGCAAGCTGCACTTTGTCGTCACCGAACTCCTTGCACTTCCCATAGGCTTCTTGGATCTGCTTGAGGAGCCCCAGTTTCTCCTCTGAAGACAACGTCCGTGCATTACTGATATATTCTGTGGCCAGTTTATCAATCTCTGATTTGAGATCTGAAACCAAAAGTAGGGCGCAGCATTATAACAGACCACTCTGGCATGTCACCAATCATAGAATCATAGAGTTGGAAGAGACCACAAGGGCCATCCAGTCCAATCCCCTGCCAAGCAGGAAACACCATCAAAGCATTCCTGACAGGTGGCTGTCAAGCCTCTGCTTAAAGACCTCCAAAGAAAGAGACTCCACCACACTCCTTGGCAGCAAATTCCACTGTCGAACAGCTCTTACTGTCAGGAAGTTCTTTCTAATGTTTAGGTGGAATCTTCTTTCTTGTAGTTTGAAAGGGATACAAACACCAGGTTTATTTGTTCTTCATTGTGTGACAAAGAAGACTTACAAAGTCAATCTGAATCAGCAGGGGCTTTGCAGACTTACCTTCTGTTCGTTGGTCCAGGTCTCTCATGAGCTGGAAGTTTCTCTGCAGCTCAAAGGGCAAATTCTCAATGCCTAGAAAAAGAGGGAAAGTGTGAGATGGAGAAGAAGATCAGCTTGGTGGGGACCTGCCTGTGTTACTTCTTTCCTACACCTTCATTTATACTTTCTTTTACTGTACGCTCAACATTAACTCCATGTTGACTGAATAGCTACAGGGTGAATTTTACACCATTCAAAGCCTTTCTCTGCATTACAAGAGAAAGGGCCACTTCATGTATTAACATGTGTTAACAAACTCAGGTTTCCTAACCAAACATATACTTGAAAAGAAGCTGCAGCCAATTTCAGCTCTTCGACTAGCATGCTCATACGATACCCACGTTTACCTCAATCATATTTTACATTTGTAGGTGCACACCTTAAAACACATTTTGTTTATTTACTTCACGAGGCTTGACTGCAATAAAACCTCAAAGCATTTTTAAAAATAACAGAACAATAACATTATCGGTAAACAACAACAATCTTAAACATTCAAAAATGCTTAAAATAAATGATAACCTAAAAAACAGATTAAAACACATGCCAATATTCTACATGTCTGGATAGGCTGTCATATAATAATAATTTGATTCATATATCACCCTTTATCAAAAGATCCCAGGGCAGTATACAACATTAAGAACACATTTTACGGAGGTGAAAACATAACAGACAGCGTGATAAAATAATCATAATAACAGTGTCTTCAGCTTTAACAGGCCATAGATTATTTAGGCATGGGTAACTAGGAAGGATTTGGCCTAGCCCCTAAAGACATGTAATGATGGTGCCAGGCAAGCCTCTCTGGGGAGAGCATTCCACAGACGGGGAGTCACCACAGAAAAGGCCCATTCTTGTTGCCACCCTCCGAACCTCTCAGCGATGAGGGGCATAGAGAAGGGTGTCAGATAAGAAGCTCAGGGTCTGGGTCAGTTTGTATGGGGAGAGCTGGTTCTTAAGGTACTGAGGTCCTGAGCCATGTAAGAGGTGCCAGCTTTGCATACACTTTCCCCCATGCTTGCACACACACACACATTAACCAACAAAGCACAATACAGTGGTTGTTGTTGTGTGTGTGTGTGTTTTGTAAAGCGGGTGTTTGTGTCCAGCAGTATCTGAGTGCACGGCCATACTTCAACCATAACCAGGGCAGAGCCAAACTGTGGCTGTGGGAAGAAGAGGGAAGCGGTGTGGAATTTGCAAACATTATTACATTTAAATTTCACCAATGCCAATATCAAGCAGTTCCTTTTTTCCACCCTTCCTTCTGGGTGGGGAGAAGAAATGTAAAACAGAACGTGGGCGAACTCAAACAGACAACGCACCCGAAAGGAAGGAACTGGAACCACTGAGCACACTGAAGGATTAAGCTGCAGCGCCCTGTTAAAAAGGAACCGGGGCGAACCCGGGTTGGCTGCTGTCGTAACGTGTGAACTGACCCACACGTAGGAATGAGGTCCCTCGACCTCACTCGCCGCCCCCCTCCCCCGACTGCGGGCTTTCGGGGCCTCTGCCACCTCCCGGGAGCCGCCTGCGCCGCCTGCCTCGAGCCGCGTCCCGCCCGAACCCCGCGCCCGCTCTTACTGTCCAGGTAGTGCTCCAGGTACATCCCCGCCGCCATCTTGGGTTCCAGCCAAGCGCACGGGCTCTTTCCCCTCTCGCCGGCTCCGCCCACCTTGGCTTCGCTTCCGCCCTTAACAGGAGCAGCTTCCTGTTTACGGCCGAGGCACTTCCGCCCCCTCTCGGCCCGGTCGCTTCCGCTCGCTTCCCACCTCGCCTCCCCTTAGTCTCCCTCTGCAAAGGGAGGTCGATTGGGAGGCAGCCATTGTGTTTTTAATAGATCAAGACCACCAGTCCACTTCTTCAAGCCTATTGCTTGGGGGAAATACATGTCTGGCTGGTGAGCCAGGATCTTGGAGTGTCTCCTTCCCCTCAGTCAAAACAAAATAAAAAAATTCCTTCCAGTAGCACCTTAGAGACCAACTAAGTTTGTTCTTGGTATGAGCTTTCGTGTGCATGCACACTTCTTCAGATACACTGAAACAGAAGTCACCAGACCCTTATATATATACTGAAGAAGTGTGCATGCACACAAAAGCTCATACCAAGAACAAACCTAGTTGGTCTCTAAGGTGCTACTGGAAGGATTTTTTTATTTTGTTTTGACTATGACAGACCAACACGGCTATCTACCTGTAACTTCCCCTCAGTTACTTTACGACAAGCATTTCCAACAACAACTACAAGTTTATGCGAGTTTTATACCAGTTTAATGGTGTGGTTCCCCCTCCCAGAGAATCCTGGGAATCGTAGTGTTTTATTTTTTGGGAGGGGGGGGCTGATAATTCTTCGCAAAATTGCAATTTCCATGGTTCCTAGCAGGAGAAGGAATGGCAGCTAACTCGGGTAGATACTGCCTTAAAAATAGCTCTGGATGTAACATGGATTCAGACAAAACGGGAAGCACAAGTGTTTCATATTTAGAAGATACCTCAAGGCAGCCCTATTTAGGGAAGCTTTTAACCTGTGATATTTTAATGTATTTTTATACCTGTTGGAGGCCGCCCAGAGTGGCTGGGGAGACCTGGCCAGATGGGCGGGGTACAAATAAAAGAATTATTATTATTATTATTTCATATCTGCTGTTATTCTGCCCTCTGGAATCACTGGCTTGTCCAAACTTTTGTATCCCTCAGCGTGGGAGATATATATTGGGAACTTGAACGTTTTCTGGGCTTGGTGGTGGAAAGCAAACACTATATTCCAGTTGCAAATGAAGTGCAGTCGATTGGTAAGGCACTGGTGCTCCTCCATATCAATGCCACACCACAAAGCTCCTCCAAAAAAAGATGACATTCTTGCAGTTTCAGTATTTAGGGCACATTTGACCCACTTAGGAGAAGGCCGAACAATATAGTTAATGAAAATTCTTACATCATTCTGTATTATTGAAGCATTTATTTACAAATAATTTTCCATTTCTTCAAGTTTTTATATTTAATACACGTGAACAACACCAAGTACAGTGTGATGTAGAACCACAGAAAGCAGCAAAGGGAAAACTTACTTATTTACACAGCAGGAAATGGATCATAAGACAAGATGGACAGAACAAGAAGGGCACAAATACTTTCCTCCATGGAGTTTCACAGGCACACAAAAATTCCTGAAAGTATTTCCCCAAAGCCAAATAAATTAGAGGCTCCAGTATTCACAGGATTCTCTCTGCCCTCATTTCCTTATATATACCGGTAGGTTAAAAGAGGTTCAAGTAGACCAGGGTCTCCAGAATACCTGGGACCCTGTTCTGTTTAGGATCCCAGAAGGGACAGACCTTTCGAAACATCTAAAGCCAGGGGAAGCCAGGCACTTTTCACTCCAGCTGGAGACCTTTCCCAGCTTAGATGCTGGTGGAGCAATTGCCAGTGAAGTCCCAGAGGGGCGTCTGGATGAAGAGCTTGACTGACTGGCAGCATTCAGATACTGCTGTGTCTCTGAAATGAGGAAGGCTTGGACAAGAGAGGCACAGTAGGAATATCCTGTATGAAAGCCCTTGTCCTCTGCCACTGTGGAGAGAAAAAACATACAAAGGAGAGATGAAAGGAGAGAGGCAAGTCAAGCATCCATCAAATGTATGCATCTGCATGTCATGAGGAGAAAGGGACCTAGGGTATAAGCTGTGTGGCTTCTTCTAACATAAAAGAGCCTTGTTGGATCAGACGCAAAGCCCTTCTCTGTTCGGGGGGGGGGGACCTCAAGGGCGGTTGCCCTAGGCGCAAAATTGTCAGGGGGCGCAAAATTTCAACACCTAGTGCTGCTTCAACACAGCTGTGCACTTCCGTCGCTAGGCTCCATTAAAATCGTATTCTCCATGCGAACCAGGAAGTGACCTCTCCAGACAATGGAACAGCTCGTCTTTTCTTATCTCTGTGGCTGCAACCTCCTGAGTGACGCGGATAGCGTTAGGCAGTTGGATGTGCATGCGTGCTCCGTCCGTTTCCCTGCCTTCCACCCACCCTACTCCGCACGGCCCCAGGTGCTGGCAACCCACGCTACACCACTGGTCTGTTTTCACACTCTCCTGCTCATGACCCCCAGCAGCTGGTATTCAGAGGTAGGTGCCTCTGGTTCAGGAGGTAGTGCATACAGAGCCATCGCGACTAGTCATTGATAGCCTTATCCTCCGTGTTTTTGCCTAACCCCCAATTAAATTTTAAATGGATACAAGTGACACCTTAAACAATGAAAACAGCAGACAGCCTGCCTAAGGTATGGAGAAGGGGCAAAACTGATAATTAAATCAGCAATCAGTTGGGAGGTGAGTATGTCGGTGATTCACAGTGTAAAAGTGCAGGAGAAAGAGCCCTTCTGTCAGGCATCAGGGAATCTGATCCCCCAGGAATAGACAGACAAGGAGAATTCTTACCAATGTCTTTTATTCAATATTCACAGAGAGCAGCTTAGAAATGCAGCCTCTTGGAGTAATGGTTACTCTGAGTAATCTCCACCCCCTTCTCTCCTCAATTGTCAACAGCACCACCCACCTTATGGTGGCCGCTTAGAGTCATTTGCTTCTGAGCCCTTTGCTCTCCTACTTTCAATGCTCACCAGGTTCTGGGAGAAGGGGGGTCTGGAATGCTTTCTAGTGATAACGTGTCAGTCAGCTGCTCCGACTCTGCCTCCTTCTCCTCCTCTCCCATTATTTCCCAGCTTCTCCTCTCTTCTGCCTCTGAGCTATGACCTCCCGCAAACCACTGTTGTAAATCTATACTGTCTTCCTCTTCTCTGAAAGGTTCAGGCTGTGGAGGCAGTCTCCACCATTCCTCCTCTGTCCAGTCCCTGACACCTTCTGATCTTGCCTTTGGGTACATACCCTTGGGTCTTGGTTTGCAGCAACTTCTTGACCTTAACTCTTATGAATGAAAGTGTGAATGAAAGTATGTGGGCAATGCCAGCGGAAGTATCAGAGGCCAGTATATTTCAATTGGTCTTGCATAGCTTAACAGAGCCGAATAAGAGAAATTATGCAGATCTGCCCATTCACATCATTTATACTGGCTGCAGAATTCAGCTTGCTTAGCTGCAGACTTTTAATTCTTTTAAGCGAAATTCACACAATTGTGATTATAGGCTGTATTGATCTAGGAGCTGAATCCTGCTACATCTACTTCCTGGCAGACTCACCTGCAATCCAGATAAAATTTTGTAATATGTGCCTAGTGAACTCAAACTATTCTGCGCAAGTGACTTAAGCGGCTCCTCTCTGAGGCACTTCATTTGTTATTATTGTTATAATTATGGCATTTCTATTCCACCCTTCTTCCAAGGATCTCAAAGTGGCATTCATGACTCTCCCTCTCTCCATTTTATCCTCACAATAATCCTATGAGGTAGGTTAGGCTGAGAGATGGTGACTGACTCAAGGTCACCCAGTGAGCTGCATACCTGAGCGGGGATTTGAACACTGGGACTCAGCTACATTAGTCGAAAAAAGTGTTTTGAATGTGTTACAAACATGCAACACCAGATGGCGCGGGGGAGCAAAACAAAATATCTTTTTTTCTTTTGTTATAACGATTTGATTTCTGACTTATTTATAGCGTTCCCCCCCCCCCCCCCGTATGTAGATCCATTCCTGGTCTCCACCCTAACCATCACACCCAACTCGCTCCATGTTATCCATCTTCACTATGGTACATTGCAATACGCCATTCCCACCTACAACTCACCTGCTAGCTGCAATGTTTGAATCCGCTGCACAGTCATTTCTAGAAGCGCTGCCTTGTCCATGCGAGAATTAGGAAGAGGCTTTTGGGAGGGGAAAAAAGAGGATAACTGGAGACCGGCTTGGAACTGGGCAGAAGTGGGCATGGCAAGAGGAGAAAGAAGAGGATTTGGCATGGACAGGAACAATACTGTCTTATTTTATAGTACAATACATTGATTATTGCTTTCATTTTATGGATCAATGGCCTTGTTAGTAAATTTCATGTTAAATTGCTATTTTAGGGGTTGTTTTTAAAAGTCTGGAATTGATTAATCCATTTTGCATTACTTTCTATAGGGAAATGCTTTGGTTTTGGAACGCTTTGGTTTTGGAACAGACTTCCGGAACAGATTAAGTTTGAGAACCAATGTACCACTGTACTGGTTTTGACCTATAAAGCCTTAAACAGCTCAGGATTGCAATACCTCAGGGACTGCCTCTCCCCATATCAACCTACCCAGACCCTGAGATCGCCTTCTGAGGCCCTTCTACGTGTGCCTCCTCCATGAGATGTCCTGTGGGTGGCAACACGAGAACGGGGCCTTCTCTGCAGTGGCTCCCTGTCTGTAGAATGCTCTCCTCAGGGAAGTTTGCCTGGTGCCTTCATTATACACCTTTAAGCACCAGGCAAAAACTTTCCTCTTTAGCCAGACCTTTGGCTGATTGACATCCGATGCCCTTTTAAAATGTGTTGGGGAGGAGGGTTATTGGGTTGCTTTGTTTTATTATGAATTTTGTATTTTTATATTCTGATCTTATGTTGTAATCGCCCTGAGACATGTGGGTATAGAGCGGTATACAAATTTAATAAATAGTAATAAAATAAAAAGTTGAAGCTTATCATGTTAGATACATACAGAAGCTTGATGGTGGATGCCCTCTCACCCCCCAGTGGGATGTGTTATTGTGGTTATGGGGAGACACCAAATGTGGCTCCTTACCTTGTTACCTGGGCTGGTGCCATCTAGTAAGAGAGCCTTCAGTTGGTTGAGAGACTGGGCAATTCGATTCCTTCGCTTCTTCTCCATTAGCGGTTTGATGATCTGCAGATGAGGAATTTCTGCATCACTAGAGGAATTGACTAGGAAGCTGTTTGTCATGCTGACCAAGGACAAAAGGCGGAAGAGAAGTATTGGGGAATAGGGGGAGCAGTTGACCAAAGCTGGCCCAAAACATTGAAGTGCCTGAATCAGAAAATCCAAATGACATCCCCTCTCACTAATTAACATGGGTACACAGTTTGGCGGGAAGTTTCCCCAAGTAATCCCCACTGAAGTGAATGGGAGATGCACAAGATCACAGCCTCACTCTTTCTCAACTGTTCATTTCAATGGGGATTGCAGTGAATATCCTGCAGAACTGCACCTGTCAGTCAGTTCTGTCTCCCTCCATCCCTGCCTTCCTTACAATCCCAGACAGTCACGGTAACTATACAAAGGATAATATACAAAACTGTGAACAGCTATAGATGAAAATGTATTGAATCATGAACTAAACTGACAATGTCATACAAAAAGCATACATAGGTATTTCCTCAGAGGCAAAAGCCTGTATATACTTTCAAACATTAAAGTGCTAATTCAAAGTGCAATATATAGTGTTGGAGATGGTTATGCAAAGTCCATCAGACGTATAGGTCTGTCTTCCCGACGGGTGGCCAGCTTTGAATCTTCCCATTTCACCAGCAGTTTCGTCAAGGACTGGACTTTATCATCAACACAGAACTAGGATATTCCACATAGCTAAGCTATTATAAGAAACTCAAACACTCATCATTCAAATAAAGCTAAATGATGAGTGTTTGAGTTTCTTAGACTAGCTTAGCTATGTGGAATATCCTAGTTCTGTGTTGATGATAAAGTCCAGTCCTTGACAAAACTGCTGGTGAAACGGGAAGATTCAAAGCTGGCCACCCGTCGGGAAGACAGACCCATATGTCTGATGGACTTTGCATAACCATCTCCCACACTATATATTGCACTTTGAATTAGCACTTTAATGTTTGAAAGTATATACAGGCTTTTGCCTCTGAGGAAATACCTATGTATGCTTTTTGTATGACATTGTCAGTTTAGTTCATGATTCAATACATTTTCATCTATAGCTGTTCACGGTTTTGTATATTATCCTTTCCTTACAATCCCGTCAGCCCATACTTAACCCACCTCCAGACCTTTGCCAACACAGCTTCTCTCTCACTCTCTTTTCTTTTGCATGTACCTTTTTGTAGACCAGACGTTTTGGCTGTTCCAGATGTGGTTTCTTCCAGCTGCATCCCCTGGGTGCCCCTGTCGTCGTCCATGAAGCTTTGCTATCTGCCGTCTCCAGGCTCATCTTGTCTCTCCGAGAATATTTTCAAATTTCCCTCCTTCTGCTCTCCCTTTAATTTATAGGACATCCCCAGCACAGCTGTCACATTGTCTGCAAATCCTATTTACTCACTCCTCCTCGCCCTCAACAGAGGCAGCCAATGAACAGCTACAGAATCCCATTTGTCTTTCTGATGGGAGGAGTGTGATGGTCTCTAGGAGGCTGGCCTGCACTCCAATGAACTGTCCCGAAGAGAGCTGGGAGGGAATTTTAAAAGGGGATTTCATTTCAGGCCGGCCAGCTGCTCCTTTAGGGACAGGGTGGGTGGGTGGGGGAATAAAAAGCATGAAGAGGGTGAATAGAGACTGGGGCAGAGGAGAGGAAACCTATTGAAATGGAAATGAGGGCAACAGAAGGTAGATGTGTGTTTTGCTGGGTGGTGTGTGTGCTGGCAGCTGCGCTTGGGGCGAGAGGGAGATTTTGAAATACCAACACAGCTCTGCTCAGGCAGAACAATCAGACCCTCCACTTAGCTTTGTAGGGTTGCCGGGGCAATGTGAGGCAGCCGCCACCTCTCAAACCGGGTTCTTTGTGAAAGGAATAGGCAGCAGAAGAATGTGTCATCACCCCATTATTTTTCCAAGTAGCAGGCGGTGCAGACAGAACTGGGCCAAGACAAGCAAAACATAACTTACATGTTTTCTAGAATGATTCAGGATGCCATTGCATGCACATATCTCTCACCGACCACAGGCCTGCAGGGATTTCTGGCTGAGAACTTAAAAGAGCTGCTGACTTTGAGAATAGAGCGTTCTGCGCCGGATCAGCCTTTGGTTCGGATTCGGTACAAGGAGCTATCATCAACAGAGGCGTAGCAAGCCCAGGTGGTACCCGGGGTGGAATTTTTTTTGTCACCCCCCCCCACTTTAATTTTAATTTTTTTAAAAAAAATTAAAAAGTGTCACCCCCCTCTGATGGTGCCACTTTGTGAGGTGTGGGGGTTTTGTGTGTGTGTGTCGATTATCTCTTTTTTTCCAATAAAGTTAAAATAAAAATAATAATAATAAAGGAAAAAAAAAAATAAATAAAATAAAAAGTGTCACCCCCCTCTGATGGTGCCACTTTGTGAGGTGTGGGGGTTGTGTGTGTGTCTATTATCTCTTTTTTTCAATGAAGTTAAAATTAAATTTTTTTTAAAAAAAAATTTAAAAAAATTTTTTTTAAATAAAGTGTCACCCCCCTCTGGGGTGGAACCCGGGGTGGAACCCGGGGCGGCCCCCCCACCCCCTTGCTACGCCCCTGATCATCAAATGCTCAGGATAATGTCTGAGACAAAGGATCAGCTAGACATAAAATGGAGGCAGAGAGATAGCGGGAGCAACCAAATTCTTCTCTTTCATGATTCATGGCTATGGCGTTATTCCCCATCCCTATAAAGCTCTAATATGCAAAATTCAAAAAGATTTGAGTTTAGGATTTAATCCGTAATGCGTGTTCTGGGCATGTGTGTGTGTGTTTGCACTGTGCACGTGAAATCTTTGGTAAAACAGTGACGTTCCGAGCTGTTTCCAGAGGAAGAACTGTGAGGGGAGAGAGTCCGTGTTGGTCAGCAGATAGGTAATGGCTTTCCCCACCTGCCTTGCCCCATCCTCCAGCCCTAGCAGCCTTCAGAAGGGAGCCGTTTTCCAGAGGAAGAACTGTGAGGGGAGAAGGAGACACTGTTTGCCACCAGGGGGTGGTTGGTTTCACCAGGGCTGCCAAACCTTCAGCCTGAGGAACCTTCAGAAGGCAGTTGCTGCCACAGGCATTGTGTGTATGTGTATTTCAATGAGCTGAATAGAGTGAAAGATAGGTTAGGCGAAGAGATTATGACTGGCCCAAGGTCACCAAGTGAGCTTCATTGCTGAGTGGGGATTCAAACTCTGGTCTCCCAGGTCCTAGTCCCACACCTTAACTTTTACGCCACACTGGCTCTCTGGTTGCAAAGGTGCCACCAGCAAGCATTTTTATGGTTGTTAAAGGTAAAGGGACCCCTGACCGTTAGGTCCAGTCGCGGACGACTCTGGGGTTGCGCGCTCATCTCGCTCTATAGGCCGAGGGAGCTGGCGTTTGTCCGCAGACAGCTTCCGGGTCATGTGGCCAGCATGACTAAGCCGCTTCTGGCGAACCAGAGCAGTGCATGGAAACGCTGTTTACCTTCCCTGCACTTTGACGTGCTTTCGAACTGCTAGGTGGGCAGGAGCTGGGACCGAACAACGGGAGCTCACCCCGTCGCGGGGATTCAAACCGCTGACCTTCTGATCGGCAAGCCCTAGGCTCAGTGGTTTAGACCACAGTGCCACCCATACCCCTGCTTTCTGGTTGTTAGGTAGTATTTAATCTCACAGTGGATTTGCTTATGACGTTGATAAGAGTTGAAAGGAACACATTGTCAGGGACTGGGTTGGAATGCTTGCCTCGTGTTCCTTTAAAAAAAAAAAAATACTGCTTTTACTGAGGTCTAGACATTCATGCTGGGGGAAAAATAATAATATCGCCAGAGTAAGCTCCATATGCTCCAACATTTCATAGATGAAAACAGGGACGTTCTTGTATACTCTCAGTTTTCATACCAAGAATTTCCGCTTCCCATAGGACCCCTTGCTGAAAGCTGTTCTCCACCTGCCCCACAAAGCATTCATTCAAGATGTAATTTGCTTTTCTATATTGGCTTCTCCGTGTTAGCAAACTGACCACAACAGATTCCCTCTTTTGTCTCATGCGGCAGGAGGTCTTGCTATTCTTTGAATGTCACTGATTAGAGGTAGTTAATGTGAGCAGAACAGAAGGGAGACTCTTGTACCTATGAACAGTGTTTTAAAAAGCACCCTCAACAGGCAAAGGAAAGATGGTGGTTGAGCAGGAATGAATGTCTTCTCCATTATACCCAGCAGATGATGCTCTACAACCGTTTCTGTGGCACTTGGATACCAACCAAAATCTGTTTGTGGCTCAATTATGTTCTTGGAGTGGTGATCCCAGGATAATGATAATAATAGAGCATTTGGTGCTTCTGGGATTACTTTTTAGGTATGAAAACACACACCAACACACACTCAGCACAATCCAGTCAAAGCTAAACTCCATTGTTATACCCGCCAACATTTCTCTGGTAAAAAAAAAAGGGACATTCTATCTAATAAATAATAATCATAATAATATATTTATACTCCACCCATCTGGCTGGGTTGCCCCATCCAGTCTGGGCGGGTTCCAATACATATAACAAACAAAATAAATCATTAAATATTTTAAAAAAACTTCCCTGTACAGGGCTCTCTTCAGATGTCTTCTAAAGGTTGTATAGTTACTTACCTCCTTGGCTTGGGGGTGTGTGTGTCACATAACACCATACCCTCTGATGAAAATAGGGGTGTCCTACCAATACCCTCCAACATTTCTCTGATGAAAATAGGCATATCTTAAGGGAAAGTGGGACATTCTGAGATCAAATCAGAAACTAGGATGGCTTCTGTGAATCTGGGACTATCCCTAAAAAAAAGGGACACACGGAGGGTCTGCATTGTGCTAACACTTCCATGAAAGCAGATGGACATTAAAAAATGGAAATGGAGGCAGATGGATTCACAACTACAACACCTGTTTCGGGGGCTAGAGAGGGTAGTGGCAGTCTAGCTGCAGATGCTCTTGGAAGAAACTGACCAAGCTGCCCCATTTCGGTCTGATTTTGGGCCATTTTGGGACAGAATTGGCATTTGTTGCCCTGAATGGATGGTCTTCTTCAGGAGAGTGTCATGGGGAAGGCAGCCCTGTTGCTTGATCTCTCAGCAGCTTTCAAGCCTGTTGACTCTCTGCACGAACCCTGTGCCATCCCCAAATCTTCTCCAGAGCATTGGGGGAACCCCCAGAACAGATTTAGCGGGTGGAGAATGCTTTGCTGTGCACAGAAAGAGAAATGTTTTGCTTAGTGCTACATTGAATAAAACCCAGTGGGATGAAGCTGGTTTTTAAAAGATAGCCTTAGAAGGCGGAAAGCTCACTTACACAACCCAGGCCACAGCGCAATTGCCGAATCCCAGTTTACACTTTGGTCCTCTTCATTTTCTCCTCATGAACTGCTTTGTGCTCTGCTTCTACTCCTCTGCAGTCATTTTCTCGCCGCACTGCCAACAAACCTCCCCTCCCTTTGCCAACCCATGTTTCTGACCCCATCTCCTGAACTCCCCCTGCTGCCTTCGGAAGGTTGCCATGACAACATCCTGGGGGCTATAATTCGGCTGTGATAAATATGAGAAGAAGCTGCCCTGTTATTTTCTAATGGGGGTGGGGGTGGGGTGGGGAGAGAACCAATTTTAGGTGGAACAATTCTATTCCTTCTCAAACACCCTGTAAAGCTGTCAACAGGTGAGTGGCCTCAATTCTGAGAAACCTTTGGCCAGCAGTTTGAGGACATGCACAGCGGTAGGGTTTTTCCATCTCTTAACCGAAATATACACTTCCTAGTTTCATGGGCTTTTAATTCAATTTTAAGATACTGCTCTAGGCATGTTGATTGAGTTCTGACTTGTGCTAGACAGGGAGCTCTGAGTGACTGCTGGCTTTCATCTCTCCAAGGGGAGAGGGGTCTCTTGCTTCATTGTCCTAGCATGCCTCCATGCAACCAGAAAACCCCCCCATGTTTTTCCTGGCAATAAATTACTTTAGGTTCTCTCTGAGCCACCATCTTAAGGCTGTCAGGACTGCAAACAGCCCTACCTCTCTCGCCCTGACCTGGCCACAGTGATCCATGCGACGGTCACCTCCAGACTAGATTATTGTAACTCGCTCTACGCGGGGCTGCCCTTGAGGCTGACCCAGAAACTCCAGCGAGTGCAGAATGCCGCGGCGAGGCTCCTTACGGGGGCTCTGCCGCGGGATCACATTCATCCAGTGCTCTACCAGCTGCACTGGCTCCCGGTGGAGTACAGGATCAGGTTTAAGGTGCTGGTTTTGACCTTTAAAGCCCTACGCGGCCTAGGACCCTCGTACTTAAGGGACCGCCTCTCCTGGTATGCCCCGGGTAGGACCTTGAGGTCCTCAAATAATAATATCCTGGAGATCCCGGGCCATAAGGATATCAGGTTGACAGCTACTAGGGCCAGGGCATTTTCGGTCATGGCCCCAACATGGTGGAATAGTCTGCCACAGGAGACGAGGGCCTTGCAGGACCTGGTATCCTTTCGCAAGGCCTGCAAGACTGAACTGTTTTGCCAGGCTTTTGGGTTGGGTGGTGTTTAATTGCCTTGTTATGTTATTCTGTTGGCCTGTTGGTGGACTGCCTAATATGAGGTGACATTTTAAAATTGGAATTTTATATTGTATTTTAATTCGGTGTTTTAATTGTTTGTAGTTTGTTGAGGTTTTTATGATTGTTAGCCGCCCTGAGCCCGGTTTCTGACTGGGGAGGGCGGGGTATAAATAAAAGTTTATTATTATTATTATTATTATTATTATTATTATTATTATTATTTAGCACCAATATCTCTGCACCACCATTTCTGTTCAACATCCAGCCTAAGAGGTCTGCGAAACTCAAGAACTAGCACACTGCATTGTGTCTTTCAGTGGAGCCTAATAGTTTGTCATGGATTGATTTAAATTATCAACCCACCTAGGAGCTCAAGGTGGTTCTCCACCTCCTCACTGAATGCTCACAACAACCCTGCGAGGTAGGTTAGGGCTGAGAGGCAGTGACTGGCCCAAGGTCACCCAGTAGGCTTCATGGCAGAGCGGGGATTTGAAACCCTGGTCCTAGTCTGACACTGACATATGATGTCACTGCTGCTGCTGGGATCTCCCCTTTGCTCAGAAGCTGAAGCAAGACTTTCATTTATTTTTGAAGTTGTATTTGAAAGTTGGGGAACTGATCAGTTCAGATTTTTCCTTATTTAAAAGCCAGTGGGTGCACCACAGTGGCTGCATTATATTATTTATTAAATTTGTATACCGCCATATACCCACAGGTCTCATTAGCTTAAATCTCCCTCGTTTTATTCAAAAGAGGCAGTATGCAAGGGCGTAAACAAATTTAACAAGAATACTGCTGCTACAGAAACTCTTCCCGGACGCCAAGGATTGTATTATTGGCCAGGCGCTAATATTCCCTTTAGAGGCATGATACCCGAGTGCAACATTGCAGTACCTCTGGGACGAATGAGCATTTGGATCCATTTCAACCTGGCTAGAGGCCTGGGTCTGATCCCAAAACTGCCTTGGCCTAGCCTTCAATGACAGGAAGACAGTAAAGAGGGTGCAACTCTGCTAATTCTCCTTGACCTCTTGGTGGCTTTCAGTATCCATCAGATACACTGCCCAAGGTGGGGATTTTGGACATTTGTGTTGCTGTGGTTCTGCTCCTGCCTGAATGGCCATTTTCAGGTGGTGCTAGAAGACTCCTCCTCCTCTGTCCCGTAGCTTAACACTAAGTAGTCCCACAAGGGTCTACCTTGTCTCCTATGCAGTCTAGGACTACCTTCATGTAACTGCAGATATGGAGTGAGGAGCCATCAATAAACTGCTGATAGCCACCTCCATTCAAACACAGCAAGTGTCCCTATTTTTCTGGGACAGTCTCAGATTTACAGGAACCATCCTGGTTTCTGATTTCACCCAGGAATCTCCCACTTCTCCTTAGGACGTCCCTATTTTCATCAGATAAATGATGGAGGGTATGGAGTTATCCAACCCACAAGCCATCTGAAGGCAGCCCTGTATAGGAGTTTTTAAATTTGTAATTGTTTTTATATATGTTGGAAGCTGCCCATAGTGGCTCGGACCATCCAGACAGATGGGCAGGGTATAAATAGTAAAAATATTATTATGGAATAGGACATCCCTATTTCCATTGGGAAAATGTTGGGAGGGCATGTCCATTTCTCTTTTTCGTTCAAGTGAGGCAACGAAGTGTTGAGCTGACTGGATGAGGACCACTAAGCGGAAGCTGTATCTCGACAAGATGGAGGTATTGCTGTGAGGTGGGCCTGAGTGCAATGGCGTTCAACCTGTTCTAGATGCCAATGCACTTCCTCTGAGGGATCAGACTTCATCGTCTGGGAGCACTGATCAGCCCCTAGAACCAAAGCCTGATTCAACCGACCTGGGGCACAAATCACATTCCACCAGGTACACACAAAAATGGAGAATTTCTTAGGTACATAAGAAATCAGTGCTCCTCTGTTGGGTGGGCAAAAGACAAAAGTTACATGAGAAAGAATGAGCATACAGGACCAGTGACTGGTTTGATCATTTAGGCCAGGGGTTGCCAACCTTTTTGGACTGGTTTGAATACTGGAGGCACCAGAAACAGAATAGTTGCAATGGAGTGGGCATGGCAAAATGGCTACCATCGGGAACACGGGGTAAAACAAAATCGGAGCGACAAGCACCTTATGCTTACCATGGGTAGTCCGCTCTGTCCTGCTAGTCTTGATTATGGAGATCAGGAGTGGTTAGAGAGCTGGACTAGGACCCATGATTCAAATCCCCACTCTGTCATGAAACTCACTAGGTGGATCTGGATCATTCAGAGTCTCTCAGCTCAACAGGGTTGTTGCGAGGACAAAAATGGAGAGAAGAACCACGTATGACACCTTGAGCTCCTTGGAGGAAAGGTGGCATATAAACGTAACAATGAATACTGATGATGCTATCTAAGAACAGGGAGCATTCCTCAGTACAGTATACCAGGAAAAACACTACTCTCATTTCAGAGAAATTGCTTAGAATAGGGCTTCCCAAACTTGGGTTTCTAGCTGTTTTTGGACTACAATTCACATCATCTCTGACCACTGGTCCTGCTAGCTAGGGATGATGGGGGTTGTAGTCCAGGAACAGCTGGAGACTCAAGTCTGGGAAACCCTGGCTTAGAAGATACCTGCATGTTTTGCCCCACAATTTTCTTGCTAGGAGGGCAAGAGAATTACTTGGGGCACTGCTGGAAGCCTTCATGGGAGCTAGGCTGACAAACCCTGATTTTGGCACAAGCAAACACATTTCTATTTTCACAGACTTTTAACAGCTTCTAATGCTACCATTTTTAATTTAGGCAGTTTTGACTTCACTGTCCATTTGGCTGGATTGTTATAATAGTATGCTAGTTTTATTGTACTTACTGGTTTCCTTCCCACCTTTTGTTTAAAGCTCCCAGAGGAACATAAATTTATGTTGAAAATGAGTGGGATGCAAACAAATACATATATACACATGCTGACAGTAACAACAAATGATACAGACATCTCCTCTACCTTCTTTGGCATTTATGGGCACTTTAAAGCAGTATGAAAAATAATAATGAAAGAAGTATGAAGACAAACAAAGTGTTTGGGAATATGTGTGAACATTCTTATGTTTAGGAACAAAGAAGGGCATGAACAACACAATTTCTGAAGCTTTTTTTTTTAAAAAAAACACGTTCAGTTTAGAGGAAGGTTTGATTATAGCACCCCTTCCAGCCATGTCAATTGCTAAAAATTCAACCACACACAAATTTGGTTTCATGAAGGTTAAGAGGGCTTTCGGAGTTTATTCTTTAAAAAAAAGTAATGAAATTAAATACAAAAAGATCTAATGCAATATTAAAAGTTTGAAATTTAAAATACCCCTCTCCCTCTGGGAAATGCAACTCGAAAGGTCTTTTGAGAGAAGTGAAAATTACACTGAACTGATGCTGCGATTTAACGAGGTACGAGCAAAAACAGGAAATGGTTGCCTTAATATTCAGTGACCCGAATTCCACTGGTACTCTTTCTTTACTGAAGACGGAAAAAGCACGAACACTGCCCAGCATTGGGAACATTTGGCATTTCTTGACTTGATGTGTTTTCATTGGCTACTTCTGACACTGCGTCTGCGGAGAAGCGCTTTTCTATTCACCATAAGCAACGCTGTGTTCTGGGCTCCCACTACCCATTTCCCTCAGATCTCTCCCCTCTGAGCAGCTCAGGAGGTGGGGATGCGGACCGAAACAGCAACTACAGCCAAGGTAGGGGAGTGCAGAAAAGCGGTGCCAGCCTGCGAAGATGCCCACATACGCAAGGTGCTTTATGATTGCCAAATGGACTGTGGTGCTCTTACCCCAACTCGCGTCCAGGACCAACAGGTAGGTTCAATTCTTGCAACTCCCCACCCCGGATTCAATATCTGGAACGATGTGCAGCTCTCAGCCCTGTCCAATTCTTTATCTCAATGGCCCACATCAGATTAAGGTTTCTACGCTTGGAAAACAGGATTCTCAACGTAAACCCCATAGTCACCTCCTCACGGAGGAGTGAGGAGACTGAGATAGCTACTTCATCCTGGTGAATTGAGTCTAAAGGTCAGTTTAAACAAGCCCCGGAAGTCAGAGCAATGAAAGAGTTTGTGTTCTCATGTACAAAATGAATTCGTGTCTATCTCCAAGGCACATTATCTGACTCCTTAAGTGCTGAAAGCAGTGCAGAGATATTTTTCTCAAAGACCTGAAATCAGCATACAAGAGTGTACCACTCTTGCCCATGGTACACACATTCATGGTACATGCCAATCACAAACCTTTTGAGCATAATTGGGGAGGGGGGAGACATGAATATAGGTGCCATTGGCACGGACAGTGTTCTCATATGCTTCAGTTATGGTCTGTACACCCTCTGCTGTGTTGGGGAAATGCCAACACTGCCTCGTTTGTGGCTCACGAAAGCGTTCATCTGCCCCAATGTTTCTGGGAGGAATTGGAATTACTCTTATGCTGAAACACTGCATGGGTATTCACATACAACAACTTTAGTTACTAACTCAAGGTTATGGCTGGCATGTGGAAGCCGGTACACGGAAATAAAAGAGGGCACACCATTCCTGTAGCTCCAACAATGTTAGCAACCATGATCAACCAAGACATACATTATCAGGCCCAGGTAATTCACACTCCAATGAGAAGGAAGTGCAGGATTCAGCCAGACATGTGCATGTTCGTGTGTACACGCACACACACACACACACACACACACACACACTACGTGCATGACACTTGTTAGGATATTCACAACCGTGTCTGACAACAGAAACCACACACACACACACACACACACACACACACTTTCAAATTCATCACAGTCCCTGGAGCCCAACCTCAGTTTTGAAATGTCAATGCACCTTTTAGCTTCAGCGGGGCTTCGTGGGGCCCATTGGAGGTGGGTGGGGAGGGGAAGGTATTTTTTAGTCCTGGTGCATCCAAAGAATTATCAGGTCACTTACGGATTTGTGTTCAAACAGCAGCTGCTTTCTGCACTCAGGGAAGCAAGAGCAGTTTGCATAGAAGGTGGCTTGCAATGTTCCTGCTTGGCCGGATCTCTCATGGATGAGAGGAGAACATGCAATCCCCATACTCTTGGCCTTGGGCATGCAGCTACTGCCAACGATTCCCAGTACCTTCATTCACATAGAAAAGCATCTGAACCAATTTCTATTTTATGCACCAGTATTATTTTTTTATATAAAAAAAGCACAGTCCTTACAACCCCCCCCCCCATCTCCCCCTTGCGGTATTCACATGCCCGTAAGGGATCTTTCCGTTGTTGTTGCTCAAATTCCAATCAGCTCCCCCCCCCCTTCCTTCCCTTCCTCTGTGATTCAAGTGATAACTAGGAAAATTGAAATGATGGCATAGGAAACCACAAGATTAGAGAGATTGGGGCGGGGGCAGAAGAAGAGAAAACGGGGGAAATAACTTGGAAGATGGCGAGAGCAGAAGAAGAGAAAACGGGGGAGATAACTTGGAAGGTGGCGAGAGCAAGAAAGGGCATAAATCAAGGATTGAAAAATAAAAGTGTGCAAGGATAATGCGTTTTATAAACACAGATAGAAACAGTTACAGCAAGGACAGAGCAGGCCAAATGGGGCTGGGGTGTGAATAGATATATCCATCTATCTATCTGTATATATATATTTATATATATATAGATATATTTAAATTCAATGGGAGTTTGAGTCTATGCTTGGGGTTCCCCACCCCCTTTTTTCATTGGTCTCTCTCTGTGTGAGCGGCTGTTTCCATCGTCTCCCCTCTTCTCCACTGTCCACCCTCTGCAAGATCCATTCGCTGCTTTGCTGTCTGTGTGCTGCCACCGCAGCCGCCTCCTTCCGGTTTTTTCTTGGCGACCGAGAGAGCAAAGGAAGCATTTGGATGATGTGCAGCAAGGAGCAGCTCAGCAGTTCCTTTTCCCCTTGGCCCCTCGGAAAGGTCTCCCCTTTTGGGGGTGCGGCCCGTGATCCTGGGGGGGAAGAAGTCAGAAGGATGGCCTCCCTAGCCCCCAACCTCCCCTCCTCTCTGAGGGAAGGGACCGGGCTTCATTTTGGCACTGTCACCACCAGCTGCTTGTTTTGTTTTGGTTCAGACTTTCATCTTATTATCTGCAGCAGGCTTATTGTTGCAACGGGGGCCGAGCCTCTCTCCCCCCCCCCCCCGCATTACTTCTGCATCTGGTTGGAAAGAAAGGTTTGCAACCTCAACGCCAGCCACCTACAGGGTGTGATTCGGCCGGTACAGGTCAAACCCTCTGCAACAACCCCTTTTTGCCTACACGTCTGCAAGGAGGGCACATTTGGTACCTAGAACTGGAGCAGCCATTCTTCCTCCCCCTCATAAGGAGGGGAGACAAAAAGAGCAAGTGCTCTCCGCTCCCCACCCAAGGGAAAGCTTCCAGAAGCTCCCTTGCCCTCGTTCATCTGCCATCGGCCAGCCGCTGCTGCAGCCCCTTCCATCAAACAGCTTCACCTCACTTAGGCAACCAAAGGGCGTTCTCCTTTCGTCTTGTAAAGTGACAGAAACGGGGGCTTTCCCTGGACAAACCAAAGATGCTTCCTGAAGCCGAGGAACCCCCCTCTCACAAGTAGCGGGCTCGCCCCCCCGTCTAGGATGTGCTGTTGTTGCGCCTCGAAGTGCGAATGGTTGAGCCAAGGGGCAGCCGCTACGGGGACACAGCCCCCGTTTCCCATTCCCCCTGCCCACCCGAAGGGAAGCTGTGGAAGAAGAGGCCAGAGGCTGCTGCACGGGGAGAGGCCGCCACACCAGAAATGCCCTCGGGCACAGATGACGAGCAAGGAGTTTTCCGCCCCGTTCCCCTCTAGCAAGGTCTCTAGGAGCTGGAAAGATGCTCCACCTGGATGGCGCTGGTGCTAACCGTGAGACAGATGTCTTTGTGGTGTTCCGAAGTCTTGTAAGGGGAAAGGTCAAAGGAACACTGGGGCGGCGGGTTGGGAGGGTTGTCTCCAGATGGGCCCCCGGCTGCCCCGCCGCCTTGTGACTGGAAGTGCTGCTGCTGCTGTTGCTGTTGCGATGCCTGAGCTTGAGCCTGAGCCTGAGCCTGCGCTTGAGCCTGAGCCTGAGCCTGGACCTGGGCCTGGACTTGGGCTTGAACCTGGGCCTGGACCTGGGCCTGAACTTGGGCTTGCACCTGGGC
The DNA here is from genome assembly GCA_034641385.1 of Darevskia mixta. Taxonomy (NCBI): domain Eukaryota; kingdom Metazoa; phylum Chordata; class Lepidosauria; order Squamata; family Lacertidae; genus Darevskia; species Darevskia mixta. Next base: position 2,531,100 of record JAWWNH010000017.1, on the reverse strand, counting down.
TTGCACCTGGGCTTGGACCACAGCCACCTGTTGCTGGGCATCAGGGATATTGTGTTTCCGCATATGCTTCATCAGGTATGTCTCCTGTAATAGAAGAGAGATGGGAAATAAAACCAGACACAGACAGACAGACAGGACAACTATCTCCTTCATGCTAACAGAGAAGCCATGGGGAATCTCTTTCCAAAGAACTGCCAAGACCTATCAGTTGCCACCTGGTCGTCGCACATACACACACACCACACCAGGGTGGATAAAAATAAAAAAAAAATCGGATTTTTTTTTAATTTAAATTGGATTTTTAAAATAAAATGCTTTTGGAGGAAAAATCTTTCTAAATATAGTCTTCTATTTAAGTTACATTGTAGTCCAAAGGCTATTCATCAGGAAATAAGGATTTGTTTTAAGTTTATCAAGTGTGCTAAAACTCAGTCTAAGTTTTTTTTAATGTTTAACCACATCAGTTAACAAACATGGATACATATGATATCATGTTATTGTTTTAGTTAAATAAATTGTTTAAATGGTTGTTAAGGAAATGATTATTTTTCTCCTTCCAATAAAGTACAGCAGAAAAGTTGTCCAAATATAAACAGTTAACTTATTAAACCTCACCATAATTTCATAATTATCTGTCTATGTATTTCTAGTAGTATAACCAAATCAGTAATTTTTGATAACTGTAAAAACTACTCTGAAAATTTATTATTCCAAAAATGAAACCTTTCCAAAAGAATGAGTCTTTCTGTAAAAAAAAATATTTAAATCGTCTTATTGACTAGTGATTTAAATCAAGCCTTACTGACTAGTGATTTAAATCGTGATTTAAATCAAATCCACCCTGCACCACACACACACACACACACACACCCCCCGCCAACACAGGATGGTACTTACTGAGGTGTAAGCCCGATTGCACATGGAGCAGTTGTAGATCTTGGCATGCTTCACCGTGTGGGTGGCCAGGTGGACCTCGAGAGAGGTGCCGTCCGTGTACGCACGGTGGCAGTTGTGGCACTTGAATGGTTTGTCTTTGTTGTGCTGCCGTCTGTGGGACTGCAGAGCATGAGAGGAGACAGAAGGGGAGTGGATTAAAGTTGGACTTCAGCCCCACTACTGATAAGTCAGAAACGAGGGTGGAGCCCAATAATAACAGTCTGGAAGGAATCTGTAAGTGGAACAAGAAGAGGAGGCCATTTTTGATCACCCCCTCTCTCCCTGGGCAGTCCCAAAATCTGGTCTGGAGGGTTGGAGGAATGTTCTGGAGCAGGTTCAGAGATGATGCCGCAGGGGTAATTGCAGAACATGGACCCCCTGCCCATTCTGCTTTCGGATTATTTAAAGGTCCCCAGACATCAGTGTAGCCAAGATTTTTGGGTTTTTTTTGGGGGGGGGGCAGAACCTACATGACTGGTCAGTTAGCTAAGTGTTTTCTTTATTTCACTTGATTGGGGGGGGGTGAGCTGCCCCTCTGCCCCCTTTTGGCTACACCCGTGTCCCCAGATGCAAACGTTGGTGCTTACCATGATAAGTTCCTTCTCTGTAGGGAGGAACATGATCCCTCATATGGGATGTAGGACTACAACTCCCATCATCCCTAACCCCTGGTCCTAGCAGCAAGGAATGATGGGTATTGTAGTCCAACAACATCTGAGGACCCAAGGTTGAGAAAGGCCAAGTTAGCCAGTAGTCACCCCAGAATTCCAGGCCCAAGAACAAGTGCGCCAAGTCTTGATTCCATAGAGGTCCTTCAAATCTCTACGCATCTGAGACTTCAAGCTTGCTCTTGACATACTGAACCTGTAACATACTCTACAACCAGAGATTTATGCTTACTTTGGACAGCCATACATATGCGAACTGGCCTCTCGGTTAATTGCCTTTGCACTTCAGGAACCCAAAGTGATATGAAACCAATACAGGTTTCATTTATACTTAAGACATAAGCAGCATGCTATTTGCTTCATTTATATTCCACCCTTCTCCAAGGTCAAGGCTGCAAACATGGTACCCCCAACCCACCCTCCATTACCGGTACTTTCATTAATCAAGCACTTGAAGCTGAGGGCTGTGAGACAGAAGAAGTGAGAATAAGTGACTGGACAAAGATCATAAGTGATCTTCTTGGCAGGCTGAGCGAGGACTTGAACCCAGGTCTTCATGGCCCTAGTCTGCAACTCTAACCACTACACCACACTGGCTCTCTCTATACACATATGCACACACGGCAGAAGCTGTATTGATAAAATCTAGCTTCTTATTGTGGTGCCATGTTAAAAGACCCATTCACCCTTTCCCTACCATCTCCATTCCATTTCTCAGAGGCCAAGGTAAGTAATAGTGGCTTCAGAGTGTTGCTGATCCTCATCTCCTAACTTTGCCCCACACTTCTGCTTAGGAGAGATCAGCTGTCGCTTAGCAGACTTTGAGCAATATCTAATGTTGTGCGAGTTGACTTGTTCTTCCTCCTCTTCTTCCTGCTGCCATCATGGGCAGAATCCGTTCCACAAAAGGTGGGGGGCATTGCAAGGGGGTAAAGTGGACCTAAATGCACCAGACGGCAAAGAGAGGAGAGCCATCTCCTTTTCTTCTTGACGCTGGCATTGGCAAAGATGGGATTAGTTATATATGGTATTTCATTAAGAGGCTGCTAATTGAACCACCAGCCCTCGTTTAAAATACTCTGAAAACAACTTTGAGAAATATTTAACTTATCAGGTTCAATATGCAGTAACCAAGAAAGTGGCCAGTGTGTTGGGATTTAGCACCCAATTTTGTTTCCTGGGCTCCAGGCCTTTCCCCTATGAAGACGGGTTAATTAAACCTTGCTTAAATTGCTGTGTCCAGAGGTCAAACCTGGGCACTTCAGGAGGTTCTCCATCTACCCATCTCTTTCCCCATCCCTCCCAATGTTCCTTCTCCCTTATCCCATCCTTCTTTGTTTCTCTGCTCCAAACATACCACATTTCAGGTTTGTTCAGCATAAAAAGGATGCAAGCACACCCTAAGCTATCCTTTCCAAAATCCTCAAGCAAAGCCTTTAATTTTTAGAATTTGTATTCTGCAATGCATGCTCCTCCCCATCCCCCCAGCCATTAAAATTCATATGCAGATTCACACACACACACACACACACACACACACACACACACACGGTTCACAGGAAGCAATGGCAGCTGTTCTGAATTCAGCATTCAGATTTGTCACTATTCATACTGATAGGAACATCTTAATTTTTACAGATCTACCTACTGTGCCAGGCAACAACCACTGATTTTCCCACGATTACTTAAGCAACCAAATCAGACTGCACCACAGTAACTGAAAAAAGACACACATGAACATCCTTGCCTTTCCTTTAACAGATACTCAGACTTCCCTCTCTCTCTCTCACACACACACACACACACACACTTCTTCAGGCTGCTTATTTCGATTCAGAATTGCAAGCCTGTAGTAGGATACGACTGGTCTGTTCCATTTATTGCACAATGTCTAGTGAGCACTTCATTAATTTTATGCAATATTGGTAGTAAAACTACTAATACACTGATCCCTCGACTTACGAATGCCCCGACTTCCGTATTTTTCGACTTACGAGGGATCAAAGCGGCCGCCACTTCCGAATTTTTTCGACTTCCGATCGGAAGCTGCAGCCGCTTTAGATAGGGTTTTTTCAACTTGCGAAGGTTTTTTCGAGGTACGAATGCGTTCTTCAACGCATTCCTATGGGGACTCGACTTACGCTTTTTTCGAGTTCCGATGCTCCCGTCGGAATGGATTACATTCGTAAGTCGAGGGTCCACTGTATTGGGATCAGAGAATCACAGAATTGTAGAGTCGGAAGTGACCCCAAGAATCCTCTAGTCCAGGGACATCCAACTCCCAAGAGACTGCGATCTACTCCCGGGGGGGGGGGGGGACTGGCAGTGATCTACCCTTTTTTTTGGGGGGGGAGGGGAGTCCAGAGTTGTCGAGCTTTTTTTAAGAGGGGTTTCGGAGCTTTTGGAGCTTTTTTTAACAGTGTGGCTGCAGAATTGCAATAAATCGCTCACCAACAACTCAGACTCTGACAGAAGAACGCAGCGCTACAGCAGGCAAACGTCCACTAAATGCAACACAGGGAAAGACCAAGGGGGGAGGGGGGGAGAAGACATGATTCTAAACAACGCAAGCAATAAGGATCCCGCGATCGACCGTGATCGACCATGCTCATCAGGGGATCGACCTGTCGATCGCGGTCGACCAGTTGAAACCCTGCTCTAGTCCAATCTCCTGCAATGGATCTATCCCATATGGGGATTGAACTAGCAACCTTGGCATTATCAGCACCACGCTTTAAGCAACTGAGTTATCCATAAAAGCAGACTAAACTGGCTGAGCTTAGGCCCCACTGAGATCAACGGTAGCTGTCTTATCCCCAGCCCACCCTCCAAAAATAACTCCAGGGATTTCAATATTTTCACAATTCTTCTAAATTCTGATGAACGCCCCCCCAGTAAACAACTTCCTGCTCATTCTAGGCTCTCAACACAGCCCTGGTCACACCCACAGATCCTGCACTTAAGAAATGAACAGATATAGAGATGCCTCCTTTTCTAACACTAACACTCTCCAGTCACAACTCCTTTCTGCTCTGGTTTGGAGAGACGAAGGACCCTATAGTGCCATACTTCAAAAGGGAATATGAAGCAATTTCACCACCTTACCTGCAGGTTGGAGAGCTGCGTGAAAGCCTTTTCGCACCCAGGGTGAGCACATTTGTAGGGCCGGTCTCCAGTATGAATCCTGCCGCAGAAAGGAAAAGCGCAAAGGGAAGATGAGCAGAAGAAAACACTGAAACAGAACCCTGCTCCCAGACGCTCCCAGATCAAGCCCTACAGTTGAGCTAAGCAAGAGGTGAACTCCCCTCCACCAGGCTTATTCATTCTCTTCTTTTGTGTGAACCCCGTGTCGCAAACCCTTCCTCCTTCGACTTGAGCTAGCTAAGGGCAGAGGGGGAAGCATGCAAGATCGTGCAAGAACAAAAGAAGAGGGACAAGCAGCTCCTGGGCAAAAGGCAAGCTCACCGGTATCACGGTCACCCGCAGCCGTGCCAAGGCAAGGGACTGGAGAGCAAGATCTCTGCTCAAGCGGAGGCCTGTGGGCAATTTCCTTCTGCCCTCCACAGTGCCCACGGATCCATTCATCGGCCTTCCAAAAGAACCAACACCGCCCCCAACGCCAGGCCAAAATTGCTAAAGGAAGTGGCTCCCCTTTCTATCCAATGGAAGCTTCCCCACACCCTTGCTCCAATTCCTGCCATCCCTCCCCCTTCCCATAGGTTGGGACCCCTAATGACCCGTGTCTGCCCCCCGCTCTCTCTCTCTGTGACCCCCTGGGGGAAAGTGTTGGTGGGGAGAGACTTCCCCAAGGCAGGCCCCTGCCCGCCCCTGCCCTGGCATGGTCAGTTGCCTTTTCTGCAGCTCTCAACTCCATCCTCTCTGGTGGGCCGCTCCCTTGCGATTGACGGGGCCGGTCCGCCTCCCCCCACCCCGCGTCCCCCCACTCTGCATGCTTGGCGTGCGTGCTCCAAAAAGGTGCATGCTGACGGCACGGGGGGCCAGGCTGGGCCCCCAGCCTCCTTGGCCCTTACCGTGTGTGCTGCTGTAGGTGGGAGAGCTGGCGGAACGCCTTCTGGCAGTAACGGCACGTGTAGGGTTTGACCCCCGAGTGGATGCGGAGGTGCTGGGCCAGGTAGGACGTGTTGGCGAAGCTCTTGGAGCAGTGAGGGCACTTGTGCGGCTTGACAATCGCCGTGTGGAGCTTGGAGTGGATCCTGCCGAAGAGGAGGAGGAGGAGCAGGGGCAGCAGTTGGGATATGACCGCCAGCTGGCTAGCAAGGGCAACATGAGGGGCGGCGCCATGCTGCCTGGCGACAGGGGAGGGAAACCAAGGAGCGCTCCTGCCCCGAGCTCCAGCAAAGAAAGAACGAAAGGCCGAGAGCGCTAGCTGCACCAGGAGGTCAGAGAGAGGAGAACCGGGCTGGCAGAAGTGGGCGCATGGGAAGCCCCGGGGCTGGGGTGGGCTTGGGGGGGTAGGGGCGGCTGCTCAGGAAGTGCCGTTTGGGGAGGCTGCCAGTCCTGACCTACAGCTTTCAGTCTCTCACAGATCACAGAGGAAAGCCTGTCTTTGACAGCCCCCCTCAACTCATCCCAGGCGGCTCCTTAGAAGAGGGCTAGAGAGCACACCCTGAAGAGTACCTTTGCTCAATGCACTAATGGGGGAACCACCGGCAGTACATGTCAACGCTGCCCTGAGCAGTCTCCCCCCCATGGGCACCTGCCTCATGCGAAGATGCCGGCAGCACATGCAGCGCGGAAGCCTCCCCCGCCCCTTACCGTGTGTGCTGCTGTAGGTGCGAGAGCTGGCGGAAGGCCTTCTGGCAGTAGCTGCAGGTGTAGGGCTTGGCCCCCGAGTGGATGCGTATGTGCTGAGCCAGGTAGGAGCTGTTGGCGAAGCTCTTGGAGCAGTGAGGGCACTTGTGCGGCTTGGCCTCGGTGTGGGTTTTGGAGTGGATCTGCATCTCCGACTTGGAGTAGAAGGTCAGGGAACACATCCGGCACCTGAGACCAGGGCGAGGGCGAAAGAGACAGGGTCACACACCCAAAGATACCTATCCGCTGCTCGCTAGAAGGTTGCTGCTACCCCCCAAGGGCTACCTCCTCCACCCCCAAATTCGTTTTTCCCCTAATTCAGTTCTGCAAGGCGGATCTACAATAAGCTACACTTCAGCTAGGGCAGGGGTGGGAATAATCCATCATGGGGGACGTTCTGGGGCAATCCCTGGGTGGGGCCCTCAGGCAAAACTAATGGAGCATCCAATGGGTGGGATTCAACATAGCAGCACAGGGACAAGACTTTTTCCACTCTCTCCTCCCCAAGTGTGTTCCCCACAAACTTGTTCTAGGAGTCCCCCCCTTCCATAGCAGATTTAGGGGGCACACGGGGAAGAGAGGCAGGAAGTCCTATTGCATGAGTGGACCTCGTTTCACACATGCAACAATTGGGGTGAATCTACCTGGGGTAATTAATTGTGCAAACTACTCAGAAAAGTCAAATGTTTTGACATTAGCTCAGAGCAAGGTCACTGAGAAGTGTCAGAAGACTGGGCATGGCCTGGGCAGAGGTCCAAGCGGTGGACAGAGGACATGAAGGCTGCATTTGGCCCTGGGCTCACGGCTCCCCACCCCCTCCCCAGTGCCCTAGGATGCGGAGCTAACGAAAGCATGACAGATACCCATAATGGATGCAAACTGAGATGCCATGATACAAGCAATTGCTTTCTACTCTGTAGAACTGAGTGCTGATTTTACTCAACAATGCAATCTGAATCCACGGCATATAGCGTTGTAACAGTCACTTGCCTTTCCCAAACCAAAGAGCTAATCTCTAACCTATTCCCAAGCCTAGGTAAGCATTTCAGGAGGAAATAGCCACAATCCCAGGACTAGAGGGGCTGCAGTTCCCTTATGAAAAGGATGGCACATAAATTGCTCCTTTTCTACAGCTGATTGATGTAGAAACCCCTGCAAATCGCCTTAGTACCTGGGATACCCCTACTATTGGATGATAAATGTTGCTTACTTACATTTCATTAACAACAGAACATGTCTTTTTAAATGCCATCACCATCAATATCACCCTAACATTTAGATAATGCACATATTCTAAAAGAACTTCACACATTACAGGTTTTTTGTAAGAATACGACAGGGTAAAGTTGGTCAGTATCAGCCCCATATTGCCGATGGGAGTGACTATGGCAGCCATAGGCAGACTTCGGCCCTCCAGATGTTTTGGACTACAATTTCCATCATCTCTGACCACTGGTCCTGTTAGCTAGGGATCATGGGAGTTGTAGGCCAAAACATCTGGAGGGCCGAAGTTTGCCTATGCCTGGACTATGGCTACCTAATGAGTTGAGGGAAGGCAGAGACAAGATTTAAACTAAGGATTTCCTGATTCATAGCCCCACCTTCACCATGCAAGGGCTCAGACCCGCTTTATAGGTAGGAGCACATTATTCACAAGGAAGATCACATGTTCAGGAAAGTCATGTGACTGTAACTCAGACGTTCCTTCTCATTCGGCTTTGGCTGGTGGGAAGGGAACGGTTGCTCCATGATGTACAGGCCACCCTTTCACTGTTCTCAATCTACATTTTATTTATTTAATTAAACGTTTTATTTCAATAAATATATTGAAATATGTTTTAATGTATCAACAATTTGTTACTTTTATTAAATACAAGATAAAAGTACACAGTAACAATCCAAAACAACAACTCCCATTTTAAATCCCTAACTGTCTTCTCATATGGCAGAGACAATTTTATAATAACACAGAATTCAGAGTTGATATGCAGGTTTCCATATGAACCTGCCGGACCCTGAGATCATCTTCTGAGGCCCTTCTACGCGTGCCTCCTCCACGAGAGGTCCGGAGGGTGGCAACAGGAGAACGGGGCCTTCTCTGCAGTGGCTCCCCGTCTATGGAATGCTCTCCTGGGATGTTTGCTTGGCACCTTCATTGTACACCTTTAGGCGCCAGGCAAAAATGTTCCTCTTTAACCAGCCCTTTTAACATGTGTTGGGGAGGGGGGGGTTGGGTTGCTTTTGTTTTTATTATGTATTTTGTGATTTTATATTGTGATTTTATCCTGTGAACTGCCCTGAGACCTGTGGGTATAGGGTGGTATACAAATTTAATAAATAATAATAAATGACAATAATAGATTACATGTCTTTTACATAGTACTTTCTCAGACCATTTGTGAAAGCAGAATGATACTGTATGAGCATGAGCACATGGCATTAATAAAGCAACGCTTTCTGTATTTCACTCTGCCAACAGTACCTATTGCTTGCCTTTTTGGATAGATTTTTAAATAGTTCATGTATGAACTGGCATGCTCCCTTTCCCATGCAATTAAAGCAGGGGTTTCCCAGACTGGCTATAACTCCAACCCCACCCCCACCCCAAAATAGCCGCCCGGACACAAGGCTTTGGTTTGAATTTCTAGGATTAACTTCTTTTTTTAAAAAAAGAAAAGAAACAAAAATGTCTGGGTCTGGTAAAATTCAACAGATGGTTTTGATTATGCAAAACCTTTTAAAAATGGGAGCCTCACATGAAATGCCACTCTCTGCAGGTTTGAGTGTAAAGATCTCACAACTGGATTTCCTATAGATAGAAAATTCTTGTCATAGCTAAGCTGTTAACTCATTTTCCCCAGCGTAACAATCTTCAGCAACCCAGCAGAAATGGAGCTGGCCTCTAGGAAAGTTTGCATGGGCATTCCTCCGAGGAGAACAAGGGAAGGACAGAAGTAGCTGCTTTGAGAGAAAGAAGAGGGTTTTCAGTCTCAACTTTCCTTCCCAATTTTTGTTAGCCATTACATAAAAAGCTGGTCTTAAAAAAACTCCCCAATTTTCTTTCCTCAGTACAGTATTCAGAAAGCTCTGTGAGGTTCTCAAAACAGCTTTCTAAAAGGTGGCCATAACTATCTCAGCCTCTTAAAGCAGGCAGGATCGCTGTGCGAGATCCCGACCACACACTGCTAGAAGAATGAAGATCAATAGCGGGAATATCATGGCAAAGTTTTCCACTTATAAAACGGTGATAGAAAATTACCATAGGAAAGCAGGGCATTTCTAATCCCACAGATGAAAAAGAATGCGCTATTACACGTACAGTGGGACCTTGACTTACGAGCGATTCGACTTACGTGTTTTTCGACTTACGAATGACTTCCGGGAGAAACAAAATGGCCGCCGCAACCGAATTTTTCGACTTACGAATGGAAGTCGTGGCTGCTTTTAATAGGATTTTTTCGACTTACGAATTTTTTTCGCTCAATGCATTCCTATGGGGATTCGACTTACGAATGTTTTCGACTTACGAATTTTGCGTCGGAACGCATTATCGTCGTAAGTCGAGGTACCACTGTACACATTTTGTTTTTAAGAACTAAGTGGGGCGTTTCAGATCTTAAACAGGGAACAATGACCCCATGTAGATATTTCTACATGTTGTGCTTCCCTATTTCTTGGTGCAGGGACTTCTGCTTGCAAACTCACCCAAATCTTCTGCAAAGCCGCCTGCAATGACTGGGTGCAAACAGTTCAACATGCAGGAATGACTTGGGTCAACTGCAGGGAAGTGCTTTTAAGAGTAAGGAGTAAGTCAAGCCACGAGCATGAAGACAAAACCAACACACTCTCCTTTGTAGCTCACCCAGGGACCACGAAGACGTTTCTCCAGCTCTCTTGACTTTCAGAAAAACGTACCTACACTTAACTGGTTCTCCCCTCTAGAAGCATATGAACCTTATCAAAAAATGTGAGCCTAGATACACTTCACTTGGGCTGAAAAGCTCACAGGAACACCTCCTTCTGGGAGAGTCCCTCCCTGGCTCAGTGAGGGAGTACAGGTGAAACTCGAAAAATCAGAATATTGTGGAAAGGTTCATTTCTTTCAGTAATTCAACTTAAAAGGTGAAACTAATATATGAGATAGACTCATGACATGCCATGCGAGATATGTCAAGCCGTTATTTGTTGTAATTGTGATTATTATGGCGTACAGCTGATGAGAACCCCAAATTAACAATTTCAACTTTGGGGTTTTCATCAGCTGTACGCCACAATCATCACAATTATGTCAAGCCTTTGTTTGTTATAATTGTGATGATTGTGGCGTACAAAATCTCACTTTGCATGTCATGAGTCTATCTCATATATTAAACTCTAGTAGCTAATGAAAACAATGGCTTACATAAATGGACGTTTCCACGATATTCTAATTTTTCGAGTTTCACCTGTACATGCCTTACTTGCAAATGGTCCCCAAGTTCAACCCCGCAGCAAGGCTGAGGAAGAACACAGTTTGAGACCTCAGCGAGTCAATGCCAGAATAAGCAGTACTCAGCTAGGACCTGATTCAGGATTTATGGATCTCTATGCTGGGACTGAGAGAAAGCATATACACCCACAGCTGTCATAGTAGTTATCAACCCATACAAGCCGGAGAAGGAACATTAGTGCTGCACTGTGAAAAGGTGGCATCCTTTTCAAAATCGAATGCTCAAAGCAGCCGCAAAGATCATCCTTACAATGGTTCTATGTCCTCCATATTTCAGAGAAGAGGCTAGAAAACTGAGCTTACTGAAATCCGACCTGGGGATTTACTGACTCAAAACTCATGCCAAACCAGCCCTACATCAAACTAAACACTCAGTGCATACTTGGGAATCGGCAGCTCTTTTTAAGCACTGAGCTCTTCTTTGCTCTTGACTGAATCCACCTTTCTAAGCCAACCACAGAATGCAAATAGTTGCCAAAATCAAACATTAAACCACACCATCAATTTCCAAGTGCTGCGGGTTTCTTGTTTTTTTTTTCTTCCTGTAAATGCAGAAGCTGGGGGTTGTACTCTGAAGATATTCTCTCATTCATATGCATGCCTAAACAAGCTGATCTGGCAAACAACGCTAAAACCATTTGGTTGTCTGGCAGTAGTACCACCTTCAAACCAGTGGTGTCAAATATCCAGGCACCAGTATTAGAAACTCAGTGCCCAATGGCTCCTTAAACCAGGGTTACAGTCGCCAAAACGGAATGTCTAGTTGCCATTTTGGGGCCAGATGGCACAAAAGTCGCATTTTTCAATACAACATTTTGGTTCCTGAAATTCGTTCCGATTGTGCAGATAAAATACCACTAATAGAATTCTAAAGGATGTGTTGCCACTGTGCGAAAACAGGCAAGATCCAAGGATCCCCAGGGATGCACCTCCAGATGGTGGAGACGTCAGGCGCCCTCCTGGCACCCTCACTTGGTCACAAGTGGCTGATAGCTAGGTGCAAAATGTGCCTGGCGAATTTTGAACGCTGCCAGGCACATGCCCACTAGCACCAGGAATCAAGGTGCAACAGGGTTCAAGGACAAGTGCCCTAAGTGGGGGAACAATACCGGGTGAAGTGGGGAAAGGCCCAGGCAGCCCAAACACACAACACCCCTTCAACAAATGCTGAGAAGAGCTGGGTGAGTTCACTATAATATGAAGCATCAAAATGGTAATGGAAGCCTGGATCTCCTGTGGTTAGTAGCATTGGAACCCACAGATATAACACACAAGCATGCACTGATGACTGGAAGCAGGCCCCGAGGCTCCAATGAAAGGAGTATTAGGTGCCCTTAACACTATTCCTTCCTTCCAGCTGGTGAACTCTCAAACAGCTTGGGGACACGGCCATGTGAAGGGAGTCAATGTCAAATCAATGGAGTAACTCACACTGGATTGTGCCCTGTTAGAAATTCCTCACCAAAGGCTCCCGAGGAAACTTAGCAGCAGCCATAGGATAAAGAACAGGAAGCAGAGAGTGGAATAACTAGACTGTTCTCACAACAGAGAAATTTAATCAGTGGGGTCCCCAAAGGACCTGCATCGGGGCCTATGGTTTTAAGCTTGTTCATCTGAAGCTAGGGGCGAGCAGCGATGTAGTCAAATTTGCTGAGAACACTGAATTGTTCAGGGTAATAAAAATAAAGAGATTGAGAGAAATGAGAAATGTTCAGTCAATGTTAGCAGGTGGGGTGATTGACTAGGAAAGCGATTTAGGAATAGGGTGGATAAATCAATGAAAAAGACAACTGAAGGTACTACAGTGTTGAAAATGACATTCCATGTCAGGGATCATTAGGAAAGGAATCAAAAATAAAATTGCCAATATCGTAAGGCTAGGGTTGAGATTTTTTGATTGACTTGCCAAAGATCCAGGACAAAGTGTCGCCTTTCGGAAATCCACACACACCCCCCGACGTCAATTCCGCCTTTTAAATCCCGGTAATGGCAGCCCTACCGTCTTTCCCCCTTTTTAAGACACCGCCTTATAATTTTTTTTCCTCAAAAAAACACAGGGTGGCTTATTTTCGGGGGGATGTCTTATTTTTATTACGTCAGTATGGTACGGTACAGCCTCCCCCTGTGGCAGCACCACGGCTTACTTTTGGGGTACGTCTTACTTCTCACAAAGGTAAAAAAACCCTGCCATGGCTTACTTTATGACTACGTATTAAAAAGGGGGAAACAGGGTAGAAATGCGTTTGTACACATCTATACAAAATTTATATGCAGGCCACATGAGAGGGATATAGCACCGATGCCTCACTGCTAGACTTCTCACAAGGATCTGGATGGCCCCTGTGGAAAACAATATGCTGGACTAGACAGGACTTTGGTCTGATCCAGAAGAGCTCTTATGTTCAGCACTACCATCATGCATACACCTGAGGCAGGCATCCACACTTCACTATGTGAAGGTAGCCCTCAAGCTGGAGATGCACAAGAACTGGGAAAGACCCAACAGCAATGCAATACCGGCGAAAAAGGATAAGAAAAAAAGACTGCAAAAGATAAGACACAGCCTCACAGTGGTGCCAAGAAATCAATCTTTATCAAATACAGTTCTTGCCTAGCTTTGCAGTGTTTTACAGAAATGATTATTGGATAGAGATTGATTTCTTGGTGCCATTTTGAGGCTCTGCCTGCTCAACCCCTTCCTCTGTATGCTGCTACAACAACCTGCTTCATGACTTAACATTCACCATAAGCCTTAACTGCAGCAGCAGTCTGCTCCCATTTTAACTGTGGATGCACAGAACCATCTTTCTTAAAAGAGTTCCAACAGGACGGACTTTGACACGCTCACAAACTGGACTCATTTCCAACAGAGGGGAGCATCTATCTACACTTGATACCCACAGCTTTGGCCCAAAGTTGGGTATGGTTGAATATATCATAACTACAGGTATGTCCCATTAGGAGGAGGCAGTCACGAGAGGGCCCTGGGAAAATAGCCATGGATGTCTGGCAACAAAACTATTCCGCCCTGCCTCATCCTAAGGACTGTATAAATGAGAAAAACCAAACCTAGCCTAGAGGATGCGATGGGTGGTAGTTACATGGCACAGAGGGTATCAGGAGCTTCTACAACTAGAACTCTTGCTGTTTCACCATGTGATGAGCTGCTGGATCTGTAAATGAAAGGGCTCCCTGGCTGCAAAGTATTCTTCAGCTACACAGTGACTTAATCCCAAGCCTTTTGTCTTCTCCCCATCCTCAGACCTCAAAGGACCACAAAAGTTATCGGGTCCAGTTGGGACTTTGCCTAGGCCATTGCAACCTCAACTGTACATGCCTGCCCAGCAATGACGAGGTCTCAGAACTGGTCACTGATACACCAGAGACTAAAGCCAAGGCTCTGTGTCATGGTCAAGTGGGCAAGATGTCCCAACATCCAAAGCCCCCTTGAATGGGATCAAAGAGGAAGTGGCCAGTAAGAGGCTAGGTCTACTGGAATTTTCAAGGGACCCTTCTATGAATGCACTATCAGCCTTCTGAACATGAGATCTTGTTAAAAGTTCTACTGTTTACTGAATTAAATAGCTTCACACTGTTGCCCTTTAGGCAAACAAAGAACACTGGGCATCGCATTTCGCTGCCTAAGCTGCTGTAGGTAACTGAAAGTCTCTCCCCCCCCACCACCCAAAGGCTATTGCTACTATAATTGTATTCTGCAGCACCTTCTCAAGATCTGACAATCCCAAAGCATCAGCGCCTATTTTTGCTTGAATAAACACTCAGAAACAACCACAGTTTTGAATATCAGTACTAACTTGAAGTGATCTTTTCCATGAACGAAACCAGAAGCTGGGAAGTCCAAGCTCTGACAACTATACCAAGTATTAACGCAGCCAGCACATCCTGCAAACCATGAAGTTCTAGGCTCCCCAGGGATCCTGGTCAACAGAGAGGAAGATTTTCATAATCAAAGTTTAGTGGAGGGGGATATAGTTGGGAGAAAAATCAGTTACACTTTGTGGTGGAGATCTCACACCCACCACAGAATATTAGGTTATAAATTGGGCTGAAGAACTTGCTGCCAGAGATTAGGTCCAGTTGGTACAGATTAAGAGAAAAGATCCAACAAACCTATGTAGGCAGCAGTTATCCTGTTACAGCAATGCCAACCCCTTTAAGCTTCACTTCTATAGGACAGCAGCTCCAATCTGCCACCACTACTTCTAGTCTGTCCTTGTCCCCTTAGTAGGGCCAGGTGAAATGCTGCAGTGATAGTAAGTCACAAATGACAGAACTCACCTCCTATGCGATTCTTAAAAGGTACAGGTAGGCCTATCAGAGTCCAAAGCTCAACTGCGCATCTGCTTCCTTATCCCCTACATCAGGCATAGGCAACCTTGGCTCTCCAGATGTTTTGGAACTACAACTCCCATGATCCCTAGCTAACAGGGCCAGTGGTCAGGGATGATGGGAATTGTAGTCCCAAAACATCTGGAGAGCCAAGGTTGCCTATGCCTGCCCTACATCTTACTTTGTCCTTGGTTCTTCCCTGCTGCCCCATTTTATTATACCCAACCAATAAGAATTGCTTCCTTAGGTTGCAACTTTCTAGCTCACTTGCTTCTTTGTTCTGTTTCCTCTAACACAAGTTTTTCCCAAACTTGGGTCTCTGGCTGTTTTTGGACTACAACTCCCATCATCCCTAGCTAGCAAGACCAGTGGTAAAGGATTGTGGGAATTGTAGTCCAAAAACAGATGGAGACCCAAGTTTGGGAAACGCTGCTCTAACCACTCCCACCTTCCTTCCCTATGCCACATACTCCGCCTTGATGCTGAGATATCTCTATTTTTCATTAGCCCTTTCTTCCCACAACTCTAAGACTTCTTTGCTCACTAGGCCATTCCGCCCTCACCTTCTCTTCCCTCAGCCTCTGATTTCTCAATCCATCACCAACTCTGCACTCTTCCATCAGCCACTTTGCTTCTGGGCTTCCTCTCCCTTGACCCCTTTCACCATTCTTCAGCCTGTCCCTCAAGGGCTTTCAAGTTTTTAACCCAGCAGAATTGGCAACATTCCTCCTTTTTAACCAAAGTTGGGCTGAAAACATTCTAATGCTTTTGCTCATTGAGTAGCCGGAATGTTGTCAATGAGAATGTGCTGTGCAATCACACCTGATCATCCGATCAATGTCAGAGGCTCCATATTTTGTACTGCACTGGAGCAAGGAGTTAGAGGTTTCTTTGGTAGAAATGACAAATACCGAAGAAGCAATCCATTTTAATCTGAAAAGCAATTTGCTTCTTCAACAGTCCTAATAAACTACTATAAGCACATTAAGAAACTACAAGTTGCATGCATAATACTGCCGCCTCGCCCCAATGTAGTCATATAGTTTTGCTGGATTATGGCCACAGAGGACAAGCCAAGCCATTATCATTTGGAAACACTTGAGAGACACTAATAAGCAAACTAGGACAGCAGCCCTCACCAACTACAGAAGTCAACAATGGAAGTAAAAGGATAGAGTGTCAGCAGCACAAATTCTGCTTTGAATTCAGTTGCAAAACTAACAGGACAAGGTAAAACAGAACTAAGAACACTCCTCATCACAAGTTCAAGACAAAATGAGCTGGCTTGTACCAATGCACCACAATGATCCTGGATTCCAGCAAACTATTTCATGCTAATTAGTAAAAATAAATTTAGTATGCAAGACCGTCTTACTTAAATGGAAGAGAACCCTGTAGTACAGACAGCAAACACCCCCACACAGGCACAACCTGTTCAGCCACACCACATGTTGCAGAGCTCGGCACAAGAGACAACTGGAATTGCTGTTTGAGAGACAAATTCCTCAGAATTACAGAACAGTCAGAGCAATAGTTCAGCTATGCCAATATACTGAAACTACAAGTATCAAATATTCAGAATCCACTCTAGGACAAAGAAAGTATGACCATCCGGTATCTCATATTTACACAAGACTTGCAGCAGGTGGAATTAAAGATGCTCTCAGCATTAAAGTATAGCCCCAGGCAATTTGCACTAGCCTCTCGAGAGTCCAATACCTGCTAAAAATTTAACAATGGAATATAATCCTGGGAACTGAGGGCAACATGTTTCTGTCTGGGCACCTTCACTGACAACAAACAGACCAATCAAGCATTAGAAGGACACAACCATTGTTATCAAGATCAACTTCCCAATCATTTTCCATGGTCACATTTGACTTCAAATCTCCATTTAGGCTGAGATGTTAAGCTTAGGCTAAGGCACCCAAGACAATAAGGAAGCAACCCCATGATTTCCTTCTTTAGCACATTCACTTCCAAGCAACTCTTTTACCAGTTATGCAAAGAGGTACGAGAACTCCAAAATCTGCAGATACCTTCCTCCTGGTCTGGTCCCTAACACAATTAACCAACCTAAGGTGCAATCACTAACAAGCCTGCTTAGAGTTCTGGCAAAGGAAAACTCCGTATCTCAGACACTACAACCACCAGTCAACACACTAGCATGCATTAGCATCCATCAAGGCCAGGAACCTCTACTCAAGATGTATAGACAAAACTCATTTTGCACTACACAAATCTTTGCACTCAGCATCTGTGGCAGAAAAACCTAAGATATTACTAGCTCTCTAGGTACCCTCCACCCCCAAGGATCTGGGCAAACCCTTCATTGAAGTACGAAATTTATAAGAGAAGTAAAGTGGGGTTTGAAGTCCTGTTTTAGCTCATCCGATTGAGGTCGCTCCAGAAATTGGTAGCTTTGCCTCCCCAGCCCCCAATTCTCTTTCTCCACTTCCCCCTCCAGTTTTTCCTCCTACATCTCTGTTTTATAACTTTTGTTCTGTTTTGGTTAATGGAATGCACAGCCTCGTGTTCTTTCTCCAGTTAAGGGGACGTTAAGGTGATCTACAAAAGCTTTCTTTTACCCAAGTTCTCCTATCACAAACTTGTAACAAAGGAAAGCCCCAGAGCCCTTCAGACCAGAGGATATTAGCATCTCCCATCATCTTGGAATAGGCAACACCTGTGCCTTAGGTTCTTTCCCCTTTCCAATTCTTCTGTCTTTCTCTCCCGAAGCATATCTACCTTATAAGGGATGCCATGTATTTCTGACATCTATCGCTGTCCCCTTTCCACAATTACCATGACATCAACACATTGCTTCTTCTCATTCTATGTGTCCTGATCCTCTAGAGATCGAGACAAACAGTTGCTGGTCCTATCTGAATGCTGCTTCTGTAACTAATCTTTTATTTCTGTAATTAACCATTTATTCAATTATTACAGCATTGGTTGCTCATCTTATTGCTAATTGCAGAGTGGCCCTTGAGCCATGCTATGACTTTTGGCTCACGAGCCAAACATGTGTTCCTCAAGACCAGACAGGTAGGCATTTCTCTGGTGTCCCTCATCTAGAACTACCGCAACTCCTTATTTCCCTTCTGCCAAGACCATGATTAAACCCGCACCAATGAAGTCTAAAATTCAAAGCGCACACTAGCTGCCCATATGCAACTTTGAGTCCCATAACCACACCTGTATGTCTTGCCATCTTTGTGCTGGTCTTCATCATCCTCATTGGATAACACAAAAGGGTCACTCATCTCTGGCAGACCAGATTCCTGTAGCCGCTTCTTTTTTCGACCACGAGGAGCTTTGGGGGTTATGCCTCCAGCACCACCGGCTCCCCCACCCTCTGAAAGAGCTGTGGCCCCCTTCTTGGAAAGGTCAGGTACGACTTGGAGAGTTGCCTGGGAGCCAGGGGGAAGCGCTGAGACAATCATCGGTGCAGAGATGGGAAAGGTTTGCACGGAAGAGGCTGTGGTCACCAGAGACCCAGAGGGAGAAGTGATCACCAGGCCAGGACCTGCAATGAGGAAAAAGGGAAGGGTCAGATTCCAACTCCATCTTTCAAGATGTCCAAGGAAAGGAAGACTTGCACATTTAACGGTTTTGCCACATAAGGCATTCCATATGCTGCAGTAATTAAGAGTCGGACTAGGACTTGGGTTGCTGCAAGGATAAAGGGGGGTGGGGAGAGGAAGAGCACTGAATGTTGGCTTTCAACAAATCTCCTCACCACAATGACTGTGGTGCTCTTTTTTTGGCAAGCATGACAAGTGGCCAGCATTTATCTTGATTAGGGCTGGGTGATCTATTGATATATTACCCCAAACCTCATCCAAAACTGGTTTCAAGTCCATATCATAATACTGGTTTCATTATTTTTGACCTGGCAAAATATTGTAAATCATGGTTGGTTGGTTGGTTGGTTGGTTGGTTGGTTGGTGTGTGTGTGTGTGTGTGTGTGTGTGTGTGTGTGATGTAAAAATCACAATGTGGGAAGAACTGTGCAGCCAGCCAGTGCCTCTACATTGCTCCATTCTTATTTCAGACACTGATATATAAGTACATTGCAATGTTTAGCTGGTGATATATCACAAAATGTTGAAAACTAGATTATTGCCCAGCACTACTCTCAATTGTGAAGATCGTTTGCTGGTGACCCCCCAACCCTGCCCAGCTCCAAAGTTGAGGAAGGTTGTGAATTGTTGACAGCTGCATGCCAAAAGAACCCAAAGAACCTGGGCAACCCATGGCCTAACTGGGACCTCCTTTTCCAGGCTTTTCCTGCTCCTGGGCAGGAAAACTGTATAAGGAGAACTTGACACTGCTGCCTGAGAACAGTTGGGCTGACCTTCAGAACTGAGATGCAAACTCCCCCCTCCATCCCCAGCCAAGTAGGTGAGAGGCAGGGGAGCTGGTGAAGACAACTTTTGTAGACCTCTGTGCGTATGATACTTTGTACTTCTCAGGGTGTAATAAAGACACAAACAATACAGTCGTACCTTGGATCCCAAATGCCTTGTGAATCAAACGTTTTGGCTCCCGAACACCGCAAACCCGGAAGTGAGTGTTCCGGTTTGAGAACATTCTTTGGAACCTGAACGTCCAATGCGACTTCTGCGGCTTCCAATTGGCTGCAGGAGCTTCTTGCAGCCAATCGGAAGCCGCGCCTTGGTTTTTGAATGTTTTAGAAGTCGAAAGGACTTCCGGAACGGATTCCGTTCGACTTCTGAGGTACCACTGTACAGGACTGGAACCGAGACACTCATCTAGGCAACAAGTGGATAGTTAGGTATTTTATGGTACAGAAGCATTCAGGCCATACTGTGTGTTTGGACAGCATGCTCTTCTTTTTTCCCATCTGAGACAAGGATTAGCCTTGCTCTTTGGCCAAGAATGACCCATACACCGTTTCTTTGAGCTGCACCCCTCCACTGCTACTGCACCCTCCCAATCCTCTCACCTGTTGTCATGAGCCCAGCAGACTGCACAGGCACCACAGTGATGTTCTGCGTCACAGAAGCCTGACTGTGTGGAGTAAGCTGCTCTGGCTTGGTGTCAGAATCCATAGAAATGTTGGTGGGAAGGGCCACGGAGGTGGGTACAGTCAGTAGGGTGGGATAGTGGGCAGGAGCCAGACCGCAGCCCTTCTCTGAGGGCAAGAGCTGCTCCTTCATCTTGTTAATGAACATACTGTTGTCAATCTACAGCGGGAAGGAGGAAAGGGGAAGAGTTTAGAATAGCTACGGGGTAAACACTGCATGAAGCATGTTGCTACTTGGTTACTCCTTACCTGTCCTGAGACCGTGGGCACTGCTGGCCAAAAATATGGGGAGGAGTTGAAGTGAGATTCTTCCATTCTAGCTGGGGGAGATAAAAACAGAGAAGTGTTGATGTTAAACCAGGGAACCTTTCTATGTTACTACTGAGACACAGTGGCTTTCTTATTTCAAGACAGCCCCAACTCTACTCCTGACACTCCATGACCTTGCTAAGCAAATTGGGGGCAGCTAATATGCTCTGATGTTCCACAGTCCAAATTATCCAAAATTTTCACTCTTCCTTCCAGTGCACTGCTTTGGGGGTTCTCCCAACATCCGCCTGAGGTAATTTTGGAGGATGAGGAAGGAGAGTGAAGCTCTCTTAAGCTAATAGGAGTTGTTAGTTGAATCCTCACCCATGGGCTTCATAGAAAGATGAGAATTTTGTGCTACTTAGACCAACATGGCAGGAGCTGGGGGGGGGGGGACCTTCATGTTTCTCTCGCTTTTCTCCTGAAACTTTGCCCAGATGACAAACAAAATACAGAAAGGGAGATGTTGCACAAATGCGCATGGTTGCAATCTTACCAAAATCTTAAACAAAACGAACGCCTTCCTTGGTGCGGAACTTTGGCTGACAGAACTGCAGAACAATCCCTAACAACCGAGGCCACAGGCAGCAGATAAAGAACCCTGCATTTCATCATTCTGAAGTCTATTAATGATTGCTGAATACTGGAAGTTCGAAAGAGGTCTCATTCGCTTCAGCCCATTGGGATGCAATGAGGTGGGGCCACATGGCCCAAATGTTCTGCTGACTTGGTTCAGCCAAAGGATAGGTCTCTTAGCTCTGAATCCTCTGAGATCAACAGGACATAAAAAAAACACCTTTCCCCTCTCCCAGATGTGTCAACAGAACGCCAAAGTCCTGCGTCCGGACTCCCTATTTGTAGTCACTCCCACGCCGCTAGTACACAACTCTCTAAAATAGGATATGCTTGATTAGTGCCATCCCATCTTAATTTTTCCTTCAGTCTGGAGGCCTTTGAAAGACCCGTAGACCTTTGAAAAAGCCTCACTGCAAGAGCCAGAGTATTAAAAGAATATCCCAAACAGAACATGCAATGGTGAATTTTTATAAAACACAACTGACATCCTTATGTATGCCCTGGATGTTCTACCTCATCATACACGCTTTACATTGTATGAGAGACATGATAGGAAAATGTTACTTTAGTTTTTTAAAAGCCATGTCCAGAACCACCCACAATAATTCTTGATTATACATCTGAAATGGCATGCCAGTAGAGTGCTGCCAAGAAATCATGTTAGTTGAGCCTTAATTTAAGTAGGAACTACACCTAAGGAAAGACAGTTTTACAGAATTTTCCAAAATAAACATGGAAAAAATGTGAATTTTACACCACAGCACAACTTCCACAATGGAAAGTTTATTTAATATGATAATGCATACATATTTTATAATACAAAACATGCAACATGGGCCTCCCAATGACCTCTAATCTAATGAACAATGGTTGCAATCCTATGCACACTTCCTTGGCGTTAACTTTAGAATGGGATTATACAAACTGGGGATCACCTGATGTTCTCTACAGAAAAGTTACTTCTGTTGTCAAAGATAAGCCAAATGAGCCTTTATGTCACCTCCAGTCACCCATCAAGGGTTACCAGTGCAATTTTAAAGCAAAACAAACAAACATTCCAACCAAAGCTTGTATTTACTGACAAAACAGATAACTGAAGAACAATCTGCAGAAAGACCACATTAATTACTAAACATACTGTAACATATTCAAATTTCATTCACCTCCAACTTATAATTACAGGGTTCCCAAGGTTTTCCATCAAAGATTACCACTAAGGATTACCGGTAAGTATGGAGCAACAAAGCTATTAAGAAACATTATTCTTGATATCACCGACTGCTCAAAGCAAACCAAACTTACTGGGCATGCCTCAGGAGGGTGTGTTGAATTTTTCAACTTTCAAATTCAAAAAATGAGGGGTGCTAAAAAGCTGAAAGGACCTGGGAACTCAAAATATATTTTGGTTAAATTAATATATTTTAGTTTTGCTTGGTAAGTAATATGTGTGCAAAACTGTATAGAAATCATTAAAAATGATTTTCAAATGTTTTGAAAAAGTAATTTATGTACCTCTTCATCAAATATACTTACCAAGCTAAATGTTGTCCAACCACAAAAATAATAGCAGATTTAAATTCCTTGCACCCAAAAACTTATTTTTAAGACCCCTCACTAAAGAATTTTGCAAAAATTAAGTTTCATCTCCTAAAATGACATGCCCTAATGCCTCAGGCTGGACCATAAAGTACTACGGACAATTAAACAAGCTACAGAGAAGGGATAGTATCTTATACAGAAACAAGCGTACTCAAGTGCCATATTTCAGGGGACAAGCTACTAATATCTGATACATCAATACAGGTTGCAAACTAAGACCTGTGGCCCTGAAAGGGTAGAGAGCAAGCAAGATGAGGTGCTTTTAAGGGCAGACTCCAGCAAAGAAAAAAGAAATAGAAAGTTGCAGATACAAACATCCTGCAAACAATTCAGATTGTGGGGGAGCAAGAACTCTTATATTGCAATGCTAAGCTATGTTTATCCAATGTTAACTATAAAAACATTAGACACCCCCCCTCCGAACATACAAAAATATATAAAAACAAAGCAACAACTTATCCAGTGGGCGAGATCCACCTACTACAAGACCTCTCCTTTATGGAACTCTGTTTTGCCACCTGCTTCCATGTAACCCAAATGCCCTCCCCGCACAAAACCACAGCAGTTCAAGAAGTCACATTTTAGAATTGGAGGGACCAAGAATATTTTTTATCAGCAGAGTGCGCACAAGAACTGTAATGCACTTAAAAGCTGTACACTGAAATAAGAGGATAATTCGGTGGGGAAGCATATGCAGCCCTTGCCCCTGGGAGAAAAGCGAAATGAGGAACCCATTTAAGCCCATAAGGAAAACTCTATCAGATCAGGCCATGGGCCAAATGCCTATAGAGAGCACCACTAGCTGGGCATGAAGACACCCACACCCCCCTACCCACTATGCTGTCTGTCCCCAGCTTCTGGCGTTCAGCAGGATGCTGCCTCTGACCATGGAGGTTCCACATGGGCACCGACCACCTTACCCTCCGCAAATCTGACTGAACCCCCCACCCCACCCTTTCAAGCCCTCCAAACCGCGATGCGAGAAGCGGCTCCCTTCTCCCGAGCCCACAGCCACCTGCACGCCGTTCAGGAAACCGCCCCGCCGCCTTGCACCCAAAAACCGCCAAGGCGGCGGGGAGGGAAGCCGTGGTCGCCAGCCCGCCCCCCCCATGCCCGCCAGCCTCCCCGCCCCCAGCAGCCACCCCCGCCGCGTCCCTTCGCTCGCACTGACCCCGCCCGCGGCCCCTCGCTCTCCGCCCTGCCCGGGCCGAGGCAGGGAACAGCGGCCGGGCCGACGCGGAGTCCAGCGGCGCCCGGGCCACGAGCTGAGGTGGGGCAGCCCCGGAGCCGCCACCGCCGACGATGCCGCCTCCTCCTCCCGCCGCCGCCGCCACCGACGCTCCCGCGGACAGCCAGGCGGACAGCAGGCAGCCCTTGTCTTCCGTTTCCGGGTGACCCAGGCCCGAGAGGGCTCCTTGCCGAGGGAAGCCGCTCATGTTCTCCCGCCCGCTGCCCATCGCCCGGCTCCTCCCGCCCGGCCCGGCCCCCGGAGGCAGCCCCCCGGCTCTGGCCCAAGTGGCGGCAACGGCAGCCTCCTCCTCCTCCTCACCGGAAAAGGGGGCCGCGAGGCACTTCCGAGGGCGAGGGGGCGGGGCCGGGCAACTAAAACTTCCGGGGCGCCAGGAGAGATTACGGCTGGACAGAGGGGCCCCTCCCAATCCCCCCTCGCGCGCGCGCCGGAAGTGACGCGGCCGGCGGCCGAAAGCCGGAGTTCGAAAGCAGAGGGCAGCGGGCGCGACAACGGCAACCGTAGGGACCGGGTCTGGCGGGGCGGCTTGAGGCCTGTCTTCCCCTCCTCTGGGGAGGCTACTATTTAGTAGCCCTATTTAGGGAAGTTTTTAACCTGTGATTTTAATGTATTTTTATATCTGTTGGAGGCCGCCCAGAGTGGCTGGGGAGACCCGGCCAGATGGGCGGGGTACAAATAAAAGAATTGTTGTTGTTGTTGTTGTTGTTGTTGTTGTTGTTATTATTACTGTTTTGCTTTGTTCTTGCTTCTATTATGCATGTTGTTGTTGTTTTTGGCTTGTGTTTTTTATGTTGTAAACCGCCCTGAGATCTTCGGGTAGAGGGCGGTATACAGATTTAGTAAGCAAATAAAGGCTTGGAAACGATGCCTTATGAGGAACGGCTTAGGGAGCTGGGTATGTTTAGCCTGGAGAAGAGAAGGTTAAGGGGTGATATGATAGCCATGTTCAAATATATAAAAGGGTGTCATATAGAGGAGGGAGAAAGGTTGTTTTCTGCTGCTCCTGAGAAGAGGACACGGAACAATGGATTCAAACTACAAGAAAGAAGATTCCACCTAAACATTAGGAAGAACTTCCTGACAGTAAGAGCTGTTCGACAGTGGAATTTGCTGCCAAGGAGTGTGGTGGAGTCTCCTTCTTTGGAGGTCTTTAAGCAGAGGCTTGACGGCCACCTGTCAGGAATGCTTTGATGGTGTTTCCTGTTTGGCGGTGGGTTGGACTGGATGGCCCTTGTGGTCTCTTCCAACTCTGTGATTCTATGAAATAGTAATAGCTGCCCCCAAGTTATCGGTAAAGAGCCAGCTCGCTCGTGTTGCCTTCCAAGGGGCTCCTCTGCCCTTTTCTGAAGGCCTTTGGCCAGATAGTAGCCCCACTGGAGTGATGGCTGCAGCCAGGGGGGGGGACTCTCTTTCCTCCCCCTCCCCGCCCCCAGTGGGATATTTCGGATCCCTTTCCCGAGCTCTGTCTCTCGGCTGCCGTTTTAAAGCAAACGCTAACCTTTTATCTCTCTGAGGTTACTCAGAGGTTAAGCGGGAAAGGCATTTCTGCCTCACGGGCCAGGAAGAAGCAGTCCCTAGTCCAGCCCTGTAGGGTGTTTATTATTACAGGGGGCGAACATTTTGCGTGGGGGTTCAGTTCCTGGGCCCTGTGTGCATCGGTGGAGCAGGCATAAGCCTCTTCCGCCCTCTTCCAGGTCCAAAAGGACTTGCGCTTTGGTAGTCACTTGTCATTTGGTTGCGCGCAAAATGGTCACCACCTGTATTATTATTGCCCAATAAATACAAATGCATTGGAATGGCTGGCAAACACTGGGGTGCCTATGTCTAGTTTATTTTTAAAATATGTTACTAATATACAGAAGCAGATTTAGGGTACTGGGTGCTGAGTTGAACAGAGCATCCTACAGAACAAAGTGAGAGTTGGGGGGGCACTGAATTCAGGTCTTGCACAGGGTGCTGCTGAAATTTGAAAGAATAAAGTCTGTCCCTGCTAATAAGGTGTGTGTTTTTCAGCTCTTGTATTGTACAGGTAAATTGCCATGTGATCTTAGGATGAAGGGCAGTGTATAAACCTAATGAATAAATATATCTTAATACAGTGAAATAAATCATTTCCCTTGTATCTAGAGTCCAACTGTTCTGCATTGGATCCAGCACCAGTTGCATATTCTTCGTCTCTGACCCTTCCCTCCATTTGTGGCTACTAGTCTGTCACAAGACACCAAATGGTCTGACTTTAATGCAGTTGCTTCAAATAGGTATTCTGGAATCAACAGAATATTTCTGAAACAAAGCAATGCACACTAAAAGTGCTTAATGTCTTATTTTTATGTCTGTTGGAAAACTAAAATTGTTATGGGGGGAACTAAGGTGGTAATCAATAAATGAGAGTAAATACGTATTAAACAACAATTCTGTTTGGAAAGGGGACAGTGAACTAAAAAGACAAAGATGCAAAATGCTTTAGATGCTGCTGTAGCTCTTTCAAGAGCTATTTTTGATTTTTTTTAAAAAAATAATAATACAGAAGAGTCCCCTGCCAGATGTGCTGCCTAGGAATCAGGGCCAGGCTGCACGGTATGTTTTGCTTCCTAGGGAACAGGATATCTCCTTACCTGGGCAGCAGGACAATTTGTAGTTCTTTCCTCCACCATTCATCCTTTACAGTAGGGATAGGGAACAAGCATAAATATGCAACATGGCAAGAACAACTTCCTATCAGTTTATTTCATAACAGCATTGCAACATCACTGCAAAATGGTGATTTGAAATAGGGCTTAATAGATTTGAAATGCCTCTTAATTGTTGTTTCTCTGCTTTTTCAGAGTAAGGTAAAGCATCTAGATTGTATCCATGTATCTGAGGAAGTGAGTTCCAGTCCATTATTTCTTACATTTTGTCCCTTCTAAGCAGGTACAGGAGGCATGCATGTTTCCTAGTGCTGTGTTGTCCCATGAAAATAGGCCATAATTAATGTGCTTGCCATTGAATTCTGCTGTGCTTGCTACTAAATGGATATTAAAAATGGATGTGTGACTCCCCCACACCCAGAGTATTTAGTGATTGCCAGTATTAGCCATAGTGTAGACCCATTGGTTTCAGTGGGTCTACTTTGAGCATGTCTAACATTCAATATCACTCATTGGTTTAACAGTGGTGTTACATTCTACTTCAGCAATGAGGTAATGCAAGAGGCAAGAACTAGTGGAGGTGTATTGTTTACACAGTTGCTGGTTTTCATCTACAATGCGATGGAACATTTCACTATAGTATATTTAAATGGAAAAATTAACTACGCCCAACAGATTCTACTCCCACATGATCGTGCTTGCCCACCACCAGTGAGTATACCAGACATAACCTCCCTAGTTGAAGTTCTCAACTCTGAAACTTGGGAGACTTGTCTAGCCCTTTTCCTGCAAACCTTTAAGAAGATGGTGAAGACAGTGTTGTTTCACTAGACCTTCAATAGTGGGATGATTTGCTCCCTCTGACTAGTCTTGTTACAGCAGGTATCTGAACCAACATGCATGTCCAACACAGACATGTATTCACACACCCAATGAAAGGTTTAAGATCTTTTGCTGGAGTTACAACGTGTGCCCATTTGTGAATATGTGTTTGCCTCTATTCCTGCCTAAATAAAACACCTGATATCCGGTAGTTTATTCTGGACTGGTAATCCTAAAGACCTCTTAAATGCCAGACTGGTGACCCAGTAATTTTTAGAGGCAAGCAAACAGCTGTATATTGTTGACACATTGACTAAGAAAGCTTGTTTCAGACAGTGAAATTACAATTTAAGCTGGCAGCAAATCCTACCATACATACACACCTTGATCTAAAGAGTGGAATAATCCCTACTCATTCTCAAAATCCTACAGAAGTGAGCACTAATTTAAGAAACTGAGGTGGAGGGAAGGAGAGCACACCTGTTTCTAAGCGTATGTGTGTTCTTGTGAGCGCTGAATGAAGGTCATCGTTGGAGCTAGGAGAGCCGCTGATTACAAATTTTAGGATTCCTTTCTAGGCATGTCCAAAGTCTGTTTCGGGGGCCTAATGCGGCCCGCAGGTTGGTTTAATTCAGCCCCTGTGGCAGTTTATTTCCTGGAGTAAAATCCAAAAAAAAAGCTCAACAACTTCAGTCCTAAAAAAAGTTCAACAACTTTGGTCAGCCCTTACACATGTTCACTTCATCAAATCTGGCCTTTGAAAAAAGTTTGGGCACCCCTGCTTTATACCCTTCTGGTCAAGGCATGCCAGTGGAGAGGGAAGGGGGGCCTTGAGATGAACAGCTGGTTTTATTGTGCTTTTGAATTTATCCCAGAATTTCTTGCCTGGTTCACCCATCTTGCAAGTTCAGTGTTTTGAGTAAAAGTCATCCTAGTGACCTGAACTGGCTACCTTTTGCCTGTTGTCTGCCTCACCATGACCTTGATGACTCCCATTTGGGAGTCTGAATACACCATACTTGGCAACTTTATTTACATGCATTGACCTTTATGCAAAGTGTGAGGAACTCAGGATATGCCTGAATTCTTTCAGGACGTGTTTGGAGTTGAGGCTGGTATCAGACTTCTACCAATATCAAGCAAGGTTCACGATGCAGAATCTCATGTCCTATTTATGTCAAATCAATCTACATACTTATACTATGAGCTTCAGAGATAAACCATAGAAATAAGCTCTGATGTACACACCTACTCACAGTTTCACTCTTTGGCTCCACTCGCTGAATGAGCTCTCCTTTTGCTTTTTGTGCTGCTGAGCATTTTATCACATTTCTTGCTTTTAAAATTTGTGTATTCATTTTATGATTGCCGTGCATTGCTTTAGAGCCAAAACACGGCTTGTACATTTTAATATGAATAAAAGTGCAAATGATGTCTGCAGGGAACGGAATTGTACCAACCTAGAAGATGGGATACAGCAAATGTTATTAGCAGTCCCAAGTCATTTTGCTACCTGAAACAGAATTCACATCCCACCTTTCAACATGGAACACAAACCTCTGGAAAATTTTCTTGCACAAGTCTCACTGAAACAAATTTGGGCTACATAGCTGTTGTGCATTTCAGTGAAGCCTATGCATGAATTATGTAAACAGTAGAAATGGGGATAGCATTTTAAATTCTGTTTCAGGCACCACCATGACTTGCCACAGAGGATGACTTCAAATGTGCTGCCCGTAGGTCACATTTGTCTTTCTCCCATTCTTAAAAACTGGCTGTTAGCCATGACACACAGATGGAACCTCAAAGACCAGAGTTCCCCTCTGCTGGATGCTCAGGCCAGCAACAGGACACTGGTATCGTCCAATCCTAGTGGGCTACAACCTGCAAGGGGGCTGAGGAGGCACTGAGCTGAATTCACCTGACCAGGAAGCAGAGAGCAAGTGTACTTTGCAAACACAGCCTATCCAATGAACAGTGAGATGTTCTTTGAGGAGGTCTGGACAGCATAACGGCTCATGACAATTTCCTCCAACAATTGCACTTGGCACTTATCTTTTGAAGGAGCTACAGGGATCATGGCAGGCTGCAGGGAAGTCCACTTTTGAATTAGCAAATAAATTTTATGACACAAAAGAAAAGGGTCACATGAACAAATGTTTAATTACTATTTGCTGATCTTTGATTTTACTGTTTACTATTCTAATGGATCATTGAATATTGCTTGATTTGATACGTTGTCTATTTTAAAGTTATTGTGACTTTTGTATTGGATCAGATTCTTACATGTGTGATCTTTGCTATTTTGTTGTTTCTTCAGCTTGTGAACCGCCTTGTGTATAGCAATATAGAAAGGCAGTATGCAAATTAAAAGTGAAATTAAATTAAAATGATGACCTGATTTATATAAAACAATTATATAAATTATATATTTATACCTATCTAATAAATTACAGAATAACAATTATATGAAACAATGTTATAAACAGAGCGGAGCAGCTTTTTGCGTGCTTTTGTTTTATAATCAGTGTATATGTATGAATTCATCAACATCAAAAGGGGGAACTGGTAGAAGCAAATGCTTTTTAATAAAATGCAAGTTTATCTTGTGGCAAGTGAGGCAAACACCAGCGAAGAAGAAAAAGATGAAGATGATGAAGATGAATGAATTTTGATCATATCAACAAATGGGGAACTGCAAAGGAAATAGCTTTCTTTTGAAGCATAAGCCAGAAAATGATGGATATTAGAAGGAACCTTCCCATGGGCTTATTTCCTTAGCTGTCATAATCAATATTTTAAAGCTGTTGCCTTTCACCATAATAAATGCAAAAGAGATGATAAAGGAAGAGGAAGAAAATGCATAAATTTTAGATTAAAAGCAAAGAGCTGATATATTTTAACTACAGAAAGTAAGCATGTAGCCCCTTTATATATTGACTATTAATACGTCTAGCTCTCTCTATATATATATCTGCAGTTTAATTTATTACCAGATTATTACTGCAAAACTGCTGCTCAAAAGCAGCCAGATGATTAATGTTTTGTATTTTGTTTTAAGATTTTCAGACAAATAAGTAATGACATTGACTGCCTACAGTGTTTAACCAAGAAGGGGGGAAAGTGTGGATATTTATCAATCCCTTTGTAGCTAAGCTACATATTACATAACTGAAGCACATCATCTTGAACCTGTCACAGAAGATATTGCAAAGGTTTCTAACTCTTTTGTAAAAAGAAGTTTTGAGGCATTTTTTTTTTTTTAGGATGCAATACTAGATCTGAGTGATCCTGGCTGAGGGGCAATTATTCAGTGGAAGCCTCACTCCATTCATGCCCCCACGACTGAGGAGGCTGTAGATATATGACATCAGCACGCCATGCATGCATGCCCCACAGAATGCACACAGGATGACAGCCCGCCATGGGGCATGCTGGCATGTCATGCTGGCACCCCACGACTTGCGTGCTTGATGCAAGCATGGGGGTGATCTGTTTCTGTCATTGCCAGGTATGCCCTGGGCTGCCTGGGGCAGTGATATCATCCGTATAGAATGACACTCCCTGGAGGCATGTGGCGGTGACCATAGCCGCAGCCTTGCATTCAAACAGAAATCAATCATGACTCTCTCTCTCTCTCTGTGTTCCCAGCTTGCTGCTTTTCTTCTAGCTAACGTCACTCCAAACAAATTCAACTCTCGCTCTTAACTACCTACAAGTTGGGGGAGGGCCCCCCACCCATTTGCCATCTCGCCCAGAGCCCCTTTCCTTTGTTCCCAATAATAATAATAATAATAATAATAATAAATTTTATTTATACCCCGCCCTTCCCAGCCGAAACCGGGCTCAGGGCGGCTAACATCAATAAAATTACAATAAAGTATAAAAGGAAGGGGGGGGGAATGGCTCATCACCCGAGTGATCGCCTTACCAAGAAGCGAACCTGGCTTATATTTTAACACTTGCGAGATCCAGGGGTTAGGAGGGTCTTCGGCGTACAGCCTGCTTCCCAAACTCATGTAACTATTTTTTGGTTGTGTGGTCTTGTCCTCCCCTCTAGGGCTAATGATGCACTGGATAAGGCGGATGTCCAACTGGTGTGGCAGTGGCTGGCACCTCTCCATTTTGAGAGTATGCTGCGTTTTGCATTGTTCTGCCCGAAGCCCGAGCTAAACATTAACAGTAGCATCTACATAGGGCAAGCTCTACCTTCTATTGCTCATTTCCTACATCATTAGGCCAGCTAATATTAATATTTAATCCCAGTGACTGTCTTTCTCGTGAAAGAATGCACTACACATTACCAACCTGTTTGCTGTCTTCTCCCCCACTCCCTTGCCAGAAAGATCTGTAAGCAGAGATGCTGCCTCGTCACCACATCACTTTTCTGAAAAAGTCCACTTGGGGGCATATCTACACTACAGATTTGTGTTGGCTTTATCCCACCATCATGGCTACACCCAAAAGAAACCTAGGGGTTGTTGCTTGCGGAGGCTGCTGAAGAGTTTCTGTGCCAGTTCCAGTTATAGGTAGGTAGCCGTGTTGGTCAGCTGTAGTCGAAACAAAATAAAAAAATTCATTCCAGTAGCACCTTAGAAACCAACTAAGTTTGTTCTTGCACACGAAAGCTCATACCAAGAACAAACTTAGTTGGTCTCTAAGGTGCTATGTTAAAGTGCAAGTAGATAAATAGGGACCGCTCCAGCGGGAAGGTAAACGGCGTTTCCGTGCGCTGCTCTGGTTCGCCAGAAGCAGCTTTGTCATGCTGGCCACATGACCCGGAGGCTGTCTTCGGACAAACGCCGGCTCCCTCGGCCTATAGAGCGAGATGAGCACACAACCCCAGAGTCGGACACGACTGGACCTGATGGTCAGGGGTCCCTTTACCTTTACCTAAGGTGCTACTGGAAGGACTTTTTTTATTTTGTTGTGCCAGTTCCAGTTTCCTAGCTCCTCTGCTCTAGAACCACAGTTCTCACAGGGGAGAGAATAAGCCTGCCTCAATCTGTGGTGCTGGTTTGCCCTTGGATTAGGACTTGCAAGCTGTCTTACTGGCACCATTGCTTTGCTTTCTTCCCCCATTAAAATAGGGAAAAGACTGGTGCTCCAAATATGAAATCACAGACAGTCCTTGACATTCTTGTTCTTGAGTGAGAAGATGCAGGGGACACCTCCTAGGGTGGTAAAAATATAATAAATAGTTGACCATTTACTGCCTTTTAATGACACCCCAAAATACGTCTCCCTAGGCGGTCTCCTCACCCTGCTTAACAGCCTGTATCTTCTAGAGAACAAAAACTTCAAGCTATCCATATTTTTTCTGTATGATAATAAGAATCAAACCGCAGCTCTCCCCCCCCCACTTCCTTGCCTTCAACACAGCATTCCTTATCTATAAGAGACAGGCTGGTCCTATGTTTGGCTGCGCCAGTAGTCGCTATGCCAGAGCTAAAGCTGGCACCATGCATTTACAATCCTGCACACTCTCAGCATCAAAGGAGCACGCAAAACAATAACTGAGGAAACAAACACCAGTGTAGCAACGTCATCTCTCACTTCCACAGCATCCTTGGAAGTGCCTCCATGAAATGTTGTGCACCAAGGATGACCCCATGCTACCCACGCAAAGGAGGTCCCAGTCAAAGGGCAATGGTGATGAGAGTGCCACACTTATGCCATGAGATCCAGGATAGGCCTAGTCTCCACTCGCAGTCCACAAGGTAAGCTAGCTGGATGCAGAGGCGTAGGAAGGTCAGTTGGTACCCGGTGCGGAAAATTTCTTGTCACCCCCCCACATTGATTTTTTTTTTTTGCCTGCAAAAATGGTTTTACGTTATTTCATATTTTCTTACAAAGGAATAAAAATAAGTAAAAATAAACTTTTATTTCTATGCCGCCCTCCCCGGCCAAAGTCGAGCTCAGGGCGGCTAACATCAGATACATAACATTGATATAAAATCAAACAATAATTAAATTACCTCCTAAAAACATGTCAAAATCAAATTAAGGTCTAATTAGATGGCTTTCCGCAGGGTTAGGGTTGGGAACAGTAAGTGCTCCACTGAATTGAAATTTCAGCCTTCACGACATAGGAAAACAGCCAAGTAAACAGCTATTTTCATGGAGGAGGGTCGAGATATTAACTGATATGTATGAAATTTAATATATAGCTATATAATCCCTAATGTAGTAAGATAAGACCTTCGGAGCAGGCATTTTTTTAAAAAAAAAAAATAGTTTTTTATGAACCACCCTAGTAGGGCAGTAAGTTGTTCCTTGATAATTTTGTCACCCCCTCCATGATGGAACCTGGGGCGAACCGCCCCCCGCCCCCCACTTCCTACGCCCCTGGCTGGCTGGGAATGCCCACAGTGCAGAAGCTTCAATCGCCTGGAAAGCAGCAACCAATACCAACTGCATGACCCTTTGGCCCCCTCCTCAGACAAGAGTGTGAATCCCCTTGCCAGTCCAGACATGATCACATCATCAGAGAGCAAATGGTCATCCTTTTGTCATAGATATGGTCACACAGGGTAGGTAGAGGAACTGCCATTGCAAATCAGAGCAGCTGTGTGGAGCCATGGTTAAGCCCAACATAAAAAGATCCCAGTGCTACAGGAGCATGCCGGTTGGTAATCACACAGTTCAAAGATGGAGTTAACTTTCTATTAGGCAAAAACACGATTTCACAGACTTGACTGAGTGTCAGGCCTAATGAGCAGAAAATCTCATCCCCGGTGGTCTCATTCCCCCATGAAAATCAATTGTCAAGACTGAAAGTCCCCACCTCCTCTCCAGGTTTTTTTACCAAGCATCGGGAACTGCACCTGCCTGCTGTCAACCTCTCCTCCGCCTTTTTCATGCCTCTCTGGTTCTGGGACAAGGGGGAAGGGGCGGTGTTTCAGCAGGAGGGGGAGACACCTGTGACTCTTTGCCAGCCTGTCTCATCTCTGCCTCTTGGCCTCCCATCCCTCTCATCCTGCTTCAGATTCCTGCCTCTGATTCTGGACTTCACTCTGCCCCAGTTGCATAGCCAACTGATTGGCTCTGCAGAAAAATACAGGCATGGATAATAAGGGATGTTCATGCCCCCCACTTCCCAGGTTTGCATATCTACTGTTTGTCTGTTTTGTGTTTTCTCTCTCTTGTTCAATTGACATCTTATTTCTTGTAATATTTCTTTTAATGGCTCTAGGGCAGGTGTGGGGAACCTTTGGCCCACAGATATTGCTGAGAAGAAGAAGAAGAAGAAGAAGAAGAAGAGAAGAGAGGAGGAGGGAGTTTGGATTTGATACCCTGCTTTATCACTACCCGAAGGAGTCTCAAAGTGGGCTAACA
Organism: Darevskia mixta; assembly: GCA_034641385.1. Taxonomy (NCBI): domain Eukaryota; kingdom Metazoa; phylum Chordata; class Lepidosauria; order Squamata; family Lacertidae; genus Darevskia; species Darevskia mixta. The sequence goes on along the minus strand of JAWWNH010000017.1, from coordinate 2,496,269 downwards.
TTCTCCTTTCCCTTCCTCCACCCACAACAAACACTCTGTGAGGTGAGTGGGGCTGAGAGACTTCAAAGAAGTGTGACTAGCCCAAGGTCACCCCAGCAGCTGCATGTGGAGGAGCGGAGACACGAACCCGGTTCACCAGATTACGAGTCTACCGCTCTCAACCACTACACCACACAGAGCCACAACTCCCATCACCCCTAGTCATTGTTTTTGCTTGCTGGGGCAAAGGTCCCTCTCACCTGCTCCAGAGAGTTGACAAGAAGAGGTGCTCTGAAGGATACATGGTTCCACACCCCGCCCACCCCACCCTCCCTTCCCTGCATAAGACCTTCGATGGAGCAAGTCTGATGCAGGAAAGCACAGCCTTGCATAGCTCACAACCTGGGTCACAACCCAGACATGGACCAAGACATCTTAACGCCTGAAGCAGTAATTTCGAACGGTGGCCGCTGCGGTGTTAAAAACAAAAAACTAATATTTTGCTTCCCTTTAATGGTACCCCACAAATTTGCTGCAAGAGACCTCACCTTGCCAGGCCCCATCACTGCCCCACCTCTGACAACTCAAACAGACATGGGATTATGGGCTTCGTTTCTCCTGCAACAACCCCCACCCACCCTGCTAGTGAGATGGATCATGCAGAGGCAATTGTTGGTGCATTTAAATAAAAGGAACTGCAGCCCAATCACTTTGGTAATTAATTTCCTTATTAATTGGGCTTGTTTGAATTGCCTCCTGAATATTCATGAATACTCATCACTTTCCCCCACTCTTCATGTAATGTAATTTATTCCCGTGCTTGATAGATCAACCTTGGAGGTGACATTTCTTTGCCAGCATCAGGACTCTGCAGAAGTTGGGGGCAGGATCCGAGCAGGATGCTGAGCAGAGATTTCCGCTGCTACAGAGAGGATGACTCAGGCAGGCTGCTCCGGTTCCTTCCACAGCAGGGCTTCTGACCTGATCTCTCCCCTCTAGTTATTTGGGCCACATCAGAGCCTCCTCGGAGCCGGAGGGAGGGAGGAACGCAACAGAAAGAAATGACGGAAGAATAGGCCTTCTGGGCTCCATCACTGTCAAGCTCAGGACAGGCCAAGATCTGAATCAGGAGTCTCATGATCTGTGTACTGGTACCCCTGGAGGTTACAATGACGTTGATGTTGACTCTTAGTTCTTAGTTCCTTCTGTTCAAAAGATGCAGCACGGTCAGATTTTTTTTTTAAAGGACTGAATATACCAAAGGATGCTTTGGTATAGCCCATAATACTGTTTTAGATTTAGAAGGGGGGTCCCCTCCCTAAACCCTAGAAATTAATAAATGGTAGGATTGAAGGGAGGAATATCAGCTGCAGAGGAATTCCTGGGCTAGCCTATGTAAAACGACCTGGTCAAGCTAGGGCCATTAAGAAACAATACACCTGGGCTATAGATCCCAAATGGCAAAAATGTACTATGCATCAGCTGCACTTGGAAAGGCTCTAACAGTGTCTCTTTAAAAAAAAGCTTTTAAAATTATTTATTTAATCAACAATATGTACTTCAGTGGGACCCATGTGGCGCTGTGGGTTAAACCACAGATCCTAGGGCTTGCTGATCAGAAGGTCGGCGGTTCGAATCCCTGCGACGGGGTGAGCTCCCGTTGCTCGGTCCCAGCTCCTGCCCACCTAGCAGTTTGAAAGCACGTCAAAGTGCAAGTAGATAAATAGGAACCGCTCTGGCGGGAAGGTAAACGGCGTTTCCGTGCGCTGTTCTGGTTCGCCAGAAGCGTCTTAGTCATGCTGGCCCCATGACCCGGAAGCTGTACGCCGGCTCTCAGCCTATAGAGCGAGATGAGCGCCGCAAACCCAGAGTCGGACACGACTGGACCTAATGGTCAGGGGTCCCTTTACCTTCAGTGACATACAAGAGTAAAGAAATAAAATAATAATACAGTTGAATGAAAATTAACACACACACACAAATTTGGGTGATTTCATTCACAATCGCTAGGAAAAAACCAATTCCCATTATTGGTGTTGAGGGTCAGTAACAATTTTTTAAAAGCTTTGTCTTGTTTATAAATAGTGTATCCGGATATTGTCCTGGAGGCCTTATGATATTCTCACAAAGCTGAGAAGTTATGAAAAATCCCAAATTGTGGCATATTTCACAGGAGGCATTGGAACACTGCTGTCATCCTAAATATATAATATGTTTTTTTGCCATGTAGTTGAAAACGAGTCTTTTCTAAATTGGCCCTCTAATATAGTTTTTCAGCAGTAGCTATGGACTCAATTTGACAATACCAGTGTCTCTTTGGACTGATTTGTAAGATCCAGCCTGGCCTGGTTTCTACTGCCAGCCTGCCCACTGGCATTACATTTGCCAAGGACAGATGCATATAAACAGCACCGGCTCAAGATATTTTGCTGCCTGAGGCAGACAAGATGGCGCTTCCCGCTCCGTGAACAAATGCCAGCCAGATTGGCAGTTGCCTCTTATTCCAGCACTGACATCTTCCGCTCTACTTGCATACCCTGTAACATTCCTCAGATGAAAATAGGGACATTTCTCACTCCCTTCCAACTGACCCTCCTCAACCCGCTCCATTTTTTTTGTCTCCCTCCCCTCCACAGAGCGTTTCCTACCAGAGGAAGGGTGAGTCCCACCTCACCAACGGGACATAGCACAAACGCCCTCCACCGTCCTGAGAAAGCCCCTTAATTCCAATTCCAATTTATTTTATTGTAGAGTTACAAAAAGAAACACGCACACCAATAAATACATTTTAGAAAGGGGCAAAATTAGACCTGGAAGCACAAAGCATTTTAAAAACCAATACAGTACTCCTTGTGCTCCTCTCCGCTCAATATTTCTTCCTGCCCAGGGCGGCCCTGCACTCTGCCTGCCCCTCAGAGCTGGCGGATCATGTGGGGCTGGGCCTCAATGGCCACAGCCTCTCCTCCTTGCCCGCCCTCCACCAGCTGCCATGAGCTGCCCAAGGTAGGAGTCTCGTTAGGAATTACAGTCTTAAACGAAAATAATAGTTTCACAATGAAAAGTCTTTTGGAGGTTGAAGCAAGGGCTTCTGAGATGTGAATCAGATGTATGATGCGAAAACTGGAAACCAGGACAGGGCCCTGTTTCGGAGCAGATGCCTTCTTCAGCTCGTTTTTTGAAAAGAATGTGAGTAATATATAATTTCTGTTTCTTTTGAATCTTTGGTAGATGTAGCGTCTTAGATAAGTGGATCAATGTGTATCCAAGTTTTCCTGTGTTTTTCTATGCGTTTCCCCTGCAATGCCCTCGTTTTCATGAGGGGAAACGCATAGAAAAACACAGGAAAACTTGGATACAATGAAAAGACTTTTCATTGTGAAACTATTATTTTCATTTAAGACTGTAATTCCTAACAGGATTGATATGATATTTGAATTTACTCATGAGTAAACTTATTCTTTTGTTAAAACTTGTGGCCAGAGTTCTTGGTAACATTTATTCCAGTGTATTTTGCAACAAGAACTCCAACTTTTTTACAAGGTAGGAGTCTGGCAGCAGTGGCCATGGGCAGGCAATGGGGTTTCCCTTTCAGCTGCCACCGCCGCCATCACCATTGCTTGGGACAAGCACCAGTTCATCCTCCTCCCCGAACTCAGCACTGGTGGGGAAAACAGGGACATTCTGGGATCAAATCAGAAGCCAGGATGGCTTCAACAATTCCAGGACTGTCCCTGGAAAATCAGGACACTTGGAGGGTGTGCACTTGAGGGGCAGCAGACTAATTTAGGGGGTGAGGGAAGGGCATGTAGCACAAACTGCCCTGTCCTCCAACATCTTGCCGCTGCTCTCCAAGAGCTGCCACCTGAGGCGGCCACCTCACTCTGTCCAATAGTAGTGCTGGCCCTGCATATAAGAACAAATCCAAACAGTTAATATGGACACTGCCTGCCTGAACGACCTAAATACAGTCATACCTCTAACTGCGTTAGGTTCATGTTCCAGTTCTGGGCACCACAGTTCAAGAAGGATATTGACAAGCTGGAACGTGTCCAGAGGAGGGCAACCAAAATGGTCAAAGGCCTGGAAACGATGCCTTATGAGGAACGGCTTAGGGAGCTGGGTATGTTTAGCCTGGAGAAGAGACGGTTAAGGGGTGATATGATAGCCATGTTCAAATATATAAAAGGATGTCATATAGAGGAGGGAGAAAGGTTGTTTTCTGCTGCTCCAGAGAAGCGGACACGGAGCAATGGATTCAAACTACAAGAAAGAAGATTCCACCTAAACATTAGGAAGAACTTCCTGACAGTAAGAGCTGTTCGACAGTGGAATTTGCTGCCAAGGAGTGTGGTGGAGTCTCCTTCTTTGGAGGTCTTTAAGCAGAGGCTTGACAGCCACCTGTCAGGAATGCTTTGATGGTGTTTCCTGCTTGGCAGGGGGTTGGACTGGATGGCCCTTGTGGTCTCTTCCAACTCTATGATTCTATGATTCTGTGATTCTATGTTGCGGATTTTCGGGTTGCGAATGCGGCAAACCCGGAAGTGTATACTTCCGGGTTTCGCCACGCGCGCATGCACAGAAGCGTTCTGCGTGCTTCGTGCATGCGCAGGAGCACTCTATTGCATCACGTGCACTCTACTTACGGACTTTTCGGGGTGTGAATGGCACCCTGGAACGGATCGCGTCCATAAGTAGAGGTACCACTGTACCGCAATATATACTGAAGAGGCTTGTCTTGTCAAAATCCCAACAACCACATTCGGGGGAACTTGCCAGTTCCTACAATGTTCTGCCAGTGGTTTCGTGAATCTTCAGAGGCTCCTGGTTCAGAGATTCCCACAGAGACACCAGGAACAGGACCCAAAGACTCCCTGCCATGTCTGCTGATGGCAAACTGATGGGATTCGACTCATAGCAAAAGTATTCTGGTAAGATGAGGGTCTCCCTTCTTCTCCAGATGCCATGATCTAAGGAGATGCTGTGAAATGCCCAGGCACCACAGGGTTTGGTACACGGAAACAAATTTTGTTTTTAAAAAAAAGAGAGGCAAAGGGTAATTTTGTATTCAGCGCAGGCATTGCATGGTGTGCGATAAATAAGGCCTGAGGCCAGGTATACAATGATGAGCGGAAGAAAGAATACCGAGGAGCCAACCATTCATTCAGCTCTCTTCATCTCGAGCTCTAAATGAGAGAAGGTTCTTTGGAGAAAGAGAATGTGGTAAAATAATTAAAGTGCCTCCTAAGTGGCAAAGAGGGCAGAAGGAAAGTTGAAAAGGCCGCTTCAATTGTTGCCGTTTCTAACACTCGAGTGTTTAACTTTACCGCCTTCATATCCTTTAAGGATGATGGTATTTCCATTCCCCCTCCGATGCAATTTATAATGAGATTGATTTCTATAGCTGGCTTGTTGTCTGAATTATTCACCACGTCCATATTCACTGTGTTTTATTGTGTTTCATTTACATGCAGCTGTGCTTAGCATCTTTAACACCGTGCTTGTTCCCCAACGCATGCCGAGGCCTTTTAAGGACCGTGCAATTTCTCGCCGTTGGAAATTGCCAGCAGAGAACACAAGGCCCTCATCAGCCTCTTCCCAGGATATTTAGCAGCGCAACGCTAATGGTACAAATACCCGAAGGGGTGGATGCTCAGACTTAACACTGGAATGATGTCCTTCGTACCACAGCATCATCAATGTCCATGTTTATTGCATCTTACAGATTTGTTTTATAAACTGGCAAGTAGGGCTTGGCTTCTAACCACTACCCGTAATCCTTAATCTCCTTCTTCTGCTATGTCCCTTCCACCTTTGCCGGGTGCACAGAAGGTCTTCCTGCAATCTCTTGTCACTAGTCCTCCTACCTGCTTTCTTCATGGGCTGTTCGAAAGGTGTGCTGGTCCCGTGGGTTATCCGAAAGGCGAGGTCAAAGTCCGGTCCATGGTCAGAGGTGCAATGAGAGGCAGTCCGTAATAATGCCCTGGGTGCAGGGCAGGGAGGCAGACGAAGTCAGGAACAGGTAGGCAAGCAGGGAACCAGGGCGGGTCAGGAGCTCAGGCAGGTAAGCAGGACAGGGATCAAGCAGGAACACTGGCAGGAACTGGTCAGCAACGATGTTGCTCCTGCAACTTGGGGCTGGGGCTGGCCGGCTGTTATCTGCCCCGAGGCATAGGGCGGCTCCGATCCTCAGGTGACGCGCCTCTCCTGGCTTGGAGGCGAGCACTCCTCCTGCGGGAACTCAGTTCCCTTCGCCTCTCTGCCCTTCGCCTCTGCAGCTCAGGAGAGGCTGGAGGGTTACCGGATGCAGAGGCAGCCTCAGCTTCCCCTGACGGGGCTGGGAGTGGAGCACCTGCAGGCAATAGGTCCTCCATCCCATCAGGAGCCAGAGCAGACTCAGCAGATGCCTGCACCTGAGGATCCAGCACAGGTGAGGCCCCTTCAGACTCAGGCCCCAGCCCTGGCTCTGCTGGTTCTGGAGGCAGGGAATCCTGTGCAGGCTGGGATCCCTCAGGTTCAGCGTCTGAGTCTGAATCCCAGGCCATCACAAAAGGAGTTGAGCCTTACCAACACTGGTCTCAATGACTTTTTGCTTTCCTTTTGAAGACCCTGTTCAGCTGTTTCTCTCCATGCAAGTTGCACTTTGTGGAGGGACTGGGGGTGGGGGCAGAATTGCGCCTGTTAGTCCTGTTTCACTGTCGCATCCCCAGCCAGCTTTGGCCCACACCCTGCCCATACTTTGGGGGAAAATCTGGAGGCAGCTGCAGGGTGGGGGCAGGAGGTTGCTGAACCCGGGGCTGCAGCTCATGGGGACAGCCTATACATCTTCAGCAAGCTTCCCTCTCAGAGCTTCTCTTTCTGCATGGAGAGTGTGGTCAAGGGCAGAAACAACCAGAGAAATGGCTACAGCGTGAGAACATGTTATCTCGCCTGGCACTGCCCACATGATGTCAGGGTTGCACCAGATGAGCAGGAGTGGTGGCAAGCCCCACTAGGCGAAGCGGCAACCACGGAAGAGTCCAGAGGAATGGAGGGATTCTTACCTGAAGAAGACTGGTGGCGACACTCCTCAGAAGAGGAAGTAGCAGATGGGGAAGAGGGAAGGCCAGAACAGGAGGAGGAAGAAGTTGAGCCAGAATCAGGCCCTTGTGAGGAGAGGAGCCGGAGGGCCCCCTCCCCTCCTCCCATCTCAGCTGTAGAGCGTAGAGCTGAGAAACGGAGGGAGCAATTGGAGGCAGTTGCAGCTCGTAAAAGGTGTGGTGATGAGCTGGCTATTTAAAGAAGGTCGGCTGCTTCCCTCACTAGCACCTGCAACTGCTGTGCTGAAGCACGTGGTTGTGCCTGCTCATCCTGCTCCTGTGTACCTGACTTCGGCTTCTCTTGACCCCGGTACTGATACCTGGCTTCGGCACGCCATCCTGTTGGCGTCATAACACATGGAGAGAAAAGGTTAGATCCAACCACAGGCATACCTAGGCTCCCTTGAGCCCTTGGTAAGGAGATGTAGCGGTGGCTCTGAAGCTGGGAGAGACCATGGACCAGAAACTCAAAAAGTTTGATTTTTGTTGCCTTTCACACTCCGCCTGTGACTTCCCCTGTGGCCATCGGGATCTGATCTACTCCCCTACTCCTACTCCTCCTTCCATCTGTCTTCAATTCTTAAGCATTCCTCCCTGATGCAATGCAGTTTTGCATACTATTTAACAAACATATGCATTTCTGTGCACACTTTCCCCAAATATCCACAATTTTTTATGCATGGTTTTGGGTTGGAGCTCTGCATTGCAAAATTCAGAGACGCGCAGATTTGGTTGGTCTACTTTAAAATGCGCGCTGAATCAAATTGCTTCCCCATCTGTAGCTCAGATAGTAAAAGAACTCCATGTTTTGCTCTCAATGTGTTTGGCACTTCCAGGTTCTCTGCAGTGGAGCGATCCAGAAACACATCATACTGTGCTTTAGGTATCCTGTGTATATGGTTTTCTCACAGCTATGGTGAGAAAGAGCCATGTGCAATCCTGCAAAATGGGAAGATGTAATTGTTGCACGTGGCGACCCATTTGCTGGCACACTGACACAGTTCACTGACGGAAGAAGTAATGCCTCAAATAGTAACAAATGGCGTTCTGACGTTCTAAATTGCGCTGTCGTTGAACAGGCACTGTTTGAAAAGATAATCAATGGCTGCTTAATGAACACGAAGATTGTGTGTGGGATCACCTGACAAAAGTGCACTGAAGACGTTCAAATCAGCAAATGCTTCAAAGGCCATTTCGGTAGGTGATGAGATCCTCAGCATAAAATAGGAACAAGGTATTCTGTTGAGATTTATCCTGGTAGCAGGGGCCCATGCAAAACATAGTACTGTATGAAGAAATGAGCTGGGAAGTATAAATTGGCAGCGTTTCTCCTTCTATATTTTCATCAGATTAATTGTTCTTGTTACCATATGGCAAATTGAAGTGTTCCGCATGTTGGAACATGGGTGCTTCCTGCTAGAGTGTTGCTAGCACTACCAAATAATTGGTCTTTAGCTGTAAGGTAAAAGCAGAATTGGTATTCGCAGTCCCCACTGCAAGGGGTTTAGCACTTCAGGGCATCCACACAGTAGACAGGACATAGCCCAGTAGGCTCTACTTTCTTCCAAGCCCTCAAGATTTCCAGACATTTTGAAGCAGGGACTTCTCACCACCATTTGAGCACTGATGTGTGCACTTACCAGTTCTGAATCAGTGTGCATGCTCCATTAAAGGAAAATAAGTCGCATTATTCCACCATAGGTCAATTCAGACCACTAAGCAGCCCCAACCTCCTCCCCTTTTTCTTTACAAAAGTCATAATATTGTGCTTTTCAGGGGGGAATGGCTCTGCAACTGGAAATGCAGACAGGTGACAAATGGAAGAAAGGGCACCTATAGCATGCTGTCCACCATCAGCTCCTCCAAATCCAATTTTACTTCCACACCTGCAGAGAAATTATGCTTCTAAATCCACGCTTTCCCCCAAAGTCCAAAACTGCAAAAGTGCAAGGCATCTGCATCACACAGGTCAGTGGAACATGAAGCTTCTGCATTGCTGTCCTGAGCTCCTTTGGGAGGAAAGGCAGGATAGATGTGTAAAGATGTCATGGACTGGTTGGATGCAGAAGAATGGCAAGAGGTACCAGCTGAGGAACCACCAAGGGAAGAAGGCTCAGAGGCTAGGGGATGGTGGTGGGATGAGGATGAGTGGTCAGAGAAAGAAGACTGGGAGGAGGTGTCGGAAGCTGAAGAGGTAACAGGGCTTAGTGAGCTGGGAGAGTCTGCGGCAGAAGGCAGTCCAGAATCGGAGGCAGAAGCAGGAGAGGAGGGAGGTCAAGAGGCAGAGACGAGTCTGGCTGGTGAAGAAGCCAAGGGTTCTCCCCCTCCTGCTGCGACCAGCTCACTTCCCCTGGTCTCCCAGAACCAGAAGATGTATGAAAACGATGGAGGAGAGGTTGGCTACATAAAGGTGTAGCCTCTGATTGCTTGGGAATAGCAATAGAGAGGAGGGGACGGCTGTGGGGACTTTCAGTCTCAGCAACTGATTTTCATGGAGTGAGACCACCGGGAATGAGCTGCTATGCTCATTAGGCCTGGCACTCAACCAAGTTTGTGGAGATCATGTTTTTGCTAATAAAGAGGTGCCAAGGGTGCGCTGGAGAGCGGGTCGAGAATAGAAGACTTGAGGCTGTCAGGTCTTCTACTTGCTAGCGGATTAAGTCTGGGGGGAAGCGCCTAAAAAACCCCTGGGAAAAGCGAGGGAACGGATCCCTTGCCGAAAACTAAAAAGGCAGCGTCGGACGGTGGAGCTCCACAACGGTACCAACCCAAAGTTGGGAGTTGAGGAGAAGGGACCAGACGCCGAAAAAACCAACAACTTATAACTTACCGCTGGTACAGGCGCGGAGAGAACTCGCCCAGCAGGCACCCGGACGCCCCGATACAGAGAAAAAGAAACGAAGTAACCAACCGTGAGTAATACAAAACTTTGAAACAAAGTAGAGGAGACTGCATAGAGTGTGTTGATAATAATAAGGAGAGACAGACTCCGGTTGGAAAAAGAAAATCGGGGGACCAGTTTCGAGAAGCGGAAAGGTGAAAGCTAGAAAGAGACCCTTTGTTTTTAAAGAGTGGGGAAAAGCCGAGCGCTTCACCAAGATCCGTTTTTTTGTGAAGGGGGAAAGTAGATAGATCATTTAAAAGAAGACGCATTTCTACAACTTTCTGTGAGGGTGTCCCCTCGGCAAAGGCAGAGTCCTGGTGGGGGCGGACAGAAGAAAAGAGGGAGAAAGAGGAGAAGATGGAGAACTAGTTTGAAAAGTGCTTATCTCATACTTCCTCCTCCTTTACGGAAGCCAAGGAAACAAGGAAAGAGATATAGAGAATATAGAGGGGACGCAGAAAGTGAAGAGCAGAGCCGACGGGAAGGAGTAAAGTGACACCTGGTGGCTGAGAGGTGTTAGAGCACCCCAAACCAACACTATATATATTTTAAATGGACTGTGAAATTGCATTTACAGAGTGTGTGGTTTGACTCATTTCAAAATTGATGGTGAATGTTAAATGGTGAAGAAATGAGAGAGTAAATGAAGGAAGAGGGGAACTCCAATTGAAGACTTCAGGGAAAAAAAAAAAAAAAAAAGAAAGGAAAAAAAAAAAAAAAAAGAAAGAAGAAGAAGAAACAGACATTGAGGTTACAGATTAAATAAATAGAAGATGGGCTCTAAAAGGAACCAGACAGCAGCAGCGGCAGCTACCTCCAGAAGACAGTCTCTGTTAAATGACAATGATGCCTTGATGGACATCAAAGAGCTGATTGCTGAAATGAATAGAACATTAAGTGATAAATTAGACTCAGTAGAGACAAAACTTGAGCATAACTCGAAGGTGATTCAAGACCTGTCAGGCCAAATAAAGGATCTGAATAGCAAGCAAAAGGAGCTGGACAAAGCAGTGAAAGATATAAGCACAAAAGTAAATAAGCAAGATGAAACGATCAAAAAGATAGTAGCAGAGAATAAAGAGATGAAGAAAGGCCGGGGTAAGGAAGAAGAAGAGAGACTGGAACTGATAAGAATACAGGAGGAACTAGCAGACCAATTGGCTATGATTGAACTAAAACAGAAATCTTTGATTCTACGCTTGAGAGGAGTACCAGAGACGGTGAATGAACAGATAGAAAGAAAAATAGTTCATGAAATATCGGATTGGCTAAAGGTGAAGGAAGATGATCTGCTCATGGATGTTGATAAGGTGTACAGAGTCAGGACGGAAAAAGACAAGAATAGTAAAAAGCCTGGAGACTGTATGCTATATCTGAACTCAATGTTACTAAAAGATAGAATTCTGCAAAAGAAAAAACAGGAGGATCTAGTTATAGATGGAAGAGCAATTGCCATATATAAAGAGATTCCAAGGAGGTTGAGAATGAAAAGGCAGAATTACTTAACACTAACAAATGCCCTGAGGAAGAAAAGGATATGGTACGCTTGGGAGTTCCCGGAAGGACTCTCCTTCATTTATAAGGACAGAAAAACAACACTGAAATCGGTTGCAGAGGCTGAAAAATTTTGTAAGAGACACAAAAAAGAACTATTCACGGAAGAAGTTGCAGAAGTAGAAGAAGAACTCGAAAACGAAGACGAGATTCGAGACGTGGATCAGGAGACGAAATTCTGAAATTTAAACCTCAAATAGAATTTTGAATATTTGTACACACACACTCCTCCTTTCCTTGCTGTTCTGCTGATTTAAAATAACACTTTAGAAAGTAAATGGTTAAAGTTGAAATTTTACAGAAATAAAGAAATAAAAATTAAAGATTATTAAAGTGTCAAAATGTTAAATATGAGTATAATCTCTTGGAATGTGAATGGATTGAACAACAAAATTAAGAGAAACAAAATTGAACACATTTTGAAAAAAGAGTCTTGGGATATAATTTGTCTCCAAGAGACTCACATATCACAAAAACATGAAAGAATATTAAACAATAGTAGATTGGGAGTTGAATTCGTTTCATTAGATAAAAAAAGGAAAAGAGGAGTGGTGACATATGTTAAACAGGGAATCAAATCGGAAAAGCTTTTTCAAGATAAAGAAGGAAGATTAGTAGGAATTAGGCTGAAATTTCCAGAGAATGATATAATTGTGGTAAATGTATATGCCCCAAATGGTGGTAAGAGCAGATTCTTTAGAAAACTAGAACAACAATTGGGAGAGATAGCTAATGAAGAAGAAATCATCCTGGTGGGGGATTTGAATGGTGTGGCAATACCGGATCTGGATAGAACAAGTAGGGGAAGGAATAGAGGGAAACTTCCGGAAGCCTTTTTTCAATTAGTGGAGAATTTTAAATTGAATGATGGTTGGAGAGTGAGAAACCCAATAGAGAAAAAGTATACGTTCTTTTCAGAAGCAAAAAAATCAGCAGCAAGGATAGATTCAATGTGGTTCTCTACGAGACTTGCACAGTTAATTACCAAATGTGAAATATTACCGAAATCATTGACGGATCATAATCCAATTATGACAAGATTTAGAGAGAATCACAGGAATAGAAGTAGATGGAGATTAGACGAAAATTTATTAAATGATGAGGCATTTAAGAATAAGATGAGAATCCATATAAAAGAATTTTTTCAAATAAATATATCTGATGAAGTAAGTTTAGCAACAACATGGGAGGCAAGTAAAGCATACATAAGAGGACTATACATTCAACAAAAGAGTAAGATAAAAAAAGAGAGGGGAGAGAAATTGGCAAATATTAAAAAGAAAATAGAAGAAAAAGAAAAAGAACTAGGAAGAGACCCTAAGAATAAAGAGGTGGCAGACCGGATAAAAATATTGCAAAGAGAGCTATCAATAATAATGGGAGAGGAAGTGGATAAGAAAATTAAGTGGGCAAGACAAAAAGTATTCGAATCTGGAGACAAAGTAGGAAAGTTGCTGGCTTGGAAACTGCGGGAAAAACAAAATCAGAGAATGATCTTAAGCATTAATAGCGAAGGGAAAAATTGGACAAAAAGGGAAGATATACATAGACACCTAATTTCATATTATAAAAAACTATATAGGGAAGGGAGAGAAAATGAGGTGAAGATTAGAGATTATCTTAAAAACCACAGACCAATAAAAATAAATGAGGAAGAGAAGAAGTTGTTAAATAGTGAGGTGACAAAACAAGAGATATCTTTGGCAATAAATAAATTAAAAATGGGAAAGGCACCGGGGACAGATGGGCTATCAAGCCAACATTATAAGGTATTTAAAGAAGAATTAATGGAAATATATCATAAAATGGTAAATAGAATCTTAGAAGAAGGGAAATTGCCAAAAACATGGCAAGAAGCCTTTATAACCCTAATCCCTAAGAGAACAGAAGAGACTTTACAAGTAGGGGACTTTAGACCCATTTCTCTTCTAAATGTTGATTATAAAATTTTTGCATGTATATTGGCAGAAAGGTTAAAGAAAATATTGAATAGAATTATTGGTAAAGAACAACAAGGATTTCTCCCCAAAAGGAAAATGGCAAATAACATGAGGATAATTTTGAATATGATGGAATATCTCGATTGGAATATCGGTAGAAAAGCAGCTTTCATATTCTTAGATGCAGAGAAAGCTTTCGACAATTTAAATTGGAAATTTATGAAAACAACGCTTAAAGAAATTGGGATTGAAGGGAATTTCTTTAAAGGAGTCAATGCAATTTATCAAAAACAAACAGCAAATTTGATTATAAATGGGGAAATCACAGAAGAAATTAACATAATGAAGGGAACTAGGCAGGGATGCCCCCTTTCACCGCTATTATTCATTTTAGGGGTAGAAAGCTTAATAAAGGATGTAATTGGCGATGAAGGTATAAAAGGAATAAGGAAAGGAAAATATGATTTTAAAATTAGGGCCTTTGCTGACGACATTGTTTTAATGTTGGAAGATCCAGAGATATCAATAGAAAACCTAAAACAGAAATTGGGTGTCTATGGGGAATCCTCAGGATTTAAAATAAATGTAAAAAAAACCAAAATGATAGTCAAAAATTTTAGGGAAAAAGATTTGAATAGATTAAAAAGATTAATAGATTGGGAGATAGTAAATAAAGTAAAATATCTAGGGATTGAAATAACATCCAAAAATGTAGAATTATATGAAAATAATTATATAAAAGTGTGGAAAACAATCAAAAAAGATCTATCTCGATGGGGAAATATGAATCTATCCTTCTCAGGAAGAATTGCCGCAGTAAAAATGTCAGTACTTCCCAAATTATTATTCTTGTTTCAGATGTTACCGATTATTGCGAAAAAAGAAGTGTTTGACCAATGGAGAAAAGAATTGAGTAAATTTATCTGGAATGGAAATAAACCAAGGATTCAGTATAGACTCTTAACAGACAGCAGGGAGAGAGGGGGGTGGGGGGTGCCGGATTTAAAAATTTATTATGCATCTGCAGCCTTTTGTTGGATAAGAGAATGGGTCACGCTGGAAGATACAGAATTATTAGAGCTAGAGGGATTCAGAAACAACAGGGGGTGGCACACGTACTTGATGAATGAGAAAAAAGGTAATTATGAAGAATTTATAAACCATGCTATTAAAAAATCGTTACTGGGAATATGGGAGGAATACAGACACCTAGTGGAACCTAAAACACCGTGGTGGGTCTCACCTATAGAAATGACAGCAGTAACCAAAAGAAGAGAGGGGGAAAAATGGGCAACATATCAAGATATAACGGTTAAAAAAGATGGGCAACTCATCCTTAAACCATACGAACAGATCAAGGAATGTTGCTCAAGCTGGTTGCAATACCACCAAATAAAAAGCTTGTTTAATAAACATCAAAAAATAGGTTTTGCTGATAAGAAATCCAAGCTGCAGGAACTTCTAATTGATAATAAGGAAAAACAATTGAAAAAAATATATGACCACCTATTGCAATGGGAATTAATGGATGAGGAGGTGAAAAATGTTATGATACAATGGGCACAAGATCTGGGGAGACCCATTTACAGGTCTCAATGGGACAAACTGTGGAAGGAGAATATGAAGTTCACAGCCAGTGTAAAAATTAAGGAGAATATGATGAAACTAGTTTACAGATGGCACCTAACACCGTGCAAAATAGCAAAGATCTATAAAACAAGCTCTAACAGATGTTGGAAATGTAAAGAAGAAAAAGGGGATTACTTCCACTGCTGGTGGGGGTGTAAAAAGATAAAGGAATTTTGGAATGAGGTCTATGAAAAATTAAAAAAAATGTTAAAGATAACATTCCCAAAAAAACCTGAGGCTTTTTTGTTAAGCATGGTGCCAGTAGAAATTCCAGAAGAAAGGAAAAATGTTTTTTTATATGCGTGTGCCGCGGCAAGACTTCTAGTTGCAAGTAAATGGAAGGGGGAATCTTTACCAACAATTGACGAGTGGCAAGACAAATTGGTAGAATTTATGAATTTAGCCCGCATGACGGCATCAATTAGAAACGTAGCGAAGGGAAAGTTAAAAGAGGAGTGGAAATGCGTAGAAGTTTATTTAAGAAAGGAGGGTGTTAACACAGACCTAGTGAACTGCTTGGAATAAGATATACAAAGGGAAATGATGAGAAAAGGAAGAGAGGAAAAGTGGATGGATATATAATTATGTAAATATATGTTAGAGGAAAGATATAATAAGATAGGTATTAGAATTAATAAGAAATAGCTATGCAAAAGAGAATGTTAGAAAGATACGCTTCTTAGAAGGGGAGAAGTCATATTTTAGAGGGGAAGGGGAGGGGAGAGAGGGGGGAAGGGAAGGGGGGTATTGCTATGTTGTATTTTTCTTTTTTTGATTGTTTCTGTATGTAAAGTACTGGATTTTGTTGAATGTTTTGTGTGTTTGGGTGAGTGTTGTGATGTGTGTACTTTCTTTTTATTTAATAAAGCTTTAATAAATATAAAAAAAAAATTTAAAAAAAAAAAAAAAAAAAAAAACAATATGGATGCTGATGCTGTCATTCAATCCCCAAATGGAGATGTACCATTTGTGGATGATCTAACTATATCCAACCATTCCTTGAAGCATTTAATTGTTAACAGGAGAAAGAACAAGCAAGTGAGGAATACATTTCCCAGTATGGGAAGCAAAAACACATGAAGGATATACACTTGCTAGGCAACATTGTGGGAAGATTTGTAGGGATGATGGTGTTTCAATAGGCTCCTAGAGTGCAGTGGCAAAATTGCAGAAGAAGAAGAGTTTGGATTTGATATCCCGCTTTATCACTACCCGAAGGAGTCTCAAAGCGGCTCACATTTTCCTTTCCCTTCCTCCCCCACAACAAACACTCTGTGAGGTGAGTGGGGCTGAGAGACTTCAGAGAAGTGTGACTAGCCCAAGGTCACCCAGCAGCTGCATGTGGAGGAGCGGAGACGCGAACCCGGTTCCCCAGATTACGAGTCTACTGCTCTTAACCACTACACCACACTGTCTCTTTCTCTTTCTCTCTCTCTCTCTCTCTCTCTCTCTCTCTGTGTGTGTGTGTGTGTGTGTTTGCAGAAGGTGCGTGCGTGCTTTTAACTGGAAATATTTGTATGCTTGATATACAAATCGAAGACCCACTCATCTGTACGGGAGCTGTGCTCCCTTCTGTATGCAAATCCACAGGCTCAAGGCAAACCAGCTTCCTCCTACAGTGGTTTGCTATCTCCCAGTATTTAAAAAGCACAGTGTCTCGCAGGAGTGCTAATTCAGTCTATCCACAGCTTCCTTTGTGTCTGCTTGATGTGATGGCTAGTCTGTTGGATCTAATTGGATACTTGTCCTGGTAATGCACGTCAACCCATCTGGACCTGAAGTCATCCATCAAGCGCAACCGCAGGAAAGGCTACGGAACTGGAATTGGCAGGTGCTTACAAGGCAACCATACTGAACTGAACCACACTGTGCTGTGTGCATATTCACATTCTGAGCGGAGCAACGCGCCAAAAGAGATCAATGGTGACATTGATCAGTTAATCAGTTCATAATATTTTTCAACAACATCCCAAGAAATGTCGTCAAACAAAACCGATCTATATTCTGTACTGTGTTTTTTATACAAGGTTCTTTCATTTGCTGTGTTTTAGCTATTTGTAAAGGATCGCAGCCAACAAAGACATGTGCAGAGGAGGCCCATTGAACCCAATGGACTTGACCAACTTAAGTGCACTTATTTCAATAGGTTTACTCTGAGTATGACTTAGTTGGCTGTGGGAAAGGGGTTTTTTGTTTTGCTGTTTCGTTTCAGTTATTTACTGGTTTTTATCCTGTATTTTATTCTGTGAACTGCCCTGAGATCTTATGATGGACAGTATTTAAATCTAATAATAATAGCAATAACCCAAGGTTTCTTTCAGCGTGAAGCCAATAGCCTGCTTCATATAGTAAACATATTCCACAATGGCAGTGTTAAGCCTTTCTTGTTACGTAATGGAGGTTACTGAATATCAGGGGAAACGGGGAGGAATTAAACATAGCAGTATAGATTGTTAAGGAACCCAGGTGGCGCTGTGGGTTAAACCACAGAGCCTAGGGCTTGCTGATCAGAAGGTTGGCGGTTCGAATCCCTGCGACGGGGTGAGCTCCCGTTGCTCGGTCCCTGCTCCTGCCCACCCAGCAGTTCGAAAGCATGTCAAAGTGCAAGTAGATAAATAGGTACTGCTGCAGTGGGAAGGTAAACAGTGTTTCCGTGCGATGCTCTGGTTCGCCAGAAGCGGCTTTGTCATGCTGGCCACATGACCTGGAAGCTGTACGCCGGCTCCCTCGGCCAATAAAGCGAGATGAGCGCTGCAACCCCAGAGTCGGACACGACTGGACCTAATGGTCAGGGGTCCCTTTACCTTTACCTTTATAGATTGTTAAGTCAGTGCAAACTTTTCAGCTTGCCAGAGCAAAAAATCTCCCATCTCCTCACCCCTGCACTGTTCTGGGAGTTCCCCTGACACCCACCAAGTGCCATTTTTTATTTATTATTTTTATTTGTGTGTGTGTGTGTGTGTGTGTGTGTGTGTGTGTGTCTTTGTGTCAAGGACACACAAGGAAAGGAGAGGGAGCAAAAACCCCTGTTGGACTAGTGGAAGACCATGCGCTTCCGCTTCCGCTATCTGAATGGCCCGTGTATTTTGAGGTGCAATGTACAATTATGCTGCTCTCATTCTACATCTGGTCTAAGAACTTTTGTGGGCACCATGTAGGATTTTGAGCCTGGACCAAGCTGCAAAATTAAAATAAAATAATTTTTTTTTAAAGTGGCAAGTTGTTTAAAAAAGAACAACAGCTTCATACAGTTTACCAGTTTGAAGCAGTACTTTTTCAACTTTAACAAACAACCCAAGAAGAATCCCAGCCTTTGCCATGGAACATGTGGACAGGAAAATATGTGACTTCAGGCCACAAACTGCACAGGGCTCAGGTCCCATTAGAAACATAGAATCCTAGAGTTGGAAGGGACCCTGAGGATCATCTAGTCCAACCCTCTGCAATGCAGGAATATGCAGCTGTTCCATACAGGGATCAAACCTGCAACCTTGGCGTTATCAACACCACACTCTAACCAACTGAGCTATCCAGGCATTAGCATGCTATTAGCCCAGAACCACATACCAGAGACAATATTTCTGGCTCTAGGAATCTCCCTGGATTTTCATGGAGTGGGTGGGACCAGAGAGAAAGGGACTTGTCCATCATCAGTTTCCTGTCTCAGGGATGGGGTGAGCCAGAGCTGCTGCTTGGATTAATTGGCATTTCCTATAGGCACCTAATAGGGAACCATTACTTTAGCAAAGGTCCAGAGAGGCTTGGAGGTTTATATCCCTTCAGGGACCTCTGCCTCCTTTCTGGCTATCTGCTGGTTCCTGGCTGGCTTCTCCCTCCTCTCAAGCAGGCCCCAGGTAATGAAGCCATCTGGCTGCCAGCTCTCCTCCACCAGCTCTGAGCATCTCGCCAGGTATTTTATTCCCTCTGTTCCTGGGTGGATGGGAGCTGAGGAGGGTGAAGGCAGAGATCCAGGTGTGGTACATGGGCATCCAGGCAAAGTGTCCTTGGGACTGGGCCACTTGGTGTCAAAGAGCGAGCCAGCAGTAAATCACACCGTTCCCATTTGGAGTTAACTCTTTATTAGCAAAAACACGATCTTCACAGTCTTGATGGAGTGTCAGGCCTAACGAGCACAGCAGGTCTTGCCCCTTGAATCAGTTGTTGAGACTGAAAGTCCCCACCTCCCCACAACTGTCTTAAGTCCTCTCCTCTCCAAGGCTTTCCCCAAGCAATTAAGAGACTATGTCTGTGTGCAGCCTTGGAGCAAAGCTCCTGCAAAGCTCCACTCCTCTTTCCTGAATGAGATGTCCCCCACTCCATTCCCCCCAGAACCAGGGCTGGGATGGACTGTGTGACAGAAGCATTGCCAAAGGGAAGGAATGGCAGCAAGTATATGAGGGAACGTTTTAGGCCAGGACACCATGTTCAGGTTTTGCATCAAGGTTAGAAAACAGGTATAGGATGAGTTTCAGTAACCCACCCTGAGGTGAGGAGAAGGAGGCTAAGCATCTGTGGAACACAGCAAATAGATATAATTAGCCACCTCGCCTTCTTAAAAGTGTTTTAAAAGGAGGAGGATGATGAAGTGTTAAAAAACTTATTTTAAAATAGTGCTGAGCAGACAAACACGTGAGGTGCTTGGAAAAAACCCAAAGTGGACTCTGTGTGTGTGTGTGTGTGTGTGTGTGTTTGCAAATAGGAAGAGGCAACTGGGATTCTGTCCAGAAAAACTGAGGGGAAGCTGAGCTCACTCCGAAGCAGAACGAGCCACCCCCACAACTATTTTCAAGTACATCTGTACATATTTCTCAACACTTCTAAGGCGAAGGTGGGTTTTTTAGACTTAGACATCGGCACCCTCACTCACAATTGGCCTAGGCTGAGTTGTGGTAATAGCTGCAAATTCAGAGAGTACCTTTTCGCTCTATGATCAAGTTCTTAAGAAAGAAACAGGGGGCGGGCGCGATTTGACACCTAGCCACCCACTCCCAGCTGCCACACAGCAGCCCCATATTTATTGTGGGAACAACGACACAAGTATCAGTCAGAATCCCCTGAGTGTGGTGTTCTGCCTGTGTTTGAAAATAACTTTTAAATGTAGGGCCTACCCTCTGTGTCCAGAGCTGGGGTAGCCCCAATTCTGAAATGCCTTGAGGACTCTGAAGTTTCCTGTGCACCTATTCAGACAGAGGTCTTCATCTCAGCCAACATGGGTTTATTAATCCAGCTCCCGGCCCACCCTCTCAGTCTAATCCTCTGGAGAGCCAAGGGCTAAAGTGTGGCACTGAAACGCTTTGCTCTGCTGCCAAAATCCTTTCTCCATCACTGATTGCCAGGGTTGGTGAAGTGCGGGGGCGGGGGGGGGGATTTTAAGCAGATGATGGGCGGGGGACGGGGGACAGGCTGCAGAACAACCCTGGAAACCTGGGACGTTGGCAGCAGCCTAGACAGAAGAGAAGGCTGGAGAAGAGCCTTAAATAGAAAGCGTGGAGGCAGCCATGGGGAGTGGAGCGAGCGAGCAAGCGTTCCGCTCCCTGCCTTGCTTTTCCTTTTCTTCCAGTTATTTCTGTCCTCTCTCCTCCCTCCCTCCTGCAGCCTGAAATTAAAATGTTACAAAAATCCAAGATTTCGAGATGGGAAATTGTACGTTGCAAGCAAAAGCAGCAATTACAGAACTGAGCACGGGAATTCTGAGGTAGACCTAACCGTGGAAGAAGGATGAGGTTGGCCCCTCCGGGCGTCGGGTTTTGTTGTGTTATTATTAAAGGTGTCACGAGTGGGAGACAGTCAGATCCGACTTGTAGATCGCAACCCACCAGAAAGTTCTCCTGTGAAACTCAAGCATGAGGACTTCCCAGTGGGTTGTGTCTCCCCCGCTACACATACACACACTGTTAACTGGCAAGAAGGGAGATGCATTTAGATTTCCCACTCAGGTACCAAAATATCTTGAGCAAGCCCCGTGGAAATAAGAGTCTCTGCTAGGAGGGTTTTCCCCTTACCACCATGTGGGCTGGAGGAGAGAAAGGAGGACCAGGAGCGACCAGCGACCAGAATGGAGTTGAGCTTCCTTTTGCACAGAATCAAAATGTTAAGCCAGGGGTAGGCAACCTAAGGCCCCCGTGGGCCAGATGCGGCCTAATCGCCTTCTCAATCCAGCCCACGGACAGTCCGGGAATCAGCGTGTTTTTACATGAGTAGAATGTGTGCTTTTATTTAAAATGCATCTCTGGGTTATTTGTGGGGCATAGGAATTTGTTCATTTCCCCCCAAAAATATTGTCTGGCCCACCACATGGTCTGAGAGATGGTGGACCGGCCCACGGCTGGAAAAGGTTGTTGACCCCTGTGTTAAGCAATGCCTTACATTTCCCAAGACAACTCCCTAGACAGATTTCTCCCTGTAATGAACAGTTACACGCTCTCCAATTCCCTAGCAGCGAGATATTCCTGTGCTACCAGCTTCCCTTAAAGGGAGGAGAAGAGGGCACTGGCGGTTTATGATTTATTTTCTTTAAAAGATAAATAAATGGGCAGATTTCCAAGCAGAGGAGGGTCTGTGCTTTCAGGATCCCAGAGATACTCAACAATTTTAGCACAGTCCCACAGCCAGGGCATTTCTGCCTAGGAAGGATTGCAGTACAAACAGCTGCCTGCCTTTAAAAAAAAAACTAAAAAACTTGTGCTTTGTTTTGAAGTGCATCTTGCTCTTTTATCGACAAATGCACTGTTTGCATAGTGAAAAAATAAATGCTTTGTTCTATCTTAAATATGCAAGCAGTAGCATTAATAGAGGCAAGCAGCATGTTCACTGATGTGAGAAAGCAATGTGCTAACTCACACCAGATCTCTGCACCCTAAAAAGCTCCCGGCCTCCAGCTGATTCTTCTGCCTCTCCCTAAACTGCGTAGAACCATAGAGGTGGAAGGGACCCTGAGGGTCATCCAGTCCAACCCCCTGCGACGCAGGAATCTTTTGCCCAACGTGGGGTTCGAACCCACAGTCCCGAGGTTAAGAGCCTCATGCTTTACCGACTGAGCCACCCCAGCATCTTGTTCTGTTCCTTCTCACACACAAGGAACCTGACCTTTCCCTTTAGCTACGGAGGGTGGGATTGGTGACCGCCATTAAACTACAATAGCTGGCAACCTGTCTGCAGAAGAAGCATGCTCATGTGCAGGTATAGCTTGCTGAAGGACACTAATAGCCAGCCCTCTTGCCTGCACTGGTAGGGAACTCCATAGGGCAGCTGAGCCAGCCCTGTAAGCAAAGCCCACTTGCAAAGGAAACATCAGGAGCTCCTGTTAAGTTCCTAACTGTTCCTTGGAGCCACATCTTTTCTCGCCCCACACCAGACATGATGTCTGGTCCAAAGCAACGACACCAGAGGGTCAGTAGCTGGCTGCCCACTGACCCCTTATCACCTCACCCCCTTGAACAAGTCTGACCATCTGATTTCCCCTTCCAAACATTGCAGAGAGATCTCTGTAGTGAGAAAGCATCTTCTGACCTCCAGCTCCCATAAAGAGACATCTACCGGCCGCCTTGGGCCATTAAGAAACGTTAACATTCTTTCTCAGATCCCAAGCTCTGCCCAGGCATTGCTTTAAGGCAAAAAAAATATATATAGTATAATAAAATAAAAATGGGTAATGATCAGCTTGCTCACAGCAATCAGGCAGCAAGCAGCCCACAAGAGCACGCAGCCAGCCATTAGCTTTCAGTATTTCGCAAAGTTTTATTTAAAAAATGTTGAAACTTACATCCCACAAGAATTTAAGAATTTCACCACGAGGAGAAGAAAACCCTACAAAAATATATCGTACGGTGCACAAGGGGCAGGAGAGGGGCAAGACACACGAAAGACCCTGCTTCACACACGACAGATGTGCTAGGCGCACAAAGCACTTCCAGGAGAGAAACTTGCAGGGACACTGTCACACGTCTCACAAATGCACATGCGTTTATTTGGCCACAAGTCGACTCGGTGGGTGGCGGGTTCCCCAGGCCTGTACACATGCCAAACAGGCGTTTGTTACATGTGACAGTGGTGTAATTGGGGGGTGGGTGGGAGGGAGTGGAGAGGAGAAGAGAGAATCTCTTCCTCTTTTAACCAAGCCTATTCAGAACACTCCCCAGAGCATCTTTGGCCATGACCCAATCTTCCAAGAAACAGACAATTTTACTCAAAAAAATAATCTATTTATATTACAGCGTTATAGTGCTATTTCCATTCTACAGAGGAAATTGTGACATTAATTTTATTTATTTATTAATGCTTATTATTATGGCAAAACTCCATGCCCGTTCAGTCCCACTGCTGAACCACTTGCTTTTGGCTGCTACTCTCTATTTGACTGCTCACGATCACTACTGGAGCAAGCATCCGTTTCCTACATGGAAGTGACATTTGTGCAGGAAATTTGTCATGGGTTAGTCAAGTCGCCCATAGTGGGCAGGAGCTGTGATTGGAGGAAGCTAAGAGCGGAGGTGGTAGCCAAGCAGAATAAAAGCAGGGATAGCAGAGATTCCCCCACCTAATGCAGGCAAGGGCCAGGCACCTCCGCTGTCTCCCAAACGCTCCACTGGCCTTGCCCTCCCTGCCTTTGCCTGCATCTCAAATCTCTTTCCAGCACCTTTTCTCCCCTCCCCTCCACCTTTCTTTTCCTATAATTGGCTCACTTAAGGCTGTGATAGCTGAAAGAATGGGCTCTTTGTTCTGACTGGGGTTGGACAGGAGGAGCTGTGATTGAGTCCAAATGAAACAGATTTTTATCATGTGTTTTTAATTGCTGAGAGTCCCCCTGAAAATTCCTATGGCCCCTCCAGACCACTTTTCGGCAGGTGGATTCTGCAACCTGTCATTGATGTAAGAGTAGTGTGTTAGTGGTAGATTTATACTGAACCACCCAGACGTGATCCTGCTTTATTAGTTACTCTGCGATGCTTCACCAGTAATATTGTTCCCATTATTGCTGTCCGGAGGGGCGCTCTTGCACTATAGTGCCGAGACGCGGGTGGCGTTGTGGGTTAAACCACAGAGCCTAGGCTAGGGCGTGCCGATCAGAAGGTCAGCGGTTCGAATCCCCGCGACGGGGTGAGCTCCCGTTGTTTGGTCCCAGCTCCTGCCAACCTAGCAGTTCGAAAGCACGTCAAAGTGCAAGTAGATACAGTGGTACCTCGCCTAACGAATAACTCGCCCAACGTATTTTTCGCCTAACGAATGACTTCCAGTAAAACAAAATGGCCGCCGCAAACGAATTTCTTCGCCTAAAGAAAAGACGTCGCGGCCACTTTTAATAGGATTTTTTCGACTGACGAATTTTTGACCCGATTTTTTCGACTTGCGGATTTCCCCCCAATGCATTCCTATGGGGATTCGCTGAACGATTTTTTTCGCCTAACGGAAATCGCGTCGGAACGCATTATCGTCGTTAGTCGAGGTACCACTGTAAATAGGTACCGCTCCGGCGGGAAGGTAAACGGTGTTTCCATGCGCTGCTCTGGTTCGCCAGAAGCGGCTTAGTCATGCTGGCCACATGACCCGGAAGCTGTACGCCGGCTCCCTTGGCCAATAAAGCGAGATGAGCACCGCAACCCCAGAGTCGTCCGCGACTGGACCTAATGGTCAGGGGTCCCTTTACCTTTACCTTACATGATCCCGCTTTATTAGTTATTCTGCGATGCTTCCCCAGTAATATTATTCCCATTATTGCTGTCCAGAGGGGCGCTCTTACACTATAGTGCCACAGAAGTGGGACAAAAAAAGTAAGCATTTGTGGTATAAAAAGTTACAGGATTTCAGCTGTAAGTTGTGAGACATACACCCGTTGGGTAAGAAGCGGTATGTTTGCCCCACAACTTTTGTAGGCATAAACAGTATTGAAGGCTGGGTTGCGTATAACTGTCCCAATACGATCCTGAGCACAAATCATCACAGATGCACAGAGAAAAGGACCTCTGAAGAGGCCCTTATTTTGAAGGGAAGAATATAAATTGACCAAATAAATGCCTACACAAATAACTGAAAATCAAGGGTTTTAAGTTCGTTGCGATTCGTTTGTTCCTTTGGTTCCAAGGGGGACTAGGTAACTCTTAAGGTTTTGTTGCTTTGGGTCCTATATGTATACAAAAGGGGGGGGGGCGGATGTTGAAATAAAAAGACAGCCTGCAATCAAACAGGGAGGAAAGTATAATGACACAGAAGAAAAAAAAATGGGAAAAGAAAGAGCATAATTAGCAGGAAATGGTATTAAGCGGGGTTGTAATATTGGATTATTATTATTAATATTAATAATAATTATTATTTATTATTTATACCCCACCCATCTGGCTGGGTTTCCCCAGCCACTCTGGGCGGCTTCCAACAAAATATTAAAATACAATAGTCTATGAAACATTAAAAGCTTCCCTAAACAGGATAGACTTGAGAGGCACAGGCAACCCAGAAGCCACCAAGGGAGACTGTCTTTCAGGACTTCAACTTAGCTGGAGAAAATGGGGGAAGCTTCCTGGATGATGGGAGGGAGCATCTGAATGCCCTCCCACCAAATCCTTGCATTGTCCTGGGCCATAATGTGGCAGAAGGCAACAGACCCATGCTGCAGCACAGCCACTCCATCACTTGAGACCTTGTATGACTTCAGTTTGCTGAGAATCTCAACTTTTGTTTTTAAAATATGTTAAGCTGCTGAAATCTCAGAAGCAAAAAGGGTTGGTGGAATGATGTTTCCAGGAACTGGGGAAATGGGAGGGCTTCTGTGTCTTGCATATATGACTAGCATCTTCATGACTACTGAAACTGGAATGAATGGTGTAAAAAGGAAAATAGGAGAATTATGCACATCTGCTCAATTTGTGCAATAACTACGGCTGCTGTAAAGACTAGAATGCCTGACTGCAGAAATGTTAACTTTTTCCTACAGGACTACCCACATATTTTTTAAGCATATCTGCATAGTCATAGAGGGCGAGCTTCTTATTTTAAATAAAGGCTGGGGTTCTCAGGGAGCTGAATTCTGCACCTGGCATCACACTCCATGCTTTTTTCTGCGCTCGCATAGAATCGTGGCATCCACGCTGGCAGCCCTGGCAAAACAGTAACCATGATTCAGAGAGTTCTCCTACGCCTTACAGGGGCATGCACTCTGCACCTGTTTAGCCCAGAAGCATTTCCTTGAAAAATAAAATAAAATCAAGCCAAGCAGCTTTTATTCTGCAGGTTCCCTAGGTCATGCAGACTGCACAGCAAGCATTCATCCCATGCTGATTGTGCGTCTCCCCTGCCCGCGATGTGGGCTCCTTGGGGATAGTGCAGAACAAATACCTTTGGCCAGGCACGGCAGGGATGGACTCTGCATGCACCGTACAACCAACCCCCTTCAGAAACCTCTAATCTGCTTACTCTTAGCACCTTGCCCACCTATTTAAGGTGGGTGTTAAATGCGAGGAGTGCTGTCACTGAAAGGATGGCCGTGGTGAAGGGCTTTGGCTCTTTACAGAAATTAAAATATCACCTTGGAAGAATCCAAGGGCTCTGTGAGGCTGAAGATAGATAGTTCCCTCCCTTCTAGAGTTGACGGCATCCTTGACTATGGTGTGCACAAGTGTCCCACTCTTCCCTCTCTCAGGGCTGGCGTCAAGGGTTGGCATCACTGGGCATCTCCTGAGGCCCACATCCCAGCAGGTGCACTCACGACCAAGTGGCTTTCATTGCCTGTTCACCTGCCTTCTCTGAGTGACTGAGCAGGGAGAAGGAGGAGGAGGAGGAGGAGGAGGAGGAGATGGAGATGGAGATGGAGATGGAGATGGAGATGGAGATGGAGATGGAGATGATGGAGATGGAGATGGAGATGGAGAAGGAGAAGGAGAAGGAGAAGGAGAAGGAGAAGGAGAAGGAGAAGGAGAAGATGGAGATGGAGATGGAGATGCTTCTGCTGACCTTGCCCTTTCTCTGTGAGCCACGGGGCACATTGGGCCAGGAGGAACATGGCAAGCGAATGTGCAGCAGCAGCAATGAAAAGGAGCTGGGGCTTTTCAGGGAGGGATCTCCCTGGCAAAGGGTCCTTCAAAATCTGGAGCTTACGCTGATTTCTGTGCTTGGATTTTGTAGGCTCTTGCACTGCAAAACCGGTTGGACCAAAGACACTGGTGAGTTGGAGGAAGTTAACTGGACCATGGGCAGTAAGGGATACATCAACTTTAATCTCCCCTAGAAATGATTGTGTCTAAATGGCCTGTTAAGTGCAGATTATATAATTACGAAGAAAGCCAGAGCTTTCACATGGTCACGCAGGGGGATGCACAGACTCCATTATTTTGAAATACAGGTATGCTTGTTGTAGGAGAAAAGCTATGGAATTATAGAACTGTAGAGTGGGACACGGGTAGTGCTGTGGTCTAAACCACTGAGCCTCTTGGGCTTGCCGATCAGAAGGTCGGTGGTTCTAATCCCCGTGACAGGGTGAGCTCCCATCGCTCAGTCCCAGCGTCTGCCCACCTAGCAGTTCGAAAGCACGTCAAAGTGCAAGTAGATAAATAGGCACCGCTCCAGTGGGAAGGTAAACGGCGTTTCCGTGCACTGCTCTGGTTTCAGTGTTCCGTTGCGCCAAAAGTGTCTCAGTCATGCTTGCCACATGACCCGAAAAAACTGTCTGCGGACAAACGACGGCTCCCTCGGCCTGTAAAGCGAGATGAGCGCCACAACCCCAGAGTTGTTTGTGACTGGACTTAAGTGTCAGGGGTCCTTTACCTTTTTAGAGTTGGAAGGGACCCCGAGGGTCATCTAGCCCAACCCCCCTGCAGTGCAGGACTCTTAACTAGATAATACATGACAGATGGCCATACAATCTCTGCCTCAAATCCTCCAAGGAAGGAGAGTCGACCACCTCTCGTGGGAGTCTGTTCCGCTGCTGAGCAGATCTTACTGTCATAAAGTTCTTCCTGGTGTTTAGTTGGAATCTCCTTTCTTGTAACTTGAATAAGTTAAGGAGGGCCTACATTTGCCTTTGCACAGTTCAGACACTAGAATGCATTGGGTTGGACCTCACACTGCTATTTCTGCTGCACAAGAATGGCCAGGGCATGACCCAAATTTAAATGATTGAGTCCCCTTTAACTTCAGTGCATTATTAGGTACCGTGCAGCCGGCCAACTTAAAACAGCAGCTTGATGGATATAGCAGGCGATGTTTATCTCCATGCCGCAGAAAGCTTACTCTGCTGATTTCTGCAGAAGCAATTGTTAATAAAGGTATAAGGGCAGAGTAAGGTTCCCCACCACAAAACCTGATTAGTTGGCATCCCTGGGCCAATATGGGGCTTTGCCAATGAACCTTGTTAGATAGGTACTAAATCTTTATTCACTGTGCTACTAGGACATCTGCTCAAAGAGTGAGGACTGCAGCTGTTCTACTAGGCAGTGCCCTCCAGTTAGCTATCAGGAGAAGCTGAGCATCTAGTACTACTTCTTATATAAACTCCAGGGTCTACTATTCCTTAGCTGAGCATAAAGCCATCTGCCAGCCATTAACTTATATGCATACTTTTTAATTTTTATTTTTTTTAAAAAAAAAAAGCTTAGTAAAATACTTTTATTGGGGGGAGGGACACACACATTTGAACTGAGACTGAACCAGGCTTAGCAAAAAATAACTTGGACAGGAAGCAATTCATGGAACAGGGCCAAAAAATATGCTACAGAAGACAGGGGAAGAGAATGGAGCCTGAAAAAAAAGGGAGAGTTGCAACGCTGTCACAGTCGCCAGAGTGAGGGAGTGTGGTGTATCTGGAGATGCAGGAAGCGAGACAAAAATACAGAATGTGTTGCTTCCACACTACAGTCCACCAGCATGCCTAGCTGGAACTGGAATTAAAACAGAAGTTCCATGCTTACACATGGTAATAGCACTATGCTATCCAGCAATGCCTTCCCCCATGACCAAGAATCTCATAATGTTTATGCACTGGTAAGTCTAGTTCTATAAAGGCTTTCAGCAATGTTAATTAAAATATTCCTTCTTGAAAATTCTTTCCATTTATTGTTTTTTGGTGAGCAATGGAAAGGGATTATAGTGAATAGCTTAATAACTGTCCTTTCAGTAGCCCCTCTTAATTGCATGTTCCAACTGTAATTTTCTGCTCCTGTGGGAGGATCGAGGCTATAGCTACTTATTTCCTCTCATTTTGGCACCTTTACAGCAAAATAATGCTGGTTTGCTTTTAAATAAGAAGGGGGGGGGGGAGTAATATAAACCTCTCCCCCTCCCCAAGTGGAACAGAAGTTGACATGAGGGCAATTATGAGATTGAAAGGCAATAGACAATTTTTTCATGATTATCCTGTACCATGATCATCAGAAAGCAATAAAATGGACTGCAACTGCAAGCCAGAAAGCGTTTAATTAAAGGCACAGGAGCCTGTAAAAAGCTCCAATCGTGCTTTGTGTGTCCCTAGTAGACAGGCGCATGTTGCAATCTTTATTGCTACTCCTCTTCCACAACTGCAACAAATCAAGCCTGAAAAAAAGATGAGAAGACAGCACAGAAAAAAACTGGAATGCAATAGGATGAAAATGGCACAACGCACCTTAAAAAGTGAGTAAGCAAAGGATGGCAATTCCACAGAAGAGGGTGGGTGCGAAAGCAGCCAAAGAAGATTAAATGACAGATGAAGAAGAGAAGAGTTTGGATTTGATATCCCGCTTTATCACTACCCGAAGGAGTCTCAAAGCGGCTAACATTCTCCTTTCCCTTCCTCCCCCACAACAAACACTCTGTGAGGTGAGTGGGGCTGAGAGACTTCAAAGAAGTGTGACTAGCCCAAGGTCACCCAGCAGCTGCATGTGGAGGAGCGGAGACGCGAACCCGGTTCCCCAGATTACGAGTCTACCACTCTTAACCACTACACCACACTGGCTCTCATGAGATGAGGGAATCGTGTCCATTTGATACCAATGCTGAGTGTCTGATTTTCCTGCACCCCACTTCCCCTCCATATATGCCCATCCCCACAATACGGAAAGGTATTCATTACCCAGGAGAATGTGATGTGAGCTTTGGCTCTTTGGAAGATGCTTCAAAACCGCATGATGAGGAAAAGGGAAAGATGGGGAGACACCGAATAGGAGATCCTGCTTCTGCATCCCATTATCAAGCATGCTTACTTAAACATAAATAAATACATGTTTGTGTATGAATGTTTATGCTGGGGGGAACAAGGGATATCTTTGAAACGTTACCATGAAGGTGCTAATAGCTCTTGTCTTCTAGGCCTTCCTCCTCAACCCTCTGCTCACATTAGACCACCCCAGTCATCATCTCTGCCATGAGGACCCACCAGGGAGCCCGGCTCCTCCTGAGCTAAAACCTTGATTTGGGCTGGGTCTGCAATGATGACGGAATGTCAGGGCACAAAGGGATCTACAATACTTCTGCTGCTGCGTGAGGAGTAGCAGTACCATACTCGCAGGCGGATGGAACTAAAAGGGAGGGCTGCCAGTTCTATGGGACTCTCTGGCAAACTCAGTGTTTGGTCTCGCAACGAAGGAGCCGGGCCTGCTGCTTCCAGGGCAATCACAGGTTCACCAGTGGGATCCTGAGCAGGAAACAAGGGCGGAGAGAGAGAGAAAGGGGAAGAGAAAGAGAAAGAAAGAGTAAGAGTGATGAATAATGCTCCCTGTGTTCAGAGGTAAGGACAAAGCTGTTTCATCTGGTCTCTTGTTCTTTTGTCATGGGGTGCACTTCTAAGTCTCCCCAGACCCTTTGTACTACAGCAGAGGTTCTCAAACTTCTTCTTTCCCTGGGCCACACTTTGAGAATAAAAATTTGCTGGAGCCACACTGAATTTTTTTACATGGGAAAACAAAAAGAAACAACTCCTAGCAGTGCTTTGTTTGCAACACAGAGCACAACTACTTTATAATATGATCATGTGTCAGGACTGAGGAGGAATGGTGGTTTTCCTGAACCTTCCCAAAGGCAGGAGGATAGTATTGATTTAGAACAGTGGTTTGCAGAGGGGCATAGTCCAGAGGGGAAAAGCTGGGAAATACTGGGTGAGGAACAGCTAGAAGAGGAAACACCAGGAGAGAGACAGCTGGCAGATTCAGTGTCCTTGGACAGCGTTCCTGACCCCCCCTTCGCCTAGGACTAGATGGGCTCTGAGGGTGATAGAACACAAAGCGCAGAAACAAGATCAGATTACCCAATGTCAGAGTGGCGTGGATTAATGGGGAAGGAGGAAGTAAACCTTAACTGGGAGCAACGCCATTTTTAGAGAGATATGCATTCCTTTGTCTCTCGCTGTGATTATTAAAGAACTTATCTGGTAAGAACGCTCCTTTCGTTTGATCTTCTTAATTACTGCCACTGGGGGAGGGATCCGATTCCCTAAAGCCTGACATCATAGGACATCCGGAAAATATAAAGCAATGCAGCTACATAAGAACACGAATCATTCCCAAAATATACTTATGAACAAGCTTCTTGCATATGTACATTAAGTATGCCTACAAACTCGATGAGAGGTATGAGCTTGCTGTTGCTGGGTAATCTCTTTTATTAAAATACTTTGATACTATACTACAGTGAAATGTTTAAATGTTTCTTTGATTGTCTTTGAACCATCCCACCACACTTGCCATAGATATAAATGGATTTGAACATCATAAAAAACTTCAGTAGCCCCTATTTGGGCATCCACTCCACCACCATCACTCCCCCCCCCCAAAAAAAACCCCTGTGCTTGTACTAATGCAAAGGGGGTGAATGGGACCATAGCAGCTGGCTTCACCCTTGCACAACAGGTTGCAGGTGGAGGCAGGGTGTTTGTAGGGGAGCCCTCTCTACCAGACCTAGGCTCTGGCCATGATGTGGAACTACTATGCAGGAAGAGTTCACGCATAAAGAGCTGGATCTGCGCTACAATTGCTTCGCCTTTCTGCAGGGCAGGCAGGGGCATGGCAGTGGGGGCATGGCCACTACCTCCCCTCTCCCTTGCCATGTGATTACATTAAATTACACTGGAGAGCCAGTGTGGTGTAGTGGTTAAGAGCGGTAGTCTCGTAATCTGGTGAACCGGGTTCGCGTCTCCGCTCCTCCACATGCAGCTGCTGGGTGACCTTGGGCTAGTCACACTTCTCTGAAGTCTCTCAGCCCCACTCACTTCACAGAGTGTTTGTTGTGGGCAGGGGCGTTCCGTGCCTCTCGGCTACCCGGGGCGGGAAGCCAAGAGGCACCCCCCGGGGGCGGGGCGTCGTGGCGTGTGCGTGCGTCATGACGTCATGACGCACGCGCACAGCGCGATGCCCCGCCCCCGGGGATGCCGGGCGGCGGCTTTGGGACTCTCCCGAAGCCGCTGCTCGGCACCTGTTGGTGCGGCAGCTGCTCGTGCCGCCGCTCCAAGGGGGTGCCGGGCCCGGGCCGGCAGCGGCTTCGGGACTCCTGAAGCCGCTGCCGGCGGCACTCCCTTGCAGCGCCGGCACGAGCGCCGCTGCTGCAAGGGGGTGCCGGGCGGGCAGCGGCTTCGGGACTCCTGAAGCCGCTGCCGGCGGCACTCCCTTGCAACGCCGGCACGAGCGCCGCTGCTGCAAGGGGGTGCCGGGCGGGCAGCAGCTTCGGGACTCCTGAAGCCGCTGCCAGCGGCACTCCCTTGCAGCGCCGGCACGAGCGCCGCTGCTGCAAGGGGGTGCCAGGCGGGCAGCGGCATGCAGGAGAGGGGCGGGCCAGCAGCCAGGGGGGGGTCACCCTCGTGGCTCTGGTCCGCCCCTCTCCTGCATGCCGGGGCTCCGAGCCTGCGCCCAGGGAGCCCAGCCAGCGGCGGGAAAAGCCGCTGAACGGGGGAAAGGAAGACAAAGCAGGCGTTTGAAAGCGCCTGCTTTGTTTTCCTTTTTCGCCCCCTTTCAGTGGTTTTTTTCACCGCTAGCTGGGCTCCCTGGGCGCAGGCTCGGAGCCCCGGCATGCAGGAGAGGGGCGGACCAGAGCCACGAGGGTGACACCCCCCTGGCTGCTGGCCCGCCCCTCTCCTGCATGCCGCGGCGCCGCAAGCCAGCCAGCGGCGGGGAGGAGGCTATTTTTGGCGCTGCGCTGCCGGGGCAGAGCCGCAGGGGCGGCCAGTTAAGGGGGGGTGACACCGCTCCTCGCTAGCCGCCCCTGCGGCACCACCCCGGCAGTGCCGAAAATAGCCTTAAAAAAATAATAATTTTTTATTTTTAGCAGATTTTGTCACCCCCTGCTGGGTGGTGCCCGGGGCGGCCCGCCCCCCCCGCCCCCCCTTGCTACGCCCCTGGTTGTGGGGGAGGAAGGGAAAGGAGAATGTTAGCCGCTTTGAGACTCCTCAGGGTAGTGATAAAGCGGGATATCAAATCCAAACTCTTCTTCTTCTTCTAAATGTGGAGTAAACAGGGCAAACCCAAACAGGGCTAAAAGAGATGCCTTTTTGAGATACCAGTGTCAGCACTTAAAATGAAATAAACTCGGCGGTTTGTTGTCAGAAGACAAGTCCAATTAAATAGTTTCTTATTTTTCTTTAAAGCAGCATACCAGATGCAACATACCTACTATAAAAAAACGTGCAGCTCATGGTCCCAGCCACTGAAATTTGATCAACCTTAACTTATTGATCAACCACAGCTTTGGGTTGCATCCCTGCGCACAGTTAGGCTGCTACAATCTCACTGAAGCCAACTGCACGCAGAGTTGCAGATCTGGTTGATTAATCCATTGATTAAAACAGGCCAAAGCTTACAGCTCTGCATTTTAGTGCTGCAGCTGTTGCACACTGGGTATGTACAGCTGAGAGTGAGTCATCTTCAGAACATGTGCTTCAGCTGAAAGAAGATCTGCTTTCCCAGCATTATACTTGCGCTACATCAGTACTGTCCTATCTTCTCAGATCCAGGACCCACCTTCAGACCAAGCATGCATATGGGGACCCACTTCTTAAATCTTTTATGCGATCTGCCTGAATGGTGGTCACTGTATTGCTTTTGTGACATGCCCCTCCCCTTAGGTCAGGCTATTATGACCCTGTAGTGCAGTGGTTCTCAAAGGGCGTAGCAGGAGAGGATGGCAAATGTGGCAGGAAGATTCAAGGACAAAGAAACATTTAAACATTTCAGTATAGCATAGCATAGCATAGCATCGCATAGCATAGCATAGTATCATTGTATCATATCAAAATGCTTTTTTAAATTTGCAGAGTACTGATAGATAACTTTTCAAAATGAAAGCATTGAGTGATACTGAGGACAATCCCAGTTGTGATCCACAATCGCCGTTCTGACAGAGTGCTGGAGGAAACTCGTTTATAATTATATTTTGAGAATGATTCATGTTCTTACGTAGCTGCATTTTTTAATACTTCCTGGATGTCCCAGGATCATATTATAAAGTAGTTGTGTTCCATGCTATAAATCAAGCACTGCTGGGAGTTGTTTCTTTTTGCTTTCCAGTGTATTGCCTTGCTTTTGCTCTTTGCTGTTCATAGCGAAGGCCTTTGGCTATATACAATAAATCGATTGATTGATACTTGCAATTTGTGTGAGTTACCTGTTGAGCTGGAAGGCACTGGTCTTCCCTAGTCCCTCTAGCTTCTCCACGCCTTCCAGTACCTGTCCAGTTTCCATCATGTCTGGTGTAGGGGTCGGCGAGTCGCTGAAGGGCCCCAGGATGCTGACCGCAGAGGGAGATAGGTCCGTTAAGGGCTGATGGCTACCCTCCTGCTGCAATCCGCTTTGCTGGCTGGAGTGGTGACGTCGTTTCTGGTTCCTGTCCCAGCTACAGAAAGCCAGGGGGTGGGGGGAAGAGAAGGCTGTTACCATCAGGAAAGGTGCGACCTAACCAGAGGATTGTGCATCCATGCCTTAATTTGTTTTCCTGGTACCCAAATACCTTTCCTCCGACTGTACGGAATATACAGTCCACCTGAAGTACAATGGGAACGTGAAATGTCCACTTGTATAGCTGACACAAAATACGGACTTTCCTCCGACTGTAAGGAATATACAGTCCACCCAAAGTCCAATGGGAACGTGAAATGTCCACTTGTACAGCTGACACAAAATACGGACTCCAAGTTGGAGTGGACCATTAGTTCTCTGCTCAAGCTTTCCACCACTTAGGATAATGATGGTACTGGATGTGGGGTGGAAGCCGTGTGTGCCTACTGGGCCTTTACCCATATATTTCTCCCAGTGCCAGTAGGGTTCCTCTCTGGGTCGCATCCTTTCCAGAGGCAACATCAACAAGGACTTGAACAAGGGCAGCTGCGGCCGTTCCTTGTCCAGCGAAGCTCCCTTTGGAACACCTTTATCCTTTCACAAATTATTTGTTTAATTAAAACTTGGCTGTCGGGGAGAGCTTTGTCTTACTAATGAATCGTTTTGTTTTTGAGTGCCTCTGGACCGTTACTATTTTGCAGGAGTGCTTCAAGTGCATAACAGAACTTTAGGTCTTGTGCAATGGTTTAATGGGCTCTGCCATCCTAGCACAACCAATCTACTTTCAAAAAGGATCTGATTGTCCCGTGATTTCTAGGCACAGGTCTGAGGTTTTTCTTTTGTCCCACCGCATTCCCCAGGAAAACCCACTCTTCACTGCTGAATGTCAACCCGCAGAAAGCCAGATTGACGTCTGATCTGATTCGGCAGCAAACAGCTGGGGCTCAGCAGCCATTCCTGATATTTTGAATCACTATGAGTTTGTACTGAATTGTATTAATTGTTTGATGAATTTATTTGTGGTCCCCCCCCCCTTTAAGTACATGCTATTGTGTTTGGATATGATTGCACTGATTGAAACACTTACTCATTCTTACTGCTAATGTTATTGTTGTGAGGCCTAGGACCCTCGTACCTAAGGGACCGCCTCTCCTGGTATGCCCCGTGTAGGACCTTAAGGTCCTCAAATAATAACATTTTGGAGGTCCTGAGCCATAAGGATGCTAGGCTGGCCGCAACTAGGGCCAGGGCCTTCTCAGTACCGGCCCCGACTTGGTGGAACAGTCTGTCACAAGAGACTAGGGCCCTGCGGGATTTGGCATCTTTCCACAGGGCCTGCAAGACAGAGCTGTTCCGCCTGGCCTTTGGGTTGGTTTTAGTTTAACCCTGATGTTTCATTCCTTTATGGTTTGATTGGTGAGCTACTTAAAAATGAGGCTGCATTTTAAACTTTAAATCGTATTTTAACTTGCATTTTAATTGATTGTTTTGTATGTTTTGTTGTGATTTTATGGGTGTTAGCCGCTCTGAGCCCGGTCTTGGCTGGGAAGGGCGGGGTATAAATAAAATTTTATTATTATTATTATTATTATTATTATTATTATTGGCTGTTTTGAGATCAGCGTTGTTGTTAGAAAAACAGAATGCAATTATCAAATCCTATCAAAAGGATGCTGGTTTTTGCTCAAAAATGATGGCCAACCAGCCCAAGCCTACTGCTTTTTAGATGCAGTTTGCTTCCTCCTCCTCAAGTCTGCACTGAAGGTGATCTTCAGCTTGGAACTAAAATTCCAGTACGAAAAGAGGGTCTTTTCTTTTGTTTGTGAGTTCTAGACAAATAAAGATGACAATTCAGAAGAATAGCTTTTAAAAGGTATTAAGTACAGGTGTGGGTACTAGCACTTCAAAGAGCTGTGTTCTGCTTTTATAAGAAACTGAGGGGGGGGGCAAAATGAAATTTTCAAGATCAATACCTGTCAGAGAAATAATCCCTTCAATGGAACTTGAAATATGACGGGGGAGTAAACCAAGCCATCTACAACTTGATTTGGTGGTTTGGGAGGACAGAGAGGGTAATAAAAGTGATGACACAGTGGGGTCTTCATTTGAAGTATATGCCCATTTTCCTCTCAACTTCAACATTCACGTGACAGATAGGCATTCTATCAAGCTGGTTCAGTCAGCACTCTAGTCTTTCCACCATACATTTTTCAAGTGATCTGCCTGCCTTGTTGTTGTTGTTGTTCAGTCGTTCAGTCGTGTCCGACTCTTCGTGACCCCATGGACCAGAGCACGCCAGGCACGCCTATCCTTCACTGCCTCTCGCAGTTTGGCCAAACTCATGTTAGTAGCTTCGAGAACACTGTCCAACCATCTCATCCTCTGCCGTCCCCTTTTCCTTGTGCCCTCAATCTTTCCCAACATCAGGGTCTTTTCTAGGGAGTCTTCTCTTCTCATGAGGTGGCCAAAGTACTGGAGCCTCACTCAGGGCTGATTTCTTTAAGAATGGATAAGTTTGATCTTCTTGCAGTCCATGGGACTCTCAAGAGTCTCCTCCAGCACCTGCCTTATATGTTTGTAAAAACACCACATGTATGTTTAACTGTTTCTCTACTCACCCTTCATCTTAGCATTTTTAAAATAGTTGCAAAACTTCCTCAGGGAAAGGAGAGAGGAGTTATTGTGGCGACTTCACAGTCACTAGCCAATCAGCAATGCCTATAGCTGGCTTTTGAAGCAAACTTACAGAATTATTTTCCCCAAAAGTAAGCATGTAGTACATGTGGAGAGCATGCTTTCTAAATGGTCCCACAGACCTACTAATGTTACACAAGTCTGCATTCTTAAGCAGCATGTTGCAAAAGTATAAAAAAAATGCCTAACTTTAAAAAAAATGCCAACTGAAAAAGAAGTCAATTAAAATGTTCAAATATAACATACCAATTCCTTAACTTACCATATAACTCTATAATTATGTGTGTGTGTTTTAATGCAGTTATAAAATGTTCGAACTACATGCTATTTAAAGCAAAATCTGACATAATTCGCTCCCAGTACACAAATCCCAACGTCCAAATTGGTGCTGTGCAAAACCTAACGGAGTTAATGTGAAACTGAAAATGTCAGTTGCTTAAAAGTTGCCAAGTGTGTTTTCGGACCTTATATCTTCTTCTGCAGCTCACACTTGTAAAGAATTGGATATTAGAAGAATCATCAAGAGTTCCTTCTGTTCATTAGGGTAGTGATGGCTAGTTGTGGCCTTTATGTGGAGTTTTATGAGGCCTTTACCAAGGTACAACACAGGCAAGGGAAAGAACGTTTTTAAAATGTCATAAACAAACTGAGAGAAGTCATTAAATTACATACTTTAGCATTGCAGCTGTCTTTCACTTTTGTAAATAAATATACAGTATAGCCAACATAATTTTTTTGCAGATCTATATTAGGGATGCATGTACTAACGTAGCAAACCCTTAATGCTAGATGGCATTTACGTTATTTACGGAGCTTGACCACTTGTAAAAGGGTCAGTTTGTGCAACAACATATATTCCCAGCTCCCAAACTATTGTTTGGAGAATAGGGAATCTCTAAGAACACCAAAATTGGCTTTCCATTCAATATTAAGCCATTGGGATGCATTGTCCTCAATTACAACATATCCCCGGTGCCTCTCTTCACCTCCTGTTCAGTTGCGATCCTATGGCATTAACCTTTGCAGCTACCTAAAATCTACTCACCAGAATTTGAGTATTATCCCCATAGCAACAAGGACAATAATGACAGAGATCGTAATGGTGACATACAGCTGAGGGTCCACACCTGGAACAGACAGAGACGGGAAGTGTCAGTAAGTAGGGTATGCAGCTCCTGACCATTTTGCCCACCAGTCCATGCCCACCCCACCCCCCGAGATTTCCACTTTTTTCTTGGCTGCCCTCCTGTGTGCTTTTCAAAAGTAGCTCTCTTGCAGGTGGAGCTCGCAGTTGTAGCATTGAGAAAAGCTTCACCTGTAGGATTTCTGCTTGCCACTCAAGCGATTAAAAGTACACAGGAGCCCAGTCAGGAAAAAAAAGTTGGCAACATGTTGCTGGAGATATAATAAGGAAAATGGTTGTTTGAAACAAATGTTTTTGCAGTGTCCGATGCTTATGAACTTTGGGAGAAAAGTATTAAAATGTATTCTACTTGGGGGGGGGGGGTAAATCTGTCAGATGTTAATATTACCCTAAACCACATACCAATGATATGGGGTTTGAAGGCTG
This sequence comes from Darevskia mixta, assembly GCA_034641385.1. Classification (NCBI taxonomy): domain Eukaryota; kingdom Metazoa; phylum Chordata; class Lepidosauria; order Squamata; family Lacertidae; genus Darevskia; species Darevskia mixta. The sequence goes on along the minus strand of JAWWNH010000017.1, from coordinate 2,457,228 downwards.
GTCAACGCAGATGGACTCTTCACACACTTACTTCTGCCAAAAGACTGATATTGATTCACCGGAAAGATAATACTATGCCATAGCTGTCAACTTTCGGATTTGAAAATAAGGGATTTTTCCGGACTTTCGGATTTGAAAATAAGGGGTGCCATGAGGGCGGTGCAATGGCACCAAGTAGCCTCGCCACCCTGCGCTGCAGAGGCTGCGCACGAATGGGTGAGCGAAAGAGCGAGCGCATAGACGGCAGGCAGACTGTCTGTCTGGTTGGGCGTGAGGGTCTGGCTGCACAAGGCATGCAAGCTCTGCCCCCAGTCGGTCTCAGACTCCTTATTGGCAGCCGAGCAACGCAGCTGAGGAGCCTCGCTGGCCGGCAGGGAGGGAGAGGAGCTGCTTCCTTTGAAATCCGGGAAATTTAAGGGATATCAACAATCCAGGATAGCAGCAGGAAACGGCACTGGAATAAGGGAGTTTCCCGCAAAAAAGGGAGGGTTGACAGCTATGTACTATGCCCCCCTTTGATCAATGGATAGAAGATATGACAACTCTTGCAACACATGAACGGATCAGTTTTTGACACAAATTGCGCATGGATAAATGTAATGAAACTTGGAATGCATTGATAAAAATTAGACCAACTTGTTACTAATTGTATACTTGTTGGAATAATAGCATTACTTATATAGCTCTATATTGCACAGTATTACAGCAGAGTTTCCCAAACTTGGATTTCCAGCTGCTTTTGGACTACAACTCCCATCATCCCTAGCTAGCAGGACCAGTGGTCAGGGATGATGGGAATCGTAGTCCAAAAACAGCTGGAAACCCAAGTTTGGGAAACCCTGTATTACAGTTTTGAACACCCTTCTCTTTATTTTCTCATTACTTTCTCTTTATTGGTCCACTGGGGAAAAAAAGAAATCAATAAACTCTAAATAATAATAATGGAAAACGGAGGGAAAAGTTAGCAACACCAGAAGGAATCGAGAGAAGATGAGTGTTACCTTCTCCCCGTGGCCCGAAAAGGAAGGGCCGTAGGGTGGCTGGGGTTTGGCGCAGGTTGAGCCCTTCGTTGTGTAGCAGGGAGTGGGAGTTGGGTTGCGCTGTTGCCATCCCGCTTGACGAAACGAAGGTGTAACCCAGAGGTGGGAAGCCAGGGTTGGCAGAGTTGGCGTCGCCTCCATCCTCAACGGATATTGTGGGGCCCCAGACGATGGCCCAGGGGTACTGGGAGGAAGACAGGCCATCCTCGAAGCCAGACGGAGTGGCAGGCCAGGTCCCCTGAACCTGGCGCCTCAGGCGCACTGAGCTGCGCAGCCCAGCCCCTTTGGGAACCACAGACCGATGGCGCTGTGAGGTAGAGCGGGGTCCTTTCTCCGGGGTTGGGTTCTTGTCCCAGATGCAAACGGACCGAGGGGAGGAAGGGCTGCGGTGGCTGCAGAGGGGCCGCGCTGCCAGAAGGCCCCGGGTGCGCAGAGACCAGGCGCTGTGGGATGGAAGTGCTGAGGCGAGGAGTAAGAAAGGCCAGAGCTGCAGCAAGTGGAAGCAGGAGACCAGAGGGAGCATCACACTGTGGGAGGGGAGAAAGAGAGACGCATTTCACTAAGCTGGAGAGTCCCCACCTGTGGGGCTTGCTGGCTGTGTTGTCAGGCAGTGGGGTTTTGGGTCCCGTGAAGTGTGGCAGGTGGAGATCGCAGTCAACTTTGAACTTCTGCAAAAGCCCAGCTGAAGCCAATGATCTGTGCAAGTGTCCAACAGCACTCCTGCCAGCTCCTGTTCATTCAATGGGACTTGCATGGGATAACTAAGACTGTAACCCCATGTTAATTTGCTAGCCCTGAAGATGGAGCTTTCTCCTGCAGCCTGTTTTAAGCGCCACCTCCAACGACCTCTTTGTCCAGGAGTATCTGCAACTGTTTCTGTGTACACGCCATAGATTTAAAGGGCAGGGCTTCCCGCAAAGAATCTTGAGAACCGTCACACCTCTCAGAACTGCAATTCCCAGCGGCTGTTACAAACCACAGTTCCCAGGATTCTTTGGGGCAAGCCAAACACTTTAAAGGTGTGGTGTGTAAGCAGCCCAGCCTGCAAGTGTGGGGTTTTTTATGCACATTTCATCCATATCTGTCAGGGACGTGCCCCCCCCCCCTGCCAGTCCGGCACTGAGTGGGTACCGGCAGCCTCAGCCTCTGTGGTCAATGGACACGTCTCCCAGTGAGTCTGCCAGCTCCTCCCCGAGGGAGGAGGGGTTACCAGGAAGGAGCCAGGTGGGAAGAGGTCTCCAGGATGATGCAGAGAGACCCAGCACCGCTCAGCAGACCCACTCTGAGGGGTAGACACCGTTTCCAGTGCCTGCTTTACGCAGAAGCGTCAGGGGAGAAAGGAGGCGGCACTTTAGGGTGCCGAGACTCTGGTGTTGGCGCCGCAACAGGAGGGGGGCACTTCCAGATTCTGCTAGAGACTAGGTGGTCATGTTTTAGGATAGCTCCGCACTGTACTTACTTTACACAATAAAATAGTTGAAAGACAAGACGGACTTGGTCTTTACTCATGAGCAACTGTTAAGCGAATCTGACAATATCCCTCACTCCCATTTTGCAGGGGTGCCCAATTTTCTTCATGCCTCTCATTGGGTGCTGGGCCCTGGAGACCCAACAGTCACATTCAGACAATTGTCCATGGCTTCACAAACGATGATTTATGAAGCCATGTGCAGGTGCCAGTGTGGTGTAGTGGTTAAGAGCGGCAGACTCGTAATCTGGTGAACCGGGTTCGCGTCTCCGCTCCTCCACATGCAGCTGCTGGGTGACCTTGGGCTAGTCACACTTCTCTGAAGTCTCTCAGCCCCACTCACCTCACAGAGTGTTTGTTGTGGGGGAGGAAGGGAAAGGAGAATGTTAGCCACTTTGAGACTCCTTCGGGTAGTGATAAAGCGGGATATCAAATCCAAACTCTTCTTCTTCTCACCTGTCACAGCTCCAATCCTAAGGCATCAACTAGCTCACTCCCTTCCTATTGTCAGTACAATCCCTTGGCTTGTGCCTCCCTAAAGCGCCAGCTCTTTCATTTCAGGGCCTGGCCCTGTCCCATTTCCATCACACTTTCTAAAATAAGAGTTTCAAACCTACCAGGTGCTGGTCTCCATATCTAGAGGCGACTGTTTCTCCACTCAGCGGTAAATCTGCCTCATATTCTTCACTAAAACCAGGAATAAAAAAAGGGAATGTCAGTTGAATGTTCGCTAAAGCGTTCCTAAATCCCTTCAGCGCAGCTGATGCACGGCTGCCTGGTGACCACCAACTTTCATTGCATTCCATCAAGTCCCTTCAATCCTTATAAACATGCCATGTATTATGAACATAAGCAGAACACAGACTGACATGGAGAGAAAACATGTCCCTGGCTTATCATTGCACACGCACATTCCCCCCCCCCTTTCACTCGCGGCAGAGCAAACAACATTAAGCACACACGCAAATAAATGTGAGCCTCGCAGCCATGAACACACGTGCTGCTGTTCCTCCAAGGGCTGGGGGCAGGGGGGGGGGAATTTGTGCCTCTGATTTCTTATCACTTAAACAAGTTAAGAGAATCTTAATTCCTGCATTTATTTATAGCACAGAGCATGTAATCCATTTAATATAAAGAGCTACTTTAATTGTGCGTGGAGGCAAGGAAAAGAATAGGAATAAAATTAGAATGATAAACACAGGAGATAGCGAACGGGAATGAATCAGTGAGAAAACGCCAGCCTGCTTAAGGACTGAGAGAGGAAAAAATATGTCCATAAAATATTTAGTGTTTACTTTCCGGATGGCTAAAATGGCTTTCCCTTTTGCCCTTTTAATCACTGCCCGCACTCTCTCCCTCTCCCACACACAATTTTTTTGATACAAATTATGGCTGTATAGCTTTTCAAAATGGCAAACTGGAATACGGATATTGTATGTTTGCACTTAAAAAGGTAAAGGGACCCCTGACCATTAGGTCCAGTCGTGTCCGACTCTGGGGTTGCGGCGCTCATCTCGCTTTATTGGCCGAGGGAGCCAGCATACAGCTTCCAGGTCATGTGGCCAGCATGACAAAGCCGCTTCTGGTGAACCAGAGCAGCACATGGAAACGCCGTTTACCTTCCCGCTGGAGCGGTTCCTATTTATCTACTTGCACTTTGACGTGCTTTCGAACTGCTAGGTGGGCAGGAGCTGGGACCGAGCAACGGGAGCTCACCCCGTCACAGGGATTCGAACCGCCGACCTTCTGATCAGCAAGCCCTAGGCTCTGTGGTTTAACCCACAGCGCCACCTGGGTATAATGTTTGCACTTATATCTGGCCAATTATACAACCTAGCTTGCTTACTATTTGCCCAAACTCCGGTCTCCCATCGTGGGTGCAGAGTTCAAAGATGATCCAGCTTGTACAACTCACCTGCAAATACAGAGAAGCTGGGTCCAGTAAGCCTTGCAAGTCATTTCAAGGACTGGAGATAATATCTTTACCAGAAACATCCCCTCCAAGGGGAGCCCAATGAAACCCAAGGCTCTGTGCTTGACAATGGTGTGGCTGACACAAGTCCTTCAGCAAACAAACTTAGAAGGGAAAATCAATATGCTACTGTTTTGCTGACTTGTTTGCTAGAGCTGTCAGACAGACCTCGGGTTCTAGGGTAAGCAAGGAAGACAGCAGCTAAGTCTAAGAGAGCCCCCCCCCCTTGTGTGTTTGTTTGTTTGTGTGCCTACAAAGTCTGGGTGAAAGGAAGAGGGGGAACTGAACAGACAGATGAAAGGTGACTAGAACAGATGGCCATATATTCACACGATTACAAGATGCAGAGAGTACATTTCTGTCTTGAAAAGTAAAATTCACTTCTCACTTTGTATCCTGGCGAATCTGATGTGCATTTTTTTACTACTTGCTAAATAGCTCTTTTATTGCAGCCTTATTACTTTAATCTCTTGAACATGTTCTCATAGAATATGATTCAGTTGTGATTAGACACTTATATTGTGTTTAAATTCAGACTCATTTGAAACCCTGCGGAAAGCCGCTGGGGGCAGGGAGGGAGGGGGGAGAAGATGGAAGCGGATTTTCCTGTTTTTAAAAAGGGTTGTTGGGGTAATAAGAGCGCTGCTTTGTCTGAGCAGATTCTTTGGGGCCTGGAGAGAGGAGAGGGAAGAGAGCGTAGGTAATAATGGCAGTGTGGGGGAGTCGGTTAATCATAAAAGGAGAAAGACGAGTCAGAGATTCGTTAACAATTCGATTCCTAGCGCAGGTGATGATCTGGTAGGAGGAGGAATAAAAAGGGGAACATGGGTACAACCATTACAGTAGGGGAGACAGGGCACATTTTCCAAATTAACATTGTTGTAAGATTTTAAGGTCTTATATATATATATAATAAATGTTCATAAGTGTTCCAAGCAAACAAGGCCACATGTCTGAAGACAGGCCACAGGCCTGTCTCCATTTTGACTCCCAGCTGACCAGTATTTCTCTGCAAGGAAGGAGGGGGTGGTTGTCTCAGTGATAATTCCTGGCTTCCTGATACCTGAGTGCCAGACAAAAGGGTGTGATTGCCGTGGCTGGGAAACAGGAAAATCTCTTTTATTTTACTTGATGGGTTTTTGGTGGAGGGCAAGAGGAGGCATGGGGAGGGTCAAGGATGCTCAGATTACTGCTACCAGACCTCCCCTTTCATGCTGTAACTGTGATGTATCTGGGAGGGGGTCCTGGGTTACACCCCTTTTTGTGTTGTATGTATGATGTATAGGGGGGTGGTCTTGAGCGGAAGGGAGGGAATTTCAAAAGTCAAGAAGCTACAGTTAGAACTGGATATGGAATAACTGATTGGTTCAAAATTGGGAAAGGAGTACGACAAGGCTGTATATTGTCTCCCTGCTTATTTAACTTATATGCAGAATTCATCATGCGAAAGGCGGGACTGGATGAATCCCAAACCGGAATTAAGATTGCCGGAAGAAATATCAACAACCTCAGATATGCTGATGATACAACCTTGATGGCAGAAAGTGAGGAGGAATTAAAGAACCTTTTAATGAGGGTGAAAGAGGAGAGCGCAAAATATGGTCTGAAGCTCAACATCAAAAAAACTAAGATCATGGCCACTGGTCCCATCACCTCCTGGCAAATAGAAGGGGAAGAAATGGAGGCAGTGAGAGATTTCACTTTCTTGGGTTCCATGATCACTGCAGATGGTGACAGCAGTCACGAAATTAGAAGACGCCTGCTTCTTGGGAGAAAAGCAATGACAAACCTAGACAGCATCTTAAAAAGCAAAGACATCACCTTGCCAACAAAGGTCCGTATAGTTAAAGCTATGGTTTTCCCAGTAGTAATGTACGGAAGTGAGAGCTGGACCATAAAGAAGGCTGATCGCCGAAGAATTGATGCTTTTGAATTATGGTGCTGGAGGAGACTCTTGAGAGTCCCATGGACTGCAAGAAGATCAAACCTATCCATTCTTAAAGAAATCAGCCCTGAGTGCTCACTAGAAGGACAGATCCTGAGGTTAAGGCTCCAGTACTTTGGCCACCTCATGAGAAGAGAAGACTCCCTAGAAAAGACCCTGATGTTGGGAAAGGTTGAGGGCACAAGGAGAAGGGGACGACAGAGGACGAGATGGTTGGACAGTGTTCTCGAAGCTACTAACATGAGTTTGGCCAAACTGCGAGAGGCAGTGAAGGATAGGCATGCCTGGCGTGCTCTGGTCCATGGGGTCACGAAGAGTCGGACACGACTGAACAACTGAACAACAACAACAACATATAGGAGCTGGCACACCATTGTCCTGGGTTCCTCCTCCCTCCTCCATTTTGGGAGTGAGGGCCCTGTTGCAACAGATATAATAAAGATTTTGCTTCTCAGTTTTTCTCTGGTTGGCCTCTGTAATTTACTCCTATCGATGGAGAACCTGAAAAGGCTCTTGTGTACCCCATAAGGGAATAACAGCAGATTTCTGTTTATTTCAACATGATCAGACTTAACCATTTGCTGTCAAAAACTATATTTACTTTTTTGAAAAATAATTGTGCTAGTTTGTAGATAAAGGTATAGGAAATACAATGATATCCTGTTTACCTCAAAATAGATAAAAAAATTAAAAAATTTAAATTATAAAAAGTTGGAAAACTTGCCCCGGTCTCCCCTACTACATTTCTGGAGGGGGAAGTGATTTAATTTAAAGCATTGTATATTTTTCTGTTAACGCTTTTTGCCATCAGAGACTTGAGCTGCTTGGAAGGCTGAGGTCTACCTGCTCCTCAGAACCTTGACCTTCCTGGTTTCTGAAACTGTACAGAATTGAGCTTTTGATCTGGACTTCAGAAGTGATTAGTGCCTCTTTGAGAGAGGGTGTGACCCATACTGCCGTAAGAGAAGGTGGCGGTTCAACCTCTGTTGGAGTGGTGGTGGTGGTGGGGAGCCAGTTTGGACCTTACTATTTTGGATAATTTTCAGCTGCAAGTTCTCTAGAAGATGTTGCAGTGAGCAACACAGGCTTGCCTTGCAAGTCACACTAAGCCAAACCACAGCTTTGTGTGAACTCAAGTATGTGGACTCCTGTGGAGATCCCTGCCACTTTGCTTCTCTCCAGTCATTTTGCTGTTGAGCCACCCACCCTCTGGACTATCCATGAGGTGCAACCAAGATTTGTTCCAGTTTGTTTGGGAGAGCTAAACGGCGAGTTTGGGATAGAGTGAATCTGCCGCTGTGCCCTCGGCATGGCATGCCTTGACTTAGCATGGTGTAAGAATCAGGCCGACAAAGGTCCGTATAGTTAAAGCTATGGTTTTCCCAGTAGTAATGTACGGAAGTGAGAGCTTGACCATAAAGAAGGCTGATCGCCAAAGAATTGATGCTTTTGAATTATGGTGCTGGAGGAGACTCTTGAGAGTCCCATGGACTGCAAGAAGATCAAACCTATCCATTCTTAAAGAAATCAGCCCTGCGTGCTCACTGGAAGGACAGATCCTGAAGTTGAGGCTCCAGTACTTTGGCCACCTCATGAGAAGAGAAGACTCCCTAGAAAAGACCCTGATGTTGGGAAAGGTTGAGGGCACAAGGAGAAGGGGACGACAGAGGATGAGATGGTTGGACAGTGTTCTCGAAGCTACTAACATGAGTTTGGCCAAACTGCGAGAGGCAGTGAAGGATAGGCGTGCCTGGCGTGCTCTGGTCCATGGGGTCACAAAGAGTCGGACACGACTGAACAACTGAACAATGAATCAGGCCAGCCCTCTTCTACAAAAGAGATGTATAAAAGCTGCACATTTATGAGTGATGTGTTGTTGCTGCCTGCATCTACTCCCCCTGCCCATGTAGCTTTATAATGCATTATGAATTTCCCTCCTCTCATTCCCTACCCCATGGAGCAGCAGCCAGTGAAGTGGATCACCAGTAGCTGGGAAACTTTCAGTGGAACGGCAACACAGCACATGCCTTGCATTATTAAATGTTACAGGGTGAGCAGGGGAGCAGACATAGCAGCTGGAACATCTAGCTCCACCCTAATACATTCCTGCTTTCTATATTCGACTTGTCTTAAGCATTAGACGTAATGCATGTGATTACAGAAATAATGCATGTGATAAGCATTGCAGAAAGAATGTCTGTAATGTTATTACTGTGGGGAATTTGTAGTCAAAGTAAACTAGCATGCATAGAGATAGTTGATGCATGAAGGGGTTAAAGACCACAAAGTTGTAATGCTAGACTCAGTTAGGTCACATTCCCTTGTCTCCAATGAGGGAGAAAATATATCTTCTTTCATCACTCTACTTCACACCATGTAACTGACCAGGAAGAAAGTGTCTGAACTTGCTCCAAGCTCAGACTGCATGCCTGAAACCATCTTTTGGTACTTTTACCCAAGGGAAGTCTACCTGTGTTCTCCTTGCTGCTGCATGGAATAACACATGGATCATACTTTAGGATTTTGTAAGTAAAGCTTCATTGCAAGAGGGGCAGAAATGGGGAAAGCACTGTAAGCAAAGTACTGTAAACAGAATATATAAAAGGGTCTAAACCACTGTGGGTTAAACCACTGTGCCGCTTGGGCTTGCCGATCGAAAGGTCAGCGGTTCGAATCCCCGCGACGGGGTGAGCTCCCATTGTTCAGTCCCAGCTCCTGCCAACCTAGCAGTTCGAAAGCACACAGTGCAAGTAGATAAATAGGTACTGCTCCGGCGGGAAGGTAAATGGCGTTTCCGTGCACTGCTCTGGTTTCGCCAGAAGCGGCTGTCATGCTGGCCACATGACCCGGAAAACCTGTCTGTGGAAGCGGACAAACGCCGGCTCCCTTGGCCTTTAAAGCGAGATTAGCGTCGCAACCCCAGAGTCATTCACGACTTAATTGTCAGGGGTCCCTTTACCTTTTGAGCAGCCTGTTATACCCACACTATACTGCTGCCTGACCTTGTGTTTTAAACTCTGCTGGGGTCTTTCTCCCACGGGAGTGTGTTATGCCCTGCATTTTGAATCCAGGAGTCCAGCTGATTATTTTATTAATTACCCACACGTGGGTCATAGATCTATTTCCCTCTGCAACTATTTGTTTGGTTAATATGGCACCATCAGTGTCTGGCATTTTAGAGAGTACAAGAGGGCAGGTCCCTATCTCAAGGGGCTTACAACCCAAACGTGTGCTTTGAACCCCTGAAATGTGGTACATGAATGACTGTTATTCAAAGCATGAAACGCCCCCTCAGAAGCCATTTGAGGCCCTTTCTCCAAGAATGCAGATTCCGAATCCTCTCTGGGCAGTTATTTTCCATTGCTTGAATTCAGGCAGCCTTTCCCCCATGCTTAGCCGAAAGCTACCTGCCTCTTGCTTAAACTCATTACATCACTGAACAGGGTGAACATTTGCTCCCCATCTTCTTTCTAAAATTCTCTTAAATATTTAAATACCCCTTCTTAATCTTCTTTTCTCCAGGCAAGCCACACCAAGAGCTTTTGGCCCACCCTCATAAGACTTGCCTTCAGATCTTTTTTATCCTCTCCATAGCTCACTTCTGAATTCTTTCTTCTTTCCCCTGCAGCATCTATCTTCATGTCCAAAAACCAACTTCAGGCTCTCATTATATTTAGGACAGGATACATTCTGGAAAGCTTTTTATTATTTTTTTTAGGATTTTATTTTCCACGTTGCGCTAATTCTAGTACTGTGTGCCAGTGGTGTGAGATGCATGTGCATTGGAGAGGGCAAGGGATGGGAAGGAACACTGTGTGTGTGTGTGTGTGTGTGTGTGTGTGTGTGTGAGAGAGAGAGAGAGAGAGAGAGAGAGAGAGAGAGAGAGAGAGAGAGAGTGCGAGAAGCCCCAGCTGCAGGGGATAGTCCATTATTGCTGTTAAAAAACCATGAGAGATTTGTGCTTCTTGATTAAGCGGGGGGAACACACAACCTTGGGAAAGGGGGGGAAGCTAAGGGAATGACTCATCTTTCACATGTGCAGGACAGTACATATGCAAGGGGGTTCTTGCCCTGCTAGCCTCTGCCACCCCCTAGTGAAACATACAGCTGGGGGTATAAGCAAAGAGCTGTGTGTGCCCATGTAATGAAATGCCCTAGATGAATGAGCCCTATATACTGTAAAAAGGTGACTCGTGGATGTGGGGGGTGGGGGGGTTTGGCATTTCACAAAGTGGAAGATTGCTGTTGACATTTTGCTTTTGAAAGGATACACAAGCACTTGCCAGTTTAAGTGGCATAGCAAGGGAAGTGCTTGCATCTACAGAAGTAAAAGCGACATTTAAAATAAAAAATTTAAGAGCCCAGGCACAGGGGAGGGCTAGGGCAGTGTTATTCGCAATCAAAGACAACACAGGCACCACCTATAGCATTCACAGAGTGCTATTCCACAAAATATTTATGCTGTGTTGAACAGTATTACGATCTTCGAAGCAAATTTGAAGCATGTTTCCACCGGCTTCAGAGAATTCTGGGGACTGTAGTTAAGGGTTATTGGGGATTGCAGCTACGGTGCCCAGAATTATTTGGAGAGAAAAGTGTGCTTCGAATGTGCTTTAAAGGTGTAGTGTCAAACTGTAATAAACACATCAACTGGGGCAAGAATCATATTGATGTACATGGCACTTTGCAGCTCGACACACACACACAGCCTGCCCCAAAGCACTTACAACTAATGGTCCAGTTCTAGTCACATATTAGTATTGCCCCACCATCGCCAAATTGGGAAGCTCAGTTGGTAGAACATGAGGCTCTTAATGTCCAGGCCGTGGGTTCGAGCCCCACGTTGGGAAGAAAGTTCCTGTATTGCAGGGGGTTGAACTAGATGACCCTCATGGTCCCTTCCAACTCTACAATTCTATGCAGCCACCTTCCACACAGAAATCTCCCTTCCTTCCTTCCTTCCTTCCTTCCTCCCTCCCTCCCTAAGTGGGCAGAGAAAAGGCTAGCAAGAAGAACAAGGCAAACCTAAGAAAAGGACTGGGAGCAGATGTGCTTACTCACAGTTAAGACTGGCTGCATATGCACCTTACATTTAAAGCACATTTAAAACATATTTCTCCCCGCCCCCCAAATAATCCTGGGAATTGTAGCTTGTTAAGTGTGCTGGGAATTGTAGCTCTGTGAGGGATAAACTATATTCCCCAGGATTCTTGGGTGTGTGTGCTTCAAAAATATGGTGTGTGCAGCTCTTATCTATGTTAAAGGGGGGGTGAAGGCTGAGTAGGGGTGGGGGGCGGTTAGGAAAATGTGAGCTTTGAGATGGAATTTAGGAAGGAATAAATGTATTACCTTATGCTGATTGTGATGAATTACTCTGCATCCATTTTTGATGGTTTAATAGTTTCTTCTTCACATATAGTGTAAAATTGAGGGGTGTTCTTCAGAAGAAAACTCACATTTAATTAAAATGTTGCTTTTAAGCTAGATTCCCTTTTCTGATACTGTCCAGGGCAGCTGGAACATCTGTTATTAAAGCAGAAACCTCGCTCTGCCATTCTGTAATTGATTCTGCCAGCTTTACAACTTTGAGCAAAACCCGAAGTTTTCTTGGCCACTTCCCTCAGTTCTGCTTCCCCCTCACACGTTTGGCTGCTAGGCCTTGAATCGTCATCTAACAGCAGTTCTTCAAGACCTTATTCTCACCATTCATGTTCCTTGTGGCATGAAATGCTGGCTTGTATCCTCCACGGATGTTTCAAAACACCTCACAACCTGCCTCAAACACAAAGCTTTTTCAACAATTTCCAGCTATGGTTGATTGTTTAATAATCAGATGGTGTACATGAGGTCACACACTACCTGGCTCTCGTTTTCTTTTCCAGCATCTTTTATCACCCTGCTAGGTAAACCCAATATTGCTTGCCACACATTGTCTTCTACCCTAATGGCAGAGACTCCCCTCACTTCACGACCTTCCCCAAACGCAATATACTAGACTGCTGTTCCTTGTGGTTGCTGACCCCAGTCCTCCTCTGCCGCATGTGTGTTTGGTGCTTCTGTCACAGAGGCTTAGCTCACCAAAAACAGCAGATCGTGGAAGTGACCTCAAATGTCATCTAGCCCAACCCATCTATCCATGGCTATGGCATTCTTTTTTTCAAGCCCACCACTTCCCAAGCAAGTGGCTGCATTGCTTCAGGCTTCAGGTGGAAGATCACTCTCTCTTAACAGGTAAATCAGGTGGTCAGTTACGTTCTATGGTGACGAGATCGTACTGGTCTATTTATTTTGAATGTTTGTAAGTGATGCCAAAGGGACACGGGTGACGCTGTGGGTTAAACCACAGAGCCTAGGGCTTGCCGATCAGAAGGTCGGCGGTTCGAATCCCCACGACGGGGTGAGCTCCCGTTGCTCGGTCCCAGCTCCTGCCAACCTAGCAGTTCGAAAGCACGTCAAAGTGCAAGTAGATAAATAGGTACCACTGCAGCAGGAAGGTAAATGGTGTTTCCGTGCGCTGCTCTGGTTTGCCAGAAGCGGCTTAGTCATGCTGGCCACATGACCCAGAAGCTGTACGCCGGCTCCCTCGGCCAATAAAGCGAGATGAGTGCCACAACCCCAGAGTCGTCCGTGACTGGACCTAATGGTCAGGGGTCCCTTTACCTTTACGTGATGCCAATAAAGGTTTTGATACTGATACTGAGTTATGTATTGTCAAAAAAGTGGGCATGCATTACCAAAAGATAGGAGAGGAGAACATTAAGAAAATCACGTGGTTTAAAAATATATATATATAGGAGCAAATTCAGAAATTGCTGCAATTACAATAGAAATACAATACATCTCACCAAAGTGGGGAAGACATCAGGGGACTTGTGTGCCTGCTAAATCTGATGTCCACGTACTCATGACTGTTGATGGGCAACTTCCAAGGCTTCTTGCTTTCCCTTTTTATGTTTCTTATCTTTAAGCCAGACTTGGACTGGGCAGTTGTCAAATAGAGGACACCTTCAAACAGAGAACTGACTTCTGAGAGCCTTTCAAAACAGAGGAGTGTCCTTTGTAAAGCAGGACACATTGGCACCCTATAGGTAGGCAAGCAGATAGACAGATATATGTTCTCGTTCTCTCTCTCTCTCTCTCTTCCAAATGAGTGTCAGGTGGTGGAGTGAGCAGAAAGCAGTAACCCTCAGAAGAAAGGAGCACAAACCTCATGGATAATGCATTCTTGGGACATTTATATGCCATTTCTTGCTAAATATTTAAACACTTCACATACATTATCACCTTGTAACCACTGCAATTCCTGAAGTTTATTTTCAATTGATGCCACCCTATGACCCGGTTCATATGCAACGCTAAGCCAAACCATGGCTGTGTGTGAAGGAGCAGCTCCTGGAGGGAAGATGGTGGCTGCTTTGTTCCTGCTCTGATCTGACTGTTGCCACAATACTGTGAGCTAAGCCACAGCTTGGCTTAGCATTATGTCTGAAGCTGGGCTGGTGCTTTATCTCCCCTAGCCATGGGAACCAAAAAGTAGTGAGCCACTGAACAAACCTTAGCTACAGGTTGTGGTTTGCCTGGAGCGAGATAAACCACAGGCCTCGGTTTAGACGTAACGCCAAGCCAAACCATGGCTTAGCTCACAGCAGCGCAACACCAGCAGGACTGGAGGAGAAGCAAAGTTATGGTTTGGCTTAGTGTTACATGTGAACTGAGCCTATAACTTACTGCAGCTTTTCTTTTCAGTCTACGGCAACTTGTGCTCTAGCTAGGCCTACTGTATATTTCATAGGGCCGGCCCACCCATGAGGCAAGGTGAGACAACTGCCTCAGGCAGCAAGATCCACCAAGGCAGTAAATCCCAGTGTTGATCTTTCTTCCCCCCCACTTTTTTCCTGATGATCTTCCCTCACCACTTCTTCCCTGGTGAGAAGAGAGGTGCCATTCTAAGGTCTGTCTCAGGTGCAACCATGCCTTGAGCAAGCACTGGCATCTCAAACCTCTTTGTCTTTTAAAATTCCAAACTATTTATTTAAATGTCAAGTTGGCATGTGCCTCCCTTTTTTTTTTAACTTCCCTTTGGAAGCTTTCAAGGCTGCCAGTGCCAATTAACTTTAAGCCATGCTTTTTGTACTACAGTTTAAAGGTAAAGGTAAAGGGACCCCTGACCATTAGGTCCAGTCGTGTCCGACTCTGGGGTTGCGGCGCTCATCTCGCTCTATAGGCCGAGAGCCGGCGTACAGCTTCCGAGTCATGTGGCCAGCATGACAAAGCCGCTTCTGGCAAACCAGAGCAGCGCACGGAAACGCCGTTTACCTTCCCGCCAGAGCGGTTCCTATTTATCTACTTGCACTTTGACGTGCTTTCGAACTGCTAGGTGGGCAGGAGCTGGGACCGAGCAACGGGAGCTCACCCCGTCGCAGGGATTCGAACCGCCGACCTTCTGATCAGCAAGCCCTAGGCTCTGTGGTTTAACCCACAGCGCCACCTGGGTCCCTCTACAGTTTAACCTCCCTCTATTTCACTGGCTCCTTATGTCTCATTGGCCCTAAATAATTTGAATGCATATAGTATCTGCTGTAGTTTGTCAGTTTTTATGGCTCAGAAGTTCTCCTTTATGTATGTTATTCATCTTTTCTCCACTAATAAGGTGGCCGAATGTCCTACTTTCCTGAGGACTTTTTTCTATTTCCAGTTTAAAGATTAATCGTCATTAGAAGGGGAGCAGAGCCTTGAAGTTGCACCTGGGCAGCAGACTAAGGCAGCTCATAGCAGGTCACCTATGCAGTTTTTTCCACTATGGGGAGCTGTAGTGCATCTCTGTTTAAATTATAGAAAATCGTTTCTAAATTTACTTCTAGCCATATAAATTAGCAAGCAGGCTCATAGCAGGTCACCTAGTCAAAGTTTTTCCCACTATGGGGAGCTGTAGTGCGCATCTCTATTTAAATTATAGAAAATTGTTTCTAAATTTACTTCTAGCCATATAAATTAGCACATGCAAATTTTATGCAGATTGGTGCCCTCTTTTTTAGTGATGCATAACTGACCACCCTGCTTGCTAAGCGCATTTCCCTCTTCTGACCTAAGGAAATTGGTTTTCCCCTTACTTCAAGATCCTAAGTTCTACACCATTAAATTGGATATAAACTGTACACACATTTCCCCTTCACCTTTTTCTGGTCTTTGCTAAACATGCTCACTTTCTTCATTTTTTCCGCATTTTTATTGCGCAACACTTCCCTGATCCTCTTTGTTGCTCTCCTGTGAACTTTGTGTGGTTTGTTGATGTGTTTTAAAAGGTAGAGCACCGAACTAGATGTTTCTCCCTACTCAGATCTGTGTGAACTCTGTGTTAAAATTCCTACTTATACCATTTAAAAATGTGTTAGTCTTTAAGGTGTCACAGGACCCTTTGTTGTTTCCATAAAATGTGTGCATCTTTTCATATTTTGCTCACTTTGCAAAATTTATCCTACATCTCCTAATCATCAAGGGGAAGGGCAAAGAGGTCTGGGGAGTTAATTGAAATCAAATTCCAGTGACCCCTAGAAATCTCATTCAGTCACCTTTATGGGCATCTGATATTTCCTTCATCGTTTCGCGCACACTTGCAGGCTTGTCTTCATAGCCATAAGGTCTGGAAATCTGCTTTTACAGAAATGAAAACAGGAACCTGAGGTCCGTGCAGAATATCACAGTCTCATGCAGAACTGTTAAATGCACACAGCCAATCACTGGTAAAGTGGCATTGTCCCCTTTCTAAAAAACAAATAGGTGACCACAATATTGATGAAAATATTGAAGATGACCTAGGACAATCGCTGCCACAAGCTTCACTCATTGCTTCATCTTCCCACGTTATCAGTGAGTCAACTGTTCTTTACAAGTTATGAGCGATCAGCCAACTGCCTAGATTTATCGAGCTTTATAATATCATGTGAAACTACATGAAAGGCTTTTTAAAGGTGCTCATTAAATCCATAGTGAGCTACATGCTTAACACAGCCAGGCATTCCAAAGCCTACCTTAGATACCAACATGTCATAGCTTCCTGTGCCACAGATGCTACTGCACTAAGAGAAACCAACGTGATGATACAGCCACCTCTGACTAGGATTCTTCAGAAGCAGAGAGAAACACTTCACCGAAGCATGAGACCTAGATTTATGGCTCTCACAGCACAGCAAGAATGAGCCAGAACTGGAGAGTCTTGAAATGCTTCTAAACTAGCAGTTTTTGGTCTAAACTAGAAACCATGTTCTGCTCACACTATTGGGTGTGATATAGCCCATGGGCAAGTAGCAATACATCTAAGCCATTTTAGCAGCAGCATGTTTATTTTTAAATCAATTTTAAATTTTGCACTCAAGCAGTCTTTCATTTACATGCTACTGCATAAATATTTTAAAAATGTTTACTTATAATATAGACTAAAAAGTATTTTGAGTGCAACTTAAATGATTTATTTATTTTTCAAACCAACTCTCTAAAATGGTGCTGAATGGAAAGCGAACATGCTTACCGTCTTTCCCCCTTTTAAAGACACCGTCTTATAATTTTTTTCCCTCAAAAAAACACAGGGTGGCTTATTTCCGGGGGGATGTCTTATTTTTATTACGTCAGTATGGTATGGTACAGCCTCCTCCTGCGTGCTGAGCAGGCGGGGCAGAACTCCGCAAGAGGCGCGTTTCCCCCCGCGCCTCTCGCTGGTTTGCTGGCTCCCAGCGCACGCAGGAGGGGCTGAGGAGGCGACGGGAACAATGGCAGCACCACGGCTTACTTTTGGGGTACGTCTTACTTCTCACAAAGGTAAAAAAAACCTGCCATGGCTTACTTTATGACTACGTATTAAAAAAGGGGAAACAGGGTATTTTTTTATAATAGTCTACATTTATGCTAAAATGAATTTTCTTATAAGCACAATTGATTTTTTTAAAAAATGTAAGCAAAAAAAAACTCTTATGTGCAAATTGAAAGACAGAGTATAAAAAAGTAAATCCACTGCTAAATGGAGCTAACCATGTGCTATACTTTCTTTCTTTCTTTGACCTTTAAAAAGAGATGGGAGACTTAGGGTGGTGCTGGACAATAGCAATTCCATTATGATGTCATATAGATGCCTCATAAAAAGTGAGTGAACCAAGTGTGGCAATTCCACAGTAAATAACTAGTGTTGAACCAATCAATGAACCTGACGTGTCCAGAGCCCAATGTCTCATTACAACACCCTTGCTTGAAGCCTTTAAAATTAGATGTGGATGTGAATTCGAGGCTTACTCCTGTCCTTTCCCTTTCCTTATTAAACATAAAACAAAACAGTAGTGACACAATGTCAAGGACACTATGTGGAAAGCCTAATGACTGTTTCAAAGTAAACTGAGAAAGATCTGCCTAGGGATAGTGGATGTAGCAGTGGGGGTCAGATAAGAAACTCGCATTTCCCTTTCTAAATCCTCCCATTGAGACTTTTGAAGTGTGTTGTGAACCAGGCCTGTTTGTTTCAACCCGCAATCACTTCTGAACTTACCTTCCCTTTCCATAACTTGCTCCAGCTTCAACCCTCACCAAGCTATTAGTTGACTGGAAATTCAACAATGCAGAGCTGTCCACCCCACTGCTACATGCGCCTGTCTGTTGGGGTGATTGCACAGTGACTATTATCTTAGAATGAGCCTAACCCATTTCCTCTCTCCCATTTCTCCCACTCTCCTGTCTGACAACAGAGCCACCAGCAGTGCTACATCAAGAACTCACTTAATGGAGGTAGCATTAGGTACCCATGACAGCCAGCATTCCTCCAGAAATCTGTCCAATCCTTTGGGTTGTTGTTTTTTGTTTGTTTTTTTAAGCCACCTAACATTGTGGTATAGGACGCGGGTGGCGCTGTGGGTTAAACCACAGAGCCTAGGGCTTGCTGATCACAAGGTCGGCGGTTCTAATCCCCATGACGGGGTGAGCTCCCATTGCTTGGTCCCTGCTCCTGCCAACCTAGCAGTTCAAAAACATGTCAAAGTGCAAGTAGATAAGTAGGTATCGCTGGAGCGGGAAGGTAAACGGCATTTCCATGCGCTGCTCTGGTTCGCCAGAAGCGGCTTAGTCATGCTGGCCACATGACCTGGAAGCTGTACGCCGGCTCCCTCGGCCAATAATGCGAGATGAGCGCCGCAACCCCAGTCGGTCACAACTGGACCTAATAGTCAGGGGTCCCTTTACCTTTAACATTGTGGCTTCTCCACATCTTGTGACAATTAATTTCATGAGTTCGTCATGAACTCTTCAAAAAATAACTGTAGGAAATTTAACAGAAGGCTGTGAGAATTGTGTGAGTGTGCATGCACACACACAACTGAGAATCATGTCTTTCAGTCAGATGTTTAATTAATTAACACACTCTTGTTT
Source organism: Darevskia mixta (assembly GCA_034641385.1). Classification (NCBI taxonomy): domain Eukaryota; kingdom Metazoa; phylum Chordata; class Lepidosauria; order Squamata; family Lacertidae; genus Darevskia; species Darevskia mixta. The sequence continues at coordinate 2,438,401 of JAWWNH010000017.1, read as the reverse complement.
AATTTTCCTCGCTTCGGTGGAGCAGTGAAATAAGATGTGCTTGGTGCCTTTTTCGTTCCTGGATTAACCTTAGCCAGGACCCGTGCTTGAGAAGAGATGCAGACTGCACCTTTCTTTACCTTGGTAGCAGAATAAATGTTTGTCATATATATGAGGCCAACAGTTGAAAGTTACTTTAGCATAGTGGCTAAAGAGATTGAGATAATAGTCAGAAAGAACCTGGTTTGGATCTCTCCTCTGCCATGACCTCACTCAATGCATTCAGGCAAGCCACTCCCTCAGCCTTCCTCCATCTGCAATCTCAAGATAATAATATTGACCTACCATACAGGGGTGTTGTAAAGATAAGGTAATCTGTGCAAAGCAATTCAAAAATGCCATATAAATGCTAAGCATTATTGTTCTTGGAAGTATTTCAGGGCTCCCAGAATTTCCAGTTAGTGATCCAAGACATGCCTGCCTGCCTGCCTGGTTCAACAACATTACAAGCTAGCTGGACTGTTGATCAGAGTCGCTTCAAGGCAGCTCCTTGCATCCTTCCCATTTTCCAGAAATGTTTCAAGAGATAACTTGAAGCTTACAAGGGCTTTCATGAGATCATTTAGGTGCAAACGTATGCATGTATAAATCAACAGTTTACCTACTTATGCCAGAACACCCACCTTTGCTCAGTGCTTCAGATTAAAATAAGGAGCAATTGAGCAGTAACCCAATTTCTGTCATTTACTCATAGCTTCTAGCTGTTGGGAGATTTTTAGAAACACCCCCAGCATTAGTTTGTATTCCCTGACTGTTTTGTCTAATAGCTACTGACATTTATTTTTCCTCCAGGAATTTTAAAATCCTTTAAAATAAAAAAAAAGAGTTTTATTTTCTGCTCTCGAAACGTTCTGTGGCAAATTTGATTCATGGATCAAACTGAGTATTTTGTTTAGAATCTTCTGCCGGCGTCTCTTCAGGTTCTCAGCTGTTTTTGCATTATTGAGCCAAGGTAAAATTAACAGCCGCTCCCTATCAACTTACTTCACAGCATTGATGATTTTCTTGTGTGCTTCTGTTGCACCCTCTTCCTGTCATCTGGCTCAAGGAGCCTCAAGTCTATTATGGAAGCTGTTTCATCTCACTGATCATTTTAGCTGCCTTCCTCTGCCCCTGTCCTCCCTTGCTCTGCAACATCAGGTTGAGCTGTGGGTGGAGGAAGATCAGCCCTGAACAGAGCACTTGAAGTGCAAATACACCTTCGATCCACACAGTGACATTAAAATATGTGCTCTCTTTTTATTGGAATAGTTCGAATACGGACCCTCCCTCTCCCCCCCCCTTTCCCCTCAGCGTGTATTACTTTGCAATTTCCAACACTGAATTTCATCTGCCATTTTATTGCTAAAGTCACCCAGTTGTGTAATGACCTTCCAGAAGACAGCAATCTGCTCTGGACTTTAAAGCTTTGCCAGCTGTAAAATGTTTCCACCTCAGTATCCCTCCCTTCCTTTCTTGAGGTCACTGTTGAATATGTTTAACATCGCTTCCTTGGTGCACAGATGCTTGCTCCCACTTTCCTATTTAGCCTTTCAATGCGACGCTGACCCTGTCATCGTTCTAGTCCTCAACACAGCACATCTCTCAGCACAGCACAGAAAACGCATTTCGGTGCTTGAGGCAGAAAATTCAAATGGTGCCCCCATGGTGATTTAAAACAACAACAACAACAACAACAACAACCTAAGCACCTTCAAAATTTGCTTAATAGTAAGGCTGACCAGATCAAAAAATAGGGCTTATGCCAGAACAATATGAAGAAAAAAATATGTTTTGAGTTTCCATCTTTTTTTAATAACCCCCCCCCCCAACAACTCATTACTGATTCACAAAAATATCGTCCCTCTTATTCCAGGATGACTTTGTTTTCTTAAGAGCTTTTGATGAAGGGCTTTGTCAAACGCTTCTGAAAATCCAATTGCACTAAATCAACTGGGTCGCCCTGTTCTACATGCTGCCTGACATCTTCGGAGAATTCGGGTAGATCAGTGAGATGTCACTTTCCCTTATTAATCTCACAGTTGACTGTTCCCTGACATAACAATATTTATCTGAGTCTTGTATGCTTTTGCTTGGGCTCCCAGAATTTCTGTGCATTTTCTTTTTACAGTAAACAGGGTGGGTTTTTTTCCTCCAGCTCAGTCCTGTACATATCTATTCAGAAGTAAAACCCTGAGGCCCTACCATGAGGAAAGGTGTGGCTTCTACCTCAAGGTGGCAGATTTCTGCCACCATGATGGTGATGCAGGCTGAAAGATAGATCTGAACCACAGGGCACAACCAGCCAGGAAATTCTCCTGTGCAAGACCCTCTGAATGAATAGGAGCTGAACAAGAGAACGCCTTGTGCTCTTGCACACTTGGATTAATTTCAATGGATCGCATGCTGGAGAATGTCTGGACTGATTGTGCCATTAGTGTAGCCATTAGGATTTTCTGCATCAGCTGCCAAGATGTCTTAAGGAAGACCCTAGTTACTCTAAGCTCAGCCAGAAATCTATAGAGACAAATTTTCACTGGTCTCTCCTGGCTTTCAGATGCATGCAAGGATGTTCAATAGTCATACAAATATAGCAATGTGGGCAGAAGGAAAACTGGCCCCAGAGCCTAGAGACGGTGGGTGGGATTCTGCACCATTGTTCTGAATCCCACACTGGCCTAGACTTGAGATGAATAGACTGCTACTCTTAATCAGTAGGAGTGGGAGTATCAAAAACCAACTGCTGGTGTGTGTGGCTGAAGATTTGCTGTGATGGATCCTGCTATGTTCTGGAGAAAGGAAAAGGGAATTCAGAAAAAAAAGATGCCGAACAGGGAGCATGATAGAGGTGAACATGATTATGAATGGTGTGGGAGTACATAGGGAACATTATTTCTTTCTCTCAGTGGCAGTGGATTTAGGACAGACAAAAAAAAAGTAGCTCTTCACATAACACACAATAAATTAGCTTACAGAATTCATTACCAGAACATGCAGCGACAGCTTCTAGCTTAGAGGTTTTTCTTTAAAGGAATATGCAAATTCATGGAAGATAGGACTAGCCAAGGCAAGCCAAAGAGACCCTCCATGGCTGGGTGCAGTGTACCTCCAATTGCTAGATGCTGCACAGCTGTATTACATTATGCCTCACTGTGAGCCTCCCAGGTATTTAGCTTAGCTACTTTTGGGGACCATGCTGGGCTCGAGGGACCCTTGGCCTGAACCAAACAGGCATTTCTTATGTTCGTCTACAGATCTGACACTCTATAGAGATTGAAAAACTGGGACTAAGAATACGAATGCTGGTGCTGTCCAAAAGTGTGAGTCCCTGCTGTGCTTAAAAGCTGGGCTGTGACTTCATGTTGATGGTGGCTAATGCACTGTTTACAGAAATCCTCCAGCCTTTGCTCGCTGAGGTTGTGAAGCAAAGTCTGGAGCTATCTCACCCTATGATGGTGTTGCTTCTGTTGAAGGAGAGATGCTGGGGAAGTGTTCGCCTCAAATCTTGCTGGGGGAAGCAGTTCAACAGCTGACAAAGCAAGCCTCACTACCACCTACCTGTGGATCAGATGGCCTGGAATCCTAACGTGCCCACGGATGTCAAGCAAGCTTTGTTCTTCCACCTCTTGCAACAGCAAAAAGCACAGTCCAGTGCGCACACACTTGGGAGAATAAGTGCCATTGAACTGAGCGGGTTGCGTAAACATGCCTAGGGTGGCACTGCAAATCCTGGGAGCCAAATGCATTTTCCTGTCTTTGGGAAGGGGCTGCCCAACCACAGCAATGAGGCCCCTCCCAGAGCGGCTGAATCCCCCATGGGTATCCACAAGCAATCTGGAAGATTTCCTCGCTTTGTGTTGCTGTGTGTGACGCATTCATTGCTGCCCTGGCTCTGGACTTTTTGCGGGACACCCACCCTGGCCGATGCACAAGAGGGGCTCAAGTTATCACACTCCTCCCTCCCTGACATTCCTCCTTGCCTTGCTTGGTCACAGTTGTTCTTTGGGCACAACAGGTCTGGGTGCATTGTGCATGTCAAGAGCTGTGGGGAGCTGGAGCCAGAGTTGCTCATGGAGCTGGGGCAAGGCTGTTGGATAGGACCAGATGAGGCTGCCAAGTACAAACCCAGCAGGGGCTTGTTTTCCTTCATCAAAGGAAGCATCCTTGATCTCTCTCTCTCTCTCTCATACACATACGCTCGCACACACACAGATCACACAGCACTGAACAGAACATCCCTCCTTGGTCCACCAAGCTCCACAGACCAGGGCTCTCCACATCTCTCTCTCTACACGCAGGAAAGCCACCAAGTCCAAGAAGCAACCCCACAAAAACACATTTGCCTTTTCACATTGTGGAACCCACTGAGGGGTGGGGAATCTCTCACTCAGACCCCACAGAAACCCCTTTATCTCACATCTTCAGAACCACCACCCCCTTACTTCCAACAGGAAAACAGAGAATTCCTCCCCCCCCCCACGGAAAACAAAACCGGGACTCGGGTGGACCAACCGAGCACCCCCTCGCCTCAGCGCCTCCCCTCGACGGACTGGAGCCCCGCGGAAGGGGGGGCAGTTCAGGACCCGAAAGGAGCGTCCCGCACCCGCCCCGTTTGGGAAACGTTGACCTAAGAGGGGCGGCAGCCGGAGCAGCACGCGCCGCCGCCCCATACGCAGCCCTCTCTCTGTGGGGAAGAGCACTCGCTCCGTCCCCGCCGGGCAGCTCGTCCGGGAGCCAGCCCGCAACTCACCTTCGCGGCGGCGAGGGACGCCGCCGGGCTTGGGAGAGCCCGCGTGCCGCCGCACTTCCCCCAGCAGGCGCCGCTTCCCATCTCCAGGCACGGCGAGGCTACAGCGGCGGACTCCGCGCCAGCCTCTTCTGCCGAGGCTGTCTTGTCCGCCCGTCCGACTGTCTCGCTCGCCGGCCGCGGTTAACCCTCGGGCTGCCGGCGGGCGGGCGGGCTGGACCCCCGCCTGCTACGCGCGCCAGCAGAGGCCGCCCCCTCGAGCGGGAGAACTTGCGCGCGGGGCGGGCGCCTCTTCTCGCAGCCGGCGAGGGAATGAATGAATGGGCAGGAGGGCGCGAGGGAGGGAAGGTGTCCTCTCGGGGTGGGGCTACCGGAGCCGGGGAAAGGGCGCCGCCGGGGGAAAGGAGGCAGTACCCGAGCGCGCTCCGAACCCCCCTGGAAGGATACCGAGGGGCAGCGTATCATACCACCCGCACCCCGTTTGCAGCTGGGGCAGCAGCCTCTCCCACAGCCCTGCGGGAGCCCCAGAGCGCAAGGATTTTTTTTAATGTATCAGAGTGCCTCTGGGCATGTGCAGAGTGTTCCCAAGCCGGAAGAGAGGTCCGCATCCCGCTTTTGGGAGGAGCGCGAACGGCTCTGTCCAGGGCAAAGGGGGCGGCGAGGGGAAGTGTGTGGCTCCCCACCACCACCTGGTAGCCTCGGGACCTCTTGCCGTGGCGAAAGGAGCCATGTCTCTTGTGTGTGCTCTTCCCCTCGTATTTCCCCCTTCACACGACCTGCTGCCCCTGCAGACGTTTCTTCCTCTCCCCCCCAGCATTTCCCCTCCCTCTCCCCCCACAGCCCAGCCTGCGTTGCTAGGGAGCGAGGCGTCTCCAAGGGCCCAGCCGGGCGCAGCACCTGTGGCTGAAGCGGCCTCCGCACGCACTTGGAGCTCCAGCCGAGCCAGCCCGCAGGGAGGGCCGGAAAGAGCGAGGGGACCCGGCGCGCCGCCGCCGCCGCCGCCGCCACTGAAGAGACGGAGGAGAGCCAAGGGGCGGGTGGGGCGGCGAGGCAGGAGGAGAACCCGCTCTGCCTGCCCTCCACCATCCCTTTGCGCTCTCCTTCTCCCCAGCGGCTGCTGCCGGGCTGGGCTCTTCCATGGCTGCTCCCGCTGCTCCCTCCGCAGCTCGGTCCCGCTGCTGTGGTGCTTCTGCCACACCACGAAGCCGCCTCACTCCTCCTCCCCTCCGCCGCCGCCGCCGCCACTCCCGCTTCTAACGACCCTCTTTCTTGCGCCGCCGTCCTCGTCTCCTCCCTGGCATCGGGGGAGGGGTGATTTTCCCCAAGGGACCCCCCCCCGCCATACCCAGCCCTCCTTCATCCTCGCCTTCTTCACCCCCCCCTTAAAAAGGCTAGCCTCCTGCCGTTCCTTGCTTGTCTTTTGAAGCCTTCCGAGTGGGGGGGGAGGGAGGGAGGTTTGCGAGAGGGTCGGAGCGTGGCTAGAAGTCTGAATACACCGAGCGCGCACCCGTGTGTCTAGCGAGGGAGGGGGATTTGGGGTCCAGACTCCACGCCCGCCAACCCCCCACCCCCCGCCATAAGATTACCGTGCATATTTATTCGCCATTAGATGGAATTCAAGGCTTCCTCGGTCACACACCTCTTTGACTTGGGGGAGTCTCTGGACCACTTGTAAGATCTGCCCCCACCCACCCTACAAGGAAGCTGTCAGATGAAACATTGAAACTCTAAGGCTGTTCACATGTTGCGCTGCACACGCGTTCAAAGGGTCTGCGCACGTGTTCAGGCGGTTGCATGTTGGAGGTGCGTTCCAAAGCCAGCGCCTGGACTAAGCTCGGAATTGGACTAAGCTCGGAATGGTAGAGAGCAGATGGGGCGTGCTGCTGCACACGTGTTGACTGCAGCCAGGTATGATCGTATGAGGGATGTTCTTGTGAATGTTCCAAGCACGCATGGGCAGTATCACTCGCATCGCAAGCCCTGCAAAAGTTCCTCTCGTCGCTGCTCAACGGGGAGCTGCTGCAGCCATCCACAATTCCCTGGATGCCTGTAGCTATATTTATGCATTACTTGCATGCAGAGCCTTGCTGTACTGAAGAAGGAACAAGGGCCGTGCATTTACCCGCCGCCCCCACCCCACCAGTTGCCCCTCCTTCTGCAACGGCCCGATGCGTCTGCCTGCAGTTAGCCTCGGTGTCCTGACCGCACAAGCAGGTGCTCCCACCTTGGGATTTCACTGCAGACAACCAGGCTCTCAGATGCAGTTGCTGCAGAAAAGAGTAGCAATGTCAGGGCAGAGCTAAAAGCACAGCCCTGCTCCTCCATCTACAGGATGAGCAATGCATCCATGGAATTGCATCCACGGGCATCCATGGAATTGCGAATGGTTGCAGCTCCCTCTCCAGGAGGGGCAGGGAACTCTTTTTCAGCTGCAGTCTCTCATGGGCAGCCTTCTGCACAGGGGGCACAAGCCAGCGGACAAAGCAGTGGGGTGTGCATAATGGACAGCATAAAGGAAGTGCAGGAAATGCCCTGTCCAGAGGCAATGTGAGCTTAGCTGCCTTAAGAGGCACACTTAAAGGTGGCAGAGTGCGAGGCAGAGCTGATTTGGCTACTTGGAAGTTTTGCTGCCCCGTGGAAATCAGTACAGAAGCTCAACAAGAGCACAGCACCTATATGCCTGGCTAACAGTTGTAACTGGCTTTTCTGACCACATCCAATTAGTAGGTCTGGCAGTTTAGGAAAAGAAGAGGTTTGTAGCATTTTGGAAATGGCAGGTGTCCAACTCGAAAGCTTGTAGTTGGGGGTGTCCAGGTAAGAGAGAGAGAGAGAGAGAGAGAGTGTGTGTGTGTGTGTGTGTGTGTGTGTGTGTGTGATATGGAGAAGATCTCAGTGGGAGAGCACCTGCCTTGCAGGTAGAAGGCCTCAGGTTCAATCCCTCGCATCCCCAGGTAGGGCCGGGAGAGACTCCCTGCGTAAAGCCCTGGAGAGCCACTGCCAATCAGTGCAGAGACAATATTGAGCTAGTTGGACCAATAATCGTCTGACTCAGTGCAAGGCATCTTGCTATATTCCTGTGATGTAGGGAGTTATTTATGCCTCATCAGATGATTAGACCCAAAGGAGTTTATCCCTAGAGAGGAGCAACTGCTGGCAAGAAAGCCCCCAGATTTTTTTTTTTAAGCCTTAAATTGTCAGACTAGAAATACAAAGCACTGGGGGGGAGAGTCGGTGACAGATATTTACAAACTGAATATGACATTTATATGCTCTGAATCTTGTGCACATTTACTCAGAAATCTGGGTTCCATAAGATGTACGCTGTAGTAAAGGTTGCAACCTAAGGCTGAGATCCCATGCATGCATGCAGCCTGTACTTATTATCCGTGTTTAGTCAGGAGTAAGCACCATGACTTCAGAAGAAGTGTGCATGCACACGAAAGCTCATACCAAGAACAAACTTAGTTGGTCTCTAAGGTGCTACTGGAAGGATTTTTTATTATTATTATTTTTTTACTATGACAGACCAACACGGCTATCTGCCTTTAACTGGCACCATGACTTCAGTCCCAGTCAGAACCAAACCTTCCATATGGCAGGGTAAGGCAGCTGCCTCCGGTGGAAGATGCTGGAGTGAGACTGGGGGGGGGGGGAGGGACTTTGGTAATCTTTCCTAATATGGCACCCGGTGCAAGGCCAAAATTTGGCACCCCAGAATGGAACTTCTCATTGATGGGTCTTCTCAATTTTGCGCCCCCTCAGCATGGCACCCTATGGGGGTGAACCACCTGCAGTGCCCTAAATCTAGCACCGTGTGTGCAACATGTGGCCTGCCTTGCACCCTTTAATAGAATAGAATAGAATAGAATATTTTATTGTCATTGTCCCCTTCGGGGACAACGAAATTACTTAAACTAGATTGCTGCTGTGTGGTGGTGAATGCTATCCCGTCCCCGGTGTTGGCCATCCCCACCGGTCAGGCCAGGTGGCTTCTGCATTTGGAACAGAGGTGGAAGGGAGGGAGCACCTCTGTGTCCTTTGCTTCAGGCGGCAAAATGTCTTGGGCCAGCCTTGGTCCCTGTGGAACTTACTCCCAGGCAGGTGTGCAGCATTGCTGGAATGTTAACCTCTTCAGCTTCCGCAAACGTTTATTTCTGAATTAGCTGGAAACACCTGGCATTGCTTGGGAATTCTAAGGAAAGCTCCCCCCTTCCCCAGATACTGAGATTTATTAATGGAGAGTGTAATTTGTTGGTTTCTAGGGTTATACGCAGCTCCCCTGATCTGGGCCCGAATCAGTTCAAGGGCAGAAATAATGTTTCATCTGGGGGCTGCTTCCTAGTCCATTCCCTGCAGGTTCACACTGGTGAAGCACATCCCTGCACCTTGCAGGATTGTACCCTCGGTGGGCGGCTCCTACAGCCTGCCACTGCACATGTGTGGCTGCCGTGGCAGGCCAGCTTGCCCTCCCTTACTTGTGTTATTTTCCCCAATGTGCCCCTGCTAGGCGCAGTTCATGCCCCAGATGTATTCACCCCTCAGCCGCCACCAATGATGACACCACCTCCCATTCCCAGGTGCCACCAGTGCCACTGCCGTGTGGGAAGTGGCCGTCTGAGTTGAACCCGCCTCACTTGCCACCCCAACCGCCTCCTGCATCAGCCATCACCATCCACCATGCAATTCAAAAATGGCGTCAAACTGTTTCCAATGTTAAACCAAAACCTGCTCCTTGACCTTGGGATCCAACATGCCAAACTGGGAAACAGCATTTCTGGAGGTGTCATGAAATCAGCACGTGTTGGAGTGTTTCGCTCTGCCGTCTCGATTCAAAATGGCACCGACGGTATCCAAACATAGACAAGAGCCAAACATAGACAAGATATCTCCAGAGGTTTCTGAACGCATAGAGGACAGACAGGCAGACCAACCACTTTGCAGAACTTATAGCTAGAACAGAAGATGGAAGCAGAAATAGATGGAGAGCTAATTACCTTTTACTCATCATCACCAGGCCACAGCTGTTATGTTACAGAATTTGTTACACTTCAGAAAACTGCGTAAGTGAAATAACTGCCAGTTTAGGCCACTTGGGATCCTTCTCCCCCCCTCTCCTTTTTTCCCCTTCTCCTTTTTGCATCACATGTAAAAAACGTAATAAGTAATTGGGGCAGAATAAGGGCTTGGCACTCAATATGCCAGCAAGTTTGGAAAACTCAGCAGTGGCCAGAGGATTGGAGAAGATCAGTCTATATCCCAATCCCAAAGAAGGGCAGTGCCAAAGAATGCTCCAACTACCGCACAATTGCACTCATTTCACACGCTAGCAAGGTTCTGCTAAAAATTCTACAAGGCAGGCTTAAGCAGTATGTGGACCGAGAACTCCCAGAAGTGCAAGCTGGATTTCGAAGGGGCAGAGGAACCAGAGACCAAATTGCAAACATGCGCTGGATTATGGAGAAAGCTAGAGAGTTCCAGAAAAACATTTACTTCTGCTTCATTGACTACGCAAAAGCTTTTGACTGTGTTGACCACAGCAAACTATGGCAAGTTCTTAAAGAAATGGGAGTGCCTGATCACCTCATCCATCTCCTGAGAAACCTCTATGTGGGACAAGAAGCTACAGTTAGAACTGGATATGGAATAACTGATTGGTTCAAAATTGGGAAAGGAGTACGACAAGGCTGTATATTGTCTCCCTGCTTATTTAACTTATATGCAGAATTCATCATGCGAAAGGCTGGACTGGATGAAGCCCAAACCGGAATTAAGATTGCCGGAAGAAATATCAACAACCTCAGATATGCTGATGATACAACCTTGATGGCAGAAAGTGAGGAGGAATTAAAGAACCTTTTAATGAGGGTGAAAGAGGAGAGTGCAAAATATGGTCTGAAGCTCAACATCAAAAAAACTAAGATCATGGCCACTGGTCCCATCACCTCCTGGCAAATAGAAGGGGAAGAAATGGAGGCAGTGAGAGATTTCACTTTCTTGGGTTCCATGATCACTGCAGATGGTGACAGCAGTCACGAAATTAGAAGACGCCTGCTTCTTGGGAGAAAAGCAATGACAAACCTAGACAGCATCTTAAAAAGCAAAGACATCACCTTGCCAACAAAGGTCCGTATAGTTAAAGCTATGGTTTTCCCAGTAGTAATGTACGGAAGTGAGAGCTGGACCATAAAGAAGGCTGATCGCCGAAGAATTGATGCTTTTGAATTATGGTGCTGGAGGAGACTCTTGAGAGTCCCATGGACTGCAAGAAGATCAAACCTATCCATTCTTAAAGAAATCAGCCCTGAGTGCTCACTAGAAGGACAGATCCTGAAGTTGAGGCTCCAGTACTTTGGCCACCTCATGAGAAGAGAAGACTCCCTAGAAAAGACCCTGATGCTGGGAAAGATTGAGGGCACAAGGAGAAGGGGACGACAGAAGATGAGATGGTTGGACAGTGTTCTCGAAGCTACTAACATGAGTTTGGCCAAACTGCGAGAGGCAGTGAAGGATAGGCGTGCCTGGCGTGCTCTGGTCCATGGGGTCACGAAGAGTCGGACACGACTGAACGACTGAACAACAACAAGGGCTTGGCAAGTCATCAGTTGAGTAAAGTGCTTCTGTCTCTTGACGTTGTGTACATTGAAGCAGCTTCTGGAAGAATTACAGGGTTATGTAAAGTGTGCCCCACGTAGCTGGTATCTAATGGCCATAACAGGGAGGTGCTCCGCAGGTGACTGACCCTCTTGCACTGAGTACTGGCTCCCCTGTCCCTCTCCCCCACTTTAAACCATTTATTATTACTTTTGCTTACATGGTATGCAGCAAAGCCATTGAGACCATAGCCACATACCATCTTAATTTCCTCAGGTGCCTAGATCTGCACATATCCATGTAAATTAGCATAGGGAAAGTTACTAATTTGTGTTGTGGGCCTATTCCCTGAATTTTTTTTCCTGGCAACAGCCCTGGGCCTTTTAAAAGATAACAACAAATGAATTATGCAGTAAAAACAGCTAAGTTTTTTTTAGATTTCATTACAGCAACAATAGGCAAAAACCATTTTGGCTACAGCTCAACCTGTTTTTATGTCAGCTGGTTTCAGTGGCCTTCCGCCATTTTCTCTAACAAGGGCTGGAGTCCCTGTTGCTGCAGAAAATGTGATGCTTTAGCCAGATGAGTTTACGGACACTGAGATCTAGCGCCGAGGGCCTTCTGGTGGTTCCCTTACTGCGAGAAGCAAAGCTACAGGGAACCAGGCAGAGGGCCTTCTCGGTAGTGGCGCCCGTCCTGTGGAACGCCTTCCCATCCCATGTCAAAGAGATAAATAACTACCTGACATTTAGAAAACACCTGAAGGCAGCCCTGTTTAGGGAAGTTTTTAATGTGTGATATTTTAATGTATTTTAGTGTTTGTTGGAAGCCGCCCAGAGTGGCTGGGGGGACCCGGCCAGATGGGCGGGGTAAAAATAATAAATTATTATTATTACAATATTATTACTATTACTATTACTATTATATTTATATCCCACATTTCCTCCAAGGAGCTCAAAGTGGCACACAGAGCTCTCCACTTTATTCTCACTACATCCCTGTGAGGTAGCTTAGGCTGAGGAACAGTGACTGACCCAAGCTTCATGGCTGAGTGGGAATTTGAACCCGGGTCTCCCCAGTTCTAGTTCAACGCTTTTACCACTGCACCACACTGTCTCTCTATCACACAGGCACTGTCTTTACCCAGATAGTGCCTTTGACGTGAATGCTGAGATACCACTTTCCCCAACCCTCAACTCTGTCACTATTTTCCTACAAGTTTCATTTACACACTTTCAAAACTATGTTCATATTACGTTCTGACAACTGCAGAGCCAAATTCCTCGAAGCCAGGGCAGTAGGTAGGGCAAAGGTGGAACAGTCAGCTTTCTGAGAAGCCTGGCTTTAAGATAATGGAAGCCATTTTGGTGTGAGTGTATAGCTGTTGTCATCATGTAACTGGCAGCACTCTTGTTTTATGTGAGGCATGTATGCATGTATGTTTGAGCCCTTTGGCTTCACAAACACAAAAGAGTTTTGATGTTGTGGATTATCTCGGCTTCTCTGCCTTTCTCCAACTCTTTCATCTGAAGCTCTCTTAGGGCACATAGAAACCGTATTGACAAATCACGCCCTGCTAATCCATACTGTGCTTGGCTCTTTCTGCAGGCAGTTTCAAAGAAAATGCAGCTCTCTCCTCTCTTTTCTGCTGATTAGCCAAAGGCCATCGCCACTTCTAAAATGCACATCTTTATAGATATTCTTCTATGCATGTCAGGGCAAAAGCCTGTCCATCTACTTCCAGGAGTTTACTTCTTTCTTGTAGGCATCTTCAGTTATTCAGGCATCTCCAGTTCTTTCCAAATTCTGAGTGTGTGTGTGTGTTTATTTATTTATTATCCTTCGGAAGAGCACAGAGCGAAGTCGAAAATCCAACCAAAGGAAAGGTCAATAAAAGAGCAAATATCCAGACGATGCAAAGGCGGAGAATCCTTCTGAGAAGGAAAAGGGAAAAGATCCTGGAAATTGGGGTGAATGGTGAGAGAGCAAGCAAAACACTTCTGAAAATTATGCAGAAGGGCAGTGGGGATGTTAACATGAGGGAACCAAGTTGTTCTTTAGATGTGCAAGTAGATTTTTAATTTTTAATTTTTTTTATTTTTTAAAGTGAGTTCTAAAACGGTACCGGTAAATGTGACAAAGTGGTATTAGATGTTCGACAAATGAAAACACATTCATCATGTCAGAGAATGGTGGCTGGCTGTGGGTCTTTGTGGAGTGTACACTTGGTGGCAGCCCTGAACTTACTGCTCGGTTATGTGTGATATTATGTCGGAAGGTGAGAGATTAGATAAACACACGATGTGGTGTCATGGATCGGGGATGATCTAAACGAATCAACATGCTTCTCACACTCACAACTACTCCAGGGAAGACTTTGGGGCCCATTCCAGCCTGTTGTTTTATTGCAAATGTATGCAGCAACATGTTGCCGATGCATTAAAAACACATTTGACGTGGGTGTATTTTGAGCCATCCACACACTATCCTGCTGTGTCAGTTGTTCCGAGCTTCCTCAATGCTCCAGCATGGTGTAGTGGTTAAGAGCGGTGGACTCGTAATCTGGTGAACCAGGTTCGCTTCCCCGCTCTTCCACATGCAGCTGCTGGGTCACCTTGAGCTAGTCACACTTCTCTGAAGTTTGTTTGTTGTGGGGGAGGAAGGGAAAAGGAGATTGTTAGCGGCTTTGAAACTCCTTAAGGGGAGTGAAAGGCGGGATATCAAGTCCATACTCTTCTTCTTCCTGTTGCATCCACACTTTTACTCTCTCCGTTCCATTGCCCACTTTATTCCCAGTTTTAAGAGGGGCCCAAGTTGTTTGGCTGTCTTATTCCTCCCTACAATGTACATGTGTATATCTTTTGTTCTGGGGCAGGGGGAATTGCTTCTCTGCATTTACAGTATGTTTCAAGTTGAACTGAAAAAATTGCAGTGGGAATCTGTTGCCTAGCATTGGTGTCATCACCAAAGTATCCCTCTCTATCTCCACATTCTACTCCCCCCCCAAACTGGTGGGCATCGCAGTGGGCGTAGCAAGAGTCAGAGACCTAGAAAGAAATTGCAGCAAATGTCATGTTTACTGAGCATTCGTCCTGCTTTGTTTGCTCAAACCTTGTGCTGTGGTTATTTAAGGAGCCCTTGTTCTGGTTTGCTTTCTGGGAGGTTAGATGATGTTGTGTCAATAAAATATTATCCTACACTTTTCCAGTGCATTTCACCATCACTTTCCTTGTTGCAAAAAGTCTGGTTTTTGGAGGAAGCGAGTTTGTTGCTCATGAGCTTCAAATGCATTTTAATTGCATAGCCCGAATTTGCTGGCATGTGACTGAATCCTGACCAAAAATAGAGACAGTCTGGAAGTGCGCACTGACTCAGTGTTTTGAGTTGCCATGCTAGATGCATATGTGGGTGAAGAGAAAACACAGTTGCAAACAATGCACGCAAAGGCAAAGTCTGTCTTCACCCAGAGGGTCCAAATTAGATGTTTGTTTAAACACAGATTTTTGCTACAATCATTTTGCAAGTGGGAAGATGGCAGTGACATTTAAGGAGAGAAGAGGGCAGGAGAGTCAAGTGCAGAATCCTTCCCCTTGCCTGCCTCTCCTCTCACCAAGGGTTTCTCTCCTAGCCATATCACATTTTGATTATTGGAATCTGACTGCATACCCTCCAACATTTCTTCGATGAAAATAGGGATGTCCTATTCCAGTGGTGGCTAACCTTGACACTCCATATGTTTTGGGACTACAACTCCCATCATCCCTGACCACTGCTCCTGTTAGCTAGGGATGATGGGAGTTGTAGTTCCAAAACATCTGGAGTGCCAAGGTTAGCCACCACTGTCCTATTCCATTATTATTATTATTATTATTATTATTATTATTAATCCCCACTCATCTTTATGGGTTGCCCCAGTCACTCTGGGCGGGTTCCAACATACTATATAAAAACATAATGAAGCATTAAACATTGAGAAACTTGCCTATACAGGGCTGCCTTCAGATGTTTTCTAAAGGTTGTATAGTTAGTTATCTGCTTGGCCTGGGGGTTGCATAACTCCATACCCTCCAACATTTCTCTGATGAAAATAGAGACGTCTTAAGGAAAAGCGGGACATTCCAGGAATCAAATCAGAAACTGGGGTGGCTTCTGTAAATCCCTGGAAAATAGGGACACCTGGAAGGTCTGGTAAGCTAACTCCCTGGCTAGGGCCCCCAGCTACCCACAATTTCTCCTTGTGTTTTGTTGCTGGTATATTCTGCAAAATGTTTTTCACATAACAACAAGTGCACTAGTGGGGGATTTGTTCTGCTTTATTAGTCGTTATGCAATGCATCCCCAATGCTACCACATTATTGCTGTTGGGAGGGGCTACAGAGCAACAAAAGCGGGACAAAACAACAACAAGCCCCAACAATTTGTGGCATGAAAAGGCATTGGACTTCAGCATGAATTTTACAGGACATGCACTGGCTGGAAATGAAGCAGTGTGAGCGGCCCAAAGTAATAATAATAATAATAATTTATTATTTATTGCCCCCCCCCTCAAAAAAAATCTGGCTGGGTTTCCGCAGCCACTCTGGGCGGCTCCCAACAGAATATTAAGAATAATAATAATAAAAAGCAACAAAACATCAAACATTAACAGCTTCCCTAAACAGGGCTACCTTCAGATGTCTCCTTTAGGTATACTAGGCCAAGGCCGTTTAGGGCTTTAAAGGTCAGCACCAACACTTTGAATTGTGCTCAAAAACGTACTGGACGCCAATATAGGTCTTTCAGGACCGGTGTTATGTGGTCTCGGCGGCCACAAAACATTTGCAGGTGAGAATAATATTGAAAACAGGGTTGTGTATGACTATCCTGATAGCATAATGAGCGCAAATCATCATGCATGTGCCATGAAATTAACATCTGGAGGGCCTAGTTACAGCAAAGGGGTGTGACTCAAAATTTTGCTGTCTTTATGCAGTCGACAAAATGGACATGCTAAATGTTATGAGCATTGTGTACATGGAAACATTGGCACCCCAGCAGAACTCAAGCTGTCTTATTACAAAGCCTCTGGGTTGTACATGCAATCTTCCAGATCACTGGGCCATGGGAAGCTCTGGTGAAGGCGATGTCGTCGTATGTCTCTGGGATTGTGCTTGTACTCTGCTCTGTGTGTGGAAAGGGCGAGTGAGAAATGGGTTCCATGATGTCATCAAGCTGTTCCAGTCATTGCTCAGTGTTAATTTATAGGTTTTCTGCGAGGAGTCTGCTGCAGCGTCCACAGCTGTGACATTATAATTGGCAACCGAGTTGGTGGTGGTGGGGCTGTGGAAATGGCTGTCATTGTTGCCTGTGTCATGGACTGGCTGGATGCAGAGGAGTCGGTGGGAGGCACCAGCTGGGGAACCCCCAAGGGAACTCCCAGGGGAAGAAGGCTCACAGCCAGGGGAGTGGTAGTGGGACCACAATGAGTGGTCAGAGGGAGAAGACAGGGCCGATGGAAAAGAGGCGGTGTCGGAAGCTGAAGAGGCAACAGGGTTTGGTGAGCAGGAAGATTCTGGGGCAGAGGGCAGTCCAGAATCAGAGGCAGAAGCGGAGGCTGCAGAGGTTTGGGACCAAGAGGCAGAGCTGAGGCAGACTGCTGAAGCAGCCAAAGGGTCTCCTCCTGCTGCTGTGACCAGCTCCCCTCCTCCCTGTTCTCCCAGAACACAAAGAGGAATGAAGAGGGCCCCAGGCGAAGAGGAGCCTTAGAGAGCGGTGGAAAGTGGGAGCCTTCAGTCCTCGCAACTGCCTCATTGGGGCAAGACCTACTGGGAAGAAGAAGAAGAAGAAGAAGAAGAGGAAGAAGAAGAAGAAGAAGAAGAAGAAGAAGAAGAAGAAGAAGAGGAGGAGTTTGGATTTGATATCCCGCTTTATCACTACCCGAAGGAGTCTCAAAGCGGCTAACATTCTCCTTTCCCTTCCTCCCCCACAACAAACACTCTGTGAGGTGAGTGGGGCTGAGAGACTTCAAAGAAGTGTGACTAGCCCAAGGTCACCCAGCAGCTGCCTGTGGAGGAGTGGAGACGCGAACCGGTCCCTCAGATTAGAGTCTACCGCTCTTAACCACTACACCACACTGGCTCTGGGAAGAGTTGCTGTGATCACTAGGCCTGAGCTGCTTTGTTTCTTTGAAAAAAAGGGTTAACTTCACTGACACTTGAGAGTTATTTCCGCTTTCCTACTGGGAGTTCCTAAGGAGCGTGATGGTGTTATGCCAACATGGGCTTAACGGCCACCTGGTGAACCAGGACCTTAGAATTGTACTATCTGTCTCAAAACTCTGTGCTTAAGAACATGGTAAACACACGCCCTCTCTCTGTGTGTCTGTGGGAGAACAGAGCACCTATTTGCGCGAGTGATTATGAGGCCCCAACTACCGTGCGATATTAAACCGGAGCAAACAATCTGTTGCGCCATTTTGGGGAGCGAAAGAGGTGCCGAGGGCCCAGAAAGGAGCTTCAGGTGAAAGCAGCTGGGAGCGCAGGGAAGCAGCCAGTCAGTCAGGAGAGAAGGGCAGAGTCAGTCTGAAATGGTTGTTGAGGCTGCCTGGCTTTATCTGACTAATGAAAAGCAGCAAGCGTGTCGGAGAATGTGAGAGCAGCGGATCGATGGAGAGATAAAACCTGAGATGAAGGCAGCCGGGGAAGCAGACTGGTGGCGCTTGGGGCGGGGGAAGAGGATGTGGGAGAGCAAACAAGGGCGGGAGTTTTGAGCGGCGGCGCCCCCCCACATTGCAGGGAGGCCAAATGTTAGTTGGGTGCAGAAATTAATTGGATTGAAGCAGTGGCTCTGCACATCCCTCTGGAAAGGGATGGCGGGTCTTGGTGTGGGGCGGTTGCTCCAAGCAGATCAAAAGAAGCGGCTTGTGGCTTCTGTGTGGTTATAATGGGGCTGCTGCCCCTGCTCTGAGCCAGGAGCCGACAGGCGGCTGTGATCCATAACGGGGAGCATTATGCTCTTGTGCAGCAGGGGCTCGTGGTGTGGAAGGCAGGGAGCCCAACAATGGGCAGAGTCAATGACAGGCAGAGCCCACTAATTTTAGTTTTGCTCTCCTCCTCCTCCCGCCTGAGTTCGACAACAGTGAAACAAACAAAGAGGAGAAAGCAGCTGGCAGCCAGGGCCATGCCCCAAACAGTTTATAAGAAGGCAGGCAGGTGTGGATTGGCTGAGGGCAGACTAAAGATGGTGAGCCAGTGCCCCCTAACCCCAGTGGGATAGCCTCCACTGTCTACACACACTGACACACACAGATAACTAAATAAGACCTACATTGGCTCCCAGTACGTTTCCAAGCACAATTCAAAGTGTTGGTGCTGACCTTTAAAGCCCTAAATGGCTTCGGTCCAGTATACCTGAAGGAGCGTCTCCACCCCCATCATTCTGCCCAGACACTGAGGTCCAGTGCCGAGGGCCTTCTGGCGGTTCCCTCGCTGCGAGAAGCCAAGTTACAGGGAACCAGGCAGAGGGCCTTCTCGGTAGTGGCACCCGCCCTATGGAATGCCCTCCCTTCAGATGTCAAAGAGAACAACAACTACCAGACTTTTAGAAGACATCTGAAGGCAGCCCTGTTTAGGGAAGCTTTTAATGTTTAATAGATTATTGTATTTTAATATTCTGTTGGAAGCCGCCCAGAGTGGCTGGGGAAACCCAGCCAGATGGGCGGGGTATGAATAAATTATTATTATTATTATTATTATTATTATTATTATTATTATTATATGCCGCCCATCTGACTGGGTTGCCCCAGCCATTCTGGACAGCTTCCAACAAATTAAAACACATTAAGACATCAAACATTTAAAAAATCCTTATACAGTACAGGGCAGCCTTCAGATGTCTTCTAAAAGTCAGATAGTTGTTTATTTCCTTGACATCCACAGGGTGGGTGCTACTACCGAGAAGGTCCTTTGCCTTATTCCCTGTAGCTTCATTTCTCGCAGTGAGGGAACCGCCAGAAGGCCCTCGGAGCTGGACCTCAGTGTCCAGGCTGAATGATGGAAATGGAGACGCTCCTTCAGGTATGCAGGGCCAAAACTGTTTAGGGCTTTAAAGGTCAGTACCAACACTTGAGTTGTGCCTGGAAACGTATTGGGAGCCAATGTAGGTCTTTCAAGACCGGTGCTATATGGTCTCGGAGGCCACTCCCAGTCACCAGTCTGGCAGTCGCATTCTGGATTAGTTGTAGTTGCCAAGTCACCTTCAGAGGTAGCCCCACGCAGAGCACCTTGCAGTGGTCCAAGCGAGAGATAACCAGAGCATGCACCACTCTGGCAAGACAGTGCACGGGCAGCTAGGGTCTCCAGCGGCATACCAGATGGAGCTGATAGACAGCTGTCCTGGACACAGAATTGACCTCTGCCACCATAGAAGCTGTGAGTCCAAAATGACTCCCAGGCTGCGCACCTGGTCCTTTAGGGGCACAGTTACCAGGTAACCCACCACACCTGCCCTATCCCTGGCCTCCCGAAACAGTACTTCTGTCTTGTCGGGATTCAATCTCAATTTGTTAGCCGCCATCCACCCTCCAACTGCCTCCAGACACCCACATAGGACATTCACTGCCTTCACTGGTTCCAATTAAAATGAGAGGTAGAGCTGGGTATCATCACATGTGCACACACACTCTCTCTACTACAAATGCATGTTGGATTTTGCCAACTTAGTGCCCCCCAAATGCTTTTGACTCCAACTCCCCTCAGCTGCAGCCCATCAAGGAGGGTGTTCCACATTTTGGGAACTGCGGTTCTTATCCCCTATAATGTGAGTGTGCCTTATAGTGGCTCCCTTCTGGACTGATAAAACATACTCACCTAGTTTTGGGAAATGCTTTGAAATCAATGTGTTCCTGGTTAACTTTTGAATTACATTTCTTTTCCGTGGGAACTGATAGATGGGCAGACAATGAAAATGGGTCATGAAGACTCTCATTATGGCCACAATGTTCTCGAACACTGGAAGAAGAAATCCTCTCCAACTATCACCGAATAATAGAAGACTTCAATGCGCTTCCCATGTTTCTGTGTGCAGCTTATTATGGAGAACAACTACCAAACACTTATTGGGAAATGTGGATGGCATAAAACGATCTGGGGTCACCAGCATGGTGCTTGTAAGTGTCTGTGTGCCTGCCAGTACCTCCTGTGAAAGGTCTTAGTAAACATTGCCATAAAAATCCACAGTGCATGAGGAACTGCCTGCTCTCCCTGCTCGGTTCCTATTTGAACTGTCTCATCCTCTCCTACATTTAATATGTACATCCCCTTTAAAATGTCCACATTTCTTTGGATGCTGGGGAGATGCTTGAATTACTAAGGAACTGACTTGACAGAGATCTTGTGGAGGGAAAAGACTCACGCCTTCTCTTCCTGTGGCAACATCCTCTGACAATGTAATTCGGAAAGATGTTCATCGAAAGCTTCAGGGCTGTCTTAAGCATATCCGGCACCGTGGTGCAAAGATCCCTCCGGCGCCCCCTCACTTTCCCAGAATTTAGAACTTGGGGCCCAACTCGTGGACTACCTCATAGCCCTGGGAGCCCCTTATTCCTGAGACTCACCGATACCTCATACAATTTTCCACCCCCTGAGCATTTTTCATCCCTCATCAGGGATGCTAACTTGAATAAAATATTGTGGGGGCCCAGGTAAGGATCCCCTGCCCCACATAATTGATCACATGACACGGTGCACACACACAATTTGAATTGAAATGCCCATCAACTTTGTGGGAGCCCAGTCCCATCAAATATTTTTTGGGGAAACCTGAAGCCCCCACAGCTCCTGGGAGTTGGCTCCTATTTCCCTCATTTGATTCCTTGAGCTTTATTAACCCACTGCACAGTCACATCAACCCCAGGAGAGGTCATTATCAACCATTCTGGGAAACCCTAGATGAGAAGAGATGCTACAAAATAATCTGTCCATTGACTTCCCTCTCCTGCTCCAAAACCAGCAGAGTTTAGTGGCATCTTAGAAACTAACAAATACATTGTGGCATGAACCACTTCATTGGTGAGGCCAGAACCACTTTTACTGAATTTAGACTATTTTGTTCTGGCTGAAACATCTTCCATTGTTTTAGTTGTTTTAATAATTTAGATTGTTTTATCTGTTTGCATAATGGTGTGTTAACTTATCACCTGGCACCTTATGGCGAACGGCTGGCCAAAGATAACTCACAAATAAATCGGAGGGACAATTACTTTCCTTAGTGAGCAAGCAACGTAATGTATACCCAATACACTGAGTTCAGAACTTAGTGTCAAATTTGCTAATGAATTCCAGCATAGCAGCCTCACGCTAGAGTTTCCTTTGGAATTTTCAGCATGTAAGTATGGTTTTTCTACAGAATGTCCTAGGAAATTTCAACATTCCCTCACTGCTTTCCAAGTGCTACCATTTTAATGTCTTCCTTGCTAATGCCCCATACTGTGCTAAAATGGAACATTTCTCTCATGCGCCTTACATAACTTGGTGACTCTTCCAGTGGATTCTCCATGAAACTAGTAATTTTGTAAAGAAAACTTGGGAAGGAAAGTCATGTCGCACAGCCACACATAAAACACCTTTAGAACGCTGGACCTTTCCAAGAGGCTACACTTGGCTACTTTTTAATTAAATGCCTAGAGAAAGACTTCACACATGACTCGGCAAGGTGAATAGCTGTTTGATAGTCGGCTTCAGCAATATGACTGGGCACCGAACTTTAGTGTCGCCATGTGTTTGAATTCCATCATTCTTAAATAATTTTTAATGCTAGAATATTCATAAACTAGGGTATTGTGAAATCAGGCTGGTGTGGTGAATAATGTGTTGGATTTTGTGTGATACTACCATGTTTGCATCCCTGCCTAGCCATGAAATTCAACAGATGACCTTGAGGAAATCACTATCCTGCAGCCTGTGCTACCTCACAGTGTGTGTGTTTACGTTACTGTATTGCCCTAGAGAGTAGTGCAGTTATTTCTCCGCTCCCTTTTCTGCCCCCCTGCAACTGTTCACATCAGCATGGCTTCATTAGTGTCAGATTCATTTCAGTTTGCGTTGACAGGGCAGGATATCTTTACTCGATGCCAGGGGTGAGGAAACCTTTTATGGCCTAATCTCCTAGTGAACCAAATTTGACAGGTGGGTGGTGCAATCCTAACCATGTCTGCATGCACACCATGCATTTAAAGCATTTACACTCCCCACAAATCCTGGGAAGTGTAGTTTAAGGATGCTGGGAATTGTAGTTCTGCAAGGGGTAAGACACAGTTCCAATTATTCTTTCTGGGGGGCAGACACCTATTAAATACATGGTGTGACTACACATACTAGAAGTAAGCACTATTGAATCTAGTGGCATTTACTCCCGGGTAATTACAGTTTGGACTGCAGCTTTAGGCTGGAAGTGTTGATAATAGATCAATAGTTCAGTTTAGTTTATTACATTTTCATATTGCTACACACACCCAAAAGGAGTCCTGAAGCAATTTACAGGACAATAAAATACAAAAATACAATACACAGTGGCAAGTTCATTAGCACAAAAAAGATATGGAAATACTAAAAGTTTTCCTTAAAAAGAATTCCACTCCTAACTCCAGAATGAACACAAAAATAACCACCCAAAGCCAAATCGGTAATGTTCTTCAATTGGCCAGGAGACTAAAAGTGTATTCATCTGTTGCTGAAAATATGACAAAGTAGGGGTCAGGAAAATTTCTCTGGAAATAGCGTTCTACAGTTGGTGGGTCTGTTTGCTTGTTGCGACAGACAGACAGACAATATCAGATGGTGT
Organism: Darevskia mixta; assembly: GCA_034641385.1. Lineage (NCBI taxonomy): Eukaryota > Metazoa > Chordata > Lepidosauria > Squamata > Lacertidae > Darevskia > Darevskia mixta. The sequence goes on along the minus strand of JAWWNH010000017.1, from coordinate 2,415,228 downwards.
CTTACTGTTCCTCATACTGGAAAGAGCCTCTTTCCAGCCAACAGCACTGAAAAATCAGAGCCTCTCGTGGTCTTTTGAAGGGTACCTCAGCTGAACACAGTTTTTGCGTGAAACAACCATACCTCCTTCTCAATGACAATTGCACAGTGGCCCACCTTCATATACAGAGGGAGGGGGCAGTCTATTTTTATTATAAAACATACACCATCCTTTTGTTGAATTTTGTCCAGTTTTAAACACAGACATACAGTTGAGTTGGCATCCATCTGTCTCGGAAGACAATGGAGGAGTGCGCCTTTGGGCGTGAGGTCTAACTGTTAGATGGTTGCAGTGCCTGTAGAGACTGATGTAGGAGAGACATGCTTTGTTGCAGCCAGGGCAGATGAAGGCGTCCGGTTCTGCTGTTGCAGATGCACCATGGCGTTTCTTCTCTCCCAGTCGTCATTCCTCCTGTCATCACTGCTATGGATGCACAACCCGACTGCTCCTCTCCATACAAGCATTCAGAGAAAAAGGGGAAAGGTAAAAGGGTGTGTGTGTGCGTGAGGTAAAGTAAATAAATGAATAAGGATCAAATAATAAAATGAATAAGGTACAAATAATAAAATTGTTGTTGCTGTTCTACACTTAAGCAGGAAGAACCAGCTGCACCAATATAAGATGGCGGACACCTGGGTTGCCAGTAGTACATGTGAAAAGGATCTAGGATCTAGGATCTAGTAGACCACAAGGTTAACATGAATCAGCAATGTGATACAGCAGCAAAAAAGAAGCAGCAGCTAATGCTATTCTGCACCAGCAGAAGTCTAGTGTCTCCATCAAGGGAAGTAATAACCTTGGTCAGACCACACCTGGAATACTGTGTCCAGTTCTAGATGCCACCATTTAAAAAATATACTGACAAACTGAAATGTGTGCAGAGGTGGGTGACCAAGAGCATGATGAGGGGCTGTTGAGGGATAAGAGGAGACTGAGGAGAGATATGATAGCAATATTCAAATGTTTAAAGGGCTGCCACATGGAAGATGGAGGAAGCTTGTTTTCTCCTGTTCCGGAGGGTAGGACTTGAATCAATGGCTTCAAGCTATAAGAAGATTCTGACTAAATATTCAGGAAGAACTTTCTGATGGTATGAGCTGTTCGGCAGTGAAACAGACTCCTACTGGTGGTGGACTCTGCTTCCTTGGAGGTTTTTAAGTTAAAGTCGGGTGGCCATCTGTCACATATAATCTAGTTGAGATTCCTGCATTACAGGGGGTTAGGCTAGATGACCATTGGGGTCCCTTCCAACTCTACAATTCTATGAATCCTTAAGACAGACACACAACACAGCTCATGGAAACTGCCTTGTGGGGTGGGAAGAAAGTCTAGTTTTGGGTTGCTAAATGGCCAGAATTCACCGCCTTAGCTAATTTCCAGAATGTAGCAGGGTTTCCCAAACCTGGGTCGCCTGCTGTTTCTTGGGACTACAGTTCCCATCATCCCTGACCACTGGTTTTTGCTAGCTAGGGGTGATGGGAGTTGTAGTCCCAAAACAGCTGGAGACCCAAGTTTGGGAAACCCTGATAGAGCCAGTGGGAAAGAGATTAGGTTTTGTGAGGGGAACGGGGAGTACTTTGCACGTGCTCAAAGGTACTCTGCCTCGTTTATTTATTTTTAATAAACATTTTCCTGTCGCTGAAAGGAAATACTGTACTCTTGATCAGGGCGAAGCCGACCTGTACATAGAGCCAGCCTTAAAAATGCCAAAACGTGGAGCAAAGGCGCAGATATGTTTTCTCGCTCCGCGTTTTGATCTGTATTTTATTTTTTTTAGGAGGGAGGCTTATTTGGCCGGGATTTTGGTGTGTGGCTGGCGATTGGCCACCGAGTTATATTATTCTCTTATATGACCATAATGTAAAGTGCTTAGAAAGTTGAGGTAATCGTAATCTGCCCTACCATCGTAACTTTTGTATATTTTTACAAGCGCGGGGCTGTGAATGTCTTTCGCAGTTTTAACCGTTTTAGCTTTTCGCAAACCGCTTTTGAGGTTTTTTTTTTTTTTTTTTTTTTTGCGTGCGTTTGAACAACCAAGCGGTGTATTACATTTTATGAAGGAAATAGACTAACATGATCTTGGCTGGACAGGACTTTCCCCTAGGCAAACGGCCCTTACTCAAGCCAAGCGTGAGGGGAAAAAATCTACGGGCGATTTCCCGCCCGACCGAAAGCAAAACATAGAAGCACGGCCGAAGCCCCTTGATAGAGGCGACCTCGCTGCTCAGAAAGCTCCTCCGCCGTGGAGGGAAAAGAGAGGCGTGGCCAAGCGAAGAGCTGGCCAATGAGGCGGCGGCGCGAGGAGGCGTGGCCTGGAGGGCAGCTGTGACGCCGCCAACCCGGAAGTGGTCCTGTCTCTTGGCAGAGAGGGTCTCCCCAGCAGCGGGTCCCGGCGGGGAAGGGAAAGTCCTCAGGTAGGGAGCGGCCTGGCAAGCGGTTGTCTCCTCTGCCTGGGGTGGAAGAGGAGACTTGAGAGAGGGAGATGGGTCTGTGTCCCCCACTGCTAGGGCCGGCCCACCCATGAAGCAAGATGAGAGGGTATCTCAGGCAGCAAGATCCACAGGGGCAGCAGATCCGGATGTTGACCTTTATTCAGGGCTGGCCCACACACGGGGCAAGGTGAGGCGAGCGCCTCAGGCAACAGGATCCACAGGGGCAGCAGACCCCGAGGTCATTTCCCCACCCCCGCCTTGTTCTTAATGTAGTTTTCCCTCACCCCTTTTTCCTTGGTGGAGAAGCACCATTTTGGCGTCCACCTCAGGCACCAAAATGTATTGGACCGGCCCTGGCCCGCTCACCTGAAAAGCAGGTGGTAGACCTCCCTTTCTACCACCTGTTCCATTCCTCAGATTCTTTGTGCTGATCCTGCTGGTGCCCTCCTGCATCGCCCCCATCCCCCACTCTCTCTCCTCCCCCCATCACCGCCTACCTTTCCTATCCCTGGACCAGGCCCTGAATACCCAAACGGATCTGCCCATGTGCTCTTTATTACCTTACACACAGCCCTGAGTTGGCAGGGTGTAACCACCTTTGTAAACTGCAGCATAGCCATAACCATGTCTACTCGGAAGTAAGCCCGAGTGAATTCAGCGGGCCTTGCTCCCAAGTAAGTGGGACATGGGTGGGATCGGGTTAGGAATGCAGCCTTCTTTGGCTACCTGGATTGTTAAGGAGTTAATCAAAAAATTCTACCGTCCATCGGGTTAAATTGTTGGTCCCATAAGAAACCTACTGCTGCTGTTTATATGAGCAGATATGCTAGGGCTCAGCTAATCAGATGTATAATCAGAAGTGTATTCTGATGTTGTTTTAATCTTACTATGTTTATATTGCATTGTGAAATGTTAATGTTATTCTTTAATGTTCTCTTTTGAGTTGCCCAGAGAATGCTTTGTTAAGGGGTGACCAATAGCCAAATACTCAACTGGTACAGGGTGAGGCTTTTAAAAGAGGCCCTGTGGAACATGTGTACTCTGTATTCACGGGGCTTCTTTTAAAGGCCTCACCCTGTATAACCAGGGCTGTTGTTCAGTGTTAGACCACATGCTCTGCGTGCTTAACATGCCAGGTTCAATCCTTGGCATCTCCAAAACAGCACAGGGATCTTGGTTTACAACCATAATCCGTTCCGGAGGTCCGTTTGTAAACCAAAACAGGTTGTAACCCAAGGTGCACATTCACCAATGAGGCCTCCCCCCAAAATTTGTTCATAATCCCCCCAAAAATAGGTTGTAATCAAAAGAAAAGTTTGCAAACCGGGACACGCACTTCCGGGTTTGACGTGTTTGTAATCCAAAATGTATGCAAACCAGACTGTTTGCAAACCAAGGTATCACTGTACATGTTTAACGTGGATTTTTTGTTCTGGGGAAAGAATGGGAGTGAAAGCTTCAGCTGTCAAACTTGCTCCTTCCTTTAGCTTGTGGAGGCTGCAGTCTGGCCCTGAAGCAGGCTGACGTGGTGACATCATGGCAGCTGAGGTGAAGGTGACTGGGCAGAACCAGGAGCAGTTCCTGCTGCTGGCGAAATCTGCCCGTGGAGCTGCCCTGGCCAGCCTCATTCATCAAGTGCTCGAAGCCCCTGGCATTTACGTCTTTGGGGAACTGCTGGACATGCCCAACGTTCGCGAGGTGAGCTCTGAGATGTGGGAGATGAAGGCCTAGGGGACCTTATAGTGCTCTAAGCAGGCAGATGAAGGAATCCACTCCCCCCCCCAAATTGGAGTAAAGCTCTCATACCTCTATTTAGGGTAAGCAAGGCAGCCTCTCTCAGCCCTGACATAGCACTATGAATATATATATATATATATATATATATACACACACACACACACACACACACACACACACCTCACACATTTCCCCTACAAAGCAGGGTTTCAGTGTTTCACACCTCCTGACAACTTTATTTCCGCACCACGTTTAAATGAGCAGCTTCAGCAGGTTTCTCCCTGACTATCTGCTACAAACTCGTGTGTGGTAATGAATGGGGATTAGGGGCCTTTCCTCATAATGATTGAAGAAAACATGCTATGAGTAGGTGCTTTTCATACGGCATTTGTGGAGCCCTGGGGTTCCTTCAAGCCATCTGGGATTCTGCAATGAGGTCATCAGTAACGGCACACAAGCTTCCCTGTAGGGCTGCTGGTTTTCCCTCACGATGGGTGGCATTAAGGGAGGGCTAGTGTGTCTTCCCTGGCATGCTATTAGTTTGCAAGGATTATGGTGAGGACTAGCTAGTGCTCTACATGGTGCATCCTCTGCAGTGCTGAGAAGGTCCATAACTGATATTTAGGGGTCATTTGCCAGAGAAGTCAATATGGAAACAATTGCCAGTATACCATTTTCCTAAGCTGCCATACAATGTTCTTTTAAATGCTTTTCAATGACAGCAGCACAGAATCCTAATACACAGTAAGAAAAGCTGGCTGTAGTGGCAGGGAGGAAAAATAGGTATTCTGCTCTTCATCCTCTCAACCTTCTTGAAAATCTGGCTAGCTTATAAATTTATCCCATCTTTGCTATGTAGTAGGCTAGGCTGAGTGACTGTCATCCAGTAAGCTTTGTGGCTGAGCAGGGATTGCATTTTCTCAGCTACAAAAAGTTGCAATTTGAGCACCTGTAAAATGCAGCCAGCCAAGATGAGGAAAGTTATGAGTGTGTGTAACAAACACACGCTGACATGGTTCTCATTGAGGTGGTAGACCTTTGCATGGATTATTCTGGGCCGCAGTGGAGACATACGTCAGTAAATGATAGAAAACTAGCATTTCTAAGAGAAGACCATACTAGAACTCTTCTGCCTAGCATCTAGTTCTCTGCATACAGGGATTGTAAAATTATTATATGGAGGGACACTGCATCTTGTGAGCCCCCACCTTTGTCTAGAGTGGCACAGCCCATGCAAAGGTTTACCATATTCCTGAGAACTTGGCCTAAGTTGCTCTCCAGCTGGGGTGGAAGTTCGTGAGACAGGCCCACAATATTCACTGCTCACCACCTTTGTGAGCCAGAATCCTGTGTAATAAAAGAGCAAGGGCAAAATTCAGTTTCATTAGCAATTAAACTGGCGCTGTTCCTGCCTTTGAGACAGATTGGAAAGGATTTTGTAAGCAAATAGAATGTTTGTAATTTCTCATATGTTTCTACTGGTGTTTCTCTCCCTCCACCCCTTCCCACTTTCCTTCAGCTAGCTGACAGTGAGTTCTCCGCTGTATTCCGCCTGCTCACAGTCTTTGCGTATGGGACATACTCAGATTACTTAGGTATGTTTTCTCTTGTTCTTGGGAAACAGGAATAGTCGATTGTGAGGGAAGGTATAGAAAAGCAAGAGCAGAGCCAATGCAATTAAGGGATCAGAAAGGAGATGAGGATACAAAATGGGGCCATTGGATATTGAAGTATCGTGGAGGTTGTCCAATAGCTTGTGATCTCACTAATCTGCTCTGTCGTCTCTATTTTTGTATCCTCCCCTTCTTTGTTGCAACTCATTTTTCTACTGCCTCTGACCAAGTATGGTGGGCTTATGCTGCATATAAGCAGAATGGCTCTCAGTTCTTGGACAGGCTCTGGAGTGGTAGCGATAACAGCAAATATTGTTTGAATGGGGTGGTTAGATGTGGGTGACACTGTGGTCTAAACGCCTGAGCCTCTTGGGCTTGCCGATCAGGTCAGCGGTTTGAATCCCCGTGATGAAGTGAGCTCCTGTTGCTCTGTCCCAGCTCCTGCCATCCTAGCAGTTTGAAAGCATGTCAGTGCAAGTAGATAAATAGGTACTGCTGTGGTGTGAAGGTAAACAGCGTTTCCGTGTGTTCTGGCTTCCATCACGGTGTTCCGTTGTGCCAGAAGCGGTTTAGTCATGCTGGCCATATCACCCGGAAAGCTGCCTGTGGACGTTACTGGTAACGATAACATCATCAAACATTAATTGAATGGGGTGGGTAGATGTTCTGCATTTATTTAGACTTGTTGGCCTGCTCTGGATTTGTTACTTTCAGGGTCTATATCCCAAAAAGTGTGTGTGTGTGTGTGTGTGTGTGTGTGTGTGTGTGTAGGATTACTGGATGGTTGGGAAAACATCACTGTGTATGTATGTGTTCTGCTTATGTACCGGTAAATATTTGTCCATTGTTGAAGGGGAGAACCCACCTTAGCAGTTTGAGAGCAGGGCCTCTCTGAGACTGACCCAAAATAAAGTACTGGGCAATAGAAATTTGGAAAAAAGATGGAGCATGGAAAGAGACGGTGGAACCTAATCCAAAGCTGGCAACGAAGATTTGAGGGAATTGAACCTGCTGTGATAATAGCTATTCTTTCTGTCTCCCGAGAGCAGCTGATGCTGGGAATCTGCCTCCGTTAACAGAGGCTCAGAAGAACAAATTGCGCCATCTGTCTGTTGTCACGTTGGCTTCCAAGCTCAAGGTAATATATGTGCCTCTTGTTATATTTGCCTGTCCTCCTCGTTATTTGGGGGGATTGCACCTCACGCCAGCTTGTATCCCCACCACCGCCCACAGTGCATTCCGTACGCAGTGCTGCTGGAGCAGCTCCAGCTGAAGAATGTGCGTCAGCTGGAGGACTTGGTGATTGAGGCCGTGTACGCAGATGTACTGCGGGGGAGCCTGGACCAACGCAACCAGCGATTAGAGGTCGATTACAGCATTGGGAGGGACATCCGCAGGGAGGAACTCAGCGCCATCACTCGCACCCTTCAGGAATGGTAAGGAAGACTCTGTGAACTTACACGGGCCAAGCGCAGACCAGTGGGGCGTGCTGTAACTGAGTTCTTCTGACAGAAGGAACTAGACGTAATCTTGATTGCAAGGCGGAATCTAACAATAGCAACTCTTTCTTCCTCCTTGGTGCCACACTGTTGGGTGCTCCACAGTGTCCACCATGTGTTTCTTTTGCTAACCGTTTTGTGTTATGATGTGAGAATGGCTAAGTGGCTTCATACACCAAACTTTGTAATTCCTGAACATCTCCCTTTGTTAGTTCCCCACAAAAAGCTACAACGCATTTAAAGCAGTATGTTCTCTTTACTTCAAGGATCAGAAACATGTATGACCAAAACAAAAAAAACGGAAAGCTGGGACGATTCCCAGGTTGCAAAACAAAAAACAAAAGCTTGTTGACACTGCTTGTTAGCTGGTGGAAGAAGGGCCAGCCCTCAGATATCAAGGACCCAGGCTTACCTTTTGCTGATGCTGTATTCCAGCAATTTTGATTGGGGCAGGTATGGGGCTCCCCTTAACTTCAACCCATGTACTTAATGCCATGCTGAAGAATCAGAAAAACACCCCAGATAGCCACTTATCAAAACTGTGTTATGATATGGGTCATCAGGTACCTTACACCCTACTTTGGCTCTGCAGATCCTCAGCTCCTCCACAAGCTGATATGAAAACTTTTGAGATTGGGCTTTAACCAAAACACCTATTGATAATTATTTTAAAATCTTTTTTCCCCCCAAGCTGGTACCAAAAATATGAGTGTAATAAAATCTCTTACTTGGCTGCTGTTGTTTTCATCGGCCTCAGATGAGCTTTCATGGCATTTTTCTTTCCCTTCTGCACAATACGAGCTGCCACAATCAATGGTAGATAAGAACCACTGGGTCACATTTGCACCGTGAATTTGTATTTGTGGAGCTTCTGAGTTGGAAGGCCTTCCACTTTACATGCTATGCTGCTCTTTACTTGAGCCCACTCTCCAAATTTCTTTGTGTTGTTGTAGCCCTCTTACACTTCAATTTCATTTCAGGAAAGCCAAGTTTCAGATGTTTATGTGACCCATAGGGGTTCCTTCTGTACCTTGGCAGCCTCTAGAACCTGAGCAAAAACTATTTCAGGCTTGGCAGTGAGCTGCTGCAGTGATGTTTCAATATCGGACAAGCCCATATTTGAATTCTGTGTTTATTGCTTAAGTTTCCGTTTTAATTGTGGGATTTGTATCTTGTTAACCTTTTGTTCTCTGGAAGGTTGCACAGTAAAAGCTTACACTATAGCAGTAAGGGCTAACAACTTTGTATGTGTGTTTGTGGTTTATTTTCAATTAAAAGCTGAGGTGCTTCAGATGCTGAATTTCGGTGATTGCACCCTGAGCTTTTTCAGTGGGATTGTGGCATAAACAACCCTGGCCCTAGCCATGGCAAAACCTAATGGTTAGGGTGGGTCATAAAAAAAAAAATTTCGAAAATGTTTCCTCCCTTGATCTTATCTCAGGCGTATGGTATAAACATAGTTAAATTTCAAATTTGGGACAAATCGGTTAATATTTAGACCCTGCTCCTACAAATTGAAATTTTGCCTCACCACGAGTGATTAAAAACATAGGAATTTGACTCATTTAATTCTCAGTATGTTAAATTGTGAACTAATAAACATAAATTTTAGGTTTTATGTAGAGCAATAATAGTTGCATACTATTATTTTCTGCAATATTTATTTATTTAAGACAAAACATGTTGATAATGTACATGAAAAACCAATGGTTTTGAAAAAATTATATGGAACAATTAAGCAAACGGTGTACTAAACATAAACAATAAAACGCCACTCATATTATTTGTTGCCTCAAAATATCACATTATACTTAATTACTTAAATTAATTAAATCCCTTATACTTATACTTAATTAATTAAATCCCATGTTCTTCTGCCATCTTTCCCACTTCTTTGCTTCCTATAATTCTACAGAATTGTATTTTGATGCCTGTGTTCCTCCTTCTTCTCTAAGCCTTTGTGCTTCTCTTATCAGGTGTTCACCTACTGGCTGCTTTGTAGGCCTCTGTCCTGCCTTATTCACCTTTTGCCTGCCTCTTACAGGTGCCAGGGCTGTGAGGTCGTCCTTTCGAGCATCGAAGAACAAGTGAGCCGGGCTAATCAGCACAAAGAGCAGCAGCTGGGTCTCAAGCAGCAGATTGAAAGTGAGGTGAGCGAGCAGGACTGAGGTAGAGCCTCTCCGTGGTATCTAGCCTGGTGAAGCATAGGGTTATATGCTGCATTTATACTTACTGAGTGGCTAAGGTACACTCTCCCCCAAATGAATTAAATTCAGAGATGCAATTCTCTCTTCTAATTCTTTGGCAATCACTTGTAGCCGAATAAGATTGTCTTCCATAAACACAGTTTCAAAAGTGAGTCCATAAGTGACTGCGGAGGCCAATTCTGAATCCACACATCCTTCCATAGTGGGGACATTGGTTTCCTGGCGGGAGTTGATCACGGTGAGGGTTTGCCAAGCGTGCCTTCCTCTTAGCATGTTTCTCCCTTTCGTCCTGAGTTTGAGCATCTTCAAAACTCATGACATCTTTGGTAAAGGCTGTTCTCCAATTGGAGCGCTCACAGGCCAGTGTTTCCCAGTTGTCGGTGTTTATACTGCCTTTTTTTTAGACTTGCCTTGAGGGAATCTTTGAACCTCTTTTGTTGACCACCAACATTACACTTTCCATTTTTAAGTTGGGATTAGAGTAGTTGCTTTGGAAGACGATAATCACACACTAGTCCAATGAAGCTGATGTTGAAGAATCATCACTTTGACCCTGGTGGTCTTTGCTTCTTCCAGTACACTGGCATTAGTTCGCCCGTCATAAAGTGTATGTAGAGCAGGGATGGGGGACTTTCTTGGCTTGGCAGGCCATATCCTTATCATTCCCAACTTTGACAACCTAATCATCAGCAGCCTCAGTTTAAATGGAAAGTCCCTGCAGCAAACTATGTAGGACACCAGAGGACTATATAGAAACATTTGCAGAGACAGATCCCTCCTAAATCAGAAGTCGGACACCTTGGATGGGGTGTTGAGAGAAGATAACATCCTTCAGTTAAGTCTGGTGAGGCATTGCCTAGCTACCTTCTCCTTGAGCTGCCAGGAGAGAACTTTCCTGTATTCTTAGTGCATACATGGGATTTTTTTGCATCCAGGGTAATGAACTATGCTGTTGTTTGTTTGCTTTAAATTGGGCACTTTAATTTTGTTCTCCTTGTTTCTCTTCCACCCACCCCACTCCCCCTGCCCTCTTGCCCCAGCAGGTAGCAAATCTGAAGAAGACAATTAAAGTGACGACAGCAGCCGCCGCTGCCGCGACATCCCAGGATCCTGAGCAGCATCTCTCCGAACTCCGGGAGCCTGCTCCGGGTACCAACCAGCGCCAGGCCAGCAAAAAAGCTTCCAAAGGCAAAGGGTGAGGTGGAATTCTGTTCAAGGCTGGCCATCTTCTCTCTACACATGGGCTAGAAAAGCAGACACACACACATACACACCCCTTGTGTTTCACCTGCAGTTCAACTTACCTTGGGGCTCAGTGATTATTAACCATGTAGTGTCTGTAAAGGTAAAGGGACCCCTGACCATTAGGTCCAGTCACGGACGACTCTGGGGTTACGGCACTCATCTTGCTTAACTGGCCAAGGGAGCAGGCGTACAGCTTCCGGGTCATGTGGCCAGCATGACTAAGCCACTTCTGGCGAAGCAGAGCAACACACGGAAATGCCATTTACCTTCCCGCCGGAGCGGTACCTATTTATCTTCTTGCACTGGTGTGCTTTCGAACTGCTAGGTTGGCAGGAGCAGGGACCGAGCAACAGGAGCTCACCCCGTCGCGGGGATTCGAACCGCCGACCTTCTGATCGGCAAGCCCTAGGCTCTGTGGTTTAACCCACAGCGCCACCCACGTCTCATATGTAGTGTCTATAAAATCCCTAATTTAGGCGAAATTCCTGCCGGCGCTCATTCTACCCCCTTTTCCTTCTCTGCAGGCTCCGAGGCAGTGCAAAGATCTGGTCCAAGTCGAACTAGCGGGACCTTTGGCTGGGGAGGACGGCAGGTGTTTCACGCGTGATGCTTTCTTCTCCAACCTGGATGTCTTTCCGTGCAACCCCTTCCCCCTCTCTCAGTCTCTCTCTTTCTCTCTCCCCCCTTGCATGTAGTTTGTTCTTTCCGTTTTGCTCCTCCCCTGATACTTTCATCCATTCTCACCTTCCGCTGCTCTCTCACAATCCTTCCCGCTTATTTTCTGCCTGCGACTTCTTCTTCTTTTGCTTTCCCTCTTCTCTGTCTCTCCCTGTCCCCTTCTTCGTGTGGGGTGCATTTTAAAGAGCCATAAAGTGACCTCTGTTTCAGTTATCTTTGCACCCAACAGAATATAGTGGAAGCCTGGGTGGAAATGAATCTGGCAGCTGTTAGCCACTTTAGTTCTGCGAGCAGATCCTGGGACATTTGCTCTGGGACGCAGCTTGACATCTCAAATCATTTGCTTTCCTGGGATCAGGGGTGGGGAGGGGGCGTGTGTGAGTGTGTCGGATGGATTGTTTTGAAAAAAAAATAGTATAAATATATAAAGTGATTTAAAGAAATAAATCTATGGACATATCTACAGGAGCCGTCTTCACTTTGGTTTCATTTCATTACCGCACTGGAGACCCTTCTCTTTTTGGGGAAACAGGATGGGAGGTGATGTGTGTGGAGCTCAGAATTCCCTTTGGCATGGGATAGAATTATTTCATGTCCCCCAAATGAAAGATTGGGGCCATAGGAGAGAGAGGCCTTGCCCCTTGCACTTTATTACATTAAAAAGGTAAAGGGACCCCTGACCATTAGGTCCAGTCGCGGACGACTCTGGGATTGTGGTGCTCATCTCGCTTTATTGGCCGAGGGAGCCGGCGTACAGCTTCCGGGTCATGTGGCCAGCATGACTAAGCCGCTTCTGGAGAACCAGAGAAATGCACGGAAACGCAGTTTACCTTCCCGCCGGAGCGGTTCCTATTTATCTACTTGCACTTTGTGCTTTCGAACTGCTAGGTTGGCAGGAGCAGGGACCAAGCAACGGGAGCTCACGCCATCGCGGGGATTCAAACCGCCAACCTTCTGATCGGCAAGTCCTAGGCTCTGTGGTTTAACTTGAGCCTACTGACCCTCAAATGTCAAGTCCTTCATAGACCTGCAGCAGAGTAAGATTATTCCCTCAGCCAAAGCAGCTCTCCTATGTCCTTCCATCAGGACCTTTGGTGCCTCCAAGGTTGTTTTCTGAAACTTCCTCACACCTTTTACTGTTTCTTGCTTCGTCATGCTGCATACCATTAGGAAACCAAGAAGAGTCAAGTGCATTGATGGCACTGTGAAAATAAAATAACTGATAATATGTATACTCTACTCCATAGGAACCAACTCCTAGGGGCTGAGGTCCCTTTGGCCCTCCCAATAAAATGTTTGAGGGGGCTGACCCCTTCAAAGTTGAGGGGAATTCCCATTCAAATAGTGTTTGTGTGCTGTGTCCCATGACTAATTATGTGGGGTGGGTCTTACCTACCCCCCCCCATATTTTATTCAAGTTTGTATCCCTGGTATAGGGATCCCTGGTAAAGGACCCCTGGACGGTTAAGTCCAGTCAAAGCCGACTGGGGTTGCGGCACTCATCTCGCTTTCATGCCGAGGAAGCTGGCATTTGTCCACAGAAAAGCTTTCCGGGTCATGTGGCCAGCATGACTAAACCGCTTCTGGCAACGGAACACCGTGACGGAAACCTGAGCACACGGAAATGCTGTTTACCTTCCTGCCGCAGTGGTACCTGTTTATCTACATGCACTGGTGTGCTTTCGAACTGCTAGGTTGGCAGGAGCAGGGACCGAGCAACGGGAGCTCACCCCACCGTGGGGATTCGAACTGCCAACCTTCCGATCCGGGGTTTAGACCACAGCCCCCCCCCTGCCCCCTGGTATACTTTTAAGCTGCAGCAAGCAACCCTTGAATGTCTGTATTGCAGTTGTGGAGTGGGGGAAATTTAGGGCTTTTCAATCAGTCGATATCTTTGTTACGATCAGTGACCAGAAAGAAACTTTGGTGCAGATATATAAAATAACACCTGACAAAACAAAATAGAAACTCACAGCAATAAAACTGCTAATAGCTGGATTATACTATAAAACGCCAGGCATGAAAAGCAAAATTATATGTTTGTGAAAATTAATCCCTGCATACTGCAGCACAATATTTAGCCACCCTGGAAGAGATGAGTGTGTTCTGATCTGAAAGGAGTGGGGGAAAGCATTAAATGCATCCAATCAACCTGGGAATTTCTGCAAAAAGGGTTCAATAAAAAATCTTATGTGTATTGCGATAAAAAGAGCAAGACCTAAGGAACAGGAGTTATTGAAGCTATCCAGTTTTTATAGCTTTTCTACATCCACAATCCTCATTCAAATACATCCCCTTTCAAGAGGACTATGGATCTGTGCATAACTCTCCAGCTCCTCCCCTCAGGATGGTGGGCAAAGGGGAGACAGGACAAGGCAAAAAGTGACACATGAAAGAGGTGCTAATGGCCACCTAATCTCACATAATCCCTGAGCACCTGCCAAAAGTCTGTGCCAACTACCTGCCTTTGAAAAGCAAAGCCAGCATGAAAACAGAGGCTAAGGAATGTAGAGAGCCTGCAGGATGGAGACCCAGTGGCCTTTTTCAGATTCACAAAGGAAAAGGATTGCAGTCACTTCATACCCACTCTAAACCTTTTGATCTAAGAACCCCAACAAATGTCGGCAGGGAAAGATCTGAAGGTATCAGACATGGAAATAAGCCATTACTCGGGTGTCATGTTTAACCCAGACATTACCTTTCACAAACTTTTGGAGAGGAAAAAGAGACTTGGAAAAAGAGACTCATAGTTGCCCTTGCTAGAGCCAGGTCTGCTTGGAATAGCAGCAGAAAATAGGCCTTCACAGTGGTTATGGTCTTTGAAGAGGGGAAGTCCTTTTTCTTCTTCTTTTTTAATTGGAGGAATGGGGAAATCCCTGTATACCTGAAGGACCGTTTCCACCCCCATAGTCCAGCCTGGACACTGAGGTCTAGCTCCAAGGGCCTACTGGCAGTTCCCTCATTGCAAGACATGAATCCACAGGGAACCAGGCAGAGGGCCTTCTCAGTAGTGGCACCCGCCCTGTGGAATGCCCTCCCATCAGATGTCAAGGAAATAAACTACAGTGGTCCCTCTGGTTAAGTACTTAATTTGTTCCGGAGGTCCATTCTTAACCTGAAACTGTTCTTAACCTGAAGCACCACTTTAGCTAATGGGGCCTCCCGCTGCCGCTGCGCTGCCAGAGCACAATTTCTGTTCTTATCCTGAAGCAAAGTTCTTAACCTGAAGCATTATTTCTGGGTTAGCAGAGTTCTTAACCTGAAGCGTATGTAACCTGAAGCGTATGTAACCTGAGGTACCACTGTATCTGACTTTTAGAAGACATCTGAAGGCAGCCCTGTTTAGGGAAGTTTTTAATGTTTGATGTTTTATCATGTTTTTAATATTCTGTTGGGAGCTGCCCAGAGTGGCTGGGAAAACACAGCCAGATGGGCGATGATGATGATGATTATTAAACCGAGGCTGGGCTACTGCAATGCTCCCAAGTTCAAAAACTGCACTTGGTATAAACTAATTGCTGAGATGCTGATAAGAAGCAAGATAGTTGGAGCGCATGAAACCAACCCCACAATTACACTGGTTCCCACTTTGTTTCCAATTTAAGAAGTGGCTATCAACCTTTAAGACCTGGGACCAGGTTATTTGAGTAAGCACCTGTGTGCAGATGAATGTTAAGATTGGCGAGGGAGGCCCTTTCCTTCGGGCCCATTGTCAAGGAGGATGACTGGCATTACTCTCACATTACTGGCCGAGGGAGCCGGTGTACAGCTTCCGGGTCATGTGACCAGCATGACTAAGCTGCTTCTGGCGTACCAGAGCAGCGCACAGAAACGCCGTTTACCTTCCCGCCGGAGTGATTCCTATTTATCTACTTGCACTTTGACGTGCTTTCAAAGCGCTAGGTTGGCAGCAGCTGGGACCAAGCAATGGGAGCTCACCCGTCACGGGGATTCGAACCGCCGACCTTCAGATCAGCAAGCCCTAGGCTCTGTGGTTTAACCCACAGCGCCACTTTACTTAACCTTGCTTTAACCTTACTTTAGAATTAAGATTTGCCACCTCATGCAACAGAGATTTAACTGAGGAAGAAGAGGGCTAGCATGTGAAGAAGGCCCAGAACTGTTAATGCATGTCTGTGCGCATGCACACACAAGTTCCTTTTCTGGGACTTGCAGCTGAACACGGCAGAGGGGGTCCAGCCAGGAGCAAATATATGCCTGGAACTCATCTCTGTTTTACTGCTAGATTGCAATTACCAGGCAGTTGGTTCCTCGGTTCCTCGCATGCTATCTCCCTCTCTCTTTCTCTTTCATTCTCTGCCTTTTACCCAAATTCCGGGGATCTTATCTTCTTTCTCAGCCTACCCATGATTTTGCATTTTATAGATAGGGAGGACAGGGAGATTAATTAATTAGTTAACATTTGTAAATCACTTGGAAGATGGAAAGAGCAAGATAAGTGCTGAACATTATTACTGTAGTGCCTGGCGTTAATGTTACATTTCCTTTAATCCTGGCTCCTTTTTCTGCCTGCTGCCAGAGGTGTTGTGCGCTCTTGGGATACTTTCACTGCAGCTTTCCCTTCCTTTCCTCATCCCGGCCTGATTTTAGCTTGCAACTATGTGACTTGATTGCCACCCGTGAATTTTACCTGCACCTCCTTGTCCCACTGCCCTGTTGTTGCTGGCATCCATCTGCCTCCGGGGGTGAAGTCAAACTGCTGTGTTGCCAGCACCGAAGTGACCTCTCCGGGGTGCAAGCCTGGGCAGTGTGGATGGAGGTCCTGGACTGCCCAGATGACAAGACCCCCTTCTCGGACTCACTGATGGGGTCCAAAGGAAGGCAGAGCAATATGTCTGGCACCAGCTTGGCTGCAGGAGTTGCCGGAAGGAGGTGTACAATGAGTCATCCATCCGTCTTAGGGACTCCACTCTGGATTTGTGTAGGGTTTACTCCTTAGCCTTTACCTGAAGATATCCCACAAGGTAGTGGAGGTCTAGGATCAGGGTTTTCATTATTCTAAATGGGCTACCTTCCCAGGTTGATGAGCCCCATCTGCCCCTCACTTCACAGGCATCAGCAAACTTTTTCAGCAGGGGGCCGGTCCATTGTCCCTCAGACCTTGTGGGGGCCGGACTATATTTTGGAGGGGGGGATGAACAAATTCCTATGCCCCACAAATAACCCAGATATGCATTTTAAATAAAAGCACACATTCTACTCATGTAAAAACACGCTGATGCCCGGACCGTCTGTGGGCCGGATTGAGAAGGCGATTGGGCTGGATCTGGCCCCCGGGCCTTAGTTTGCCTACCCATGCTCTACAACATGGGTAGGCAAACTAAGGCCCAGGGGCAGGATCTGGCCCAATCGCCTTATAAATCCGCCCTACTCATTTTTACATGAGTAGAATGTGTCCTTTTATTTAAAATGCATCTCTGGGTTATTTGTGGGGCATAGGAATTCGTTCTTTTTCTTCTTCTTCAAAATATAGTCTGGCCCCCCACAAGGTCTGAGGGACAGTGGACCGGCTCCCTGCTGAAAAAGTTTGCTGACCCCTGCTCTACAACATGTGTAGAAACCGCCTTCTTTACCATTGGACCCACTCTTGGTCTCATCCACTCAATCCACCAGAGCCTGTCTTCACATGCAGGGGAGGTCCCTAACTCACTGAGGGTTTGACACCCATCAGCTACCCTCACCTGGTTTAGCCAGCCAGTTTAACCCACAGTGCCACCTGGATCCCTATAACACCTTTCTAGACCACCTCAATTAAAACAACAACAACTGCTCTTGGGAGAAATGCATAATTATTCATTAACATCATTCTGAAAGTCCCCAGTTGGGAGATATTCCCATGCAAATTGTACGAAGAACAACCAGCAAATCCAAACCCAGCTGTGATTCATGTGTAGCAAAAGCTCTCCTGAGCATAGGCGTCATGCTTTGCAAATAGGGAAGGGGGAAGAAAGAGAACAACAAGGCTGACTATTTTGCATGATTTAGGTTGCAAACTCCACACTTGAGTATTTATTCTTATTTATTAGCTATGGGGATGGAGGAAAGGAGCCAATCAGGGCACAGCACTAACTCCACCTTTGGCATTTAGAAATCTTGCTCAGCCTCCCCCCACCCTGGCCCTGTGACTTTGGACATTTCATTGCCCTCAGTTGCTTTCTAAATTTCTGCACTCCAAATCCACCGTCCCCTAAATGTCCTATCTTCACTTTCTTTTATGCCACCATTTTTTTTGGTCACAGGTTTTGCCTGTTTAGATCAGAGCTGAGCAGCGAGTTGAATCACCGGCTTCATAACTGCGTGGAACTACTCAAGCCATAGTCACAATGTGTGTCTTTAGTTGTGTGAATTGGCCTACAGTTGTAGTGTTGGCTTTGCAGAGTGCCGCTGCCCCCCGCCTCCCCAAGGAGCCCTGATGCTCTGGAAGACATCTGGCAAGGGGGTTAGGAACCAAGGAAAGAGCCTTGTATGAAGCCAGGCCATTGGTCACTGTAGTTTAGTATTTACACAAACAGGAGTTGTTCCTGGTGCTACTTGGAAAGGCAGAGACCATTTGTTCATGGAACATGGACTCTGAATTGGGGCCCTGGCCTTTTTCCCTTATTGTGACAGAGCCTCTGGAGAATGAATAAAACCATGTAAAATAAAATAATAATAATAATAATAATAATAATTATTATTATTATTATTATTATTATTATTTATTTGTACCCCGCCCATCTGGCTGGGTCCCCCCAGCCACTCTGGGCGGCCTCCAACAGATATTAAAATACATTAAAATATCACAGGTTAAAAACTTCCCTAAACAGGGCTGCCTTGAGGTATTTTCTGAATGTCAGATAGTTGTTTATCCCTTTGACCTCTGCTGGGAGGGCGTTCCACAGGGCGGGCGCCACTACCGAGAAGGCCCTCTGCCTGGTTCCCTGTAGCTTTGCTTCTCGCAGTGAGGGAACTGCCAGAAGGCCCTCGGCGCTGGATTAACTGGATTTCGACCTGAATTAACTCACCGGCTCCCTCGGCCAATAAAGCGAGATGAGTGCCGCAACCCCAGAGTGGTCCGTGACTGGACCTAATGGTCAGGGGTCCCTTTACCTTTACCTTTAATAATTCCCGTAAGGTTTTGGGAGTGTGCACTGGCGGAGGAAGAGGGGGGCGGGGGAGCGCACCGCCCCCAGCAGCGCGATCCCAGTGGGGTGCCATCGTGGCTGCCCCCCCCCCGCGCGCTGGGCGCCATGCCCCCTAGACGTGTGCCAGTCACGCCCCCCGCCTGCTCTCTGCCCCCCCCCGGTGCCGGAGCATGAAGCTCCGCCACTGTGAGTGTGCTCCCTAATATTGATGGCTGGCAGAAGTGTGTGGGCTTCATAGTCTGAGGCTCAAGTCTTGCTTTACTAGGCAGTCTTAGGTATTACACACATACCCCATATGCAACATGAATGTAAGAATACAGTGGTACCTCGGGTTAAGTACTTAATTCGTTCCGGAGATCCGTTCTTAACCTGAAGCACCACTTTAGCTAATGGGACCTCCTGCTGCCGCTGCGCCGCCAGAGCACGATTTCTGTTCTTAGCGGAGGTCTTAACCTGAAGCGTACTTAACCTGAAGCGTACTTAACCCAAGGTACCACTGTATTGGCCCACCTTACAAGGCTCTTTGTAAAGTTTGTTGAGAGTGTGCATGTGCAGAGCTTTGAACTTGCAAAAACTTGTTCGAATGTGGTTGCCTCTAGGGACAAATTCTCTTGAAAGGTAAAAGGTAAAGGTAAACACTCAGGTGAAAACACTCAGGTAACTTTCCTCTTCCTCCCTCCCTTGTGAGGGTCTTTCTTTGGAGTGGGGAAGCTCTGCATCATCATCATCATCATCACATGCCTCCTGGTTCTTGCTGCAATGAGAGAGACACACTTCCTCCAAGGAGGAACATTAGGAACCATTATGCAAGCACTGTGAAATTCCAGCCTGTCTCTGCAGGGGATGGGGAAAGCAGCTGCAGGAGGTGAATTAAGGTGTGAAGGGAGGGGTGGGAGAACCAGCCCATAAGGTTGAAAAAATGGCATTTCCCCTTTAGAATGACCTCCTTAAGATGCTGGAAGAAGAAGAAAAAGGAGACAATTACAGTGATGGAATTGGAGTAACTTTGACTGATGTCTGTCAACGCCTTGATTAGGCTTCTCAAAAGTGAATTTTATGGCTTATTTTAGGCTTCTCAAACCACAGAAGTGATTTATGTCTTGCAGCAAACTCAAGTTTCTGCAGGAAAAGGCGAGGAGGACCACCCATGCACATTTAGCAGGAGGCTCAGATTGTTCCTTGTAGGCTGACATCTCCCTGCTGGGTGAGGTCAAGCGACATTTCGACAATAAGAATTATATGTCACAGGGAGGACGGCACCAGGATTTTAGAGATGCTTAGGTGGGGCATGGCCAAAAAAAGATTGGGAACCACTGCTCTAACCATTACACCACACAGGCATAATGGTTCGCCCATCCCTGCTTTCTGCCATCACACATTGCTGAAGGCTTTTTCCTGCCTCTGATGCGCCACATTCAGTTATCCTGAGACAGCTGGTCCTCTACCAGCTTCCAAAACCACCTTAAGAATTTTTAATAGAAAGTTTAATCTCGACAATAATCTCGTCTTACTTGTCATAGAACAGCTGCAGCTGAAAATACAGCCAGGAACACTTATACCTCAAAAGGTAGTTAGGGGAAGATTGAAAGGAAGCCATTTCAGTGGCATATGCCAGTCTATGTCAACCCAGGTCTTTGCAGCTGTTTGGAACTACACTTCCCACCGGGTCCAGCCAGCCCAGCTCTGGTGTTTTAAAACTTCCTGGCACAGGTACGACAGAATGGGGACAATCTGGGATAAATAGGGGACAGTTAGAGGGTGTGAGGCAGTGGCATAGCAGGGGTTACCAAGGACCGGACCCACGCAAAGGGAGGGGTGTGAGGGAGGGAAATGGGCAGAGTTTGCATGTGCATTCAACTGCTTAATGGCATCTGAGTCACCCAGGAGATCGCAGCTGCCAAGATAAGACAAGAAGAGTCCTTCCCCTGTCTAGAGAGGTCACATCCTGGTTCACATGGAGAAGCTGTTTTCAATGGAGCCCAGCGACTGAAGTGCACAGCTGTAGTGCGGCAGCATCGGGTGTTGAAAGTTTGCGCCTCTAACAATTTTGCGCCACAGAAACACTATGCCACTGGTGTGAGGATCTCATAAAAAGATATAGCCGCTAAGTTCAAGGCGGGTGCTTTGAGCCGAGAATGTAAGAGGCTGCGGGAACTTCTAACAAACACACAGTGACTCTAGCCAAGCACTGAGCCATTTAGGACTAAAGAAGTAGAGAAGGGCCTGGCTGAGAGACGGAAATGAATTTGCATCTTCATGTGATCAAAAGGAAGCTCTGCCCCCCCCCACCTGTTCAGTAAAGGGCTGCATCCCCCACCAACCCCAGGTCTTCTTCAAACTGTGGCAACTGAACTTCATTAACAGACCATCCAGGTGTCCCTATTTCCCAGGGACAGTCCCAGATTTACAGAAACTGTCCTGGTTTCTGATTTGATCCCGGAATTTCCAATTTTTCCTTAGGATGTACCTATTTTCAATGAAGAAATGTTGGAGGGCATGGAGTTATGTGACCCCTTAGGCAAGGAGATAACTATACAAGCTTTCAAAGACATCTGAAGGCAGCCCTGTTTAGGGAAGTTTTTAATGTTTTATTATATTTTTATATATGTTGGAAGCCACTCAGAGTGGCTGAGGTAACCCAGTCAGATGGGCAGGATATAGTAATAAAATAATAATAATAATAATTATTATTATTATTATTATTATTATTATTGAATAGGACACCCCTATTTTCATTGAGGGGACCCAGGTGGCGCTGTGGGTTAAACCACAGAGCCTAGGGCTTGCCGATCACAAGGTTGGCGGTTCAAATCCCTGCGACGGGGTGAGCTCCTGTTGCTCGGTCCCAGCTCCTGCCCACCTAGCAGTTCGAAAGCATGTCAAAGTGCAAGTAGATAAATAGGAACCGCTCTGGCGGGAAGGTAAACGGCGTTTCTGTGCGCTGCTCTGGTTCGCCAGAAGCGGCTTTGTCATGCTGGCCACATGACCTGGAAGCTGTACGCCGGCTCTCGGCCAATAATGTGAGATGAGCGCCGCAACCCCAGAGTAGCACACGACTGGACCTAATGGACCCTTTACCTTTACCTATTTTCATTGGAGAAGTGTTGGAGGGTATGGGACTCATAGGTGGAAGCACTATAGGTTAATTCGCTTTTACCTACTTAAAAATTGTTTATTGCTGGCTCTCTATAGCACAACACCCACCTCAGCAAACCATCTAAAATAACAACGGCTGCCGGGTCGACCACAAAATGGGCTAGTGAACCAATCCAAAATTGTTCAGAGAAGAAGTTCAGAGAGTGTGCCACATGCACATAATCGTTTCTGAGCTCAGAACCAGCAGTACCATACGTTCAGAACTGAGGAAGGTTTTGGACCTTTAAGGGCTCAGTGGATGAAATGCCACCTTCTCGCTGCTCCGATTGTCTGCCCTACTTGCTCAGAAGCTTTTATGCGCCAGAGTCAGCAGCCTGCTCCTGTTTAACATTTCATAGGTCTCTGGTTCTCTTTCACCACAACCCCCTCAGCAGCATTCAGAGCCTGCATGCACATGACAGTGGTAGACTGCAAGAACAGGGTCAACAAGAAGCGGCTCAATAGGAGCGCCAGACAACCAGGCCCGTCTCTCTTGTCAGACATTCCCCAGCAAGCTGACGTCTAGCATTTAATAAGACACATTGAAAGCAGGCCTTATTATCCATACCACAAAGGATTGCATTATGTACTTAACATTTTAATATCTGCCAATAAATGTCTTCTCATTTTGCACCCTTATCCTAGAGATTTTATAATCTAAAATTCAGCACCAGGGTACCAAAGGGAAAGAAGATGGGGGAGAGGATAGAAAGAGAGAAATTCAGCTGTTGTGGCTGGTGCGAAAAGCGAACTAGCTACCAATCAGCAAATCCTGGCTTCAAATCTCACATCTACCCTGAGTTCACTAGGTTGCCCTTAAGCAAACCCTCTGCAGCCTAGGAAATAATATTGACCTACCTTACAGAGCAGCTGTAAGGATGCAAACACAACAGAGCACATATATTACGCTTTTAAAACCAGCCAAGAGATTTGCATGTAAAATATTACATGCTTAAGCATCATTTCAAGACAGGCCTAAGGAGTTGTACCGAAAGCTTCACAGAAAAACACAGGTTTCGTGCGAAGTCGGAGTGTAATCCTGTTCAATAGCTCTGGGACTACTTTGCGCATTAACTTGGTCCCTAATAAAAATTCTGTTGTGAGCTTTTGTTTCTTTTTAATTCTTATCAACGGTGCAACACACCACACACACACACACACACACACTTTATGACTGTTGCAGCCATTTTTTATAGGTCAACAGAGCTACCCACAATTTTCATGAGACAGAAGTACCACTGTTGAAGAGAGAGACACGCATAACAGCCACCCATCACCAATGCATGTCCCCCCCCAAAAAAAACCCTCTTTCTGGCTCTTATTTTCTTCTGCCCAGAGCAAATCTCCCCGACTGCATGCCCTCCACACTCAAGCACTTAAGACCACAGGTGCTGGCTGGAGCAGATGGGAATAGTGCAAAACACCTGGGAGCACCAGGTGGGGAAGGTTGTACCAGCATCTTCAGCTGGATAGAAGCAAAACAGCTTCATTAACTACAAACCCTTCTGTTGACCCTTCCAAACCATAGCTGTCAACCCTCCCTTTTTTTGGTGGGAAACTCCCTTATTCCAATGCCGTTTCCCGCTGCTATCCCGGATTGTTGATATCCCTTAAATTTCCCGGATTTCAAAGGAAGCAGCTCCTCTCCCTCCCTGCCGGCCAGGGAGGCTCCTCAGCTGTGTTGCTCGGCTGCCAATAAGGAGTCTGAGACCGACTGGGGGCGGAGCTTGCATGCCTTGTGCAGCCAGACCCTCACACCCAACCAGACAGACAGCCTGCCTGCCGTCTATGCGCTTGCTCTTTCGCTCACCCGTTCGCGTGCAGCCTCTGGAGCGCAGGGTGGCGAGGCTACTTGGTGCCATTGCACCGCCCTCGCAGCATCCCTTATTTTCAAAACTGAAAGTTTGGGGGAAATCCCTTATTTTCAAATCCTTAAGTTGACAGCTATATTCCAAACCAGTGGCAAAGTTTTGTAGCATTAACTCCTTGTTTTGCACAGCTCCCCAAACTGAGAATTGATACCTCAAACCAGGGTTCATAGTTAGCACCCCAAAATCCAACATTGTCTGATTCACTCCAAACCGGTGCCACAGTTTTGCAGTCCTTTTGTGGGGTTTTGAGGTGTGTGTTTGTAGAGGAGAGGGAGGGGCTGGAGCATCTGCTAAGAAAGGCGGCCTTTCCACCGACCAGAGGAGGAGCTGCTCACACCTTGGAAGGAGGAGGCGTGAATCACTTTTACATAGAGCGGGGCAGCCGAGGAATGAAAGCCGCGCATCCAGCCAATTACAAACAAACAAACAAGAAAGCCAACCTGGTTCTTGCTTCGCGCAGTCTCCAAAAGAGAGGGCCATGGAGGTGGCAGCGGGCCGGGCAGAGTCAAAGGGTCTGGGCAAGAGCGGAGCGTCTGCAAGGAAATCGAAGCATCCCAACAGCCTCTACCGAAAGGTAAGGGAACAGAGATGCTTCCTCTCCTTCGGCCGGTTGATCGCATTCGCATGAGAGGCATCTAACAGAGCAAAGTCCCGTTTTGCCCTGAAACGTGCGCCAAAGAGGTAGCATTCAAGCAGAGCTGCACCTGAGCGCCAGGTTGACTGCAGGTGAACTTCTAGGACTTTTCACTCAGGGGCATGTGATGGCAGCTGCCGCTGAGCACCTGTGCTTTGTTTGTTGCATTTCTCCTCCAATATGCTGCACGTAGTTCTCTTCCCCATTTTTATCCTTCATGCATGAGTAGGGGACTAGAGACCCTGTTTCCCAGGTCTTAGACCATGGGTAGGCAAACTAAGACCTGGGGGCCGGATCCGGCCCAATCGTCTTCTAAATCCGGCCTGTGGACGGTCCGGGAATCTGTGTTTTTACATGAGTAGAATGTTTGCTTTTATTTAAAATGCATCTCTGGGTTATTTGTGGGGCCTGCCTGGTGTTTTTGCATGAGTAGAATGTGTACTTTTATTTAAAATGCATCTCTGGGTTATGGAATTCGTTCATATTTTTTTCAAAATATAGCCCCCCACATGGTCTGAGGGACAGTGGACCCGGCCCCCTGCTGAAAAAGTTCACTGACCCCTGTCTTAGACCAACGATCTAACCACTACACCACACTGCCTCTCTCTGTAGAGTCCTTTTTCCTCACCTATGAGCCACCACGGCCATCTTGCACCAACTGTGGGGCTGGACACTGCGAGGAAACCCAATGCCAAGCATGCACATTTGCAGAAATTAATGATCGATATGAAAATAGCTTCTTGGTTGTTGCTATCGGTCTTCAGACCCCCCTTCCTCCCCAAACCTTTTAACATTGCTACTGCGAAATGATTAGCTTTGTTGGTGTGCTTGGTGAATAATCTGGAGTGGTGAGGGACTGTGATGGCAGATTATTAGGGGATACAGGGAAGGGTCTTATCCAAGCCATTCAACAGGCTTTCCACGCAATATGGGAGGTGGGGGACGGATCCATTGAATTTCAGGGGATTTGCTTCTGAGTAAACAGGCTTGGAATTGTGTTCTGAGGACATACTGTACAATTAAGTCTATGTGCTGGTAATGGCATCAGTTCAGAGCATTTGCACGTGTGCGTTTTTCCCTGGCTCCAAAATTTAAAATTATACAGTAAAGACAAGCAGCTGTGGCACAGAGTGGATACAAATCCTCTTCAGCTTTGCAAGGTGGGCAAGGTAGATCAGGATCTCCTCAGGGCGGTTCAGCAATGTATATGTTGAAAGGAAGAAAGCAAGAGGAAACTAGGTTGTTGGACTGTTGTGTTTGGACTGTGAACTCACTTTTAATACCAAAAATTAATTATTGGGCAGATCATATGCTCAGGGCACATTTTCCCAGCACTTCGTCACGAAAAGTTCAACACAGCAGCTTTATATTACCATGGGTCTCCTGGCTCAACCCACCCTACCCCACCCCACCCCACCCCGCACTGTGAGCAGTGCTATTTTTCTAGAAAAAGAGGTGCCAGAGCTCACCATTGTTCTCTTATAATGGCAATGGCACGCACCAGAGAGGTGCTGGAACTGAGTTCTGGCAAGTTCAGCTGGGAAAAAAGCCCTAACTCTGAGGAGTAACTTCTCCTCACACTTTGGCCTAGGATAGAGGGAATTCTCCACAATTTAACTCTGGGGTAGGTGGGGGTTGAATCCTGACAAGGCAGAAGTACTGTTTCTGAGGGACAAGGGGCGGGCAGGTGTGGGGGACATAGGTGTTCCTGGTCTCTGTGTCAATTAAGGGATCGTCTCAAGTTGTTAGTCCAACACATAGCGCAGGGCATGCCCTAGATTTGTTGCTTGTTGTTCTCTGATAAGTTTCGTTTTCCTCCCCACTCACTTCTGCCAGTCCATCAAGCCACTGATCGAGAAACGCCGCAGGGCCCGCATTAATGCAAGCCTAGAGCAGCTGCGGAAGCTCCTCCAGCAGCTCCCTGATCAACAGGTAAATGGAGAGTTCAGTCTTTTCAGAAACAACCTACCCATGGGATCAAAACTTAACTTGGTTCCTTAGATTTGAGAGGTGCTGGTATTTGCAAGAGCGACACGCTCCCCCCTGCACAATCCAAAAGTTTAGCCGCAATCGTCTGTGGCAACAAAAGTGTTTTTAATACAATTTGGGCGATCCCTTGCAATAATTTCTTATCTCCTGTACTACTAACTAGACAAACTAGTGCTAAACTAGAAACATAGAAAGTACACAGGCCATAACCTCCAGGAAAGGGCAGGGCTGTGTGGAAGCTTGAAAGGGTGTGGGCTGCCTCCGAAATCTTCAGAAGACAAGAAGATAGCCGAGTAATATTTCCAGAGTGCAAGAGCCAAGCACCCAGCATAACTCCTTGCTTCCTCTCTTAAGGAGAGCCAGTGTGGTGTAGTGGTTAAGAGTGGTAGATTTGTAATCTGGTGAACCGGGTTCGCGTCTCCTCTCCTCCACATGCAGCTGCTGGGTGACCTTGGGCTAGTCACACTTCTTTGAAGTCTCTCAGTCCCACTCACCTCACAGAGTGTTTGTTGTGAGGGAGGAAGGGAAAGGAGAATGTGAGCCGCTTTGAGACTCCTTCGGGTAGTGAGAAAGCGGGATATCAAATCCAAACTCTCTTAAACTTACTAAATGTTGCAAATAATAAAGATTATGTAAAGTTGCAGAATTTGGACATTCCCCCCCCCTACTTTTTAAATGGAAAGCTGCGCTGCACAGCTGGTGCTTAACCAATCCACTTCTGTGCCAAGAACAGGGAACCAATGCACTGCAGTAAGTTGTGTGTGTGTGCGCAATGAATTCACTTTTGAACCCTTCCCAAAGATGATGTGTTTGGGGCTGTTGTGTTTTATCCTCCACAGAACGCCAGAGCCTTATCGCGTTTGGAGAAGGCAGAGATTCTGGAGATGACGGTGAAGCAGCTGCGCAGGCTGAAGAAGCAAGGTTAGAAGCATTTTTCCTGAGCCCTTCTTTCCGCATGGCATAAGGCCAAGGAAATCCATGTAAAAGATGCTGAGCGCCAGCATTCAGGCCACTGCTTATTGTCTGCCAGGGAAGCTCCTGTTCCTAACTTTCCTCTCCTCTCCAGGTGCAGTTGCTGCTTCCATTCCGCAAGACAGTCAAGATTTTGTTTCTGGTTACTGCCACTGCGTCAATACCATCTGTACCTTCCTTAACTCAGTTGGCTCCTCTTTGGCACAGGAGATGAAATCTCAGATCCTACAACATTTGGGAAAGACTTCAGGGCCCAGGTCTACCATTACACCAGCCCTCCAAGCCTGGCAACCAGGCAAGGCAGACTCTCTCGCCTTCCACCAACCTTCCTTTCTATGGGCATCTCCTCTAATGCCTGCAGGGACTCCTTTGGATTCAGACTCCCACTCTCTCATGGTTGGGTCTTGGCTGCAGTTTTCAGCTTCTATGCTATTGCCCCAGCTACAGAAACCTTGGATTCAGCCAGCCTTGCTTGCTACAACCACCCGCGTGTGGAGACCGTGGTGAATGACGTTCCGGAAAAGTGACTTGTAATTAGTTGTGGATACTTGTTTTTTAATCTATACCAGTGGTGGCTAACCTTGACACTCCAGATGTTTTGGAACTACAACTCCCATCATCCCTAGCTAACAGGACCAGTGGTCAGGGATGATGGGAGTTGTAGTTCCAAAACATCTGGAGTGTCGTTAGCCACCACTGATCTATACAGTCAAACCTCGGTTGTCGAATGTAATCCATTCCGGAAGCCCTTTTGGCTTCCGAATTGTTCGACAACCAATTGGTTGCAGGAGCTTCCTACACTCAAGCGGAAGCTGCATCGGACATTTGGCTTCCGAAAAACATTTGAAAACCGAAGCATTTACTTTCGGGTGTTCGGAAGCAGAAACATTCCAAAATGGAGGCGTACGGGATCCAAGGTTTGACTGTATATTGATTGTTTTATTGTCTGCTGTTCTAAAGTTGCTATTTTTATACAAATGTTTTTATATTATTTTATGCAGACCACTTAGTTTCGAAATCGAATGACACACACTTGCTCAATAAAGAGGTTTGGCCTCAAGACATCCAACTGGGGTAGAACAAGTATGAAACAAAGCAGAATTGCCTTCCCAAAACGAGACGGCTTTCTGAACTGTGACACTGAAGGCTTCAGCAAAAGGTTTCATCTCCAAATATGAACTCACCTTTGGACATTTTGCCATCTGATGAGCCTCTGAAATCTGCGGCTCAGTTACCTACAGCAGCTTAGGGCAAGTAAGATGAATACTCACAAACAAGCCCTACTTCTCAGTAGTCATTAAGTGCTACGGCAAGCAATGGACATGCTGTGAACGCTGGACCTACCGGTAGCTTGGAAGGATCTATTGGCAATGCTGTCTGAGGCTTGCTTGCTTGCTAAGTGCAATTATTAACACAGTATATGTTTGTTTGTTTGTTTGGTTGGTTGCCTGCCTAATCTGCCAGAGCTAATTCCATGTTTCGTAGGTGTAATGCTGAATATGACATAGGAACACTTGATGTATTTTAAGAGATCCATTTTAAAGCAATAGTTGTAAAGAGCGTAACCCTCCAGTGTTTAGCAATGTCCAGGCAGAATACTGTATTAAGTATTCCTCACAGGAGCTGCCAGTCTGAAGGAGAAGGAAAACAGGCCATTTTCATTCTGATCAAGATTACAACTTCAGGGCCCGGGGATTTAGTGCTACTCTTGTTCTGTCAAGGATTCCATCTTGCAAATAGTCGCACGCACTGGGAAGAAAGGGTAAAGGTTTTTAATAAAACTAGCCATACGCAGAGCTTGTCAAACTGACTGATTCATAAGAGGAAATGCGGACTTTTGAGGCCAGGTGTTCAAAGAAAAGTGTCACACAAAGCCAGCAAGCAGCCCTGTGTCCCTTGAGAACTCAAGAGACGCAAAGATGGGAGATAGAGGCCGACTCCACTTGCTTTACAGGTTCCATTTCTTTATTCAACTCAGTAAACATCTAGTTACAAGTTTCACGAAATCAAATTTTATAAGATGGGGAGCTGACTGGATTGGGGCAGAGAGGTAGGGCCTGTTTTATTCGTCCACACCTCACCTGATCCCTTGCACCCTTTCATACATACCCCATTTCCAGGGCAGGCAGGCAGGCAGGCAGGCAGGCTGAGAGCATAGGCGACTAAAGGTTATTTTTCCAAGTGCTTGAAACTAATAGCAGGTCAACGGGTTTCCTTACTTGGTTGCCACTTGAGGTGGGTGGGTAGATTAAATACAAACTTCGGAACCAGCCAAACTTGGAGCAGGAAATAGAGGGGGTGGCAAAAACTGAGGGAGACCACTCCTGCACCCCTCCAAAAACACTAAGGGGAGGGATTGGGTAGCTCAGTGAAGGGCAGGGAGGAGTTAAGAGGAAAAAGAACGAAGTAAAATTGATGTGTCACTCATTCATGGAGAAGGTCCCTCCCATTCCCCTTGACCACCTGCTCTATGCAAGGAGTACAACTGTGAAGAGAGAGTTAGTCACTTAATTTATATCTTAAAAGAGGGGCAGGAGGCTAGTATTCAACTTGAGGAAGGTCCAAGTGATGTTTCGTAGGGGCTTCGCCATCAGAGTTTCACTGTCTGTACCTGAGCAAGAGGGTGGGAGGAGAAGAAGAGAAACAATAGAAATCAGAAAGGGAACAGAAGGGAAATGCAGAAGGAACAGTGAGAGAGAAAAACAGGAAACTCGGTGCAAAACCCCCATGGCTGAGATCTCACGGGGATGATCAATTTGTTACAGGGCTGTACAATTTCAGATTGCAGGTTGGGGCTCACATGGTGGGATTTTCCTCTCTATAGGAAAGCTCCTGCACATACAAAAACCTGGCTTCTCAGAGAGACCGTAGGCTAGAACTTTTTCCCCTTCTCATTTACCTTCTCTGCGGAAGACTTTTTTCTACTTTTTGAATGGAGCCATGGAATTTCCCAGCTGCTAATCTGAAATGTACCACTTCAGTAAGTCAACCTCTAGCTTTGAACACTGTTAAAGCATCTTGAGCCAAATGAGAATTTGCTTTCATTCAATCAAACCTATCTGCAGAAACTAAATCCAAGTTTGCTCTTTTTTTTAAAAAAAGTAGCTCAGGTTCCTAGTTTCTGGCATGGTATGTGTACTTTGCTCATGGCTCAGGCCAGGGGTGACTATTTTGTTGTCCTCCAGATGTTTCTGGACCCCCAACTCCCATCATCCCCAGCCAGCATGGCCAGTGATCAGGGATGATGGGAGCTGGAGTCTTTAACAACATCTGCTTTCCCCCAACCCTAGCTTACAACATTTCCATACTACAGCCTCCCTTGCTCTCAACTGGTTATGTGAGAAGGGAATTCTCTTTGCAAGACAAGCCTAAAAAGCCTCTAAAAGCAATCATTCCAAAGCTTGCTGAAGAGCAGTGATGACAGTTGCTCCATTTCAAACCAAGGCAACAAATTTATTCACTTTTAAATAAACCTCATTGAAACAGGTTTGGATTTATTTCTAAGTGTGGCTGCAATCTGATGGTGTGATGGTGCCCTTAGATTCCTCCCTTATGTTACCAACAATCGTGGCTGCAGCCAAGTTTGCCTTTGGGAAGATGAAAAAGCCCAGCAGAATAAGAGATTATTTTTGAAAAGATGGTGCAATACTCGATTCTTGTGGGTGCTCAGTGGAAGCACAAGCATTAGCTTTTGATTCTCTCCGCAATGAGATCCTGACTGGAAAAACCATGACACCTCTGGGACCTACTTCCAGGGTTGCAAGGGGCCTTGGACTAACTTTCCTCCCTGCAAACTGCCTTTGCTCAAGACTCAGTGTAGCATGCATAGCGCTCCCTGATGGCCTCCCATAAAGGTAACGACAAAGCTCTATCAGGCTTCTTCTCAGAAACAGAATTACACCAGGAGCCACCAGATGAATCATATACCCTGCTTTGTTTCGAAGCGTTTTATTAGATTTTATCAAAATAATCCCCCGTCAACCACTCCTCATTCTCTGCAATTCCCAGAAGCCTCTGCTTCTGACACACGAAGAGCAACAACCCTCCTTCCAGAAAGCTCAGGTTTCTTCTTACCCATGACTCCCTCCTATGCCCTACTTGTGGCAGCCTGCTGCATCTTAACGTTCTCTCGTGCTCTGTAAATATCACCAACTTTAAGGCCCAGCCAGGCACATGTGCGTGCTGTTTTCATGTATATGCCAGTGTGTGTATGTGTGTGTGGGAAAAAAACACTTAAAAAATGAAGGTGATCACTGCTGGGCACAGAGGTAAGTCACAGGCCCAATGCTGCACTGAAAAAGTAGTCAGGTTCGCCAGGTTTTCATGTACTGAGAAGCTGGGCAGGCATACCCTGGGGCACAGCATGCATGCGAAGGGCAACAGTTAAGACTTACAAGAGCATGAAGGTAGATTTGGGGGTGACCGCATCACACCCCCCTTAAGTCTGCTCTGGGTTCACCAGTCGTACCGGCGCGACTGTCTGGTTGGAGACTCTTCAGGTCCCTGAATAGCAAGGCGGGCCCCTTCAGCCCGGCGGCCATTGCTTCCCTCGTGGCGCCGGTATTCCAGCCCTCTTTGCGTCCGGAAGCGGGATGTTTCTCGCCTCCATTCGTCGTCAAACGCAGCGGCGTCACCTGAAAATGGGAACAGGGGTGAGATGAGGCCACTGAGTGGGGGTGAGGCTGAGCAGACTGTCTCGAGGAAGGGGAGGAGCCAGAGGGAAACACTCACTCTCATCCAGGTTGATGTAGTCTTGCCTCTCCTCTTGGTCACCCGTGCGGTGATTGCGCGAGCGCTGCATGATGTGCGCACGTTCCCGGATGTGGTGTCCAATAGACATCTGCTCCAGGCCACTGTCAGAGTCTCGCACCGTCCGCCTCGTCTCCCGGATCTAAGGAAAAGAGAACAAAGTTGTAATTTGGGGTAGTGGAACTATTTAACTCCCTGGATCTTCCCAAACGGAAGCCGAGTGGTTTGCCTCAAATTTCACAGCAGGTAATTTTAGTCATCAAATCTGTTGGCCCTACATAAGAATTCATCCTGCACCGGAAAACATAAACCCACCAGAGATTCCGAATCTTGTATGTTGACCCTCATCACACCCAGTCTGCATTCATGCTGTTATGAGAATTATAAGGTCTAAGATACAAAATAAATGTTCATAAATGTACCAGGCAAACACATACATAAATATATAAACCACATGTCTGAAACAGTACAGGAAAACAGTCCTAAAGCCATTTTGACTCAGTGACCTCAAATATTCCTCTGCAGTTTGGATAGAAATGGGAAAAGCCTCCCCATTGTCTCTGTGCTCACAAATCCTGCCTTAAGAGCACAATTGGGTATGAATAGGGTGAGCCTGTGACCTGGACTCAGGAATTAAGTATCACGAAAGAATGGCCAGGTTCTCCAGGTAAACCCATCAACAGGTTTCCTGCCAGACAGGATTCTGCTGCAGACCACCCCTTCTGTGATGTATGTATGATGTATTGGGGGGTGGTCTTGAGCAACAGGGTGGCAATTTCAAAAGTCTATATAAGGGCTTGCGCACCATTGTTCTGGGTTCCTCCTCCCTCCTGCATGGGGTGAGTGAGGACCCTGTTGCAACAGTTTAATAAAGATCAGGCTTACTAGCTGCTTTGCTTCTCAATATTCTCTGGTTGGCCTCTGTTAGTTTCTCCTACCGATAGAGAACCTACATAAGGACTCTGTATGGGCTCTTGGGCTCCCATATGGGAGAAGGAGCAGCTTTTTTCTTGTAACAATGCCTATACACACGTTGGGACCAGCAATCCATGGACTGTTGTTGAAAATTCTAGTAAAAGAAAACAGTCTCTTTCTTACCCCACCAGGTGCAGAGCGTGTCTCCGAGGTCTCCTGATAGACTTTGGGGCCCTCCCCCAGATTCGAGTAGGATATGACAGTTGAAGAGGTAAACGTCTGGCAGTTGGAAGCACTAGTCATGTGCTCCTAGACACGCAAAAGATCAAAGAAGGTGAGCAGCCTTACTGGAGCCATCCACAGAACTCTTGTGACTACAGAGTGAAAACCATCATTTCCGCAAACAAGTCTCCCCTCCTACACTATTCAAGGAGCAGGAATAGGGCGCAACTTGTTTGGAACTAGGAGAAAATATTAACTAACTCTGCACGTGCTTAAAAGCTGATTTGCCACCACTTCACCCACAAAGACCTCAAGAGCACTGGCGGAGGAAGAGGAGTGCGGGGGGAGAGCCCTGCCCCCGGCAGCGCGATCCTGGCACGGTGCCATCACGGCTGCCCCCCCGCCCCCGCCTGCTCTCCGCCCGCCCCCCCAGTGCCGGAGCATGAAGCTCCACCACTGCTCAAGAGGGCTGTGTGCACCCTACATTGGGGAATACAAATTGAAGCAAATAAAATTCTACTTGCAAGCAATCAGAGTTCTGTAACTTGTATAAAATAGGCCAGAAATTTATAGAATTTTTTAAAATGTGTCTTACTCTGCAGCTGTTACCACTTTGCAAAATCTACTCTGGGTTTGTGGGTCAGGGAAGGCGGGATAATGATCTAGGCAGGGCACCGAAATCCAGCAGCTGGAAATTTTATTCAACTACTAGTTCGGCTGAGATTCCAGCAGGTATTGATTTCAAGCAAATCTTCTCACAGTGATAACCAAGATCCCCAAGAATTCTGTTCCCAATATTACACTCTGATTTGCATTTTTCGCAGGGGCATGTGTGCGCACTGCACACTACAATGGAACTGCCATGTACACAACGCCCTGGGCATAAGCAAGACTCTGTCTTCCAAGGCAGCAAAGTCACAGCCACGTCTACAAGTGACCTAAGCCATGCAGCGGGTGTCATGCAGCAGTGCATCACAAACCCAGTTGTGTCACTTCTGTCGTGGGATCAGTTGTCGGGGATGACCGTGGTGCAACTGAACGGAAAGATGCAAACACAGGGGCCATACCATGCAACAAAAATGCACACAGGGGGGTCTTACCATGTTCCCAATCATATCGTTCATCATTCCGAACATGTCCATAAAACCACCTGCCTGAAGGAAAGAGTATAGGAAAAGAGCTGAGGTTTGGGGAGAGTGATCAGTCAATGAAGGCACAAATGATGCTCTGATAGAATGAACAGAGTTTCTACTCCTTTTTTTTAATGTTTACATGAACACCTGCAAATATCAAGGATTGCCATTGCTGACTAAGTCTAGACTGTTGTCAGACCCTCATGAGTGCACAGTACCGTTTCAAGGGTGGCTAGGCCCCAAATTAGGAATGGTGAACTTCTCTCTTTGGGCTACAGGACTCTCCCCAGTAAATGCCTAACACTCACAGGCTCGCCCTGCACCCTCACGGAACATTTCTGCCTTTGAACCATGCCAATGCCTTTTGCTTTCCTGGATGGAGTGTGATTGTGGACCTGCATGTATGTAGAAACCTCTGACTTTTGCATGGCTGGAATGCTGCCTACTGTGCAAAGGGGTGTGTCTATAAAAGGTTCTGGCCCCCTGGTGAGATCCAGCTCTCCACCTCTGCCCGAAACCCAAGGGACATACTCTGGATTACACGCAACTACCAGCTCCAGCCTTTTCTCCGTAAAACTGAAGGCACTGTACTCTTTTTGTCCTCACAATCCCTCCTGTTCGCTCAGTCTAATTTAAGACAAAGATTTACTAAATTAGGACAGAGACTGAGTGGCTTAGGGTCACCCAGTGAGCCTCATGTCTGAACACTGATTTGAATCTAGGGCTACCTAGTCCAAACTCTGATCAATACACAACATTGCCACTCAACCCCGTTCTATATTTACAGTGCTAAAGTTACAAGTTGTTACTTCATAAACACAAAAGTATACAAAGGAAGGAATCGGGAAAGCCACCATTTTTAGAGTAGGAAATTTAAATTAAATCTACATCAGTAGATTCTTAGTGCATCAGATTCCATCTCAATTTTGGACATATTCACATTTAGGCTAAATATTATTTGCCTTCATCATAGGAATATCAGTCAACACAGCAAGATCTGAACAGTATCAATTACTCTGATACTAAACGGTCAGCACCAAGTTATTCAAGGTAAAAAAACAATATATCCAGGAAATCTACTTGCTACCTGAGAAAGCCACAGATCAGCAACCCCACATGAGATACCCTCCCCAGTGAGGAAGAGGAGGGGGGCTCGTTTGTCATGCTGCTATGCTTTCAACCAGGTAGAAGCAGCACAATAAGCAAAACTCCCTTCCAAGTTGGCACACGCCAGAAACTTGGTTACTAAACTAAGCCAAGCCAAAAATGCGTGGACTCCTGGATATCTCTTTGGCCTCATGTCTATGGCCCAATGTCCAATTTGGTTTTGTCAAATTCAAATGCCATTTGGAAATGGTTTGTGCTCACACAATGAGCAAGTTGATTCTCCCCACTTACTAGTTCTCTCCAGCTGAGTGCCCTCACTATCCAAATAAACAGTCCATTTTTCTCACCACTCCCATGATCTCGACTGAGAAAAATCTCCTGAGACAGCCAAATTCACATTCACACATCACTTTAAACTATAGCTAAGTTATGGTTTAAAGGTGAACACGCAATGTAATGGTGAACAGGGAGCAAATCACAACCCCTTCATTCCTCTCCCTGCTCAGAATCCTGCTGCACTACCAGGAGCAAAGCCATGGTTTCGTGACGTCCAAACCCAAGGCCATGGTTTGTCTCTCTCCAAATAAACGATGAGCTGTAACCAAGGATTCTTATTGACTTACCATTCCCTCATGGTTTGTTTGGGGGACACAAACCACAAGCTTGGGTTCGGACATAATGCTAAGCAAAACCAAACCTTAGCTCCTGGCAGTGCAACAGCAGCAGGAGTGGGGGAGGAGCAAAACCACCACAAAAGTTTCCTCTTTGCATTACTCATTCTGTTATTGTATAGCTCAGGTGATTAGAGCACGGTGCTGACAACGGCAAGGTTGCAGGTTTGATCCCTGTAAGAGACAGCTGGATATTCATGCATTGCAGGGGGTTGGACTAGATGATCCTCAAGGTCCCTTCCAACTCTTGATTCTATATTATTCTATTTTCTTCTAATGCACCAGCATGCAGAAAAAGCCTTTAAACCACAGTAAACCTTACCTATGGCTTAAAGTGACATGCAGGTAAAGCCATTCTGCAAAATTCTAATCTATTATTTAAAATTTTCTCCCCTTTTTGGCTTTTTTAAAATTTTTCTCTTGAAAGGCAGAAGGGGATTCCTTCCCCCTTTTATCATGGCCTTTGTAATTCTCCTATCAGAACAGAGTAAGCCTCTGCATTCTCCTTTTCTGTCGAGGAATTTACAAGTATCATTACTTTCCTGATTTTGAGATTACACTCCGCAACAGAAGAAATCTGGAATGTTACTCAGAGGAAAAGATTCAGAGAACTACGCTTGTGTGGGGAGGAAAACAGCAGGGCTTACCATTCCTAGCATCCCAAAGGGCGAAACAGTTCCTGCCTGTAAAAGGACAGAGGCATAAAGAACAATGACAAGCTACCCCTTCTGTAATAAACATCTCTCCTACCCACATCTTAGAATAACAAAGGGGCTCGCTCACTCAGTTAAGAGATTCAAGAGGGGGGGCTATAGTATAACATCAGCTCCTCAAGTCTATCAACAGAGTAATTTAATTTCAAAATAGAGAATCTCTCAAAAGTGGAACAAGCATTTAAAAAGAAATTTAAAAGCAAGGTCAAATCTCTTTAAGAAGCTTGCAGGTTATATAATATCATATAATAGAAAGCCAAATAAAATACATCCTACAGATTAGAAAGGTTAGAAATAAGTAAAAAAATATATTATTATAATTATAAAAGGCAAGGACGCTTCATTTAAGAACTGGAAACAATGCCCAAATGAAGATTTAAACAAACAAACAAACCCTACACAAAAACCCTAATCCAGCAGCGAACCAGGAAGAGACTGTAGGACTATTAGAAGAAATGGGTGAAAGTGGGTGAAAATGTCCAGTCTTGTTTCAACAAAAATTATTTGAAAGTGAACATTTTTCACTTTAAAAATTCTTTGGCATTTTAAAGGGGAAACCCGATATACTTGGACTTTCAAAATGCTTTTGAAAAGTATCTCACTAGCAGGGTTGGGGAATCATACCTGAACACTGGCCCTGCAGGCAGGGCCGATGGAAGTTAGTGTCCAATAACATCTGGTTTCCTCACCCCCACACTAAATACTCCTAAAAAAAATATTATCAGTCATGTGGTAAAGCTGCCTGGCTTCTTATAAGCTGGCAACTGAATGAAGAACAGAAAGCAGGAGGAAAAGCTGGAGGAACTGAACTGTTTGCTCATCAGTTCACCCATGGAGACAATAAATTAACCAGGTTTGTGGATAACACCAACTTACTAAGGATACTGAAAGCCCAAACAAATCTG
Source organism: Darevskia mixta (assembly GCA_034641385.1). Lineage (NCBI taxonomy): Eukaryota > Metazoa > Chordata > Lepidosauria > Squamata > Lacertidae > Darevskia > Darevskia mixta. Next base: position 2,377,617 of record JAWWNH010000017.1, on the reverse strand, counting down.
TGATGTGTTCAATAGGATCTCTCTTGTGTTGAACCCAAGGTGAACTGTTCCGGAAGCTCTGCAAATGCCATCTTGGTAGTCAAGATAACCCCACAATTAATTGGTAGTTGTTGCAGCAATGAGCTCATATATGTTTTTATTCACTTGCTTTGCTATAAGCTAATTGGCTTGCTTTGACATTATCCTTATCTGTGGGCTTGGGGTGCTGGGCTCTGAGCCCAGAAAGGGGAGCTATCTGTAAGATTTGGGTATTTGCCACCTATGCCATCATCTGAAGGGAAGTCCTGGCCCAAGTGGTGAAGGTTGCTTTGTGAATAATATGTGTGCCTTATATTATACATAATATCATACTACACATATTATTGTGAGTTTGAATCTGTATCTTTGTTTGAAATTATAATTTTTGTTTTAATCTGCAACTGCATTTAAGACAGTAATTCCTAACAGAATATATACCCTATTTGATTTTGACTCACGAGTAGATATTATTTCTTTTGTTGAAACTTCTGGCCAGAGTTCTTGGTATAGCTATTTATTTCATTTGTGAATAAAGAAGGCATGAGTGTTTCTTGGGTGTGGACAAGCCATCTCCTTGCTGCCATGTCCGTTCCGTGCTTGTAAAGCCTGGGAGACCTGGCAGGCTAATTTGCTAGAGTCTACACCTTTCTTTAATAAAGCACTAGAACTGGCCATTCTGATGTTTTTGACATCTTTCTTTGGTATCCCTGTACCCAACCACTCCCACAAGCCCTCCTTTGGGCCTGTGGTTCAGGGTCTGAACCTGACATACTGATGAACTTCATAAGGCTGTGACTTACAAGACATGTCCTGGGGTCAAAATAGGAAGCACAGTGAAACATTAACCCTGTGCACTACAGCTGCGAGGGGAAAAATAAAGGCTGAAGCTCAGTGGCACAACATGTTTTTTCAGACAATCTCTGGTTTAGTCTGCTAGTCTCAAGTTGAAAGGCAGAGAAGTGAGGGAGATTATCTCTCCCTGAAACTTTGGGAAAGCCACTGCTAGTCAGAGTAGCCAAATCAGGCTAGTTAGACCAACGATTTGACTCAGTATAGTTTCCTACGTTCAAAATGCTGATTATTATTTAGATAGAAAAATGGCACAGGGATATGGCTCTCTTTCTTTACTTGCATTCATACCAAAGGGGGAGAAACAGACCTAGTCAAAGTCTCCAGATTTCCATTACCTGCATTCTTCGGCTAGTCTGGCGTGTTGCAGGGACAGTCCCATTGCCAATGCTGAGGAAGGGACTATAACCAAAGCCACCTGAGAGCACACGGTTCACATGCTGGTGGTGGATGGCAAGAGGGTCCCTGAAGGAAGAGGGGATGATACACAAGGGAGTTAGGTACTGAAGCAGTTCACATCAAACCTATCCCTCCCCTCTGTCCACTACTTCCCTTCAGGAGGCAAAACTGGAGTACTCACATCATAAACATCGGGTCCTCTGGCTCTCCATCTCTCATGAACCGGAACATAATTCCCTCAAATGCAGGGTGGGCTGTTCATTTGGAAACAAAAGAGGAATATGAATCTATATGAAGGCCAGTCTCCCCCTTTGCATGCAGTCCTATATTATTACTATTATTTATTAAATTTATATACCGCCCTATACCCGCAGGTCTCAGGGCGGTTCACAAGATAAAATCACAATGTAAAAACACATAATCAAAATAAAAACAAAAGCAACCCAATAACCCGCCCCAACATATTTTAAAAGGGCATTGTATGATTTTTAGACATTAGTTAAGGGTTTGTGTATATTTTTAAAGTCTTCAAAAGTTGTTATACAATGCAAGTCCCAAGTCCTTTCCCATTAACATAAGGAATTGTACAGAACATGTGCCTGCCCTCATTCGTACTAGACAACATACCCCATCACTGCTATTTACCGGTACTCTCCTGATAGGTCTCAAAAGGTATTGAGATAGTTACTGAGAAGCATGTGCTGTAACCCAGCAGAAATTACCTTCACACTAAGCCACCCAATCTTTGTTTATACACATAAACTGCAACTACTCACTCACAATCTCACTGTGTGTATATAAGTACTGGGGAAACCAAGTGCAAGGGACAACAGGGCTCCTGCACCTTTTAACAACTATGAAGGAGAGAGAGAATCTTAGCAGGTATATAGTTACTCTTCTCATCACTGCACCGCTAGACACACTTGCCAAAATCCCCTCATTTTTAGAACAAATAAAGGAGAGGAAGCAAATGTGGTGCCCTCCAGATGTTACGGACTACAACTCCCATCAGCCCAGCCAGCTGGACGATGGGAATTGTAGTCCAAAAATCATGTTTGTTACCCCTGCACTACTAGAAGCACAGGGCTCTAGGGTCACTCTTTACACCGAGCGACTCTACCACTAGCTGTGGGGAATCCAACTATTTAAATAGCAGAATGAACAAACAGTGCATGTAAGGACAGCAGAGAAAAACCTGCCCAGGCTGCTGCACACCAATCCATCATCTCTTCGCTGTTGCATCACCTCCAAATGCAGTGCTCAGGTCCTAGACCTTCTGCTTACTCTACAAATACTCAACTCCTATCCCAGTGCAGATGGAACTCCGTGGAGCTCGTGGAGCCCAGTACTATCCCCCTCCCCACCCGAAAACCTAAAGCTCCTTTGCACAAACTCCTCCACTCTTAATTCCAACCACAATTCTGTCAGCTGCAAACAAATGCAAAAAATAAATAAACCCACCCTTAACACGTTTAGCAATTACAGAATACAACAATACATCATATTATTGTTATTTTACATCAGGAACCAACAACTGCAAAAAGTACTGTTTGTATAGCACGGTACGAGTCATGCAATTACATCAAAATCCACTTATTGCAGTGCATAATATCATCAATAACACCTGCTTGCCCCTGTAATCTGAACAGAGAGAGAGAGGGAGAGGGAGAGAGGCAGGCCTACGGTAACTACCAACTTCTCTCTCCAAAAACACCTTCCTTTCCCAATTCCGGATCGTGTATCCGTCTCCAAGATGCCCCAGGCCGAAAATCCGGAGTGGTGGGGGAAGGTTCTGGACGCTTAGCTTTGTGAGCTAACTCCCCATCTCCTTTCCCAAGCTGTCAGGACAACTCTCTCCCGCCCTCCCCATCCTTCCAAGCCCCACAGAAGACACCCCAACGGGACTGCTCACATCTCTGGCCAGCTCCTTTGTTGCTGTCGTCTCCTGCTTCTTGCTCTCCCGGAATTTATTCCAGCCACGAGTCCTAAAGGGGAAGATTAATGCTGCATCCCTTTTTTCCCCTTCCTTCCTGCCTGCCTCCCCCCACTAGATGTTCTTTGTTGCAAATACGCTGGTGTGTGGGGGGAAAAGACAAGCTTCTTTGTTCCAAATTCTCCACCCCCGCAAACAACTAAGCCACCCACGGGGCCACAAGAAAGGCCGACCGAGTTGCACCCCTCTTCCCCCACCTTCTTTTAGGAAAATACAAATACTGCTATCATCCCCGTTTGCAAGCGAAAGGATATTTTTCCTTTTCAAAGAAAACCCACAACAAGGCCCAAGCAGGATGTGATGTCAGAAACCCCGCCCCCTCAAAGCATCAAAGCCCCACCCTCGAGAAAGGAGTTACATAGCCGGATCTGGGGCGAAGTCCGCTGCACGGTGATGGTCCTCGCCTTGTAGTGCAATAGCCAGGGGCTTGCAGAATTCCCACCCAGACCACCCGCATGGCTCTCGTTTGTAGGGATTGCAACAAGGAAAAGTGCAGCATTCCGAGGGGCTTGGAATGCAGGCGAATGCACATTAAACATTTTTTAAAAATGCATCCATATAAATTCTTTGGATGCCAAGGAAATGGTTGCTTGCAGTCCAGCTTCAACTTCATTCACATGAATGGGGAGAGAATGCCCCGGTCCTGCCAGTAGTCGCCGAAGCTGCAACGCGCCCATGTGAACAGTAGAGGTCTCTCTACCATCACAGAACGGCAGCTGAGCGGTTTGCAAACCAATAAACCTATACAGTAGCTGGTTTTGGGGTTTCCAGCCAGCGCACGTGTAAATCATGTTGAAGTACCCTTGAGCCTCTCTCCTGCTTGCTTGCTTGCTTGCTTGCTTGCTTGCTTGCTTGCTGGACGTGTGAACGCCGTGAGTGCATACGACATTGTGTGGAAGGCAACGCGTTTCAAACCAGGTGTGTACAGTATATTTCAAGCCAACGGGAAACGTATACGCAAGTTCACGCATAGCTCAGTTGGTTAAAGAGCGTGGTGCTGATAACACCAAGATTGCAGGTTTGATCCCCGTATGGGACAGCTGCATATTCCTGTATTGCAGGGGGTTGGACTAGATGATCCTCAGGGTCCTTTCCAACTCTAAAAAAAAATCCTATGATTCTAAGTTGCAGCCAAGGCAAATATCTCCCGTTCTCTTTCAGCTGTCAAAATTGACAGCCTTAATGCATGTGTTGACAGTGTTACCAGCCCAGATTTGATCCACCCACGCGATTCGTTCGCCTCCATGCATCACACGGTTCTCATTTGAAATCTGCATAGGTAAATAGCATCCTGAGGACCGGCCCACAGAGGCAGCAGTCCGAGGTACCCAAATTCAGTTTTCCAAATGTCGAGGAACAGAGTCGCTGCCTTTGACCTCTAGAGGACGTGGCAGAAAGGAAGCTCATCAAACAGGTGACACTCCTGCACTTCTGACTTCCACCTGGTTGCCCCATGGACACAGGTGTAAAGAGGAAGGAGGCTGAGGAGGAGAGAAGTATTTACTTCTTTCTTTTGTATTTACAAACGAAAATACAAAAACCTCCTCTTCTGAACTTTTTATCATAATACATAGGAAAAAAGGGAAGGTGAAAAAATATTAATTAAAAATAGCAAAAATATTTGGATAATTTCCCCCCTCTCTGTCTCTTTCTTTGAAGTGTGTGTTTGTTTGTGTGTGTACACGTGTTTAGTCGAGACAAAATGTCAGGAAATTAATGCATTAGATGTGTTTGACTCAGTTTTGTTTTGGATTCAGCTGTGACTAAAGTTGTTGTAATTTCATTCCGCTTCAGCCTGATAAAGGTCTGAGCCAGCTGAACTAACCAGTTTAGTTTCTACTCATACATTAAAATTGAATACACAATGCTGATTTGCATATTTGAAAGGTAGTGAATATTGTGGCGATAATTTTATCCTAATTTGAATATAAGATGCATACATATGCATCTTAGACAGAAAGCTCAGCAAATAACTACAGGCCATTATTAAGGACATCGGTACATTGGAGGAACACGGGAGGGGGATGCAAGGGGAAATAGTATTTTGGCTTCAGATTACTTGACATTTAAACATGTAATAAGATGGAGGGAAACCTATTAAGTGTAATCTTAATGGATGAAAAACATTCTCTGGCTCGCTCACGTGCAAATCCACCCTCTTTCTGTCAGATTCCCCATCTCTAGTTTCTTGGAGCTGCATGCTAGAGACCCCAGGATGGCGCTGTGTTGTGCTTCTTGGAATCCTGCAAGCCTCCCACCATACACCTTCCTCCAGGTCAGAGGTGAGACCTGTGGTCCCCTACCTGCCTGCACACTGTCTTGTCAGAGTGGAACATGCTCTGGTTAGCTCCCACTTGGAGTACTGCAATGCGCTCTACGGTGGGGCTACCTTTGAAGGTGACAAGGAAAGTGCAGCTAATCCAGAATGTGGCTGCAAGATTGGTGACTGGGAGTGGCCAATAAGACAATATAACACTGGTCCTAAAAGATTTACATTGGCTCCCAGTATATTTCTGAGCATAATTCAAAGTATTGGTGCTGACTTTTAAAGCCCTAAATGGCTTTGTCCCTGTATGAAGGGCAATATGCAAGTTTAAGTAGTAGTGGTAGTAGTAATGTACCTGAAGGAGCATCTGCATTGGTTGATTGATTGATTGATTGCCTGCCATTTGCCCTAAGGTCCTAGGGTGGATTACAGCATTAAAACACAACTCCAATTCCCATCAACACCACCCAACATGATCAAGGATGATGAGAGTTGTAATCCAGCAGCATGTGGAGATGCCCAAGAATTATGCTGGGTATGAGAAGAGCCCTAACCAGCTCCACCTATTAATTATCTTTGTAAGAGGAAAACTAGATGTGATGCCAAGTGTGTCATTAGGAATCACCCCATCAACAGGTTTCTTAAAAAGGAGTAGGGAATATTTAGCCTGATGAAGGAATGGTTTAACCCTTTCTTCCTCTGCTGTGGTCCTGACTGAAATAATCCCTGTGCCTGCTGTTAACTCCAGAAGTGAAGGCTCCATTAGCTCTGATGGAGTTTTCCCTTCCAAGGCTAATAGCAGGTTAGGTAATGGGGGAGGAGAGGAAAGGGTCAAACTGACCCTTCCTTTGCACTATGTTCCCAACAGAAACTGGAGGCCCCTGAGACTGATTTGTTATGTCATGTTTGGCCTGAAAACTACTTCATGTATAGATATAAAGAAAAATGCTTCTCTGTACATTTCTGTTATCTGTACTATTTAGCAGGTGCCACTTCAGAAGAAAATAAAGGGATAATGCCTCTTTTAACGCTGTGCCAGCCACCTACAATTTTTGTAAGTACAAAGAGCAGCTTTGCCTAATTAATTTGGGGTTCTGTTATAGTTTCGGGACATGATTCAGCCAAATGCTTTCAAGTACCACTGATTTCAGTGGGAAAATTAAGCATGTGCTTAAAGCTGCAATTCTATTCACAATTTCTTGGCAATAGACTCCAAACTAAATTCAGTAGAGTAAATACCGTAGTTGAGTTCAGGGTTCAGATCTCTCTCACTGACATCAATGGGACATAAAAATGTTTAACTTTGGATAATGACTTCTGGATCTACTGTAGCTTATCTCTTTTGCATTGTTGTTGTACACTGATTGGATCTTCTAAATTATCATTCAGTAATGTGTGAAAGTAATGGGAAGTACAAAAAGTGAAGGTAAGGCTGGAGGTAGACATTTTGTTTCCCCCCCTCAATGAGCTGAAGTGATTTGAAAGAGGAAACACAATAGGACACTTCTGAGTAAACATGCTTAGGGAGGCCTGAGAGAGACGCAAAGCTTTCAATAATAAAAGAGCAGAATCACCAAATCTTGATATTTTGCTTACTGTCAGAATAGTTGGCAAGAATAGGCTCAACTGAAATGAAGGAGACTTACTTCTGAGTAGATATAGAATTGCACTATTACAAATGAAATGCCCATAAAAGGATTAAAAGAACCAACAAAAAGTGCAGTGTGTATTGCAGATATTCAAGTTTACACAGAATTTACAGACTGCACTTTTCCCACTTTATTGCCAGTTGTCTTCATTGTTTATTCCCCACTCCTTTGGCCATGTCTAAAATTACACTTCATGCTTCTGATTAAATGGACTTCTCTAGTCCATGAAATCTCATGACATAATAAATACCGTATTTTCCGGCGTATAAGACGACTGGGTGTATAAGACGACCCCCAACTTTTCCAGTTAAAATATAGAGTTTGGGATATACTCGCCGTATAAGAAATACGACCCGGCGTATAAGACGACCCCCGACTTTTGAGAAGATTTTCCTGGGTTAAAAAGTAGTCTTATACGCAGGAATATACAGTATGTTATAGCACAGTCCTATACTGGTCTACTCAGGCTGCAATCCAACACACACTCACCTGGAAGCAAGTCCCTTTGAACTTAATAAAACTTACTTCTGGATAGGCATGCATACCATTGTATCAGAAATGAATTTCACCCATAAATCCTATCTCTATTTCATGTAAAAGTTGCGAGGAAGACTTGCCACTTCACATTTTGCTAGTCCAACATGCAATCTTGTATCCACTAATAAGATAGTCCCACTGAGTTGAATGGGGCTTACTCCCACATGTGTATAAAATTGTAGTCTGATGCACCTTACCTTTCTAAATGTGCATGTAATTTTGGGGACCTTGTGTGCTAATGTAAGAGCTTCCAATTTAACATAAGGCCATCCATCAGAACAATGACTTTACTCCCAGCCAGGTAGGAGTATCCATTCAAAATCGATTTGTGCTGGAATAGATTTCTATCAGCAGCCATAACTTCCATCTTACTTATTTTTTAAAAAAATCTTTCAGAAAGGCCCCCAAGGCAGCTCACAACAATGTAAAACAGCACATAATAAATTATGATATTAAAATACAATTAATAAAATAGAACTATAGAATAATAAAATAGAAAATAGAAATATAATGGAGCAGCAACAACACAATCCACAAATGACAGTAAAATAATTTAAGGGCACTTTCAGTGTATTGTGGAATCAGCGCTGCTCATACATTTGCTTTTTGCAGCATCCACACAATAATATCATTAAAATGCCAGCCCATACTTTTTCTTTTTACATTTAATCCAGATTTCTCCTTACCATAGTAAATCCAATATGTTAACATAACCCCTTATGCAGTCACTACTGGTGTGGAACCTCATTAAGTGCATCATTCAATGACACAAGTGTGATGATGTTCAGTGACTGAGTTTGGACTTTGCACCCCTACTTCTGTTTGCTCCCCACCTGAGCACACCCTAACATAAGGGAGAGATCTTCCACCCCATGGGCCTAATTAGGCCTCCCCACTTGGTCCATGAGGCCATTTTGGCCAAATCATGCCCACCAGTCCTACACTTGACTTTCTATATGACATCAGGTATGGGGCAGATAAAGGTGGGAACTGCAAAGGGCTTTGTGCAACACTTTCCAAGCACAGACCATCTGCTGATTGTTGGCATGTGGATAGCACTGTGCACAGGGATAACAAGCAGCAGCACAAGCAACTTTGCAGACACCTTTTGTCCAAAACCCACCTGTACCTGCCCCACAAATATATGAAGTCAGGTGACCCATGTTTGTCTGCATGATTTGAAATTAAACCACAGGGAAAATAATGTATGGTGCACTTTCCTAATGGTGATAGAAAGGCCCTGTGGTGGGGGAGGGAATAGTCCAGCCTCAGGCTCTGAGGTGTTCTTCTGTATCTTTATTTTCTCTATTGGGGCCCACCAATTTGGTATAGAAAGACATTCAGTTGAGCCTTTATTGGCCTTTTAAACCTCAATGCATTTTACTGATATCTTGTTTGAAAAGGTGGCCACACTTGAGCACTGTATATTAAAAGCCAGAGTAAGTCCCAGGGGAGATTTCTTTTATCATTTGACTGATGTATAATTAAATATCTTTGCAAATTTGGAATTGCTGCTGTAACCCATGGTGACCATTTTTCAAAATTCAGAGATCTTTTTCCTGACTTGCAACAATAGCAAATTCATTCCATAACCCTGTCCATTTTTTCCTTTTAAATCATTTAGGGGCCCTCTTGACCAGTGGTTTTTTTACAGGTGCATTCTGCAAAATATAACAGGCACTGTAATAGTGCATTAGTGGTGGATTTATACTGGATTGTCCACACATTATTCCATTTTATTAGTTCTTCTGTGATGCTTCCCTATTGTTCTATTATTGCTTTCTGAAGTGGCACGCTTGCCCTATAGACACACCCACACACCGGAACATGTGTGCTATAAAAAGTTACAGGATTTCAGCAGGGAGTTTTGGACGCACATCTATTGGAAATAAAGCCATGTGTGTCCACCCTGAAACTACTGCATGCACAAACAGTATTGAGAGTGGGATTGGGTATGGCTGCCCCATCATGAGCATAAATCATCATGAATGCACCATAAAAAGGCACATCTTGAGGGGTCCTTAATTTGCAGCACCATTTGCAGCCATAGTTGAAATAAGAGATTTAATGGAATCAGTCAAGAAAATGTGAAATGCAAGGGGATTGCCAATTTGCAAAATCTCCTTCCAGTGGATGTCTGCCCCTTTCTGTCTTGTACTAACTAATCTAAGGTTCTATTTAATAAAGTGCCTATCAAAACATTAAAACCTATGGCAGCTTTGTGCTTTAATGGTACTCGTGAATAGTGATGAACATGTATTACACGGTCTGCCTGCATTTCCTTATTGGTATGAAAACATTTCCTGGAATACCATGTTTTTATGTTATTTCATACCAGTCTGTTCTGTCCACACTGCTTGACCTGATACATTAGGACAGTGCTAATCTAAGCATTTTATGTGAGCTGCCTTCAAAATGAACTTGGAAACTACAACTGGTTCAAAATGCAGCTGCTAGATTGTTGAATGGGGCAGGTTGCAGGGGTCATATTATGCCAATTTTAATACTTCATTGGCTCTCAGTTGGTTTCTGAGCCCAGTTCAAAGTGATGGTGTTAAACTTCTTAAAGCCCTAACTGGTAGCGGTCTAGGATATGAGTAGGACTGCTTTTTCTCTTATCTGTATCTCCTATGTGAATTATAGTATAACCCATAATAGCTCCTACCTTTTGGAAGCTAGTATCAGACACCCAACCCCACTTCCCTGTTCAAGTTTGGACACTAGTTTTACTACACACACACGTAATTAATAACACAGATATATTATGCATCCATTAACACATATAAATAAATGATTTGTTAGCTGCCAAACAGGCACAACATCCCAGGAATCTTTCCTATCTGCCTGAGGGCTTCTCTTACAAGGCAACCTTTCATGATGGGAGTGGTTAACGCTCACCTAAGGCCAGTACAATACTAGTAATGTGGTTAGGGATTGTGCAAACTGTGTATTATTGAAAGCTGAAACTATTCTGGTGCTTTTAATAAGAAGGAATTATGGTCCCGAAGAGTCGGACACGACTAAACGACAACAAATGGTCCTATAGATGCACCAAATAGAAGCCACTCAGGTGTGCTGCCGTGCTTTTTTTTCTCCTCTTGTCTTTCAAATGTGTTATCAGGCTAGTTTTGTTTCTGAAATAACATTTTGAGGTAACCAACAAGCTAAATTGTACCTCCCCTCCTTCAAGCCACGATGGGAAGACACACTCCCCTAATTCCCACCCCGCCAGGGGACATTCCACCCCACGGCTTTCGTGAGGCGAAATCCTCCCGTTTGTTGCCACGGAAACTGTCGCCCAAAATCCAACTCCCTCCCCCATGGCCTCATTCCCATTCCCTCCATTTCTTCCATCGCGCAGTGTGCTGTGGGTTCTCCCCCCTCCTTTCCTTCCCCGCCCGGCAGCCAATACGAAGCCTGTTGCTAAGCCTCCTGCTCATTTGAATCACCCAATCACAGCCCCGTCCCTGTCCTCTCCTTATAAGGGGAGCAAAAAGCGCTGCGTCTCCGTCTTTCAACCACACGAGCTCCCCTAGCTCCCGATTAGAGCGCGGGAAAAGGGAGGGAGGAGAAAAACAACGACAAAAAAACCGTCTTCTCCCGCCCCGCCCCCCTCCCGTGGTTTGCCTCGCGCGGACAAGCGAATTAGCCCCGCCCCGTATTAATATATTGGCCTGGGGAGGAGTTCTGAGGGAATAAAATTTGCGAACCCGGGAATTATTCTGGAACTGGGTGTGGACAACACGGGAGGGAGGCGGGCTGCGAGCGAAGGCAGCTGGAGTGGAAAATTCCAGTAAGGGGAAAGCAGGAGTGGGAGGGAACCTGTGCAAGTCTCAAGCTCCAGACTAATAGTTCCTCGCCATCTTGTTCGCACTCGAGCTGCTTTTTCCTTCCCAAGCGAGATCATTCGGTGCTTCAGTACCATAAAGGTCGTGGTAATAAATACCACGAGGAGGAGGAAAGACAAAAGATCCTAGATCCTCACTAAAGAAGGATCGCAGGTGTGGGCTCGCATGTCCATGAGAATAAATACACCTAAACTGGGGGGAGGGGTGGGGGTGGAATAGGTGTCAACGGGAAGGTTTGACAGGAACTCAATTCTTGACATGCCGTTTTCTTGATTTCTTCTTCCAGTATTCGGAAGGATCTTGTTTATGTGTGACATGGCGGAGCGTTCAGCTACAGGAAGTATGAAGTGTTCTACCCTGGAAAAACAGGCTTGCTGCCTCAACTAACGGCAGGATGGCTGCTCTGAAGGGACACCTGCTGCCCCCCAAGTAATGGCACAGGGTAGCAGCCGAGGTCTCTGCAATTTAGGAACCTAGAAACACACTGCAAAAAATCAGTCCATACAAATTTGATAGAAGCTTGCTCCGCCACACACACACACACACACACAGGCCATTGCTGTAGGCACTTGCGCCAACTTTTGCTACCCAGCTCTTACTCAAAGGGCAAAACAAAAGATACCACAGAATTTGCCTGTCTTGCATTTCAAAGCCTATTGAACAGAAGCATTTTTTGTTTTGTTAAAAATAAACATATCCTACCATCCCATTATTTTATTTATATTTTAAAGACTGTTAAAGCCCCCTATTTAAATGAAGTGCTCAGCATCTCATGATGGCTCCCATTATATTATTACCCGGCCCTCTGAGTGTTTACTGCAGCAATCAATCACAAGCTGGAAGACCAATTGGAAAATTTACAAAGAATGAATATGTTTTAACCTATTATTTGTGGCAACTTTTTGTGTGCGAGAATAAATGGGATTTATTTATTTTGAAGGCTTATATCCTGCTTTTTATTCCTGGGAGGCTCTCAAGTCAACTGACAAAAGATTCCCACAATAAAAATTACCATGCTATTCTAGGGTAATTGCCTCACAGTATTTGGCTTTATTTGTGAGGGCACCGATAGAAAAGCTAGTTGACATGGCAGTGGGAACACATGCTCTGGATCCTGTTTTGAAGAGTAGCGGCTCATGGAGTTATGAATGAAGGAAAGAATAAAACTGGTTGTGGGTTGAACATTTTTAAAGCAATGGATATAATTTTGGATTTATGTTATCAGATATTAATTGGATATATTTTTTATGTGGCTTTCCTGATAAAAGGAGGACTTTTTTACTTGATTTTTACCAAAGGCCAAGGTAGTTTCCCCCCGAAGGGGACAATGACAATAAATATATTCTATTCTATTCTATTCTATTCTATTCTATTCTAGTTCCAGATACAATTGAGTGTTTCCTAAGAAGATGGGAAAGGCAGCTGGACCAGCAGAGGAGCAACGAGAGAAATGTTCTTCTACACAGCTCCTGTTCCTCAGTTGCTGATGGAAGGAGAGGAGCTATCTAGGAGCAGAGAAACTAACTTCTAGCTGTCAACTGAGGAAAGCTCCAGTACTTTGGACATGTGGGATCAGCCTTTGAAGGCATTTCCAGGGTAGGAGATAGGTGCTAGGATCATAGCTGAGTATATGAATCTCACCATGGTCAGATCAGTTCCTGTTGAGGTTTACAGAGCCAGCACCTACTTTCTTCTGCAGGAGTGGTTGGAAATATTAGAATGCTCCTGGCCATCATTGTGTTCCCAGCAGAGTTTTTCTGAGTGACCCTGGCTCATCTTTATTGTGAGCTATCAGATGCTGCAGATACAGATCTAGGAGAGCACAACTGGTTCAGTTGCACTGGGCACAGAGCTTCTGGAGTGCCACAGCAGGCACCACGACTATGAAGTCCAATGGGAGGCGAGAAGCAGAGGGCAGTGGATTTTGGTGTCGCACAGGACACCACTGAAATTGGAGCCGCCAAGGTCTGCCCCTGGAAGGTGTTTAGGAACCCTCAGAGCTCCACCAGACAGCACTCTTTCTACGTCTCAAGAAAAAACTGTTCCAAGGTCATCAAAGTTGTTTGAAGGAAGCATATGTGTGGTTGCTGTTAGACCCACTATTTGCCACTTCCTGAGTAAAGTGCTTTGAGTGAGTGGTGGCTGTGCCAACTTCATTACGTCTTGGATGAGACCAATTATCAGGATCCATTTCAGTTGGACTTTAGGCCTACATTTGATACAGCAACTGTCTTGGCCATCCTGATAGATGGTCTACACCAGAAAACAGAAGGAGCAGGACCTTGTTGATTCTGTTGGACCTCCTAGTAGTCATCGATATCAGCAATTGTGTTTATCTGGATACGCTGTCTTAAGTTGGGAATTGTGCACACTGCATTGTGGTGGTTTTATTCCATTCTAGAAGACCAGCTTTGTTTAAAACCATATATTCCTCTTTCAGAATAGGAATACTTATGACAAGCTGTGCCTTGATTAATCCTCTGCTTGTGGCCCATGCTACACACAAATGGGGGTAGTTGAATACAGAAGACTGGAAACTGCATTCATTCAGCTGCACAACTCTTGGGTTTCTGTGCTGAAACTTCTACTTCTCTAGCTCCAAAGAAAAGTATTGGCAGAAATAACAGGAAAGAGTCAAAAGGATTTGTTACATGCTTTACAGTCTCCAAGTGAAGAAGCCAGTACTGACACAGATAGAAGAAAGGCTTGTGCCTTGCTTCCTTAATACCAAACTGAGCAGCCATGTTGTTACCACAAAGTGTGTGCTGTGAGGGGCCAGATGTGCTCAACAAGTGGACTACTTATGCTTCCTTAGGAAGCATGTCATGCCACAAGACATTTGGACCAATTAAATAATGGAATGTGCCCTATTTCACTATAGCAGCCAATCCATATTTGTCTTTCAGTCTTGAGATATTGGAAGATGCAGAAGGAAGAACAGAAATATTCATTGGGGGAGGGAGGGTGTTAATCAATGCCACTTAATTCAAAGGAGCGATTTGCCCACTTATTGTTCTATTCCCATAGCACTGGATTTTGTCAGACTCTGGTATGAAAACACAATGGGGAGTCCAAACCAACTGACCAGTAGCTGAGGACTTTAGTATGACTCAATTGTGTGATATAGTCAGGTAGCCCCATCTGTGCTATGGAGATATGATAGAAGAGGGCAAGGCTTGAAATAGGAAAATAAAGAAAAAAGAGGGGGGTTCTTTTGCACAGTAAAGTGTGCACACCTACCGGTACTTGGGCAGCCAATTTCAGAAGGTGATGCAGGGTGAACCACTGCTTGACTTCCTAGCATCTTTGTCCTCCATACTTTTGAAAATGAAACTACTGAGTGAGGTCATCATCAGGGAAGTTGAAATTAATTGTATCTATATGCAGATGACAGCTTTATTTCTCTTTTTCACCCAACTCATATTAAATGATGATAGTGATAAACCAGGGCTAGATGAGTGCAGTAATTAACTGGATGAAGGCAAAGAACATGAAGCTCAGCCTAGACAAGACAGGACGGAGATGATTCATCTCCCCATGTTACTAATGTTCACTAGAGTGCAACCCCTCTGAAGATACAAGTTTCCACCCTGGGATTGCCTACTGATCCATCGTTGCCACCTGAGGTATAGTTTGCCTCTGTGGCACTGAACATGTTATGCCAGTTTAGACTGGTGCACAACTGTATCTAGATAGATACCTTGGTCTCTGTGATCCATATCTTGGTAACTTCCAAATTATACTACAGTACTGTAATGCAATGTATATTGGGATGCCTTTCAAGGCAGTTCAGAAACTTCCATTAGTTCAAAGTACAACTGTGAGTCTATTAACTGGATCTAGGCATTGTGATCCCATTACGCCTATGCTTCACCAACTTAGCTGGCTTTCAGTCTGTGTCTGGGCTCAGTTCAGTGTGTGGATTTTGACCTTTAAAAGCCTTTATGGCTTGAGACCAGGATGCCTGAAAGACTGCTGGTTTCCACTTGTGCCTGCTCATCCACCCATACAATGAGATCTTCAGCAGAGGCCTTTCTTTAGGTGCCCCTCCATCTGAGGTATGACAGGTGGTTGCAGGAGAAAGGTTGCTGACTATCTGATGGTGGCATCCCAACTATGGTATGCTCTCCACAAGGAGGCTTACATGGCACCTACCTTGATGTCATTTATTTTGGCACTGGGAAAGGCCTTTTCCTTTTCCCAGGCTTTTTCATTCTCTGTGTTTTGTTTCTTTGCTGCTAGGTGTTTGCTTTTAATTCTGCTGGCTGCTTTTATACTAGTGTTTTAATGCTTTTGTTGTAAAGTCTTGTAAGCCACCTTGAGAACCTGTTAAAGGGAAGGTTTTAAATAAAAAAAATGTGTGTGTGAAGATAACCCTGAGTCAGTACATCGGTGATTCAGAGGGAATTTACTCTAGTTTAGGGAAATTTTCTTAGGCAAAATGTGATTCTTGTGAACAGAATGAGTGAAGAAGTGTGTTGTATGGTGTTGGCAAAGGGGAGCACCGGAAGAGGACAGGTGATCAGGCAAGCATGGGGTTCATGTTTCCTCAAAAATTAATTGCCCAGTTCAAGTTTACAGACAGGGGACTGGGGCGGGGGGGGGGGAAGACTTGGTAAAACACCCCCATTCATACTCTCTGGATGCCTTAGTTTGTTCCAAGTAATGCAAGTCTCTTGGGACTGGTTCTCACATGCATGTAGCTGATTTTTCACAGGTGAATGAATTGGGATAGGGAAGGTGACTAACATGACTTGGTTACCCCTTGACAAGTTTCTATCGAGGGTGAGTGAAAAAGCCAAAAACGTTTAGGCAGAGTGAAGGATGAATCCGTCCTGTGCCAAATGGTATGCAATCTGGAGAGGATTCTCCAGACCACTCTGGACATATGCAGAGAGCCACAGAATGATACGCACCCCCAGGGCACAGCATGGCCTGGGCTGAACAATACCTTTTTTTACTCCAGAATTCACTGGAATGCAAGGAGTCCTGGGTATAACGTGGAGATGTTTCCACCACAACAGGAAACCCGGGGTTCTGGATCGGATTCCAACTGTGGGGCACAACTCTACTCGGTTCCTGCTTTCTGCCACAGCCAGGGGTGGCTAAAGGCAGCTAGCTATCTCAAGCCTTGCAACTACGCAGACAGCAGATCATTTGCAACGGTGCCTGACGCAACCGAGCCAGCAGCTGGTGCTTTAGGGCTAGTTATTCTGGCTCCGTTAACACGGGGTAGTACAAAGGGCACGCGCGCGGTCTTGCGAAGGGCGCGCAGCGCAGGAGAAGAGAGCGCGATTCGAACAAAGGAGCAGAGGACAAAGCACGGAAGGGAAGCTTCCCCAAGGGCATAGCTCTGGCTAGGGTTCCCCGCCTTCAGGGCCACGCAAGCTCCCCTAACCCTCCTTCCGCAGTTAATGGTTTTGTTTTCTTTTGTTTCGCAAAGCGCAGCGTCCCCTCTTGCCGGGCCATTTATATTCCTCCTCCTCCTGCTCGGCAGCCTGCTTGCGCCTTCGCTCTTCCATTCAGCCCTCCCTCCTTCCCGCTCATCCCTCCCAGCCTCCCCTCCCTTTGCGCAGGTCCCTCCCTCGCCGCCGAGCGCTGTATAAATCCCTTTTTCTGGCACAGCCTCATCGCGGCAGCGGAGAACCCTGTGGCTGTGGCGCCGGGGCGAGCCGAGAAGTGGCCGGCGGCTTCCCGAGAGCTTAACCCGAGCTGCACCTGGTCCCTCCGGCCAAGCGCCTCTCCCGCGCGCTCTCGCTCTTTCTCGCCTTGCTCCTTTTGTTTTGTTTTGTTTCGCTCCCGCTCTCCCGCCTTCCAGGATGTCGGAGAAGCCCGCGGAGGAGGCTCCGGTGGAGCTGGGGGCCAAGGTGAGGACGAAGCTGGGATCAAGACCCCGGGGCGAGAGCGCCCTTTGCTTGATTGCAACGAAGCAGGCGGATAGGTGCTGCCCGTGCCCTGGTCCGCTCGGGATCGATGGCAGAGAGAGGGCACAAGCTGGTTGTGGGGAAACAGTTACGGAGGGAAGAGAAGACTCGAGGAGGGTGGCGTGCGAGCGCCTGCCTCCCCTCGCCCCCGCGCCCGCCTTTA
The DNA here is from genome assembly GCA_034641385.1 of Darevskia mixta. Classification (NCBI taxonomy): domain Eukaryota; kingdom Metazoa; phylum Chordata; class Lepidosauria; order Squamata; family Lacertidae; genus Darevskia; species Darevskia mixta. The sequence continues at coordinate 2,359,971 of JAWWNH010000017.1, read as the reverse complement.
TTCCGACGCCTTTCCACGCGTCTCCCGAACGACCCGCTTTTCCTTTTTTCTGGTCGCCTTGCAAGCCAGCTGCCGGCTGGGATTCGGGTCAGGAAAAGAAAACGCACGCCCTTAGACGGGCAGAGAGCGGCGTGCGGGCATTGCTCTCTCGTGCCCCTCACTTTCGTGGCCAATAACCCCAAGTGCTCTTGGCTGGCTGGGGCGCGTTTGCTTTCTGTCAAAGGTCTCTAGGGTTGTGAGAACCGGGAAAGAATGCACGTGTCAGTTGGGTGCCCCTAGCTGTGCTAAAGGCGGAGAGCTTTTCTTTTCATCATAGTGCCATTAATCATAATGGAGACCGGGCGGGGAGGAGGGGGCGGTCACCTTTCTAACCATGCGCCCACCTGGGGAGGGGTCCTTAGTGTTAAGAAGGGGGGGGGCACAGCTTTAAACAAGGACGCCGAACCTCCCATCCGGCGGACTACGAAACCAGACGCCTAAACCGTTTTCGCTTTATTAGGAAACAAAAACAGTGAAGCGGAGACGCGCAGCACAAAGCCAGGAAAAGATGGAAGGCAATTAAAGAGCGCGCGCGCGCCGGGATGTGCGTGCGCCTGCCTGCCTGCCAACATATGGGTAGTTTTCCCCGCAACCATGTTTCTTGTCTGCGAAGGCATCGGACCTTATGTCTTGGCTGCTTTGGCGTTCCTGACTTTGTTTTTGTGTCCGTGTGCGCGCAAACTGCGGAGACACGTGTTATCTCCGCGTCGTGGGAACTGTAGCTTGGGTCTTGCAAAAAGGCTGCCTGGTGCGGTTGAAGCGGGAAAGTAGGTTGCGGGGCAAGGTCACCCCGAAGAGTAAGACAACACAACCCTCGGGAAGCCACGTGACTCCCTAAAGAGGGGGGGGCGGTTAGCGCCGCGTGGGATTTGCTCCTGGTATATTTACGAATGCTGGATTGGAAACGTTAATTGAAGAGGGGGTGGGGAGAGAAGGGAAAGATTAAACGAGGGAGGCAGTAGGAATTCAGTGCCGCCATGCCATTAATAGGTCTTCATCCAACTTCTTCGCTCCGTTGTAGCACAATGGAAGCACGAACGTGTAAAGCTGCAATCCTGCGCACGTGTACCTGGCAGTAATTCTGAGTAAACATGCAATTTCACTGCAGGGCATACCAGGGCATAGGATTCTCTGGCCTGTCAGAAAAGAGGGAGAAAAAGATAAAAGGGAAAGGCAAACAGTACTCAAACTGTGTTCCAGGGCTTGGGACTTGCACAATATTTTTCCTGATAGTTGGGCAGTCTCCTCTCCTGCACTGTAGGGATAGTAACTGATTAAAACAACCTTAAGGGCAGCCAGGGACATGGGCATAAATAAATGTTACATGCTGCTCAGACTTGCTTCTCTTTCTTGATTTGCATGAGAAAGCTAAAGATAGTCAGTTCTGCAGCTTCCAAAATAGTCTTCCACACAAGACAGGACAGTCTTTCCCCAGGTTTTAGTTAAAGTACAAAACCAGGTATCTAATTGTCAGTTTTGTTGTTTTACATTGTACAAATTATGTCCCTGTGAGATGGTCAGTGACGGGTCTTGCATACTACATCACTTATGGAAGGTTTTATGGGCTATTGTCATTACATACAATTCCTAAGAACACTGAGCTGCGAGTTCAGAAAATTACCAGCGGGAGGAAAATCTGTCTGTTTTTATAAGAGAAACCCCAGAACTCCTGTCAGTTACTGTTCATTATGCCCCAGGCTTTGGGAGTGGCCATGCAAAATGTTTGCCGTTTGCCTGTGTGCCAAAGGAAGAAGCTACTTTTGATTCTGAATGCATAGAAAAATGGTTCTGGTTAGAGGATTAGCTATGGAAATCTCAGATGCTGGCTTGACCCTGAAATGATCAATCTGGGTTAGACTACCTCATATCTAGGCCAGTGTTCCATCTTCCTCAGTAGCAGGTTTTAGAAGCCTCATGCCTGAGTTTTGAAAGCGTATTATGCCCTCTAGTGGAACATTTATGGGATCATCTGTCCTATATGGCAACGTTTCTTACCAGGGATGCCTCCTTACAAAGGCTTACCTCTCACACCATCTAATTAAGGTTTTTCTACTTTGTAGTCCTGCACAAAGGTGAAGTTGTTTTAGCGCATAGCTGGGTTTTCACCAGAAATGGTGCAAGGGCTCAGTGTTGGCACAAATCAAAAATTGTGCAAAAAGGTGCACATTTCCACCCTATAAAACCTTTTATAGAGAGCAAAATAAAAATTATAGAGTAACCCTGGGATACATTCCCTGCCTTATGTCCTTCTGCCTTTGGCCATTCTTCTTCCTCAGAAGGCGGTGCATGTTTAGCAATCCTATTTTAAACCTGGTATGTAAGTTTCTTGCTTGTTATCTGCATAAATAACCAATGGGATGCTGTTTCAGTATGTTAAATTGCACATTTTCTCTCTGTGTGTGTTTTAAAGAAGAAAGCTTAGTGTAGTATAGTAATTAAGGCCCCAGGTTCATATCTCGTTTCACCCAAGAACAAAACCACTCTTCTCTCAGATACAACTCTTCAGCCACAACATGCAGATAATATTGGCTTATCCTATCTTACAAGGCTCTGTCAGAAGAATTTCAGAGATAAATATGAAATATCGGAACACTTAGAGGGAATGTACTGTATAAAAATACTGCTGTTCTTACCTATAAACAGTCAATAGCTAAGCAAAAACTTATATCCCCCCCAAGGACAGTTACTAGCCCAACATCTATATATTTCAGAGAGTTACTTGTTTGCTGTACATCTGGACACCTCTTGAGATATCATAGCCAAATTTTGCATGTTGGTTCCTGAGATAAAGGAGCAGGCTTTCACCTGTGTTTGGATACAGTTGGACACCATTTTGAATCAAGATGGTGGACTGAACCTTAACTGCACTGCTTTAAAAACTGTGCTGATTCTCTGGGTTTCTTAGCACTCTGGAGCAACACCAGGCAGGAGGTTGTTGATAGAAGTATTAATAACTAAAGTCAAATAAGTTGCTGCCCATGAAAGTCAGATCTACGTCATAAATAAGTGCAGTGATCAGCAGTGTAGACATTTCTGACTAGACATCTAATGCTAGTCTCTGTAAACAGCAGGGTGAAGTGGGTGTTAGATTCAAATCCCCATCAGTCACAGCCAGCATGGGCAATTCTTAAGGGAATTATGAGAATTGCAGTCCAACACCATATGTGATGGGACAGCTCCCCAGAATTATTATTTTTATTAAACAACAACAACACCACCACAAGAGTTCCTTTTTAGAAAGAGCTAAATTTTTAACTTACAAAATGCACTGTGAAGGATCTTAATGTTCATAGTGGCATATAAACGAACAACAACAACAAACCACAGGCATAGGCAGCCCTAAAACGAGGCACAGTGAGGTGGCTGACAGATTTCATGCGTAATAATAATCGACTTGGAGGTAATTTTGGGCAAGCTCCAGTGAAATGAATGGGCGCCGCGTGGCAGCGGGCTGGCAGATTGTGACACATCTTAATTAGTGGGAGGAAGCACCCATTTGGATTATCGGTCTTGGGCACCAAAACGTCTTGGGCCACAGCTAAATCACACCACGACCACCGAACGTTGGCAAGCCTTCAGCTGGTCTTCCACAGCGAGGCTTCTGCAGCTTGAAAAACGTTGCCTAGGATTCCCTATTTGTCACAGTGACAAGGCTCTTAATCTCAGCGATACACTGTGGGCAATTCTAAAGTCAACGTTTCCTTTTTGAAATGCTTAAACATGTTGCCTTGGGTATCCAGCCATCTGCTCCCCTATTGCCATTAATCGAGCCACACCCTCCTCTTCACCGACTTCATTATTTCTGTCTTTTTCTTACACAATTCCTGCTTCTTCATATTAGCCCTTCTTTACAGCCCCTCTAGTATTAAGCATGTGTATTTCTCTTCCTGTCTTCTAGGACCTGAAAGAAAAGAAGGAGAAGCACGAGGAGAAGTCTGCCCGCAAAGAAAAGAAGGAGATAATAGAGGTAACTGGGAAGATATTTGGTCAGGCATAGGCAAACTCGGCCCTCCAGGTGTTTTTGGGACTACAACTCCTATCATCCTTGACCACTGGTCCTGTTAGCTAGGGATGATGGGAGTTGCAGTCCCAAAACATCTGGAGGGCCGAGTTTGCCTATGCCTGTATTTGGTTGAGAAGCAGAGGGAGATGGGAGAGCATGGCAAGGGTGAGACCCAAAGGAAGACAGTGAGGGTGTATACAGGCAAAGGCTTTTAAAAAAAGAGCCACCAGGGTTTTGGTTTTGCCTTCTGACTCTTCACATACTTGCCTCAGCCGTGAATGCTGGTTTCCTCTTGCCATTTATCTTGCTCCACCCAGGATGGTCTTGTTTAGAGCACCATTTGTACAGCTATAATTGAAAAGATCCTATGGTGCCTGACATTTTTAAAGAAACTAGTTTATTCATTTTTTAACCTGAAAAATGCTTCTGGGGAGAGAGGGGAGGCTTCTTCGTGATGCCAAAAGTGCCAAACTAAGAAGCTCTCTGCACATGTGCTTTTTTAAAAGCCCATATAGACTTTTCCTAAGAAAAACTGGAAAAATTTACTTCTGTTTCAGTGTATCTGAAGAAGTGTGCATGCACACGAAAGCTCATACCAAGAACAAACTTAGTTGGTCTCTAAGGTGCTACTGGAAGGATTTTTAAAAAAAATTATTTTGTTTCGACTACGGCAGACCAACACTGCTACCTACCTGTAACTGGAAAAATTAGTACAATCTAGAGGCAACAGATTATCTAGGGGTGCAGGCTGGGCAAAGCAGAATAGGCAAAGGAGTGCCCATCAGGATATGGTTGGATTGAAGGATTTCCAAGTTCTGCCACTTTGGGGCTCCAACTAGCAGGGATAGGAAAGGGGAACAGGAACTGCTCTTTCTCCACTCCTGCTCCATCAAATCAGGGGAAGAGGAAAGGGCTACCTATTTGCTGCACCAGGTTGTCAACCCTGCTCCCCTGAAGGCTGTTGACAACGGTGTGGTGGGCAGACATTCCAACAAGTGTAGCTTTTCTTATGATGGAGATCTGCCGGGAAACTGCGTCCTCTGGGCGAGGAGGGTCACTTAATTTTGGGGGCCGGGGTGTGTGTGGAAATCTGCCATGCAGCAGAGGCTCCGCTGAGTTAGGATGGAAAGGTGGCAATCTTAGCTGCCTTGGAGAATTAGACTGTGTGGCAAGCAGGCAGTGCTGCAGTCTACCACTGCGTCCTGCTCCTTAGACAGGTATCCTGAGACCTAGTGGAGAGGTTTAGGTGCTAAGAATTAGAAAGTGGGGTTCATGCTGCCTTCTCTAGGATGTAAAAATACCTCTTGTGGGGGGCGGCGGGGAGAGCAAGAACCAGAGGCGGTTTTAGGGTAGTTCAGCCGCACTGGGTGCCACGACAATGCTATGTAGATTGTAGCGTGAGAGGTACGGGAGCGCCAAATTTTAGCGTCGCCCAGGGCACTGCTGAAATTTGAAAGCCCAAAGTGTGCCACTGCAGTGAGTGGGCGGCTATATATTCAGTCCCAAGATGACTGGAAGAGTTTCTTGTGCTCTCAGCATCAACCACAATCAGATGAGATGAAGAAGTCCCTAAATGGAAAAAAAAATTGTCTTAATGTGGGATGGCAGTTTCTTTACAGGGGTCAGCAAACTTTTGCCTTCTGTGGGTTTGCATTATACAGGACGATGAGAATGGAGCCGAGGAAGAGGACGAGGAGGATGACGCGAATCCTGAGGATGTGGATGACGACGAGGACGAGGAGGAAGGTGAGAGCGAGCAAACAGCGTCGCTTGTGAGCTGTGCTATTAATGAATGCAGCCTTCCGTGGCTGGTTGACTGATCTAACGTGTGTCCCTCCCCCCCCCCCCAATTCCAAGATGATGAGAATGAACAGGAGCCAGATTCGCATGCAGTGAAGCGATCTGCGGAGAAGAAGCAGGAAGAGGTTAGTAGAAACGATGCCAAGGATAGCAGGGGTGGGGGAGAGCTCTGTTCTGCCGAAGAACTAAGGGGACGTATGAGGAACAAGTCCACCCCAAGGCACTTGGCTGCCTAAGGCACAGAACAAGATGGTGATGCCACACAGTTCCAAGTACACAACCCAGCTGGACTGACAGATGACTCTGAACAACACGTAACTCTCATCTTGTGCCGGGGTTTGGTTGCGGGGGGGGGGGGTTTCCACGTGTAAACGCATAAAGGCAGGAAACCTCCCCCCCGAACAACCCCATCCCCAAGGTGGAGGGCTGCTTATCCTGTAGCGTGAAAGCTCTGGTCGTGTCTCAAAGCTGGTTAAGCTCACGATCGCAGCTTCAGGGGTGGGTTGAATAAATAAATGGAGAACGGGTTTCCTCTGCTCTCCATTTATTTATTAAATCCACGTGCCTCTGGAGATCGCAAGGCGGTTTGCAACACAAAAATGCGAGATGAGCGCACAAAATGCATCATGAAACAAAAACATACCAATAGCCCCCTTTCCCACGGATGGATTTAAAAGGCCATAGAATGGTCAGCCAGCCCAAGACCTGGCTGAAAAGGAACATTTTCACCTGGCGCCTAAAGATAATGAAGGCGCCAGGTGAGCTTCCCTGGGGAGATCACCCCACAAATGGGGAACCACTGTAGACATGGCTGGTTCTCGTGTTGCCCCCCTCCCTCCAGACTTCTTGTGGGAGAGGCACCCAAAGCAGGGCCTCAGACGATGATTGCAGGGTCTGGGTGGGTTCACGTGGTGTGAAGCGATCCTTGAGGTATTGTGGTCCTGAGCCCTTGAAGGCTTTTTCTAGGTCAAAGCTCTGGGTACTTCTACTAAGGGCTGAGGCCTTGCCCTCCCAATGGCTCCTTACAGGTAGGTGACAGAACAGCTCTAGGCAATTTGTAATGCGAAGCCGGCCATTAAACATGTTGCGGCAAGCCAAAGGCAAGGCCGCCTGTGAAACGTGAATTGCTCGCTCCCATTTGGTGGAAGTGAGGTAACGGCACATCTATCATTTATTTATGTGAAGCTTTTAGACCCCACCCTTGAGCCCAGGAGGCTCCCAGAGTGGCTTGGGAAGGTCGATAGCAGACTTGCAATCTAAAAAGGCATGACTTACGAGGAAAAATGATTGCGGTGGAGAAGCTTCCTTAGGCACCGGGTCTTAAAGCTGTCGTTCTTATAAAGCAGTTCATGCAGTTCTGTCTAGGCAAATTCTGGCTGTCCGGAAGAACAGCAGCCCCTCCCTGGAAGCACCCCCCCCGAAACCCAAATTTCGGGGGCTTTGCACTGCGCTTCAATGCCGTTCTGCATCCTCAGTTCACCCACAAACTCCCTGCAGAGTGTCCTACAGATCGCATCTCTGCACCCCTGGCGTGTCAGCCGCAGGGACCTCTTGTGCAAAGCTGCTGGTAATTTGAATGAGCTAGGGAAATTCTACTGCCTCGTTCGAGTCCTTTGTGATTAGAGATAAAACAGGAGGTGCCCACACTGCAGAATATAACCTTCAGAGTCCCACATCTACTCCCAGTCCTGCATTTGCATTGCACCACATGCTAGCAGGGGTCAGCAAACTTTTTCAGCAGGGGGCCGGTCCACTGTCCCTCAGACCTTGTGGGAGACCGGACTATATTTTTTTGGGGGGGGGGGAATGAACAAATTCCTATGCTCCACAAATAACCCAGAGATGCATTTTAAATAAAAGGACACATTCTACTCAGGTAAAAACACGCTGATTCCTGGACCGTCCGTGGGCCAGATTTATAAGGCGATTGGGCCAGATCTGGCCCCCGGGCCTTAGTTTGCCTACCCATGTGCTTTGGTTTTGGGGCAGAAAACAGCTCAGATAGCTCAAGGTTTGTCCTAGTCCTCTACCGACACTAGCCTCTTCCGCTGCCTCTTCGTTGTATACTTGTTCATTTGTTGCATTTGTGTCCTGCCCTTCCCCCAAGAGGCTCAAGGTGGCGCACATGGTTCGCCTCCTTATTTTATCCTCACGGCAACCCTGGGTGCATGAAATAAAAGTCCCGCCAGGCAGCATAGAATTGTTCAGGATTCTCTGAACCCTTGGGGACACATTGTTTATGGCTTAGTAGTTGAAGTTAGCCCGTTCAATAACGGGTGCTAGAGCAGGAGGAGGCAGAACAGCGGCCGCTGGGGGGGTGGAGAGGGGCTCCCTCCCCCTTCTTCGTTTTCCCCGGGGGCGGCGGTAGCGGCGGCGAGGATGGGGCGGCCCTCTGCGTCCGTGCGAGGCAGCGGCGCTGGCGCAACTGACAACGCGCGTGCGCCGCCGCTGCCTCGCGGACACGCCCCCCTCTCCGCCCGCTCCAATCCCTGCGTCCGTGTGGGACACGGACATGCGCAGTAGCGCAATTCCGTGACACACAGAACGGACGCAGGGACACAGCAACTTTATTATATAGGATGACTAAATGCATCCGTGTGTTTTTGTTGTTATTATTATTTACAGGACGAAGTGGACCCAAAGAGAAAGAAAACAGAAAACGGCTCTTCAGCTTGATTCCTCCCCACCCTCTTCTCCACTATCTGCCCCCCCATCTTCCTTCCTCCACCTGTGCAGGCCCCCACTTCTGTGCTGTAGCCACAGAGGACGAGAAGGGGTTACAAAGGCTTTCCAATGAGGACAGAGGAAGTTGAAGATGGCTCTTCCCTAGCCCCCCCGAGATCTGTTCCATATTACAGTGCTCCCTACAGCTGCTGATTCCTTACTCTACCCGCCATTCGAATACCCCCAATATCCAGAAACATCGCCCCCCACCTCTTCCCAATCGCACCTCTCAAAATTGCTGCCTAACTTGAGATCCTCACATGCCTCTGCTTTTGATACATCTTCTGTAAACTTCTTCTGCCCTGGACAAATTCCCACCTCCCCCCCCCCACCTTCCCCCTTCTTTTCTTTGGCCCCTTACAGAATTCCACAAATGCGGTGTGGAAATTTTATGGTGCTGAAATGTTAAATTGGGTCCAGAGCCTGGGATGTCAAAGGGGCAGGGAATCTTGCAGTGATTTGTTCCTGTGTCCTGTGCCTGGTTCCCTTTCCATTTCTGGGAAAAGGCAAATATAGATATATATATACATATACATATATATACACAATTTAAATGTGTTTTTAAGTAAAACAATAGGCGAGATTTTCATTATTAATACATTTTTGTACAAATTTACAAGGCAGGCAACAAGCTGGATCTGGTCGACTTTTTTTTTCTTCTTCCAGAAGGCGAAGCTTGTTTTTAAATGTGTAAAGTAATAATGTGACTCGGTGTGTGTGTTCCTTATTTCGGGGTTTTTTTCTTTTTAAATTAAAAAAAAATTAGGGACCAAATTTTGATTTCTCCCTTGTTCCTTTCAGGGTCTTTAGTTGTTTTTGTTTGTAAATTAACGCAGGCCCATCTGCAGTATTTTCTATGGCACAGACATTATGAGGATGAGAAATATAAATATATATATTGTTTAGCACTGTAAATAAAAACCTTTCAAAAAGATTTCAAACAGTCCATACGTGTCTTGGGGTGTTGGTTCATTCTGACGCACATCTGCCTCTAGTGCAAGTCAGGGCACTGCGGCTCACCTGTCATTTTTATGTAGCCAACAAAATAAACTGATTTATTTATTTTAAAAAGGTAAACAATGGTCTCGGGGGGGCCCTTGCAGTCGGTGCCCTACCCACGAAATGCAAAACCAGCGCTACAACATCCGGTGTTCCCAAGACTATTCAACCCTTTTCACTAAAAAAATAAATAAAAAGGAGAGATGCAGCATAGCAGAATACAGGTTCCATTCTCATGATAAAAGTACTTTGTTCACATACCTTAAAGACCCAACAGATCTGTGGCACGTGACTTCATGGGTCAGGACCTACTTTGTCAGATGCATGAAGCGATATTAGCTGCAAGAAGGACTGTAAGCTGTGGGCCTAATGTAAAAAAGGTGGTGGTCAAAAGACTATGAAATGTTAAGGAGCAGCTGTAGGTAAGAACTTAAGAGCCCTGCTGCATTCCACTGAAGGTCTCTAGGTACTAGAAGACCTAGTTCAACATCCTGCTTTCCATAGTGAAGAACCAGGCAGATGCTGCTGGGAAACCCTGGGGTAGGACATGAGGTCCGTACTCGCTGTCAATCACTTTATTTCAGCTTTAAGCTCATAAGAACAACAGAACTAGAACAAATACACAGTATAATTTGATTTAAAAAAAATTAGAACCAGTAAAACTTGAAAGAGTACAAATTAGAAATAGATACTATAAGGAATTTTCAGCTTCCAAACAGCAGTCCATTACGACGTTTATATGTCAAAACGGAAGTTAAAAATTTCGCCATTTGTAAAGTTACATGCTGATCTGTATCTTGCAATAAAAAGGCCAGGCGAAAATCTGTCGGGTGCCCAGGCAACTTGTGGATTAATGATAACAGTAAGTTCTTCCGGACAATACAATATAAAGGACATATAAATACTATATTGTGAAGTGTTTCGATCGATCTATTATCACAGGAACATAAAACCGATACTTGGCCCCTAGAAAATCTATGAAAAAGGGAATTCGAAGGGATTTCATTCCCCATCATCCTGGTGGTGGTATGTCTCTACTGTAAGTAGTGGGGATGTGGGTGGCACTGTGGTCTAAACCACTGAGCCCCTTGGGCTTACCGATCAGAAGGTTGGCGGTTTGAATCCCCACGACAGAGTGAGCTCCCGTTGCTCTGTCCCAGCTCCTGCCAACCTAGCAGTTCAAAAGCATGCCAGTGCAAGTAGATAAATAGGTACCGCTGTGGCAGGAAGGTAAACAGCGTTTCTTTGTGCTCTGGTTTCCATCACGGTGTTCTGTTGCGCCAGAAGCGGTTTAATCATGCTGGCCAAAGTTTCTGGACCAGGCTGCAGCAGATGACACTGGGCTTAGATGGACCATTGGCCTGATTCAAGGTAAGAAAGCTTCAGGTGTTCTTACAGAAACACAGCCTTCAGATTCAGAGATCATAGAACTGTAGAGTTGGAAGGGACCGCAAGGGTCATCTAGTCCACCCCCCTGCAATGCAGGAATCTTTTGCCCAACGTGGGCCTCGAACCCACAACCCTGGATTAAAAGTCTGATGCTCTACCGATGGAGCTATCCCAGCTGACTCAGAGAACCTCTTTCCCAGCAAATAATTTCAGAGGGTGGTTGGTTGCAGTGAAAATGAAAAAGAAAGCTTGAAGAATGAAGGCCTGGTGAGAATAATGGCTGCCCAATATAAAACCCAACTCAACAGTTGCACTAGTGGAACCTTATTGTGCAACAGGTTGTTTAAAAAGAGGATTAGACAAGCTAATGGTGCATAAGGCCATCAGCGGCTACACCTTACGGTAGGTATATCCAGTTATTACTGGAAGGATTTCCAGGTGGGCAAGTACTGTACATCAAACAGTACCAGAGGAGGGCAACCAAAATGGTCAAAGGCCTGGAAATGATGCCTTATGAGAAACGGCGTAGGGAGCTGGGTATGTTTAGCCTGGAGAAGAGAAGGTTAAGGAGTGATATGATAGCCATGTTCAAATATATAAAAGGATGTCATATAGAGGAGGAAGAAAGGTTGTTTTCTGCTGCTCCTGAGAAGAGGACACGGAGCAATGGATTCAAACTACAAGAAAGAAGAGTCCACCTAAACATTAGGAAGAACTTCCTGACAGTAAGAGCTGTTCGACAGTGGAATTTGCTGCCAAGGAGTGTGGTGGAGTCTCCTTCTTTGGAGGTCTTTAAGCAGAGGCTTGACAGCCACCTGTCAGGAATGCTTTGATGGTGTTTCCTGCTTGGCAGGGGGTTGGACTGGATGGCCCTTGTGGTCTCTTCCAACTCTATGATTCTAAACACACCCAAATATTCCCAGCATGGGAAGTGTATATAACAGGGAAATCTGGAGGTGGTGTCTCTGCTCCCTCTGGTGGCCACACTTAACACTGCTTCCAACTTTGCGACACCAGATCCTGCCAGGATTTTTGTTTTTTTCAGGGTGTGACACCTCTAAATCTCAGGCTGGTTTCTGGCTTTCCTTGACAAATGAACTAAAGAAAACTGTGTGCCATGCAAGCGATCTAGCAGAGGCGATGGTCGACTCTTGCCTTCGTTAAAATGCCGGTTCCATCACTGCCTGAGAGCCATTTTTCATGCGAAGCTGTGCATGTATGTTTTAAAGCAGAACCCCCAAGTGTCCCTATCTCCCAGGGACAGTCCCGGATTTATAGACGCTGCCCTGGTTTCTGTTCGATCCTGGAATGTCCCACTATTCCTTAGGACATTCCTATTTTGCTATTGACCAAACGCAGCCAGGACCTAAGTATTGCCCCCGCCGCTTTTGAGCTCCTGGCAGCGATATCCATGATAAAGGATCTCTGCTTCATTTCATTTATTTTCACATCCAAGCAGCTACAGCAGCACTCCTCAGTGGATCAGGAAAGCAGTGCTGGGGGGGGGGGGGGAGGTATGTCACAATGCATGCTTTAGCTGAGATTGGACTAGATGACCGTTGAGATCCCTTCCAACTCTACAATTCTCAGATTTTATAGAATCATAGAATCATAGAGTTGGAAGAGACCACAAGGGCCATCCAGTCCAACCCCCTGCCAAGCAGGAAACACCATCAAACCATTCCTGACAGGTGGCTGTCAAACCTCTGCTTAAAGACCTCCAAAGAAGGAGACTCCACCACACTCCTTGGCAGCAAATTCCACTGTCGAACAGCTCTTACTGTCAGGAAGTTCTTCCTAATGTTTAGGTGGAATCTTCTTTCTTGTAGTTTGAATCCATTGCTCCATGTCCTCTTCTCAGGAGCAGCAGAAAACAACTTTTCTCCCTCCTCTATATGACATCCTTTTATATATTTGAACATGGCTATCATATCACCCCTTAACCTTCTCTTCTCCAGGCTAAACATACCCTAAGCCGTTCCTCATAAGGCATCGTTTCCAGGCCTTTGACCATTTTGGTTGCCCTCCTCTGGACACGTTCCAGCTTGTCGGTATCCTTCTTGAACTGTGGTGCCCAGAAAATGATTCTAACCTTTCCTCCTCCACTCTTTCCCAAAGCTGAATCCTGCCCCAATTCTTACCCCACTCAGAGGGAAATTAGGAATACAAACAATATGTTTTGCATTCCCTCCATCCCTTATGTGAATGACGGGACCAGTGATGCATTCTAGACAAAAAGGCATTCTTGGCATCCCTGGGGAAAACACCCTTTGGGACCAGGGTTGGAAAACAGGTACCCGGTAAACATCACAGTGGGATGCTGTGACCGGAAGATTGGATGCATTCATCTGCCCCTCAAATATAAAAGCATTATAAGAAAAAACTGCTCCCTTTCCCTTATGGGGTACCCAAGAGCCCATATAGAGTCCTTATGTAGGTTCGCTGTCGGTAGGAGAAAATAACAGAGGCCAACCAGAGAATACTGAGAAGCAAAGCAGCTAGTAAGCCTGATCTTTATTAAACTGTTGCAACAGGGTCCTCACTCACCCCATGCAGGAGGGAGGAGGAACCCAGAACAATGGTGTGCAAGCCCTTATATAGACTTTAGAAAATTGCCACCCTGTTGCTCAAGACCACCCCCCAATACATCACACATACATCACAGAAGGGGTGGTCTACAGCAGAATCCTGTCTGGCAGGAAACCTGTTGATGGGTTTACCTGGAGAGCCTGGCCATAATTTTGTGATGATAAATACTTAATTCCTGAGTCCATGTCACAGGCCCATTCTATTCATACCCAATTGTGCCCTTAAGGCAGATTTTGTGAGCACAGAGACAATGGGGAGGTTTCCCCATTTCCTTCGTCCTTGCAGAGAAACATTTGAGGTCAATTTGGGAGAGTCAAAATGGTTTCAGGCTTTTTCCTGTACTGTTTCAGACATGTGGTTTATATATTTATGTGGTGAGCTCCCGTTGCTCAGTCCCAGCTCCTGCCAACCTAGCAGTTCGAAAGCACGTCAAAGTGCAAGTAGATAAATAGGTATTGCTGCAGCGGGAAGGTTTTCCGTGCGCTGCTCTGGTTCGCCAGAAGCGGCTTAGTCATGCTGGCCACATGACCTGGAAGCTGTACGCCGACTCCCTCGGCCAGTAAAGCGAGATGAGCGCCGCAACCCCAGAGTCGGTCATGACTGGACCTAATGGTCAGGGGTCCCTTTATCTTTATGTGTTTGCATGGTACATTTACGAACATTTACTTTACATATGATATTTGAGGCCTTAAATTCTTATAACAAGCACCTTCTTTATGGTTTCCAGAATCTACTATCTGCCAGCAAGGAGTTTACAAGGCCAAACCTATTTCGTTTCAGCAGTATGCCTGTATCTTTGGGTGATGCCTCCTCCTGCCTGGGCCTCTGCCGTTGTTTTCCTGAGTCTCTCTGAACCTGAGCACCCTAACATTGTCCCACAACATTATCAACCGCAGCCGATCTCTTCTGTATGTTTATGAAATGACTTTGTGCTTGGTCTGACTGACCATATTTATCTTCACATTGCATCACCACGAGCAATGTTTTGTGGGATTCCCTTGCAGGAAAAAAGAAATAAAAACAAAACATTTTTTTTAAAAAAAAACACCCTCCCCTTTGAAACAACAACAACTAGCCATCTTCGGTTACATTTTCCTAGTGTGACACCAAAAGTAAAACCAACACCAGTATTGTTATGAGCAGGCACGAGGGCGAGAACAGGGAGTTTTCCACCTCTGGTAACCGCTAAACATGCAAGGCTGCACAAAACCAGTGTTTTATCTTTTCGAATCTGGCAAAAACAGGAGGCAGGGCTGCTTGTGATCATGTCTGAAGGAGCGTTGTTCCAGGTCGGAGACCAGCAGGGTCAGATCTCAAGAGTCCCAGGGGCCACAGACAAGTGTTGCAGCCTAAGGCAGCAAGGGCAGTGCAATGGAAGACACCGGAATGCCTGAAGCAAAGAACCTGAATCCTATTTCTCTTCCCTACCAGTTTCCATGGAGCGAGTGCACAACTGACCAGGAATTTTCCCCTCACTAGCATCACTGAACTAATGAGATGTGCAATTATATGCATACAGCTCCCATTTGTTTTGATGGTTGCCAAAGCTGCTTCTAAGTCTCAGATTCTAAGCTGTAGGCCATGTCCACACTGCACATTTAAACCACTGTGATACCACTTTAAACACCCATGGCTACCCCAAAGAATTCTGAGGGCTATAGTTTGTTAGGGG
The DNA here is from genome assembly GCA_034641385.1 of Darevskia mixta. Taxonomy (NCBI): domain Eukaryota; kingdom Metazoa; phylum Chordata; class Lepidosauria; order Squamata; family Lacertidae; genus Darevskia; species Darevskia mixta. The sequence continues at coordinate 2,344,756 of JAWWNH010000017.1, read as the reverse complement.
TGCTGAGAGTTGTTATTCCCCTCACAGAGTTACCGTTCTGAGTGGTTTAACAACCATTTTCTCTTCACAGGGAATTCTGGGAATTGGAGCTCTGTGAGAAGAATAGGGGTCCCCTAACCAGTGCCTTTTCCCCCCTTTAAAAATGTTTAGGGGTACTCTCATTTTGACTCAAGAAAATCACCATTTTATAGTTCAAATTGGGGGAAATAAATACAGTAAATGGACAAAAGTACAAAGATTCACAAAAATGTTTAGGGGTAGGCGTACCCCCAGAAAAAAACACTGCCCTAACAACTCTCAGCACCTTCAACGAACTACAGCTCCCAGAAACCTTTGGGAGAAGCCAGAAGTGTTTAAAATGGTATCATAGGGCTTTAAATGTGTGGAAAGTGGTGATAGGGGGCAGATCCTGAGAACTCAGGGCTAAGTAGAGAATGGGGCTGGTAGCACCCACTGGGTGGGTGAGTGCAAAGGATGGCAGGTCTCCCTGTGCAACATAGACATGGGTGCTCAAACAACTGGATATACTTTAGTTTCATAAAATGTTATGATCCACCGAGGACCATTTATGACCCGCTATAATATCGCGTTTCACTTTAGGCTAACCTTTGTCAGCCTTTTCATGTGTAACAAAAACAGTATATGGATCCCACAGTATGTTCTGAAGGCACATGAGGCCACTGCTGTCCTTGAAGCTAAGCAGGTCCAAGTCTGGCCAATGTACGGATGGGAGACTTTCAGGGATATATATGCTGCTTTGGGTTGCCAGATGGAAGAAAGGGGAGATATAAATGTAAGGATTTTTTTTTTTAAGTACGTGTCCTTTCCTATGTCTGCAATGACTCACGGTTTTAAGCAAATTAATCTGACTTCACTTTACACGAGTAGGGGGAGTAAAACGGAAAATATTCTGCCCCCTCATCCAAAGTTTCCACCCCTTCCACAGCAGTCTTTTAATTTGCAATGGATATAATTCATTCATTTTAACAACTGTGTTGTTATTACTACTTACTGCAGTCCAGTGTTTTCTGTGCAAACTATTTTTTGTCCAGACCTAATTTGTGGCCATCCTATCCCCAACCCCACCCATCTTCAAGCATGGTTGCAGTACCAGTCTGTCCACTGTAAACTGGCAAAATACTAAGGATTTTTCAGGGCTACTGTTCCTTTAATTAGTGGTTTCCACCTTGTTGCTTTTTAAAGTGGCTAGTTTGCTTTTTTCCTGATCCGTAATTAATCCCTGTTTTGGGGTGGGGGTTAAGAACTCCTCTTTGTAGCCAGAGCAACTGCTCATTATTTTTATATTTTGTTTTTTTGGGGGAGTGCAATTTTGCTACTGGGAAGATAAAACGTAAAATAAATTAATGAGCAACTGCTCTAGCTGCAAACAGCAAAAAGTTAATTAAACCTGCCCACCTACCCCCCAGTGGGAAAGAGGAGGCAATTAAGGACTTATTCAGGCATGTTGAGGCCAAGGTAGCCACAGGAAGCAATCAATTATCTGCTTTAAAATAAAGAGGCAAGGAGGAACCAATTAATTAAAGGGGCAGTTGAAGGGAGATGGGAGACTTTGCCGAATGGGATTTACTCCTGAGTAAACATATGGTGGGCTCTGGCTTATTCGGACAGACATTTCTGAATTTTTATGAAGGATTTCTATTTTAAGTTTTGTGGGAAATCACCCTTTAAAATCTACTAACGGATTCCAGAAAAGCAATCCTTAGTTGTTCTCACTTGGAATGAAAGACAGTCCATGAGCAAGTGGCTAAAATGGTGAATTGTGCCCCTGCCCCATAGTAGGTCAGAATCTTCCATCTGCTGCTCTTAATGACAGTCATAGTCACCATGTACAGAGTTTAACTGATCATGATTCATGCTAGGGGCCACCCCCCCCAAAAAAAAACCCAAATACACCCTAGATGAGGATAATGAATTGTTAGTCAAAATGACCTTCCTTATCACCCAGGGATGTGGCAATAAGGTTGCAAACCCTCCAACATTTCTCCGATGTTTGCAATAAAAAAGGTAAAGGACCCCTGACAGTTAAGTCCAGTCGCGAACGACTCTGGGGTTGCGGCGCTCATCTCGCTTTACTGGCCGAGGGAGCCAGCGTTTGTCCGCAGACAGTTTTTCTGGGTCATGTGGCCAGCATGACAAAGCCGCTTCTGGCAAACCAGAGCAGCACACGGAAACGCCGTTTACCTTCCCGCCGGAGCGGTACCTATTTATCTACTTGCACTTTGACGTGCTTTCGAACTGCTAGGTTGGCAGGAGCAGGGACCGAGCAACGGGAGCTCACCCCATCGCGGGGATTCGAACCGCCGACCTTCCAATCAGCAAGCCCTAGGCTCAGTGGTTTAGACCACAGCGCCACCCACACCCCCAATGTTTGCAATAGAGATGTCCTATTCCATTATTCTTATTATTACCCGCCCATCTGATTGAGTTTCCCCAGCCACTCTGGGTAACTACCAACATATATAAAAACGTAATAATAAAACATTAAACATTTTTTTAAAAAAACTTCCCTATACAGAGCTGCCTTCAGATGTCTTCTAAAGGTTGTATAGTTACTTATCTTCTTGGCTCGGGAGTCACATAATTGCATACCCACCAATATTTATCCGAAGAAAACAGGGACATGCTAAGGAAAAGTGGGATATTCCCGGATCAAATCAGAAACTGGAACAGCTTCTGTAAATCCGAAACTGTCCCTGGAAAATAGGGACACTTGGAGGGTCTGAATCTGGTTGCATTCAGAAGGTCCCAGGTTCAATCCTGGCATCTACAGGGAGTGCTGGAAAAGAACACTGAGCGAAGTCATCTGACCAGCTTCTTATGTTCCTATTTTTTTCTCTCTCTCACACACAAACACATGTGCACACACAGCTCCTAGCTGACAATGACGTCGTCCTAAAGGCATAGGAACAAATTCATGCTTTTTGTGGTCTCCATGATATTTACCTGTGGTATATAATGAGGGGAAATGGGGGGTTATCACACAAACATGGGTTAATCTTGTTCACACCTGAAAGAGGAAAATAATCAGTAAGTGTCTCTGACTGTATGAACTTACTTGCCCTCTAGTTTCAGCAGTTCGTATCCAGATTTTGCTTCTGCTGAGAAGCAAAATGACTATAGAAGCTTATACTTGCCCACAAATACGGAAAATAAAGCAAATCATACATCAGGTGATGGGTTACCAGCTAGTGACCGGGAACTTACAGCACGAGTGCTAGACCTGTTTGGGTCATCAGCAATTTTGGTTTAACTGAAATATGTATCTGTGGCTTTCAAAAGCTTTCCAGGAATACAGTTGTGTTGAAGGATATTTTAACCTGAGTCTTTGCAAAATGACAAACTCTATTTCTTAGGAAAACAGGACCTCGTCTTATTCTGTGGAAGGAGATGGGACTTGCAAGGGTGCCAACTTGAATAAAATATGGGTGGGTGTGTGCTGACTGGGGTTAATGTTAGTTTAGTCAGTGCTATTTTTCTAGAGTGCTGGAGGAGACTCCTGAGAGTCCCATGGACTGCAAGAAGATCAAACCTATCCATTCTGAAGGAAAGCAGCCCTGAGTGCTCACTGGAAGGACAGATCCTGAAGCTGAGGCTCCAATACTTTGGCCACCTCATGAGAAGAGAAGACTCGCTGGAAAAGACCCTGATGTTGGGAAAGATTGAGGGCACAAGGAGAAGGGGACGACAGAGGACGAGATGGTTGGACAGTGTTCTTGAAGCTACAAACATGAGTCTGACCAAACTGCGGGAGGCAGTGGAAGACAGGAGTGCCTGGTGTGCTCTGGTCCATGGGGTCACGAAGAGGCGGACACGACTAAACAACATTTTTCTAGAGAAAGAGGTGCTGGAACTCACCATGAAGCCTCCCTTGTTCTCTTAGAATAGCAATGGCACCCACCTGAGAGGTGACAGAACTGAGTTCTGTTGAGTTTTGGCGGCGGGGGGGGGGGGGGCATGGCTGTAGTCAGTGCCAGATTTACGTATAAACTACCGATAAACAAGCTACAGCTTAGGACCCCACTCTCTTGGGGGCCCCAAAAAAATTTAAAGGAAAAAAAACCTGGATGTACATTTCTAAAAGATAAGATAAAAAACAAATAAAATAAAACCTACATACAGCAACAGTGTTTTGTGTTGTGTAGGCTCCTATGATGTAAGTAATGGGCCCTGCCTGCTAGCCTGTTCCCTAAAATATCACTGGTTTGCTCATTTCTATATATAGGGTGCCTACATTCTGCATGTGCAAATGGCTTTAGATACCTATTAGGTCCATAAATTAAGGTAAAGGTAAAGGGACCCCTGACCATTAGGTCCAGTCGTGTCCGACTCTGGGGTTGCGGCGCTCATCTCGCTTTATTGGCCGAGAGCCGGTGTACAGCTTCCGGATCATGTGGCCAGCTTGACTAAGCCGCTTCTGGCGAACCAGAGCAGCGCCCGGAAACGCCGTTTACCTTCCCGCCAGAGCGGTTCCTATTTATCTACTTGCACTTTGACGTCCTTTCGAACTGCTAGGTTGGCAGGAGCTGGGATTGAGCAATGGGAGCTCACCCCGTCGCAGGGATTCGAACCGCCGACCTTCTGATCAGCAAGCCCTAGGCTCTGTGGTTTAACCCACAGCGCCACCTGGGTCCCCTAGGTCCATAAATTACCATATAGCATATATTCAACACAAAAAACAGTGACAATTTGTTGTTGACAAAGGACAGCTGGACATATAAAGGGCCCCATTACCTTCAGTAGCTTAGGACCTCATCAAACCTAAATCCAGCCCTGGCTGTAGTCCAAAACGCCTGGAGGGCACTAGTTTGGGGAAGGAAATTCCAGGTAAGCTGTAAAGTACCTGTACAGAGCAGCTCTTTTCCTCTGTGTGGTTTAAAAGGAACGAGGCAGTAGGCAGGGAAATGGTTAAGCCCCTTTCCCTCCTCTGCTTTTCCGTTCCCAGTTGTGCTCACCTGAAGCTGCTTTTCCAATTCAGAGCAGACCAGCGGACAACTGTTATTTGGGCCAGCCCACCCATGGGATAAGGTGCCCAGGTGGCAGGTTCCACAGTGGCAGCAGATCCAGCCTACAATGAATTCTTCGTGTCCCAGTGAACTATGTATGGGAGTAAAAAATAATATTTTGTTCATGGACAAATTGAGTGGGTAGGTGGGAGGGAGGGGGCTTGGAAAGCCACAAAAAACCTTTCGGTATCATAGCAGAGGCAATAGGGAATCATGTATGTAAAAATTAGTGGAACCTTTTTTTCATCGAGGGGAGGGGCAGAATCCACAAAATAACTTTTGACATCAGAACATTATGGCTGAAGGTGAGCAGGTCTAGATTGACTGAGGAACAGATGGGTTAATAGATGTGGTAAAGGTAAAGGTAAAGGGACCCCTGACCTTTCGGTCCAGTCGTGTCTGACTCTGGGGTTGCGGCGCTCATCTCGCTCTATAGGCCGAGAGCCGGCGTACAGCTTCCGGGTCATGTGGCCAGCATGACTAAGCCGCTTCTGGCGAACCAGAGCAGCGCACAGAAACGCCGTTTACCTTCCCGTCAGAGCGGTTCCTATTTATCTACTTGCACTTTGATGTGCTTTCGAACTGCTAGGTGGGCAGGAGCTGGGACCGAGCAACGGGAGCTCACCCCGTCGCAGGGATTCGAACCGCCGACCTTCTGATCAGCAAGCCCTAGGATCTGTGGTTTAACCCACAGCGCCACCTGGGTCCCAATAGATGTGGTAGTGAATGGCATTCAGTGTTATGGAGTCTAATGCTTTATATATTGTATTCTTTCTGGATGTTTGTTTTTATTGGTTTTATTACTTATCGTTTCATATATGCTTTTATTGGCTTTTTCTTTGTAAACCACTTTGCCTTTTTTAAAAAAATATATGAAAAGTGGTATATAAATGCTTTTAGCAAATAATAACAAATGGTATTACAGAAGGGGACCCATAGGAGCAGTTAATTATTTTAGAACAAACGTCTAAAAAAATCAAATGACAAATTTGGAGGGGTCTTGGGAGGCCACAAAAAACTTACTGGGGTGCAGATGTAGCCTGTAAGCCAGAGCTTTCCAAACTTTTCATGTTGGTGACACACTTTTTAGACATGCATCATTTCTCGACACAGTAATTCAGTTTTACTAGCAAACCGGAGGTTAAACAAACTCCTTTCCAGTCCCAGGAGCAGCGTGGAGAGCCTTTGCATGACACGCCGACACACTAACTCATGGGTAGGCAAACTAAGGCCTGGGGGCCAGATCTGGCCCAATCGCCTTCTCAATCCGGCCCGTGGATGGTCCGGTAATCAGCATGTTTTTACATGAGTATAATGCATCCTTTTATTTAAAATGCATCTCTGGGTTATTTGTGGGGCACAGGAATTCGTTCATTTCCCCCCCTCAAAATATAGTCCGGCCCCCCACAAGGTCTGAGGGACGGTGGTCCGGCCCCCTGCTGAAAAAGCTTGCTGACCCCTGTCGCAACACAGTTTGGAAAGTGTTGCTGTAACAAACCCAGATATACATAATCATTTATTGAAAATCTACAGGCATAAATCTGTTGCATATCTTAATAGCTACAGTAATGGAACCATTTTCAAACAGGTTTGTGTTATTAGATTTAACTTCCCGGTATCCCTTTTTCTCTACCTGGCATTCTTCTGCTTTCAAGTATGTTCACTGCATATGAAAATAATTCCATCTCCCTTTTGACATTTCCAAAATTTACCTTGTATAATTGTATAGTTGATATATGCTGACACACCATCCTTTTAACAGTTATCTTGATAACTTACACAAAGTGTAATGTTAATTACTGCCTTGCACATATACTCCGACATCAAATGTTACATTGTTTCATGAATCTTGTCCCCATTTTATCATAGCATTTCCTTGCAATAAAGTCATCGTGATATGTTTAAAAGATATAATTTTTCAAGATAGTATAGTCACATAATTGAAATCCATTTCTCTATAGCTTCTTGTGGAAGCTACATAACTGCAGATATTCAAACCACAGAAATAGAGGATACTAAGAATAGAGTAACTACCATGCCTTTTTAAAATTTCAAACCTTCTAAAACTGGTAATTCGAACTCTTTTTACTTGCAGATATAGCTGGTCAAGATATTCTTTTTCTATATTTATCACAGTTCCTTCTTAAATTCTTAAATTGTCTATTAAAAATATGCTCACAATTCCATTACTCCATTATTCCATTACTCACTAAATACAACTATATGTTTCTCATCTGCCATCACTTTTTTCTTAATTCTTGCTTATTTCTTGGTCCATAAAACCTTTTTATTAGTCTATTCCATTTTCTTATTTCACTTTCTTCCATTTTTATTGGCAAATCCTAAAAGCTAAAGTAGAATGCTCTTTGGTACTTTGTTACAAGTTAAATTAAAAACAACAATAATACTTGAATAGACATTTTCAGGGCTATCTATTGCTTTCTCTGATCATGACTTTAATTATGGCCATTTCATACAGACCCTCCAAGTGTCCTAATTTCCAGGGACAGTCCCAGATTTACAGAAGCCATTCTGGTTTCTGATTTGATCCAGCATTGTCCCGCTTTTTCTTAGGATGTCCCTATTTACATCAGATAAATGTTGGAGGGTATCTTTCATGCATTATATGCAACGAAATCTGGCATCTTGGCTGGTATCCACTGGTAGACCTTCTACCTCTATGAATTTGCAGGTACTGGTAAAGAACCACATTGACGTTAGTTAAGTAATTTAGACACGGGTGGCGCTGTGGTCTAAACCACTGAGCCTAGGGCTTGCTGATCAGAAGGTTGGCGGTTCGAATCCCCGCGATGGGGTGAGCTCCTGTTGCTCGGTCCCAGCTCCTGCCAACCTAGCAGTTCGAAAGCACGCAGTGCAAGTAGATAAATAGGTACCCTTCCAGTGGGAAGGTAAACGGCGTTTCCGTGCGCTGCTTTGGTTCGCCAGAAGTGGCTTAGTCATGCTGGCCACATGACCTGGAAGCTGTATGCCGGCTCCCATGGCCAATAATGCGAGATGAGCGCGCAACCCCAGAGTCATCCACGACTGGACCTAATGGTCAGGGGTCCCTTTACCTTTTACCTTTAAGCAGTTTAGGGTTTGGTGAATTCCAAAGAACTTGCAGGGCTCTTTTTTGAGCCGAAACTCACTGTAACTCAGTTCCGGCACCTCTCGGGTGGGCGCCATTGCAATTATAAAAGAACAAGGGAGGTGTTCGTGGTGAGTTCTGGCACCTCTTTTTCTAGAAAAATAGCACTGCAGATAAGTTAAGTAGGTCAGGCTGGTGTAGCAAGAACAACCTGGACATGTTAAACCTTTGCAGATTTCTGATGGCTATGAGCTTCCTGGGCTAGAGGCTACGTCACTTTCACACAGCTTTATCTTTACTTCTCTGAAAATGCCTTTCTGTGAGAGCTTTTCTCGGTACCCTCTGACCCAAGATTCCCTATATGGGTCTTGTGCGACCTTCCATCAGCCATCGATGTGCTGCTGGTCAGGGTTAGCGCTAGAGATTATAAACAAGAAGCCACAGTAGAGTCAGCGTTTAAAATGGGTTGAAACAGAGACAACAGAGACGTCAAATCTAAAGATAGAGCCACATGCTGAGTAAAACAGAGCCTCCGGATGGAGCCATCATTTCACAGAAGCTCACTCAGCACAAAAGCCACTAGGCCAGAAATGCCTCTTGAACCAGAGCTCCCATTCCCACATGACGCCTCAACCTTAGTTCCCTGCTTGTTGATCTTACTCCCACTTTGCATTAGTGCTTCCAACTCACCTGCGTGGATTGTCTTATCTCCTGGCAAGTTACAGGAAATGCAACCAATGTGAGCTGGCACTCAGGGACTGATCGGTAACGCTGCCAGGTCCGTTCAACAATCAGGATAAAAGGATAACGTTGTATGGAAACGTTCAGCCCCCTTTGATAGCTGTGCAAAATTGAAATCAGGATATGTATTTACATCTGGGAACAGTTTCGCTTGTAAAGAATATAAGCAATAGGATTCCATGAGTATTTGGCCCCATCTGCATTATACATTTAGTACCATGACACTTAAAACCCATGGTTCCCAATGTGGGGCACATGCCCCACAGGGGGGCAATTTGATTTTTAAAGGGGGCAATTCAAGAATGAATTATTAACAGTGAATGGCCTTTTAGGCTTCCTCCATGTGAATAGTTCACTTTTTGAATAATAAGGATTATATGTCACAAGAGGGGTGGGGCACCAGGATTTTAGAGATGCTTAGGTGGGACCCAGGTGCCGCTGTGGGTTAAACCACAGAGCCTAGGGCTTGCTGATCAGAAGGTCGGCGGTTCGATTCCCTGCGACGGGGTGAGCTCCCGTTGCTCGGTCCCAGCTCCTGCCAACCTAGCAGTTCGAAAGCATGTCAAAGTGCAAGTAGATAAATAGGAACTGCTCTGGCGGGAAGGTAAACGGCGTTTCCGTGCGCTGCTCTGGTTCGCCAGAAGCAGCTTTGTCATGCTGGCCACATGACCTGGAAGCTGTACGCCGGCTCTCGGCCAATAAAGCGAGATGAGCGCCGCAACCTCAGAGTCGGACACGACTGGACCTAATGGTCAGGGGTCCCTTTACCTTTACCTAGGTGGGGCATGGCCGAAAAAAGGTTGGGAATCACTGCTTTAAAGAGTCATGGTTTTTCCCAAAGAATCATGGGGACTGTAGTGTGTTACGGGTGTTGAGAGATTTTAGCAGACCCCTATTCCCCTCCCAGAGCTACAATTCGCAGAGTTCACTGGGAAGAGAAATTGCTTGTTAAACAACTTTGGGAGTTGTAACTCTGTAAGGGAAATAGGCGTCTCCTAAGAACAGGGCCGGCCCACCCAGGAGGCAAGATGAGGTGACTGCCTCAGGCGGCAGGATCCACAGGGGCAGCAGATCCTGATGATCTCCCAGTTCCTGACGTAGATCTTCCCTCACCCTTTCTTCGTTGGTGCCATTTTGGGGTCCACCTCAGATGCCAAAATTTATTGGGCTGGTCCCGCCTAACAACCCTCAACACCTTTAACCAACTATAGTTCCCAGGATTCTCTGGGGGAAGCTATGACTGTTTAAAACGGTATGATACTGCTGTAAATGTATAGTGCACACGGTGCCTTTCATGCAACTCCATTTCTCTTGCCCTCTCCTGCACATTCTTAATGGACATCTCCACATTTTCAAAGCAACATCAGCATCGCCACGTTCTGACTTAACCAAGATAAAGAAACCGTACCATAAAAGGGAAAAGATGAAAGAAGAGCACCAAAGAAATCGTGTGATAAAAGGGTAGAGATCAAAGAAAAACACCCAGGGCGCTTCCTGAGAAACTGGCCCTATGTACATTTTCCACTGCAAGCAAAACCATGAAGAAAAACAACGGTTACTGAGTGGACCGAATGAGATGGAAACAGTTTCCATTGCAAGTTGCTTTCTAGAACTCACTCGGCTGCCTTCCTGCACATGGCTCAGCCTGGGGCTGATTTCTTGGCTGTGACGTTGCTCACTTCAGCGCCGCCAGGAAACCAGCAGCCCACCTGCAATATAAGGGTGACTACGGAAGTCTTTGATCAGAGATCCACCTCCATTTCCTTAGCCTCTGGTTCTTGTGTGGTCCAGTCTGCAGCTCCCCTTTCAAAACCTTCCCTTGCCAGCCAGAGGGAGGAGGAGGAGAAACGTGAGGGCACTCACCCTGTGACACCACCATGACTTTACTATTCTTCTGGACTATTGTCCTCAATCTTCAGCTGACTATTGGTAAGGAAAGAGAAGAGTGGCCCAGGATACCTGAGGGCAGGGTGGGGTTAGTGGTTGCTGTAGGCTTTGCTCCAGCTTTTTTTGCATTTGAGCTCCTGCAGGAGGTCCGCTCTCCATCTCTGTTCCATGCTCTTAAGCAGGGGTAGGCAACCTAAGGACCGGGGGCTGGATCCGGCCCAATCGCCTTCTCAATCCGGCCCGCGGACGGTCCGGGAATCGGCGTGTTTTTACATGAGTAGAACGTGTGTTTTTATTTAAAATGCATCTCTGGGTTATTTGTGGGGCCTGCCTGGTATTTTTACATGAGCAGAAGGTGTGTTTTTATTTAAAATGCATCTCTGGGTTATTTGTGGGGCATAGGAGTTTGTTCATCCCCCCCCCCCCAAAAAATATAGTCCGGCCCACCACATGGTCTGAGGGATGGTGGAACAGCCCATGGCTGAGAAAGGTTGCTGACCCCTGCTCTCAAGCAACAAAGACCCACCCCTTCCAGACCCTAATTTCACTCCCTCCGTTTTATCACCGCGACAGACCTTGGTGGCATAGGCTAGGCTGAGAGATATCGTCCTCTCGGCCATGTTTGTAACCCCATCTTTTCCTTGATTGGCCCCACAACCTTCTTGCAGCCCAAAATGTTCCTTGTGCACCAGGAGAAGCATGCAGGGTATGGGCTGAAGAAGGCGGACGAGCTCTGCTTCCTTGTCACCTGAGTCGTCGGAGGTTGAAGAGCAGCTCCAGGCAGCTGCACAAGGGATTAGCTCTCCGCTGGGTGCATCATGGAGACAGGTAAAGCGCCCATTTCTATGCACTCAGGGATGGGGGGGGAGAGGGGGCTTTCTATTACTTTTATTTACCACTTCCTCTTCCTTCCCCTCTACTCCTTCCATTTCACCTACCCCCACCTCCCTCCTGTAACCCCTTTCTGGGCTATCGCCCCACTCGTCCAGCACTAACAGTTGCGTTTCCTCCTCCATTTTCCTCAGCTCCCACAGGAGACGCCACTTGGTGCTCATGGTGGAGCCAAGCGGCGTCAAGAAAATGGCCCGTTCCACGATGCACCGAGCAACCGTCTGGGACCCTGGCTTCATCCGTGGGAATTTTTCGCTCAGGATTGAGCCGCTGCGGAAAGAGGACGCAGGAACCTACGTGGCCGTGGTGACATTTGCCAAAGAGGTGTTGCGCTGCCAGCTGGAGCTTGGCGTGGTTTCAGGTAGGTGAATCTGACAGCTGGCAGCGGCTGCAGGAAATACAGTAGCCAGATTCTGTCAAGCAAGGTATCTGAAGAACTACTTTGGAACGTAGAAAGGAGAGCATGGGCGAGGGTAGACAAATCCTTCGCCATCTTCCCTTGCTGCCATTTTTCTAAGCCCTACTCACTTCCAAGGAGGGACCCAGGTGGTGCTGTGGGTTAAACCGCAGAGCCTAGGGTTTGCTGATCAGAAGGTCGGCGGTTCGAATCCCTGCGACGGGGTGAGCTCCCGTTGCTCGGTCCCAGCTCCTGCCAACCTAGCAGTTCCAAAGCACGTCAAAGTGCAAGTAGATAAATAGGAACCGCTCTGGCGGAAAGGTAAACGGCGTTTCTGTGCGCTGCTCTGGTTCGCCAGAAGCGGCTTCGTCATGCTGGCCACATGACCCGGAAGCTGTACGCCGGCTCCCTCGGCCAATAAAGGGAGATGAGCACCGCAACCCCAGAGTCGGACACGACTGGACCTAATGGTCAGGGGTCCCTTTACCTTTACTCACTTCCAGCATCGGAGGTGGGCTGGGAGAAAAGTTATTCAAGAGATGGAGTGTAAAGAGGGGAGGGAATGGCAGGGGCGTTTCTAGACTTGCGGTGCAGGCCTGTGAGGCAAGTTGGCATAAATTGGCAGGTGGTTCTGGGCAAATTAAGATGGCGGATGGCTCAAGTATCACTGGCACTGCACTTTGCAGAAAACACACCCACCCTGGTAAGTAAGGGATGGAAGGATCTGTCAATTTCAGTCCACTTTGATTCTCATTTTTCAAATCTTAGATTCAATTCTCTACGTTTTTGCAGCGATTTGCATTTTTTTAAAAAAATCCTCATGGAAATGCACTGGCATTTTCATGGGAGTTTCTCCCAATAAATAGATACTGATTCGACTGTATCCTTGCAAGTGGCAAGATTTTTAACATCTGTGTTGTCTTATAAGAGGTGAAATGGAATGCTACAGGAATTTTTTTTATATGTATAATAAATAATAATAATAATAATAATAATAATAATAATAATAATAATAATTTATTATTTGTACCCCGCCCATCTGGCCGGGTCCCCCCAGCCACTCTGGGCGGCTTCCAACAAACACTAAAATACATTAAAACATCACACATTAAAAACTTCCCTAAACAGGGCTGCCTTCAGGTGTTTTCTAAATGTCAGGTAGTTATTTATCTCTTTGACATGGGATGGGAGGGTGTTCCACAGGGTGGGCGCCACTACCGAGAAGGCCCTCTGTCTGGTAACCTGTAGCTTTGCTTCTTGCAGTAAGGGAACCACCAGAAGGCCCTCGGCGCTAGATCTCAGTGTCCGGGCTGAACGGTGGGGGTGAAGACGCTCCTTCAGGTATACAGGACCGAGGCCGTTTAGGGCTTTAAAGGTCAGCACCAACACTTTGAATTGTGCTCGGAAACGTACTGGGAGCCAATGTAGATCTCTCAGGACCGGTGTTATGTGGTCATGGCGGCTACTCCCAGTCACCAGTCTAGCTGCCGCATTCTGGATAAATTGCAGTTTCCGGGTCACCTTCAAAGGTAGCCCCACATAGAGCGCATTGCAGTAGTCCAAGCGGGAGATAACTAGAGCATGCACCACTCTGGTAAGACAGTCTGCAGACAGGTAGGGTCTCAGCCTGCGCACCAGATGGAGTTGGTAGACAGCTGCCCTGGACACAGAATTAATCTGGGCTTCCATGGACAGCTGTGAGTCTATGTTTTATATGTATATATTACTGGTTGTATCTACCCAATACTGGCTGTGTCTATTTTGTATGTGCATATGAGCTTAAAGCTGCAATAAAATTATCTATCTATCTCCCAATAAAAGGCTTTTTTTGCATGCAGTTTTGACAGGTGAATGCATTTTTGCACGTCTTCTTCACTAATTTGTATGCACACTTTCCCCCAACAGAATGAATTTTGCAAACACTGTTTGACAAAATTCAGATAAGGGCAAACTTCAAAGGATGGCTGTGTTTCGGTTCTCATATTGTTTTGGAAAGTGTTGATTTTTATAAATTCACCTTTGAATGCAAACTGAATCTTAACAGCTGCTCCATCCCTACCTGAAAGCAAATATCTGTTGTTGTTCAAGTCTCTAAAAAAAGAGGGACGTGACAAGAGACCTGGAGAATGGTTTGTCTCCCCTCACCAATCCTCATTTGATATGTGAATGAGGCAGAATTCACCCCCTCTTGCAAAGGAAAGGTGACTGCACCATTTCATCTGCTATGCCCCTTGGACTTGACTGCTTTCTCCAGAAAGGAACAGATGGGAGATGTTAGGTATATGATGAAAGTCATATCTTGTGATCTGGACACCAGTGTATGATTCTCCTTTTCCTTCAGTGACGCCTGATTCTCCTGGTCCCCTGATTGAGTCTGAACCTATCCAGTTAACCTGCAACTCCACACATCCAGAAACCCCCCAAAGGATACGCTGGTTCCATGCAGGTCTCCTCATTGCCAGCTCTGGTCGGTTCTGTTCCCTGAACCAGACTCTGGTTATCTCCAGATCATTCAGGAGTGATTCTGGGCCCTGGGTCTGTGAACTCACCTTTGCAGATGGGGAGAGAATTTATGCCACGTACAACCTGAAAGTCATAGGTAAGAGTTACCTTTTGCTTTTCCAACCATAGAGTGCTTCCTCTTAGGATAAAAATACAATAAATAAATATTCTCTTGAAGAATCAGAACACATCTCCCTTCTAAATTCCTGCCGCCCCTGTTGTATTTTGTGGGATTCACACAATATAATGTCTCTCCCACCCCCAGGATTTGCTGAGCCAGCCGTATCTGTAGTCTATGCTGCAGCAGGATCTGATGCCCACCTGCCCTGCCTCCTGAACGACAATCCCATGGACTACAGCATTTCTAGGGTGGCAGTACGTTGGAGCTACGCAGCAAGGAGAGAACCAAAGGCAATAACCACCCTCAGTAATGGAAGCAACAGAAATTTTATCCTCCATCTTCCTGCAGTGGGTCTCGATGATGCAGGCCGGTACACCTGTGAGATCACCATTCAAGGAACAAACATCACGAAGAACATCACACTGGCAGTAATGACAGGTGAGGAGCAGTGGTGGCACCAGGATTATTTTTTTGCAGGGAGTGGGAGACATAGAAAGGGCAAAGTAGATTTCTAGGTTGGCGAGTTGTGTCCTGTGAGACGGATGGGTGTCTCCTCGGAAGTAAGCATCCACAAAACGCAGTCTGCTAAACTAATCACTTTATTTCATAACATTGATAATCCAGACCTTGCGATTATGCATCCGACCCCTCGGAGTCAGATCCTTCTAGTACGGATTTGCGGCTCCGCCCCCAGCATAGGAGCTTCGGAAAGCCTAGTCTCCGCCTCTCCTTTTTCCGCTTCCGCGCCCTTGACCTGGGCAGCCCTACGGCTCCCCCTTCCCTTTCGCTTTCACCTTCCCCGCTTGTGGTGTCTGATGCTCCGGTAGGCTCTCTAAGCCTCAACTCCTCCTCGGTCTCCATATTCTGATCCCTTCCCATTGGCTGTGCTAGCGCTCTGGTGGAGCTTTCCTCCCATTGCTGCACTACCTGCTCTGGCGTCAGCAGGGGCTGTGCCTGTTCCTGATCCCAGACCCTCAATAACTCTTCGGGCGTCAGCGGAGCCCTATCTAGGTCAGCTGTCTCCTCTGGCACCGCTTCGGAAACCGGCCAGCCCCTGACATCCATCCCCCCTTCCAAGCCCCCCTTCCCCTCCTGAAAAGGCACACCTGGTTGGGGCAGATTGGTTTCGGAGTCCCTTGCTAGATCTCCCAGCTCCCCCCAAGACTCGTCTGCTGTGTCAGGGGAGGAAGGGAAACCTAAGAATATTGTGGTGTCGCCACTGGACGATGAGGCAAACAGGTCTTCCCAATCCTCCCTGGCCATGGGTGGAGAAAGGGGTTCTGCACTCTCGGTCCCTTCTCCTACCATTGGGTACCCTTCACTCCCCCCTGATGGTGGGAAACCCCAGAAGTCCCCTTCCTCCGAGTCTGTGGGCTGAAACACGTCTCTCAGTTGCCAACGGTATGGTTTGGGCTTGTGCGGGAATAGTTCGTGAAATTCCCACACCAGATGCTCCTTGGTGACTTCCTCTGCCGGGATCCATGCATTTTCCGACGCTGGCTCCCCCTCCCACGCTACCAAATACTGCAGTTCATCCCCTTGCCACCTGGAGTCCAAAATCTCGGTGGCCTCGTTGAATAGTTCCGGTTCCACCATCGGTAACCCCTGCGACCCCTGCTGGTAGCCCTGTTGGTACCTGTGAGGTTCCCTGTACTTGGACAGGAGAGACCTGTGGAACACCGGGTGAATCCTCATGTCGTCCGTCAGTCGCAGTTTGAAAGCCACGGGGTTGATCTGCTCCACTACCTCAAAAGGCCCCAGTCTACGTTGCTGCAGCTTCTTGCACCTGCCGCGAATGGGCAGCCCTTGTGTGGACAACCATACCATATCTCCCACCTGGATGTCCTCCCCCTCCCTGCGGTGCCGGTCCGCTGCCGTCTTGTAGGCTGCTTTAGCCCGCTCCAAATTGTCAC
Organism: Darevskia mixta; assembly: GCA_034641385.1. NCBI lineage: Eukaryota > Metazoa > Chordata > Lepidosauria > Squamata > Lacertidae > Darevskia > Darevskia mixta. The sequence continues at coordinate 2,328,192 of JAWWNH010000017.1, read as the reverse complement.
TGAGCAATTGGTGCAATGCTTCCAACTCCTCAGCGAAATTCTGTGCAGCGGGCACGTCTCCATCCCCCTGTTCCCCCTCCCTTCCCGGAAAGGCCCTGGGGTGGCTGCCGTAGATCGCCTGGAACGGGGACATGCCTGCCGAGGAGTGTTGAGCATTGTTGTACGAAAACTCTGCAAGGGCGAGTTTGTCACTCCAGTCGCTGTGTTGCTGGGAAGCATAACAGCGCAGATACTGCTGCAGTATGGAATTAACACGCTCCGATTGACCGTTAGTTTGAGGATGGCGTGCTGAAGATAGACACACCTGCACCTTCAAGATCTGCATGAGCTTGCGCCAGAAACGGGAGGTAAATTGGGCGCCGCGATCCGAAATTACTCTCACTGGCATACCATGCAGCTTGAACACGTGCTGCATAAACAACCGGGCCGTCTCCTCCGCCGACACCACTTTGGGGCAGGCAATGAAGTGAGCCATCTTGGTCAGGAGATCCACTACGACTAGTACAGCCGTGTTGCCCTTGGACTTGGGGAGATCCGTGACAAAGTCCAGCGAAACCGCTTCCCAGGGCTTGCTTGGGGTGGGAAGCGGTTCCAGTAGTCCTGCTGGTACCCTTCTCTCCCCCTTGGCCCTTTGGCAGACCTCGCACCCCCTGACGTAGTCCTTAACGTCCTGCCTGACCTTTGGCCACCAGAATTCTCTAGTGACCAGTATCATGGTTTTGAATTGCCCAAAGTGCCCTGCTGTGGGGTTGTCATGAAGCTGTCTGAGAATTTTGGCCCTCATATCCTCCCCTGGCACATACAGTGCCCCCTTGTACACCAGTAGCCCCTCCTTTTCCTCAAACCCTCCTGCCCTGGGATTCCCCTCCTTGAGTTCCCTCAGTTTGTTCTGGGCAAAGGCGTCCGCCTGTGTGAGGCGCACCAGTTCTTCCCTACCACCCAATGTCGCCCCACACCGCCACTGTTCAGGCTTGAAGATGGCCCTTGCCACCGGAGGTCCTTCATCTTCCATGTATTCTGGCTTCCTGGATAGGGCGTCCGCCCTGCTGTTCTGCTCGCCAGGAACATACTGGATGTGGAAATTGAATTCCGCAAAAAACTCTGCCCATCGCATTTGGCGCTGGTTGAGCACTCTAGCCGTGCGCCAGTACTCCAGGTTCTTGTGATCAGTGTGAACCTGGATTTGGTGTTGCGCCCCCACCAAGAAGTGGCGCCAGTGTTTGAATGCTGCGACCACTGCCAACAGTTCTTTGTCCCAAATGGCGTAATGGGCCTCAGACCGGCTCAACTTCCTGGAATAGAACGCACAGGGCCGCCATTCCTTTGCTGGATCTTGCTGCAGTAGTATCGCTCCTATGGCTCGATCTGATGCATCTGTCTCTATTCTGATGGGCTTGCTGGGGTTCACATGCAGCAACTGCTCCTCTGAGGCGAAGACTTTCTTGAGTGTTTCAAAGGCTTGTTGCGCCTCGTCCGTCCACTTAAACTTCTTCTTGCCTCTCAAGCAGTCCGTAATTGGTGCTGTCATGTCTGCGAACGCCCTTACGAACTTGCGATAAAAATTTGCGAAGCCGACGAAGCGCTGCACGTCCTTCTTGGTCTTGGGGCTTTTCCATTGCAGGATCGCCTCCACCTTATTGGTATCCATGGCTATTCCTGTATCTGAGAGTCGGTAGCCTAGGAAGTCCACCTCCGTGGTGTGGAACCGGCACTTCTCCAGCTTGACCGCTAATTGGTGTTCCTGGAGTCTCTGCAGTACTTCCTTTACGTGGTGCACGTGCTCCTCTGGGTTCTGAGAGTACACCAGCACGTCATCTAAATAGACCACTGCCTGTTTGTACAGCAGGGGTCCCAACACGTGATGCATGAACGCTTGGAAGCATTGACTACCTCCCTGGAGGCCGAAGGGCATCACGAGGAACTCATAAGCACCCAGGGGTGTGAACATGGTTGTTTTCCACTCATCGCCTTCTCTGATCCTGATTAGGTTGTACGCACCCCTCAGGTCCAGCTTGGTGAAGATCCTGCCCTTGCGTACCGCCGCCAGCAGGTCGTCGATCTTCGGCATGGGGTAGGAGACAGGGAGGGTCAGGGAGTTGAGAATCCGATAGTCACAAATCAATCTCCGTTGGGGGGTGTCCTTTTTGTCCACCCAGAACACTGGGCTGCCCCCTACAGCCTTGCTTTCCCTGATGAACCCTCTGGCCAGGTTTTTGTCAATGAAGTCCTTCAGATCTGCCATCTCCTGCTCCGACATTGAATAAAGCTTGCCCGGTGGCAGCTGAGCTCCTGGCACCAGGTCGATTCGGCAGTCGTAGGGGCGGTGGGGGGGTAGCTTGTCTGCTTCCCTTTCGTTAAACACCTGTTGAAACTCCGCATATTGCGCAGGGAGGGTGACTTCCCCTGCTTGCATCACGGCAGCCTTTGCCTGCTCCTTGGGATTGAGCTGCTGCAAGCAATTCTCCATGCAATACGCAGAACCAAACACTAGAGAGCGCTGATGCCAGCTCACTACTGGGTCATGTCTGTCCAGCCACCCCATCCCCAGTATTAAGGGGGGGCCTGCTAACGTGGTGACGTGGAAAGCAATAACTTCAGAGTGCCTTCCCATCCCCATCCGCATAGGTGGAGCGCTTTGCGTGACCGCCCCTCCTTTTAATTCCCTCCCATCAATGGTGGTGACTTGCAAGGGGACAGGCAAAGGCAGGAGGTGAAGCTGGTGCTGCCGTGCAAAGTCTATATCCAGGAAATCAGCCGATGCTCCCGAATCTACCAAGGCGGGAACTTGCATGGTGAAGCCATTGGGTAGCTCCAGTGTGACTTCCATCACGATGCCTGGCTTGGGAGGGTTGGGGAGGGTGTGCTCTGGCGGGCTGGGGGGGAGCGTCTCTGGTGCGTTGCTGGGGGGACCTTTTACTGCTCCTGAGCCGGGCTGGCCGTCCCCGTGACTTGCCAGCCGGCATTCCCGTTTCCCTGCCTCGGCGTCTGCTCCTCCCCTTCTCCTGTTACAGCCCCCGTCATGCCTTGCCACACCTTTTTCTTATTACACGCTTTTGCGAGGTGTCCTATTTGGTGACACACATAGCATTTTCTGGGCGCCTTCCCGCCTTGCGTGTCACTCCCCTTGGCAACCGTTGCGTTTGAAATAGGGCGCGCGCGCGCTCCTCCCAATTCCATGGGCGTTTCTTCCGGGAGGTGCGTCTGCGCGCCAGCCGGTCTCTCTGTTGGTGTGGGAATGCGGAAGTTGAACCACCTTCCCGCCTTCCCCTCCTTCCTGCTTTTGTCTCTGAGTTCCAGTCTAATGCCGATTGCCATCGCTGCTTCGGTGAGGCTTTTCATGTCATTGTAGGGACCCCCCCTCGCCAAAGAGTCTTTTACTTCATCGGCCAGACCTAACTTAAAGAGCGCTATCATTTGAGGCGTATTGATTTCCCATCCCAGACGATGGGTTAACGACAAAAACTTTGCCTGGTACTCGCGCACCGTCATATTCCCTTGCCTCAAAAGCAAAAGTTCCTGCGCTTCCAATTCCTGTTCCGAACTGCTCGTATAAACAGCGTCCATCGCTTTAAAGAACTCCTTTACTCTCTGAAGCGCTGGGTCCTTGGCCATAATCAGTGGCCTCACCCAATCTCGAGCATGTGATTCAAAATGCGAAATTACAAATCCGACCTGCTCTTCCTCATTTTTAAATGAGTCTTTTTGTAGTTCCAGGGCATATAGCATGTCCGTTCTAAAACCTATGTACTGTTCTGGTCTGCCCTGAAACCTGCTTGTTAGCATGGTGATTCGCCTGCCCGCCTGCGCACTCCTGCCCTGCTCAGCGTGGATCCTTGCCTCCTCCAACCTGGCTTGACTAATTCGGTACAGTACCTCTAGCTCACGAGCTCTATCTTCCCAGGTAGGGGCACCTCCACCGCCGGCTCCTTGGGCAGCTAACGCTGCGGCTTCTTCCGCGCTGCTCATGCTGGTTGTGCTTTACTTCTGAGGAGGTGACGAGGACTAGAAGGATGCTGTGAGACGGATGGGTGTCTCCTCGGAAGTAAGCATCCACAAAACGCAGTCTGCTAAACTAATCACTTTATTTCATAACATTGATAATCCAGACCTTGCGATTATGCATCCGACCCCTCGGAGTCAGATCCTTCTAGTACGGATTTGCGGCTCCGCCCCCAGCATAGGAGCTTCGGAAAGCCTAGTCTCCGCCTCTCCTTTTTCCGCTTCCGCGCCCTTGACCTGGGCAGCCCTACGGCTCCCCCTTCCCTTTCGCTTTCACCTTCCCCGCTTGTGGTGTCTGATGCTCCGGTAGGCTCTCTAAGCCTCAACTCCTCCTCGGTCTCCATATTCTGATCCCTTCCCATTGGCTGTGCTAGCGCTCTGGTGGAGCTTTCCTCCCATTGCTGCACTACCTGCTCTGGCGTCAGCAGGGGCTGTGCCTGTTCCTGATCCCAGACCCTCAATAACTCTTCGGGCGTCAGCGGAGCCCTATCTAGGTCAGCTGTCTCCTCTGGCACCGCTTCGGAAACCGGCCAGCCCCTGACATGTCCCACATGTTAAGATCTCTGAAAGAAAAATGACAGTGGAGTCCATCAATGTGGGGTGGGGGGGGGGAAGAGAAGGCAAGTGAGGGGTGATCTCCTGCGCTTGTCCTTTCTGAAAAGGCAGCTTCAAAGGCTATCCCATCATGTTCTCATTGCAGGAATCCCATCTAGATGTCATTCAGATCGTAGCCATTCAGTCCAGGGGTGGCCAACTCCCAAGAGACTGCGATCTACTCACAGAGTTAAAAACTGGCAGTGATATACCCCCTTTTTGGGGGGTTCAGGTCAAAGTTGTTGAGCTTTTTTTATGGGCTGCAGGGCTAAAATGTTTAGCTTTTTTTAGGGGAGCCAAAGTTCTTGGGCTTCTTTGGGGGGAGCCAGTGATCTACCGGTAGATCACGATCTACCTGTTGGATGTGCCTGGTCCAGTTTAATCAACCAAAGCTCTGGTTGGTGAATCCAGAGTGGTGGCTGCTGTGATATCAGGAATTCTGTAAGTTGAGGGCAGGCTTGTGTGGTTTCCGGTGTTGTTTTGGTTTTGGCATGTTACAACAACACAGAATAGGAAAGAAAACATTTTAAATGGCATTTACTTCTAATAACTAGGGAGAGCTTTGGTCGATCAAACTCACCTTCCCTTTTCCCTCGCTTTCCCCTCCACATTTCCAAAATGCATCGGCAGTGAGGTTTTGGGGGTCATGAAAAAAGGATTTATATTCATGTTCATCAGTTAATTGGTTAAAAGTCAGATGATTCGCCAGGGAGGATATGAGAGAGGCAAGTGATAGAGGATAGAGAAGTGACCGGCTTCTGTTTCTTTCTTTCCATTCAGTCACCCCAAGCACTGAGGGGATCATCATGGAGGGATCTCGTCTGCTACTCACCTGCAATCTCACCTACCACACAGGAAAGGAGCATTTTACGTGGAAGTACCTCGGTTTGAATCCCACAAACATGTCTTGGCCTGAGGCTGCCTCCAAGAGTTTTGGGCTCCTAAGCCAAGGCTCGACCCTGGAGTTTTCTCAGGTGTTGCCCAATGATACAGGTACCTGGGAATGCAGTGTCCATGGCCCAGATGGGATGTCAGGATCGGTGCAGTACCACCTTGAAATTGCAGGTACATTATTAATTTGCTTATACGCTTTTTATTCTTTCATTTGTCATTGCTGAAATCTGTACCCTGTCCTCTGATCACATTAACAGGGCAGCTTATAGTAAACTGTTTTAAAGACAATAAAATAACGTGCTCATAAAAAGAAGCTAAACCCGGCAACTCCATAAAAAGCAGACTGAAAATGATACAGGATCTAGGTAGGTTAAGTCCAGTCAAAGGCGACTATGGGGTTGCGGTGCTCATCTCGCTTTCAGGCCAAGGGAGTCGGTGTTTGTGCACAGACAGCTTTCCGGGTCATGTGGCCAGCAGGACTAAACCGCTTCTGGCACTGTGACAGAAACCAGAGAGCATGGAAATGCCGTTTACCTTTCCATCACAGTGGAACCTCTTTATCTTCTTGCACTGGTGTGCTTTCAAACTGCTAGGTTGGCAGGAGCTGGGACCGAGCAACGGGAGCTCATTCCGTCATGGGGATTCGAACTGCTTACCTTCCGATCAGCAAGCCCAAGAGGCTCAGTGGTTTAGACCACAGCGCCACCCGCATCCTGCATATATAGGATCTGCGGTATATGTAATTGATCAAGACTGTGTGTGGACTACACAGGAAAAAAACAAGTAGTCTGTCTCCATTGATTCCAGAACACCGACAACCAGTCTTCAGTCCCCATCTCCTGTTAGTTTTTTCCCAGCCACCATTGCTGAACATATTCATTATCCAACTGTTGCCTCTGATGAATAGGCTTTCATGGTTCTTCAAATTCCTACGAAAACCTCTGCTCAGAGACAATAGCTGGATAGAAAAAAACGAGCAGGTACCCTCTGTTAAACAAATGGTCTTCTGTTCCACCTTCATCTTTTTTTAAAAAAATTACTGTCTGTGTCCAAGTGAACCCCAAGTTTTGATGCTTTCCGACCCTTTTGCTCCTCTCCGGATTATTTAATTGCGGTCTTGCCTTACAGGTGCCCGGATTGCCCTTGTGCAGCCCAGAGCAGCCGAGAAGATCACTGTCGGGCTGATTGCCTTCCTTGTTATTCTAGTCTCCATCCTTGCTTTGACCTGCTTGAAACGAAGAGTAAGTCACTCCATCTGCTTTTTGTTCTCACCTGATCTGCTCCTCTGGGCGTTTGGTTTTATTTTATTCTCAGGACTAGCAAGGCTTGAGTCGGGTGGGGTACCCAAAGGAGAATTTTACACTCTGTCATTGCTGAACATCTAGCAATGCTGTAAGGTCCGTGTGGTGGCTACTCAAGAGTAACGAGGCTAGACTCCGACCTGTCTTTTCACAGGTTTATTGTGCAAATATTTACAGTGCAGATCAGCAAAGTCCATGATTGTGTCAGTCGCTGGAAGAATCCGGGAGTTCCTTGCAGTCCCTTCCAACTCTATAATTATAACTCTATAATTCTATGAGTCTAATAGAAATATATCAGAATCTGTCAGCTGGAGTGCTGGTGAGGGGGGAAATGTTACTTATTTATTCAGTCATCACTTTTCACAAACAAAAGGATGCCCCAAAGAAACTAGCAACACATCTACTGCAAAATAGTTTAAAAAGTAAGAAAATGATTTTTAGATCACACGGCAGTGTTGGTGAGGGGTTAACATTGCACCATTTAAAATCTTTTCTAGATACCTGCACTTGTTTCATTTATCATTTTAATGAAAACAGATATCAAAAACCCTTTGAAAAGCATTGCGGTACTGCTCTGGCATCAGGGCAGGGAGAAGTGTGAAACGCTGCTACAGCGAGACATGAGGTTTGCCACGTAGCTTGCTGTTGGGGTCATTGATTTTTCTTTAACCAATATCCGATGCAGGGAGGAAGCAGGATCTGAACCATGATGTGGCGGAAAGAAAGCTTTAAGCCTTTGCCCCTGCAGCAGTTCTGATCAAAACCACACAAATGTTAATCAATAGCATCTGTCTGTTATGGCCTATCATGTCATTAGAGATGGGTAACATAACTCCCTTCATTCGAATTCCATGCACCTTTTAAAATGTTAAGTTAAAAAAAAAAGGCTGGGGATAGATGAGACTGTTTGTTTGTTTGTTTGTTTGTTTGTTTGTCTGTTTATGCACTATTTTGCAAGCAGCCTTCAGTTCTCCAGAAAACAAACAAACAAACAAACAAACAAACAAACAAACAAACAAACAAACAGTGTTCCAGTTACAGGCAGGTAGCCGTGTTGGTCTGCCATAGTCAAAACAAAATAAAAAAATAAAAAAATTCCTTCCAGTATGCTACTGGAAGAAACAAACAGTGTTTAAGTGTTCCTGATAATTGCAGGGCACCCCTTCATGCAATTCATGTATGTAGAAGGCTTAAGTCACATGCACTAATGTCGATGGAACAAAACAGAACATACACACAGAAAAAGTGCAAGGCCTGTAGAAAGTCAGGTGCAATTCTGCCCGAGATCAATGGCAAGGGTAGCATGAAAATCTCACAGCCCAGAAACAAACATTTTATCTCTGGCTCTGGGAGAGGAAAGGCCTTGACCAGGACATTGTGAAATGATGAACAATCGGGCTTGCTTTCTGATGGACTTTCCCCCCTCCAAAGAGCTCTGCTGCTGTACAGCTGATGGGACGTGAAACCTATTGATATTGAAAAAGACAGGAAGTAACCCCATTGCCAATTACTTTCCCTCCCCCCTTTTAGACACGCTCCCGAAACTTCCCAGCATTGGATCTGATGCTAGCTTCTGCTTTGCCGGGGAAAGAAGTAAAGGATGAAGGCCAGGAGGAGAAGGGCCTGCAGATTTAATACCAACCAAAAAGAAGCAAGATGGCTGCTTACAGGGCGACTCCCAAGGATAGCCTGATGGTCCTATCAAGTGAAGACTGCTTACAGGGACAGCCAAGTGCTTGCTCACCCCAGGTGTTCTCAAGCTATGAGGTAAAACACTCGGAAGGGGGATTTAATATTCCCCTGAGGGACATGCCTTCCTCCCTATACCAGACAAGGCGAGAAGATGCACGCTGGACTTTTCAGGGGTGATTCCATGCACGCACACCCCATTTGTGCTGTCCCGCCAACCTGATTTGAGAAGGGCTGCCCTCCCTGTGTGTACCTGTTACAGGGGAAAAAATAGGGGGGTTGGCTTTTGCTGCCCAATTCCCCAAGGGACTGAGTCCATGATCGGTCAGAGATGAATGGATGGAGGCAAGATCCATTGAAAGCAAGGCAGATCTTTCTTTTTCTGTTGCAACAAAGTTCCCTCCTCTCCTTGCAAGGAGGTATGAGAGACCCCAACAGTGGTGGGCAAGCCTCTATAAAGACTTTTGAAATTGCCCACCCTGTAACCCAAGACCCCCCCCCAAAAAACCAACGTTCCTACATCACAGAAGGAGGTGGTCTCCAGCAGAAATTTGAGAGTGTTGCATCTCTCCTGTCTGCCAGATACCTGATAATGCCTTTTCTGGGTAGCCTGGCCATTCCTTTGGTATGGTAAATACTTTAGTTTCTGAATCTCTTACACATATTGATAGTCTGCTCAGCTTAACAGATACTTGAAAAGGGATGTGTAAGTCCCTACAGTCCAAAGACAATTGGAAAGCTTTTCCCATTTCCTTCCTCCTTGCAGGGAAATACTTGAGGTCAATTTGGGAGAGTCAAAATGGCTTCAGGATTGCTCTCCTGTACTATTTCAGACACGTGGTTTATATACTTATGTATGCGTTTGCCCTGTACGTTTATGAACATTTGTTCTATATTTGAGACCTTAGAATTCTTACAATATAGCTTTCCCCTATTGGTGGGTTTAGGAAGGGGCAGAAGAGTCTTGCTCCATTGCCCTTTCCCCTGTTAGTGGCCTGCTCCACAAACCTTTGCACAGCTGGCCTGCATATATACGGATCCCTGCATGTTCTGCTGTGGGTGGCACAGGTGGTCGGTTGGGTGCTGGGTTCAGGGGCCCCCAGAAGTTGGAAAGGATTCCGTGAAGGACAAAACCAAATTGTTTGTGTGACATAGATCAGAAGCTTAGCTTCATCCAAATACTAGATGATATGTGTGGGGGGGGGGAATCAGGACCGGTGCTAGGGTTTTTGGCGCCCTAGGCGAGGGGGCGGGCCACGTGACGTCATTGCGCATGACGTACGGTGCCCCGCCCCCTGCCCGCCGGGCGCCCCGCGCTGCCGCGATTTTCGTCGCTGCTTGGGGCGGCACCGGGCGGCGGGGGGGGGGGGCGAGGGGCAGGCTGGCCAGCGCCCCCTCCATTTTGGCACCCCCGCCGCCGCAGTTTTCACCCCAACCTGCTCGCTCCACCGCTGGTTGGGGCGGCGGCAGGCGGCGGGGGGGGGTGGGGGGCAGGCTGGCCAGCGCCCCCTCCATTTTGGCACTCTAGGCAACTGCCTAGTTCACCTAAATGGACGCGCCGGCCCTGGGGGGAATTATGAGGTTTTTGTGGAAACCACTTGGGGAGATGATGGGACCCTATGCATATTTAAGTGTTTCTGCTTGCTTGTGTTGTGTTGTGCCTTCCCAATCCCTTTGGCATATTTTGAAAAAAAGAGGGGCGAAAGACTACCAGCATGACTGGAGAGACTAGAAGATTCTCTTGACTCTAGATATTATACTCCTTTTGCATGTTACTAAATAATATTTTCATCTTTGCAATGATGGCATGTCTGCATTGAGATACTTTTATTAGACAGCCCTCATGGCTTCTAAGCAAGTTGCATTTATTCTTTTCGTGCAAAAAGATTAAAAAAGAAAATAGCCTAAGTGTTTGGCCTCTGGGTGTCTCTATGACTGCTGCAAGGTGGAATTTCTTTCCGCTACCTTCACTAGCTATAATTTCTTTCTCCTTTCATTTTTTTTAAAAATAATTTTTATTGGGTTTTCACACAAATTATAATACATAAAAAACAAACTTAACATACAACATACAACACACAAAAACACTCTCCCACACACACTACTTTTATATTTCCCATCTATGTTTTTTAACATTTCAGATTGGACTTCCTCCTGTCTTCCCTTTTGCGTTCCAATGTATAATAATAGCTTCTTTAGCAATTTCCTCATATCACTTTTGGTAGAATCATTCCCTAAACATTTTTGTATTTCTTATTTCTAATACAAAATCTTATCCTTGTTATCTTATCAAGTTTACAACCTTATATCATTATACTTGTTTACTTAATGTTTTCATAATCCTAATCTGTAAAATATTGTTCTTCTAGCACTTCTCTATTTCTAAATATTACAATACTTTTTGAGATATTCTCTAAATTTCTTCCACTCTTTCTCCACCGCTTCTTCCCTCTGGTCGCGGAGTCTCGCTGTCAGAATAATTTCTTTCTCCTTTCATTCCCTTATTGCTGAATGTCCGCAGCTGATCTCCCAGTGGGAGGATGGTGGAATAGTAGCAAAGATGCAATGCACCCAAGTTCTGTGGCTAAGCATTGGAGAATTGTCATAAACAGGATATAATCCCTGATATGTATAATTAGCTCCACAGCTAGATTTCTTTTGCGTTTCTCCCACATGTGTAGGATAGGAGGTTTAGATTGAAATCTACACATTTAATCCTCAATCCATTTCCCACATAATTAAAAGGTTTGAAATTGGTTTAAAAGTACAGTGTAAACCTGCCCTTAAGGGAATGAGTGGAAATACCGGTAGCTGAGCAGCATGACATGGGAACAGAAAACCTCCATAAGATCACAACTCCTGTTCTTGGGGGTGGGAGGAGAAACTGCTGCATTTTTGCAGTAACACCTCTGCATTAGTGCATTAGGTAAAGGTAAAGGGACCCCTGACCATTAGGTCCAGTCGTGTCCGACTCTGGGGTTGCGGCGCTCATCTTGCTTTATTGGCCGAGAGCCGGTGTACAGCTTCCGGGTCATGTGGCCAGCATGACAAAGCCGCCTCTGGCGAACCAGAGCAGCGCACGGAAATGCCGTTTACCTTCCCGCCAGAGCAGTTCCTATTTATCTACTTGCACTTGACGTGCTTTCGAACTGCTAGGTGGGCAGGAGCTGGGACCGAACAACGGGAGCTCACCCCGTCGCAGGGATTCAAACCGCCGACCTTCTGATCAGCAAGCTCTAGGCTCTGTGGTTTAACCCACAGCGCCACCTGGGTCCCATATTAGTGCATTGCTTCCCCATTATATGCATGTGTACACTTCTTTTAGTAGCAGCTTTCCTTAAGTTGACAGCAAGGTATGTTGTCAAAACTGACATCATGTCTGGTCTCAACACAGGAGATTTCACCATGAGAAAGTAAGTGGGCAATAAAATGATCTCACATGTCTGGCCTCTCCATCTTCAAAGGAAGACACTGACTTTTAAATCCATTTCCCCTCCCTACGTGACTTTGTTTTTGTTTTGCCTGTTTTAACTTTTCACTGCTATTTTAACTAAAGGCATGTTGCACAGAGATCAATCCATATGTTCACAGATAGCCGCAGACACCCATGGTTTCTTGCTAAGTATGATATCAGTTTGTGTGACATGTCAATATGACAAATTATCAGCAAAAAGTCTAGAGACCAACACACACATACACATCTGAAGAAGTGTGCATGCACACGAAAGCTCATACCAAGAACAAACTTAGTTGGTCTCTAAGGTGCTACTGGAAGGAATTTTTTTTATTTTGTTTTGACTATGGCAGACCAACACAGCTACCTACCTGTAACACACATACACATATGGGGGTCATGGGGAAAGTTCAGAGGGAAATGAAATGCAGAAATTACAGACAGTGATAATTTTGTTAGTAACAATGACCATTCACAAAACAGCTATTGGTTATTACACAGAGATCATGGCATTGGTCAACTAATTAACATAAGTAGTGTGATTAAAACAAAAACAAAACCCTTGTCCTGATTTAAGCAACAGGAGGTGGTATTGACCTTCTTGATCAAGTGTAATCCAGCAGTTTCATGTTGCAATCTCCCTTTGGCGTCCATGTGTTCAAGGGTGGCCACTTGGTGCTGACTTGGTCATGTCCAAAGAATGGAAGATGGCAGGATCCCCAGGATGTGCTCTATGGGGAGCTGACTTCAGGCGCCAGGCCCGTGGGCAGACCAACTCTGTGTTACAAAGATGTCTGCAAATGAGACACTGGCAATGTCAACCCTGCTATGTGGAAATCCCTTGCAGATGACCAAAGTGCCTGGAGAAAGGCAGTCAGTTTGTGACCAGAGAAGGAATGAACGTTGGGAGGAGTGCAGAGAGAAGAGAAGCCATGGTGCATCTGTACAGCCAGACACCTCCATCTGCCCCACCTGCAATAAAACATGTCTCTCCCGTATTGGTCTCTGTAGCCACAGCAGGCACTGTAACTCTCCAATGGTTTGACTTCACCCCCAAAGGCACATTCCTCCATCATCTCCCAAGACAGACGAATGCCAACAAACTGATGGAATGTTTGACATGGCGATGTAGATGAACGCTGGATTCCTCCCCATAATTGTTGAATTAAAATATTTATCTATATCATTCAAAGCCAAAAGAGGGAGTATAGTTTTTCTCACAACCTAAAAGCAAAGAGAAGCATGTTTGGTACCTGGGATTTTCTGAAATTTCTCTAACTACTTCCTTAGAAATTGAGGAAGACTGCATGTAAATGTTATATCAATTAAAATTAGGCGTAGCAACATGGCAACAAGACTAGCAACACAATCCGAACTATGTCTCATCAGAAGATAACTCTACTGAATTCTTCGGGGCCTGCTTCATGCTAACTATGGTAAAGATTGCAGCCTAAGCTATAATTTGGTATGTCTTCGGTTCAATAAAACCTCGGTAAAATTGTATCAGCCCTAAGTGTTATATTATTATTCTCTGCCTTGCAGCTCATAGTTCCATTTGCTGGAGTAATTGCCTACAAAAGCCCATGCTCTTTCAATAAAGTAATTTCAGTTAGCCTTAGAGGTGCAACTGGCTTCTTTTAATAAGCTTATTAATAAAAACTAACACAGCTCCCCTACTGTAATGATATCCATAATTCACTGGGTGGACAGTGAAGGATGCTATAAATAAATTGGCATGTGCTGAAGCTGCTGGGTGATGACTTGCACTCAGCTCTCATCTAATAAGTCTGTCATTTTATGAGCATAGGGAGTATTGAACATAGTGGGCGGAATGACGTTGCTTGGCCCCAGACCCCTCAATCACGGGGGCAAGGCATGGTGATTGATAGTAAGCTTCATATTGTGTCCTTCAAGCTCAAGGTTGGTGGTTCAAGCCCACTGAGGGACAGCTGTGGGCAGGATTCCTGCATTGCAGGGGGTTGGACTAGATGCCCCTTGGGGTCCCTTCCAATTCTATAATTCTATGCTTCTAAGTTTGAAGGGACCCAGGTGGCGCTGTGGGTTAAACCACAGAACCTAGGGTTTACTGATCAGAAGGTCGGCGATTCAAATCCCTGCGACTGGGTGAGCTCCCATTGCTCGGTCCCAGCTCCTGCCAACCTAGCAGTTCGAAAGCATGTCAAAGTGCAAGTAGATACCGTAAATAGGTACCGCTCCGGCGGGAAGGTAAACGGCGTTTCCATGTGCTGCTCTGGTTTCGCCAGAAGCGGCTTTGTCATGCTGGCCATATGACCCGGAAGCTGTACGCCGGCTCTCGGCCAATAAAGCGAGATGAGCGCCGCAACCCCAGAGTCGGACACGACTGGACCTAATGGTCAGGGGTCCCTTTACCTTTACCTAAGTTTGAAGAACATAATCTGGGCCAGAAAAAAAAAATCAGAAAGGCAAAGTTTTAAACATTTCCACTCTGCTCAAACTGGTTTGATACATATTGATTGATACATATCCATACATATATTTGGAAATGGTTAATGTGTCTTCTGCGTATTTAGTTTGGCCTCAGGCCCAAATCCCCTCTCTTTCTCTAGCTGTCTTAAGCGAGACCATATCATTCATAGGTACCCTAGCAGCCTTCCTACCCTTTAAGGCTGGAGAAGGAACATCAGAAGGCAAGACAGCAGCTGGAAAATTATTGGCTTAACCCCAGACACACAGCTGATAACTGAAACCCGGGTTTGATAGTAACACCAGCAGAAACAATTCACATGTTTTAGGTGTAGGTGTGTGACTTCTGAGCAATTTTGATGGATTCTGAGCACCATATAAATTCTGCTAAGGTCATACTGCCACCTAGAGTCTACACCACAAAAGATACAAACTTAGTTGGTCTCTAAGGTGCTACTGGAAGGAATTTTTTTATTTTTTATTTTGTTTTGACTATGGCAGACCAATACGGCTACCTACATGTAAGTGAAAAGGGGAAACATGATAAAACCTTTCATATTTTTTTTTTAAAAAAGTATTTATATATCACATATCATTAAGGTAAAGGTAAAGGGACCCCTGACCATTAGGTCCAGTCGTGTCCGACTCTGGGGTTGCGGTGCTCATCTCGCTTTATTGGCCGAGAGCCAGCGTACAGCTTCCAGGTCATGTGGCCAGCATGACAAAGCTGCTTCTGGCGAACCAGAGCAGCGCACGGAAACGCCGTTTACCTTCCACCTGGAGCAGTTCCTATTTATCTACTTGCACTTTGACGTGCTTTCGAACTGCTAGGTGGGCAGGAGCTGGGACCGAGCAACGGGAGCTCACCCCGTCGCAGGGATTCGAACCGCCGACCTTGTGATCAGCAAGCCCTAGGCTCTGTGGTTTAATCCACAGCGCCACCTGGGTCCCTCACATATCATTACTTTCTTCCAAAACTGGCACACATAGGATTATCCCCTTTTATCTTAACAAGGTCTCTGTGGGGAATGTTAGAATGTATTCAAGGTATATGCACAGGTAGGCATAATTGGAGCCGTGAGCCTGTTGCAGAGGTGCTCTCACTGCATTTTGACTTTACCCTTGATTCAAACTCAGGGAAAATATCCCGCCTGGAAGTGCTCAAAGTGGTCATTCTCATTTATTTCCTTCTCCCTCTTCATGCTCTCTGAACTGACTTTTTGAGTCTGGCCTTGCATCTTGTCTGCCCTGCCTTCTGCAAGGGTTGTCTTTTTTCACTAGCGGTCTTGTCACAGGTGGGGCAACAGCCTCATTTGCAAAGCTTTTCATTACAGTTCTCTGTGTGCCAGCTGAAGCTCTCTCTGCAAACTGTGGCGGGTGTCAGTTGTTGTGGCTTCAGGCAGAAAGCTTATTGTCTTTGAAGCTGCAGACATTATAGGCAACACGCTGAAGCAAGATGCTCTTTGGTGATAGGGCATTTTGCTCTTTCTGCTGGGCAGCTGAAACCTCAATTACAGGCATTCCTACTGGGCAATTTAGGAGCGAGCCTCCAGTGGTTAACAGGAAGCTCAAGCTTCTCTTGAAACCAAACGTAGTAAGCTGTCTTATATGAAATTGGACCATTGGCTCATCTAGCTAAGTACTATCTACACCAGTGATGGCTAACCTTGACACTCCAGATGTTTTGGAACTACAACTCCCATCATCCCTAGCTAACAGGACCAGTGGTCAGGGATGATGGGAGTTGTAGTCCCAAAACATCTGGAGTGTCAAGGTTAGCCATCACTGATCTACACTGACTGTCAGCAGCTCTCCAGAGCTTCAGAAGGGAGACTTTCCCCATCCTTGGAGTTGCTGGTAAATGAACCAGAGATAGCTCAGTTAGTTGGAGCATGGTACTTATAATGGCAAGCTTGCAGGTTCGATCCCCATACGGGACAGCTGCATATTCCTGCTATTGCAAGGGGTTGGACTGGATGATCCTTGGGGTCTCTTCCAACGCTACAATTCTGTGCAAAACAGCTCTATGCCATTGAGCTGTGGCCTGCAGTCCCATTGTGTGTGAAGCAGGGGCTAAGGGTGCACTGTGTGTGTCACCATGATGTGAAACGGCAAAGAGCTAAATTCATACATTGGTCACGCCCAAGTTAAAGAGCAATGCTATGGCCATTTCCTTGTGTTAGGATTTTTTCTTTCTTTAAAAAGAGGAAGACCAGAGCAGGACCAAAGGTCAAGGCAGTGGTGTAGCATGGGTTGCCAGTGCCCGGGGCTGCGCAGAGGCGGGTAGTGGGAGGGAAATGTTTGGAGTACACATGTGCATTCAACTGCCTAATGGTGTCCGAGTCAACCAGGAGATCTCAGCCACAGAGATAAGAAAAGAAGTCGTTCCGTCATCTGGAGAGGTCCTGGTTTGCATGCAGAAGCCATTTTCAATGGAACCCAGCTACGGAGGAGCTGATTCTTACTCAGGAGGAGGCTGATTCTTACTCAGAAGGGACAGTCTGAGGAGAGGGGTCAGAACAGAGACATGAGGGACTTGTGCAGGAGAACTTCCTGGTGGATTGTGCCCCTTCTGTCAGATATGCCTCTCTCATTTTGTGCATTCTTAATGGCACTCAGAACTCACTGCCTGAGACTGCCTTCCTTTGCTTCGTGTTTTGGCTGCCTCCGTGAATTACAACAAACATGAAAGACGTGTCTTATGCTGCATATCAATTCAGACATGGCTGTGACATTTGTGGTATTTGCTGTCTTACCCACAATATATGCCACTCTGTCTCCTCACCTGTAAACCAGTGCAGTGCCCACCCCTCCCACCATAGAATGGGGTGCAAGTAGCATTGTCAAGGAAGGAGTGGGTGGCAGAGAAATGAAATCTCAGCAGCGTCTGGGGGCACTGGATTTCCTTTGGGTTACCTAGGCAGGGATTCATAGAAAGCAACCAACAAAGTGTGGGTGAGAAACCACAGCAGCCCCCACCATACTCCTCCAAAGATGATAAATCTCTGAAATTCAGCATCATACCGGTATATTTATGTTGGCATCCTGAACAATTTGATAGCGCTATGAGCCATGCCAGCTTATGCAAAGGCTTGGATGTGGCTTGATAATGATTGGGCAATCAAGACTCAATCGCCGTATTGTTTTATTATTGATTCAACAAATTTACAATCAAAGAAAAATTACTCACAAAGTGGCATACAGGTACCAATTAATGACTTTATTTATATTCATAATATGTCTTAAACACCCTTCATTAGAAGTTTCCAGGGCAATGTAAAAAAGTGTTACTAAAACCATCATATGACTACCATATTTTAAAGCAACAGGAACAACAAGATAAAAGGCTACTGACAAAAACGTAGGGGGAAAAGGTAATTTTACCATACAGTGTTATTATATAGTTTAGTCAATACTTGACAATGGACACTTTCTTTTCTGGGTGGAGTCTGATATTATCTGTGTCTATTCTGTAATGTTATTTTCCCATTCCTTGCTCTGTCTTGTTTAAGGAAGTTATAATCCAGCGCCCTGACTGGTGTGTTCCCTAAGTAGGGCTGACCCAAGACATTTTGGCGCCTGATGCAAATGGCAACATGATGCCCCATTCCCTGCCAGGACAGAAAGGGTGGGCGAAGATGTATATCAGAAATAGGGAGGGCATAAAGATTAACATTGAGATCTGCTGTCCCCGTGGATCCTGCCACCTGAGGCTGTCGTCTCACTTTGTCTATGAGGCCCTGTCCCTAAACCAGTAGTTTCCAACTTTCATGAGTACAAGGACCCCCCTTTTTACCCCCCCCCCAAAACCCATGGACTCCCACATGTTAAATGCTGCAATTTTAGGCTGTGGTAACTGAGAAAATGCATACTGATGATAAACTATTTTATATATATATAAATTTTTATTTATTTTATAACAAATAAAAATACAGCAATATAAACATACAGAAAAAGAAAATAATTTTAACACAAATATTTCTTAATTTCAACTAATTTCTTGATTTCAGCTAATTTCCATAACATCTTGAGATGGCATCCCTCGAACACTTCCTTTTATTTAACATTATTATGTGAATTTACAAAATAAAGTTTACTTTCAACAATATTTAGTCTACATCTCGTTTATTTTGCTATCTTCACCCATCCCCTATCCCAAGGGGTAGAGGGTAGAAGGGAAGGAGAAAAAAGAAAAGAAAAAGAAAAAAACCAAACACCCCCCACACCTACTTGTACACCCCCCCCCCCGAAATAAAAATAAGAAAAGAAAAGGGGGGGAAACAAAAAAACAAAAACACCCAACCGACTTCCTGCCAAACCCCTTTGCATCTGCATATCATAATACTGAATGTAATTCAACCAATATACCTTCATCTATACTTTTTCTAATACATTCTTAATAACTTATGCATCTATAATTCCCCAACTCAGTCTCATTCATTTACACTCAAATGCTGGCATGGAGGCAAAGGTGTTGTTATATTTTTGTACATACTTTGTATATATATCCCATTTTTCTACAAATTTCTGCCTGGAGTTTCCTCTTAGATCATTCATGATAAGCTATTAGCAACTCAGTCACGCTTTTGTATAAATTTGCCAGTGTGCCAAAACCAAATAAAGCAGCAAAAAAAACCCCATTCGTTTATTTCCTCAGTTGTACCCACTGATCAATAATCCAAGCTATTGATTCCAAAAGGTATGAAATATAACTTTATTTCTTCATAAACATACATTTATTTATTTTTCCAGTATACCCACTGATCAACCCAATTACATAATCAATTCAGAAGGTGTGAAATCAGTAATGGAGGAGTGTTATTTGTGGATCCTGTGGGATAACCCCAAAGGTTGGGAGCGACTGCCCAAAGCCTTCCATGGCACATGGGTGAGAATTCTCATGGCTTCTGTACCAGATATGAAGCCTCATGTGGTCTTGAATGCAAATATTTAAGTGTTCAATTCACAAGCAACCTTCAGGAAAGAGCTTGAGTTGGAGACAAGACTGCTATTTGCACTGGGAGGAAATCTCCTTTGTGTCAATGTGAGCTATATTTTCAATAGCGGGGGGTTTGCCAGGGCCATGACAGGGAGAGAAAGGGTTCTCTCCTACTACCTGCTATGGTTGTGATCTTGAGGCGGGGAGCGGGAGGTGCATTCCTGCTAAATCTTTTTGAAAGTCATTAAATGCAGAAAGACGTTTGGCTCTAATTTGGCTCATTTAAGATTTAAATCTCCCTCCCTGCTGTGGTAGTGCTGCTGCGAAGCTCGAAGTAAAATGGAAAACGTGCAGACTTTCTGAAGAAAGCAAGGGTGGAGAAAGGATAGAGGAAGTTTGCACCCCTTTAAATGAGGTTAGCCGTGAGGGGCAAGGGATATGTCTGCCG
The DNA here is from genome assembly GCA_034641385.1 of Darevskia mixta. Lineage (NCBI taxonomy): Eukaryota > Metazoa > Chordata > Lepidosauria > Squamata > Lacertidae > Darevskia > Darevskia mixta. Next base: position 2,308,429 of record JAWWNH010000017.1, on the reverse strand, counting down.
TTGAGTTTCTCACAAAAGAAATGAAAATTGTGGCTGTATGTACATATTATCTCAAATGTTGGGTACTACAAATGCTGAAAACATTGTCTTTTAAAAAAAATGAAAGTTGGGGGTCAGGAGTTCATGGTTCACCCAAGGGTGCTGCCCTCATCCGTTGACACCCATGGCCTAAGGTTGCTGCTTCTTGAGCAAGAAGGAGACACCTCAGAGTAACATGGCGTCTGTGTGCCTCCAAGGCACTTTCTTGATGTGAAATGGCTTCTTGTACTGCTGTGAGGGAGAAAGGTGGTCCAAGAAGAGGCGAAGACTCCCCTGCCCCCTCCTGTATGTGACATCTGAATGCTAAAAGTGAGAATTTTGAAGCTCTGAGGTGATGGTTTCAGTTTGATAATCTGGCAGCACCAGCTTTTCATGGCAGTCTTCAAAAAATTTGGGGCAGGGGGGAAGAGACTATAAACAGTGCGGCCCAAAGGCCTTGACATGTAAGAAGTTCTGTGAAATTTCCATGCAAAGCCCAACTGTAAACAGTACAATGAGGGAGTGATCTTTCACAGTCACGGGTGATAAACACGATCTTTCTGACTTACACTGTGGTAATGCAAAACCTGTAACAGTCTAGATGTCCGTGAGCCTGATTAAGGCCTCATCCGCGCAATACATTTAAAGCAGTGTCACACCACTTTAAACCCTCATGGTTTCCCCCAAATAATCCTGGGAGCTATCGGAACTACAATTCCCTCACAGAGCTGCAATTCTCAGAATGGTTTTTAGTAGCCAAACCCTCTTGGTGGGGAACTTTGGAAATGGTAACTCTGTGGGGGAAATAGGTGTCTCCTAACATCTCTCAGCTCCCTTAACTACACTTCCCAGGATTCTTGAGGGGAAGCCATGACAGTTTAAAGTGGTATGATACTGCTTGATAGTGCAGATGGGGTTCAAGATACTTTGGGTGGAATTTAAATGTGGACCTATTGAAATTAATGGGCCTAACTTAGTTATGTTCATTAATTTCAATAGGTCTGCTCTGAGTAAAAAGTTGAATAGCACTCATAGTCTTAGCATGTGTTATTGGTCATGCTTCGTCTCTTGTGTGCATTTAAGTTTTGCATGATCAAAGTGATACAGACACATTCTATTTATTAGCTTCCATGGCCATTTAGCCTCACTGTTTACAACTTTTTTTTCCGTGCCCTTGTACAACATGCACATGTATGTATCTGCTGATGGCACTTTATGTATGACAAAGTAGGCTCTCTAGTTTGCTAAATTATTGTGATACAAGACTCTTCGCTGGCTTTGCTGCAACAGGCATGATTACTCCTCTGAAAGACTGGCAATGGCAGTTTTCAGGGAAGTTAAGTTCCTCAGTCTTCTCACTGAGGCCTTAGTCACACAGGCCTGTTCAAAGTCCGTTTCGGGGGCCTAATTCGGCCCGCCGGTCAGTTTAATCCGGCCCCTGTGGCAGTTTATTTCCTGAGGTAAAATCCTAAAAAAAACCTCAACAACTCCAACCCTAAAAGAAGCTCAACAACTCCAACCCTAAAAAAAGCTGAACAACTTCAATCCTAAAAAAAAATGTCAACAACTTTGGGGTAAAATCATAAAAAAAGTTCAACAACTTCAATCCTTAAAAAATGTCAACAACTTTGGTTGGCCATTTGGTCGACCCCCACGACCCTTCACCTCATCAAATCTGGCCCTCTTTGAAAAAAGTTTGGAAACCACTGCATGGTTCCCTACCGTAGTGCTCAGTTTTTAAGACCAAAGAAACAAAACGATGCCCACCCCTCACAGATGCAGCAAACCCCTCTACTTGAATAGAATCTGCGTGTTTTTGTTGATGCATGAGGAAATAGATTATTTATTTATTTTGATTTTTATTGAGTTTATTTACAACACATACACGCACACTTGTAAAACTGCACATGAAAATAAAAATACACAAAACAAAACAAAAAACGAAAAACAAAGAAATGCAAATAATACATAATAACATACGGAAACTTATACAAAACAGATAGTCAAACCATATATACACACCATATTTCAGTTCTTTTCTTCCAAGAAGGAGACAGTTTACCAAAAAATGAAAAGATAACCAAGTAGAGGATGAAGGAAGTCAATTGGAGGAAATAGATTACCGTAGTTAATTCTTTCACAGTGATTTCTGGCCAGTCCGAGAGAGAAAGCAAGCTGACATGCGTTGAAAATTAAACCGAGAAACTAGAAATCCATTAGAAAGATACATTATAACTTCTGCCTGTAGTTTTCTAACTAGCACCAAAGGCAACTAGATCTCCACACAGTGCCCCAAATGACCCCAATTGCAGGTCTCTTGAAAGTCTCTGAAGTCCAACCCAGAACCAGCTGAGTCCCCCCCCCCTTTTGTTGTTGTTGTTTTCAGGTGCAAGGGGAAGGGAGGGGGTGGAAAAACGACAAATGCTGAGTGGCTTTCTGAACTTTACTGTCTTTTTTCAGTATTTTGAGAGTAAGAGGGAGGGGTTTCCCCCCCTTCTTCCTTCAGCTCTTCATTGCGTTAACACCTGGCGAGGAACTCATCTTTCAGAGAGAAAGAACAGAAGAGAAATACAGACAGAGAAAGAAAGAAAGAAAGAAAGAGAGAGAGAGAGAAAGAAGGAAGGAAAGAAGGAGGTAAGGACACAATTTCCCTGTTTGATAAAACAGTCCTATAATAAATCAGTGGTAGCAGGATATTTTTGGCCAAGTGACTTGATAATCTGACACATTCACCCCATCCCTGGCTAGCCCCTATGCAAGTTTATTTGCTAGGGAGGTTAAAAAAAGAGAACATTCTCCCTCTTGCTTATAGAAGATAAGTTGTCTTTTGCATTTTAGAGAATACACCAGGGGTCAGCAAACTTTTTCAGCAGGGGGCTGGTCCACTGTCCCTCAGACCTTGTGGGGGGTTGGACTATATTTTTTTCTGGGGGGGGGTGTGAACAAATTCCTATGCCCCACAAATAACCCAGAGATGCATTTTAAATAAAAGGACACATTCTACTCATGTAAAAACACGCTGATTCCCGGACCGTCTGCGGGCCGGATTTAGAAGGCGATTGGGCCGGATCCGGCCCCCGGGCCTTAGTTTGCCTACCCATGCGATACACCATTTTCTCTCCAGCGATACAAATGTCACACACGCTGGTGCTAGCATTAGCTTGTCGGCGAGGTCTCAAACCTTTTGCTTCTCTTCTTTGAGCGGTTTCATGTTCACCTTTTTATTGAAGGTTCTCTTTAGAAACACATAAGCTGTTCGCATTTCTTAGTTCCTTTTGCATATTCTGTGAACGGTATCGAAGGCGGTGGTGGTTTGAGGATTGTGCTCTCCACTCCAAGCACTCATCTGAAGGCCCTCTCTGTGCAATTGGCAGGGCTTTGCAAAAAGCAGAGTTACTGATTATGGGTACAGAGCCAACGCACCAACTTTATTTGTACCTCTGAGTGAACACATGGAGTTTAGGAACAGGGACATCAGGTGCGTTCTTGATTCCCCATCTCTCTACCCGTTCAATTAATATTTTTACAAACAGAGCCACTGTGTGTTTCTCCGTATCCTTGCTCTGGCTTCTGCTGTGTAATTTGTAATCTGTGCAGCGTTTTTCCAGCTTTGCTTTTCCCGAGCTGCTCCCTATTTTATCCCTCATTTCACCTAATCATCTTTTTGTGTGTGTCTTTATGCAATCCCCCTCAACCGCACCGTGGTCCCTGAAATGTCTGACTAATTTTTTTCCAAGGCATTTGTTTCCTCTTGCCTTGAAAATTGCTTTAATCATCATCAGCCAAGACAGAAATTGCTGCTTTAGCACACTCACATTTTATTCAATTTTAAGCAAAGTTTCCCCTCAGTAGGGATCCCAACCGTCTCTTGCAGCTAGTGAGAGAATAACCTGAAATTCTCCAGCTCTAACCAGAACACAGGACATGTTGGTGCCTCAAGTAGAGAATCCAAATGGTACACTTATAGAACATACAATTTAACATGGAGGACAAACATGAAGATGGCATGCTTCATTGAAATGAGGGGAGAATGTACAAGGGCATGTTATTGTGACTCAGCCCTTAATTTCAGTGGGCCTTTTGCATAATATTAATAATTTTATAATAATTTAATTATTTATATCCTGCCCATCTCACTGGTTTGCCCCAGCCACAACTAAAGATTGGAAATTTGTGACACTTTTAGATTCTTCAGGAAGAATGGGAGTTCCCTATAGAATAGGTAGATGAGTTCCATTTCCATCCATGACTATGAATCAGGGATAAGACTGTCTTGGTGGATTTTGCCTTGTAGATCAATTTGTTTCAGTCTCCGACTCATCTGCTTTTAAAGATATCTGAAATGGTCGCTTCACCTTGTCTCATACTACAGCTAACTTCAGAAGCAAGTGAGATAAACATGTGTTAAAATTATTAAAAAGCTATCATTTTCACATACACGTTAATCAAATTTAAATCTGGATTCTGGTTTATTTTAAACCCTTTTCATCATTCATATGTGCACAAAAAGAGCACAACAGAGGCTGGCCAGTGACAAATCTACACAACACAACTCATTTTATTTCGGCTTTAAGCCCATAGACATAACAACCAAAAACAGAAACAGCACAGTCTGGTTTACAATTGCTAACAGTAAAATAGATTAAAAGGGATACTCAATTGAATAAAATATGATAAAAATTAAATTAAATTTCAAGCTGTATATAACAATCCATTGCGTTTCTTAAGTGTCAGAACTGATGTCAGAAATTTTGCCATATGTAGGGTTATAATCGAGTCTGAATCTTGCAACAGAAGAGCAAGGTAAGACTCTTCCAAATATCCCGGTAATTTTTGAGTTAATGGAAGTAATAGAGTCTTTCGGGCGGCAGAATACAAGGGGCAGACAAACACTATGTGATGAAGAGATTCAATCGAACGGTTATCACAGGCACATAAAACTGAAACTTGGCCCCTAGAAAATCTATGAGAAAGGATGTTTGAGGGGAATACATTAAACCGTGCTTTAATAAAAGCGAAATGATGACTAGCAATAGAAAGAGTTGATAGATAGGCTGGTACTTGAAGTGGGGGTACAAGGCCCAGGGATCTCGGTGAGCATGTCCCCCCGCCCAGCAGAGGCGTAGCAAGCCCAGGTGGTACCCGGGGCGGAATTTTTTTTGTCACCCCCCCCCCACTTTAATTTTAAAAAAATAAAAAAAAATAAAAAGTGTCACCCCCCTCTGATGGTGCCACTTTGCGAGGTGTGGGGGTTTTGTGTGTGTGTGTCTATTATCTTTTTTCCCCAATAAAGTTAAAATAAAAAATAATAAAAAATAATAATAAAAATGTAAAAAAATAAAAATAAAAAAATAAAAAGTGTCACCCCCCCTCTGATGGTGCCACTTTGTGAGGTGTGGGGGTTTTGTGTGTGTCTATTATCTCTTTTTTTCAATAAAGTTAAAATAAAAAATAATAATAATAAATGATTAAAAAAAAAGTCACCCCCTCTGATGGTGCCACTTTGTGAGGTGTGGGGGTTTTGTGTGTGTGTGTCTATTATCTCTTTTTTTCCAATAAAGTTAAAATAAAAAAAATTAAAAATAATAATAATAATTAAAAAAATAAAAAAAAAATAAAGTGTCACCCCCCTCTGATGGTGCCACTTTGTGAGTGTAGGGGGTTGTGTGTGTGTGTGTGTCTATTATCTCTTTTTTTTCCAATAAAGTTAAAATAAAAAATAATAATAATAAATGATTAAAAAAAAAAAAAAAGTGTCACCCCCCTCTGATGGTGCCACTTTGTGAGGTGGGGGGGTTGTGTGTGTGTCTATTATCTCTTATTTTCAATGAAGTTAAATTAAAAAAAATTTTTAAAAAAAAAAAAATTTTTTTTTAAAAAAGTGTCACCCCCCCCCTCTGGGGTGGAACCCGGGCGGCCCGCCCCCCCGTTGCTACGCCCCTGCCGCCCAGCATAACATTGCGTTGCAACTCAATATCATCCAATCTTTGAGAGATGGTCTTTTTTGCTGTATTTAGATCTTGATGCAGCATTTCTAAGTGCGAAATTCCAATAAGCAAAAGTTTGGCGTGAATCTTACCAGCCCAGGGGCTTATGAACTCATCGCGCCATAAGCATTGGGCCAGATAATATTCAGGTAATCTGTGCCAGAGTGTTAACCAATAGATAAAAACACGCTTCCACAGGAGCGTCTCCAAGGAAGACATCCTCAGTTCCACGCGTATGGCCGCATTGCTCACACGGGTGGGGACATTTTTCCATAGGGGGACACTGCTGCCGCCCCCCCTCCCACATAGGATGCTATTTTGCCACTGCTTCTGACCCGCTGCCTAGGGCACATACCTCCTCTCGCCCCCACTTGATCCGAGCCAGAGGCTGGCAGGGACATATGGCAGCATGTTTGAAAATGCTTTCTTACTGCATCACTCATAGAGCCCCTTCTAAGTCCAGATGGATTTTGCTTTACAAATACTTCAGTGATGTCCTGATAGTTGAGCCACTAAAGTGGAAGCGAGGAGTTAACAGCACAGACCCTCCAAGTGCCCCTATTTTCAGGGACATCTCTGATTTAATAATAATAATAATAATAATAATAATAATAATAAATTTTTATTTATACCCCGCCCTCCCCAGTCAGGACCGGCTCAGGGCAGCTAACAACAGCAAAAATCACAATAGAATATAAAAAACCAATTAGTTAAAATACAAGTTAAAAACCAGTTTAAAATGCCGATTCATTTAGCGCCCATTGCCAAACCAAGGCGAGGAACCATCAAACTTAAGTGTCCGACCCGAAGGCCAGGTGGAACAACTCTGTCTTGCAGGCCTGCGGAAAGATGTCAAATCCCGCAGGGCCCTAGTCTCTTGTGACAGAGTGTTCCACCAGGTTGGGGCCAGAACTGAAAAAGCCCTGGCCCTGGTTGACACCAGTCTGGCAGCCTTGTGGCTCGGGATCTCCAGCAGGTTATTGTTTGTAGACCTTAAGGTCCTTTGCGGGCATAATGGAGAGGCGGTCCTGTAGGTACGAGGGTCCTAGGCCGCATAAGGCTTTAAAGGTCAAAACCAGCACCTTGAACCTGATCCTGTACTCCACCGGGAGCCAGTGAAGCTGGTAGAGCACTGGATGAATGTGGTCCCACGGCAAGGACCCCGTAAGGAGCCTTGCCGCGGCATTCTGCACCCGCTGGAGTTTCTGGATCAACTTCAAGGGCAGCCCCGCGTAGAGCGAGTTACAATAATCAAGCCTGGAGGTGACCGTCGCATGGATCACTGTGGCCAGATCTGGGCGAGAAAGGTAAGGGACCAACTGCTTGATACGTCGAAGATGGAAAAATGCCACCCTTGCTGTGGCTGCAACCTGCGCCTCCATGGAAAGGGAGGCATCGAAGGTTACACCCAAACTCTTGACCCAAACTCTTGACAGATTTAGAGACACACACCCCCGAGCAGTCTGAAGGCAGTCCTGTACAGGGAAGGGTCTTTCTTAAATGTTTTATTATGTTTTTATATATGTTGGAAGCTGCCCAAAGTGGCTGGGGCAACCCTGTAATATGTGTGGGGTAAACATAGTGCAATTGTCATTATGGAATGGAACGTCCCTATTTTAATCAGGAAAAAGTTGACTGGTATAACAGCATAATAAAACAGAAATGCAGTGCAAAGGAAGAGACAAGACGAAAGAAAAGGGAAAACCTAAGGCAAAATAAAAAATGCATAGGGACATTATGTTTACTTGTAGATGAGTATATTGATTCTAAAGCACATAACATAACTCTGTGCTGTACATAAATCAAATTGAAGATGGACTTGGCCATATTATCAAAAGGCATGCTTTTACTCTGGAGATATTAGCAAATGCCCTTGGCCATTACAACAACATTCTGTATGCTCAGAGGCATTGTATTTGGAAGAACTCAGGTAGTAGATGTTGTTCCTCATTCTCTGTCTGATTGCTCTATTCATAAAGAGATTAGACTCAGGGATTTTCTTCCCCTCTTAGTTCCTTTTGACCCCTAATCCGATCTGCAAAAAGTTTCTGGTTTTTAACTGGCAAGTAAAGCTAGGCTGCTCATGTGAAAAGTAGTCTCTTTTATTATTAGCAGTAGGAAGGCAATTTTTAAGGAACATTCATGTGATAAGATTGCTTTATGCACACCTGACTTTTAATAATTCAGTTATGGATTTGCATTTAATTATGCTGTGCCTGTTTGGTTTTTGTATGGACAACGTGACAAACTAGCAGGCTGAATTCCTAAACACACACACACACACACACACACACACACACACACTGAAAGGTTAGGATGGTGCATAAAAAGGTAAAGGGACCCCTGACCATTAGGTCCAGTCGTGTCCGACTCTGGGGTTGCGGCGCTCATCTCGCTTTATTGGCCGAGAGCCGGCGTACAGCTTCCAGGTCATGTGGCCAGCATGACTAAGCCGCTTCTGGCGAACCAGAGCAGCGCACAGAAACGCCGTTTACCTTCCCGCCAGAGCGGTTCCTATTTATCTACTTGCACTTTGACGTGCTTTGGAACTGCTAGGTTGGCAGGAGCTGGGACCAAACAACGGGAGCTAATTCCGTTGCAGGGATTCGAACCGCCGACCTTCTGATCGGCAAGCCCTAGGCTCTGTGGTTTAACCCACAGCGCCACCTGGGTCCCAGGATAGTGCATAGTTCCCTCTTAACTAGCCTCTGGCAAGTAGGAAGCTACTACCGTGGTTAGTGGTCCTCTCAAGAGCAGTAACTAATAGCCCTCAAACAGGGTGCCAGTGCTAGATGCTTTGCACCTGCTGGATCCAATTTAAAGCTCCTCAGATTTCCCAAGGTGCCAGCACAGGGGGTGGGGGGGTGGGGAGGTGGGGAATTCTCCAGTGAAGCACCCTGGCCAGCAGAGATGCAAATGCAGCAATGAATCCACTGCTGCTTGTGTCCAGTCCCATCCTCACATTAGGATTGCTCTGCCCAACTGCAGTCCTAAACACACCTACCTCAATAGGGCTTACTTCTGAGTAGGAATGTGGAGGTTTGCACTGTACAAGACCTACCATGCATTTGATGAAGTGGGATGTAATTCATGAAAGCTAATGCCGTACTTAAAATCTGCACATAGGGAAAGGGGCAAAAATTTAGAAAATAAACAGCCAGCACTGTGGCAAGCGGGTGCATAATTTGGGCAGTGCTAATATCAGACTTCAAAACTGTATAAATATAAAGAGAAAGAAATAAAAGAAACAAGCAGGTGCTCCCATTTCTTGAGAAAAAGCTCAGGAATGAAATCCTTATAAATGCAACTTTACTCATCATCCTGATTATTATTTTTTAAATAGTTTTGTTTTCTTCAAATTTCCCACCATGTTTCAATCTCTGGCCCCAAATAGGGTCAAGAGAAAACTGAGGGTGAATAAATAAAGCTTTTCCATTTCTGCTCCAGTCCTTCATGGCTCAGTTTTTTACCACACATAGAACTAAGCACTGTAGGCTTCTCTAACACTCCACAGGAACATACAAACTTTTATAGGACTCTCTGGTTTATGACAAACAGGATTCCCAGCCTCAGGCTTTTTCTCAGTGAGTAAGATCTGCGAGTGCAGACAGTGCTTTCTCTCAGCATGGCAGAAATGTATTCACTGTGTTCCGGTTTCTCGGCCATCATCATCCGAAGAAGCATATGTGTCTGCTAGCCTAGGTTCTTCGGCTGCTGTGATGCAGGCGGGGGGTTAATCAGGGAACTGGCCACAAAGCACAACAAACCAGCATTAAAGGAGAAATGAAACCTTTCCATGCAAGGAGATCCATTAAATGGCTTTGTAATAACAAACGGCCTACCGTGGGGCATCTGCCTGTGCTTTTCAATCTCACGCAGTGCGGAATGAGAAAAAACTAATTAAATAGTGAAAGGCCTCATGTGATCGCAGCCAAGAGATGCGTCCTGGTATCTCCATTGCATATCTGCATGTACTGCTCTGGCCTTGCCACCTCCTGCTGGGGGCAGGAGTTGTATATTTAGCTACAAACTCTGTGGAAACAATTCCCAACGAATGTTGAATAAACAGGTTGTTTGGAAGCGGGATTGGATCGCACTGAGATCAGTGAGACTTCTGAGTGAATGTATAGAGTAGTGGTTCTCAAGCTTTTTTCTGTGGGCCACACTTTTAAAATAAAAAATTGCTAGCGCCACACCAGTTTTTTTATGGATAAGAAATACATTGGAAAACAAAAGGAAACAACTCCTGGTAGTGCTTGATTCATAACACCAGGGGCGTAGGAAGTGGGGGGTGGTCCGCCCCAGGTTCCATCATGGAGGGGGTGACAAATTATCAAGGAACAATTACTACCCTACTAGGGTGGTTCATAAAAAACTTATTTTTTTGAAAATGCCTGCTCCAAAGGTCTTATTTTACTACACTAGGGATTATATAGCTATATATGAAATTTCATGCATATCAGTTAATATCTTGACCCTCCTCCATGAAAATAGCTGTTTACTTGGCTGTTTTCCTATGTCGTGAAGGCTGAAATTTCAATTCAGTGGAGCACTTACTGTTCCCAACCCTAACCCTGCGGAAAGCCATCTAATTAGACTTTAATTTGATTTTGACATGTTTTTAGGAGGTAATTTAATTATTGTTTGATTTTATATCAATGTTATGTATCTGATGTTAGCCGCCCTGAGCCCGACTTCGGCCGGGGAGGGCGGGATATAAATAAAAGTTTATTTTTACTTATTATTATTCCTTTGTAAGAAAATATGAAATAACGTAAAACCATTTTTGCAGGCAAAAATAAAATAAAATCAATGTGTGTGGGGGGGGGGGTGACAAGAAATTTTCCGCACCGGGTACCACCTGACCTTCCTACACCTCTGCATAACACAAAACACAATTATCGGTACTTTATAATATGATCATGGGACATACAGCATAAAGTGGACTTTAACCCTCAAAAGCTTGTGCCATTTAAAGTTTGAGTAAACATACAACAGGATAAATTTGTTAATCTTAAATGCTAACAAATTTATTATGGCATACTTTCATGTGTTTGAGTATATTTTATCATGTGCATGATTTATCCGCAGTTGGCAGTAACTATTTTCATTTATTCTCACTGTTTTAATTTTTCTCTCTACACCCATGTAGAGTCATACTAGTCAAATGAGGATAACATTTCATGTATTTGATGAAATAGACTTGAGTCAATGAAAGCATACCCTCCAAATGTCCAGATTTTCCAGGAACAGTCCCGGAATGGCAGAAGCCACCACTATTTTCATCAGTGAAAATGTTGGTGGGATGGACTAGGACAGTGATGGCTAACCTTGACACTCCAGATGTTTTGGAACTACAACTCCCATCATCCCTGACCACTGGTTCTGTTAGCTAGGGATGATGGGAGTTGTAGTTCCAAAACATCTGGAGTGTCAAGGTTAGCCATCACTGGACTAGGATGTCCCTATTTTCACCTGAGAAACATTGGAGGAGATGTGAAAGTCTTTGCCATAATACATTTATTAGTCTTTAAGGTGCTAGCAGTTTAATCAGAAGAAAGTCCCATTTAGTTCAATGGGATGTATTCCCAATGCCAAGTAAGTATTCATAGGAGGGTGGCCTTAGTTTACAATCACATTTCTGGCAGTAATCTTGCTTTTGGTGGCAAAGACTTGGAGAACTAATGTCAGTAAATACGTAAAGGTTAGGAAGATGTCAAAGAGAAAAACTTGATTGCTTCAGCATTCACATTATAATGGAAACTTGCATTTTAAAATTCAAGATCTTTATCTTATGGAAATGTATAGGACATCAACAAGTTTCATTATCACTGTAATTTTTCAATTTTTTTCCATTTCTGTTGACTTCGTAAAGTCATCAGCACCTTAACACACTCACAATCTGTTTAACAGTCAGATAATGATGTGGGTTTTATTGGCATTAACAGATTTTCCCACAGTTCTTGGACGACTTATTTTTCCAGTGTTTTTGGGGGGTGGGTGGGTGGGTGGGTGGGTGGGGAGGTACTTATTTAATTACATCCTACATTTTGGCTGCAGTCCAAAAGCAGTTTGCAACATTTATAAAATGCAGTAGATATATAATAGAAACTGTACCCTTTAAAGCCGCCTTCCTCAACCTAGTACCCTCCAGATGTTTTGAACTACAATTCCCATCAGCACATGCTGTCTGAGGCTTATGATGGGAGTTGTAGTTTGAAACATCTGGCTGGAGAAGGCAGCTTTAAGCCAATTCAGTTGGTAAGGTAGACAGAGCACAAAGGGAAAGAGAAATACAGGGATGCTTAAGGTCTTGCCATATTATCAGTCTGAGACATTCCCACAAGACAACACATTTTCCTGAACCTCTTTCCTCCTTGTTTCTGTTGTATGTGAATTTTAATGTGGAATGGGTTGATGTGGAATAGAAACAGAGTGCACACAGTGGCCAGTATTAGTTTTGTTTGCTTTGGTGACTGTTGTTGGCATTCATCTGTCTCGAGAGACAATGGCATGCACTTCCAGAGGTGAAGTGAAACTGCTGAGTTAGCAGCACCCAAGTGACCTCCCTGGGGCACAAGCCTGAGCAGTGTGTATGGGGGTCCTGGGCTACTCAGTTGACATGACACCCTCCACTGGCCTCACTGATGTGGTCCAACGGAAAGCAGAGCAATACGTTTGGCACCAGCTTGGCTGCAGGAGTTGTGGGAAGGAGGCGAACAAGGCGCCATCCAACTGCCTTAGGGACTCCTCTCTGGATTTGTGTAGGGTTTACTCCTTACCCTTTTCTTCTCCCAAAGATATCCCACAAGGCAGTAGATGATTAGGGTCAGAGTTTTCCTTTTCCTAGATGGGCTACCTTTCCAGGTTGATGAGCCCCATCTGCCCCAGGTGACTAACTAAATCTTTTTTTTAAAAAACAAAACAAAACACTGAACAAAATGTTCCACAACGTGGTTTTAAACTCGGACTCCAAATAATATATAATTCCTCCCCCTGCCGGTGCTTAAAGTGTGTCTATAGGCATGGTATGTGCTTGGTACTTGTCTCATTCCTTAATAATCATTTCAAGAGGGTGGCTACTTTTGCATCACCAAAAAAGTAAAGAAAATGGGAAATGCATCACCAGAAAAGAAGGCAACAGAGAACACAGACTTTTATAAAATTTGCATATGCTTATTTATATCATTCACCCAACATTATATGCTCATAATAATAATCTAGTCATCAATAATGTCAAATCCAAAGTAGTAGACTTCAGTAAAAGAAAAAACACTGCATGGTAAATTCTAAAGAACTAGAGCAGGTAAAACCTTACTGTTATATTGGCAGAACCTTCTCAGGTTCATGATTCTGGGCTTTGCAAATTAAGAAAAATGAACTGAAAGCAGTTGATTGTCTACAAACTGCTAAATTTTAGATACCCAGGGTCAATACACCCCATTTTAAATATTTTCAAAGCAAAACAAATTTTTGGTGTGGAAATCTGGGGCTTTGCTGATCTTCCTGAAATGTTAAGAGTTCAAAGCCATTTTTTCAGTACAGTGGTACCTCGGGTTACAGACGCTTCAGGTTACAGACTCCGCTAACCCAGAAATAGTACCTAGGCTTAATAACTTTACTTCAGGATGAGAACAGAAATCGTACGGCGGCAGCAGGAGGCCCCATTAGCTAAAGTGGTGCTTCAGGTTAAGTACGCTTCAGGTTAAGAACGGACCTCCGGAACGAATTAAGTACTTAACCCGAGGTACCACTGTATGCTTTTCAGAGTTTCTAAATTTACCCCACTGTATCTAATCAGCTGAGAGTTGGGTATGGAAATTATTTCTGGTTTAATATATGTTAGGATGGCTAATTATTAGTGCAGACTAAGCCAGATGATGAAAGACAGGCTTCTTATGACCTGTCTAGGAAAGCAGAGGACACCTGCTCTAGGAAACTTTTGGTTACAATTTTTTTCAAAACTACTTCCAAACTTTGGATTTTCTGTACAGGCATTGAATCCATGGGGAAATGACACCAACATTTCTTTAAGTAAACCATCTTGGATGTAGGAGCACAAACAGACATAATGGTCCTCAGATCCTCAAGAACATAAAAATTGAAAGCAAAAGCAAAGCATAAGCATCAATATAAAAAAGATCAGTTGCATTCCATAATGATGGCGTATCAGAAAGCTTTTACCAGAGTTGTTCAGGCAACTGAGGATCAAAAGGCCAATAGACATGAGAGGCTGAAGGCCAAGAACCTGTTTAGGCAGACCAGCATCAAAGGACCAGAGGGAAGTGCCGAATCAGAGGACAGGCATTTGCTTGAAGGAGTGTCAGAGGACAATCCTCTCTTGAGGGGAGTCCTCCGGTTCGGCCTTCACCAACCTGGTGCCCTCCAGATGCTAATCTTCACCCACCCCAGCCACGCAGGAAGATTATTGCAGGCAAATGATTAATGATTATTTAAATCAGCCTTCCTCAACCTGTTGCCCCCCCCATAGAGCCATGTTGACTGGGGCTGATGGGAGTTGTTGTCCTAAGCCAGGTTGGTGAAGACTGATCTAGCTGAAGGGCTGCCTCACCCAAGTCTGGTTTAAAGATAATGAATGCTAAGTAGGAGATCAGGAGCCTCACAGTTGTCCACCAGCAGTTAACACCTGGGCAGCAGACGAAACAGGCACACATGTCACCTGTGTGCCTTGCGTAGTTCCCCACACTGTCAGGAGATATGACCAAGGATCCCCCAGGTCTCATCTTATTTTGAACATAAGGTCTACTGGGCTCCAGGCTTCAGATTAATGTTGCGGGCTGGAAATGGCAAATATCTTGTTTTCGTCCTGGAGGGTGGTGTGGAAGAAACAGAAACCCACAGAAAGAGCCCCGCAAACAGAGCCTCTTAACATTTCTCAGCAGGTTCCTGAACAAAAACCTCAGCCACAAACAAGAGCAGAGCAAGAAAAAACCACAAGGCCATGGGGGCGGGCTGAGAAAAACAGAGGAAGGGTTGTGCATGAGCACACAAACACATGACAAAAGACCTTGTTTATGTAACCCTTGCACACACAAAGGAGCGGTTAAGAGTCCTGTATTGTATTTCTCCACAAAATAAAAAGCAGGTTGCATACCTGCGGCTTTATAGGTCATGCTTTGCCTTCTCTGCTTAGGAGAGAGGAACACAGCATAGAGCCTTGTCCCTGCTGTCAGTGATATACCAAGCAACCCCGTGGAAATTGCTCTTCTCCTCTCTGGGCATTATTGTATGAAACAGGCTCTGAAGAGGCCATACAGCCTGTCCTGTCATTCCACTGAGAGACCAGCTTCAGTTTCATCAGTGCCCAACACCACCTTGGATTTAAACCTCAGTGCCCATGTGGCTTCTGAAGGTTCAGTGCCACCAACTATATGTGCCAAACTAGCCGCCAAGTGAGCTTCTAAATAACTTAAACAGTATAAGATCCCAGCACACACACAGGCAATCTGCATCGGTCTCAGTGGAGCCTAAGCTCTGGGGAAGAGGCGTGGAAAGAACTGTTCCTCTACTCCATCCAATGGTACTGTTTATCCCAGTTCCTTTCTTGGAGCCTTCACTAACACCACTGCATAGTCAAGGTTGATGACCTAGATGCCAATGCTGCTGTCTCAACCAGAGTCTGTGCTCCAGAGGTTTTTATATGCCTTTCATTTAGTGTTCATTTGCAACCTCTGGCAGCATTACTATGCTGGCTAGATTTTGGGTTCCGTGTTGGAGGGAGATAACTTGCAATGGTAGGGTTGCCTTCTCCTAAAATTCAGGATGTTCCTCCTGTGAGGAAGGCACACCAAGATATATGTCCCTTTTGCCCTTTTATATCAAATACTATCCTTAGGATTCAGGACAAAAAAACCCTTATTTCGTTTAGATTAACAGACAGGTGGGATTCCCTCTCTGTCTCTCATTAACACACACATGTACATGTACATTAGATGCTCCTTAGTGAGTTCACCTTTCTGATTGATCCAGATAGAATACCCCTACCTCAAGCACTAGATAGGCTTGGCAGCATCAATTTGGCAGTAACCCTTGTCATTTTCTTTGCGACATTGTTGGCCCCACCTTAGCATCCTACACTGTCAATGTTGGCTTCATCACAACTATCCACCATATTGTGGCCACCTCTGGCAGTCTCTCCAGCTGTGGTCCCAGTTAATATATGCTATGACTGCAGCATCAATCCTATTGCATCTGCTGTCACATCTACCTGATGCAACCTCTTGCAACCACTTCACCATGGTAGCTCCTCCAGAGACCACAGCTCAGCTTCTCAGCATCCACTTTCTTTACATGAATCAGCCTTGTGTTCCGAGGGAGCCACTAAATTCTTTGACTGTGACCTGCACATTGTATATGTCACCCAAAACCAACCACTCTACCAGAGCATTTAAACCTTTACTCAGAGAACATCCTTCAGGTAGCATAGGCTGTGAGCCAAAACTGCAACAAGCCTCTCCTGTGATCCACTGACCTGTGTTCCAGTTTGTTTCAGCAAAAACAGCAGTACCATTAGCCTTGCTTATGCTCCCAGTTCTCATGAAGGGAACTAGACAGCTTTGAGATGAACCCGCATCCCTCCTTTCCATTATTTTGATTTGACAATATTATAATAATAGCCCTGTTGGATGATACCAAAAGCCCATCTGGTCCAACATCCTCTTCTCACAGTGGTCAACCAGATGCTGATGGGAAGCCTACAAGCTGGACCTGAGCACAACAGTGCTCTCCCTGCTTGTGCTTCCCAGCAACAGGTATTCAGAGGCTTACTGCTAATTTTGTTTGTTTGATGCCCATCTGACTGGGTTGCCCTAGCCACTCTGGACAGCTTCCAACGAATTAAAAACATTAAGCACAGTAAAAAAACCAAACATTAAAAACTTCCCTATACAGGGATGCCTTCGGATGTCTTCTAAAAGTTGTGTAGTTCTTTATCTCCTTAACATCTGATGGGAGGGAGTTCTGCAGGACGGGTGCAACTACCAAGAAGGCCCTCTGCCTGGTTCCCTGTAACCTCACTTCTCGCAGTGAGGGAACCGGCAGAAGCCCTTGGAGCTGGACCTCAGTGTCCGAGCTGAACGATGGGGGTGGAGACGCTCCTTCAGGTATATTGGGCCGAGGCCATTTAGAGCTTTAAAGGTCAGCCCCAACCCTTTGAATTGTGTTTGGAAATGTGCTTCCAACAGTGGGGACAGAACATAGCCAGCGTGGCTAGTAGCCATTGATAGTCTTATCCTCCAGGAATTTGTCTAATCCTCTTTTAAAGCTGCCCACGTTGAAGGCTATTACTGACTCTTGTGAGAGTGAATTCCATAGTTTAACATGCTGTATACAGAAGTATTGTACTTCCTTTTCTCTGTCCAGTCTTCCAACATCCAGCTTCGTCGGATGGTGCTAGTATTATGGGAGAGGGAAAAACAGTTTTCTCTATTCCCCTTCTCCACCCATGCATAATCTCTTGCCATGTCCTCTACCTATTTACTAAACTAAAAATCTCCTTATGTGGCAGCATTTCCTCATAGGGGGGAAATACACGCGAAGTACATGTGACTTTCTTTTTCAACACCTTTACTCCCTTGCTGTCAGTCATGTTTCATTCCTCGCCCATGCTGGTTTCTGACATATTGAACTTTCAAAATTATGCATAGCTAGATTAATACTTCCTCTGGGGAAATGTGCCAAACTTTTTATGCTATACTCAAGGAAAATCAAAAGAAGCTTTTAAAAGCTAACCTTCACCTTTCAAAGAGACTGTCGGTACAGCCTGCCATGCAGCAGAGTATCACTCGAAGGCAATTTTACTATCTGGACAAAGGATGAAGGGCAGGAAGACCTATTCTAAATTGTCAGGATGATAAGTTATTTATCCAACTAAGGAAGTTTCAGATGGTCTGTCTTGCTGAGATCTTAACATTCATCAGCAATTCAGCATGATTGAGCTCTGTGACTTCAAGGTTGTATAGTTTCCTTTTACTGCACCTACACATGACACTATTATTTCCTACACTTTGCCATGAGGGACACTTATTTCATTATCAAAAATAAAAATTACCCAAATAGGATTAATACAACTATAATTCACTATTTTGGAATAGTTTTATTCATTACATGTGGGTAATTCTGGGTTTCCCCCCCATAATGAAATAAATATGAAAATTATATTTAAATTACAATTTATTCGGTTGGCAGCAGCAAATCTTGCACCTCCACCACAATCTTGCACCTGGTGTTGGGACACCAGTCACACCACCCTAGTTACTTTGCTGAACAGATATCAGTGCTGATCAAAAACAACCCCTGTGTTGCAAGTCAACAGATATCAGTGGCAGCCACACATCTCCCATAATAACTACCTGATAGAGAGGACCAAGGACCCAGGTGGCGCTGTGGGTTAAACCACTGAGCCTAGGGCTTGCTGATCAGAAGGTCGGCGGTTCGAATCCCTGCTACGGGGTGAGCTCCCGTTGCTCGGTCCCAGCTCCTGCCCACCTAGCAGTTCGAAAGCACGTCAAAGTGCAAGTAGATAAATAGGAACCGCTCTGGCGGGAAGGTAAACTGCGTTTCCGTGCGCTGTTCTGGTTCGCCAGAATCAGCTTTGTCATGCTGGCCACATGCTCTTGGCCAATAAAGCGAGATGAGCGCCGCAACCCCAGAGTCGGACACGACTGGACCTAATGGTCAGGGGTCCCTTTACCTTTACCTTAGAGAGGACCAGCTTCCAATTGGCTAACTGCACACCAGAGCATATTATCAATCAGTTGACTATTTTCTGCCTATATATTGTGTATGATATATTCAGGGAAGAAGCTACTGCTGACTTCACTGATACAAGATTTTTGACCTTTCCCTGCTAGGATCCCTTAGACAGAATACCGAGCCTCCAGTACGCACAGGGGAAAAGCTCTAACGATGGATATGATCTTGAGATGCATTCTTGTTTCCTTTGTCCTTCACCTGGGTAAGTTCTCTTCAGTAGGCACACATAGTGCCAGAGTCACCAACACAGATGTTTTGCTTTGACTAGAAATATAATGAAAGCTGAAAAAGCAAAGCGAGCCAGCTGTGTTGGTCCACATAGGAACCATTTCCATATGACCCATTTCCCCCTTTGCCATGGCCCATACTGTGTTCTTACTGTTGCTCTACATTGTTACTATAAAAAAAGACCTGCACACCCTTTTACTATATTGCACTGGATTGCTGGGATCAATATTTCCTGCTCACAGAAGGCTGCCTTCTCTTGGTAACAAATTGGGGGGGGGGGGAATATAGCAGAGATTTTCAGGAACAGATTTAGTAGTTGTTGTTGTTCCAGAGACTTGGGGTGACCCATATGGTTGACAGTCGTTGAACGACTGTAATGCTGACTTCAGCACTCAAAAGCAAGTTTTCATGCTGGCTGCAAATCTGGTCCTTTGGTTTAAAACCAGGCGTAAGAGCTCCTGCAGAAATTAGAAGAATTACTGTGGTAGTCCTTTGTACTCCTATTTACTCGGGGGGTTGATCAAATTCTCAGTATTAAATCCAAACTGATGCGTTTTCCAGTGACACTTGAGTGACATAAAGAAACACTTAAATAAAAGATATTAGGAAAAAGAGAACATAAATGCAAGCATATACGAAAATGAAGGTACTATAAATTTCAAAGATGGTGTAGTGCAGTAGTTAAGATTGTAAGCTTTGGGCTGGGAAACCCCGGAATTCAGTGCGGAGGGGAGAATTCTGTTGACCTGTTTTTGTTTTTCCATGTGGTTTTGTTTTTGTGTTTTTCGAGCCTGTGTATCTTTCAGGTGTGATGCTTCATGTGAGTGAAGTGGTACCGGTACCGGTAGATGCTACTTATAGGCAAGAAGTTACCCTTCCTTGCCAAATTGGTAAAGTTAGCCCAAGCGTTCCAGTGATCTGGAAATATGAATCACAAGAAATAATTAAATATCAGCGTGGACAACTTTTTAGAGGTAAAAATCCAGTTGTACCATTCATCATGCGTTTAAAAGAGGGAAGGCAGAACCTTTGCTCTCTGATAAAAAGATTTAACTCTCTGTGACTCCACTTCTTTCAAAGGTCGCTCATCAGCATCATCAACAGCAACATACTTTTTAAAGAATGCAGAGAAAGGGGATTACTCTTTAACTATGACAAACGGAGAGGAAGGACAGTATACATGTGAAGCACCTGGGAAAATAAAAACTACTAATCTTTACTTGTGGAGCGGTGAGTGATGTGATATGGAGAAAGAAGAAAAGTTAAATGTCAACTCCTTTTCCCCTGTCCCATCTTCCTGCACTTGCTTGGGGAGAAGGACAGGGGAGAGCCCTAGGTAAAAACAATTAACCTAATAAGGCTTTCTCCCCCACCCCTAGTAAAAGGACCTTCAGATGAATACCTCCTGGAGGGTGACAATACACAACTGGAACTGTCTTCCTTGGACATGTCTGCCCAGGTTGTGTGGTTTGGCCCCGACAAGTCAAAAATAACGGATACAAAAGCACGATGGACGCTACAAAATAAAGATCGGAGGCTGCAGATAAAGGACCTTAAAGCTCAGGAGGACCAAGGGACCTGGGAATGTTTCATTAGTCGTAGTCGGCTTCGCATCACCCATAATGTCAAAGTGATAGGTAGGAAAAATCACTGACCTCGTCAGTTCTTTTCCTTGCAGAAGAACCAACATCAACTATATTAATGTTATGTGGAGGAGGAAGCAGGAGGAGCGTGCCCCATCCCTATCCCATTTGTTTCCTTCCACAAGTTGGGAGGTGACCATCTGCAGCAGGGAGCCTACGTGAGCAGAAAACCAGGGTTATAAAATGCATCAGTAGCCTACCCTAAAAAAAAACAAACCTACTTCCCCACTGCAGACAGTCACCATCCAACTCACAGTGATGGGGACAGCCTGAATAGGGCTTATGCATCATGGTTAATTCTGCCACGTTTTACAACATTATAAAGGGAACCATAAAAGATGACTGTGTGATGCTTCCAGGCCGTCCAAGTTAAAGGCTGGAATCGCCATCATTTGTTCAATCACTTATTTTTATGGATAATCCAGAGGACATAGTTGCCAGATCATTTTCTGTGCACACCCCACTTCTTCTCTTGTGTCAGTTTTTTTGCAATAAAACTCAGTTGCATAACCTCTTTTTCCGCTGTGGACAAGTAAAAAGTTTTTAAGGCCTTTCAGGAAACTTGTACCTTTAATGGAAAGTTGGTCCTGCATGTTCCTTGCTTCTTGTTGACTGATTAATACTAGGTGGGGGGTTGATCAGCACTTTAATTGTCCCTTGAATAGTCTTTCTTAATTACTCCAGTGCCAGTTTCTGTTACCATCTGGCCCCCTTGCCTTTAAATGGTGCATTTGCCAAACTTTGGAGATGAGATCTTTGAGTACTTGATGCAGCCACTTTTTCATTTTCATACCTTTTTATTTGCAGAGTCTACTTGGTTTAGGGAATCCAGAAATAGGTGGAAATAACACAAGTAAGGCCTCTCTAGAATTCTGTAGGGGGAAGAAAGTTTCTCCCTACTCTTTACTGAGGAAAATGGAAATTATTTATTCCTGTTTTTTCTGTCTCAAAATCAGGTTTTGTTAATTCACTGGATGGAGATACAGTGTATGCAGCTGTTAATAGCACAGTTGTCCTTTCATGTGAATTGAACATTGGCTTCAAAGAGATTCCAAAGAACATCCTAAGAGATCCAATTTTGAGGTGGATGAACAATAACAAGACCATTGTGGAGGTTGACTTAAACAATTTCAACAGTTCCCTAGTTCAGCAAAAGATAGACAAGGTCCAGTTTGAGCATGCTGGAGAGCACAAGTGCAGTATTGAATTTACACGGAAGAATTTGAGTAAGACCACCCACTTGGTAGTGATGAAAGGTAAGAATAAGTCTTGATCACTTTGTGTTATGGTGTAAACAAGGACCATAACACTGCTTATATCACACTTCTTTGGGCAAAAATAGATGTGAGGTCAAAACAAACAAAAACTCTGAAGCAACTAAAGGGTGCTCTGATTTTGATTGGAATAACGGCACTGGTAGAGAGGACGTTTTGATGGTTTGGTCAGCCCAGCCCAAGACAGTTTGCTGCCTGATTGGTTTGGTGCCATTTTGTGCTGCAGACCCCACTTTCCCTGCCGCCCCCCCCCCCAACTGAGTAATTGACACTCAAACCGGGGTCACAAGTAAAGGGCCAGGAACACAACCTCATCTGATTGACTGCAAACCAGTGCCAAAGTAGAGTGCTGCTTTGGTACCGTTTTGTGCCACACTTAAAAGTGCCCCCACTTGTGTGTTTGGAGGGTGGCGAAAGGACCCAGGACAATATGCCAAACCAGGATATAAGCTGGTGCCCAAAATATGGACAGCATACACTGACTTCCTCTACGTTGTGACCCTCTAAATAAAGCCGATTGAGCTGTACCACCTCAAGTCTGTGTGTCGATCCAAGTGTTTCTACCTTTCCATTGGGAGGAAGCCTTTCTTGTGAGTCAGGCAACCTAGAACCTTAGATCATAAGATGAATGATCTAAGCAATGAGCTTGCTCTTGTAGCAATGAGCATCTCCAGCATGGATGCTTGGCATCCTCTCCTGAACTTTGTGGAAATGGGACCCCCATGAATGTTCCTTTCTTGTCTTCCTT
Organism: Darevskia mixta; assembly: GCA_034641385.1. Lineage (NCBI taxonomy): Eukaryota > Metazoa > Chordata > Lepidosauria > Squamata > Lacertidae > Darevskia > Darevskia mixta. Next base: position 2,285,757 of record JAWWNH010000017.1, on the reverse strand, counting down.
GCAGTTTCTGCTGACCGCCCTAGACTTGATTCCAAAGAAAATGTGACCCTCTGCTGTCATGTCTCTGCTCCTGATCTTTCTAAGGCTCAGTTGTGCTGGAATAATAGCCGTGACTCACCCGAATGTGAAACTCACCTTCCAGAGGGCAAATTTTGTTATGTGACCAGAAGTGCAGGGGAGTGGAAGTGCAGCTTCATGGTGCAGGACGAAGAGAAGCTCAGTATGATCTACTTTGTGGGTATGTTCCAGAAGTGGTAGCCATGGCAGCCCATTGCAGCAAAAACCACAAGGTCTTTTCACTTTAATGATGTAACATTTTTAGAATGGCATTGGTTTCCGTGGGCCAAAGCATACTTCATCAGATGCATGTGGCTTTGGTAATTTTCAGCACAGTGCGTTTTACTCATGGTAGGCCCATTGAAATTGATGAGGTTAGGTCCGTTGATTTCTACTCTGGGCAAAACTTTGTTGACTACCACCCTGTATCATTTGTTTCCATCCTATATTATTTATTTCCATTTCATATGTGTCTCCTCCTCTCATCTCAACTCTCCTTTTTGCCACAGATGAGGCCTCAACCGCTATGCCGAATTCATTCCCACTGACTTACATAGCCATTGGAGCTGGTGTGATGTTGCTGCTGTTGATCATCATAGGCGTGTGTGTGTTCAGTTCCAAAACTGTTAAACAGAAAAGGGTGAGTGGATATGTGCTTATAAATGGAATGGGGAGGGGGGAAATACTTGTACATACAGAAGTCCGTGGAAGAGAACTTGGAAGAACATAAAACTCTGCTTTATTTTTTGGCAGCAAAGAGCAAGGAGGATGGCTCAGGCCAGGCAGCACTTGCTTGAAAAGAAGACTTGTCAGTGTCATAAGTACGTACCAGAGCACTCAGCAGATACCCTGCATTGACTTAAAGGAGGGCCCTTTGTCACTTATTTTTCCAAGTCTTCCTCAGGGAAAGGGGACTAGGAGTCAACAAGACCAGCTCATGACACTTGTTATCATTCTCTACCAAGAGGCAAGACCGATTAAAGAGAACAGGGTTATTTCTCTTTTAATACCACCTTTAGCGATTTCGTTTTGCAGTAATGGACCAAAATGAAAATAGCCTCAAAAATGATAAACAAGCTCTGAACATCACCAGTTAAAATTTGTCCTCTACCCCGTTAATCAACTGAAGTTCTACTTGAATAGTCTACCAGTTAAACCAAGTAAAGCTTGCATGAACATGAGAATAAGGGCTTGACCACATGCGAGCATTATTTAGCTGTATATCCACTTTCCCCCTCATTCAAATTACACTGGAGTATTCCATACCCAGACATACTTAAATTTGTATATGAGGAGCAACTTCTGCCTCTCCTGTTCATTCCAGTAGCATCTCCTCTTTGGGTTTGTGTCTGCCTTCTAATTTGTTAAATCTGCTACGATGATTGTACTGTATCAATAGGGCATGTGCACAGATATCTGTGCAATATCTGGTGTATTTTCCCCCCTTTTGATATCTTGGTTTTGCACAAAACTAGAAAATGGCTCAAGCAAACCACCTTAAAAATTTGACATGATTTCCTTGACTTTTCTGGTTTGGTGCAAATCCTAGGGATCAAAACAGTGAAAAATGGTATGCTCCCCCATGTGCTCCTCCTTTCAGGAGTGCTGGAAATAGTTGGGAGCACAACCATAAAAGAAATGGAAGCAATTGTAGATTTTTAGCACACTTCAGATTAATTTGCAATATCTGGTGTAGAATTTTTATGTGGTTTGCTTATGCATTTTTCTGGTTTTGTGCAAATCTGGAAGGTCAAAGGGAGGGGGAATATAGTTCAGAAGAGTGCTGCAAATAGTTACAAGCATGCTCAGAAAAGAAATGAAAGCATTGACGGAAGTAGTGCACATGGAAAGGGGAGTGGTAGAAAGTGGCACCCCAAAACACCAAAAAAAATTGTCTGTGACCCCAATTGGAGTGGTTTAGAGCCCAATTATCCCCAATTTATCAGATTATCCATGTATAAGAGAAATCTGAATTTACAAGGGGCAAGCATCAAATTTGGTGTTATTTCAGAGTAAGATTATGTGAGCTACACAGATTAAATGGGAAGGCAAACAGCTGCAAAAACACAGTGAACTCCATTGTGGACAAGTCTTTAGTCATTTGTGTCCATATACAATTAGAAGACAATGCAAGGCACTTCCATCAGAGGCTAGGTGATCAACCACTCTTCAGCAATTCACTTTTACTCTTTTTTGAACTGCATTGTACAAATTATGCGCCTCATATTGCAAAACCAAGTGCATTTCATAGAATCATAGAGTTGGAAGAGACCACAAGGGCCATCCAGTCCAACCCCCTGCCAATCATGAGATTGGCCATGGGCGTAGCCAGGGGGGGCAGAGGGGGGCAATTGCCCCCCCCCCAGAAGGCAGCTGCCCCCACCCCTAGCTGCCCCCACCACCCCGTGCGCTGTTCCCAAAAGCCTATTCCTTCCTTCTGGGCGGAGCTCCGCCCAGCAGCCGGAAGAAAGAAGGGGGAGTGCACGCGGCGGCCGAGCGAGCAAGCGAGGAGGTGAGGCTTTTTACCGTGAGGCTGGAGGCTGACGGGGAAAAGCGTCCCCTCCCGCACAGCTTGCCCCTCTCCTGGGTCTGGCTGCAAAAGCAGCGCTGCTACCGTTGCTAAGACTGAGCGAAGAGGGAGTTTGCTGGGTAAAAACGCCTGGAGAAGAGACATTGAGATCTCCTTGATTTACCCCCCCCCCCAAGTTTCCTTATCAGTCCTTGATAAGAAGCAGGCTACTCTGTGAACTATTAACGCCTAATCCCAGTTGAGGTTTTGGTCGCTAAAACTGCCTCCTGCCCCTCCCCCTCGTCCCACCTTTAATTGTTGTATGATCGCTGGAAGAAAAGAACGAGCTTTCTCTGCAGCTGTTTTGATCCACAGCGATCTTTTTGTGAGTGACTTTACCCCTTTGTCCTTTGCCTTTAACCCCCCCCCAGCCTTTTTTTTAACCCCTAAAAAATGTGTTTGCTTGGGTGATTTTTCAAATATTTCGTGTGCTGAAGAAGTGTGCATGCACATGAAAGCTCATACCAAGAACAAACTTATTGGTCTCTAGGGTGCTACTGGAAGGATTTTTATTTTATTTATTTATTTATTTTGTTTTGACTATGGCAGACCAACACGGCTATCTACCTGTAACTTGCTTGCAAGTAATTAAAGTAAATTATAAGCTATTTAGCCATAAAGTGTTAGTGTTCTGATATGCAGGAGTTATAATTTTTTTACTGTTTGATATTTTGTTTTGAGGTGGAATGTGCTGCTGCTTGTGAGACCAAAAATATTTTTTTGGGGTGGGTGGGGGCCTGCTTTAAATAAGAGTTACCTTAAAAGGCTAACAAATTTAGTATGGTGTAAGCCAGTGGTGTCCAAACTTTTCAAAGAGGGCCAGATTTGATGAAGCGAAGGGCCGTGAGGGCTGACCAAAGTTAACCTTTTTTTTTAGGGTTGAAGTTGTTGAGGTTTTTTTTAAGGATTTTACCCCAGGAAATAACAGCCACAGGGGCTGGATTAAACCAACTGGTGGGCCGAATTAGGCCCCCGAAATGGATTTTGGACATGCCTGGCTGAAATATCAATTCAATGGAGCTGAATAAATAAATAGCTACTGTGGTGTTTTTGTTTTGTTTTGTTTTTTATTTTGGTAAAGCACTTTGCAGGTTTTTAAAAATAATTTTATTAAATAAATAAACAATACAGTGGTACCTCTGGTTACGTACTTAATCCGTTCCGGAGGTCCGTTCTTAACCTGAGGTACCACTTTAGCTAATGAGGCCTCCCCCTGCCGTTGTGCCGCCAGAGCAGAATTTCTGTTCTTATCCTGAAGCAAAGTTCTTAACCTGAAGCGTTATTTCTGGGTTAGCGGAGTATGTAACCTGATGCGTATGTAACCCGAGGTACCACTGTAAATATAAATAAAATAACACAAGCCAAAACAGTCCATCCTGTAGATTTAAGTATCTGTCCATAGTCACCTACTTGTTATCAGAGTCCCAGAATCCACATTCGTTTGTAAGAAAATATGAAATAATGTAAAACCTTTTTTGCAGGCAAAAAACAACAACACACAATGTTGGGGGGGGGGGGGTGACAAGAAATTTCCGCACCGGGTACCACCTGACCTTCCTACGCCTCTGTGCCGAGCGGAGCGCGGCGTCCGGGGGAGCTTTGCGCACCGCTTGGAGTGAAAGGCGCCGCCGCGCCTAAAGTTGCCCTTGCACCCGCCCAGGCTTGCCCGGGGAAAAGGCTTCCCAGGGATCAGGAGAGATGCGCCCCTATTTTGGGGGGTGAGGCTGCGCCCCCCTTTTTTTAGGGGGTCTGTTTCCTTCGCCTTTGGAAACACCTGCACCGACTCCTCGGGGATTGAAACGAAAGTTTTGAACAAGTTTTCTTCAAGCCCAATAAAAATGATATTAGCATAAGACATGTAACTAGAATAAAAATTAAAATTAAAAATTTAAAAAAATTCAAGCAAATAATTGTAATAACTACCATAATAAAGCACTGCTATAATTATATATAATGTTCTTAAAATTTTGGTTTCATTCGCCTTTTCCATGCTGAAATGTCACAACCTGAACGACCATGGCTTGCCCCCCCCTAGTTTTGATCCTGGCTACGCCCCTGAGATTGGCCATCCAGTCCAACCCCCTGCCAAATCATGAGATTTCCACATGAAATCTCAAACAAATGTGCCTCCCCATTTTCCCAGTCTTAACAGCATGCTATGTTTTTTCCTGCTATAGCCTGGTGTAAATCTCAGGGAACTATTTACCGTATTTTTTCTCTTACAGGGAGCTGACAAATGATTACTACCATGCTTGAGACAAGAGGGCGCCTGTAGGCTGTCACTGTTTTGCAGGTGGGATTCAGTGGCATACCAGCAAATTTAGGCTGCCCAGTTAAAGTGGATTTGTGCCTTTGTGCAACAAATCCTCTTTTTAAAAATCTGGACTTTTTGCAGAAAGGAAAGTGATGCACTGGAATGCATAGGGTAACAATTGCTTGGCTTGAAATTGTATAGCCTCCGTGCAAACCAATCAGAATGAATTCTGGGGGGAAATGCCAACATCATGCAACCTCCATGGAACCAAATCAGGGTGGAAACATTTCATCTGGAAGAAACAAGAAAGGCAAATGTGTCATTGACACCCATTCCATGCTAGAGTGCTATTGCCTTCATTGGGTTGTTGTTTTTCAATGCCTTGCTTTGTTCTTTTTCTCCTTTGTTCCATATCTCAGCATACACTCCTGCCACAGCTCCAAGTCCAAGACACACATGCCGAATGTAAGAGTCATGTTTGGATTATCTTGTTGTAATGTTCTCCTAAATGAACATCACAGACAGATGCATAAAGTGAAAGGCTTCAGATATGTTCAACTGATCCTCACCAACGCTGACATTCAAAATTCCTAGGTGTGTGCAGGCAAACATTATGCATACCGGTATTATTTAGAATTGCTCACAAATCTGGGAGTTTTTGTTAAGAAAAATTAATGAACTGCTCAATCAAATAATCCCCTAAGTGGTGTATTTGTATGCAATATATAACAATGATCAATAATATACAAACCACTGAGCCTTGGGCTTGCCAATCGGAAGGTCGGCGGTTCGAATCCCCCGACGGGGTGAGCTCCTGTTGCTCGGTCCCAGCTCCTGCCAACCTAGCAGTTTGAAAGCACGTCAAAGTGCAAGTAGATAAATAGGTACCGCTCCAGCGGGAAGGTAAACGGTGTTTCCGTGCGCTGCTCTGGTTTTGCCAGAAGTGGCTTAGTCATGCTGGCCACATGACTCGGAAAAACTGTCTGTGGACTAACACCGGCTCCCTCGGCCTGTAAAGCGAGGTGAGCGCCGCAACCCCAGAGTCATTCACGACTGGACTTAACTGTCAGGGGTCCTTTACCTTTACAAACATGAACACATACTTTAAAAAAAAAGGTATAAGGAGGTAAATGAAATGTCTTGATAGGCTTGCCAAAACGAAAACAAAGCTTCCAGACCCTACACTGCCAAGGCGCTCTGTGACTTCAGAACAGCTAAACCAATGGCAGCTGGAAGGGCTATGAGAAGGCTACCTGCTCAAGAAGCATTTTTTAATATCAGAGTAGATCAGCCATGCACTGGTGCACCAGGATCAGTTAATTGCAACAGGGAAGTATACAAACATATGGTGACACCGACCCTCTGTTGAATAAACCTCTTATCTCACTTATTCTGTATATTTACAGTATACTGGCTATTTATGTATCAATATACTGTTGTGTGATTGTTTTAAACTTAATTGTGTCTCCCTGTAGTCATCATTTATCCTTAAGCTGTACAGCATCAACTTCTTAGACTACTGCCGATAAGGTAAATGATTCTCCACCAACCACCATCCTGATGGAAACAGGACAACAGAATATTCTAAATATGGAAGCACTGTGGCCTTATATAATATAGTATTATCGTGTTTGCTTTTTATATCCAGTCCCCTTCTTAATAATCCCAAACACGGCCTTTTTCAGTGCCGCTGAACACCAACTTGACATTTTCAGTGAGCTTTCTGGTTTGACCCCAGGATTTATTTCATAAATTGTAAAAGCCAGCTCAGAACCCATCAGCATACATGTGTATAGTTGGCATTATTTGTCCCAGCATGCTTTAATTTGCTGAATTTCATCTGTCATCTTGTTTCTCAGTCATCCAGTATGGAGATATTCCTTTGGAGCTCATCCTCACAATGTATTTTGGATATTACTGTCTCCAGTACTTTGATGTAATTGTTTCTTCCCCCCCAAAATCCTTATTCCTTCTCTACCTCACATTGCTCCCAGGCGTCCCACTTTCTCTCCTTACCGACCTCACACATCTCCCCCTTTTATGGCTTTTCCAACAATCACTGTGAAGAAGAAGAAGAGTTTGGATTTGATATCCCGCTTTATCACTACCCGAAGGAGTCTCAAAGCGGCTAACATTCTCCTTTCCCTTCCTCCCCCACAACAAACACTGTGAGGTGAGTGGGGCTGAGAGACTTAAAAGAAGTGTGACTAGCCCAAGGTCACCCAGCAGCTGCATGTGGAGGAGTGGAGACGCGAACCCGGTTCACCAGATTACGAGTCTACCGCTCTTAACCACTACACCACACTGGCTCCCTGTGCTAACCACACTGTGCTAACTCATACTGACTGAACTTGGAGAAGAAGCAGGAAGGAAGTAAAGCCTGAAAGGATCTACTGTACCAAGAAGTACTTACTAAAAGAAAAGGAATCGGTTGCCTCTCTATCTAGCCCCCTGCTGCATCCCCTGCTTCAGGTAACTTATTGCAAGTGTTGTTGCCTTACTCCCAAGGTAAGGTGGATTTGAAGTGGAAAACATGATAATATAGGAAGGTCTTGAAGAAGCAGGCAGCAAAAATATAGTGCATTACTTTGCGTCCAATCTGCAGAGAATAAGATTGCACAAAGATCCACCCATTTCAGCAGCTGCATATAATAATGATCAAGAGTAAAAACATACTGAAAGAGACCATTAGGGTTGGCACAGCATGGATTGTATCCTGCACCATGTGAGGGATGGCAAGCAAACCAGCCAAACTAACCTCCTTAGCTTCACCGTTGCCACCAAGTAGATCTCAAACCCACCCACCCAGCTGCCTCCACTAAACCAGCTGCCTTCTTGCCTCCCAGACTCAAGACTTAGGAACACATAACATTTCTCTTTTTCCAGGATTAAGCTCTGTGTGAACTGAGTATGAGAAACTGGAACTCATCCTGTGGCTGCATATTTGCAGGACGAGATAAGTAATGATGGGCAAGCATGAACTGAAATATAGCATTGGCTTAGTACTGGCAGCACGCAGAGCTCGCACATGTACTTTAAATACAAATGGCAGTCGGTGTGCAGATTCTAATACCGATTTGCATTTTCTAATTATTATACTAATTGTGCATTTCCTAATACTGAGCATGAGTTGAAGGTGGGGAGGATGAAAGCAGTAGAGTGGCAATTTAAATTAGCTTTGGGTCAGATAAAAAGGCTCCAGAAAACTTGAAAATATGGTCCAAAACTGTTCATGTGGCGGAGCTACATAGTGAAAGGGTCCCTTCTAAGGTATAGCTTATTTCTGCTACTAAGCATGAAGCTGTGATGTCCCAATCCAATCCACTCCATTCCCCCCCCCCACCATGTGACTCATCTTCCTCAAGGGGAGAGAGCTTCATGTTGTCCCTCTGAATCAGAGATGTCTGAATGACCATGAAGTAGATTCCCCCCCCCTTATATTTTCAAAGCCTTGGAGAGATGGGGGTGGGGAACAAGAGGGCGGGCTGAATGCTGCTTCTCTTCCTCCTCATTCTGCAGGAAAAGTGTCTGCAGCTTAGTCTTTTTAATTTACTTGTGTTATCACACACGTCTTGCACTACTAAGCAATGGAGTTCCCAACTTCACTCGCAAATATATGCTGTCGGCATCCTTCTGTCTTGATGGAGTGCATCTCCAGGGGTAAAGTCAAACCAGGGCGCAGGTATGGGCGGTGTGTATGGAGGTCCTGGGCTGCCTAGATGACAAGAAACGTGCCCCTCCCCCCCAGCCTCACTGATGGGATCCAAAGGAAAGGAGAGCAAATATGTTTGGCCAGGGGCGGAGGAAGCCTCCTCGCCACCCGGGGCAGCGAACAGAGGCTTCCCCTTGGGGGCGGGGCGGCGTGACGCAACGTCACAACGGAGTGCGCATACGCGAAATGTCGCACGTGCGCACTCCGTCGCCGCTCCCGCAGCACCCTTGTGAGACGCCGCGCCAAAAGCAGCAGCGGCGGGGCACCCCCACAAGCCGCCGCACGAGATCGGCGGCTCGTGGGGGTGCCCCGTCGCTGCTGCTTTTGGCGCGGCGTCTCACAAGGGTGCTGCGGGAGCAGCGCCGGCGGCGGCGGGCGGGCCCTACACAGGGCAGGGCCAGCCCAAGTGTCACCCCCTCCTCCCGTGGAACCCGGGGCGTACCGCTCCCCCGCCCCCTTACGACGCCAGTGTGTTTGGCACCAGCTTGGCTGCAGGAGTTGCTGGAAGGAGGTGCACAAGACTCCGCTCCAGATTTGTGAAGGATTAACTCCTCAACCCTTTCCCCTCCCGAAGATATCCTGCAAGGCAGCAGAAGTTTAGGATCAGAGTTTTCCTTCTCCTAGGTGGACTACCTGCCCAGGTTGATGAGCCCAATCTGCCACTCACTTCCCTCTGCAACACAGGCAGTTGCCTTCTTGACCATTGGACCCACTATTGGTCTTGCCTGCTCAATCCTCTGGATCCTGTCTTTGCGTGCAGGGCAATTTACCTAGGATTTCAGACCCATCGGCTACCCGTACCCGGTTTAGCCAGCCAATCCAAGCTGTTCCCTTGCAAGCAGGACCAATGGTCAGGGTTGATGGGAATTGTAGTCCCAAAACAGATGGAAGCCCAAGTTTGGGAAACACTGATCTAGACTCTTACAAGCAGGTTTATTATTATTATTATTATTATTATTATTATTATTATTAAATTTTTATACTGCCCTTCGTCCAAGGATCACAGGACAGTTTACAATATAAAAACACAAAAATATATAGCATAGTCACAAACAAAAACAATAACTGCTCCTCCCACCCCAGGTTTAAAAGGCCGTGGATTGTTTAATTAACAAAAGTAACATTGCAGTATCTGGTTTCAGATCCCTTCCCTACCTTTTCAGTATTCTTTTATGCCCAGAGAAGCTGCTCATCTCCTTCTTGCTGTTTATTTAGGTCATAGTTGTCGCTCCCCTTTCAAAGTGCAGAGCCACTTCTATCACACTTCCGTAATAAAGAATTTTGATACCTACCTTGTGAATTTTTGCTGCGACTTCTTTGGGTGACCATGAAATGTGCCAGCACTGATGCAGCTTGGGGACTTTAGGAGATTTATTGAGAGCGCCTATCCAGAAAGGACAATATCTGCTCCTTGCTTGGCTGCAGACAAGTGCCCTGTGCATTTGGCAGCACACATCAATATATTCCGTTAGGACTGTGCCAGTCCCACAACACCTCTTCCTCCGACTCCTGACTGTGCCTTCCTAAACTCCTCCTCGCTTGCTGCCCTGTCAGCTACCAAAGTGTCTCACACAACCCTGAGAGAGGGGGAAATGTGTGCCAACATTTGCTCCTTTGCCTTTCGCTGCCTGGATTGGACTGTGGCATCATGCGTTTAGGGCTGGCTCCAAAACAATTGCCCTCCACAAGCAATGCAGAGCATCCATGTGTTTTCAAGGGCTCTGGGCTGCACTCACCATCTGAAAGGGTCCAGCCAACTCTACCAGAAAGAAGAGTTCTGGCTTCTATGCCACTTCTTCAATGGTAGGCACCCTTTGAATGCTGCCTGTATGGTTGAGTGGACCTTACACGTTATTGTAGACTAGTAGACTGTAAGCCCGTTAAATTAACGGGCGCTAGAACATATGTGGTCGAACATTACCGGCTCTCCCCGGGGCCGATAACGGCTGCTCCTCCTCCTCCACCGCTCTCCGCTTCGCTCAGCATCCCCGCCGGCTGCGTCCGCCTCTCCGCCTTCTCCTCCTCCACCGGTTGGCTGCCTGCCTGCTGCCCGGCAGTCCCGCCCGTTGGTGCCGCCACAGCCGCCACCGAAGCGCCCCCCTCCTCTCCGCGCCCCCCCCGCCCACCTCTGCCTCTGCCCGCCTCGCGCCCACGGACACAACTCAGCAACGGCCGCCGCTCACTTCGCACACCCGCGCACCCTCCGGCCAATCAGCACCTCGCACCTGCTGCCGCCCGAAGTCTCTGCGCTCCAATCCCTGTATCCGTGGGGCACATGCGCAGTAGCGCAATCCCACGGACACAGGGACACGACGCAGAGACACTTGGACTTTATTATATGTGATGAGACATTGGTAACATGAACCTCCTTTCCCTCTCCATACCTCAACGGTCCTTTAACCTAATGGAGCCTGGCTAGGTATCGGTATTGCTCTCATTGCCCTAGTTCCAAAGTCAGACTGGGCTGACAAACCAAAGGGAGAATACTTCCTTTGCTGGTTAAAGTCTGGGACTTCTTCCAGTAATGCAAACAAGCCCACTGAGGGAACACAGAATTATGGAACTGTTGAGTTGGAAGGTACCCTGAGGTTCATCTAGTCCAACTGCCTGCAATGCAAGAATATGCAGCTGTCCCACACAGGGATCGAACCTGCAATCTTGGAGTTACCAGCACCACGCTCTAACCAACTGAGCTATCCAGGAGGATTATCTTTGGGTGTCCCAGAAGCATATATCATAGTTTGCAGACCCTAAAATGAGGGACAGGGATTACCTGAATGGGAAACAGTCAAGGACAAAAAGGAAAATAAAACTGAACATTTCTATTGTTTATCTACCTTGGTTCCAAATATTTCAAATAGCGCCAACATGCAAAAACCTCATCCTTTGCTGTTGGTCCAATCAAATTGGGAATCCCCTGCAGCTACTTTAGAGTAAAAATAAAAAAAAATGTCAGGCCCTCTTACTAAATTGATCTGATGACAGATCTCCTGCATACTTGCTTCTGTAAGGAGTTATTCTCTGGCTCTCCGTGTCAATGTGACATATGGGAAGGAAGTGAGTGATAAATTCCCACAATTTTATTTTTCTCATTTTTCTTGGTTGAAAACAAGCAATGAGAAAACAGCCTGTGACACATATTTGCTATTTAAGTACAAGGAATAAGTTTTTAAGGGCAGTCAGAATATTATTACTCATTTTGGTAGCACCTTCCTTTTTTGTGAAAAGTACTTTGCAATGCTCCTCTCATTCAACCAGAAAAACTTGCAAGATGAGTCATTAGAATGCTTATTCAACAAAGGTTGAATCGAGATTGAGAGAGATTTTTGCACAGGGCTAAGTAGCAAGTTCATAGCTCAACTAAGATCTAAACCTCAGTCTCCCAGGAACACTAGAATCTACTATGGGTGCAGGAACCATCATATGCCATCTTAGCAACACCAGGGGTTGTAAACAGTGACTGCTGGAAATCCACCTTAGTTTTCCACGATTCAGTATGGAGAGAACGTCTGGCTGCCTGTGATGGAGAGACTTCTCACACATTCTTTTGTGCTTGTCTCTCAATGACTCATGTATACGGCTATTTATATTTCTTGTCTAGCATTTTAAGTGCCTTTCATTTAAGGCTATTTGCTCCACTTCTTTGCAGTTCTCAGTTGGTGATCTTAAGAAGCACCTTACTTTCCAGACTAGGTTTGTTTACCCTGACAGCTTCTTATAGAAAATGCATTTCCTGCATTGAGGGAAGGAGAAAATGAAGCTGAATATCTTTTTATGTGCAAATAATAGCAGAAGGGTGGATGGAGTCTGCTAGATTCTACAGTGCCTTTAACTCATTGGTGGGCAGAAGGTAGATAGGGATTTGTTTATTTATTTATGGTTTATTGATAGATTTCTACAGGGCTTTTTTTCCAGCCAGAACTCAGTCCCGGCACCTCTCAGGAGGGCGCCATTGCCATTATAAGAGAACAAGGGAGGTGTTTGTGGTGAGTTCCAGCACCTCTTTTTCTAGAAAAATAGCACTGGATTTCTGGGTGATTTTTTTAAAAAATGATTTTCAGTTTTATACATTTTGATAATTTTACAATCATGTTAACATTTCAAAACTCGACTTCATTCCCCCTTTCTGCGGTTCCTTAATTTCTTTAAAATATTTTCTGCATATTCCAAATTGTTTTACTCATTTATTCATCTACTTTAAATATATACTCTTATAAGTAAAGGTAAAGGACCCCTGGATGCTTAAGTCCAGACAAAGGCGACTATGGGGTTGTGGCGGTCATATCACTTTCAGGCCAAGGGAGCCAGCATTTGTCCACAGACAAATGTGGCCAGCATGACTAAACCGCTTCTGGCGCATGGGGGACTGTGACAAGTGCCAGAGCACATGGAAAACGCCATTTACCTCCCCGTCGCAGCACCTACCATATTTATCTACTTGCATTGGCGTGCTTTCAAACTGCTAGGTTGGCAGGAGCTGGGACAGAGCAACTGGAGCTCACCCCGTCGTGGGGATTTGAACCGCCAACATTCCAAGGTTATTACAATAATCCTGCCAATGTTCTTATCTAGTTACAGGTGGGTAGCCGTGTTGCTCTGCTGTAGTCGAAACAAAATAAAAAATAAAAAATTCCCTCCAGTAGCACCTTAGAGACCAACTAGGTTTGTTATTGGTAGGAGCTTTCGTGTGCATGCACACTTCTTTAGATACGTTCTTATCTGTTTACAGTTTATTTGTAAATATTCAATAAACCATTTCCATTCTTTTATAAAAAGTTTGTTATCTTGATATCTGATTTCAACCAGGATTTCTGGGTGATTTGCAGTTCAGTGGCTAGGGTTTTTGACTCCCAATTGTTTAACAATATCACCCAAAGCCCAAATTATGTTGCTGAAATGAAAAAGAAGTAGGGCAGGGTGGTAACAAGACACACACACACACACACACACACACACACACACAGAGAGAGAGAGAGAGAGAGAGAGAGAGAGAGAGAGAGAGAGGGAGGGAGAGAGATCTGTGAACTCCATTCAGTTTTAGTATTCAGAATGGACTCCTGTGGTCAGAATTCTTTAATTCCAAATTACGGTAGGTCTTTTGCACCAAGATCTAGTTGGTGGATCTTGGGGAATGCAACCACAAGGTAGATTCAAGTCTGCCTACCTCTGCTTTAATAATTTCTATATGCTCCCCAAAACCAAGGGTTGTATTCAAAACCTAGCTTTACATAAAAACCTCTTATCACAATACAACCATTGTATTTTGTATTTTTCTATTTCTATACCACTTTATATTTTTAAGAAAAATCTCAAAGCGGTTTACAGCATACTAAATCAATAAAACATAAAATAATCTGAAGAAAGTCAAATATAGAGCATACAGTCAAAACAACATAACAGAAAACTAAAATATTATCTTAAAGATTTCAGAATAAAACACTACAAGGAGATCAACTACAGAATACATATTGAGCTTATTAAAGTATGAATTTTACACATAGTACTGCCCACTGCTTTGAAGCAATGGGAGTAAAAACTCTCTGGGACCTGTTGCCTTGGTAGGTATTCCTCAGGACTCAGGGAAATTGGTGAGAGGATCTCCCATCTTGATTTTACTTGATAGCAGCTGCCCTGCATTTTATTATTTGACCTGCACTTCAAGACTTGTAAGTCCTACAAATAGCTGCAAATAGCAGCTGGGGAGGGTTACCTTCTGAACTCTCCTGTCATTAGCTTTAATTGATGAAACCATCAGTCGATCATTCTGGAACTATTAGAAAGCCATTAGCTTAATGAAGGATGATCTCTCAGCGACCTTATCCTAGCCTTTTCCTTTTGAAAGAGATGTGGCAGGGAAAGGGGTTTTTCCGGTGATGGCACTTGGCCAGCCCTATCATTAGGAGTGGGATGACTGCCTCAAGTGGCAGATGCTGGGAGGTGGGGAATGACAGAGAGAGGTTGAAGGATCTGTGGCCACTGTGGAAGGATCTGCAGCCATATCACAAAGGCATGATTGCTAGACAGTCACAAACAGGAGCAATGACACCATGGAGTTTCAAAACCTGTACTGTATAGAGAGGACTCTATGATGTTATATCCCCAAACCTGGTGGCGGGAAAAAGACAATGGGTTAATCTCTATCCCTTCCTGTCACTTCACACTCTTCCTCTTACCTATGATGAGGTAGGTTGCCTGTGAGCTCTCCAGGAAGTGCACTCCATTTTGAACTGGACTATGGACCTTTGTAAGGGACATGGGTGGCGCTGTGGGTTAAACCACAGAGCCTAGGGCTTGCCGATCAGAAGGTCAGTGGTTCGAATCCCTGCACCGGGGTGAGCTCCCGTTGCTTGGAAGCCAACATAGCAGTTCGAAAGCACGTCAAAAGTGCAAGCAGATAAATAGGTACAGCTGCAGCGGGAAGGTAAACAGCGTTTCCGTGCGCTGCTCTGGCTCGCCAGAAGCGGCTTAGTCATGCTGGCCACATGACCCAGAAGCTGTACGCCGGCTCCCTCGGCCAATAAAGCGAGATGAGCGCCGCAACCCCAAAGTCGGTCACGACTGGACCTAATGGTCAGGGGTCCCTTTACCTTTATGGACCTTTGTAACTTTACCACATGTCCGATTTTCATCACTGTGTCTGTTGAAACCTGGCAATACATGTAAGGTGAGTAAACCTCCTATTTTTCTTGTTTACTTAAACTGTCTGACAATGATTTCTTTGTTAAGAGGCAAACATATAAAGGGAGAGGATCCAAGTCTTCCCTAAGCATTATTAGATATAATAATTGTTCCGGAAAATTATGCAACCTTGTCCTAAAACTTCTAAAGATAAGCTGTGCACGGATGGTAATTTTCTCCACTGAAATACGTATTTGCAATCTCACACAAGTGAGAAAAAGAGAGAGGATAATTAATAAATAAAATATCCTCCCTTACTCATCTAAATCCATCCAACAGCCTGTCCTGTGGCACCTAATTACAAGTGCTTCCCTGCTGTCCTGTCAACAGTTATCTTCTGCATTTATCCTTTGCTTCAGGCAGCAATATGTCTTGGGCTAGCTTGGGTGAGACAAGGGCAGTATAGAATGCCTTTCCCCAACCCAAATACTGTAAAAGGAATAAAAACCTAATTTGATTTGGGCTGCCTTTGGGTTTGGTGGCCTCTGCAACTGCTGCAAGATTACAGAACTATAGCAAGTTTGACTCTGTCTGGAAGCAGATAAGGTTGTTGTTTTTTTACACAGAAGAGAGGAGAAAGTAGGATGTCCACACTTGATTTATTTATTGCCAGTATTTATAGGCCACCCTATAACTGGTTTCCCAGGGAGGCTAACCACTATGTTAAGAACAGATTAAACATTAATACCATAAAAGAAGACAACGGCAAAGCACAAAAGCAGCATGAAATATATATGGCAACGATAAACGAGATTAAAGCTAGTGCAGATTAAAAGCCCTGGAAAAGAACCGGTTTTTTAAAAGCCTCCTCTGGGCACCAAAAGTCCATAAACGAGGGTGCCAGGCCATTTTCCCATTCCAAATTGCGCTGCCTCCCTGCCCCAAGTGCTTTTCTCTCCTCGGGGATACACCAGGGGCCGCGTTTCCTCTGGCGACGCTAGCGCGCGCTTGCATCACCGTCTGCGCCTGCCTATAAGGCGCGACACGTGCGAAGCAGCCCAACACGTGTCCCCGGATCCACCCCCAAGACCGCACACCCCAAATTTCAACCCCACGCCCCTGGTGGCTGTGCACGTCTCTTCCCGCCTGTGGCCGATTCGTCTTCCTCTGCCTTACACAACCCACCCCCCTTCCTGTTATGCTCCCGTTCAGACGTGACGCGCGCTCTAGCGGGGCTGTTTCCGTCCCGTGTCGTCGTCCTCCCACCACCACCACACGCCGCCTCCCGCTTGCCGCCGTCACACCTGTTACCCCGGGCCCGGCGGCCCCGCGTCTCCAGCCCGGGCCGAGGCCGCCTTTGATCCCCTCCGGTGCGGCGATGGCCGGGAGGCGCGCGACGCCCTCTGGCTCCGCGTCTCCTCCTCTTTCTCCTCCTCCTCCTCCTCCTCCTCCTGCTTCTCTTCCCCCGAGAGGGACTCCAATCCCCGAGAAGCCCTGAGCCGTAATAATGCTGCCACCTCCCTCGGGGGTAGGGAGGGAGGAAGCGAGCGCGCCGAGGGGACAGAAACGCGCGCACCAGCCCAGGCGGCCGAGCCGGGGCCGCCGCGGCCATTAAAAGAAGCACAAGCGAGATGGCTGGCTGGGTGGGTAGCTAAGGTGCCTGCCTGCCTGTCTGCCATCTCCCTCCTCCTTCGCCCGAGGATCTCTCCTCCGCCCGCCTTCCCCCGCGCGCCCTCTCTCCCCCTCGCCAGCGCTGCCTCGGCGGTCGCCGCCGCCACTTCCAGGCGAGATGCGGGAAGGAGCGAGCGGCGTGGCTGGCGAGCGAGGGAGCCGCTCCCGCAGGCAGACACGCACGCATCCGGCGGCAGCAGCAGCGGCAAAGGATGCTCCGGTCGCCATGGCAGCAGAAGCAGCAAGAGGTAAGATGGACCAGCTCGCGCAGCTAGCTGCCTCCCTGGCGGGGCCGCGGGCAAGGGCGGCGGGGAAGGGGAAGGGGCGGCCTGGGCTCGCGCGGCGGTCCCCAGCCTGCCCTAGCTAGGTGCGCCTCGGAATCCTTTCGCGCCTTCGGAAGATGGTCGGCGCGCTTCGCCTTCGCTGGAGACCGGGCAGCTCTTGACCCCGGCCAGAGCCAGGGACCCTCTTCTGCCCAGGACGGAGGCCCCTGCCTGCCTGCCTGAGGCGGCAACGACCCGACTTCCACCATCTCCCTCCTCATTACTTTCACATGGCCACTGGTGGGCACGGATCTGTCTCGGCTGGGTGATTTCCTCACACCTCAGCCAGATCTCTTATCCTCACCTCTGCAGGAAAGGGCAAGGGAGGCCTATGCTACTCTCCCCTTTACTACCTGCCCACCCCACCTTCCTCACCCCCATAGGAGCTGAGGTCCCTTTGAGCTCCCCCCCCCCAAAAAAATATTTGAGGGGGCAGTCCCCCAAGTTGATAGACACTGCCATTCAAATGGTATGTGTTTGTATCCACCTTGTAATCAATTTTGCAGGATGAGGCTTACCTGTGTCCACCACCCTCCGTATTTTATTCAAGTTGTCACCCTTGCCCACCCCAGGCCTACCCTCATCAGCAATAACCATGGTAACTTAGTTGAGGCCAATGTCTGCCTAAGACCAAAGGATATATAGCGTTGGACCGGTGGCAGGGCGGGGGGAGAATGTGTCAGTGGGGAATATCTCCCCATCACCTTTATTATTCCTGGTTTCCCCTGAGCCCCACAGGGCAACAGCAGGGGCTCTTCCTGGCCCAACCTCTGACACATTTGCTCTCTCATGCCCACCTTGTGTTTTATTTTTATTGTTTCTTTTCATTTCTGGGTCATCTTGCTCTCCCTCCGAGTCCCTCCTTTTCTGCCTCTTCCCCGTCAGTCACGAGCTTGTGAGTTAACTTGTTTCCGTAGTCAGGCAGAACTTCCCATATGGAAAGACGGCTAGGATGGTGGGAGCTGGCATTTAACAGGAAGCGCCGTGTGGGGTGGAAATCTGCCAGCATAAGGCTTGCTGAGAACCAGCCACCGTACCAGGCAGGCCCCACATCCCTGGGTAAGAAAAGGCAGGAGGAGATGGCAGCGGGGTGAGGTCTTAGCCAACCAGCTTAGTATTGCAAGGCTTGACCAGAAGTTATGGGAAAGGTGTTGTGTTGCATTTAGGGAACCCGTTGTCATTCCGGGC
Organism: Darevskia mixta; assembly: GCA_034641385.1. NCBI lineage: Eukaryota > Metazoa > Chordata > Lepidosauria > Squamata > Lacertidae > Darevskia > Darevskia mixta. The sequence goes on along the minus strand of JAWWNH010000017.1, from coordinate 2,267,365 downwards.
TGAGCTGACCCGGCTAGACCTCCGTGTGCCATTCAGATTAGCAGTGGCCGGCGCTGTCACCAGCATGGCCGAGTGTGAATTGCGAGTGACAGGCACATTGAGCCGACACACCTGACACCCATGCTGGGTCCTGCCAGTTTTCTGAGATGCCCAAATATGGTCGGATGCTAAGCATCATAAAAACCTGCAGAAGCTACCCAGCCAGAAACCGTAGCATGGGAAGAAAAAAACACAACGCCTGTATGATGGGCAGTAATGGCTCTGTCACATCACCTGCAAGTTGTTTTTTTGGGGGGGGGGGCATTGTTTGTACAAAAAGCTCACCACCAAGCAAGCAAAACAGGCTAGCAACCAGGGTCAGTAACACTGATATAAGGTAGTAGATCTTTTTACCAGTCTTTGATTCTCTTGTTCAAAGGTGTTCATGATCTGATTCCCAAGATTTGTGAATTTGCATGGATAGACTGTTAATGGAATTTCCAGCTATCTCAGAGGGAACAAATTGACACTGAAGCAATTTGCTTTTTTTGGTTTGCTTTTAAAGGTCAAGCTAAGTGATAGCTCTAAGAAAGACCCTCAAGGCCAGCCACCACTGCCCCCTGCCAGGCTGTAGTCTCCTGGGTGGTCCTTTGCTCTGGAACTATTCCGGAAAGGCTGCATGTGTGCAGCAAAAAAACAAAAACAAAAAAACTTACTGGCAGGGAGAGGCTGTGTAGCTGAAGAATATTTTACAGCCAATCATGTAGAAAGAACAAATAGGCCAAATGTATGACTCTGGGCAAACTGAGGAGACATGGGTCAGGATGGATTGAGGTTTATCAGCTGAGCTGCGTGTAGAGAGACAGGACTGCAGTGGATGATGGTTATGAGGTCAGGGGGTCACCGGCAGAGAGCTGTGGGAAATAACTGATGGCAAGAGAAGAATGGGGGTGTGTGGCAGGACTGAGGAGGAGGAGCAGAACTCTAGTGGGAGCTCAGGAATGAAACGGCATGTGGGGACTGAGGACCGATGAAAGGGAATCGTTAGACGGCAACAGCACAGACTCCTGATCTTCGGGAGAAAAGCAAGTAGGCAGGGCTGCCAGTTGGTCAGGTCACAGGAAAAGCACAGGGAAATGAGAGTCTGCTCAGCAGTGCTTTGAGAACCACCACTGTAAGGTACTGGCTGTTCAGATATAGCCCAAGACATTTTGATGCCCAAGGCAGAAAATCCAATTGGCACAGCCACCCACTAATAATCTAATGGACATGGGGGTGCACCTCACCAGGAAAGTTCTCCTGCCTAAACGTAGATGAAAGCAGTGGGAGCTCTGTTCCCAATTCTGTCAGCAGGACTTGCACAGAAGAACTTCCCCAGTGAATTGTGCCTCATGGGCCAGGTGTATCTCCCACACAGCCACCTTTAGCAGTGCATGAAATCCACTGTCTGTGGCACTGGCTCAGCTTGCCTCCTGCAGAGCACAGGGGAGTTGCAAGAGGCAGGGAGAAAACTAGGACCCTCCCCTTCCCACCCGCCTCCCAGCAGATACTTTCATATTTCATGAAATTATTCCGGCCTGGACTCTCCTAGGGTGCAAAAGAGCAGGTAACAAGAGGCACATGTGGCTGCCATGTGGTTGAACTCCTGACATATAATTTCATTGTTCTATTGATCCAGCAATTTGGCACACTGGGCTATACACAGTCATTGCGTGGGCTGGTGAATTGGGAATGATTTCTGCGAGGTGGGGGGTGGGGTGGGGAAGAAGGCTGGAAGAGATGGAGCTGTTTTCTGACGCTTTCCTTTTTCTTCTTTCTACAGTAAGGTTTCTCTAAACTCTTGAGTTACCAAGGAACTCTGGGGAAACGATTATTCCTTCCTGCAGTTGTTGATTGGCTGCCTACAGATTCCAAACAAGAGGAGAAGGTTCTGGGCGACACTGAGCCTGGGGGGCAGGCAGAGAAGCAGAGGATGTTGGTGTCCTGTAGGCACTGAAGAAAGAGAGAAAGAGAGAGAGAGGGAGAGGGAGAGAGAGAGCACTCAGCTCAGGTGTCTGGTGACAGAAGTCTGGTATTGCTCCCTGTGAGAACCAGGGCTTTCATTCTGTGCACCAGTCCATTTCCCCATTTATCCTTTATTCATCCAGGAGAGTCAGAGCAGTGTGGGGTTAAGAGAAGGCTATCTTCTTTTCATTTCTTTTTCTTGAGAGAGACAGCAAGCAAGCAAGCAACCGAAGAAGTAGTACCAGTAAATAGAAATGCTTCTTGCTTATCTCACCTCCTTAAAATTTATTACTTATTTTCAACATATATCCTCTGCCTCTGTACTTGATGCTGTGTAAAAATAAAAAATAAAAAGCCAGTTACAACAATAGTTTAAAACGCAACAAGGGAACCAGTCGCACAAATATACAGAGCCTCTCGAAGAAAAGCAGCTGAAATAGACAAAATGCCAAACCGCTATCACTAAAACCAGCAGTAAATCAGTAATTACATAGGCCAGCAATTCAGGAAAGCAACTTTTGCTGACCAGAGGCTCTGAGGAAATGTGTCTTACATTTCCTCACAAAATTCAGGAGGAATGGGCATAGGTTGACATCCTCAAAGAGGTGGTTCAATATTGTCCGGCATACAGCTGCAAAGAGTTATAAGGATCCTATTACTATACGTGTACTAGCTTTCCGTACAGACAAAGCAGGGCGTTTAAAAGGCAGGGGGGGCACATACAGGTTGCAGCAGAAGGACAGCCTTCTGTCTTGTTTTGCTAGTTTCTGTGTGTTTATATATATATAATATAAATTTAATATAAATATAAATTATATATATATGATATAAATTTAAAAGATATATAAGAGGAAAAGCGAGACAAAAAATCAAAGAAGGGGTATGGATCAAAAAAGTGAAAAACAAAGAATGCAGAAAGAGCAGAGGAGGAAGGAATAATAAGGAATAGGATTTGGAGAGTGGACCCTCCTCATGGCAGTACCTTCCGGACGTTCCTTCTACAGTTCTCTCCTATTTCCTCCCGGAAATAGATGAGACAGGCACCAGCTTGGCTCCTCTGCGGTGGCCTTGTGCATGCTCCTCTGTACTGTCTCCAGATCCCAAGGTGGAGGAGGCACAATGAATCGCGGCGGAGGCAGCAGCCCCATGGAGGAACTCTCAAAGGCTACCCTGCACAATAACTCGCTGTGGTGGCTGGCTTGCGGGCTCCTTGCCCTGCTGGCCAACTCCTGGATAATCCTGAGCATCACAGCCAAGCAGCAGAAGCACAAACCCCTGGAGCTTCTGCTGTGCTTCCTGGCAGGGACTCACATCCTCATGGCTGCCGTGCCGCTCACCACCTATGCGGTGGTGCAGCTGCGCCGCGAGTCCTCCGACTACGACTGGAACGAGAGCATCTGCAAGGTCTTCGTCTCCACCTATTACACCTTGGCCTTGGCCACGTGCTTCACCGTCGCCTCCTTGTCTTACCACCGCATGTGGATGGTGAGGTGGCCTGTCAACTACCGCCTGAGCAACGCCAAGAAGCAGGCCCTGCACGCCGTGATGGGGATCTGGATGGTGTCCTTCATTCTCTCCACGCTGCCTTCCATCGGCTGGCACAACAATGGGGAGCGGTACTACGCCAGCGGCTGCCAGTTCATCGTCAGCAAGATCGGCCTGGGCTTCGGCGTGTGCTTCAGCCTGCTCCTCCTCGGAGGCATCGTCATGGGCTTGGTTTGCGTGGGCATCACTTTCTACCAGACCTTGTGGGCTCACCGAAGGCACCACAGATGCCACCACCTGAGAGCGGAGGAAGCCTCCTCTGCTTGCCCGTCTTCAGCTCACAGCACCTTCAACGTGCCAACTATCGTGGTGGAGGACGTTAGGGGCAAACGGCGGTCGTCGCTGGATGGATCTGAATCTGCCAAGACTTCCATGCAGATGACCAATCTCATCAGTGCCATCGTTTTCCTCTATGACACACTGACCGGAGTGCCGATTTTGGTAAGAAATACCCCTCCCTCCTCTTTTACATTGTCCTAGAGCAGTGCTGTGGGGTGTTAGGGTAGAGGTAGTACCTCTGGTGGGGGGGCACATCATGCTCCTTCTGGGGTAGTTTGTCCACCTTTGGTCCCACTCTGCACTCTCTCACCTGTGGCTCTTAGAAGCTGCCAGCATGCGACAGCGGCCACACCCCAGGAACGGCTTCGACTGGCTGGCTAAACCAGGGGAGGGTAGCCAATGGGTCTCAAACCCTTAGTGAGTTAGGGACTTCCCCTGCATGTGAAGAGAGGCTTCAGCAGATTGAGTGGATGAGAACAATAGTGGGTCCAACGGTCAAGAAAGCGGTTACTGTACTATAAAGGGAAATGAGGGTGGGGCTCATCAACCTGGAAAGGTAGCCCATTTAGGAGAAGGAAACTCTGATCCTAAACCTCCACTACTTTGAGGAATATCTTGGCTGAAGAAAAGGCTAAGGAGTAAACCCTACACAAATCCGGAGTGGATCCCCTAAGCCAGTTGGATGGCACCTTGTATGCCTCCTTCTGGCAACTCCTGCAGACAAGCTAGTCCCAAACCTATTGCTCTGCTTTTCTTTGACCACATAAGTGAGTCTGAGAGGGGGGTCTTGCCATATGGGTAGCCCAGGACCTCCATATGCACCACCCAAGCTTACACCCCTTGGAGGTCACTTCAGTTTGACTTCACCCCTGGAGGTGCACTCCATTGTTTCTTGAGACTGACAGATGCTAACATCAGTTTCCTGACTTCGAACCTTTAGGAAACACATTCTGCACTAACATGTTTGCAGTGAACCTTTGAGACTCCAACCTGAGCTCCCTGTATTTTGCAGAGGATTTGGGGACATAACTCATGTGGGGCATGTGGCCAAGTCTCTTAGCCCTCCCCATTGCAATGTATCCACTAGAATTCACCCCAAAACACTCCACTGCATCTAAGCGTCTCAGGGGAAGATCAGTAGTGGTGCACAGGGTGTTTTCAGAGAACCCTGCTTGCCATTATTGATCATCTCACTGAGGAATCCCCAGTTAGCTTGCAAGGAACACCAATATTCCCTGAAACAAAGCTTAAAAACCACAGTTTTAGAAAGTCAACAACCTCCCTGCCTCATTTTAGAGAGGAAAATGAGCATAGTACATCAGAGGCATTATTGGCCTTGATGTAACGGTAAAGGGACCCCTGACAGTTAAGTCCAGTCGCGGACGACTCGGGTTGCGGTGCTCATCTCGCTCTACAGGCCGAGAGAACCAGCGTTTGTCCACAGATGGCTTCCGGGTCATGTGGCCAGCATGACTAAGCCGCTTCTGGCGAACCAGAGCAGTGCACGGAAACACCGTTTACCTTCCCGCTGGAACAGTACCTATTTATCTACTTGCACTTTGACGTGCTTTCGAGCTGCTAGGTTGGCAGGAGCAGGGACTGAGCAACGGGAGCTCACCCCGTCGCGGGGATTCGAACCGCCGACCTTCTGATCGTCAAGCCCTAGGCTCTGTGGTTTAGACCTTGATGTACGCACACAATTATTGTGTCCTGCCATTACCTCTGATCAAACAGGTTTAGGGGGATTTTGAAGAACTGAAGAAATTTACAAAAACTGCTTACCAAAGACAAGAGTGAGGTGCGTACACCACGAGGCACAGTACATGTGTTGTGTTGCTTTTAAAACTGAAGAAAACCATCTGTTTCCAGCCTCAGATTGCATTTATATACTCCTCCAACTAGCCTCTAGAGGGCATAATCTCTGTCCTGGCTCCCCAGTTCCTGTTAGGATTGGCAGATCAAAAGAACTTTTAAGAAAGGAGCAAACACATACACATAAAGAGATGCTATTTTCTGAAAGGCGGGCCTTTGATATTTTGAAATAACGTTATCTTGAAACAACAGGCAGCCTAAAGGACTTGTGGATTATATCATAGGTGCCTAAGCTATTTCCCCCCCCCCCACCTGTTCAGCTTCTCTAAGCTTTGATGTCCATCTCTTTTGGCACCCCTTGACAAATTAACTTACATGCTTCGGTGACTGCACACACATCACACACAGCCATGCAATCTCTGTCCTCAGGCCCCGTCTACTGGACCTGCAGAGTGTACCAAGCAGGCACCAAGTGTCGTAGTTCTGCTGCAGAAGCAGCCTGTTCTACATTAGCAAAATGCAAAGCTGGTGCTAGACTTTAGGGGGCGTTTGGTACAGGGGTTGTCAATAGGCCTCCCAGCCAGGGAAAGATCTATCTGTAGTCTTGGTCCTACTGGAACTGTAGTTCCATAAATATATATAGATGTTTTGGCTGTATAGGCTGGGGTACTGCATTTCTGGTATAATTAAACATGCTGAGCAGCCACCAAGGATGGGAGCTGAGTTTGGCTTCCATTTGAAAGTGGCAGCGCTGCCTGCCCTGCACTGAAATCACCTCTGGAGGCCTGGTGGGAAGGATCAGTGCCGGATTTACGTATAAGCTAAACAAGCTATAGCTTAGGGCCCCACTCTCTTGGGGGCCCCAAAAAAATTTAAAGGGAAAAAACACTTGGATGTACATTTCCAAAATATAAGATAAAAAACAAATAAAGTAAAACCTACATAAGCAACAGTGTTTTGTGTTCGAAACAAAATAAAAAATTAAAAAATTCCTTCCAGTAGCACCTTAGAGACCAAGTAAGTTTGTTATTGGTATGACCTTTCATGTGCATGCACACTTCTTCAGATACACTGGTTTTCAGTGTATCAGAAAACTGGAAGGATTTTTTTTATTTTTTATTTTGTTTCGACTACAGCAGACCAACACGGCTACCTACCTGTAACTAGTGTTTTGTGTTGTGTAGGCTTCTATGATGTAAGTACTGTAATGGGCCCCGCCTGCTAGCCTGCTCCCTAAAATATCACTGGTTTCCTCATTTCTATATATAGGGTACTTACATTCTGCAAAGGGACGCGGGTGGCGCTGTGGTCTAAACCACTGAGCCTCTTGGGCTTGCCGATCAGAAGGTCGGCAGTTCGAATCCCCGAGATGGGGTGAGCTCCCGTTGCTTGGTCCCTGCTCCTGCCAACCCAGCAGTTTGAAAGCACGCCCCCCCAAATGCAAGCAGATAAATAGGTACCACTCCAGTGGGAAGGTAAACAGCATTTCCATGCCCTGCTCTGGTTTCGGTGTTCCGTGCGCCAGAAGCGGCTTAGTCATGCTGGCCACATGACCCGGAAAAATTGTCTGCGGACAAACGCTGGCTCCTTCAGCCTGTAAAGCGAGATGAGCGTCACAACCCCAGAGTCGTCTGTGATAGGACTTAACTGTCAGGGGTCCTTTATCTTGACCTTTTTTTACATTCTGCATGTGCAAATGGCTTTAGATGCCTATTAGGTCCATAAATTTCCATATAGCATATATTCAACACAAAAAACAGAGACAATTTGTTGTTGACAAAGGACAGCTGGACATATAAAGGGCCCCATTACCTTCAGTAGCTTAGGGCCTCATCAAACCTACGGTAAATCCGGCCCTGGGAAGGATGCTAAGTGGCAGCACAGTAGGGCCCTTTGGTACTCCTGGGGCCCTTAGCCAATGCCCAAGCCAGCTGACCTTTGGCACCAGGCCTGGCAAAAGGCATGGTGTGTGTTGAGGGAAGCCCTTTATAGTACAAGGAGCACTGGGGATGCAAGGACATGCAACTGGGGTGAGAGATTCTGCAGGATCCTTGTCTAGTGGAAGATAGGTCGGCGTGTGCCAGAATTAGAGGGTGCCCTAACCTTAGCTGTGGCGCCATGAGCAGCACTTTCCTCTATATAAGTGAAAGGGAACTATTGTTCGGAAGAAAGTAAAGAGGCGTATCCCATGGGGCATCACTGGGTGGGTGCTAAACCTGCCTTGGTGACCCCAGTAATCTGGGCAAGAGGCGGGTTCGACCTGCTCTCAAATATATCCCATTGCAGGCTGAGCCTCACTTATTTGCATTGCCCGATGGCCTTCATAGGTACAGCTCCGTTATGAGTTTGGCTCTTTCCTTTCCTGGGGAGTGTGATCAAAACTTGTGTGTATGTGTTTCTGAGATACAAACATGCATTGCGATAATGCTTCCAACGTGAAAATAAATAAATAATAAATAAATAAAAATAATTAAGCAATGAAGCAAGCACCAAGGTAGAAAATCAGTTTTGCAACATTTGCCCTCAGATACTTTTTCAGAAGTCCTGACCTTTCAGAGCAAACCGGAATTGCATTTTCCTTTTCATAAAATGTTCTCTCGGGTCCCTGTTGAGTGCGGGTATAAAGCCCAGAACTGCTTCTCTAGCCGGTGTTCTGGGGGCAGCAGGAATAGGTGGAGTGTGACTGTTCATGAGAGTGGCAGGAAGAGACAGGACTGTAGTTGTTAGTTTCAGCAAAGGTCCCTAGAATCCTTGTCAGTTTCAAGCATAGTTCATGCCCCTGGAGTTATGTTTTCCCACCCATGGATGTACATTCCAGCAATGGAGAGGGGAAGACAGAGCTTCTAATGATGTTTTCTCTCTCTCTTAAGTAGCAGAAACTGTTAGCAAATGTAAGAGCACTACTGGGGCACGTGGTTGCCAGGGCTTAGCAGTTAGAATATCTACAATTGTCTGGCACAGTAGCAGAATATATGGACTGCAAATTAAAACACACACACACACACACACACACACACAGTCACAGGGATGACTCGGGGGGAGGGGGGACGGGATACCTCATGGGTCACTACAGGATGGGAGGAATCACAGGGATGAGACAACAACGGGGGGGGGAGGACAAAACCCATAGCCCGGGGGGGGACACATCCTCCCCCTTTAAGGACCCTGAGTCAGGCACAGCAAGGCGTGCCCGGGCCAGCTAGTTTTAAATAAAAAGACCATTAAAGTCTGGGGACATGAATTTTGATGCACTACTTTGGTAACATTTGTGTAACCACATTCCACACCTAGTTTGTGATTTAGAATGGTGGAGTTGCTGAAAATTGTAGTTTCCCAAAGTTTCAGCAAACTTTTTCAGCAGGGGGCAGGTCCACTGTCCCTCAGACCTTGTGGGGGGCCAGACTATATTTTGGAGGGGGGAAATGAACAAATTCCTATGCCCCACAAATAACCCAGAGGTGCATTTCAAATAAAAAGACACATTCTACTCATGTTAAAACACGCTGATTCCTGGACCGTTCGCAGGCCGGATTGAGAAGGCGATTGGGCCGGATCCGGCGCCCAGGCCTTAGTTTGCCTACCCATGCCCAAAGACCAAGTCTTGATCAGCCATTGCTCTTTACATTATTCTAGCAATGATTAGCATTTGTTTGTTTTTAAAATGCTGTGGTAGTGCTTGTTTGCAATGAATCAAGTTGCCTGACTCTTGCCACGAGCAGAAGCTGATGTGCTGCGAGACAGCATTCAACTCATTGATCTGATTGCCCTGAGGTGCACAAATTCAGTTCCTCCTGTGGTGAACTAGTTGAATGAGCTTTTTGCAGTGAGGACCAGGCACAGAATAAAGTCTCTGCTGTGAGTGGGGCAGGTATGTGAACTAGCTCACAAGTTACAATGCTTCCATTAATACTAGGAATGACTCCTATGTTAATGCAGGAGCTTTGCCAAAAATATTTTACTTTTCAGCTACCAACTGCATTTTGCAGACACCTCTCACGGCCTAGAGACACCCTCTCACACAGCCCAAATCGAAGTTAAGGGAAACTCTCAACAATGGCCATGGAAAATTAGTGTAGAAACCAGAGAGTTTAAATGGTGCTCTGTTGGGTGGGAGAATCCATCATCTTTTCAGCACCCCCAGTGAACCCCAATATGGATTTTTGCAGTTTACTTTAGAACATACAGTGATACCTCTGGTTGCGAACACGATCCATTCCGGGGTGCCATTCGCACCCCGAAATGTCCGTAACCAGAGCGGCGCTTCTGCGCATGTGCGAAGCGCGATAGAGCGTTTCTGCGCATGCGCGAACTGCACAGAATGCTTCTGCGCATGTGTGAACCGCGCAGAACTCTTCATGCGTGCATGGGGTGAAACCCAGAAGTAGACATTTCCGGGTTTGCCGCGTTCTTAACTCAAAAAAGCGCAACATGAAGCGTTGGCAAGAAGAGGTATGACTGTATAGAATTCTCATCCGGGCCAGTCCGCCCATGAGGCAAGGCTGCCTCAGGTGGCAGGAAATAAAGTGGCAGCAGATCTGGCCTCCAGGGAATGCATTACCCGCTGCTGCTGGTTCCCAGGTTCCTGATGTAGATCTTTACTCACCCTTCTTCCACGCCCCTCCCCCACATTTTATGGCTTGACTCAGGTGCGAAAATTTCTTGAGCCAGCCCTGATTTCAGTGTAATTTATATGCCAAGAAGCATAAAATGTTAACAAAGTAAAACTGACTAAAGGACATACTATGAAGCAAAACAACCCTCTCTTTAATCTGCTCCTAAACCACCATCAATTAAATCAAATATTATTACGAATATTAGCTTTGTCTGGTACATTCCGTAACATAGTTCACATGATTTAACATAATGGAATGCATAAATGAGTAAGATTATGCAAGCAATTGTTTCTTATTTATAATGCCATTATTTATATGCACATTCAAAACACAAGTCAAGATTTTTTAAACTGAGTGAGTGGCTTTCCACTTCTGTAGCCTCTAAAAAATGACCACTGCTTGTTATATGTATGCAACAAACAAAAAAACGTACGAATGTACAAAATACACAGAAGCCAAAGACCAGGCATAGGCAAACTCCGGCCCTCCAGATGTTTGGGACTACAATTCCCATCATCCCTAGCTAACAGGACCAATGGTCAGGGATGATGGGAATTGTAGTCCCAAACATCTGGAGGGCCGGAGTTTGCCTATGCCTGCCAAAGACTCAAGAGGGCAACCATTTATCCTATGTAGTTTTCTTCCCCATGCCTGAAAAGACAGATGCTTAAAACACTTTGTGAAGGTGTGGAAGAAAGGAAGCATATATGTGTGGAAATGTCAAGTCGTGTGACATAATGTAAACCACTTATGTGAACGATGGTGAGGAACATGGCGCACGAGCCTAATGTACACATGAAGCTGAGTTATTTGGTGACTGTTTGGGAGAGGGTTAAGCAGCAAGAACAGGGCCGGCTGAAGACATTTTGCCGCCTGATATGAACTGCAAAATGGTGGCCCCTTCCCCACCAGCCAGAAAGAAGGGATGAATGAAAATCTGTATCAGGAACAAGCGGGGAATGAAGATTTACACCAGGATCTGCTGCCCCAGTGGATCTTGCCGCCTGAGGCGGTCGCCTCACCTTGTCTCATGAGTGGGCTGACCCTGAGCAAGACATTTTGCTTTAAACCACATTGTTTAGGTGATGTGCCATTTCTGGGCACAGTTAGGGCATGTATAGAAAATTCCTGTATACGACACTAACTTTGAGGCGCTGGTATGTAGCCTTGGGCATTAAATGCTACAGTGCAGCAGTGTTGCTGCTTGGGTAAATTGAAATACTTTATTGTCACTTGTATACAGTGAGATTACACTGTAATGTAAATGAGCTGTGATACCTTTTTCAGCTTTACTTTCTGTGTGTATTGGGTGGGGGGACCCGTCTCCAGACTTAGCTGTGAATAGGGAGCCTGATTGTGGAATGCTACTCACAATGTCCCCATCCTCCTTTCCTTTCTGTTTTCAGGTGGTGAGCTTCTTCAGCCTACGCTACGACACGGCTCCCACCTGGATGGTGCTGGCTGTGCTCTGGTGCTCCATGGTGCAGACGCTGCTGCTGCCATCCTTCATCTGGTCCTGCGAACGCTACCGGGCTGACGTCCGTACTGTGTGGGAGCAATGCGTGGCAATAATGTCAGATGAAGACGGGGAAGATGGTGAGCTGCTCCAATCCCATGTTCTCTCTATGCTAGAGCATAGCTGTCAACTTTCGAATTTGAAAATGAGGGATTTTTCCAAACTTTCAGATTTGAAAATAAGGGATTTTTCCAAACTTTCAGATTTGAAAATAAGGGATGCCGTGAGGGCGGTGCAATGGCACCAAGTAGCCTCGCCACCCTGCTACTACCATATCACCAAAAAAGGGAAATGCATCCCAAAAAGAGGCAAAAGAGGACACAGATTTGCATTGTTATTTTTTGTATATTAGCTTACATAGATGGATGCAAATTTGGAAGTACCGGAAGTTACTATAATTCGAATAGAAATACAGTGTGATGCATAGTGGGGAAGGCTGTGAGCAGGTAAGTTGTGTCCCAGCTCTTTCTGCTGCTCTCCCTTCCCAGAGCTTATTATCTTTAAAACCATGGGCCAGATTATATCACTTGACCTCTCAATGAACCAACTAGGAGATAAAGGCTTTGAACCTGTCTTCATTATTTAAAATGAATATAAAAGTGAAGACTCGTGTAAGAGTCTTACAACAGCCACACGTGTAAGCCTGGTTTTTCATTACAGACATATACTCCCAACATGCTGCATAACTGTTCAGCCATCCGTTTTGCCCTTACTCTCACGCATCAGGTTTTTGTTTTAAAGTAGCACATGTACATTCGTTTGTTTATATCTCCATCATCTTAGGAAAACAATCACATTTTTTTAAAAACAACAACAACAACAACAACAACAACAACCTGTTGCAACATTGCTGAATTGTACATTCAGATTGGAACTTTCATGATGCTAGCTGGATGTTACTTCAGTCACTTTCACCATCTTTGTAGAAAAGTGCTTTCAGAGCTTAATCTAGTAGAGAAATGTGTGCATTTAAACTTAATATGATAAGGTCACTTTTAAACTCCCCCCACCGTACAAAAAATGTTGGCTCTGCCTTTAACCGTAAGACGGTCTGTTTCCTCTTACTTAAACAGTGATTCCTATAAATATTTTTTTTGGGGGGGAGGGGAATCAAGTACACTACATTGCTCATCCCAATGCTCCTAGTAATGACTATGGCATCCCTGTCCAAAATCCAGATAGTGTTTCCTTTAAAAGCACAAATAAAAGTGACAACAGATTCACGCCATCACTGCGGCACGGTCAGATCCACACGGGTTTTCCTTGTGCACATAGTCAACTAGAAATTGCAAGCTATTTCCCATAAGCACAGATTACAAGCAAGGCTGCATTGCGGGAAACTTGACATGCAAGCCCAGCTCATTATAGGCTTGCGGCAAGAGATGCCACAGTCGGGACAAACCGCTTAGAAAACCAGCTTGCCAGAAATGAACACTATAGCCTCCTCAAAGCGCAAGAATCCAGATGTTCCACGCCTGCATAGGTCTGCCCCTCCGTCTGTTTGAGGTGGGGAACAAGGAGGAGGAGCGAAAATGTGGCAAATACATTCTTGTCGTCCTCTAGATGGCACTGGTGACGATTACGGTGACGGGAGGATCTGCAAAGTGCGATTCGATGCCAATGGTGCTGCATCTATGAAACGGGATCCCAGGGATGCTAAGCTGCTGCCAGTGCATCACATGCTGTTGCCCCATGACAGGGTGCACTACCTGCAGGTAGGCAGTCCCCTTCTTCGTGGTGCGAGGGTTTGGCTGTCGGTCTGGGACATGATCAGATCACACCTGCCGACATTTGAAATGTACAAACCAACGTTCTGTTTATTTAACACATTTATATATTACTCACTGAAAATTTCCTCTGTGCATGATGTTGCCTTGAACCCATAGCTGTCAACTTTCGGATTTTAAAATAAGGGATTTTTTCAAACTTTCGGATTTGAAAATAAGGGATGCCACGAGGGCGGTGCAATGGCACCAAGTAGCCTCGCCACCCTGCGCTCCAGAGGCTGCGCGCGAACGGGTGAGCGAAAGAGCGAGCGCATAGACGGCAGGCAGGCTGTCTGTCTGGTTGGGCGTGAGGGTCTGGCTGCAGAAGGCATGCAAGCTCCGCCCCCAGTCGGTCTCAGACTCCTTATTGGCAGCCGAGCAACGCAGCTGAGGAGCCTCCCTGGCTGGCAGGGAGGGAGAGGAGCTGCTTCCTTTTAAATCCGGGAAATTTAAGGGATATCAACAATCCGGGATAGCAGCGGGAAACGGCATTGGAATAAGGGAGTTTCCTGCAAAAAAAAGGGAGGGTTGACAGCTATGCTTGAACCGGATCCACCTAGCAGAGGCAGATAGTTTCCTTAGCTAGGGAATGAGATGCTAGGGAACAGAACATCCGCATGCAAGCAGACTTCCACCCAGAATTGAAAAGGGAGAAAGTTTGGACTTACCCAAGGGTACGGGGTGTTAGGGAAGGGGCAGTACCTCTGGTGGGGGACACATCATGCTCCTTCTGGGGTAGTTTGTCCACCTTTGGTCCTCACCCTGCATTCAGCCCTCCTAGAAGTGGCTCCTAGAAGCTGTCGGCATGCAACAGCAGCCACACCCCGGGAAGTGGCTTTGACTGACTGGCTAAACCAGGTGAGGGTAGCTGGTGAGTTAGGGACTTCTCGTGTATGCAAAGACAGGCGCTGGCATATTAAGCAAACAATATCCATAGTGGGTCAAACGGTCAACTGCACTATTAACTGCAGGTCATAACAGTGTGCAGTCCACACATTACCTTGTCTGTGTGTGTACACACAAATAGTGGGGATACCATTATTTCTGGGTGTACCACAGGGGGGGAAACCAACACGGAGATTTATGTGGGGGTGAACATTTGAGGGAGAGCTGACAGATAGGAGTGTGAGGACAGCCTTACTGACCCATTCTCTCCTTAGAAAAACAGAGCAATGTAACTGATCTGTAGAAAAGACTTCACAGCATGAAAAAAGAGACAATGCACATGCTTTTGTAAATCAAGAATATCGTCAATAAAAATTATTTTTAAAAAAGAAATACAGAGCAAGGAAGAACTGAGCAGCCAAAAGGTACCCCAGACTCCCTCACTAACACAGTTCAGGACCACGAATCTGTATTAGTAGAACACTTGGGTTTTCTTTGTTTTGGAAGTTTTGTAGCCCAAAAAGCACATAAAGTCAAACAAAACCAGAAAAGCAAGGGGGAGGGGTGTGTTTCACATTTTCTTTACAAAGTGGTGTTACGGGGCAGGTGTGTGTTGCTCGCTAAGACTCACATACCCAAAACATTTCTGTGAAATTTGCATAGCTGCAGTACTCGAGACAACTGGATCAGAAATAGTGGCATTACCTGTTGGGAAAACTGTGTTTTCCCAGCTGCCTGGAATTACCTTTTGAGAGCTGGGGAAACACTGATACCTTAGCAACCCAATCTACCCCTGGCATGAGCCATTTTGGCAAGTGTCCCCCCCTCTATATATATATATTAGGCATTGGACCTACCCAGTGCTATTTTTCTAGAAAAAGTGGTGCTGCAACTCACTATGAACGCCTCCCTTATTCTCTTATAATGACAATGGCACCCACCTGAGAGCTGGAATGAAGCCTATATATTTCATGCCACCCAACCTCCTTGCCCCCTGGCTCTCACCGCCTCCTTTCCTTCCAGGTCCCTCTCTCCCGGAGGATGTCCCACGACGAAACCAACATCTTCTCCTCCCACCACTCCTCGCCTTCCTTCCTCCACAAGTGGTCCTCATCCGACGACATCCGCGTGCCTACCCCTCACAAACACGGAGGCGTCCCCAGCTTCCTGCTCCCGGAGCTCCGCAGCTACCATCACCACCACCGCCGCCACCGGCCTCCCGAGGACGAGTTCACCACGCTCAGGCAGTTCCTGGAAGCTGGGCTGGCCTCCCGGGGACCTGCCTCGGGGTCTACTGCCTGCTTCTTCCGCGACGAGATCACCACCTTCATCGACGAGACGCCGGTGCCCTCCCCGCACAGCAGCCCGCGCCACTCGCGCCTGCCGCTTGCGGCGCAGCGAGAGAGGCACCACTCTCTGGATGGCACCGAGCAGGAAGACGGCCCCGAGAGGGATCGGCGGTGTTCACTGACTGGTGGGGAAAACCTATACCTCTACAGCGGAGGAGAACAGGAGCCCGGGAGACGGACCTTGGCGGCTCAGGAAGTGCAGGGTTTCCAGGAGCTCGGCCTATGAAACGGCAGCGAAAGCATTTGCTGGGCTCTGGATTTTTAAGCAAAACTCGACGCGTCTCCCCAGGACCCAAGGGGTATTTTTAGGTCCTTGTGTTTCTCACCATGTTGGCAGAGGAGGGGGGTGGTGCCCACGGCGGGGTCCTGATGTGGTGGGGAAGGAGAACCGGCTTTGTTTGAAGGAGCCACGGAGCCCTGCATCCAGATGGCAAAATGTGAGCACAGACCACCACAGTTCATCGGAGGGCACTTTTTTCTCCAGTTCTACCCCCTCAGTAGCATTGTTAGTGCCACAAGCCCCTCCCTTTTCTTAGCTCCACCCATTATGAGAAACGCTTGTCGTCGGTTGCCAAGTGTGGGACAGGAAGGTATTAAAAAGAAATCTATATTTGGAGTGTCACACGTGCCTGGCTTTCTCTTCTTTCTCTTTTTAAAGTGTGTTCACAATGTTTGTGGTTTTGTTTTTAAGTGATTCGGGCATGCATTTATCTAGGAACTAGTTGACCCTGCCACGCCTTGCTGTGGCTGATTTGGTGAAATGGAAAAGCAAGATACAGTATGAAAGAGAAAGGGTATCCTTACTTACACTTTATCTCGTTGAAGTTCAGTCTACGTGTTCTCCGTTTACCCCTCCCGTTTTTGTGTAAACCGCGAAAATGGCGATTCCGCCTGGCGTGGCTTTATACCCGCCGGCAGAGCCAACAGTTGCCCCTCCCGTTTTTGGCTAAACCGCGAAAATGGCGATTCCGCCCGGCGTGGCTTTATACCTGCCGGCGGAGCCAGTAGTAGCGTTTGTGGGTGGTCTGTCTGTCGATTGGATGGTGGTAGTGACGTTGGGAAAGGAGGAGGAGGGGTTGGAAACGGGTGTGTTGTGCTGTACTGTTTAACATCCACTGGAGGGCGCTATATTTTTTTGCACAAAATCACATTTTTACCTGGGAAAGGTGTGGTATTTGTGCAATGTAAGTACATATGATCACTCCCATATGGCCATGGAACGTTGTGTCCAAATTTGAACGGAATCGATCAAGGGGTTACGGAAAAAGGCGATTGTTAACAAACATCCAACTTGAACGATTTTATATATATACCGGTAGATAAGCCCCACTGAAAACAACTGAGACCTACTTTTGAGTAGGTACTACTTAAAGAGACTCAACAGCCAACTGAGAAGAGAGGATTCCAAGACGGAGTGTCCCAGTGCCAAGAGATGACACAGGCATGTAATATTGAGCATGCAACGCTCAATTTCAAAATGCTCCACACATGCTATTTCTGTCCTCCTTGTGGCAGGCATGCTGTGGTGGGCTGGTAACATCACCCCCATGATACAGATGAGTTTGGCTATCTTAACAGAGGTTGTCAAGTAGAAAGATGGAAATCTTCTCCATCACTAGCCACAAGGAAAGCACGATTTCTCCGTATGCAGCCTTTGCAGTGGCGTAGCAAAGGTTGCTGGCACCCAGGGCAAGGCAAATATTGCACCCCTTGGGTAGACTGGGTAGCCTTATGCAGTTTTGGACCCCAATACCTCAAGAACTGCCTCTCCCCACATGAACCAACCCAGACCCCGCATTCTCCACGAGGCCCTTCTGCATGTGCCCCCTCAGAGTGATGCAGTGGGTGGCAACACAAGAACGGGCCTTTTCAGTGGTGGCCCCCCATTTATGCAGTGCTTTCCAGGGAGGCATGTCTGGTGCCATCGCTAACTGTTCTAGGCACTAGGCAAACACGTTCTTGTTCACCCAGGACTTTGGGTCTTAATTTTAGTGGGGTGAGGCAGAGTTGGATCTGTTATATATATATATATATATATATATATATATATATATATATATATATAGTGCATTTTAGGCTGCTTTGCCCTTGTTCCTTACCCCTTTTTAATGTTCATTTTTTGTAAGTTGTTTTGAGCTTCATTTGGAGGGGGGAGTAATTAACAAATAAATAATAATAATCACCTCAGCCAAAACTTACCGGTAATTGAGATAAGACAAGCTGTACTTAGCTCAAACACCTTAGAATATATGAGAGCTCATGCCCTCTTTTAATCCTTAATGTAACATCAGATTATTTTGTGCTAGTAATGTCCAATTCTCATTGATTTTAAAGCCAGAGGGAACCATTAGTCTGATATAGTCTGCCCTCTTACGTAACCCAGACCACAGAAATTCACTCAGCCATTCCTGCACTGAAGCCAGAATTCTTGGAGGAACTGAAATTCCAACGGTATGTATTCTATCAAAGTGTGAGCAATTAGAGTTCTTTAAGACCTCAGACCATTTATTTGAAGCTGATTTCCATTGCTGGCAACTTAATTTTTTTATTCTCAAGTGTTTTGCGTTTGTACTGGATCTCATGCATATCTTTTTGGAGATATAAAAAGATATCCACCCATAATCACATCACACAACTCATTTATTTCACTGAACTCTCAGGCCATCTCAAAACTTCAGGAGGGTCGTACATGTTAAAAAATAAGACCTGTTGCCGAAATGTAGCCCCGCCGTCTTCAGGGAAGAAAAGTTTGTTCATCCCGTTTTATTATTTTTAATGTATGCCGATCTCCTTAGGAAGAGCGGGATTTAAATTATTTTCAACATATACATACATATGCCTATACATCTATACATGCACAGCGTGGGGTAGTGGTTAGAGTGACGGGCTACAACCTGGGAGGCCCAGGTTCAAATCCTTGCTCAGCCATTGAGCTCACTGGGTGACCTTGGACCAGTCACTGCATCCGCTTAACCTGCCTCACAGGATTGTTGTGGGAATAAAACGAAGGCAGGGAGAACCATACATTCCACCTCAAGTTTCTTGGAGGAAAAGTGGAATGGAAATGCAATAAATAAAGGATACACCAGGGCTCCTGGCAATCTGAAACAGAAGCCTTGCAATCCTAATGGGATTTGAACCTTGGGCCCCATTTTTGTTGGGGGAGGTCAATGTATAAATTCAATAAACCAACCTGGGTTTCCTCCTCCCCATAGCCCTAGGCTGGCACTTGACACGGACTGGGAAGAAGGCTCAGATCCCAAGGAGTGGTGGTGGGACAACAATGATTGGTCAGAGGGAGACCGGGAGGAGGAGGTGCTTAGGGAGTGGGGAGGCTCTTTGCAGGGACAAGTCCAGAATCAGAGACAGAAGCAGGAGAGAAAAGAGGCCAAGAGGCAGAGATAGCTCCGGCTTGGGAAGAGGCAGGGAGGTCTCCCCTTCCTGCTGCGATAAGCTCCCTTTCTCCCTGGTCTCCTAGAACCAGGAGAGGCATGAAAAGGGCAGAACAGCGGCAGGCGCAGTTTCCGATTGCTTGGAAAACACCTTGGAGAGGAGGGGACATCGCCAGCTATAGGAAGGCAGGGACCTTTAGCCTTGGCAACTGCTTCATGAGGGCAAGACCTGAGTTGCTGTGCTCATCCGGCCTAACACTCATGTTTTGCTAATAAAGAGTTAACTCCAATGTGCTTGGTGTGATTTACTGTTGGCTTGCTCCTGTCAGCACTCCGACAGAAGACATTTTGCTTCCCCCAAGCCAAGGTGCATAGTACCCAAGGCCCCCTGAGGTTTTGACCTCTAAAGCCTTAAATGGCCCAGTACTTCAAGGATCGCCTCTCCCCATATGAACCAACCCGGGCCTTGCGAGCATCATCTGAGGACCTTCTTTGTATGGTCTGGATGCTGGCAACACGAGAACGAACCTTTTCTGCAGTGGTTCCCCATTTGTGGGATGCTCTCCCCAGGGAGGCTCGCCTGGTGCTTTCCTTAAATATCTTTAGATGCCAGGCAAAAATGTTTCTCTTTAACCAGGCCTTTGGCTGGTTAACATTCTATGGTCTTTTAAATAAGTTAGTGGGAGGAGAGATCATTGGTTTGTCTTTGCCTTTGTCCTATTATGCATTATGTGTTCTTATTTTGCATTTTTGTTGTGAACCGCCCTGTGATCTTTGGATGAAGGGCAGGATACTAATTTAATAAATAATCATAATCATAGCAGCAGTGAACAGCACAGAGAACTACAATCAGGGGTGCCAGCCTGAATAAAATATTGAGCGGGCAGGCATGGACGTAGCCAAGATTTATGTTAGGGAGGCAGAATCTCAGTTAATTAAGTATTTTTATTTATTTACTTCATGGGGGCAGCTGCCCCCCATTGGCAGCTATGCCCATGGACCCAGGTAAGCCCTGCCCTGCAAAACGGATCACAAGACTCAGTGTGCACACACCATTTGAATGGCAATGCCCATTAACTTGTGGGGGGGGGCAGCCCTCTCAAATATTTTATGGGGGGAGCCAAAGGGACTCGGCCCTAGGAGTTGGCTCTTATGCAGTCAATCATGGCTGGCTGGCAGCCCTGTTGACTGCATTCCTTAATGTACAGGCACTGCTACCATGACCGAAAAATGCGTTGTGTTAAGGTGCCCTGGGGTTCTGCGAATCCTGTTAGGATGTTGGAGGCAAAGCAAAGAAGCAGGATTTATTTCTCCCTCCCTCCCTCTCTCTCTTTCTTTTTTGGCTATGTTCCTACATCTATCATCCTTCTGGCAGGCAGAAATCCAGCAGGTGGGGAGGATTTCCTTTCAATGGTGCTGCTGGAACGTTTGCAGTGACTGAGAGCTTCCATTGGATCCTTGTGATGGATTGCTTTGAAGTGATTTCTGCACCAGTTAAAGGGATTTTTAGCCCCCAATTACCCCCCACACACACACCTGTCCTCTATTTTGCCCAACCAAAGGTGGCAACCCTACTTAAAGCACAGGAATTAAGCAGCAAAACGTACTTTATTACCTCCAGGCTAGGGCAGAGCCAGCGAGCGAGCGCGTCCCTCCACCACCTTCCTTCCCCGGCTTGTTTGGGCCTCCTCTGCCCCTGGGAGGAATTTCCAGCCTCGGGCAGCAGCTCTGGATTACGCTTCCCTTCTCCCCGCCTTTCTCTCCCCCTCCGCCAGCAGCGCAGGCCCCTTTTCCAGCCGCCTCCTGCCCGCCCCTTTCGCCCAAACTCCTCCGGCGACGCCTGCAATTTCTCCCCTTCGCTGCTGCTGCTGCTGCTTCTCCTTTGCCCTCTGCCATGACTCTCCGCTCGCGGCATCCTTCCTCCTCCTCCTCTCCCGTCGCCCCGTGGCCCCGCTCCCCGCTCCCCCTCCTCTCCGTCCTCTTCTTCCTCCCCGCTCTCGCCAGCTGCCTCTTCTCGCCATCCTCCGGCCATCTGGCGCCTTACGACGCGCTCTACGCCGACGGGGTGCGCGCCTACTTCGCCCAGGACTGGCCCCGGGCGGCCGAGCTGCTGCAGCGCTGCCTGCACAGCTACTCTCGGCTGCAGGGCGTGCGCCGGGAGTGCCAGGGCGCGTGCCAGTCCCAGGCCGGCTTCGCGGCGGGCCGCCCGCCCTCGCGGCCCTGGGAGACGGGCTTCTTCGACCGGGTGCTGCAGCGGGCCGAGTGCCTGGATGAGTGCCTGGGGCGCCGGCTGGGCGGGCAGCCGTCCCTCCACCGGGCCAGCGCGCACATCCGGCAGGACTTCGAGGAGAGGGAGCCCTACAACTACCTGCAAATCGCCTTCTTCAAGGTGAGGGGCAGGACGGCGCGGAAGAGGCGCCCGCAGCTGCTGATGTGGCGGCGTCTCTTGCCTGCCTGCCTTTAAAAATAAAAACTTGGCAAACTTTATTTTTCACTTTCCCAAACTTGGGTCTCCAGCTGTTTAGGCCAGCAGTGATGGCTAACCTTGACACCCCAGATGTTTTGGAACTACAACTCCCATCATCCCTAGCTAACAGGATCAGTGGTCAGGGATGATGGGAGTTGTAGTCCCAAAACATCTGGAGTGTCAAGGTTAGCCATCACTGGTTTAGGGACTACAACTCCCATCATCCCTAGCTAGCAGGATCAGTGGTCAGGGATGATGGGAATTCATAGAGTTGCAATGCAGGAATCTCGACTAAAGCATCCAACCTCTGCTTGAAAACCTCCAAGGAAGGAGAGTCCGCAACCCCCCCACCCCCCCCCCGAAGGAGACCGTTCCACTATTGAACTATCACTGGCAGAAAGTTTTCCTGATGTTTAGTCAGAATCTGCTTTCTTGTAACTTGAAGTCATTGGTTCAAGTCCTCCCCTCCATCATACTTTGTGGTCTTTACATTAAGAGTAACAATGTGCCTTGTTCTATGGGCAGAAAAATGCCCATAGGCAGAAGAGTGCAGTCAAGAAACATTCAGGCCGTGCAAAGTTACTCAGCAAAAGAAATGTGCAGAATGGCCAAAAGCAATTGAAACTGGCAGGTCCTTGGCACTCCGTTCAGAAGTCCTTGTTTATCCATTTTGTTCTGCTACTACAGGGGGTGGCCAACTCCCAAGAGACTGCGATCTACTCACAGAGTTAAAAACATACAGTGATCTACCCCCTTTTTGGGGGTTCAGGTCAAAGTTGCTGAGCTTTTTTTAGGAAGGAGGAAGGCCCATTTTGGGGGGGAGGGTTCGGGTGAAAGTTGCTGAGCTTTTTCAGGGAGGAGGTAAAATGTTGAGTTTTTTTTAGGGGAGCCACAGTTGTTCAGCTTCTTTGGGGGGGAGCCAATGATCTACCAGTGATCTACCGCAGACGTCCAGTGATCTACTGGTAGATCACGATCTACCTGTTGGACATGCCTGTGCTACTACGTCTCCTGCCTTCCCATTCCATGCCTGGGCTGCCTTAGAGCAGAGTTAGCTGCCACACACAAGTATTTCTAAAACGGGGTTATGGGCATAAAACTCAGGATTCCCCTCCCCTTGCAACATATTTTAGAATCACAGAATCATAGTGCAACCTCCTGCAATGCAGAGACCTTTTGCCCCATGTGGTGCTCGAACCTGCGGCCCTGAGATTAAGAGTCTTATGCTGTACCAAGTGAGTGGTGATGGGTGCCTCGTGCCATGAGCCACAGGTGATTTCCCTTGGGAAACGGATGCTTTCTTCTCTTCAGCTGGCAGAGCTTGGTGTGCCAAACAGCCTGCCCTTTGCTTCCTCAAACTCGCCTTCTTCCCTCAGGTGTGATGGTGGAGGATGCTGTGCAATCGCTAGCATGGGAATGCTGCTGCTGACTCTGTAGGGTTCTGCATATGGACTGGGCTGCATATGCACCTCCAGCAACAAATGCCCATAGCTGTCAACCTTTCCCTTTTCTTCCGAGGAATCCTATTCGGAATAAGGGAATTTCCCTTTAAAAAAGGGAAAAGTTGACAGCTATGCAAATGCCTTTGGCTGGCGGTGCTTGCATCTGTGCTGGATTTAGGGTATCGCACACGGTTGCCCCGCACAGGGTGCTGAGCCAAGGGGGTGCAAAATTGAGAAGATTCATTTGGGGGCACCAAATGTTGGCCTTGCTCAGGGAGCCATACAACCAAAGTCTGCCCCTGCTCATATTTCCTTCACAGACTCCAATCATTTGTAATCTGAGGTAGGCCTTTGTCCAAATCTTGAAGTTGTTGTATACAGAGGTTGACAAGAGCTTTAAAACAGGGGAAATGGTGTTCTGTCAGGAACCATTATGAGAGGGGAAAGTAGTCACGGACAAACATATCCTGTGTTACAGAGAGCAAGTGTTTATTTGACAGGGCTACCTATAACAACAACAACAACAACAACAACAACAACAACAACAACAACAACAACAACAACAACAACAACAAATTTATTATTTATACCCCGCCCATCCAGCTGGGTTTCCCCAGCCACTCTGGGCGGCTCCCAACAGATTCAAAACGGAATAAAACATCAAACATTAAAAACTTCCCTAAACAGGGCTGCCTTCAGATGTCTTCTAAAAGTCAGATAGTTGTTTATTTCCTTGACATCTGATGGGAGGGTGTTCCGCAGGGCAGGCGCCACTACCGAGAAGGCCCTCTGCCTGGTTCCCTGCAACCTCACATCTCGCAGTGAGGGAACCACCAGAAGGCACTCGGAGCTGGTCCTCAGTGTCCGGGCAGAACGATGAGGGTGGAGACACTCCTTCAGGTACCTACATTTCCATAGTCTGCATGCTGAGTAGCTTTGTTTTTTAAAGCAAAAATCCCTTTTGCTTTTAACAACAAACAAAAACTGTTCGATAGTGGAATGGGCTCCCTCAAGAGGCTGAGGACTCTCCTTCACTGGAGGTTTTTAAGCAGCATTTGGATGTCCATCTGTTGGGGAAGCTTTAGCTGAGGTTCCGAAATTGCAGGGGGTTGGGCTAGATGACCCTCGGGGCTCCCTTTCAACTCTACAATTCTATGACATCTGTTTTGACATCTGATAATAACAAGGCCTAATACTATGAGGTATAAAAAAAATCTGTAACAAATGTTTTTAGCTTGCACTGCTTTGCGGGTGTGTTTGTGTGTGTGCAATTAAATCCAAGAGCGGGCTTATCCACACTCTCTGCCACCAGTCTGAGAAAGGTGCCCGTGTGGCCCTCATTTTACTTCTAAATGGTACTGTTTTGTTCCTGCAGCTAAAGAAACTCGATGAAGCCGTTTCCTCAGCTCACACGTTCTTCGTGGCCAATCCACAGCACCTACAAATGCGCGAGGACATGGAGAAATACCGGCGCATGGCAGGGGTGAAAGCGGAAAGCTTTCGGGATCTTGAAGCCATGCCACACTGGGTAAGATAGTTTTGGGAAACTGGATGTTACTTGGCAGATTTAGAAGGGCTGCTTTGTGAAGCCTACTGGGGCCTGTGGGTGGTAAGGAATTCACAGAATCGTAGAGTTGGAAGGGACCGCCAGGGTTATCTAGCCCAGTCCCCTTGCAATGCAGGAATCTCAGCTAGATCTTATGTGACATATGGCCATCCAATCTCTGCTTAAAAACCTCCCAAGTATTGAAGGTAGAGGTGCTCCTCCCTTCCCACAGTGCTACCTGTCGCTCCAGAGGGGATGGTAAGTTGAAAATGGCACAGAAGGATGCCATGGAATTCTTCAGTGTGGTGTAGTGGTTAAGAGCGGTAGACTCGTAATCTTGGGAACCGGGTTCGCGTCTCCGCTCTTCCACATGCAGCTGCTGGGTGACCTTGGGCTAGTCACACTTCTCTGAAGTCTCTCAGCCTCACTCACCTCACAGAGTGTTTGTTGTGGGGGAGGAAGGGAAAGGAGAATGTGAGCCGCTTTGAGACTCCTTCGGGTAGTGATAAAGCGGGATATCAAATCCAAACTCTTCTTCTTCTTCTCCTCAATATGGATCCAGATTCCAATGTATAGTTAGCAGAGTAAAAACTTAAAACATGTTGCAGGATTCCCCCCAAAATAGACCAGAGGCAATAAATATTTCATCCAGCAGAGCTTTACTGCTACTGAAAGCAAATGAGCATAATGGTCACAAATCCAACACATTCAGGATTGGCACTGTCCATAAGAAATCCAGTTGCAGCAGACTTCACTTAAACTTACAATAACTTATAATAAGTCTAAACCGTAACACTATATACAGAACACCACACCAGAAGGAAGAGAGATAGAAAGAGAAAGTGAAACCCAAGCTCCTTCTGGCCTATTATACTGGTGGTCAGCATGACCTTGACAGAAGAGATAACAGAACCAGTTTAAGCCAGCTGTACTCAGCTTCTCTGAAGGTATAACCCAAACATCATGAACCTTCTGCTTGTTTCTTTCACACAGAGAAGCTTCCAGAACCTTCTTGAATTAATTAGAATAGGAAAGATCTCTACATAAGATCAATACTTTCTGCACTAAGAAATGCAAACTGACGAAGGGCTAACAACCCATTAGACAACTCTTGCCATCCCTACATGCTGCTTTTAGGATTTAAAAGATACATCTAGCCATAAACTCCCATGCCTCATGTGGTTTGGCCCTGAGGGCTTAGCCCAGGGGTCAGCAACCTTTTTCAGCCATGGGCCAGTCCACCGTCCCTCAGACCATGTGGTGGACCGGACTATTTTTTGGGGGGGGGGGAATGAACAAATTCCTATGCCCCACAAATAACCCAGAGATGCGTTTTAAATAAAAGGACACATTCTACTCATGTAAAAACACCAGGCAGGCCCCACAAATAACCCAGAGATGCATTTAAAATAAAAGGACACATTCTACTCATGTAAAAACACCAGGCAGGCCCCACAAATACCGGTAACCCAGAGATGCATTTAAAATAAAAGGACACATTCTACTCATGTAAAAACACGCTGATTCCTGGGCCGTCTGTGGGCCGGATTGAGAAGGCTATTGGCCGGCCCATGGGCCTTAGGTTGCCTACCCCTGACTTAGCCTCTGGTTGCAAAGGCCTGCTACCACAGCCCCCCATCACTGCCCTATGAGAGCCACAACCTGGGCTGTCCTGGGAGACTGATGGGTTTGTGACCTGCAGGTGGCCTACGAAGCTGGAATTCAACATTACAAGACGGATGACTACCAGCAGGCGGTGACAAAGCTGGAGGAATCGCTCAAAGAAGGGCTGCTGGCGCTGGAGGACTGCAGAGCCCTTTGCGAAGGGCCTCAGGAGGATGAGGAAAAGGAGGAGGAGACGCAGCTAGGCCTTTACGAAGCCATTGCAGGTAGTAGCAGCAAAAGTCTGAGGGAGCGCTGACCCTTAGGAGCGGGAGAGAGCTTGTGGTTTGAGGCAGCCTTACACTTGAAGGAAGCACGCCTGCTTACTCCTCTGTAGGCTCTAATAATAATAATAATAATAATAATAATAATAATAATAATAATAATAAATTTATTATTTATACCCCACCCACCTGGCTGGCATGTTCTCCAGATGCTTCATGAACATCAAATGCTTGCCTAACAGTCACCAAAAAATGGGTGAGGGTTTAACTAGATGTGATGTGGGAGATCCGTTAATGAGATTCCGTGTGTTATTTGAAGAGCAGTTAGTATTTGGGTTGGGGGCCTGGCAATAGAAAGAGAAGGTTTAGCCCTTTCCCAGCGATGTTTTCCCAATTGAAATGTCCTCCCCACCACAAGCATCTACTTCACCCCATGGGAGAAAAGGGGCAGGTGTGTTTTCATTTAGGTTGCTTTCCTGCACTGTGGTGAAACAAAAAAATGGTGGAAAATTTTGAATATTGGCAATATTCCCCCCCCCCCAGCTCATGACTTCTGGGGGCATTATCTTGAGAGAAAAGGTATTCCCTAGGTATAAGAAACATCCCATAGCCCTTAGAGAAGCACCTTCTGCTTTTCCAATGGGAAAGAATGAAAGAATATATGGCTGACTCTTGTTCTGGAATTGACATTCTGATAAACTTAGAATAAACCGTGCAGGGGAAACAAGAAAGAATATATTATATGGGATAAGGATAACAGATGTAATAACACAACTTAAAGTGTATAGTAGACTATGGAATATTAAAAATCGCACATGAGTGAGGGAGTGGGGGGAGGCGGGATAAAGGCTTTTAAAAAATAATGATGATGATGATATGAATGTATATTTGTTTTGTTTGTGTGTTTGTGAGATTTTGAATTTGAAATAATAAAGATATATTTTTTAAAAAAAGAGAAGCACCTTCTGCTTTTCAAGTGCTGCTCTTTGTAGAAGTGGACAGTCCAGCTGTGACTCGGGGGGGGGGCATGTATTCTCTATTTCTCTTTTTCTCTTTCTGCCTTCTTCCAGCTCACTACATCCAGGTCCTAAAGTGCAGGCAGAAGTGTGTCCTTGACATTGCCACCAAGCCCGGGAGGGTGTCTTCCACAGAAGACTTTATCCCGTCTCATTTTGATCTGCTGCAGTTTGCCTATGAAAGAAGTAAGCAGGGGGTGCTGTGCTGAGTGGGAACGTGGGAGGTTCTGCCTCTGCTCTGCCTAAGGCAAGAGTGGGGCGGAGCATGGATGGAATGGTAGTCGGAGCCATTGTAACTTGAGTCCCGTCTTCTCGTTTTCAGCTGGGAATCAGGCCCTGGCTGCTGAATGTGCAGCTACCTATTTGCAGTTCTACCCATCAGACGGGGCATTGCTGGAGAAACTGAAGCAGTACCAAGCAGAACTGGGAGATGTGCCTGTTGCAGCCAGAGAGGTACTAGCCATAGCTGTTAACCCTCCCTTTTTTGGCGGGAAACTCCCTTATTCCAATGCCGTTTCCCGCTGCTATCCCGGATTGTTGATATCCCTTAAATTTCCCGGATTTCAAAGGAAGCAGCTCCTCTCCCTCCCTGCCGGCCAGGGAGGCTCCTCAGCTGCGTTGCTCGGCTGCCAATAAGGAGTCTGAGACCGACTGGGGGCGGAGCTTGCATGCCTTGTGCAGCCAGACCCTCATGCCCAACCAGACAGACAGCCTGCCTGCCGTCTATGCGCTCTCTCTTTCGCTCACCCGTTTGCGCGCAGCCTCTGGAGCGCAGGGTAGCGAAGCTACTTGGTGCCATTGCACCGCCCTCGCGGCATCCCTTATTTTCAAATCCGAAAGTTGTGGAAAATCCCTTATTTTCAAATCCGAAAGATCGAAAAAATCCCTTATTTTCAAATCCGAAAGTTGACAGCTATGGTACTAGCAAACATTTCCTCCATCTGGAAGCAGCACATAAATGAGAAAACAAATATTTTTCACATCGAGTATAATCCAGAGAGAGAGAGAGAGTTAAGGATTCCCAACTCTCTCATGAAAATCACTCAGGTGACCTTAAGGCACATGGATAGATAGCTGTGCAGATTTACTGTCAGAATTTGTTGTATTTTTAAGCAAAAAAAGCGGGAGCCATTTTGTTGTAATGTGTTTTTTTTATGCCTCGTTTTAATATTTTTATTTCATTCACAGAATATCCGCCACTATGTGGAGAGGTCTCTTATGGAGAAGAAACTCATTTACTATGCAGTGGAGCACCTTGGGGAGACTTTTAATGACCCTGTAAGTAGCTGCAGTCCGCTTATTCATCTATGGACGTGTACTTGACAAATTATTATATGGGAGGGGACCATTTTCTTCCACCACCACCCTGCCTTGGTGCCTGAGATAAGTGATGAGCAGGAAGAAAAGTATGGATATCAAAGATACTTCAAGATGGCTGCTTCCAGTTGAGCACAGTGAGTTCCCAAAGCCAGGAGGGTGAGGACTGTTTAAATAAAGGAATCGACTGCTTACCTCTCTGATACAAAGTACAGTGGTACCTCGGGTTAAGTACCGTATATTCCGGCGTATAAGACGACTGGGCGTATAAGACGACCCCCAACTTTTCCAGTTAAAATATAGAGTTTGGGATATACTCGCCGTATAAGAAATACGACCCGGCGTATAAGACGACCCCCGACTTTTGAGAAGATTTTCCTGGGTTAAAAAGTAGTCTTATACGCAGGAATATACAGTACTTAATTCGTTCTGGAGGTCCGTTCTTAACCTGAAGCACCACTTTAGCTAATGGGACCTCCTGCTGCTGCTGCGCCTCCAGAGCACGATTTCTGTTCTTAGCGGAGTTCTTAACCCTGAAGCGTACTTAACCTGAAGCGTACTTAACCCGAGGTACCACTGTACACCCTTGATCAGGCTTCTCACTTGCTGTGGCTCCAAAAAGATCCCTGTGGTTCAGTGGTTCTCAAAGAATGTGGCGCGCCACTCTAGTTTGGCCCAAAAGGATGGCAAGTGTAGCCAGAATATTCAAGAACAATCAAATAAACATTTAAACATTAGTGTCATGTTGTGTCATTTCAAAATAATTGTTTTGGGTATACAGCCAGAAACAGTATCCACGCCTCTGTTCAAGAGCATTGCCTGTTCTACCGTTCTCCACGACGTATTGTTGCGAACAGGGATTTTCAACTCTTGACACATCAGAAAAGAGAAAGGCTTCTTTGCATTGATGAGGAGACGAGAGTTTATTTGTTTCAAACTAGACCTCGTATAAACAAAATTACCTGGCAAAAGCAAGCTCACACCTCTCATTGAGTTGGTATACACACTTAAGGTACATATGTAAGAGGCTCGTTCATAATTACATTTTGGGAATGATTCAAGTTCTTATGTAGCTGCATTGCTTTATACTTTCTGGATGTCCCATTATCCTATATAATAAAGAGCCTCTGTCCGTACGTACCACTTTCCGTGTGTCACAGGAATTCGCAAGTGCGCGTGCGTTCCTGTGACACACGGATTGGTTAGTACGGACCAATAGGCGATCCCCAGGTGGCAGCGCCACCCGGCAGCGGGGAGAACCGTTGGCGACGGAGGCGCCAAGGCCGAGGAGTGCTGCTGCTGCTGCGCGTGCCCACAGTTCAGCAGCTCACCCTCCTCCTCCGCTGCCGCCGCCGCCGCTGCCACCTCGACGGAGGAGCCCCGAGGAGGAGGAGGAGGACAGCCGGGCCGCTGGGAGAAAGCCGCCGCTTTCCCTTCTCAGAGGAGCGGCGAGGAGCACCGGGGGCTGAGGCGCTCGCCACCTTCTCCTGCAGCCCCGGAGCAACTGCTTGGCGGCGGGGAACATCCTCGCCACCTTCCCCTGCTTCTCCTC
Organism: Darevskia mixta; assembly: GCA_034641385.1. Classification (NCBI taxonomy): domain Eukaryota; kingdom Metazoa; phylum Chordata; class Lepidosauria; order Squamata; family Lacertidae; genus Darevskia; species Darevskia mixta. The sequence goes on along the minus strand of JAWWNH010000017.1, from coordinate 2,236,999 downwards.
TCCCCGCTCCGGTCGCGCTGAGGGAGCCGAGGGGCGTCGGGGCGTGCAGCCGCCGTCATCCCGGCCGCGCAAGAAGCGGCTGCTGCTGGGCGCGCACGGAAAGGAGCCGACACTCCCTCGCCGGGAGCTGCACCGCCGAGCGGGATGTATCCCGCCCGGTGCTGCTGCTCCCGCGGTCACTGAGTGACCGGCCGAGGGAGCGTCGGCTCCTTAGCCTGCCCGTCCACAGGGACAGGCAGCTTCAGGAGCCGACACTCCCTCGCCGGGAGCTGCAGCGCCGAGCGGGATGCATCCCGCCCAGCGCTGCTGCTCCCGCGGTCACTGAGTGACCGGCCGAGGGAGCGCCGGCTCCTTAGGCTGCCCGTCCACAGGGACAGGCAGCTTCAGGAGCCGCCACTCCCTCGCCAGGAGCTGCAGCGCCGAGCGGTATGCATCCCGCCCGGCGCTGCTGCTCCCGCGGTCACTGAGCGACCGACCGAGGGAGTGCCGGCTCCTGAGGCTGCCCGCAGCACGGACAGGCAGCCTAGAGCCCGTAATCTTTACAGGCTTAATTTACTAGTTATATTATAAAGTAGTTGTATTAAAAAGCAGAGACATCACCTTGCCAACAAAGGTCCGTATAGTTAAAGCTATGGTTTTCCCAGTAGTGATGTATGGAAGTGAGAGCTGGACCATAAAGAAGGCTGATCGCCAAAGAATTGATGCTTTTGAATTATGGTGCTGGAGGAGACTATTGAGAGTCCCATGGACTGCAAGAAGATCAAACCTATCCATTCTGAAGGAAATCAGCCCTGAGTGCTCACTGGAAGGACAGATCCTGAAGCTGAGGCTCCAATACTTTGGCCACCTCATGAGAAGAGAAGACTCCCTGGAAAAGACCCTGATGTTGGGAAAGATGGAGGGCACAAGGAGAAGGGGATGACAGAGGACAAGATGGTTGGACAGTGTTCTCGAAGCTACCAACATGAGTTCGACCAAACTGCGGGAGGCAGTGGAAGACAGGAGTGCCTGGCATGCTCTGGTCCATGGGGTCACGAAGAGTCGGACACGACTAAACAACAATTTTGTGTTATAAATCAAGCACCGCTCTGGAGTGTCTCTTCCTGTGCTCCAGTGTATTTCTTATCAATGAAAAATTGGTGTGGTGCTGGCAAATTTTTATTCTGAAAGTGTGGCCCAGAGAAGAAAGCTTGGGAACCACAGCTGTCACATGAACCAGCTGGGAGGCAGGGCATGTGTGTGCATACTACTGTATGGTGAGGAAACAGGAACTTTATACTGCAATATGCAGAAGGAGGTGAGAGTTCTGCCACAGCATGGAAAAATCTTGTGTAACATGAGTCCATGCCTTTCTTTCTTTAGGATTCGTGGACTCCTGAGGAATTGATTCCTGAAAACATGAAGGAAAAACACAAGTAAGCACCAGAAGGTAGAGAGACTTGGCTGATGCTTAGAAGGGGGAGCAATATTAAAGTTGTAGCTTTTGCTTTTTCGCTGAACTTTTTAATAGGGGAGAGAGTCTCATGTCCTCCATTTCTGCAACTGATGGCCCTTTCTGTGTTTGTTTGTTAATCCAAGAGAAGATCAAGAGAAGCAAAGGCTGAAAGCCCCAGATATGGGACAGCAGGAGCCGAGGGGTGAGTACCAGCAGGGGCGTAGCAACGGGGGGACGATGGGGGCGGGCCGCCCCGGGTTCCACCCCAGAGGGGGGTGACACTTAAAAAAAAAAATTAAAAAAACTTTTTTTTAACTTTTTTTTTAAATTTTAACTTCATTGAAAAAAAGAGATAATAGACACACACACAACTCCCCACACCTCACAAAGTGGCACCATCAGAGGGGGGGTGACACTTTTTAATTTTTTTAATTTTTTTTAAATTTTTATCATTTTTAAATTATTTTTTATTATTTTAACTTTATTGAAAAAAAAGAGATAATAGACACACACACACACAACCCCCCACACCTCACAAAGTGGCACCATCGGGGGGGGGGTGACACTTTTTAATTTTTTTAATTTTTTTTAATTATTATTATTATTATTATTTACAGTATTATTTATTATTTTAACTTTATTGAAAAAAAAGAGATAATAGACACACACACACACAAAACCCCACACCTCACAAAGTGGCACCATCAGAGGGGGGGGTGACACTTTTTAATTATTTTTAATTTTTATTATTTTTTATTTTAACTTTATTGAAAAAAAAGAGATAATAGACACACACACACAAAACCCCACACCTCACAAAGTGGCACCATCAGAGGGGGGTGACACTTTTATTTATTTATTTATTTATTTATTTTATTTAACTTTATTGAACAAAAGAGATAATAGACACACACACACAAAACCCCCACACCTCACAAAGTGGCACCATCAGAGGGGGGGTGACACTTTTTATTTTTATTTTTTTATTTTTTTACATTTTTATTATTATTTTTTATTATTTTTTTATTTTAACTTTATTGAAAAAAAAGAGATAATAGACACACACACACAAAACCCCCACACCTCGCAAAGTGGCACCATCAGAGGGGGGTGACACTTTTTAATTTTTTTTAAAAAAATGGGGGGGGTGACAAAAAAAAATCCGCCCCGGGTACCACCTGGGCTTGCTACACCTCTGAGTACCAGGAAACGAGCTGACACGCAGGGAGGAAAGGCCGACTAGGCAACAGGACTTGGTCATCCCCACCGACTCCCTGCTGTGGTTTGAGGGGAGTTGGGCATTGGTGAGTTAGATGAGCCTGAGGCTTCCTCTGAACCTGAAGCTAAAGTGAAGAAGGGACCAACTCTGCCCCTTCTCCAGCTCCTAAGTTCAACTGAAACCTGGGATTTGTATTGGCTCTTTGCTTGCTAGGCAGAGGTAAGGAAACATAGAAAGTTGCCACCTCTCTCTGCGAACTAGAGGGGAGATGAAGGTGTATGGCATGAAGCAAGCCTCTCCCCGCAGTCCTGTTCCAAATTGTTGGAGGTGGGGCCTTGTTTTATTCTTTCTTCTTCCCCTGCAAGGCTCAAAATTTAGAGCTTTCGAAGGAGGGGGTCCTGGCAAAATGAAAGTTCGGGTTTGCTTGTAACGCTAGCCCCCCAAAATTGTTGACACTCCTGTTCAAGTTTTGTGGCCTTTGGAAGAGCACTGAAGAATTTTGAACAACCCGCTGGTTTTATCTTAATTAGGCATTTCTGCTCCCGGTGAAAAACAACTAAAAAACTTTTTGACTACAGTGGTACCTCGGGTTACAGATGCTTCAGGTTACAGACTCTGCTAACCCATAAATAGTACCTTGGGTTAAGAAATTTGCTTCAGGATGAGAACAGATATTGTGTGGCGGTGGCGTGGCAGCAGCCGGAGGCCCCATTAGCTAAAGTGGAACAGTTTCAGGTTAAGAACAGACCTCCAGAACGAATTAAGTTCTTAACCCAAGGTACCACTGTACTTTGTCTGCAGCCGTGCTTGCAGCACAGGGTAGGGTGTTTTTTATCGCTTGAATTAAGTTGACTCTGAATTAAATTGGCTTTGGTGAATTTGGTGAAGCTTTAATTTTTATTTTTAAGGATTTGCCCTGGGTTTGAAATCCCCTTTTGTTTCGTGATACTTTCTTTTATAAACATATAAATTGTGCAAAGGATAGCTCAGTTGGTAGAGCGTGAGACTCTTAATCCTCTGGGTCATGGGTTCAAGGACCCATATTGGGTGAAAAGATTCCTGCGTTGCAGGGGGTTGGACTAGATTACCCTTGCGGCCCCTTCCAAACTCTATGATTCTGTGAAATGACAGGGAACCAGTGCTGAAGCTTCCAAACTCATGTTAAATCAGATAGACTCGGAGGTTGCTTTAAGAGGCAGCTATAAGCTGAGAAATCGGACAGTGCTAGGGAATTAGGAGCTTATTCGCCATATTTAAGAGCAGCCCTGCTGGATCAAGCCAATTCATCATCACCATCACTTTTAAATTGTATACCGTCTTTCTATCTTACAATACCCAAGGCTGAATACACAATACACAAGCTGAAGAAACAAAGAATGTACACCGTATAACAATCTAATGCAATACAAAAATGTGATAATAAAACAGAACTTAAAAATACGCAACCTACATCAAATAGGTAACATTCAACATTCCTTAGAATAGTATAGAATAATATTAAATACCAGCATATAAAAACTAAACAGAAACCCACTCTTAACAATTACAATAAATAATTTCTAAACTACAATCAATAAAACAACGGCAAGCCACAGTGCATAAAATACCGGTAATACAATACAAATTGAGAAGCAGAGACTGGAGGATGGGGCAAGGCAGGTGGAAGGGGGCTTTGCCTGATGAAGTCTCTTCCAATGGCCATATAATCCAGCATTCTGTCTTCACAGTAGCCAACAAGATGCCTTTGGGAAGCAGGACTTGAGCACAACAGCCCTCTCCCATGATTTTGGCAACTGGTATTCAGAGGCATACTGCATCTGATTACAGAGGCCGTATAACCATCACGGAGCATAAAGCCATGGAGAGCCTCATCCTCCATGCAAACTTGTGTTGGGCCCATAGCTGCTTTTGCAGAGCCAGGCAGCACCCTTGCGGTGGCAGTGTTTGCTTATGCACAGGGCTTGCAGCGGCAGAGTTGCCTTATGCATGTGTTGTACCCATGCCAAAGCGTATTCCCTCCCAGAAGGAGCATGTTGCCCCCTTTCTGTGCAGTGCAGGGGCACACGCTCGTCTAATTTGATACTGTTCCTTTGGCCATCTGCACAGCAGATGGGAATGAAAGTGAGGCCAGCGGTGGCTGCCCTGCCTGCATGACCCAGGGAATGGTGCTGCCAGAGAGGAGAATTCAAGCACTGTGCTTATGCCTCCTTCTTGGACAACAGTTCCTCTACTTTCAGCTGGGACCGAAACTGTTGATTCGGAATGGGAGACGTGTCTGGATGGTGTATTGTACCATGCATGTTCATAGGTAGTAGCCCTTGACTTTATCAGCAAAGATGGTAGGGATTTGTCAACGTATTTGGTTCTTACGCCAAAGGTTATAGCAAATTTACAAGGTGAAAATTAGCAATAGCTGGATTGCAAATCACACACTGTTTGCTAGTGTACTAAACGTGAATAAAGTATACTAAGGATCTATCTGTATGACAAATCCTGAATGTCATTGAGCCTCCTAGTGGTCTTGCTCGTTGGTTTTACATAATTTTATACTTTTTTTACTTTAACCATTTCCAAAAATTAAAATAAAAGGTTCTTTCAAATCTTCGGACCTCCTTCCCTCCCTCCATTGGTTCCATATTCAAAGAAAAATATTTTGCATCTTTTACCGTTATCTATCTGTTATATATCCATAGTTACGGTACCAAAGTTCATTTCACATTACATGTGTCATTGTATCCCTGCCAATGATTTTAACTGTTTACAGTGGACTTTTATATATATTAAAAATTCATTCCAGTCTTTTAAAAATACTTGGTCTTCCTGATTTCTGATCTTTCCCGTCAGTCTCGCCATCTCTGCATACTCCATTAACTTAGTCTGCCATTCTTCTCTGGTCGGCACTTCTCCTTCTTTCCATCTCTGGGCTAGAAGCATTCATGAAGTCTTTTGTCTTCTTTTGGTATATCTTTACCTATTATACCTAACAAAAAGGCTTCTGGTTTTTTAACAAAAGTTTTCTTAAACATTTTCTTTAACTCATTATATATCATTTCCCAGAAAGCCTTTACCACTCCACAAGACCACCACATATGGTGGCCACCCTTTGGAAAATCAAAAGGCCTTTGCATTCTGAAGGATGAGCACTGCTCTGGTGAGATGAGGAGGAGGGTGCAGGACATTTACCTCAGTTGCTCCATGGTTTTGGAATGACAGTACCAGTGAGATCCAGAACTGTTTCCTTCTTGCAGCTTTTTTTGGAGCGAATGCAAAAACTACCCTTTCCAAAATCCCTACGGCTACACTGTGGCCTCGGGTAGCTGCTGCTGATTGTATTATATCCAGTGTTTTGTTTTGCTTTTAAGAAAAAGGGTGCTGGCACTCCCTTTGAAGTTGTTACAATAAGTGCCACATTCTTAACATTTGAAAGGGGAAAAACAGGTGCCGGTATTGCAGACCCTTGAGTACCCCCTGAAAAAAGCACTGATTACGGTATATCTTTATCATTTTCCCCCCAGTTAGGTTTATTTATTTTTATTATTTCCTGTTGGAAGCCTACTTGAGCCTTGAAGAGATAGCGTTTGCAAAGTTTCTAACACGTAACGAAGTAAAAAAAGAGTCTCGGTCCCAGGCATCACGGTCCCTCCGGCTGCCATTGGCTCGGCTGCTTTGGTGCAACAGAAGGCGTTGCAAGCCTTGTGGTAGACCAGACCGATTGCTAAGTGGCAACAAAGAAAGCTTTTGGTTCTGAATTCTGAGCTAGATGGGCAGCCGTGGACAAATTGTGCACCATTGAATTGTTTTTATGCCGCCACCTTTCAAACAACAGCATGCGGGTGGAGGTAACCTGGGTGCTCATAAAGCTTTTTTACAGGAGCTAATAATAGTAATAATAATAATAATAATTTATTTATACCCTGCCCATCTGGCTGGGTTTCCCCAGCCACTCTGGGCGGCTCCCAACAGAATATTAAAAACATGATAAAACATCAAACATTGAAAACTTCCCTAAACAGGGCTGCCTTCAGATGTCTTCTAAAAGTCAGATAGTTGTTTATTTCCTTGACGTCTGATGGGAGGGCTTTCCACATGGTGGATGCCACTACCGAGAAGGCCCTCTGCTTGGTTCCATGTAACTTTGCTTCTTGCAGTGAGGGAACCGCCAGAAGGCCCTTGGAGCTGGACCTTGGTGTCCGGGCAGAACAATGGGGGTGGAGACGCTCCTTCAGGTATGCAGGGCAAAGGCCGTTTAGGGCAGGCATAGGCAATCTTGGCGCTCCAGATGTTTTGGGACTACAATTCTCATCATCTCTGACCACTGGGCCCTGTTAGCTAGGGATCATGGGAGTTGTAGTTCCAAAACATCTGGAGAGCCAAGGTTGCCTAGGCCTGGTTTAGGGCTTTAAAGGTCAGCAGCAACACTTTGAATTGTGCTCAGAAACGTACTGGGAGCCAATGTAGGTCTTTTAGGACCTGTGTCATATGGTCTTGCAGGTATTCTCCCTACACGTTAGGGAAGCAACACATAAATGAATAGGGACTGTAAAGAGGGACTGTAAAGAGATCAAATTCCTCTCTTGTTTATTTACACCCCTTGTGCACATCAGAAGAATAGCATTGCCTCACGTGTGCATTCCTAGACCGTCTTGCTCATCTCATTTCCCCAGAACCACTTGCTTTCGAGGGCATCACCATCACCATGGACTCCCAGCAGCTCAATGGCTCCCAGAGAGTTGTCTTGGACAGAGTCCTGACTGAATCTGAATGCAAAGACATCCTCCGCCTGGCCAAGGTAAGGAGAGGTGCCAGCACCTGTTCTGCATCTCACACACACACACACACCCGCCAACAGCGGGAGAGGGAGCCAAGAGCAACCCTGGGTCCCTCACATTGTTTCTATACATTTCAGGCAGCTGGAGGAACAGAAGGCGGCTACCGTGGCAGGCGTTCCCCGCACACTCCCCATGAGAAATTTGAAGGATTAACAGTGTTAAAGGCTATGCAGGTAAATATTTTTTTTAATTGAATTTATATACCGCCCTATACCTGGAGGTCTTAGGGCGGTTCACAGAAAAGTTCACAATATATAAAATCAAAATAAAAACAACCCAATACCCCACCCCCCCAAAAAAGAGCTGCATAGGATGTTAACCAAAGGCCTGGTTAAAAAGGAAAGTTTTTGCCCAGCATCTAAAGGTATGAAATGAAGGCGCGGCGAGCAACCTGGTCACTGAATTCTGCACTAGCTGAAGTTTCCGAACCATCTTCAGAGGCAGCCCTACATATAACGCATTGCAGTAATCTAACCTTGAAGTTACCAGAGCATAGACAACAGTAGTTAGGCTATCCCTGTTGAGATAGGGGCGTAGCTGGTCCACCAGCCACAGCTGATGGAAGGCAGTCCGGGTGGCTTTAGAATGGACAAGCTCCTGTTTCTAGGTGTAGGTTTTTTCTTTACATCTTCTCTGAAGCTAGAGAGAAACCAGAGCTGTGAAGAAGAGAAGAGTTTGGATTTGATATCCTGCTTTATCACTGCCCGAAGGAGTCTCAAAGTGGCTAACATTCTCCTTTCCCTTCCTCCCCCACAACAAACACTCTGTGAGCTGAGTGGGGCTGAGAGACTTCAGAGAAGTGTGACTAGCCCAAGGTCACCCAGCAGCTGCATGTGGAGGAGCGGAGACACGAACCCGGTTCACCAGATTACGAGTCCACCGCTCTTAACCACTACACCACACTGGGAGAACTTTAAGCCAGAGTACACTGTCAAGTAAAATAACAAAGAAGTTGTAAACAAGTACATTTTTAATTGGAGTTGAACGCTATATGTGAGGCAATGTTGCTTGCTGTGTGTTTATCTACATGCATGCGTAAAGACACACTCATGCATGTACAAACACACTTTCCCCCTCCTGTGGTTGGAAATGACTGTAAAACATTCCTGTTGCTTCTTCTAGGGTAAAAAAAAATCAGGAGGGAGAAATTTTCATCTGAGAAGTGGCAAGGGAGTGTTTAACCTTTTCCTTGGCCCAGTGCTTCTCTACTCTAGATCAAAACACTCCTGTACGGATTATTTTCCCCTACAGGGTTTCAGATGTGTACATACAAACATCTATGTGAGGCCCCATGTGAGACAAACGGCTTGGGGTGTGTGATTTTTAGCAAAGAAGTGGTTGGAGCAGAAAGGGCTTAGCACACACAGACATGCTTCTTCTCTCCAAACAATCTCTTCCTGAAGCTGCTTTGCCTTCCAAAAAAAAAAGCCATTGGGTTCTCTGAAACGAATTTGCATGTAATGTATAGTTTTGCCTTTATGTAGCCTTCATAGCCTGTGATGTATGTGTTTATTCATGTTCTCTGGCAAAGAGTTTCTGCAGGATTTTGAAGCACAAGAATGACTTTCCTTTGTTTTTCATTTATTCAAAAAACAAGGAATTTAGAAACATTATTGCACACAGCGTCATGCCGCAGGCTTAGCCCATAAAATACTCTCAATCATAGAATTGTAGAGTCAGAAGGGACCGCGAGGGTAATCCAGTCCAACTCCCTGCAACGCAGGTATCTTTTGCCCAACGTGGGGCTCAAACCTACAACCCTGAGATCAAGAGTCTCATGTTATACCAGCTGAGCTATATCCCATATACCTCTCCTCCTTTGTACCACCCAAGAACCATCTCATTATTAGCCGCTGAGGATCATAACATTCCAATGTGCCTCCAGATAAGATTATACTTTTTTTTAAAAAAAAGGTGCTTTCTAAATACATTCATATGGTGACATTTTCCCTGGTCCTCCCACCCCATCGTTCAAAGAGGAATGAGTCTCTTCAGTGGGCAATGATGGCTCTCTCATCCCGCCTTCAGTTTGGTGGGGAAACTGCTGTCCTCTAGCTTCTGACAAGTTGGCAGACCTCGTATCACGCACTACATGCTTGCCCTATAAGTGACAAATATTTTGCCCAAGACCAGCTTGCAAAACAAAGCCTTACAGGAACCATACTGGGGGGGGGACCCCAAATATCTAAGGATTTTCATTGCTGAATTGTATTTAGAGACATCATCACCAGGAATGATAAATGTGAGGGTAACAGAAGCCCTGAGAAAAACACTGATGCCATATCAGGGGTAGGCAACCTAAGGCTTGTGGGCCGGATGCGGCCCAATCGCTTTCTAAATCCGGCCCCTGGACGGTCCGGGAATCAGTGTGTTTTTACATGAGTAGAATGTGTCCTTTTATTTAAAATGCATCTCTGGGTTATTTGTGGGGCCTGCCTAATGTTTTTACATGAGTAGAATGTGTGCTTTTATTTAAAATGCATCTCTGGGTTATTTGTGGGGCCTGCCTAATGTTTTTACATGAGTAGAAAGTGTGCTTTTATTTAAAATGCATCACTGCGTTATTTGTGGGGCATAGGAATTCGTTCATTCCTCCCCCCCCCAAAAAAAAATAGTCCGGCCCACCACATGGTCTGAGGGACAGTGGACCGGCCCACAGCTGAAAAAGGTTGCTGACCCCTGGGCCATATTAGGAGCATGGGTGGAGTCTGGACTAAGATGATCCTATTGTGAAACATTTGAGAAGAGGACAAAATATGGAATACAAAAGAATTGTGTAGACTGCATGCTGAGGGAGTAGAGGAGGCCTGGAAAAGAGCCCAGGCTCCAAGCATTTCTTCCCAAGGTGTGTTGCAGTCATAGGCTGATGTGACTATCTCATGTCAATGAATATTTCCAGCATTCTTCCTTTCTCCCACCCTTGCTTGCTTGTGTTCTGTCTTTATGAGCATCTCTGCTTCAGGCCCCATTTCTTGAACTCCACCAGTGAGAGACCCCCTTCCTCCATGCTTCCTCCTCTCCGCAGTCATGGAGGGTGCCCCATTGCAACAGAGGACAAGACTCCTGTGCTATGGAGAGTTGTGCAGATGAAGGAATTTGGGCAGGTGCAGATTGCCATGCAACACATACCTTGGTGCAGGCAAGGGAAGACAGCCAAGGGAACCAGGGAGGGAGCAGCCATAGCATTTCCTTCTCTCACTTATTACCAAACTTAAAACCATGGAGAGACCTGGTCTGAATAGAGACATTGGATTCTTATCTCATCATACATGATATAGCCATCTCACCCCTTGCTTTTCCCTGTAAGACCAATTGCAGTTGTTAACAGTCGTCAACAGGTTTACCACACCTATCAGCCAATCACCCATCTGAGTAATACCCCTCCCCACCCTCTCACTATATATAAGGGTTTGGTGACTTCTGTTTCACTGTATCTGAAGAAGTGTACATGCACACGAAAGCTCATACCAAGAACAAACTTTGTTGGTCTCTAAGGTGCTACTGGAAGGAATCCCCCCCCCCCGACTATGGCAGACCAACACGGCTACCTACCTGTAACATATTAACAAACAAGAAAAGCTGCACCAACTTTAATTCCCTCCTCTCCCCAATTGTTACATGTACAGAAGCCTCTCCTGCATTTTGCTAAGGAAACTGCTGCATATTCTGGCAATTGTTGTCTCTATCCGTTTTTTCCTCTTTCACATGTGTGCCTGGAGCTTCACACAAATTAAGGACACTTCCGTAAGTGAGCGTTTCTGCAATGGTTTTTTGTCTTCTAGCTGGCTGAGGAAAGCACTGTGAGCTGGAGGGATGCTAAGCTTCTCTTGCAAGCCAGTGAGAAATCCCGAAAAATTGTGGAATCCTATTTCACCCCTGGCAAAGACCTCTATTTTTCATTCACACATCTTGTGTGTCGCACGGCGGCAGAGGGTAAGGAACTTTGCCTCTTCTCATCGGGGGGTCTTTTCTCAGCAGCACAAATGTTCCACACTGAACAAGAGCATTTGCTATTCTACATTGTTAGTTGGAAATACGACCCAGCTGATAAATCTACTGCTTCAAAACGAACAATTAATAGAAGTGATGCAAACAATTCATTTGAAAGGCAGAGTAAAAGCCTTGGCTATGCTACTATCATCTAATAAGGAGTGAACATCTGAGCTGAATCTTGTATTTGTGAATATTCAACATATGCCAAAGTTTCAAATTTTTCTGTTTGCGAAATTTACACCAAAATTCATAGAATTGTAGTGTTGGAAGGGACACTGAGGATCATCTGGTCCAAGCCCCCTGCAATGCAGGAATATGTAGCAGTCCCATATGGGGATCGAATCTGCAACCTTGGCCTTATCAGCACCACGCTCTAACCAACTGAGATTCTGGAGTTACATGCTCCCAAATACAAATTATCAAGAGTATCAAACATAAAATGTCATCAGCTGAACTCCCTCAAATATACCTGCTGCAATCCAGCAAGAGAGCTCCACATACATAAAGTAGTCTTGTTATATGTGACCAGTTGCCCATGAGTAGTTGGATCGTAGCCTAAATATCAATGCATGCTAACTATAAAATACAATCCGAGGGCCTTCTGGCGGTTCCCTCACTGCGAGAAGCAAAGCTACAGGGAACCAGGCAGAGGGCCTTCCTGGTAGTGGCGCCCGCCCTGTGGAACACCCTCCCATCAGGTGTCAAAGAAGTAAACAACTATCTGACTTTTAGAAGACAGCAGAGGTTAAAGTGATAAAGAACTATCCTACATTCAGAAAATTCCTGAAGGCAGCCCTGTTTAGGGAAGTTTTTAATGTTTGATGTTTTATTGTGTTTTTAATATTCTGTTGGGAGCTGCCCAGAGTGGCTGGGGTATAAATAATAAATTATTTTTATTTATTTATTTATTTATTATACAATAAAGATGTTGGAATGGCAGATATCAAATATTTTATGAATATTTATTTCATTATATTTATTTATTTCATTACACTTAATTATTTCATCCTGTCCTTCCCGACAGGATGTGTCTATCCCCCTCCAATGTTTTTCCTTGCATTCTTCAACATTTTCTCCTGGTAGTTTATGGTTTTCATTGGTGTTGTTTAGGAGAGCAGGAAAGTCGTATGGACCTCAGCCACCCAGTCCATGCTGACAATTGTCTCTTGGACCCAGAGGGCAGCACGTGTTGGCGGGAGCCTCCTGCCTACATATACAGAGACTACAGGTGAGGCACGGAGGGGGAAGACTGATATATATGTATTTTAAAGAGCCTCACGTACGTTCATTTATACACAATCCAGATTAAGGCGATATATTTATTAGGCCATGCAAAATGTCGCAAAATAGTGCGTAATCTTTTGAGGACATGTTCATCAGGCTAGATCGGGATTTCCTATACTTGGGTCTCCAGCTGTTTTTGGACCACAACTCCCATCATCCCTAGCTAGCAGGACCAGCGGTCAGGGATGATGGGAATTGTAGTCCAAAAACAGTTGGAGACCCAAGTTTGGGACACCCCAGGCTAGATGGTAAACAAAGCAAGCAGAGGGAAGAAGAAAAAAAGATGAGTGATGGTAAAGTTGGGACTCTGCATCTTGTAAGAGTGTTAATGTGGAATGTGGGAGGAGTTTTCAGGTGTTTAAATGAGGCACTGAAGAACCCAAAAGCTTGCACGCACTTTTGTGCCATTTTAGTTGGTTGGTTGACATTTTAGATGGCCTAGCAAAAAGTATTGCCTTCATAATGAATTTCAAAATGTTTTTTATGGGCCAACATGGCTGCCTTTTACATTTTGTGTTTGCTCGCCGTTCTTTGCTTCGGTTTAAAACAACAGCCCTGCAAACATTTCGGAAAGAGTTAAAGAACATGTTCTGGGGTTTTGTTGACGTTGCAAATGCCAGTCAAGCATGTGTAACAACACAAATCCTCACCCGAGGGGTGCCAGTCTCTGTGGCAACGTCCGTGTCCAACCTGGCTTCTTAAAGACGAGCGAAGAACCTTGGAGCAAATCCCAGCTATCCATAATTTTGCCTGTCTCCCATTTCTCTGCAGTGCAATCCTCTACCTGAATGATGACTTCCAGGGAGGGAACCTCTTTTTCACTGAGATGGATGCTGTGACTGTTACAGTGAGTCTTGGCCAAGGCTTGGGTGTGGGAATGGCTGAGAAGGAAGAACAGCTGTAGCTGGGATTCACCCCCCTCCCCTCCAACAGAACCTGACCTTGGCAACGCAGCAGATTCAAATTGGGCAGCCAAAGGCAAATTCAGGCAAATTCCACCCTGGAACAGGCATTAACTCCTTGTCGACTGGCATGCCTAGCTGTTTGCTAATCGCAGCGTTCCCTTCACCTTTTTGTCCCTCTTCATTGTGCAATTTCGCTCCAGACCCGGGGGACCAACATCCCATCACCAGCTCAGAAAGTTGCCATCCAACTTGGCGCCCCAAGAAAAAGACGAGCTGGAGAAGGGGAAACGGGCGGGAGGATGGGAAAGACGTCGATTCACACCAGTCTCCCTCTTTCTCTTTCTGTGTGGCAGGCCGAGGTGCGCCCTAAATGTGGAAGGCTGGTGGCCTTCAGCTCTGGCGGGGAGAACCCTCACGGCGTGTGGGCTGTGACCCGTGGGAGGCGCTGTGCCATTGCCCTCTGGTACACCCTCTTTCCAGAGCATGCGGAGCAGGTAACGCAAAGCAAAGGAAGAGCGGGAGGACGTAGGGATGAGGGAGCCAATGGGCATTGTCCAAAGGCATATATACTTAAGTAAAATGGGGGCTGGGCTGGGGGTGAGATGAGGATAGCCTGTGCGCCGCATCCAAGCAGCAAGTGGTAGAATTTAACGCACATATACTGTGTGGATTTCTGGAAGAGGAAATACCACTTATTGATTTGATTTGATTTATTGTATTTCTGTGCCGCTTTTCATTCAAATGAATCCCAAAGCAGCTTACAAACAATAAATAACAACATGATAAGCCATAATAGAACATCACAAATACAGCATAAATCATATAAAATAATTAACAAATCATCAATAAAACCATTACAATCTATAAAACAGCAACTGAAAAATAAAATAAACATCGCAATTACAACAAAAGTCAAATGATTAACAAATCAATACGGCATTTATAATCTATAAAACAATATTGGCAACTTAACAAAATAGCAACTTTTTAAAAAGCTAAGCACTGTTAAGCTCATACACACTCTTATAATTCATAATCTATTCTCTATTTGGTTCATTAAAATAAAATACACATAATGCATGTTGTTAAGCCAGCTCAACCCTTCAGCAAGGAGACTGTCAACTAGCAAAGTGCTGCTCTTCAAGACTCCTTCCGCCTTTCTAACTAGGCACACCAACTCTAGGGGGCAGAGGTATCTTCAGCCCCCTCGATATTTGTGTGAAAGGGGCCCAGCCCCCTCAATGTTGAAGGAGCTTGGCGCATGTTGTGGAAGATTCCATAGGGACTGGTGCAGCCTGGGATAATAATAATAAATTTTTATTTATACCCTGCCCTTCCCGATTGAAAACCAGGCTCAGGGCGTTTAACAACAAAGATAAAACATTGATTAAAAACAACTTAAAAAACAGATTAAATACAGCATAAAGTACAACATGAATGTAGCATCGCCAGGGCTAACTGGCCAAGTTAGTCCTGCTAGGGCCAGCAAAGAGACCAGGGAAGAGTTTAAATGTGGGGGTCTCAGAAGGGTTTCTAGAAAAAGGGAAGGGAAAAAAGGAATGGAGGATCAGGCTAAATTGAAGGCCAGGTGGAATAGCTCTGTCTTACAGGCCCTGCGGAAGGAGATCAAGTCCTGCAGGGCCCTAGTCTCATGGGACAGAGCATTCCACCAGGTCACACCAGCCTGCACGGTGTTGAGAGATGCACGTGATGTCACACGATGTGTGGCTGGCCCCCTCAATCTTGGGGCCAACCTGGCGCCTCTGTTTCCAACACGTACGATCTTCTCACTCTCTTGCTGTAGGAACGGGCCCGGGCAGAAGAGCTGATGAGGCAGAAGGAGGCAGAACAGGAGCAGTCGCATTTCGAGGAGGAGGAGGAGCATGCAGGTGCTGAACCCAGTGGTGGAGACTCCCCAGAGCCCCCAACTCCAAAGGGAAGAGCCAGGTCCACTAGCCAAAGGACCAGGTCAAACTCAGACTCTGGGATACAGTCCACGAGGCTGCGAGCCAAAGATGAATTCTGAGCATGTTGGACATGCACAAGCCTTTCAGATTTTGTAGCAGCTCGTGACAGTTGAATGACTTGGGAGTTTTTGCCCTGTGCTAGGCATTGTGGCGAGGCAGCTTTGCTTCTCCATGTGGCACCACCAGAAATTACATCAGAAGGTGACCTTGGGGTCCTTGGACCATATGCCTGCCCAAGTTAGCCAGAGAATCATTTTGTCCCAACTGGGATGCCTGATGAACAATCCATGCTACAACTCTCTCATCTCAGCTATAGCCTCTCATCTCTACGCAGGAGTAATAGGACTGTTGTAAGGATGACTGAGATAACGTGAGAAGTGCTTTGACCATTCTGAAGTGCTATATAAATGTTGAATATCATTCTTCTACCAGCCCCGTTTTTCACATAGTCATATGAAGGAATTAAAAAACAGGAGGAGGGCACCATCATTTCTTTGAATGGATGGGTCTGAGAAATTTTGTTGTGATGGAAACGCACACCTGTGGAACCAGCCAGGCCAGAGCAGGAATCTGTGGTGGGCAAGTTAAGAAATGAACAAGCGGGGAAACCTGAACAAGACCTTCATAGGAAACAAAGAGTAAAAAAGCAGAGAAAAAGAAATGCTAAGATTGTACTTGCGCCAATTAATTTTCTGAGATATATCCTAGGAACAGCTTGTGCTGTCTGTGCCAGATCTTCAGTAGATCAGTGCTCTCCTTCTAGGTAGGTTTTCACTAGAAGGGCTAATAGCATGCTTCAAAGGTGGGTGGGAAGCTTTAATTCTCTTCCTACAGAGCACATACTAATTTGTTTTGCCCCACTGTTTTTGAAACCCTTCAAAGCCAGGCAAAAGTAAAACGGCGATATGGATCCTTTCTTCGTGAAAATCTTCCAACTTCCTGGAAAACGATGACAGTCGCCAGCAGTTCATAGAATTGTAGAGTTGGAAGGGACCACCAAGGGTCATTTAGCCCAACCCCCTGCAATAGCAGGAGTGCAATGCAGTTCAGGTATACAGTATTTTCCTGCATATAAGACTACTTTTTAACCCAGGAAAATCTTCTCAAAAGTCGGGGGTCGTCTTATACGCCAGGTTGTATTTCTTATACGGCGAGTATATCCCAAACTCTATATTTTAACTGGAAAAGTTGGGGGTCGTCTTATACGCCCAGTCGTCTTATATGCCGGAAAATACGGTATATGAAATCTTATCCAGAGATAAACCTTGATGGAATAAGTGGTCCAGAAGTTGCTTGATCTCTTTAACAAGCAACCAGATCTTTATTTCCCCTTCCGTGGCAAATCCTTCCCATTTGGTGGTGCAACACATTGTATGTGTAGTAGAGCACACAGAAGAGAACGCTTCCTTTTCAAAGAGGACAACACAGACCGGACAGGAGTCCTTGTTTCAGAGACAAAAATGACACGATGTTTAGTCACCACATAACACTGTGCTGAAGACGCACCCCACCATGTGCACAATATTCTACCAGTGCAGACAACATGCCACAGGCTCAAACCTCACAACTAACCCTGCCTGAATGTCCTACTTGGCACCGGTGGCATTTTGCATCTCTTGAGCAGAAAGTGGGAAAACTACGGGCTTGCTACTAAACGTGGCAATGAGAAAGCAGCTTTTGAGGATGAAAGTCAACTTGGATGAGTATGATTATCACTCCTGGGAGCTTGTCAAATCTGTGGGGACAGAGACGGAAACAGAAAGAGAGAGCCCGTGGGGCATCTGAGTTGCCACTGGAAGCAAAGATTTAATTAACAAATGATGCTGGGAGACAGAGGCCTGGAGAAAGGGAAAACAGATGAACAGCCCTTCCCTCAGCAAACACAAAGTGGGCGAGTTTAGGAAGAGAGTTACTGATAACTAGCTTTGGCTTTTAGTATTCAGACTTGCAGTTATTTAGACGTACATGGTCTCCTGTATCTCTATTGGATCACATAGCTAAACAGCAGGGAGGACGAGAACTTCTGGATTGTTTACAGGTTTCCAGTCTGGGATAAACACAATCCACTGTTGTTCCTGCACGGGGGATTAGCATCCAGAGATGGGATTATATTGTAGTCAAACAGAAGCTGAGAGGGTAGAGTATCATAGATGGCAATGACCCCATTCCTGGGAGGAGCCTGGGCCTTTGGGCAAGCATTGCTCTTGCACCGCAAGGGACTCGCAGAATTACAACTGGCTTCCCACTTTGCCTAATACACATTCATCTGTGTCCCATCCACACAACGGGATATGACATAGCCACATGAGGAAGAAAAGGACAATTCACCTGAGCACATTATTTTTAAAACTTTTTTTAAAGAAAAAATTGTGTGAAAGTGCAAATACTACTGAGCAATTACTTCAATAACTTTTTGGAAGGTCAAATTATAAAGGGCGGGGAGGGGGGGGAACACACTGAAAAAGTTGTTGACTACAAAGACCAGAAAAGGCTGCATGGTTTGTGTGTGTGCTTTAAACATGGTACACCTTTGCAGCTTCAAGGGTGCCCCTTGTTAAGACTCTTAATCTCAGGTTTGTGGGTTCGAGCCCCACGAACAGGGGGTTGGACTAGATGCTTGGGGTGTCCCTTCCAACTCTACAATTCAAATTAAAAGCCTTAATGTTTTTTTAAAAAATTAACATGTTGATAAAATGGCACCTCCAGGTACGGAAATAGTGAGCATGCGCTGAAAAGTAGGTGGGAATTGGCTCAGCTGCCCAGTATGTCACCACACTTTTCAAAACAGCATCTCTTAAAAAGATGGAAGAAGTGTGTTAAGGAGAACAATACAGCAGTATCAGTGGAGATTCCCCACCCCCTTAAAAAAGTCAGATCGGAAAAACAAGCGTGGTGAAAAAACAAGACAACGATGATTTGGTGACAACACCATACACATGACCCTATAAAAAGTGAGTGGACCAAGTGGGATTATCCAATATGGAATCACCCTTAGGCTCTGGGGCAACAGCATGGAAGCAGAGATGATGGGAGATAAAAGACAAAACTAAGCAGAACATGAGTTGCCTAAGCTAGGATAGCTCAGCAGAGCATGAGGCTCTTAATCTCAGGGTTGTGGATTCGAGCTCCACATTGGGCAAAAGGTTCCTGCATTGCAGGGGCTTGGATTACATGACCCCTTGTGGTCCCTTCCAACTCGACAGCTCCACAGTTCTATGGGGCAGCCATTTTTTGATCTCCTGAAATCTTTAGGTGCTTCAAGACACTGTTTTGCGATCAAATACCACCAGCAAATTCAGGCTACGCAGTTAAAGTGGATTTGGTGCCCTTGTGCAACAAACTTATTCCCTCGCAAAAAAATCAGACTTTGCAATAAGGCAAATGCCAGGAAATTCTGCTGTGAAGTGTGAGATAGCCATTGTTTCGTCGTACAACCTCACTGAAAACAGATCAGAGCGCATAAGCAACAAACGTCGTAATAACCACCCTGCAAACTTTTTGCAATCAAATCAGGAAGGATGGTCAATAAACAGGTCATCTGGAAGCAACCTTTGTCTGAATGCAGCAAAACCCTACTGGATCGGATCCAGACTATAGCACTGGGGGGGGGGGAGGTTTAACCCTTGCCATTCCAGGATTGAGGGCTAAGCACAGTGCTATAAAAACAGCCCTGGATGAACATAGAGTAGATCTCTGTTGTCTGCCTGGCCACTTGATCGGAGCTAATCCAATCCCAATGAGCTCGGGAAGATATGGGATGGTCAAGCAGGTGCTTTTGTGTGTGTTACACATTTGCTTCAATACGATACTGATAAAAACTGATGGGTGGTTTGCTCCCGGCTGTTGCTGCTACTGAGTAGAAGCTAAGATGCTTCAAATTGAAAGTTTCGCCTCACCCGCAAAACTCATTAGGTAGCGACAGGCAAATAGCAATCTCAGCCTTAGCTTCTCATCTGCATTATGCAGATGACGCTGTGCTTCCACACGGGGCTGTCCAAAGGATTACTGAAGCACCAAGAATGCTTGAAATGAACAATATAAATGCTAAGTGTTATTACTATTATCCTACTCTAAAGGGAAACGGGGAGAAGAGAGAACTAAATGCATTTCCCCCTTTCCATTCTCTTTGCAACATCTGCTTCCCTATCCAATTGCCCTTTTTCCCTGTACATCCAGAGCTCATTTCAAATCCAGTTGTCATAGATGATGCTCATTTTGCAGGGGGGAGGAGAGCGCATTACTAGCCCGTCAGGGGGCTAGCCGGCCTCAGATACATGTGAGGTCCCTGGCCCTCGCAGCATGGTGGGCTACCTCTGGCCCAGAAGTGGCCCAGCTGATTAGATTGATGGCTTCCTGACGTCAGAATGCGATCCGTTAAAAGGTATTTATCTCAGGCTTGGGCCAAAGCTGCAGGAGAGATTAAAAGAGATTGAGGCCAAGATAATCCTTCTACCGCAGCATCCCAGAACACACAGCTGCCAAAAGGCCTTCGACCAAATGCATTTGCCAGCCCGCTGCACACCTTTTTTTTTCTAGAATACAGTTGCCTCAATTATTGCCCTAAGGTGTGTGTCCCCATTGCTGCCCTTTCCCAACCCAGGGATCTAAGGTGGGGTTCGCCAAAATACAAGAGGGCAGTGGGCTTTGCCAGAATACAACCTGCCTGCCTCTGGATACACTAGACCCATTCCCCACAAAATGAAAAAAAAATGCATGTATATTTTATCCCTGGGATCATTTCTGTTATATTAATACAACACACAAATGAATCACACCAACATTCTCTGGATGTGCTCCCCCCCCCTTTCGAGAAAGCACATTACTCTCCCTCTCTTTCCCCTCCCAACCCACTTGCTTTGCATTAAGTCCCAATCCGATTTCCCCAACTCTCTGGTGTCTGATTTAATTTGCCTGATGCTGCTCCTGGAATTGGCCCTCCCCCAAACCCCCACCCTTCCCTCCACAGTATCCCAGCTCCCCACGGGGAGATCTATCCTGGGAGAGGATGAGACGTTGAGAGCCAGCGAGAGATACCAAGCGTGTGGACTGCCGCTGGTGCTGGAACACAAACAGTTGAAGTAAACTAGCAGTGGGAGCAGGTATCTCGTGGCCTGAAGGAGCCAAACCCCCCCACCCAGGGAGCCAGGGGGTCCTGAGCAGGAGGGGTCAGCCCATAGAGAACGGTAAGAGTAGACTCCTTTCTTCTCCCTGTTTTCTAGCACCCGAATCCCTCACTCTTTTTGCCTTGGTGGAATGCAAATTCTGAGTTTTCTAGGGTGTTGAAAGAGACCTGGTTTAAGAAGGTTGTGGGACAGGCAATTGCATCAAAGTGATTTTGTTTCTCGGGGCTACTTTCAGAAAACTACATTCCCCAACCCATTATCTCTGTAGTTTGTGGAGCGGAGGTGTGCATATTGCCCCTTGTGAGGTGCCAACAGGAGTGTTATCTGTCTCTATCACGGATCAACTTTCCAACTGACGAACTCATTGCAAACTAAAAAGCGACTAGGCTTCACGAATGATGGTGAGCGAGCTTTCGCCTGTACTTTTTGCTGTCCTGAAGGATTTATGTGTCCTGCCTGAAGAGTTGGCAGGTTGGCACAAGTTCTGTTCTACTCACTGAAAAGGAGAGAGGGCCAGGAGTCCCGCTTCTCCCAGAAAAGGATATTCCACAGAAAGCCCTGAAGGACCCCCTAATGTAATGAGCTGGCAGCCACACGCTTCAGATTCTCACCCTTGCGCCGTACTTTTAGAGTTCTCTTCAGAGAAAGAATCCACAACGTTTGGTGGGGGCTGAAGGAATAGAGGAGGAGGAGAGATCAGGGTAATTTTATCCTGCCCTTTGATCTCTTCTGGCAGGAGGAGGGGGTCAGAATGGTGGTGGATCAACTCTCTATCCGGTGCTGAAGGAGCTCAGGGTCAACAGGACAAGCAAGTCCTGCCTGCATAGGGATTACATGGAGTCCCAAGACATCTATTAATCCCACGTCCTTCCGTGCCTTTCCCTTTTCTATTTACAGCTCTTTGCCATAGCCTTCACCCGCCTTCCCTGCCTCAAGAGGAAAACTTGGGGTGCCATAGAAATTCAAGGCAGAGGAATATGCACTGCCTGCCCTCCCTACGGGTCCATTTCCTTTCAATTTGTGACATTAGCTGATTTAAATTTCAAAAACAAAAGTTCACACCACTCCGTTGTACAGGCAAGTGGCACCCACACAGCAATGTTAGGAGGTGCCCTGCATTGGTGGGCCAGGCCATAATGAGTACATCCCTCAGAGTTGTTGCTATTTGGGCCTACTGCAAAAATGTACAGGTCCGGCCCTATCGTTGGGCAACCTGAGGCAGCAGATTCAGTGAGGTGTTGAAGCGGCTGCAGCCCCTGCAGCTCTCATTGTAGCTGGCTGCCCTCAGGTGTGGCAAGAGATACTGAGCTGTCCCCAGTGCCAAAGTGAAGATTCAGCTGCCAGCCCAGTTGGTTTCAGTCCACCCTCTTGTTCTTCGCCTCAGGCGGCAAAATGTCTTGGGTAGCATTGGACATAAGCACAGTCGGAGCTTCCTTTTGCTAACTGAACCACAAGCGCACACATACACATAGTAATGAGGAAAAAAACTGAGTGATCCTACCCTAAACTGCTTGTCCTGATAATATCAATGAAGTGTATGGAAAGCAAAACAGAGTCACCAAATAATCTGGTTTTTTTTAATGTAGAAAAGATTACAGTTTCTTATATTTGGAAAAATGCTGCTGGTTTGGAGCAGAGGTATTGTTCACATACTTGTTTCACACCAGGTTTATTTTCCACATATCAGGTGAACATATGGCCAGCTTTCATTGGTTCTTGCCTTTAATGAGCGGTGTTTGGTCCTAAGATAACTACCAGTGTGAGCTTTCTTCATATAGAAGTTGCAGAGTTGAAAGGGACCCTGAGGATCATCTAGTCCAACCCCCTGCAATGCAGGAATGAATATGCAGCTGTCCCATGTGGGGATCGAACCTGCATCCTTGGTGTTAACAGCACCATGCTCTAGTCTAACCAATAGCTGAGCCATCCAGGCTATTGGCCTTAATGTGTGGTACATTATCCTAGAGCAGCAGTAGCCGACGTAGTGCTCTCTAGAACTTGCTGTACTACAGCTTGAATCATCCTTGACCACTGGCTGCCTTGGCTGTGGCTGATGGGAGTGGTAGTCCAAAACATCTAGAAGGCACCCAGTCAGTGAAGACGGATCTAGAGACCTCATTTTATTGTACAATCCTTAGGGGAAAGCCATATTTTGTATAACTATAATATAGGCGAAGTTGTCTAGGCGGTCTAGCACTGCTGAGAAGGACTGAAAGAATATAGTAGCTCTAACCAGACATGATAACGTAATATTAAGATATTGCAAAGGAGATAAATGCCATCACTGGTGGCATTAGCAAAGCACCATATACAGGACATGGGGCACTTTTTAAGAACAAAAAGGAAGAATTCAGATAGTAATAATGGGTTTTTTTAAATGTGTGTAAGGCTGAGGCACCTAGGCAGGTTCAACTAAGATATTATTATAGGATAGAAGAGCTTGTAGTTATTTTCACGGCTGTCATAACTGTTGACTATAGCTGAAGAACAGAAGAAGCATCTCCTCCATTTTTTATTTATTTTTTTTTTTTTTAGTGGTGGAGCAAATTGCCAAAGGCTTAGGTTTTATTTGTTTTAAATGTCATAATGTGTTGTACAGAATTATGGACAATGTATAGTGTTTTGGACCTGGAATTTGGAGAGACCTGGACTCAAATCCCTACTCAGCCATGAAGTCCTCAGATGACTTTGGACAAATCATTAATATTCAGCCTAACCCATCCACCAAACAGGGTTGTTGTGGGAATAAAATAGGATTAACATATTCATGCCCCTCTGAACTGCTTGGACAAAGAGCAGGATACGAATGTGATAAATGAACGTCTCTAAAGTTAACTTAAAAGCAGATAAACATGACTCAAATAGCATCAGAAAATAAACAAGTGTGCTCTTAACCCTCAGACTCCTTAATTAAACAAGAAAAGCTTTAGTTGATCACCTAATTAAAGCTTCCATTCTGCCCTACACTGTAACAGGTAAAGTACCTAAGTCAAGCATCTATCTATTGAGAACTGTTCAGGATTTATGTATAACATGTGAGAAACACAACAAGCCTACAGAGTCACGCCATTTAAAAGTTAATGATGCTTATGTCCCAACAAAATCAACAGGGCAAAACTTAAGCTCATTTCAGCTGGACGAGGTAACTGTTAGGTGGGTTTGTAGCTGGTTAACTAACCAAACCCAATGAGTGCTCACTAATAGTTCCTCATTATCTTGGAAAAAAGTGACAAGTGGGATGACTCTGGTTTTTGTCCTGGGCCCATTGTTGTTCAGCTACTTGGATGAAGGTATTGAGGGGTTGCTAATCAAATTTACAGATGACACCAAACTGGGAGGGGTAGCTAATGCCACAGAAGACAGAATCGGGGTTCAAGATGACCTTAACAGAAAATGAATTTCAGTAAGGAGAAATGTCAGATTCTGCACTTAGGCAGGAAGAACCAGATGCACAAATATAAGATGGGGAACACCTGGCTTACTAGCAGTACCTGTGAAAAGGATCTAGGGCTCTTGGTGGACCAAAAGCTTAACATGAGTCAACAGTGTGATGCAGCAGGAAAAAAAGGCTAATGCTATTCTAGGCTATATCAACGGAAGTATAGTGCCCACATGAAAGGAGGTTATAGTTCTGCTTTATTTTGCCTTGGTTAGACCACACCTGGAGTACCATGTCCAGTTCTGGGTGCCACAATTTAAGGAGGATATTGTCAAACTGGATGGAATGTGCGACCAAGATGATGAAGGATCTGGAAACCAAGCCTTATGAAGAAGAGTTGAGGGAGTCGGGTATGTTTAGCTTGGATAAGAGGAGATTGAGAGGAGATATGATAGCCAACTTCAAATATCTAAAGGGCTGTCCAATGGAAGGTAGAGCAACTTTCTTTTTTCCTGCTCTGGAGGGTAGGATTCAAACCAATGGCTTCAAGTTACAAGAAAGTGTGATTCCGACTAAACATCAGGAAGAACTTTCTGTCGGTAAGAGCTGTTCAGCTGTGGAACGGACTCCCTTGGAAGGCGGTGACCTTTCCTTCCTTGGAGAGGTTGGATGGCCATCTGTCATGGATGCTTTAGTTGAGATTCCTAGATAGCAGGTGGTTGAACTAGATGACCCTTGGGATCCCTTCCAACTGTACAATTCTATGACTCTGTATCCATTACCATACATGATCACATTCAGAGCTGTATACAAAGGAGTGCAGGCAGCCATGCTGGTCCAAGCCAGGGTGCGGTGGTGGTGGGGAATCCACTGAACACAGTCATAACCCAACAAAAAAATCACAGAGCCAATGTGTTTTTTTCATTTCAGGCTTGATCATTTATTTTTAAAGGAGGGGTAGAGGAAACATAATATGTTACTGGAAGGACATCGTACTGAATCACCATTGTAAAACTAATACATTGTAGGTGTACTATGGCCTAGACCAGTGTTTTGGAACTACAACTCCCATCATCCCTAGGTAACTGGACCAGTGGTCAGGGATGATGGGAGTTGTAGTCCCAAAACATCTGGGGTGTCAAGGTTAGCCATCACTGGCCTAGACTCTCCAACCGCCCACCTCCATTTTATTTATCGTTTATTTTATTTAGTAAAGTTTATATACTGCTTGATTGTAGGGAAAAGCCCAAAGTGGTTTTCTTTTCTTTCTTTCTGCGAGTTTTACCATTTTGTAATTTTTAGATGAATTGTATTCAGGGCTCTTTTTTCAGCTGGAACTCAATTCCGGCACCTCTCAGGTGGGCGCCATTGCCATTATAAGAGAACAAGGGAGGCGTTCATGGTGAGTTCCAGCACCTCTTTTTCTAGAAAAAACAGTACTGATTGTATTGCATTAGCATCACGGGTTGTGCCTTGTGTGTATGAAAGCATGACTGTCTTCATGTCCCTGGGTTTCTCCAGCCTTCAAACAAGCTTCATACAATTGATGCCGGATCTGCTTCAGGCCCGGCTCAATGGGCAGGGTTCTTACTGTATGTCCACTAAAATACTTCGCAGAATTTGCTGCATTTCCTTTCTGCCATTTACTGTAGAGTACAGCAGGGCTGAGGCTACAGGGGGAGCTATGAGTTATTCTTATCCTTGTGTGTGGCTTCTTGTCCTTCTGAGGTTGGAAACAATTCCCAGCCTTCATTTAGATTGTTCCCTTTGCGAGAGTGGAAGGTTCCGCTGGAGACCTGAGCCTAAGCTGCTCCATCTCTCCCTCCTGCTATATTTAGCCCTTCCTATCCCTCCTAATAAGTGAGCCTCTGCCCTAGCGTAGGATTCTTCTGCCAGCTTAGTAACCCCCTCACCTTTGCAGCGGTGCAAACTTCGCCGCACGCGCTAAAGCACCAACCCCAGCACGCCTCCTTCCCCGAAATGAACACGGGCTTAAAAATAGCTAAAGGAGAACGAGAAGTTAGGGGACGAAGCGGGTGGTGAATGACAAAAAGAGAAGTTGGGAAGGGAGGTACGATTTGGAAATAGGGCACGGATAATACGAGGAGATGGAGAAGGAACCCAGGAAGCAACAGAGCTGTGCCTTGAATGCGCAAAACAGGGCTGAGGTGAGCAACAGCTGGGATAAGTAGCAGGGAGTTGGGGCCCTCACAGGACAGGAGAGGGGATGTAGATAGAGTTGGGAAGCTGCCACCCATTAGACGCAGAGGAATGGTCACTGGCGCCATTTGTGGCCAGGCAGGGCTGGTGTCCAAAACACTGTGCCAGTAGGGTGGCCAGTGGTTGGAATTGAGCCAATCTTGGGTCCTAGATAAAGCCTTAGTTTGGAAAGAAGGGGGTTCAAAGCCCACACCCACTGGATAGCTGTGGGCAAGCACTTAACCTCTCACACTAACCTCACCTCACCAAGTTGTTGTGAGGACACAGTGTACATTTCCCCATAGGGTGGCCACTCTCCCCACATTACAGCGTATTTACAGAGTCTGTTTAGAGACAGCCTCTCTTTGAAGGGCTCTCCGACCCCAGTCTGCTATAAGGTATAAGGGGAGTCGCAGTGGCCCATCGAGTGTTAATACCTGGGCGGCAGACCGAGCAGGCAATGTGCAGGTCCACCTGGCTGCAATCTTCCCCGCCGTGCAGGGATGTATTGTGTTTCTGTTTAAATTGCAGCCATTATTTTTAAACTTGCGCCTATACATACAAATTAGTCAATGCAAATGTTACGCAAATCTATGTGTTCTCTTCTTTGTGGTGAAGCCTTCCCCTCTTCTATGATCAGAGAACGTGCCATTGTGCTTTGGGAGAGGTAGAATCCACAGAACACATTCTACTGAGCTGTCCCTTTTATAACGACTTAAGGCAATATCTCATAGCCCCATATTTATCTCAGTTTAGTTCCCAATTAAGAGAAAGGCAGGTAGCATATCTGCTAAATAAGCCCACTGGGAAAACAACCTTATCGGTGGCTAAATTCCTCTTCCTGGCGCTCAAGTGTCGGAAGCGTAAAATCGAATGCCTCGATGTGGGTTTATCTGTATGAGGTCCAGTAGTGCTGTCCTATTTTATTTGTGTACCCCCCTGATGTTTTTAGTTTTTATAATTTTATAATTCTGTATTGAGAAATGTTTTTCTTTCTGACTATCGGTCGAATAAAGGATATGTATGTATGTATGTATGTATGTATGTATGTATGCCTTCCCCTCTTTTCTTGGCAGGTGCCTAAAATGGCCCTTCTGCCTGAGTTCTAGAGAGGAATGGCAGGGCGGCATTGTGAAAGAAGGAACAATGGCCCTAGTCCCACCGCCATATTTTTAATAACTCATTTGATATTTTATTATACTTGGGCTTGGAATAGAAATGTCACAGGTCTTCCAAACCTCTTGCGTCCCATGGCCTTTTGATCTTGCTCAGAGGCCTTCCCTCACCACACCTGGCTGGACCCTTGAAGGAAGGGAGGCAGAGATGGTCTGCCAAGGATGATTAATCTGACAAAGGAGGCACTAGCCCATAAAAGCTTTGTTGTTGTTCAGTCGTGTCCGACTCTTCGTGACCCCATGGACCAGAGCACGCCAGGCACGCCTATCCTTCACTGCCTCCCGCAGTTTGGCCAAACTCATGTTAGTAGCTTCGAGAACACTGTCCAACCATCTCATCCTCTGCCGTCCCCTTCTCCTTGTGCCCTCAACCTTTCCCAACATCAGGGTCTTTTCTAGGGAGTCTTCTCTTCTCATGAGGTGGCCAAAGTACTGGAGCCTCAACTTCAGGATCTGTCCTTCCAGTGAGCACTCCGGGCTGATTTCTTTAAGAGTGGATAGGTTTGATCTTCTTGCAGTCCATGGGACTCTCAAGAGTCTCCTCCAGCACCATAATTCAAAAGCATCAATTCTTCGGCGATCAGCCTTCTTTATGGTCCAGCTCTCACTTCTGTACATTACTACTGGGAAAACCATAGCTTTAACTATATGGACCTTTGTCGGCAAGGTGATGTCTCTGTTTTTTAAGATGCTGTCTAGGTTTGTCATTGCTTTTCTCCCAAGAAGCAGGCGTCTTCTAATTTCGTGACTGCTGTCACCATCTGAAGTGATCATGGAACCCAAGAAAGTGAAATCTCTCACTGCCTCCATTTCTTCCCCTTCTATTTGCCAGCCACCATAAATCTGGTGCAGACCAGCTCTATGCATGTTTACTTTGAAGTAATTCCGCATTAAACACCATGGGGCTTACTCCCAAGTGTGTGCTTGCAGCTGTAAGCCTTAATCTAAAAGGTGCAACCTTTCTCTGCTGTTTTCACTTTAACACTAACATCATTCCTATAACTAGCAAAATAAATAGAAATGGAAAAGTATCCTGTCGTCGTACTTGGAGGGTTGAGGTTGAGAAGAGGTGGGGTCCACAGTGAAATGTGGACCAGATGCTTTCCAGCTCATAACTTCCACTTTTAGTCACTGTGTTACACTCAAAACCCTCCCTTCGCTTCCTCCTCCTCCTCCTCCTCCTCCTCCTCCTCCTCCTCCTCCTCCAGTATAATATTGTACTGCTTTCACCTTCCATTAACTCCAGAGTTGCAGGGAGACAGGACATGCTTGTCTGATGCTATTGCTATATTCTGGCACTGCCAGTGTGGTGCAGTGGTTAAGAGCAGGAGACTCGTAATCTGGTGAACCGGGTTCGTGTCTCCGCTCCTCCACATGCAGCTGCTGGGTGACCTTGGGCTAGTCACACTTCTCTGAAGTCTCTCAGCCCCACTCACCTCACAGGGAGGAAGGGAAAGGAGAATTTTAGCCGCTTTGAGACTCCTTCAGGTAGTGATAAAGCGGGATATCAAATCCAAACTCTTCTTCTTCTTCTTCTTCTTCTTCTTCTTCTTCTTCTGCAACATAGCCTCCAACATTTCTCCGATGAAAATAGGGACGGTCCCATTCCATAATGACAATGTTACTGTTTATACCCCACACATCTTACTGGGTTGCCCCAGTCACTCTGGGCAGCTTCCAACATATATAAAAATATAATTAAACATAAAACCCCCCAAAAAACTTCCCTTTATGGGGATTGCCTTCAGACGCCTCAGGGGTTGGATAACTCCATATACTCCAACATGTCTCCAATGAAAATAGGGACATCCTAAGGAAAAGCAGGACATTCTGGGATCAAATCAGAAACAGGGACATCCCTGGAAAATAGGGACACTTGGAGGGTCTGGCACTGTGAATTGCCAAACAGATTCAAGAAAAGGCAGGTTTTAGGGATGTAGAGGCAGGTGGGCGCTTCTCCTTGGAGCAGACCAGAGAGCTTGGGCCAAATTGGGCCAGGATTCAGTTCCGGCCTTAGACAAGACAAAGAAAAAGAGAGGGAACAGAAAAGTCAGAGGCCAATTCCAGCTTTCACCAACCTGTTACCGTCCTGATTGTTAAGACCAGTTCTTTTTTTATAGAAAAAAGTGCCGGTACTCGCCATGAAGTTGTTACAGTAAGTGCCACACTTTTAACATGGGGGGGGGGGAGAGAGGAGGTGCCGGTACTACGTACCCTTGCGTACTCCCAGAAAAAAAGCACTGCTTAAGACTACAATTCCCATCAGTCCCCCATCTAGCACAGCTGTGCTGGATGGAGCTGATGAGAGTTGTATGGAGGACTCAAGTTGGAAAAGGCTGTCGTATTCAAACAACTGTTTTGCAGAGGATAACATGACAGCTGCACGTCTTCCTTTGCTTGTAGGCCTATTGCCCACTCTAATAAACCGCACATTCGCCTCCAAGAATAATAAGACCAAGGGCTGTGTCGTTAAAGAACACTATAAATACTATTGGGTCTCTTGTTACAACTCAGACAAGATTCAGACTAAAGCACGTGGTTAATATTGCTGCAGAAGAGACTCGAAGATTCTGCTGATGCATTGATCAGATGCCCCAAACCAGGACCAATTTTAAACTCCCGAAACATCAAACGTGGGAACAACAGAGATGCACAGGTAGATCTACTGGTTTTTTCACCACTGCTATAGTTACAGGAAGTTCAAGGCAAGTGAATTATTATAAATGGAAAAACTCACAGAGAAGCCATAAATAAGAGGATGGAGTATTGTATGAAGGGAGGGAAATTTGTCCTAGAAGATGATCACCCATCAACATTTCTATACCACTCTTCAGTTGAAATTCCCAGGGTGTTTTACATAAAATAATAGTTAAAAAATTACAGTTCGTACAGGAAGAAAGCAATTAAAAGTCAGATATAAACAATAAGCAAGGCTAAAGTTAACTCTAAAAGGCCTTTTCTTGATTCTTGAAAGTACAATGAAGTGGGCACCAAGACCTCTCTGAGGAAAGCATTCCTTAACTGAGGTGCCACCACTTTAAAGGCCCTGTCCTTGGTAGCCACTTTCCTTACATCAGATGGCAGCCCTTTGTTAAAGGGAGGCACCTTTGAAGACAGACAGCTATTCAAGTATCCTGGCATCACAAAGTTCGACTCCCTTCTTGGGACAGGAAGTGAGCAGATTACATCATACCCATTGAACTGTGGGAAACAGTGAACCACAGTGAAGATGCAAAGGACCTGCCCAGAGCTTCAGACAACGCTAGTTTGGGACTGGGGATTCTGGCTGTGTTTAGTTTCTTTGTTCAATGGCCTTGATTTGCTCAGCTTGACTAGTAACTTGAGGACCATGTGAGATTCTGACCCTTACAGAAACCACAATAAGGATCCAGTGTGGTTGTAGCAGCTGTGGGCCAGAAATTAATTTTTTTTTAAATCCTGTGGTACCTCATGAAAAATAGCAGCCATCATTTCTATTTGCATTGTCAAGGCTCTCTGCAATAAGAAAAACAGGAGAGAAAACTGCCTAGTTTTTAAACTGGGAGAGCTTGTCTTTTTATGACATCTCATGTGTGAAACACTCCAGATCTTCTTCCAACCCAGAAAGGCTGATTTTGTTTGAAGATCGAGAAAGAAAGCACATGAAGGAGAATTGTGGAAGGTGAACAGAACTGAGAGACGTCCAGAGTCCAAACAAAAGGGGTCTAGAAGAAGTTAAA
Source organism: Darevskia mixta (assembly GCA_034641385.1). Lineage (NCBI taxonomy): Eukaryota > Metazoa > Chordata > Lepidosauria > Squamata > Lacertidae > Darevskia > Darevskia mixta. The sequence continues at coordinate 2,205,772 of JAWWNH010000017.1, read as the reverse complement.
AGGGAGTTTGTCTCTTGTACAACAGTTACTTCTCTGGTGCATATTCACTTCTGCTGGTGCATATTCCCTTGTCACCAGCCCCAGACAGAGGGTGGGCCATATGGGCCACTTGGCCCGGGCCTCCGATTCCAAAGGGGGCCTCGGTCAGCATATTCACAATCGCTCACCTGAGGTGAATGTAAAAAATTGGGGGGAAACCCAGAAAACACGAAGGGTGGGAGGGTGGTGCTTTTCAACCTGCCAATAGCACCCTTTGGTTGTGTTGGAGAGGTGAGGGATTGTGAATACGCCCTCGGTAAGCAAGTAAGGTCTTAGTCAAGTCAAGTGTTTCTGAGGGTGGGCCAGGTTTTTAATGCTGTTAAAAGTTGGTGAATTTTTCTTTGAAATTTGGTTGACTAGGCCAGGAATATTATTTACACCTGAGGAGTACATATAGCTCAATGAGGATAAAATTTGGTGGAAACCATGTTTTTTAAAGAAATAGTGGCTTACGAGAAATAGTGGCTTTCTCATAAGCATACATCTTTTTAAAGAGTAGAATAAGAAGATAATAAATAATAGTCAAAGTTGTCTACTTAAAAATAGATTTTTAAATACATTTTTGAACTATTAAAAATTGTATAATACATTTTAAAATAATGTATTTATTGTAAAATGTATTTAAAATTATAATACATTATTTAAAAAATTACGTTATCAGAGATCCCCAGGGTAAAAAGAAAACGGGCCACATTATCTACCTGGCCCGGGCCTCTGCCTGGCTCTGCAAGGGTCTGCTTGTCACTCCTGAAAAGTTTTATTTTCAATGTCCCTTCAATGCAGATTAGTTAATATGCTTCAACAAGACTTTTATACTTGCAGTACGGACGGGGCAATCAATCATATTAACACAAAGCATATTTTAAGTATAGAAATTTCTGGTCTGTGCTCTTCAATTCCAAGCACAAAACCAAGAGATAGTTTATTCCAGACTGATAAGTCCAGAATAATATGCAAAGTTTAGGGGCGAAGTGGGGTTGGTGGCAATCAAGGAAGTGTGAACAACTCCCTTGCGACTCCATTGTATCCCTTTGATGCAAGAAGCAGGAAAAAATCCATCTGCCTGACATGGAAAAAACTTGAGGGAAGAGAGTGGAGAGGTGGGTATTGAGGTTACCTGCAGAAGGTGAAGTCTGAGGAATTTCTGGTGCTGTTTGAAGACCAAGAGCAAAGCCTACATGCCATACATTTAAAGCACATTTCCCCCAAAGAATCCTGGGAGTGGCAGTTTGTTAAGGGTGCTGGGAACTGTAGCTCTGTGAGCGGTAAACTACAGTTTCCCGAATTCTTTGGAGGAAAGCCATGTGCTTTAATAGTGTGGTGTGTGGCTATAGCATTGCTCTGATTACCAAGTTACAACCTATTATAAACAATAGAATCACCCAATGGGAGGCCAAATTGGATGTGGACAGCAGTACCTGGGGGTGTTTAATTCTTCCCTGTAGCACCATTTAATTCCTCCATCCTGTAGCTGCTGAAGAAAAAAGTCAGGCACAATATGGATACCTCTGTCTTGCCTTCATCCCACAGCGGGGTTATTAGCATCTTTGGGAGAGGATTTCAATCAAGTAAACAGCACGGGCAGGACAAGTTAAAACATCCCTCCCCTGCCCTGATCTAGTATGGACACCCTGCAGCTGCTTTTTAATGTTTTTTTAATAGTTATTATCTTAATGGCAAGAGAGCCAATCATGGTTCTGCCATGTAACATGCAGGTTTATTCTGGTTTGATCATTTTTGGCCAATCAACATGCAATCTATGACTAGGATCTCCTATGGGGTTTTTAAAATTGAAAGGTACTTGGGGGTTAGGTGGGGGATAAGGACCAAAGCTATGGGGGTATTAACCCTTTTCAGAAAGTGTTTCTTAAAAATGAAATCTCACCACCACCCAGCCTCCGAATGCGTGGTGGCCAGGCCTTTGGCTAAAGAACTGTAATATTTCCTCTAATGGCTATGCAGGTGGTTTCCTGATCTGCAGAGGTGATGTTTGAGACAAGGTGTTGTATGTGATGAACAGCAGTTTGCCACTTCAACAAAGATGGGGATAGAGAAGAATCGGGGCATCTCTGTGAAGCAGGGATCTGCTGCCTATTTGCCACTGCTGTGCTTGTATATTTGCAAATAAATTCAACAGTGCGACAACACTCTGAAATCTCCAGTGCCACCTCTCATCCAAAGAAAATGAAGCCACTGTAGGTAGCTCTGCCCTTGAAACCTCCCCCTGCTTGCTTGGGGAAAGTGGGGAACACAGATGGGACTAGCATTTTTCCAAAGCAGGGAAGAAGGAAACAAATGCTAGGGGAATATGTTGACATTTCTGAACTGGCAAAGGCCTGTGCACTGTTTCCTCCCTGAACCAGCCGCTCCCTGAATCACTCAAATAATGTATTCCTGCTACCAAACAGGCTTACCTGGGATCATCAGGTGAGATGCAAAACATCCAGAGAACATCCTGAAACCTGAAACTCTCACCGTGGCCCATCATAGAACAGGTGTGAGTGGAGTCTGAAGATGGAGGGATGCTGGTGGGGAGAGAGGAGTCAGTCGGCAACAAAGAGTGATGAATGACCCTCCTCTAAACCTCCTCTAAACCCTTGTTGCCATACATTCAGACAATTTTCACATGACAGTCTCCTGGCCTCTTAAGGGCATGTGGAGTCTTTTGATCTTTAGCCTCTTTGCCATCCTGTTATCCCATGTTATCGTTCCAACCAGCTTCATTAACGTGTAACCCCAAAATTTTGGATCCCCTCTCAACTGACACCAAAGTTTTGGCACTGGGTTTGGAGTAAACTGGAAAATGTTGGTTTTTTGGGGGGGGTAGCTATGGCCCCCAGTTTGAGTATTAATAGTTCAGTTTGGGTGGGCGGCACAAAATGCGGGGTTCATGGCACAATGTGAGCACAAATGTTTGGCATCAATTTGGAGGGGATCGGACAATGTTGGATTGGGGGAGGTGTTAACGTGGAAGCCTGATTGCTGTATAAAATACTCAGTTTTGGGGTGGCACAAAACAAGGGGTTCAAGGTACAAAACAGCACAAAATCATTGCAAAAAAATTGGCACTGGTTTGGAGTGAATTGGACAATGGTTTGGGGGGATACTTATGGCCTCTGGTTTTAGTATCAATCACTCAGCACAGTATGTGGAATTTGCAACACAAAATGAACACAAAACTTTGGCATCAGTTTGGAAGGTTACAGAATAGTTGCCGTTGTTTTATATCCTGTGCATACAGCTTCAGCCTCCAATAGATTATCCCATTGGATTCATTCATTTAACAACATTTAAAATGACCAGAAAATGCATACCTAATTAATTGAACAGCCCTATTTTAAAATGCTAATGATTTTTACTAGAAATTCTTACAATAATTGCAGGTGGCCAGTGCTATCTTGGAAGAGGGCTTCTCCCTTTCACTGAGGAGGGAACCCCTCTTCTAAGATGTGGTCCTCTGTGACATATGCATGTGCCATCTACAAAACAAGAAAAGCTGCCTTTTTCATTAAAAAAACAACAACTATCCGATCATATGCATTCAAAACTCTTCAGTTGCACCTTTCAGCCTAAAAAGGACAGCTTGCAATGATGGTACTGTACACATTAAGCAAACAGTACAAATCCAATGATATGTAGAAAGAGCATAAAACCCACAAGACGGGCCAGGATAAAAACAACCAAAACAGCAGATTGGACCAATTAATTCATATTTCAGAACTCATCTGATGAATCAGTTAACATTTCTTTCTAACTGGGTGACGTCCCTAGCTGGGCAGCATAGCAGAGGGATTTTTGCCAAGTCAACACGCAGGAACTGAGTTGGTGGTGGTAGAAGCACCCTAAATGAGGCAGCGTCTACAAGTGTTAGCAGCTACCTAGGGTGGTGCCGAATTTCCTCTCTCAGCACTGCCACCTGTTGCTCCTGCTTAGTAGCAGCACAGCAGAAATTAGGATGGCTGGCTTGATGGGATGATTAAAGAGAGACCCAGGCTGCTGTGAATTTGAAGCACACGACTTCCCCCCCAGTAGTCCTGGAAAACTAGAGTTGCCACCTTTGTTCTGGCAAAATACAGGACAGGATGGCGGTGGGGGGGTGCGTGATCCACCCCACCCACCCATCGCCACCACTTGGTGCTGAAAAGACTTCAGAGCAATCCATTACAATCTATTGCAGCCTAACTGCAATTTGTCCCCTCTGAAATTTCTCTCTCTCTCTCTCTCTCTCTCTCTCTCTCTCTCTCACACACACACACACACACAAATTTGTAAATCTGTCTGTGTTTTGCTACCCAGAGCTGAAATACATTACCTTTCGCACACATGTATACAGCAATAAATGCAGGCCAGGGCAAACATAAATAAATAGGGGGGCATATTCTGATGAAGGGATGAGCTTTGTTCCACATGTTCAATTTTGGAAAGAGATAAAAAAAATTAGGGAGGGAGGGAGGGCAAGTCTTGTGGGGAGCTGCTCCCTCCCTCCTCTCACATATTATGTTCAAAACTGGGGTCTCTGGGCTACCGAGGGCCTTCTCGGTAGTGGCACCCGCCCTGTGGAACGCCCTCCCTTCAGATGTCAAAGAGAACAACAACTACCAGACTTTTAGAAGACATCTGAAGGCAGCCCTGTTTAGGGAGGCTTTTAATGTTTAATAGATTACTGCATTTTAATGTTCTGTTGGAAGCCGCCCAGAGTGGCTGGGGAAACCCAGCCAGATGGGCGGGGTATAAATAATAAATTATTATTATTATTATTATTATTATTATTATTATTATTATTATTACACTGACCGAAAACCGCTTGTTTCTAGAGACTCAGAACCTGCTGCTCTCTGAGGGACAGGGCCTGGTGCGCCCAGGCTGCAGCTGTGGGCGGTTGCCATAACCTAGACCAAGCTGCAGGGAAGTGGAAGGGACAAAATGAAAGCCTTGCCCTGGTTTGCTCCTCCGTGGAGGTGGGATGAGGAGAGGGAGTGAGGGGGTGGAAAGGAAAGGAGAGAGAGAGAGAGAGAGAGAGAGAGAGAGAGAGAGAGAGTGTGTCCAGCAGCAAAGCAGAAATAGGGGGAATACAGGACAAACTGTGTCCTGTATTGAATCAATACAGAACATAGCATTTTACATTGAAATAAGGGATAATCCCATAGTGTATAGGATGGGTGGCAACCCTACTGGGAACTGTAGTTTACCCCTCTCAGAGGCACAATCCCCAGCACCCTTAACAAGCTACACTTCCCAGGGTTGTTGGGGGGAAGTCGTGTGCTTTTTAATGCGAGTGTGTCTGGAGCCCAAGACAGTGGGGAGAAGGTCATTTTTCATCTGCCCTGCTACTCATTAACTCTTGTTAATTGTTTTCCTAACGCTATTTTAAATCTTGGAATCGTAACGTTGCGTTTTATCCATTTGCTGTAACCCACCTCGGGAGGATATGATATCCCCTAAAGAGCTGGCTAGAAATCCATTAAATAATGTCTGTCAAAGACCACGACCAGAATTGGCTGGAAAGGGTGGAAGAGAATTAGATGCATCACTAATACCGAAAAGGAGGTTAGTGGGGTGGGTGAGGAGAGGAGCTTATTGAAATGAAGGCAGCCCTGTATTTAATGTTTTTAATGTCTGATTTTGTGTGTGTGTTTTTACTATTCTGCTGAGAGCCGCCACGGTGGCTGGGGAAACCCAGCCAGATGGGCAGGGTATAAATATATTATTATTATTATTATTATTATTATTATTATTATTATTATTATTATTCACAGGATAATTTTCATGTTCTATCTGGAGTGCCCCAGCCTTCTGGGCTTGGCTAATTTAAAGGAAGGAAAAAGAAAATGGGTTTTTAATACAGAAATCAGCCACACTTGACACTGAACTCCAAGGCTGCACACTTGCAAACCGGTGCCAAGCATTCCTCTCCAGCGCAATTCATTTCCGCAACACATGCAAGGGCACACACACAGGACAGATTAGGAAGTGGAAGGCAAACGGTCATGGGCCTTGCCTCACCCATGAGGTAAGACGATGCAACTGCCTCAGGCTGCAGAATACACAGCGGCAGCAGATCCCAATATAGATCTTTCTTCCCCTCCTTGTTCCTGATGTAGATCTTCACTCAACCCTTCTTCCTTGGTGGGGAGGGGAGGGTGCCATCTGGTGCTCTGCCTCAGGGCCAAAACATCTCGGGCCAGCCCTGCATGGACTCAGCGCTAGGGTTGCCAAAAGACCAGAAGTTTGATCTGCAAAAATCAGCAGGTGAAGTTGTTGGGGTTTTCTTGCGGCATGGACATTCTTGCCTCCTGCTGCTGTTGTTGAAGACATAGAAGTACCAGGCAGTAGTAAGCGGTCAAACTTACCCAACAATGGACCACAGCAGGGGGGAAAGCAGAAGTGGATGACATCTCCACCCCATGCTTTTAAAGCACATTGAGCACACGACTTTCCCCAAAGGCTCCTGGGAACTGCAGTTTCCCCTCCACACAGCTCCCAATTCCTAGCACCCTTTACAAACTACTGCTCCCAGGATTCTTTGGGGGGAAGTCATGTGCTTTTAATGTATAGTGTGGATCAGCTGAAGGCACTGAGTGAAGTTGTGGACTTGTGGTTTTTGGAGTCCACAGGATGGGCCACACATTTCATAGCCTGTTTGGAATCTGAGTACTGTTTTATTAAAGTAGATTTTATTTAACTGTGCTTTCTATTTTAGGGGTTAAAACTTTTACAAATGGCAAACAGAACAAGATAGACTGTAAAAACACATGGTTGAATAACACATTTATTTTCTATGTACACACACACACACACACACACACACACACCTCCCTTGCTCATGAATTTTTCCTAGTGAGCTTTCCCCATTGATCTGTGGCAACAGAGCGATGTGGTAAAAGTCATTGCATTGCTTTGGGCTGGCTCAAAATTTGCAGAACATTTTGCTGTGTAGAGGAAATTGCAGGGTAACACTCTGGCAAACAGCATTCAAGCGACTCTTGATATCTAGATGAACAGATGGTGCTGGAGACATGAACGAGTTGGGATGTGGCCACCTCAACCTCTCTTTTCATTTCCGCAGGACCCAGGTGACCCCGAGTGGGAGGCCCCAAGCTAGCCTGCCAAGATGGGTGAAATAGAGCAGATGAAGCAAGAAGCTGAGCAGCTGAAGAAGCAGATTGAGGTAATGCGGGGTGGGGGGCATAAGCCAGGGTGAGAACCTAGCCCTCTCCAGTCATTCTTGGCCTCCATGGTCAATGGTCAGGGATGGCAGGAATCGTAGTTCAAAAACATCTAAAGCAGTGTTTCCCAAACTTGGGTCTCCATCTATTTTTTGGACTATAACCCCCATCATCCCTAGCTAGTAAGAAGACCAGTGGTCAGGGATGATGGAAATTGTAGTCCAAAAACAGCTGGCACCCGAAGGTTGGGAAACACTGATCCAGAAGGCCAGAGGTTCTCCATCTATGGTGTGAGGGCCAAGCTATGAATCAGGAAGACCCTGGTCCCAATCTTCCTTGCCACAATGACGCTATTTACAATAAGAAATAAGAAATAAATCAGATGAGAGAATCTTTTACATAAACGCCAAACAAACTCCCAGTTTTTTGATTGACTTGCCTAAGATCCAGGACAAAGCACTGCCTTCTGGAAATTCCCCTCAAACATCAATTCTGCCTTTGAAATCCCAGTAAAGTCTGGGAAAATCCAGACGCATGGCAGCCCTGTTATAGATGCAGACCTTCTTTGGATAAATGCAATGATATTTGGTATGAGTTTACGCATAATATATTTGGTAATTATATGTATATTAGGATAATAAGAATAAACACGTCTGTATATTAATGTATGGTCATGTAACAGTATTTTTTAAATACCGTATTCTTTTATATTAACTTTTTTCTCCTATTTTTTCTCAATCTTTTTATAAATGAAATTATTCTATTATTATTATTATTATTATTATCCTCCAAGGCCAGATAATCTGAGACAGCCAGCTTCCACAAAGATACAGAAGATCTCTAGGCCTACTGCCTCTTTTTGCCTGCAATTTCACTCCATCTCTCCTTTGTTGCAGGATGCCCGAAAAGCTTGTGCGGACACTACGCTTACACAGGTAGGAAGGGCTGATACTAAATCACGGTGTCTGGGCAGAATTTGTCTAAAGGGAAGAATCCATCAGGGCTCAGAAGAGAGGAGTGGAGTTTCCTGTAATCACCTGTGGCCAGGGCCGACCCAGCCATTTGGCTAAAGAAGAGAGGAAGCAGTTGCCTCAGGCAGCAAATGATGGGAGTGGGGTATAAGGAGGAGTAGCAGTGACCAGGCATTGGAATATAGAGTCACACAGCCTGTAGTGTACATCAGAGGTGGCCTACAGTCCTCAAATGCAGTGAGGGATGCTGATTAACTTTCAGTTACTCAGCGACAAGAAGAAGAAAAAGGAATAAAGATTTTTCACACAAAGAATTCCTCTGTTTAATCTTTATTGTCAACCAGAAATCAGGCTTTTCACTCTGCCTTAGCCAGTGTCCCCTCTCTTCTTCTTCTTCTTCTTCTACTACTACTACTACTACTACTACTACTACTACTTCTTTGAGACTCTTACAAGCTTTCCGATCATAAATTTTCACCAGCAGACAGAGAAATATCTAAGTTACAGTTTTTATTGTGCCAAAAATGTTTTAAGAAAGAGAGGGTGCAGATCTTCTGACCACGAATGGTTCTTTGAGTGAGATGTCAGTTCCTTGGCTCGCCAGCTTATTTTAGCCTCCATCTGAGCTCCCGGGCGCAGGCGGCAGAAAACGGCTTTGATCAGAGCATTTGAGGTTATTCCCTCAATCACTCTTCATCTCAGAGTGCCTGATAATCAGACATTCAGTCTGAATACCATCAATCACCATGTAATTATCTCCTGTCACCAGAGAGCCCACAGAGAGACTGCCAACCTGCCATTTCTTCCCCCAGAAGTCCCCTGTTTAAGGTGGTTTCTGTATGTGGAAAGAGAGAGGAACTAATACCATGCAGCCATGACACACATTGTCCTCCTTCCACCATGCACCTTTGATGGCAGGGACTGAAACTTCCTCCTTTCTCTGCAGCTTGTGTCCGGGCTGGAAGTGGTTGGGCGCATTCAGATGCGTACACGGAGGACTCTGCGCGGACACCTGGCGAAGATCTATGCTTGTCACTGGTCCACAGATTCCAAGTAAGTGATGCAAAAGGATTGTGCCTGCTTCCCCTTGTTGCGCCCTGTGCCAGGAGCTCCTTCCCTCGGGCTCAAGGTATTTTGGCACCTGAGGCGAACCACAAAATGGTGCCCCTACCCCCAGCTGGTGAAGAAGGTGTGAGGGAAGATCTACGCTTGGGACGGGTGGGAGAATCAAATCAACCTTACAATGGTTGAAGTGGGAATCATTGGCTGCCATGTAAATTGTTGGTGTTGTATAATCATTGTGATGCTATTATGTGAACAAATCCAGGGGTCTAAACTATAAGAGTGCCCTGTAGGCAGAGAAAGACAAGCCCACCCTTCAACTACCCCTTAATTACTCAAGTGTAGTAATTACGTTGATATCAAAATGCCAGCCTATATCTCCTCCCACCCCCTGTCCTATTTAATCCAGGTATAACATTCCTGGGGGGAACACAATAAGTAAAACAACAACACCTGTTGCCAGCCACCTGTTAGCAATATCTCAATAGCTCATGAAAATTAAGCCCTCTTCTGGAAGTGCCCAATATAGTAGAAATAACAGAATTGCCCTTGAGAATGTGGACTGAACCTTGAAGGTTTGCTAGCCCCGGGGAGAAAGGCAATGGCGTGAGATGAGGCAAGGAGGTGTACTCTGAAGGAAGGAGCCTTCAGGACCTTCCCGGTCAAAGCAAACAAGCTAACGCACACCTGGTTCTCTCCCTTAGGCTCATGGTCAGTGCCTCACAAGATGGGAAACTCATTGTCTGGGACACATATACAACCAACAAGGTAAGGGATATTATCAGCAGGTATTATCAGCAAGGTCAGAAATGAAAATATGCCCATTTCTCCCAAAACAACAAACATCTTGTTCCTGAGCTTGTTTTGTCGCATCTGAATTACAGCCCGTGTTTCTTTCAATGTTCCTAGCTTCATCTGCTTGCATAATATTGCATAACTAGTTGAAGTTAGCCCGTTAAAAAACGGGCGCTAGCTGCCGGGTCCCGAGGAGCCTCGCACGTCTCGCAGGGCTGCCCGGAGAGGAGAAGAGCAGAGCAAGGGCAGGATGCGGCTGCTGGTTCCTCCGCTTCCCGGGGCCGAGGAGCACGCTTTGTTGGCGGCGTTTCTGAAGGCGTGCTTTGCTGCTGCTGCTGCTGCTGCTGCTGCTGCTGCTGCTGCTTCTTCTCCTCCTCCTCCTCCTCCTGGCCGGCGGCTGCGGTAGCTGCACGCGTGTGGCGCTGCTGGAAGGCTCGGCTGTGCAGGTCCTGGCCTGTGACGCGGGCTGCTCCTCCTCCTCGCGTTCCGCTCTCTGCTGGCTCCTCGCTCGGGCGACTTCTCTCTCGCGCCCTTCGCTGCTGAGGGAGGCGAATGTCCTTCGCGAGCCGTTCCGTCGCCGGGGCGCTGCTCGCTCTCGCCCCTCGGGAGAGGGGCTTCTTCATTGTGAGCCGGCGGTGGCGGCGCAGAGGAGCCCGATGCCTTGAGGCGTGCGGGGAGGCGGGATCCCCTCTCTGCCCGCTCCAATCCCTGCGTCCATGTGGGTCCCGGACATGCGCAGTAGCGCACTTCCGTGACACACAGAACGGACGCAGGGACACAGCAAGATTATTATATAGGATAGAAACATAGAGTCGGAAGGGACCTTGCAATGCAGGAATCTCAACTAAAGCACCCATGGCAGATGGCCATTAGGGCTGGGCGATATATATCAATATATCGTCCAAAACTGGTTTGACATCCATATTGGTTTCATAATTTTTGACCTGGCAATATGTCACGAATCATGGTGTGTGTGTTATGCAAAAATCAAAATGTGGGCAAAACCACGAATCCAGCCAAGGCCTCTGCATATCTCCATCCTTGTTTCAGACATTGTGATAAATCAATATAGCGCGATGTTTAGTTGGTGATATATCGCGATGTTGAAAACCAGATTTTGCCCAGCCCTAAATTGGCCATCCAGCCTTACTTTGGATTTCTATCCTGTCTTCTGATCCCAGGTTCATGCCATCCCTCTACGCTCCTCCTGGGTCATGACCTGTGCCTACGCCCCATCAGGGAATTTTGTGGCCTGCGGAGGTCTCGACAACATGTGCTCCATCTACAACCTCAAGAGCCGCGAAGGGAATGTGAAAGTGAGCCGGGAGCTCTCAGCCCATACAGGTGATCTTTCTGCCAGGACTTTGCACGTTCTTTCCTCCCACAGAATCACAGGAAACACACAGGAAGCGACACCAAGTGCCAAATTCCAACTTCCTGGCACTCTCAGTGCCTTGTTCCGAGTTACAGCATTGGCCGAATCCGCTCTCTGCACTGTCTGGCATCTGCACTCCTGGGTTTCAGGCAGGATTCCTGGGGAGATGGAGAGACTGGGGATTGAACTGAGCACCTTTTGCATGCCATCCATGTGTTCTACCCCTGAGCTACAGCCCCAAAGCTTTCCTTTAAAACAAAAAAGGCAAGTTTCTAGCCCTGTGATTGTGAAGATATGCTTCTAAGTGTGTGGGTAACATGAGGCAAAACCTCAGAAGCCCAAGGGGTTGCTGAATACGACTCTCCCAGTGGTGCCCTGTGTACATCCTTGTTCCTCTCTACAAAGTGGGATAAATGATCGTTATTGTAGTACAAATTGCAAAACAATGAACAATATTTTCCTTATTGGACTTATTTATGTAGGTTGCCCAATTCAGCTTTTCGTGGTCCAAAATGTTGATTTAAAAAAACTATTATTATTTTTTGCAGAGAGTACACACAGTGCTTGTAGTAACCTCTACCAACACAAACATATGATATTCAGAGTCTGTTATCTCTTCCCTGCAGGTTATCTCTCCTGCTGTCGATTCCTAGATGACAACAACATTGTGACCAGCTCTGGGGACACCACATGGTGAGTATTGTAGGAATTGGGGTGGGGGGAGAGAGAGAGATTGACGAAGGAATGACAAGTGCTTGAAGGGAAAAATTATTTCAGCCCCAGGATGTTTCAGAATAATCCTCCTTCAGGAACATTGTAAATATTAAACACACACACACACACACACACACACGGAGATAGCACTGGGATACCGGGTAGTATTATGTTTCATAATCTCATAATACAGTAAATATGAAACAAAGTGATTAAATTACTTATTATAAAGGGTGGGTGGGTGTAGTTTCACAATATACAAACAGAACAGAACAAAACAGTATCGGAAGAAACCGTTAATAACATTTATTACATTTCATGTAGCATACAAAAATCTCAAAACTATTTCCAACAAAGCATCTGGATTTAGATTTCATTGTACCTTAGTAGTGATGTACGGAAGTGAGAGCTGGACCAAAAAGAAGGCTGATCGCTGAAGAATTGATGCTTTTGAATTAGGGTGCTGGAGGAGACTCTTGAGAGTCCCATGGACTGCAAGAAGATCAAACCTATCCATTCTTAAAGAAATCAGCCCTGAGTGCTCACTAGAAGGACAGATCCTGAAGCTGAGGCTCCAATACTTTGGCCATCTCGTGAGAAGAGAAGACTCCCTGAAAAAGACCCTGATGTTGGGAAAGATAGAGGGCACAAGGGGACGACAGAGGACGAGATGGTTGGACAGTGTTCTCGAACTACCAACATGAGTCTGACCAAACTGCGGGAGGCAGTGGAAGACAGGAGTGCCTGGCGTGCTCTGGTCCATGGGGTCACGAAGAGTCGGACACGACTAAACGACTAAACAACAACAACATGATGGGGAGAAAGTCCATTTTAAAACAAAGCAGCCATAATTCTCCTTACCCTCTCTGACCTGAATCATACTAGTCAGTTTAACTGTGCAGGCTATATCCCAAACTTTGGCCAGCCAGGAGATTTTATTCCAGCTGTAAACAATAATTATACAAACTGCAGAAAATAAATAAAGGAACCTCTCCCTGTCACCTTTTGATATACCCAGAAGGAGTAGTCAGTGGGTTCCTTGGTAAGCTTCATCCAGTGATAATTTTGATTTCCTAAGTATTGGTCCAAAACTTTTAGGACACTTCCCAAAAATATGTAAAATGTCAACAATGGGCATCTTACATCTCCAACATAAACCACTCGCTGTTTCATATGCACAAGTAAAACACTATGATTTTAAGGATTCTTAAAGCCACGACCAGATCAGATACAAGAGCAGAGCGGGTGGCAATTTTAGTAATTTTGCCGCTGCTATTAGCTGGCTCGAGGTCTGTTTTGAGGAAAGGTGGGACAGAGTACTTTAAATAAATAAGTGTGTGTGTGTGTGTGTGTGTGTGTGTGTGTGTGTGTGTGTTTCCCTAGTCTGTACTGGGTGAAACCATGAGCAGAACAGCCACATCACTCTGTGTTCCTCTCTCCTCCTCAATGCCCCCTCACTGCAGTATGCTCTGGGACATTGAAACCGGACAACCGAAGACAACGTTTGTCGGCCACACTGGAGACTGCATGAGCCTGGCCGTCTCCCCAGACTTCAATCTTTTCATCTCTGGAGCCTGCGATGCCTCGGCAAAGCTGTGGGATGTCCGGGAGGGGAGCTGCCGCCAGACTTTCACAGGGCACGAGTCAGATATCAACGCCATCTCTGTAGGTTCCCCTAAGTGGCCAAGCCCAGAGCTGAGGGGTGGTGGCAGGGCTGGAATAAAGGACACCGACTGGCACAGGAGAAGGGAGCTAGAGTTGAGATAATGGGCAGGGGCTGCAGAATAGGATGGAAGGGAGTGAGATCATTGTTTGCATCTGTCTCTGCCCAGTTCTTCCCCAGTGGCGAGGCCATTTGCACTGGTTCCGATGACGCCACCTGTCGCCTCTTTGACCTCCGGGCAGACCAGGAGCTCATTGTCTACTCACACGAGACCATCATCTGCGGAATCACCTCAATTGCGTTCTCCCGCAGCGGACGGCTCCTGCTGGCTGGATACGATGATTTTAACTGCAATATCTGGGACTCCCTAAAAGCAGAACGTGTGGGTGAGTAGGCCGAGCCCTGCAGCTGGCATCTCTCTATGCAGACTACTTCCCTTCCAGGGACAAAGACCATCTTCTCCCTCAGGAAAGCATGTCGGTTTATTTTATTTTAAAGTATTTATATATCGCCACACTGATTCCAGCGTGGGTCACAACAATAAATTGCATATGCAAGCATTTAAAATAACACCTGCTGGGACTTTTGCTACTTTCATTGTACATTGGCTTGGGTAGAAGGTGATCAATAAGTTGTTATTAGTAATACTAATAAATGTGAAGGACAGAAGGTGGAATAGAAATCAAACCAACACAAAGGGGTGTTATATGAATCGTCAGGCTTCTATCATCTTTTAGAAATGTATATAGCTTGGAAACCTTAGTAATATGTGACATCTAAATAATAGTAGTATGCACAGTTAAAACCCCTCTCCCTACCCAATTAAAAATAATTGCAATAACATTCCATGAATTTCCAACTCACAATAGCAAGTTGAAATCAGGTTCAGAAAGTGGGAGGTTCTGCTCTCCAAATGTAGAGGGTTTGGTGTCCCCTTTCCAAGGAGGGCAGGCTGTCATCTGGCTGAGAGCTTGTCTAATCAATTAGTATTTCGCATGGTTAAATTGTTCCTGGACTGTGCCAGTGAGAGGCAGATCACAGCACATGAGTGTGTTCTTGATGGAATATTATCTCATATAAAAAGCCCTCCATACATAGAGGTAAAGTAAAAGTAAAGGACCCCTGAATGGTTTCGTCCAGTCAAAGGCGACTATGGGGTTGCGGCGCTCATCTCGCTTTCAGGCCAAGGGAGCCGGCGTTTGTCCACAGATAGCTTTCCAGGTCATGTGACCAGCATGACTAACCCGCTTCTGGCACAACGGAACGCCGTGACGGAAACCAGAGCGCACGGAAACGCCGTTTACCTTCCCACCGCAATGGTACCTATTTATCTACCGTATATTCCAGCGTATAAGACGACTGGGCGTATAAGACGACCCCCAACTTTTCCAGTTAAAATATAGAGTTTGGGATATACTCGCCGTATAAGAAATACGACCTGGCGTATAAGGCAAACCCCGACTTTTGAGAAGATTTTCCTGGGTTAAAAAGTAGTCTTACTTTTAGGAATATACTGTAGGAATATACAGTACATGCAGTGGCGTCCTTTCAAACTGCTAGGTTGGCAGGAGCTGGGACAGAGCAACAGCTCACCCTGTTGCAGGGATTTGAACCGCTGACCTTCTGATCGGCAAGCCAAAGAGGCTCAGTGGTTTAGACCACAGCGCCACCCGCGTCCCTAGAGATGTCAGAGCTCAGGCTACTGTCACTCACTCTTTCTCCAAAATGCTACTTTTCTGCATTCCCCCCCCCCAAATGAGGGCTTTCTAATCGTGCAACTCCAGGCCCTTCAGGTCGAAGTGGTACAACGGCTTTACTGTTTGTATAAAGTGGTTCAGAGGCTTGGGAATGGAGTTGAGAAGTGGACTTTAATGTATTGCAGGACCATGATGTGTGAAGGCCACATTCGCGCATCTGGGACTGTCAGCTGCCAGACCAGGCTCCTGCACCTTTAATAGTTGTCTGATAAGCTACATCTGTTGAAGTTCTCTCTTCTACACTGTTATGGAAGGTGCAGGTGGCCGGTCCTTTTCTATCTGGCCTCTCCACAACAACAAGCGTAGGTTGAGTTATAAACAAAGAGCTACTTTGTCCCATATCAAGCTGCCCAGGTGGAGGCCATGCTCCGAGTAGCTCTGACGCAGCAGGTGAATGGCAACCGGAGACAAATTTGGTGGCACCCAGACTTTGGAATTCCTTCCTTAAAGGGACCTGGGTGTTTCCTTCCTCTTATGCTTCCAGTTATTTCATCATAAACTTTATTGCACTAGCCAAAGGCCATGGCATCATTCACAAAGGGAAGAAAAAGAAAAGTAACAATAACCATAAAAACAACATCAGACACTGCAGATACAATAAACCACGATCACGTCTCCTAAAAATTATTTGTTGCATACGATAGAATAGCAAGGGGTTCTCAGCAGCTTAGAGAATATTTTAACTTGGGTGGAATCTACACTCATATAAAAAAGAAACGCTGTGAAAATGCTTTTAAAAATGTTTTGAAAAATATATTGAATGTGCCATAGCTCACCATCACCATCTAGTGCTGCATTTGTATATTGCACTTCACAACACATAATAAATAATAATAATAATAATAAATTATTTATACCACGCCCATCTGGCTGGGTTTCCCCAGCCATTCTGGGCAGCTTCCAACAGAACACTAAAATGCAATAATCTATTAAACATTAAAAGCCTCCCTAATCATTTAAAATGTTTTATTTGCAGCTGTATAGCCGAGTCCCAAGTTTCCCATTTTGTCATGGCCATTATTCTCAGCTTGTACCGTATCTGTCCGTTTACACCAAGTTTTCTGCTTTATTAGGTTAGGTGCCTCGGTCTGCATGGCAGAAAGATGGGATGCAAGTATTTTTAAAGTGTTCATAATGGGTTTCCATCCATTCCCCCGTCAGGAATCCTGTCTGGACATGACAACCGAGTGAGCTGTTTGGGCGTAACCGCAGATGGCATGGCTGTGTCTACCGGCTCCTGGGACAGCTTCCTGAAAATCTGGAACTGACGAGGAAATGGGAGAAGGGAGACCTCCCCAGACATCATTTATTGCGTACTACTGGTTGCTTGTTCTATGCAGACTTACTGATCCATAAGACACTTCCCTACCTAAAGGGGAGGTGGTCAGGGAAAGGGTCCACAGGCCAGTTTTCCCCAACACTTTTTCTTGCCCTCCCCTACAACCCAAGCTCAGGGATCCCCTCTTAGTGTGGCTGCTTCAGGGACACACTTCAGTGAGAGGCAGGCCACCTATTAACTCTGCCAGCTTCCTTTACTTGAAGCTACAGAAAACCCCTAGGCTCCTATCAGGTTCCTGACCCCCAACCAGAAGAAGTCAAATGCATTCCCCAGTACCTTCAATTTTTAAGATTTCTTTTCCACTTTTATCCCATTAGTTCACCCACAGACATAACCTCAACCCGTTTTGCCCTTTGTTAACCGACCGCATGCATTTCTGTGAAAAGAAGAGGTTCATCAGACCAAGGATTCTGCATTGATCTTTATTCACTTTTATCTCAAGTAAGGAACGAAAAGTAAGTTAGCTCACTGCCTCCATTTTGGGCGCCAGAGTCAGGGAATGCTTAATGTAGTCCTGTAGTCAATGCTGCCACCCTGCACTTTCTTACCTGCTGTGTACACTTTCCCCCCTCTCCAGCATCTGCTAGGTTCCTCTTAGCCACTGCTTTGAAATGTAATTGTACCATACAGGAGTTTTATAGCCCAGGCAAAATAAAAGTGACACATCAGACAAACTGGCTCGAGCTGCATCATTTGAGAAATCTTTCCTCCCGTTGGACTTCCGAGTCCAGTATTACCCTACTGCAAAGGCATATACTGTATTTTTCGCTCCATAAGATGCACTTTTTTCCTCCTAAAAAGTAAGGGGAAATGCCTGTGCGTCTTATGGAGCGAATGTGTGGTCCCTGGAGCTGAACTGCCCAGGGGCAAAAGCAGATCATGCTTTTTTTTTTAAAAAAAGAAAGAGGGTGTTGAAAGGAAGCCCGCTGAGCAGCTGCTCAGCAAACGATCGGGGAGAGAGATAAGGGAGAGATTCCACCCCCGCCCCCTTGCAGAGGGAGGCTGTTTCCCCAGCGACATGTGACTGGCTGATTAGATTATCTGTCTGGAAACTGTAGAAATGGTTCCCTTTCATGAAGCTGCAGAACTGTGAGTTAAACCCCATAAAACAGGGTTTTTTCCCTTTCCAAAGTAAGCTCAACAACTTTGAGCTGATCCTCAAAAAATGGGGCTTTTCTCCTTTGCAAAAGAAGCTGCAGAAATTTGAGCTGATCCACAAAAAATGGGGCTTTTCTCCTTTGCAAAAGAAGCTACAGAAATTTGAGCTGATCCTCAAAAAAATGGGGCTTTCCCCCTCTAAAAACTAGTTGCGTCCTATGGTCAGGTGCGCCTTATAGAGCGAAAAATACGGTAGCTCCCAGAATGCAAAGAACGGTGGGAAGCCAACTCTTCCGACAAAAAACACCACAGTTCACTAGCCTCCCTCCCGGCAGGTTGCAAAATACCAAAGAGCCGCCGTCTCAATCAAAAGCGAAAGTTTATTTCCCACACAAGACAGAAAACACAGGAAGTTGATAGCAGCAAAGACATTTCAGAAGGTAAGCTACCTACTAGAGTCTGTACAAGATAAAACATAAATACGAAGCTAGAGATGAGAGAAATATACAAAGGGCAACTCCTCTACTGAGGACAGAAGCAGTGAGGGAAACCAGTTACCAGGGAGGCAAAGGCTATCTTTCCCACGATACGGCCACAGTCCTTGATTCTTCAAAGTTTCCTTCCGGCAGCTTCCAGGGGCCAGGAATTCCTGGAGCATCTGAAGGAGATTAGTTTTCAACCAAATGACGCTGATTCTCTTTGTTCAAGGAATCCCAGCTGTAGAAGCCTGTTTTGAGGCCCCGTCCAGAATTTAACACGCCTTCCTTGCGCTCTCCTTGGTTATCTGCCGCTGACGGTCGCCTCTTACTCTGAAGAGAAGGAAAAACAAGATGTTGCCACGTTGAGTGGGGGAAACACCAGTGCACACAACTGCTCTAACTGCTCCCACCCCCAGATAGGAACAACCAGTGACAAATCGGGAGAGAGGGCATTTGCAAGTTTTAACAAAATTCTTCCCCCAAAAAGATATCCAGCGAGAGAGAAAAGACCAAGAACTCATTGTGTTTCTGTGCAGACAGACAGACACAGAAACACACACCGGCCTCATTTCTCCTGCTGTGCTTCCCCTGTCGGGGGAGGCCAAGCTGCCAAGGTCTAGCTAGACCAGATAGGCAGTAACGGTGGTGAGATTTTATCCCCCAGTTGTGGTGGCCTCTTATTTTGTGCCTTAGAACTCATTTGAGATTTAGGAAGAAAAGTACAGGCAACAACCCAATTTATGCTCATTCAATTGATGCTTGGCTGCGCATGCATGCATCACACCAAACATGGATGTGACTTTTAAAATAGCAAAAACGGCCCCGAAAGAGCCCAGAAAGGTAAAAAAAGGTGCAGGAACAGCACCTAGCAATCCCACAAGTCTTTGCAAGTGCAATCCCAGGAGCCCTTACACCAACCATCGAGGTCTATGGGGAGTTTGAACAAGGAAGTTTGGAGGGGGCAATTGTGGTGGAGTTTGGCGTCTGGTTAAGTGCTGCTGGTTTTTTCCAAAGGGTTTCCAGAGGTTGTGGGGGGTGTTTGCAGGCTTTTCCAATGGTGTTTCAAATACTGTATACCCAATCTCACTTGAAGCTGGAGGGACTAACAAAACTAATAGGATGGGAGAGGCACCAAGCAATCGCTCCGGCTGCTGAAACAGAGAATCCAAGCCCCAGAAATACAGCAGAGGTGTGTCAGAGCTCCTAGTTTTCATTGTCAGTGGAAATGTAGAAAGACTTCCTTCCCCATACATCACCTGATGAGAAGCAAGGGAATTCGGGGAATTGTCGTCCTGCAAGACACTTAGGGGAGAACGTCCAGCACCTGTTGACATTGCCAGTATCTTGCTGCTGGCTCTGTGCCTTGTCGTTTTGCTCCCTTGAAAAGAAAATGGCAGAGAACAAATCAATGAAAACTTAGCATGCAGCATTCATGCATTGCAGGGGGTTGGACTAGATGACCCGTGGCAACTCTACAATTTCTCAAAATGGAAGTGCAAGAGCTTTGACACACCCCTTCTCCAACTCCACATGGTCTGGGACACACAACCAAAGAGGTAGAGCACATTTTGCCGAGTCAGCCAACCAGCAGCTTGCACTGTTCCTCCATTTTCCCTTTGGGGCAGGGGTCTCCCAAGAGGAAGCTGGCAGATGTGGAACACTTGCCTCATATCCAGCATTTAGTTTTAAACCAAGCCTGGTTTGCAAATTGCATGCATGGGAGACACTGTTTGACAGGAGTGGGGGCCAGCACTAGTTGCCCCCATACCTTTCACAGTAACCACCAGCTTACACTGCTACAACTGCACACCCAAAAATATGCCTTTACACACAAACATCCTTGCCCGCCCCCCAACTGCCCCCATAAATTCCTGTTCCCTCACTCCCCTCTGAACAGGAACTGTCATGAGCGAGCCAGCAGTAAATCACACCATGCAAGTTGGAATTAACTCTTGCTAGCCACAGTTTGTAAAGGAGTGTCAGGTCTAATGAGCACAGCAGCTCGTCTCCAGCGGTTCTTGCCCCCATGAAGCAGTTGCTGAGACTGGGGGTCCCCGCCTCCCCACAGATGCCTAAGTCCCCTCCTTGCCAGGGTTTGTCCCCCCCCCCAAGCGATCAGAAACTGCGCTTGCATGCAACCAACCTCACCTCCACCCTCTGCATGCCTCTTCTGGTTCTGGGAGACAAGGGTGGAGGGGAGTATGTTGCAGCAGGAGGGGGAGACACCTGTACCTCTTCACCAGCTGGACTCATCTCTGCCTCTTGGCCTCCCTCATTCCACTCTCCTGTTCAGCATCTGCCTCTGATTCTGCACTTCTCTCGGCCACAGACTCTCACAGCTCACTAAGCCATATTACCTCTTCAGCTTCTGACACTCTTCCCAGTCTTCTCCCTCCCACCCACTGTTGTCCCACCACCACTTCCTGGGCTCTGAGCCTTCTTCGCTTGGGGGGTTCCCCAGCTGGTGCCTCCCCCCATTCCTCTGCATCCAACCTGTCCAAGACAGCAATTGACTAGAGGCACTGCCTGGAGTGATCAAAGCCTTACCTGTTGGATGAAGAACACCAACAGGGGGAGCTGTTCTTGTTGCAGTTGCAGCAGAAGCGTTGGAGGGCAGCGGCTCATTTTTCTCCTCTGGCCACAGGGGACTCTCCTGGGATGCTTCTCCTGGAGAATCTTTTCCCCTGGAAGCCTCCTCTGTCACAAGGGCAGCTTCAGACTTCTGGCTTTCACGGCAAGACTCCTCCAGAAAGATATCTCCCTCCAAGTCCTCTGCTACAAAGACTCTGCTGAGTTGCTTCACTAGACAGTTTATGGTGTCTGGAAAGGAGGAAAATCACAGAACTGAGAATATGAGTTGTATGGTTTTTGTTTTAATTCCACCTATTTTGCTGTGCATCTTGCCTAGAGAATACTTTTTTTTAATGTGACTCATAAACCAAATAAATAAAAGTGAAATCTTATACCAGGAGAAACATATTCAAAAAACCTCCAGCAGGAACCACATGTTTTCACCTCTGAGTTTGAGGCAACACAAGAGCAGAGCCATCTTTGGCAAGATAATAAAAAAAAATAATAATAATATTTATATGATCTGAGGTGAAGCCAGAGTTCAGAATTTATAAATGGCTGATCCTACAATTACACCCCCGAGGCTTGGCCCCACTGATCCTTCGTGACCAGTTCCAGTCTGGCTGGCAGTTGGAGGTCCAGGCCACCCTCCAGAGACTGGGCTTTGCACCCCAAGCCCTCTTGGACCTGGACCTGGACCAAGCAAGATCCGAGGTCAGACAAAGAATTGTGTACTCTGAGAGACAGCTGGACTGCTTGAGGTCCCCTAATTTCATTATAGCAGAAAACGAGAAATACGTTGCTGCCCCGGCAGCGTATCTCTTCTCTCTTGAATCCAGAAATTCAAGAAGAGTCTTTACGCTTGCCCGAAGCTCTGCGCTGCCCTCACCAGTTCTGCTAGGATCCTTCAGAAAGATCCCATACGATCAGAGACTCTGCTCCTGCTCACTGGGGGAAGTAGGTAGCCCCGAGCATCTATTCTTTAGATGCCCTTTTTACGACAAGGCCCGCAGAGACATCATTGCCCCCCTATTGGAGAGGTTAGCTGACCTTCCAGATAAGATCAAACTAAATGCCCTTTTACTAGGCAAAGATCAAAAGATAACCAGGATGCTAGCTAGATTCTGCACACAGATCTGCAGGCACAGTCTACCCTCCCAGAACAAACCAGTCAGCGGAGTACTGAACTTGGTGTTGGGCTGTGGGTAGCAGCTTTTCTGTTCAGGAATGGAATGAAGACCTTGTGCAGAAGCTGGGGAAAGGCAAGCTGGACCCTCCTCTTGGATATGTTTAGCCCCTTTAAAAATTTTAGACTGCTATATTCATTTTGAGTTTTAATTTCTTTTAGCTTTGTAAAGCACTTTTCAGATTTTAAATGCTGGTCTATGACCGTAATAAAATTTGATTTGATTTGAATAATAATAATAATAATAATAATAATAATAATAATAATATGTTGTTGTTAATACCCCAGCCACTCTGGACAGCTCCCAACAGAATTTAAAAACACAATAAAACATCAAACATTAAAAATTTCCCTAAAGAGCAGCCAACATTTCTCACCATGGTTCTTGGGAACCATTCTGCCGAGCGGCAGTTCTCAAGCCAGGAAAATGAAAGGTCCATTTCTCTGCACTGTGCTCATTAGGGTTATTGGGTATCACATCCCCACTTACCTGGCTCCACAGGTTTCATGGGAGTACGCGAGACACCAGGTGTTGGGGAACGAGGGTCGCAGCTAAGATTCTGGTTGTTGGGTACCAAGCCAACGTCCTTTGGATCGGAAAGGGGACTCACTTGCGGGGAGCTTTCCACCTAAGGGACAATGAATATGAGCATGGCTCAGCCTGTGTGAACTAAGATAGAGCAACAAATAACAGGGAGGGGGTGGGGAAAGAGGAAGGGACAACAGGCTAAGCCTCTTTAGAGAGGCGTTGAAAGACGGGCATCAAGGTCTCCCTGTACCTCTATGGGAGTTCTCAGGATCCCAGCTGTAGGTGATCGTGGATCGCTAACGTGTTGCAGGTGCTTATTCAGCAGAGGCTTGCAGGTGGGTGTTGCTGGAGAGCTCTCGGAAGCCCCCATGACAGCAGGCAGCGGACACAGCAACTCCTCAGAGCAATTCTTCTGCTGACCAAGACTTCTGTAGATAGAAGAGGCACTCAACATGTTGAGTTACAATCCAGGAAAAGGGTGACCAGCAGCATAATATTCTAAATCAAAGGCTACCCTCAGTTTAAAAAGGCCTGCTACCTCAAAGCATTGCAGGATGAAGAAAGCATAGGAGAAGCCATAATGAAATCCTGGCACCGTCTCCCTTAAGGGGTTTCTAGATTACCAGCCAGAAGGGCCTTTTTTCAGCTGGAACTCACTGGAACTCAGTTCTGGCACCTCTCAGGTGGGTGCCATTGGCATTATAAGAGAATAAGGGAAGCGTTCATGGTGGGTTCCTGCACCTCTTTTTCTGGAAAAATAGCACTGCCAGCCAGCATAAATCAAGGGGGAAATACTGAGGAAGATATTAGCATTCCCATAACATCCAGTGGAAACCTCTCAAATTCCATATAGCTCTCACTGAAGGGGTAGCAGCACCTCAGACTGCAGGTGGAGGGGGCTCACATGACTGAACACTCCTTAATATAATTCACCATATGTTATCACCAGTAGTCTCTTTTTTTTTTGGCCACAGCAATTCGAAGCAACTCAGAATATTTTAAGCCCCAAACACATACATTACATTAAAACCAGCACTACTATATATATATAATAATAATAATAATAATAATAATAATAATAATTTATTATTTGTACCCCGCCCATCTGACCAGGTCCCCCCAGCCACTCTGGGCGGCCTCCAACAAACACTAAAATACATTAAAATATTACAGATTAAAAACTTCCCTAAACAGGGCTGCCTTCAGGTATTTCCTAAATGTTATGTAGTTGTTGATTGCTTTGACCTCTGATGGGAGGGCGTTCCACAGGGCGGGCGCCACTACCGAGAAGGCCCTCTGCCTGGTTCCCTGTAGCTTTGCTTCTCGCAGTGAGGGAACTGCCAGAAGGCCCTCGGCGCTGGATCTCAGTGTCCGGGCTGAACGGTGGGGGTGGAGACGCTCCTTCAGGTATACAGGACCGAGGCCGTTTAGGCCGTATATACATACACACAAAATATAATTTAATGCTATTAATTTTTTTAAATGATTCCCCTCCAATATGTTTTAGCTGTTCTTGCTATTATTATTTAGTAAATTTTTATGTTGCCCTTCATCGGAAAATCCCAGGGCAGTTCACAACATAATTGAACAATATGAGAACACATCATACACAGTAAGAACCCCACTCCCGCAACAACATTTAAAAGGACATATAATGTTAATCTGCTAAAGTCCACCTTAAAAGTCCTTGTCAGGGAAAAAGGCGTGGTATAAATGATAGTGATGATGATGATGATGATAATAAATCTTGCACGTAGAAGGCAAGTTGTCAGGGGAAAGTGGGTCTTCTCCGTTAGCTGCTAGCTTTCTCTGTGCAGGGACCTCTGCGGACCCGAGTCCTAGCTAAGCTCGCTAAGTCCATAAC
Source organism: Darevskia mixta (assembly GCA_034641385.1). NCBI lineage: Eukaryota > Metazoa > Chordata > Lepidosauria > Squamata > Lacertidae > Darevskia > Darevskia mixta. Next base: position 2,181,164 of record JAWWNH010000017.1, on the reverse strand, counting down.
CACCTTCCCCGTGGGGTCCCTTCTTCCCACCACCCGAGTTACGTCCCCACTATATGCGACTCACTTGCTTTCGCCCGTCCGACGAGCCGAGGGCCAACTCGGGTGGCTGCAATTCGAATCTCCCGCCTTCCCCCCCACAGCCTACCAGCGGCGCCACGCTGCAGCCCTGAATGGATTAAGCTCCCGTCACTCAACTCGCAGCGCTCCTCGGAGCTGCTCTAGGTGACGTCAATCCCGTTTTCTCCCTTCCTTCTCCCCACCCTCTTTTCTTTTTAACTGGAAAGTTGAAAGCGTGCCCCTCCTATAGTGGCCTTCTATTGGTGGAGTGTTTGTCAATCAATTATAAGACAGGGCGGGCCACAGAGCCGACGCTATTTTATTGGCTAATTCGGGCAAATACAAAAGCCCACCACCCAATAGCACACCTCGAAGTCTAATATTATTGGGGTGGAGTTTTAAAAAACGAAACCGAACGTTTCCATTTGTCGGCAGGGACACCTAGTATATTAATTGGATCAGGAGGATGTCCGTTTAGAACTAAACCGCTGATAGGCGGGGAAAGGTAGATGAGGAGGACGAACCAAACAAAGCACCGCGCGTCCTATCGTTCGTCTTCGTGCCTGTCCTCATTGGCTAGTGGAGCCTGGGGTATGTCGCTCTCCGATTGGTAGGACCGTGCTGTGGGAGGAGTCGGAAAAAGCAGCTGTCATGGCGGAGCTGAGTGAAGCGCTACTCTCTGTACTGCCATCCATCCGGGTGCCCAAGGCCGGAGATCGCGTCCATAAGGATGAGTGCGCCTTCTCCTTCGACACTCCGGTAAGCTCCCGTACGAAAGCGCCGGGTGCCGGAGGGAGCCCCCGTTGTCGCCGCAGACTCCGGCCGCCCAGGCTCTGGGAGTGGGGTGGGGGGAGGAGGTTAGCGTACCCGGGCGCAAGGTACCATGGGACTTGTATTTTTCCCAGGGCGTGATGTCCCTTTCGACTCTGCTGCCAGGGAGCCGAAAGAGCACTACAGGTCCCAGCAGGCTCTGCGGCCCAGTCACCTTTTTCTTTTTTCAGTTTCTTGAAATACGCTTGGCTTACTGGGGATTGTAGTTCTGCGGGAGCCGCCGCGTTCCTCTTGACTTAGGCCCGCGCCTTGCCTGCGGGCGCCCCACCCCGCCGCTTTCCTGGCCGCGGCCGCTCCCCTTATCCCGTTGACAGGCCGCCTCAGCCGTTTTAAAGAGACACAAGGCCGGGCCGCTTCAAATCAGAGGGAGCGCGCGGCATGCTGGGAGCTGTAGTTCTCGCGCCCAGCTGCCGGCTGTACGGCTGCGCTTCGCCGGACTACTGAAGTCTCTGGAACTATCGGGGCGGGGCAGGGCATGCTGGGAAGCGGAGTCCCTCTTATCTGTGTGCTTGGCGGCGGCGACCCCCCCAAAAAACTGCAAATCCCGAAGTCCTTTGGGGCGGAGAGAAAGGGCAACGTCAGGCCTCTCAATTTCGAATCGCACGTGTGCTGCATCACTGGCTCTGCAGCCACACCTTTTGCATGGGATTGATGCGACAAGGTCCTGAGCCTCTGGTTAGACCTCACAAGACATCAGAGGTCATCATCTATTTGTTTGTTTGCTTGTTTATTTGTTTATTTTGTTTTCTTTTCATAGTTTTTTAAAATATAGTTTGATTGATTTCCATTATACAACAACCACACACACAATTTATACTAAGCTGGGATCGTTCAGTCGGTAGAGCACGAGGTTCTTAAATCTCAGGGTTGCGGGTTTGAGCACCACATTGGGCAAAATATTCCCGCATCACAGGGGGCTAGACTAGAAGATGACCCTCATGGCCCCTTCCAGCTCTACGATTCTGTTATTTTTATTTTTTATTTATTAAATTTGTATACTGCCCTTCATCTAAAGATCTCAGGGTGATTCACAGCCTAAAAATATAGACTAAGAACACAAAATAAATAATAAAAACAAGAACGAAACAAACATCCCTGTCCAAACACGTTTAAAAGGACATAGAGTGTTGATCAATCAAAGATCTGGTTGAAGAGGAACATTTTCGTCTGGTGTCTAAAGATGTATAATGAAGGCACCAGACGAACCTTCTATGATTCTATGTAACAACAATTTTAAAAAATCTCTTAAGTAGTTTATATAAAAATGATTTAAAAAAATAACTGCATTCAATGTAATTTCCTAAGAAATAGATATAAACTGAACACAACAGTATATCACAGATAAAGCTGAGCAGTGTACAAAACAAAAATTAAGAGTCATGGAGAGTCTTGGTAAACGTGTATGTTTGGTGCTCTGAGGTCATTACTGCCTCCATCTCACAGATTGGCTAAAGGTGGGCATTCCAGAGGGTGGGAACAGTTACAGAGATGGCTTGCTTTCATGTTGGCACCAACTGGCAATCCGCTGGTCATGGAACGACCAGGAGTGTCTCCTTGAAAGATCAACTTGGGCATATGGGCTGGCCACTGTGAGAACAGTGTGCTAGACTAGATGGGCCAGAAGAATGAGTCTCTTCTAAACAACAGGAGAGTAGCCTTCTTTTTCTTAGCTCCCCACAAACCTCTACAAATGGGTAGGAAGGGATTGTTTGAGGCACTTGACCAGGGCTGTTTGGTTGCAATAATTGGCAGCTTTGGGGACCCTGTCTGACAGGTTCTCATTTGCATTATCACATTCCAGGCCTCTCCAAACATAGGTTGTTTCTACTAGCTGGGGAAATAATAATAATAATTTCCCAGCAACAGTGTGTTACAGTTTGAGTCTTGTGAAAATACAACATTCCTGTGACACAAATTCTGGGGAGACATAATGAATCCCTCACAACAAACATGATCAGAAAAAGTGCATTTGAGACTAGCTGGTAGTCATCAGGAAAGGCCCTGTGTCATCAAGAGGATGGCTGTAGAGTGATTTTTGACACTGACAGGGTGATGTCTGTCATTTGGCACGTTGTTCGCATTCACCAGTACAGAACTAACGCCACACATATTGTCAAGATAGGGATAAGCGTTTAGATCTCACAAAATCTGTCTCGAGCAGTTGGTTTCAAGGCCTCCTTATCTGTAATTTGGAATCTAGGTGACAATGGTCAATACCCACATGCTATACTGTTTTAAAGCACCATGCATCTTGATGGGATTATATTAAATAAAAATCTGTATTCTTTCAGAAACAGGTGCTGTTGTCTGCTATGTTTGAGTTTAACACTACTTTAAATTTCAAACCCAGAAAGGACTTGAATGCCATATTTCTACTGTTGCCCATTACAATCTTGCACATGGATCCAAATTTCCTGAAAATGATATGCAGCAGTACTGTCCGTAGGTAGATTTGGAATCAAACATCCTCTAATAAAAAGACTGATCTGCTTTTAAGAATTAATGGAAACAAAATATTCGATCTCAGAATAGGGATGCTTCGCCACACACTCTTCAAACCATGTTCTACCTTGCAGGGAAGAGTTTGAGAAACAGCAGCTACCTGAGATTTATCCAGCTTTGGGTGTTTTCATGGTGCCTAATACAAATTGCTATTGGAGGATGTGTTCAGGAAATCTAGCGCTGTGCCTGTTACTCGGTTCACTGTTATAACTGTCAGAATTATCCAATTAATTTAAAACCAACTTTTACAAGTTGTGAAAAATCCTGCATATAATTTCTAAGCAACAGAAGTTGATTAGGATTTATTGTGATAACCAGATTTTCATACACTAATCCCCCAGCCTTTAAAATTCTATCAGTTATATTTTATTTTCTGCACAATCAGAATGAATTTCTGGAACCAAAATATTTTTTTCTGTGCAGCCTGAGCAGGAGCAGTCACCATTAAGAAAAAAAGAGGTAGGAATAGGACTATATATGTGGACTGTCCCTGAATCAAGGGGCTTTTCTTCTTTAAGCTCTCAAAAGTTCTTAACCTAGCTCAAGGTTGCCTTCTGAACTAGCCAGATGTTTAAATCATAATCGCATTCAGTCCATCATTTAAAAGATAAGACTTAAGCGCTGTCTTGCCCCCAAATAGCAACTAGACTTTCTGTTTTGGTGACTGCAACCTTGGTTTAAGGATCCATTTGGCGCCCAGCTTATATATCTGAATTTTTAACCCTGGATACGCGCCCAGTCAGCGGGGATGAAAGGGGAGAGCACTGGTTGTTCACTGAGATGAAAATTGCACTGCTTCCTGGACAGTTAAAGCAGCCTAGACCACAGGAGGGAGGAGGCTTGCAGTCCAGTGTCTGCCTAAGGAGGGTGGTTATTGGCAGCAGGTCAGATGTTTGAGGGTGGAGCACAGCTGCATAAGGAGCCAGACAGCAACTATTACTCAGCAAGCAGAAACCAGGAATATAGGAGTAGATTGGCAACTGCTTAGCCTGAAAGAGAGTCTGGTAAGGCTCTTCTCCAAAGATCAGCTTCATCTCTTCTCCCTTCCCTGCTGCTCTTTATCTGCCTGCCACATTCCCGGGAGCAAAGATGCCCAGGAGGCTGGCTCATCTTGAGCGAGTGTCTGTCCATGCTGGGATTTGTGGAATTGGAAGAAAAATGGGTCGATAACCGATCTGCCTTGAATAGCATCCTTAACCTCTGCGCAGAAAGCCGGTCCATGAAATAAATTTTTAAAAAAATTGCAAATATAACCAGGGGGAGGGGGAGGATAGAAAAATCATAGGCTAACAGTAACAACAAAAATATTACATCATTCGTAACTTAAATGAATAGATAGATATATGCAGTTCATATGTCCAAATAGGCATCTAGACAAGACTGACGATTGTAAGCCATCCCTGAGCATTATAGGTAAAGGGACTCCTGACCATTAGGTCCAGTCGTGACCGACTCTGGGGTTGCGGTGCTCATCTCACTTTATTGGTCAAGGGAGCCGGCGTACAGCTTCCGGGTCATGTGGCCAGCATGACTAAGCCGCTTCTGGTGAACCAGAGCAGCGCACGGAAACGGCATTTACCTTTCCGCCGGAGTGGTACCTATTTATCTACTTGCACTTCGATGTGCTTTCGAACTGCTAGGTTGGCAGGAGCAGGGACCAAGCAACGGGAGCTCACCCCGTCACGGGGATTCGAACCGCCAGCCTTTTGATCGGCAAGCCCTAGGCTCTATGGTTTAACCCACAGCACCATCGAGTTGCACAGGGGTAAAAGGCAATGCAGAAGAACACCTTCTCTTTCTCAATCTTCATAGTTATGCTTTACTCAAAACTTCAAGCCTTTTCCTTGGGTCTTTGATGTCTCAGGAAGTGTTTAAAAATAATAATAAATAACAAGTATCAAATCACTCCATGAATCTATAGCATGCTCACATTTAGGCACTAAACCAGACCATAGCTAAGCATGAACTTAGGAGTATGTGGATACTCGCAGCCAAAGTCACAGCTGCTTTGCTCTCCCTCAGTTCTGCTGCTGCTGAGCTACCCAGATCGAAGCCATGGTTTGGCTTAGTTTTAAGTGTTAAGCTGAGCTCGTGGTTTGTCTTGCTCCACACAAACCACGAGCTGCAGCCAAGGTATGTTATTGACTAACTGCTGGTGGTTTGTCTGAGGGATACAGACATAACACTAAGCCAAACCATGACTTAGCTACTGGTAACGGATAATTCAGCAGCAGAAGGACCAGAGGCGGAACAAAAGCGGCTGCGATTTTTCCTCTGAATACATTTGTGTGTTCACACTTTGATATGATTTCTTTTATATGAACTTGACCTTCAAATACTGTGTGTGTGGTTCTGGCTCGTCTGTCTCCAAAACATCATTGGCTGGGTAGGCTACGGAAAATGATAACTGAAAGATAGATCAGGGAGGAAGCAGCCTCACACCCCGTGACAAGCGAAAATGCCTCAAACCTGGAAATCCTACAATTTCATTGTATTGTATTTGTTGTTGTTCAGTCGTTCAGTCGTGTCCGACTCTTCGTGACCCCATGGACCAGAGCACGCCAGGCACGCCTATCCTTCACTGCCTCTCGCAGTTTGGCCAAACTCATGTTAGTAGCTTCGAGAACACTGTCCAACCATCTCATCATCTGTCGTCCCCTTCTCCTTGTGCCCTCAACCTTTCCCAACATCAGGGTCTTTTCTAGGGAGTCTTCTCTTCTCATGTGGTGGCCAAAGTACTGGAGCCTCAACTTCAGGATCTGTCCTTCTAGTGAGCACGCAGGGCTGATTTCTTTAAGGATGGATAGGTTTGATCTTCTTGCAGTCCATGGGACTCTCGAGTCTCCTCCAGCACCATAATTCAAAAGCATCAATTCTTCGGCGATCGGCCTTCTTTATGGTCCAGCTCTCACTTCCGTACATTACTACTGGGAAGACCATAGCTTTAACTATACGGACCTTTGTCGGCAAGGTGATGTCTTTGCTTTTTAAGATGCTGTCTAGGTTTGTCATTGCTTTTCTCCCAAGAAGCAGGCGTCTTCTAATTTCGTGACCGCTGTCACCCTCTGAAATGATAATGGAACGCAAGAAAATGTATTTGTACAATTACAATAAAGAAATATTAATATTAATATTAAAGACAAAACGTGATGTTGACCTCTCATTTGAACCACTTCAGTTTGAATGGCTTGAATGATGTTCCACTTCAAATCTCCCATGCACATATCAAGCTGGTATGTTGGCACAATGGTTTCAGTCTAGCCTTCTCACTGGCACACTTAATTGTGCAGGCTTTTAATTTAAACCGGGGGTGGGGGGTGGGGGGGAGGACGGACATGCAAACATTTAACTTCCCCGCTTGCAGAATCTGGTCCACTCCAGTGCGGACTGTGCAGCTGGATTTGGTTTTCAAATCCAGTTTGTAGACTGGGCTGCCTTTAGGCCCCAATTATGAAGAGTGCAGAAAAACAACAACACAGAATGTAGTGTTGGGTGTAGAACTCAGCTTCCTGAAGATTGCACAGATGTGCTTGGAAGTTGTGTGGCAAAGAGCCTCGAATCTTTAAGAAATTGTTAGAAACGAGAAATTTGCAGATGGAATAGATTTGGATAACTTAGGCTGCGGCCTTTTAGCTTTTGGGGACATAGAATCTTTGTGATATTGTTGTTTTTTTAAAAAAAAGTTGGATTACTCATGGCGCTGCAGACTCATCAACCCCCCTCAACCCTCATACCTGTTGAAAGTCCTCATATTTCTATTCTACAGGAGTCTGATGGAGGCTTATATATTTGCATGAACACATTCCTGGGCTTTGGAAAGCAATATGTGGGGAAGCACTATGAGAAAACAGGTCAGCGAGTTTATCTACATCTTAAGAAGACACGCAAGTTGGTAAGAATAGCTGGTTTTTTCCTACCTTATGCGCTTGAACTGCTTGAGCTGAGAAAGTGGGGTTCACGTGTTTTAACTTTCTGAGCAGGGGAAGAAATTCCAGGTCCCAGTGGGTACTGCCTTGTGGGCTATGGCCCAGTCTTTGGGATGGCTTCCTAACTACCCCCCTCTTGACTCTGCTCCAGAAAGAAGAAGATACCAACTCCAGCTCTGGAGATCCTCCTAGGAAGAAACCAACGCGTCTAGCTATTGGTAAGCAACTATCCCTGCTCCTCTCTGGTACCCTGAGGATGAAGTCCTTGCATATCTTTGGGCTACAGTTTTCCTAGTAGTAAAGACTGCAGGAAAGCTGATATTTCCCATTCCCTTTTCGATCATACATGTCCTAAGCTGGGGGGGGGGGGTGTCCAATGATGTGGAGTTTGGTGTTTGGTTCAGACTTCTGCTTCCTGGTCTCATCATATTGTCTCTTGCACCTCTCATTTGCTGCTGTTATGCTTCTCTTTTGGCAGGCGTGGAAGGTGGGTTTGACATCCCGGAGGAGAAATATGAATATGATGAATATGTCAAAATAGTCATTTTACCAGAGCACTTGGATATTCCTCGAGATGGACTGGAGGGTCTGCCAGATATGGTCAAGGACAGGGTAGGCTCTCTGTTTTATCGGGGGGGGGCGCACCTGGATCGTTTGTTGGGGGCAGAAGAAAGGCCAAGTACTGGGGCTTGGGGGTGGGGAAGTATAATAATAATAATAATAATAATAATAATTAATAATAATTTTTTTTTATTTGTACCCCGCCCATCTGGCCGGGTCTCCCCAGCAACTCTGGGCGGCCTCCAACAGACATTAAAATACATTAAAATATCACAAGTTAAAAATTTCCCTAAATAGGGCTGCCTTGAGGTATTTTCTGAATGTCAGATAGTTGTTTATATTTTTTACCTCTGCTGGGAGGGTGTTCCACAGGGCGGGCGCCACTACCGAGAAGGCCCTCTGCCTGGTTCCCTGTAGCTTTGCTTCTCGCAGTAAGGGAACCACCAGAAGGCCCTCGGCGCTGGATCTCAGTGTCCGGGCTGAACGGTGGGGGTGGAGACGCTCCTTCAGGTATACAGGACCGAGGCCGTTTAGGGCTTTAAAGGTCAGCACCAACACTTTGAATTGTGTTCGGAAACGTACTAGGTGTATCTAGTATCTAGGTGCCTTGGCAGAACGCTGCCTGCAGGTGCAATGTAGGTGGGTGGGTTAGGAGACTGTGGAAGGCTGACCCTCCCCTCTTGGCCATTCAGATTTCCAGTGCAATTGAAGCGATTCTGACAGCAGACTCTGCCTCACGGAAGCAGGAGGTGCAGGCCTGGGATGGGGAAGTTCGGCGTGTGTCAAGACACGCCTTCTCACTGCAGCAGCTCCCGAATGCTGTGCGTATCCCTCCTTGGTGAGTCTGATTGCAAAGTCTCGGCATAATAATTCAATAAGAATATTTTTTTTCTTTATACCCCGCCGATTTGGCTGGGTTTCCCCAGCTACTCTGGGTGGCCCCCAACAGAATATTAAGAACACGTTAAAACATCAAACATTAAAAACTTCCCTAAACAGGGTTGCCTTCAGATGTCTCCTAAAAGTTAGATACAGTGGTCCCTCGACTTACAAAGTACTTGACATCCGTATTTTTTGACTTACGAATGAAAAAAAGTGGCCGCATGCCTACAAATTTTTCGACATCCGAATGGAAATCGTTGCCGGTTTAGATGCGGTTTCCTCGACTTACGAATTTTAGATGCGGTTTTTTCGACTTACGAATTTTCCGAATATTTTTCTCCCAATGCATTCCTATGGGAAATCGACTTACGAATTTTTTCGACCTACGAATGTCCATTCGGAACGGATTAAATTCGTAAGTCGAGGGACCACTGTAATTGTTTATTTCCTTGACATCTGAAGGGAGGGAGTTCCACAGGGCAGGCACCACTACCAAGAAGGCCCTCTGCCTGGTTCCCTGTACCCTCACTTCTCGCAGTGAGGGAGCCGCCAGAAGGCCCTCGGAGCTGGACCTCAGTGTCCGGGCTGAACAATGGGGGTGGAGATGCTCCTTCAGGTATACAGGACCGAGGCCGTTTAGGGCTTTAAAGGTCAGCACCAACACTTTGAATTGTGCTCGGAAACGTACTGGGAGCCAATGTAGGTCTTTCAGGACCGGTGTTATTTGGTCTCAGCAGCCACTCCCAGTCACCAGTCTAGCTGCCACATTCTGGATTAATTGCAGTTTCCGGGTCACCTTCAAAGGTAGCCCCACGTAGAGTGCATTGCAGTAGTCCAAGCGGGAGATAACTAGAGCATGCAGCACTCTGGCGAGACAGTCTGCGGGCAGGTAGAGTCTCAGCCGGCTTACCAGGTGGAGCTGGTAGACAGCTGCCCTGAATGCAGAATTGACCTGTGCCTCCATGGACAGCTGTGAGTCGAAAATGACTCCCAGGCTGCTCATATTTCTCCATCCCTCTGCTGAGTCCCGTAGCGGGAGGAAGGGCAGAGCTCCTTTGACGCTTGCCAAGTCTTCCCACCTGCTCTCACCTGAGGCCCTTCGCCCCTTCTCTGCAGTCACTCACGTTTAGGATGCAAGCCTGCAAGTTCTCCAGGAAGGAGACACTTACATGTGTGCCTATGCCCGGGCTTGCATGTACATGGCTGCCTGCCTGCCTGCCTGCTTCCTGGTGGGCTGAAAGTCACAGTGGCTGAGAAAAGTCGCTTATCCCCCACTTGTTTCCATTGCCAGTGGCTGGAAGTGCAGCAAGTGCGACATGCGCGAGAACCTGTGGCTCAACATGACCGATGGCTCCATCTTGTGTGGGCGACGCTACTTTGACGGCAGCGGGGGCAACAACCACGCAGTGGAACATTACCGGGAAACGGGTTACCCGTTGGCCGTGAAGCTGGGAACAATCACTCCTGATGGAGCTGGTGAGCAAAGCGTCTAGCTGAGGCTGCAGCCAGTCTCTGTCCTGACAATGTGGGAATGCTAAGGATAGTAGGAAAGGATGTATTGAATAAGTATTATCCTTCCCTCACTCACATTAGTGAAGTGATGTAGCAGAGCAAATTCCCCTCAATATAGCTGGAAGCTAGTTCGCAGATTCGTTTGAATCTCTTATTTAAGATTATTTCCTGGTGTCCCATTTGGCCCCTCTTAAAATAACAACAACAAGAACTACAACAACAACAACAACAACTTTTTATTTGTACCCCGCCCTCCCCGGCTGGAGCCGGGCTCAGAGCGGCTAGCATCATATAAATAATACAATATGCATAAAAACATAAGACACAAGAGTCTTTCTGAGTAAAGTAACAAAAAGTTTACTCACATTTGAGTTCACGATTTGGTCCCTGAAAGGCAGGCTTTACTTAGTATTTACACAAACAGAGAGTGAGTTCATCTCGTATGGAGACTGAACTCATGTGCTGCTGGCTGAGAGCCAGCAGACAGCAGAATTCCATTAATAGAACAAAATGGCAGCAGGAGAACCGCATGGCAGCAAAAGAACAGTAAGCAAGAGAGCAAGCGAAGCAAGACAACAGAGAAAATGGCTGCATGACGGCTCTTTTATGGAGTCAGCCCATCTCCCAGGTCACATGCAGGGGGAGGACGCTCCAGACCAATGGAACAGAAAGTTACACTGACTGGATGTCCCCCTGGCTGTGCCCACTCTAGGGAAATAAGGAATGTTGCATTTGACTGTACCAATGGATTACATCCCACAGACAAGACAGGTGCTGGAACGGTTTTTGCCTCCTACTTTGGAGTCTGTGGCCACGGACAGATTCGTTTGTTTGTGCTCTTGCTATGAAGCAGTTACAGTCATAGGGGTCTGCAAGAAGCCTTTGCTGCATGGGCCCAAGGACAGTTTGGGTTGGAGCTGGCCCCTCTCTTCCCCACCAACTTGAAGGGAGCATTGCTTTTCTTGCACATGTCGACATTCTTCCAGGATTGGGAGGCTTGCTAGGGCAGTTGGCTTGCTACGTATCCTAGAAGCCTGCCTTGCTCCACCAGGAATGACCACATGTTCTTGGGGCAGGGGAGTCAGAAATTAGTTTTGCTACACACCCTTGCATGCAAAGACAGGCTCTGGCAGACTGAGCAGATGAGACTAATAGTCGGTCCAATGGTCAAGAAGTCTGTTTCTGCACATGCTGTAGACAGAGGGGAGTGAGGGGCAGATCGGGATCATCAACCTAGGAAGGTAGCCCCTCTAGAAGAAGGAAAACTCTGGACCTAAACCTCCACTGCCTTGCAGGATCTCTGCTGTTATCGAACATACAGGTGAAACTCGAAAAATTAGAATATCGTGGAAAAGTCCATTTATGTAAGCAACTGTTTTCATTAGCTACTGGAGTTTAATATATGAGATAGACTCATGACATGCCAAGCGAGAGATGTCAAGCCTTTGTTTGTTATAATTGTGATGATTATGGCATACAGCTGATGAAAACCCCAAAGTTGAAATTGTTAAGTTGGGGTTCTCATCAGCTGTACGCCATAATAATCACCAATTATAACAAACTAGTAAATTAAGCCTGTTAAGAAAAACAGGCGCTAGAAAGCTCTCTCTCTCTCTCACACTCATATACCCCTCCCCCCCCACTTACCAGACCTCCACAAACAGTTTGGCTCTGTCTCCCTCCCTCTCCCTCCCCTCCCACACACACAGTGCCGGCCAACCGCCCCTTCCCGCGCGTCGCCTCATTCTGCGCGCAGCAGTAGCTGCCGCAGTTCGCGTCTCCCTCCCATCGCGGGCGGGCGGGCGGCGGCGGAGGCGGAGCAGCCCCTGTCCCGGGCGGAGGGAGCGTCTTGGAGCAGCCGACGCCACAGCAGCAGCCGCGCCGGCCAACCGCCCCTTCCCGTGAGTGTGTGCTCGCGCCTCCCTTTCTGTTGCTCTTTTTCTCTCTCTCCCCTCCCCTCCTCCCTCCTCTTGTTGCTTTCCCTCCTCCTCCCCCCCCCCATTGCGGCTTCTGGCCCCGGAGCAGGAGGAGGCAGGAAGAGCGGACTGGCAGCGGCGAAGCAGCAGTGCGTGGGGAGCAGCCGGCATTGCGGCTTCTGGTTCGGAGGCTCGCGAAGCGCAAGCGCTTCGCTCGCGCTGCACTCCAACCAATCAGGCTCCTCCTCCTCTCTGCGTCCTCCAATCCGTGTGTCACAGGAACGCACGCGCACTTGCGAATTCCTGTGACACACGGAAAGTACGTACGGACACAGGCTCTTTATTATATAGGATAAAGGCTTGACATATCTCACTTGGCATGTCATGAGTCTATCTCATATATTAGTTTCACCTTTTAAGTTGAATTACTGAAACAAATGACCCTTTCTACGATATTCTAATTTTTCGAGTTTCACCTGTAGGTGCTTCACAGTTAATGAGAGACATATATTTTGCACATCTGGAAAGCCTGTCTCTTTGCCCACATTTTGTAGGAAGGAGAGATTTTGGACATACAGTCATACCTTGGTTGTCGAACGGAATCCGTTCCCGAAGTCCGTTCGACTTCCGAAAACGTTTGACAACCAAGGCGCGGCTTCTGATTGGCTGCAGGAGCTTCCTGCACTCAATTGGAAGGCGCGTTGGATGTTCGGCTTCCAAAAAAGGTTCGCAAACCGGAACACTCACTTCCGGGTTTGTGGCGTTTGGGAGCCAAAATGGACAAGTACCAACGCGTTTTGACAACCAAGATACAACTGTACCTTGGTTTTGCAAGGCCTTCAAGAGCCAGATCAGCGTACTTAAACAACTGAGTCTGTCCAGCTGGCAGACCTTCTCGACCATGAGCTGGGAGCATATTTTGACATGCAACCCATCCCTCCCATAATTATGGGTCGATAGTATTGGTATACCAATCCTGCCAAATTGGCGGAAAAAAGATATATTAAAAATTTAAATATCATTTTTTGCATACAGCTTTCAAAAATGACACCCCCGCCCTGCATTACTCTTAAGTGCAGTCAAAGATAGTTCATCTTCTCTCCTGTATTAAAAAAATGCTAGAATTGCTGAAGACCAGATAGAGTTTATCTTGCTGGCTCAAGCAGCGTTCAGCCTGCCAGGCTGCCCCAGATGGTCACCCCTGCTCCTGAGGATTTCTGTAGGTGGAACAGCACAGAGTTGCACTTGGTAAAAAGTTGCTGGTTTTCCCCTCCCCTCCCCATGTTCCCTTTCTCCGTAGATGTCTATTCATATGATGAAGACGACATGGTTTTGGACCCTAACTTGGCTGAGCACCTGGCTCATTTTGGGATTGACATGCTCAAAATGCAGAAGGTGAGAAGGGGCGGTGGGAATGTTGCTTCCTGCCCTGGGGTTTTCATGGCCACTAGGGCTTGAGATTTTCACATGTGACACTAGGATAGGATATGGATTTGCCATTGGAGTAGCTCAAAGGCTTTCGAACAAATGGGAAGCGAGGGAGAGAGACTGCCTGTTACCAACTCCTAACGCCGGACTGTGGCCGGAATACCGTATTTTCCGGCGTACAAGGCGACTGGGGGGTATAAGACGACCCCCAGTTTTTCGAGTTAAAATATAGAGTTTGGGATATACTCTATATTTTAACTCAAAAAATGTCGAGCGGCACCGGAATCGCGTCTGTGGCTCCGCAGAAGCGATTTCTGGCGCTGTGGACATTTTGGACATGCGCAGAAGCGATTTCTGGTGCCACGCTGCCCATATCCAAAATGTCTGCAGCGCCAGAAATCGCTTCTGCGGAGCCACGGACGCGATTCCGGCGCTGCTCGACAAGTCCCCGCGCTGCGCTGCTGTATCCGGCGTACAAGACGACCCCCGATTTTGGAGCAGATTTTTCGGGGTTCAAAAGTCGTCTTGTACGCCGGAAAATACGGTAATTCTTCTGTCTTTGATTCAATGCTTTAGGAGTATAAATTCCAAGTAGCCCAGATGGAGAGTGGGGAGAGGGCCCTTAGAGTTCTTTGTAAGCTTTATTACATGCCGCCTTTGTTGTGACTTACTCCGTTCATTTTCCTTGGATCGACAACTCTTGGGGGGAGGGGCATTTTCTGAGCGTTTTGTGTGGTTCTTTCTTCCCAGACTGACAAGACGATGACAGAGCTAGAGATTGACATGAACCAGCGGATTGGTGAGTGGGAGCTGATCCAAGAGTCCGGGGTTCAGCTCAAGCCACTCTATGGCCCTGGCTACACAGGCATCTGTAACCTGGGAAACAGCTGCTATCTCAACTCAGTAGTGCAAGTGCTCTTCAGCATACCAGATTTCCAGCGGAAGTAAGTGACCTGGAGGAGGCCTCCATTGTGTCTGCAGCTGCAGCAAATTGTATTAAATCACTTCTGAGAGTGCAAACAGATATCGCCTGTAGCATAGCCATCTTAATACCTTCAGAGATGAGAGCATAGCATAGTATGGTGTGTCATTTTAGAGGGTGAAACACAATTTTTGCAAATTTCTTCAGTTGAAGGGTCTCAAAAATATGTTTTTGGGTGTGAGGAATTCAAAAATGCTATTATTTTTGTGATTAGGCAACATTTAGCTTGGTAAGTCTGCGTTTGATGAACAGGCACAAACGGCTTTTGGAAAACCAGAGAATTTTAATTTTGCTTTCTGAAAATGTCAGGCAATGCTAAATAAGAAGCAATAAAAATAATATCAATGTATAATCTAACGGCAAATACTTGCCAATCATTTTTAATGACTTCTTTGAAATTTTACACACATTTTACTTACCAAGCAAAAGTAAATTATATTGATTTAACCAAAATATATTTTGAATTCACAGGGTATGTTACAACTTTTTAACTCCCTTCATTTTTTGAATTTGAAAGTTGGGAAAAAAAAGCAAGAGATGTTTCCCTACCGCTCCAGGGCCTAGACATGTGCATTATTATTATTTTAACAAATTGAGGTTGAGATTATTTGAGCCCCCCCAAACCCTGAATCTTGCCAGCTCTGCTGTTATGAATTATGCAACCGTGGTTCACTGAACTTTTCTTTTTTTTTCTTCTTGCTTGCATTCTAGGTATGTAGACAAGCTAGAGAAAATATTCCAAAATGCTCCTGCTGATCCGACACAGGACTTCAACACCCAAGTGTATGTAATGCTCTAAAGGGCTCTTTCTGTCACGGACTGCATTCCCTCGGGGGTAGTCTGTGTCAGCGGCTCCTGCATGCTGCTAGCGGGGTACAGCCACCCCTTCTCTCTCTTTCTGCCACCCCTTCTCTCTCTTTCTTCCTCCCTCTGCCCAGCCAATGTACTGCCAGAGGAGAGTCAGATCTCTCTTGCCAGAGGTCTGAGCTGATGGATGGCAGAAGGCCTTCTCCCTCCTGACCCACATCCATTTCAGCTCCCCCCCCCATCACCTATGAAACTAGGCTGCTAGACCCCTGGGTACCAGTCTCTGCCCCAAAGGGACAGTGTTTGGGACTAGAGTGAGGGGTTTCTTTCCTCTCTTGCTACTGAACCTTGAGTGGCTGCTGATGCTCCTCTCCAGACAGGGCTACCATGTTGCCCTGACACAGTTTCTACAGACGAGTTTCGTTTATTTGGTGCAGAAATTTGAATCTGCTGGAGTGCTCTTGGAAAGCTGATTACTGCTAAGCAGCACTTGTTAATTTTTTTTTTAAAGCAAATTTAAAACGAATGTATTGTCGTTGATGCTTGCTGCTTTTTTCAGGTCATGCAAGTTCACTTGTAAATAGCTGTCAGATTCTCTTATTGGTTGTTCAATAGTAAGACCAAGCCATCTTGTCTTTAAGTCTCTTTATTTTGTGCAAAGGTATTTATAGTGCAGTTTATCATGTCTGCTCAGTCACTAGCAGAATCCGGAAGTGCCCCCCTTCTGTTTTGGCGCCAACACCAAAGCATCGGCATCCTGAATTGCCGCCTTCTCCTCCTACGTGAGATATGCGCCGGAACTGACGCCTCCCCCTCTGAGCGAGTCTGCTGGGTGGTGCCAGGTCTCTCAGCAACTCCCTGGACACCTGGCACTCCCTGGCTCCCAGCCACTAACTGCTCCTCCCCCGAAGAGGGGCTGCCAGATTCACTCAAAGATGAATGTCGTTAACACAGGCTGCGGGTCCCTGTATGCACTCAGAGCCGGACTGGCAGGGGTGGGCAGATCCCTGACAATAGCAGTTGGCCGTGCCTCTGTCAACCCAGTTCTCCATGTTTCCTTCGCTGCTGTTTCTCTAACGCTTCTCTCCTTTATCCTTTTCTTGTTCCTAGTTCCAATAGGTTAGATCAGCGATGTCCAACCGGTCGACCGCGATCGACAGGTGGATCCCCTGGTGACCGCGGTCGATCGCGGGCTCCTTATCGATCGTTGGATCTTTAAAAAGGAATAATGAAGGTCTCCGCCCACCCCCGCCCTCCTCGCTCTGTCCCTCTGATGCGTCTAATGGGCGTAGATTTTGTAGACATTATTGTTAGCGTTGTAGGTAATGGTGGGCGACTTATGTCATTCCTCTCCGAAAAAGCTCAACAACTCTGGTCTCTCCCCCCTAAAAAAAAGCTCTACAACTTTGACACCCCCCCCCAAAAAAACCAACTCCCCTTCCATACACCCACCCCATACACGCTCCTCCAATGACAATGGGTAGATTGCCAGTTTTTTAATACTGGGAGTAGATCGCAGTCTCTTGTGCCTGGGTTAGATTACTGGGACTGCCCTTTGGAGTTCAGGCCCTTCAGTTTGTCACAGTTCGGCAGTGAACAGAGTGTGTTCACTAAGCAAAAGCAGCGACAATTTGAGAAACATTCTGTGCCGATTGGGGTGCTGCCACATTTTGTAGAATTGTGAGGGCGTAGAAATCTAAGGATACAGCTAGATTGGTAAAGAAAAAGTGTTTTACAGTCATACCCCAGGTTGCGTACGCTCCGTGTTGCGTACGTTCGGGATGCGAACGCCGGCAACCTGGAAGTAGATTTTCGCTGTGCAGATGCTTCTGCGCATGTCTGCACGGCCCATGGATGCGCAGAAGCGTTCTGCGCAGTTCGCACATGCGCAGAAGCGCGAGATCACGCGCTCTCATGCATGCGCAAAAGCGCCGCCTGGATTGCACACTGTTTGGGGGCGAATGGCACCCCGGAACGAATTGAGTGCGCAACCCAGGGTACCACTGTATGTGTGTCGTATATGCATTATAACACTGTAGCACCAGACTTGGGAGTTCCATTTTTGCCAACTCGATTTCTCATACAAAGTTTAAAACACGTTTGCCTGAACCACTTCTTTGATGTGTCAAGACCAGGCATAGGCAAACTCGGCCCTCCAGATGTTTTGGGACTACAACTCCCATCATTCCTAGCTAACAGGACCAGTGGTCAGAGATGATGGGAATTGTAGTCTCAAAACATCTGGAAGGTCCGATTTTGCCTATGCCTGGTCTAGATGCAGCCTGTTAAAATGAAATCCAAGTTTTGGGGATTTTTAATTTTTTTTAAAAAAAAACTGGATTGTGTGAATTAGTTTTTGTTTCAGGTGTGGGGAATCTTTGTCCCGCCAGGTGTTGCTGAGCAACGAATTACATCTCCCCCAGCAAACATGGCCAATAGCCAAGGGTGATGGGATTTGTAGTCCAGCAACACCCAGTGGGCCAAAGGTATATCACACCTCTTCTTGAAAAGAAAAAGCTATCTGAAGTTGGCTTCAAGTTACAAGAAAGGAGATTCCAACTAAACATCAGGAAAAACATTCTGACCATTAAGAGCTGTTCAAACGCGGAACGGTCTCCCTTGGGAGGTTGCGGACTCTCCTTCCTTGGAGGTTTTGAAGCAGAGGTTGGATGGCCACCTGTCATGGATGCTTTAGCTGAGATTCCTGGACCTCAGAGTCCCTTCCAGCTCTTATTATTCCACAACCCAAGGAAAAGCTGGATGCCACTAATCCTGAGATCCCTATTCCTTGGAAAAGAAATAATAATAATAATAATAATAATAATAACAATAATTTATTTATACCCCGCCCTTCCCAGCCAAGACCGGGCTCAGAGCGGCTAACACCCATAAAAACCACGACAAACATACAAAACAATAAATTAAAATGCAAGTTAAAATACGATTTAAAATTTAAAGTGCAGCCTCATCTTTAAGTAGCCCACCAATCAGACAGGGTTAAACTAAAACCAACCCAAAGGCCAGGCGGAACAGCTCTGTCTTGCAGGCCCTGTGGAAAGATGCCAGATCCCGCAGGGCCCTCGTCTCTTCTGACAGACCGTTCCACCAGGTCGGGGCCAGTACTGAGAAGGCCCTGGCCCTAGTTGCGACCAGCCTAGCCTCCTTATGGCTCGGGACCTCCAACATGTTATTGTTTGAGGACCTTAAGGTCCTACACGGGGCATATCAGGAGAGGCGGTCCCTTAGGTATTGTGCTGTTTGCAGAATTCCTTGGACACGATTGACCTTGGGAGGCTCCCAAATCACTCCAACTATTGGAGCCCAAACACTGATCTTTTGTGTGAAGTGGGAGATACCCATCAAGATTTCGGCAGGCTACAAGGTTAAAACTCGCAAGGTCCTACTTCTGTCATCTGTGCCAGGGCTGATTAAATTTATCTGCTTTTCCAGAGCCAAGCTGGGCCATGGGTTACTCTCTGGGGAATATTCAAAGCCATCTGCTTCAGATGGAGAGCAGCAACCGGACCAGAAGGTAAGGTTTCGAAGCCCATTTGTCCCTGAGCTTGGAAGGAGGCTTCCTAAATCAGTTAAAAATTATTATTTTTTTTAAAAAAAATCAGGTTTTTAAAATTTAAATCGGATTTTTTGGATTTAAATCAGATTTTTTAAATAAAATGCTTTTGGAGGAAAAATACTTCTAAAGATCGTTTTCTGTTTAAGTTACATTATAGTCCAAAGGCTATTCATCAGTAAATAAGGATTTGTTTGTTTGTTTTTTTAAATTGTTTAACCACATCAGTTAACAAACATGGATACAAATGCTATAATGTTACTGTTTTAGTTAAATAAATTGTTTAAATTGTTATTAAGGAAATGATTATTTTTCTCCTTCCAATAAAGTACAGCGGGAAAGTTGTCCAAATATGAACGGTTTACTTATTAAACCTCACAATAATTTCATAATTATCTGTCTATGTATTTCTGATAGCATAACCAAATCAGTAATTTTTGATATAGCTGTAAAATCGACTCTGAAAATTTATTATTCCAAAAATGAAACCTTCATCTGGTTGTAAATATGAAGATTATATCAGGAAGAATGAGTCGTTCTGTAAAAAAAAATGATTTAAATCAAATCTTACTGACTAGTGATTTAAATCAAATCCACCCTGGTTACAGGTCTCTCCTGGTTGAAGCAAATGTCTCCTCTCCTTGCAGGGCATTCAAGATGGCATCGCACCGCGAATGTTTAAATCACTTGTTGGCAAAGGTCATCCAGAATTCTCTACCAATCGGCAACAAGATGCTCAGGAGTTCTTCCTGCACTTCATCAACATGGTGGAGGTAACAATTTCCGGGCTTTAGGAAATGGCTTCCCTCTTCTACTGGATAGAAATGGTAGGAGGGTACTTGGGCTGGTGACTAGGAGCTGTTTGGCAGGCCAGCAATGCGGCACTGAACGCTGCCACCAGAGGGAAAGAGGGAGAAGGCTGCTGACAGTATTGTCATTGAAGGGAGGAAATAGTTCCGTTGGTAGAGCACGAGGCTCTTAATCTTGGGGTCGTGAGTTCGAGACCCACGTTGGGCGAAAGATTGGACTAGATCAGGCATGTCCAACAGGTAGATCTACTGGTAGGTCACTGGGCGTCTGCGGTAGATCACTGGTAGATCATTGGTTCCCCCCAAAGAAGCTGAACAAACACTACACTACACCAGTGTGGTGTAGTGGTTAAGAGTGGTAGACTCGTAATCTGGGGAACCGGGTTCGCGTCTCCGCTCCTCCACATGCAGCTGCTGGGTGACCTTGGGCTAGTCACACTCTCTGAAGTCTCTCAGCCCCACTCACCTCACAGAGTGTTTGTTGTGGGAGAGGAAGGGAAAGGAGAATGTGAGCCGCTTTGAGACTCCTTTGGGTAGTGATAAAGCGGGATATCAAATCCAAACTCTTCTCTTCTTCTTCCTCTTCTTCTTCTTCTGAACAACTGTGGCTCCCATAAAAAAGCGTAACATTTTACCTCCTCCCTGAAAAAGCTCAACAACTTTGACCTGAACCCCCCAAAAGGGGGTAGATCACTGCCAGTTTTTAACTCTGTGAGTAGATCTCAGTCTCTTGGGAGTTGGCCACCCCTGGACTAGATGACCCTCATGGCCGCTTCCAACTCTACAATTCTGTGATCCCATATGGTCTGAGGATTGTTAATAGACAAGTGTGCCTGCTGTATGGTTCCCTTTCAAAATGGTCCAGGAAAAGTGCATCTTCAAAAGAGGTTACTGTAAATCGGAGCTGTCCTTGGAACTCTGACGGGTGTCAATCATCTGGCATCGTTGTGACATTAGGTAATTGCTAGGCTGGTGTTCCGCCTACCCTGCCAAAGTTGGTTCGGTGGAGGGGGGGGGAGAGGGGGAAACGAAGGGATCTGACCTGCCTGATGGATCCTGTTCCCCACTTCTGGGCTAGAATGATGAAACGCTTAGAAACAGACAGGGCTCAGTATAGTTTTCAAGCACAGAGTTCCGGTGAACCTGGGGCTCCTCGGTAAGAAGACCAACAATGACAGCCAAGCCTTCCTGAAAGACAGCTTGGCCTTTACTAACCTCCTCCCTACCATATTCAGCTGCAGAGGAATGTTGGGTGTGCCATTGGCTTAGGCCTGATATGCAGGGGGCTGGCTAGGCCCAAAAGCGTGCTTCTTCAATAGCCGAAGCAAGTGCTTTCCTGAAAATCTGGAAGCTTTTGGCGTAGGCCAGGGGTAGGCATAGGGGTTTGGCGTAGCCCTGGGGGCCGGATCTGGCCCAATCGCCTTCTCAATCCGGCCCGTGGACTGTCCGGGAATCAGCGTGTTTTTACATGAGTGGAATGTGTCCTTTTATTTAAAATGCATGTCTGGGTTATTTGTGGGGCATAGGAATTCGTTCATTCCCCCCCCCCAACATACAGTCCGGCCCCCCACATGGTCTGAGGGACGGTGAACTGGCCCACGGCTGAGAAAGGTTGCTGACCCCTGGCGTAGGCTTTTAAAGGAGAGGTGGACAGAGTAGCTTTTGCTTGTTTGGCTCCTTGCTCTTGGATCCTCTCCTCCAGTATGTATGCTGTCGCTGGGCCTAACGCCTCTCCTTTCTGTTCCCATATTTTCCTCCCTCAGAGGAACTGCCGTAGCTCCGAGAACCCCAACGATGTCTTCCGCTTCTTGGTGGAGGAGAAGCTCAAGTGCTTGGCCACGGAGAAAGTGAAATACACCCAGCGCGTCGATTACATCATGCAGCTGCCGGTGCCCATGGAGGCAGCACTGAACAAAGGTGGGGAGCTGTGATGTCACTGGTGTCTCCCCCCTCCGTCCTTTGCAGATCTTTCTTTCTGTGCTCAAAGTGCAAGAGTATTGCTCCCCTTTCCACCCCGAGCAAAGGTTACTCTACCACAGCGTTTCCCGAACTTGGGCCTCTAGCTGTTGTTGGACTACAACTCCCATCATCCCTAGCTAGCAGGACCAGTGGTCAGGGATGATGGGAACTGTAGTCCAAAAACAGCTGGAGACCCAAGTTTGAGAAACCCTGCTCTATCATTTCCCTGTGATTTTCATGAGGATAACGGCCAGCCAGTTCCCTTTTCCGCGCTCCACTCTGAAACTGGCCGAGCCTTGCTGTGAGATTCTAGTAACACTAAAACCCCGTTCATAGCAGCTGCCTCTGCCTCGCTCCACCTCTGCCCTATCAGTCATCTAGGGCAGTGTTCCCCAACCTTGGACCTCCAGCTGGTTTCGGACTACAATTCCCATCATCCCTGACCACTGGTCTTGCTAGCGAGGGATGATGGGAGTTGTAGTCCAAAAACAGCTGGAGGCCCAAGGTTGGGGAACACTGATCTAGGGTGCATGCACATCATGCACTAAGCATGGATTTAAGTGAGAGGATACTGCAGAGCTTTTCCTGTTGTTGTTAATAAAATTTGTATACCACCCTTCACCCGAATATCACAGGGCAGTTCGCAGCACAAAAACACAAAATAAGAATGCAAAATACTTAATAAAAGCAAAATCAAACCAAGAACTCCCCTGTTACCTTGCCCAGCCAAACAGATGTTGGTTGGGCAATAGAATTAAATACCACCAAGAAATCCAATAAAATCAGCTCAGTTGCATTCACTCAACTTTTCTGGGTAGAGGTCATCTATTATCATTTTTTATTATTTATTGAATTTATACACCGCCTTCTACCCGGAGGTCTCAGGGCAGTTCACAGAATAAAATCAAAATATAAAACCACAAAATACATAATCAAAATAAAAAACAACAACCCAATAACCCCCACCTCCCAAAAAAACCCCCACATTTTAAAAGGGCATAGGATCCTCACAACATTTAAAGTAAGTATTAGGGCAACCAAGGGAAATTTAGTTCCCAATGTGAACCAGAATTCAAACTGCAACAAATATAGATAATGAGTTTCATCTGGAGTTCTCCAGCAACCACACAATTTAACACCTTGCACAAGGAAGAGACATTTATGACTGGTTGGTAGCAGTTCTAATCATAATTAAGCAATCTATGTCCTTTTAAACTGTTTGGGGGGGGGAGTACTGTTTTCGTTTGTCACTATGGTATGTATTTTTGGGTTTTTATATTGTAAACCACCCTGTCATCCACGGATGAAGGGCGGTATAGGAATTTTAATAAGAAGAAAGAAGATGTTGCCACTGGCATGGCAGCGGACACAGGGAATTATGTAATGGAAATTGCAGCTGGCCAGGCCAATTTCCAAGACCTATAGCCAAACCTAATGATAAATCCCTTGTGTGCTAGATCATGCTTCTTTTTGCTTTTTCCTGCAGATGAGTTGCTAGAATATGAAGAAAGAAAGCGGCAGGCGGAGGAGGAGAAGCAGCCGCTGCCCGAACTGGTCCGTGCCAAGGTGCCTTTCAGCTCCTGCCTAGAGGCCTATGGGGCCCCAGAGCAAGTAGATGACTTCTGGAGCACAGCCTTGCAGGCCAAGTCTGTGGCACTTAAGTGAGTTGGGGGAGCAGGGAAGCAGTGCTAGCAACTTTGATATTGGGTGTGTGCAAGGAAATAAAGTATTCTGTTACTCTGGTTTTTTAAAACAACAACCACCTTTCTGAGGATCGCATTTGTGTCAACTTAGTACAGTCACACCTTGGAAGTCGAACGGAATCCATTCCGGAAGTCCGTTTGACTTCCCGAACATTTGGAAACCAAAGTGCAACTTCCGATTGGCTGCAGGAAGCTCCTGCAGCCAATCGGAAGCCGCATTGAATGTTCCAAAAATAGTTCGCAAACCAGAACACTCAATTACGGGTTTGCGGCGTTCGGGAGCCAAAACGTTCAAGAACTAAGCTGTTTGAAAACCAAGGTGCGACTGTATTAGTGCCATTGTGGAGTTGTTTCCTGTTGCCGTGAAGCTTTTGTGTCATTCCAGTGATCTTCCCAAGGAACTGGACCCTACCAAATTTCAGACAGGCTCCCTAAAACAGGACCCCTTTTCCACTTGTAGGAAAACGCTACGTGTGGCAGAGGAGCACCAGCTGGGCAGGCACCAGGCTCTTGCAGACAGGCCTGGTTGGCAGACGTTGGGCACAGTTTGAAGGAATGGCTGGAGACATTAGTGGCTTTGACAAACAATGCATATTAAAAGATCTGAGAAACAAAACTGCACCACCGAACCAGAGCTGATGAGGCCCAGAGCAGGCTTCCTCAAACTCGGCCCTCCAGATGTTTTGAGACTACAATTCCCATCAATAGGGTTGCCAGGTGTCCACTATTTGAGCAGACAGTCTGCTTTTTTCACATTATGTTCACTATTTTTTTCCACAAAATAGTGGACATTTTTTTTATTCAAAAGCTTTATGATGAAATGGTACGTAATCTAAAGCTGTACAGTCTAAGAGAATAAGGATAGGAGAATCGCGTTTTGTCTTTTTTTTTTCATAAGTAAGAATGAGACAAAGATCGAATATCCATTGAACTTGATTCTCCGAAAAAATTATTAATCATACTCAATTGTTTCACAAGACATTTAAAAAATGGGGGGGGGGGGAGGCGCCTCTTGCCGGAGTTCTGCCCCGCCTGTTCCTGACTCGCGGGGAGAACAAAAGGGAGAGGCGCGAAAGAAAAAGACGCCTCTTCCTGTTCCTGACGCGCAGGAGCAGCAGCAAACCAGCTACCGGTAGAGGCGCGGGGGGGGGGGGAAGGCGGGCTTGGAGGAGACTTGCCCGACGACCTGAGGGAGAGAGATCCTTGCCCCAAGGATCGCCTCCCTAATACAGGAACGGTAAGATGGAACCCCTGTTGGGAACTTGGGTAGCTTTGCCCCAAGGATCCCTAAGAAGCAAGCATAGAAACATAGAATTGTAGAGTTGTTGGAAGGGACCATGAGGATCATCTAGTCCAACCCCCCTGCAATGCAGGAATCGAACCCATGGGGTTTTGAATTTTAAGTAAAGTTTTGAAGTGATTATTTTAATATGTGTTAAAATGTTTGTAAGAAAATATATAATTTAATTTAATTTAAACCCCCCCCCCCCCGCTTGTCCGCTATTTTTTGGAAGCAGACCTGGCAACCCTACCCATCAACCCTGACCACTGGTCCTGCTAGCTAGGGATCATGGGAGTTGTAGGCCAAAAACTTCTGGAGGGCCGGGTTTGTAGAAGCCTGGCCCAGAGAGTGGGACCTTGAGCTGAACTGGGAGACCT
Organism: Darevskia mixta; assembly: GCA_034641385.1. Taxonomy (NCBI): domain Eukaryota; kingdom Metazoa; phylum Chordata; class Lepidosauria; order Squamata; family Lacertidae; genus Darevskia; species Darevskia mixta. The sequence goes on along the minus strand of JAWWNH010000017.1, from coordinate 2,156,059 downwards.
AGGTGCTAGAAACCTGGAGATATTCTCCTCACCTGCAGATCTTCCATGAGCTGTTGGTGCTTCTTCCACACCTCAAAAGGTTGGGTTGGGTCTGCCGTCCTCCCACTGCCCACAGGATTTGTGAGGAAACAGAAACCTGCCTCTCAATTTGTGCACCGATTGTTCCTTCTGCCCCAGGTGGGAAAGTGAGAGGGGCTCTTTATTGCCTTTCCTTAGCCAAGCAATTACCTAGGACGGTACGCCCTGCACAGCTTCCTGACTGGGAGGGAATAGCTCAAATCATATTTGGATATCCCTCGTATCCAAAGTTAACTCCAGCCCCTTGGCAAATTCCGTACCCTGGAATAATTTGGGGAGGAGGGGAAGACTGAGCAACAACAGCCTCCTTAGCCAGAGAAGGGGCTGCAATCACACAGGTGCAGCTGCCTGTGAAGAGGATCTGCTTCATCCTGCTTCCCCTCAGTCCATTTCCTCCTCGTTTTGCTAGCTAGTGGATGGGGAAAACTACAGGGTTCTTCCATTTGGGAGGTTGCCAAGTGCCATGGCCTGATGTTCTGCCAGCATGTCTCCCTTGTCTACAACCAGAAACTGCCCATCTGTTATTCATTGTAATTTGTGACAATGAATGGACTGATTCAGTCAGTATATGAGAGAGAGAACATCTCTCTCTCTCTCTCTCTCTCTCTCTCTCTCTCTCTCTCTCTCACACACACACACACACACACACACACACACACACAGTGCATAACTGCTCACTCACTAAAACACACTTGGATTCTGAGCAAGCTTTGAATGAATAAAGATAGGAGAAACACATGCCAGGCACAGGGAGGAGACTGATTACCTACAATCTGCAAATCCATATCACAGAGGAATGGGATCTGGGTGGGACAACTTCTTCTTCTTTGGCGATCACTTGTAGCTGAGTAAGATTGTCTTCCATAAACACGGTTTTAACAATGAGTCCGTAAGTGACTGTGGAGGCCAATTCTGAATCCACACGTCCTTCCACAGTGGGGACATAGTTTTCCAGGTGGGAGTTGATCACGGTGAGAGTTTGCCAAGCATGCCTTCCTCTTAGCGCGTTTCTCCCTTTCGTCCTGAGTTCGAGTGTCTTCAAAGCCCATGACACCTTTGGTAAAGGCTGTTCTCCAACTAGAGCACTCGCAGGCCAGTGTTTCCCAGTTGTCAGGGTTTATACTACATTTATTTATTTTTAGATTTGCCTTGAGACAGTCTTTTGTTGACCACAGCATTACACTTTCCATTTTTAAGTTCGGAATAGAGTACAGTAGTTGCTTTGGAAGATGATCATCAGGCATCCGCACAACATGACTGGTCCAACAAAAAGTGTATGGAATAGGACTGAAAGTTTTAAAGGAACTGATAAGGAAGCTACAGCTGTATTTTGCTCAGAAACCTACAAACCTTTTTCCAATTCAGAAAGTACCGGCACAGGCAAAGGGTAAAGTTCTGTCTTTTTTTGTCCTGCCACTTGTGGAAGGAAGACCTATCACATTGTTGGATATCTTCGGCTCTAAAGTGTACAGTTGCCCCTTTGGAACTTGCTTGTTCTGTTAGCCTCGTTACTGGTGGCTTCCATTTTCCGGTTTCGTTTGGTATGAAACAATGCGCAGCCCTAGTAGAAGCAAGTTAAGCAAGTGTGTGCATGGTCCCTGCAGAAAGTGGGAAGCTTGCGAGAATCTAAGAAACTCTAAGCTCGCAACTGCTGCTCCATGTAGGAGTCTATATTGAGGTGTCTCCCTTCTCTCTTTGTTGGGTGTTGCTTAACTTTTTAAATAGTTTAAACTTCACTAGCTCTTCCTCTCATTTTTTAGGACAACCCGGTTTGCATCCTTCCCAGATTATCTAGTGATCCAGATCAAGAAGTTCACCTTTGGCCTAGACTGGGTGCCCAAAAAACTTGGTAAGAGGGCTATTCTTGGGTGTGTGTTTTTATACATTTTGTGTTTTCATCTTGTATTTTTATGCTGTGAACCGCCCTGAGATCTACGGATGAAAGGCGGTATACAAATGTAATAAATAAATAAAATGTTGAGAAACCACGGGTTGTCCAGGGTTGGGAGTGACGCCCCATAATTCCAGCATGGCAACTCTTGTCGCTGCACCAGATATTCCGTCCTCGTTGACAAGCGTAATGACAATGTTTAGCAAAGATATATGGTGTTTCCGACTGTTCAAAGTGCTTCAGCTCTCTGGTAATCCTTACAATATAGGCCACTATTATCTGCAATTGTAGATATGGGGGAGTGAAGGGGGGGGCACCACAGGATGTTAGGTTGCTTAAAGCTACCTGGTAGGTATAATAATAATAATAGCCGCCATCCATCCTCCAACCGCCTCCAGACACTCACACAGGTTTGTGGCTGTGGACTTCCTGGTTCGTGGTTTCTGCCACTACGCAACATCTGTTCTTAGGAGCATCTCCTTATCGGTGGCCTCGTTCTGTTAGCACGTCCATAGATTATGGCGTTTTCTTTCATTTTTTACGCTAGCCTTCTTGGTTTAGAAAATCAAATAGCAAGGTTGCAAGGACTCAGGCCAGGACGGCAAGAAACAATAATTTCTTCTATTTTTGTTATTACAAGTATGACACCAATTCCAGTTGCAATGATTTTTAACTCCAGGACAAGGCCCTGTTTCGTTTATTCTTCATCAGCTCTAGTTTCTTAGTTTCATAGTCAAAGTGTACCGAGTTTGTCTAACTTGCTGGCTCTGTTTGCAGCTTATAAGCTGCAAACAGAGCCAGCAAGTTAGACATACTCGGTACACTTTGACTATGAAACTAAGAAACTAGAGCTGATGAAGAATAAACGAAACTGGAATTGGTGTCATACTTGTAATAACAAAAAATAGAAGAAATTATTGTTTATTGCCGTCCTGGCCTGAGTCCTTGCAACCTTGCTATTTGATTTTCTGAATTCTCCAAGGACTCCTATTTCTTTATTGATTTCAACATAGCCTTCTTGGTTTAGCCAGTTTACTTTCCCCTTCGACGCAACCCCTGACACGATCCCCGTTGTGCTGCTTGCGTTGACAGATGTCTCCATCGAAATGCCAGATGAGCTGGACATCTCTGCACTCCAGGGGACAGGACTGCAGCCGGAGGAGGAGGAGATGCCCGACATAGCGCCTCCGCTGGTGACGCCAGATGAGCCCAAAGGTAGCCTGGGTTTCTATGGCAACGAGGACGACGACTCCTTCTGCTCCCCTCACTTCTCCTCTCCGACATGTTAGTGACTCTTCTCCTTTCCTCTCTTCCTTGAGCCTCTCACTCACTCACTCGCTCCCCCCTCCCTCTCTCTCCTTGTGTCCTGTCACCTGTGTCAGTGCCTTTCCTTCTCCTTGCTCAGTCTGTCTTCCTGTCAGCTCTTCTGTCAAATTGCTGGCTGCCTGACTCTGCACCACCTTACACTACATCTCAGGATCCGCTGCTGAATCATGGGGGCTTCAGGGATGAAACTGTAAAGTCGGAATCTTATAGGGGGTGTTTCTAGAGAATCACTCCCCCCTCCTTTCTTTTCTTTTTCTAGCCAGAGGCAGTCACTCAAATCTTTGTCTGAGGCATGTCTGTTTCAGAGCTGTGTTTTCCTGTCACATCTTCTTTCCCATCCAATGAGACCTGTGGTGCCCTGGAGGTTCCTGAACCCTTCCTCAAGCTGAGACCTTGAATACCACCATGAAATTAGCAGAGTGAAATGTTATGGCAATGGACGGGGCATAGTGCATCTTTAGGCCTTGTTCAGAAGAGGTATTCCAGAGAAACAACCCTCTGCGATTCCGTTTCTTGTCAAAGGGCACTTGCCCATCCTCTGCTAGTAGTCATCGTCACATGCAGCAGTTACATTTCCTTTAGAGAAGACCTGTGCAACTGTGGCCCACCAAACTGAACGCAGCTCGCCAGCTATAAAGTGTAGCCTACCAGCAGCTTGAGGGACGCGGGCAGTGCTGTGGTCTAAACCACTGAGCCTCTTGGGCTTGCCGATCAGAAGGTGAGCTCCTGTTGCTCTGTCCCAGCTCCTGCCAACCTAGCAGTTCGAAAGCACGCCAGTGCAAGTAGATAAATAGGTACGGCTGTGGCGGGAAGGTAAACGGCGTTTCCGTGCACTGCTCTGGTTTCGGTGTTCCATCGCGCCAGAAGCGGCTTAGTCATGCTGGCCACATGACCCGGAAAAACTGTCTGCGGACAAATGCCAGCTCCCTCGGCCTGTAAAGCGAGATGAGCGCCGCAACCCCAGAGTCGTCTGTGACTGGACTTAACGGTCAGGGGTCCTTTACCTTTACCAGCAGCTTGACGGCCCTCCCAGTCATCATAATTCCTCTGGCTCTTTCAGAACTCAGTGGCGAAAGGCTCCACTGTTGTCTGCCTGAACCCTCCACATGAAGGTAGGGCAACTACCAAAGTCTCCACAGACTGCTCTCAGGATCAGGTTCGTGAAATGTCAAAGAAACCGTAGTCGGTCAAGGCCGAAACCCACCTAGTAGGGTATTCCCCATTTCCTGTTCCTTAAATACTTTTGTTGTGGTGTTGTTGTTGTGGCGATGGCGAGAACAGGAGACTGATGGAGCCGCTTGCTAGTAGGCTGCCATAGGTAAAGGTAAAGGGACCCCTGACCATTTGGTCCAGTCATGACCGACTCTGGGGTTGCGGCGCTCATCTCGCTTTATTGGCCGAGGGAGCCGGCGTACAGCTTCCAGGTCATGTGGCCAGCATGACTAAGCCGCTTCTGGCAAACCAGAGCAGCGCACAGAAACGCCGTTTACCTTCCCGCTGGAGCGGTTCCTACCGTGTTTCTCATAATATAAGACATACCTAAAATATAAGGCATAGCAGGATTTTCAAGGGGTCGCAAAATATAAGGCATACCCCGAAAATAAGACGTACCGGGTACTGGTAGTGAGATCGGGTACCTGGTGCAGAGCTGTCAGCCCTCCCGTTTTTGGCGGGAAACCCTCGTATTCTAAGCCTTTTCCCGCTGCTCTCCCTGAAAATTTATATCCCTTGAAATTCTCGGGTTAAAGAAAACAGCTCCTCTCCCTCTCCCCCTTCGGCTCTTTGCAGAGAAAAGCCCTGGAAGCGATATCCATTGCCGCTGAAGTTCCCCTCAGCCAGCGATCGTAGATAACAGAGATCGGAGATAGAGATAGCACAGATCTCCCCTGCGCTGAGGTTACGGTAGCTTGGTTGTGGGGGAAGGGAGCAGAGCCCGTCTTTTTGCTCCGTGTGCTCAACCCTCTTTGTTTACCTTGGATTAAGTAATTAGCATATCAAAGGAACAACAAGGCAAATACACTCTGTTTCTGTTCCAACAAGTTAAACTCCAGATTTCTTACTGCTGCAGCCCTGCATATAAGAGCAGCCAGCTTTGCAGCTTTAGTATATTATTTTATAATTTCATCATAATTTCCTTGTTCCCAATAAACCTTGCATTTTGGGATTTCTCCTTTGTGTTGTTATAAGAATTTTAAGGTGTTTCTCTGCAAGAAGGGAGGAGGTGAAAAAACCTTCCCATTTCCTCCAGAATTAAGTAATTACCATCTCTCTCCTGATCAAGTTTGCAGATGACACCAAATTGGGAGGGGGTGGCTAATACCCCAGAGGACAGGATCACACTTCAAAATGACCTTAGCAGATTAGAGAACTGGACCAAACCAAACAAGATGAAGTTTAACAGGGAGAAATATAAAGTACTACACTTGGGCAAAAAAAAAAATATGAAAGGCACAAATACAGGATGGGTGACACCTGGCTTGAGAGCAGTACATGTGAAAAGGATCTAGGAGTCTTGGTAGACCACAAACTTGACATGAGTCAACAGCAGCTAAAAAAGCCAATGCAATTCTGGGCTGCATCAATAGGAGTATAGCATCTAGATCAAGGGAAGTAATAGTACCACTGTATTCTGCTCTGGTCAGACCCCACCTGGAATACTGTGTCCAATTCTGGGCACCACAGTTCAAGAAGGATACTGACAAGCTGGAACGTGTCCAGAGGAGGGCAACCAAAATGGTCAAAGGCCTGGAAATGATGCCTTATGAGGAATGGCTTAGGGAGCTGAGTATGTTTAGCCTGGAGAAGAGAAGGTTAAGGGGTGATATGATAGCCATGTTCAAATATGTAAAAGGATGTCATAGAAGAGGGAGAAAAGTTTTCTGCTGCTCCAGAGAAGCGGACACGGAGCAATGGATTCAAACTACAAGAAAGAAGATTCCACCTAAACATTAGGAAGAACTTCCTGACAGTAAGAGCTGTTCGACAGTGGAATTTGCTGCCAATGAGTGTGGTGGAGTCTCCTTCTCCTTCGGGTTTGGAGAGTTATGATGATGTTCCAGAAGAAGACGACTTTATTATAATGGAATAAATGTAGATTGCTGTACCACACTTAATAAAAATAAGACATCCCCCAAAAATAAGCCATACTGTGTTTTTTGGAGGATAAAAAGATTATAAGACGGTGTCTTATTTTAGGAGAAACACGGTATTTATCTACTTGCACTTCTGGCCATGCTTTCGAACTGCTAGGTGGGCAGGAGCTGGGACCGACAACGGGAGCTCACCCCGTCGCAGGGATTCGAACTGCCGACCTTCTGATCAGCAAGCCCTAGGCTCTGTGGTTTAACCCACAGTAATAATAATAATAATAATAATAATAATAATAATAATAATTAATAATAACAATAACAACAACAATAATAATATTTATATGCCACCCATCTGACTGAATCGCCCCAGCCACTCTGGGCAGCATGTGGGTTTGGTGAGCCACCAGTTGCACATCCCTGTGAGGAAGGTATGGATGGGAATAGGGCTTGGTCTATCTTTAAAAAAATAATGATGATTTTTTTTGGGGGGGGGGACATACCACACATTAACCAAAAAGGAAGGAAACGAAGAAAAGAGACGCGTCACAATGCATATAGAATTGTCCCCCTAGTTATTACGAACACATATTGTTCAACAATAGTATCGTATTCATTACAGAGCATGGTGTTGTAAATCACGGTCATTGTTTGCCATCTCATCTCAGGCTTGGTCTGTCTTTGACTCTTTAAGAAATGTGCACAGAGCTGGGGAGGGGGTTATGCCTCTCCTAGCAACTGCTTGTTGCCGGGGCAGGGGTGGCCATTTCCACAGACCGCTGGATTCAGGCACGGCCTTGGCGAAGGTGCATAGTGTGTGCGAGAGAAAACCTGCAGACCGGAAGGCGGGGGCCTGATCCCGCGAAGGGCTTGGCCAGAAGTGGTGCTTTCCGGGGACTTCTAACCCTTTGCCCTCCCGTTGCAGCCCCCATGTTGGATGAGTCTGTGATTACTCAACTGGTGGAGATGGGTTTTCCGACGGACGCCTGCCGCAAAGCTGTGTATTACACTGGGAACAGTGGGGCTGAGGCGGCGATGAACTGGGTCATGTCCCACATGGATGATCCAGGTACGTCAGCAACGTAGGTCCCTGTTCTCAGGGCATTAAACTTTTCCTCCTGCTGGGATTAGGCCATGTTGGGAGGCAGGAAATTTTCATGGCTCCAACCTTTTCCCTTGTTCCTCTTTTCTCTAGATTTTGCAAATCCTCTGGTTCTTCCTGGATCCAGTGGACCAGGTTCCACCATCGCTTGTCCAGACCCTCCATCAGAAGACAGCGTGGCCACCATCGTCTCCATGGGCTTTTCCCGGGATCAGGCCATGAAAGCGCTAAGAGCTACGGTGGGTCGAGGGTGAAAGATGAGCAGAACGTTCCCCCTCTTCTGCTTCTCCTCTGCAGCATTGTGCCTGGAGCTGTACCCTTTGGGGGCAGGGGGGAAGAATTGGGTCAGCTCCTAGCTTGACTGTTTGCAATCCTCTCCTCCACAGAATAACAGCCTCGAGCGGGCTGTGGACTGGATCTTCAGCCATATTGACGACCTAGATGCAGAAGCTGCCATGGACATTTCGGAGGGGCGTTCGGCGGCCGAATCCATATCTGAATCTGTCCCTGTAGGGCCAAAAGTGCGTGATGGATCTGGAAGTGAGTCTGCAACCCTGGGGGAGTTTTGACTTTCGAGGGTTGGATAGTTTTGGTACCCTAGCGCTTTAGAACATCGTGGTCCACACTGTGGTTGTCTAGATCTCTGCCTCACCCATCAGTCTTAATCCCAAGCCCTGAAGCCCTTGTTTATTTCTCCCCAGCCCACTCCAATTTGGAGCTTGGCACCAAATTGAACTAGAGAATTTGCTCCCATAAGATACGGTGATAGTTGCTGTCTTAAAAACTGGGATTGGACAAGTCATGGCTATAAAAGGCTCATAGCCATATTGGAGAGGGTACCTGTGAATTCCTTATGCCAGCCAGCAAACAATGCAGGAAGGGTTATTGCCGTTGTTTCCGGGAAATAACTGTGTGGTTATGAATGGCAACTAGATGGGCACTGGCCAGAAAGGCTCTTCGGTCTTTATCTGAACCAATCTCTGGCACCTTCTTTAAGGGGACGGGAGTGTTTGAAGACAGACTTGGTGCTGTTCCAGATTCTCTCTCTCTCTCTTCTGTGTGTGTGTGTGTGTGTGTGTGTGTGCGCACACACACACACACACACACACACACAAACACATATACACAAATACATAACTGCATATACATATACACAAATACACAAATGCATATACATACATATACACGTATACACATATACACAAATGCATATACATACATACATATACACAAATGCATATATACATACATACATACATATACACGTATACACATATACACAAATGCATATACATACATACATATACACAAATACACAAATGCATATACATACATGCATATACACGTATACACATATACACAAATGCATATACATACATACATACATACATACATATACACAAATGCACATGCCATGGCCTGCCTCTCATCTGTACATGTCAATGAGGCTGTTCTTCAAGACAGTTCATCCGATCTCATAATGTACCAGATCCTGCATCGATTCCTGCATTGCAGAGGGTTGGACTAGATTACCCTCGGGGGTACCTTCCAGCTCTTCAGTTCTACAATTCTACGATCCTCTGGCAGTTTGAGGGTTAGCTATGCAGAGAGGGTAGCGAGCATCCTTGACTCTTCCCTTTCACTCTTTCAGAATACCAGCTTTTTGCCTTCATCAGCCACATGGGCACATCCACTATGTGTGGCCATTATGTCTGTCATATCAAGAAGGATAGCAGGTAAGGCGGAAACAAAGTACCTTGAGAGAGAGTGGGGGTGTGGGGAACAAGGAAGGATCCTGAAGGAGGGCAGCCAACTAGATTTGTATTACTTACAATCTAACCCTCAGAATTAAGCAAGGCAGTCCAAGCGGAAGTTAGAAACATGAATTTTCAGCAAGTTTGAAGTTTTTTGCTCCCGGTGCATATAAAAGGTACCCTGTAGGCATCTTGTTTTAATCAGTCAAGCACCGTGGAGGGAAACCACTAAGCCACAAGTACAATTCCTTGGTCTGCAATGAAATACGTGTTTGAATTTTGTAGGCAGTGAAGATACCCTGTACCTGCCTTGATCGGTCATTGCGGAAGGGCAGCTTGGCTACTGGAAGAGAAATTCTGCCCCAAAGCAATCCCGAGCCTGTAATAATGCCCATTACACCGGCATTTTGGAGGGGGGAAATAATAATTGTGCCCTATTGATACATTGTTTCACTTATATTTGGGGAGGGGGATAGTAGCTATATTGAATATCTTATTATCTCACCTCTTTGGCTGCTGAGATTTAAGCAAGGCATTTGATCTGTTCACTTCTAAGCCTTCTTTGCCACCATAAGGACTAGAAACTTGATTTCCTTTCATAAAGGAAAAGCAATAAATCCCTCTTCTCCCCTCCCCACCCCAGATGGGTGATCTACAACGACCAGAAAGTCTGCGCCTCTGAAAAGCCTCCCAAGGATCTTGGCTACATCTACTTCTACCAGCGAATCTCCAGCTAGGACCCTCTCCTGCCAGATGTGGAATAGGAGCCAGGCGATGGCAGGAGGAGGGGAAATGGCAGCGATGAATGCAACGAAGAGGGCCAACTCTCCACCCCTATGTGTCTGTGTGCCACTGCTGCAGCCCCAGGAGCAGTACCCCTCCTCGGGGAATCTGGAGTTTGCTGCCCCTCTGGACACTGGTGGGCGGGGGTGGGGGTGGGTTTGAACCTCTGTGTAAGAGCAAAAGGGGGGGGGGAATATATCTCACTGAACCCAGGCACCCAGGGGACACCTGTGCACAACATGTTTCCTCTTGATGTAACTATAACACGCTTGGACTATTTAGAAAGGGGTGGGGACAGGAGGGAGCACTTGGGTTACGTGTGGCTTTCTGTACCATATAAAGCGGCTCCCCCCACCCCCACCCCGGAATTGTGCTGGGGGAAACCTGGGCCGTAAAGTTAGCACCAGATCTTCATGTGCCCCTTATATGCCAAAACACAAAGGATCAAATAAAAACCTTGTACCCCCTTCCAGCAATCAGTCTTGTTCATAGTATTCATTTTTTTATTATACAGGTGAAACTCGAAAAATTTGAATATCGTGGAAAGGGTCATTTCTTTCAGTAATTCAACTTAAAAGGTGGAACTAATATATGAGATAGACTCATGACATGCAAAGCGAGATATGTCAAGCCTTTATTTGTTATAATTGTGATTATTATGGTGTACAAATGATGAGAACCCCAACTTAACAATTTCAACTTTGGGGTTTTCATCAGCTGCACGCCATAATCATCACAATTATAACAAATAAAGGCTTGACATATCTCGCTTTGCATGTCATGAGTCTATCTCATATATTAAACTCCAGTAGCTAATGAAAACAATTGCTTACATAAATGGACTTTTCCACGATATTCTAATTTTTCGAGTTTCACCTGTAGGCTGATCTCCGTTAGTTGGTCACAGCAAATGGTGTTTTGGTCCATGAACAAGCCTTACTGTATGCCCTGGGTTTGATGTAACAAAAGTCATCTTTTTATTTTATTTTATTTTGGAGGGAGTATTAATGGAAATGAGCATGTCTTCTAGGAAAAACTCACAAAAATCTACTCCATCTTCTAGTGGCTTTGCCTTGTTTTTCTGCTTGCTCCCTGAGCCATTGAATTATTTCATATGAGTGAAAGCAGACCTGGTGTCTTTGGAGTCAGATTTGGCCACGGGGTTGGTTTCTTGCTCACATGGCTTTCTGTGGCTTCTGCATTTGTCAGGCCAGGCCTCTGCCTCCCTCATGGGAGAATCGGTAAGGTACAGTTCATTTTCCCTTCTGCTACTAGGACTGCAAAATATCTGGTTTTCAACATTGCAATATATCACCAGCAAAACATAGTGATATATTGATATATCACAGTGTCTGAAATAAGGATGGAGCTACATAGAGGCATCGGCTGGCTTCACGTTTTTTCCTACATTGTGATTTTTGCATAGCACACATTTCAAACCGGTTTTGGACAATACATTGGATCTATCGCCCACCCTACCCAAAACGTTTTGGCACCTGAGGCAGCCCCCCAAATGGTGGCCCCCCTCCCTTTCAATGAAGAAGGGAGTGAGGGAAGATCTACATCAGAAACAAGGTGGGGTGTGTGTGTGTGTGTGTGTGTGTGTGTGTGTGTGGAGTTTGGCATTGAAATCTGCTGCCCTACTGGATCCTGCCACCTGATGCGGTTGTCTCGCCTTGCCTCTCAGGTGGGCCGGCCCTGCCTGCCATGCTAAAGGAGTATTATATGAGAGAGACTTCTGCATGGTCACACTTGTTCATTTTGGGCTTGTGTTACAAAATTGAATTTTACTTTTAGGCACAGTCACAAGTTAGAAAGATGCCCGCTGTATTTAGTAGAACTTACACTGTAGTGTAAATGAATCTCAATAGGGACAAAGTGAAGGTTCTGCTATCTATTGCTGTCATGCAGGCCTTGTATCTAAAGTGCTCATCACTTGCTTCCAGGGCCTTGTTCCCTATAGAGTTGTATGAGCTCGTGGATCAATACAACTGCAGAGCACCCTGCGGGGTGGGGGTAATTCTCTGTAGTGGCATACAGAGGCCCTTGTCTACAGTATTCCCTGTGCCACCCCATTGTCTGGCTCTTATAGTTCAGCAGCCATATTATGACAGCCATTCGCTTAGTGTGAAAGGCAGAGGTTTGAAAGGACTTCCTACTCTTAAATAGTTTTAAGTAGTAAATTTAGGTGTCTGACTAGCAAAACGGGGGTTGCAGTTGGGGAGGCTTTCCCTCTATTTACTTATATAATAAATGCACTTTTGTGATTATAAATAGGGCCCTTGCATAAAACAAAATAGATTTCTCCCTATAGAGCAGATAAATGCAGGAGCTAATGCCACCTGAATTTTCTAAATGTTTGTACTCTGCTAAATGAACTTCTGCACCAATGCAATATACGGTAAATTCCAGAAAAAGCTGCAATTATGCAAACACAGCCCATTTCTTCCATTCTTTTTAGTTCCCCCAACTTCTATGCTGTTCTGCATCATCTGTTCTGCCTCGGCCCTGCGAAACCAGGGGTGGTAAGCTATGCAGGAGTGGGAACACTTTCCAATCACTGGAAATTCATGTAGTCGGATACCCTTCTGAGGTTTCAGCAGGCATTGCAAATGCATTCAGTCAGATGTTCACAGACATAAGCCCTAGAAATGTGCTCTCCCGCAACTGACCTGCTTTACTATGCTTCTAAAGCTACTCAGACTTACAGAGAAATAGTGTGGGCTGATCACCAAACTACTTTAACTGTGAAACCTGAATCCCTTTCTAAATGTCAAGGTATCTGCCAACTCATTGGTAGAACGGGCTCTATTATGCAACCCCATGTTTATGTTGGAGATGGGGATATTTGGGGAGAGCACTGATCTGATCTGGAAACGTTTTTCTTGTGGAAATTGTGTAGCTAGAATTGCAGGCTGTATGGAATGTTTTCATGACTACACAGGGGCAAGTGGCTCTTTATTGTGCTCCACATGTTGAGCAGGTGGGTGAAAGCTGCTCTATTTATTCCAGGTTTTTCTTTTGCAAGGCTGCTCTGGGCTGAGATCAAAATATGAAACGGTTGATATGCTGGGCCCTGTTCCACAAATTGCCACACACTTCTAGAAGCCACTGTTTTATGTAAGACATTAAAACAAAACATTGTGCTGCTGTGCATTATCTTAGCGGTATAGAAGAAGGGACAAGTTACAGAAAGCTGGGGTTGAGGAAAAGGGGTGTTGGCTGCTAGTTGGCAAAGGTGAACAGGTTCAAATACTGTAAGCCCTTACTAACGGGTGGCGCTGTGGGTTAAACCACAGAGCCTAGGGCTTGCCAATCAGAAGGTCGGCGGTACAAATCCCCGCGATTGAGTGAGCTCCCGTTGCTTGGTGCCTGCTCCTGCCAACCTAGCAGTTCAAAAGCACATCAAAGTACAAGTAGATCAATAGGTACTGCTGCAGCGGGAAGGTAAACGGCGTTTCCGTGCGCTGCTTTGGTTCGCCAGAAGCAGCTTAGTCATGCTGGCCACATAACCTGGAAGCTGTACGCCGGCTCCCTCGGCCAATAATGCCAGATGAGCGCTGCAACATCTTACCTGCACCGCCCCCCTAAGTTGGCACCCCTGATTACAGAAGACACAGATGCACTTTTAGAAACGTGAAGTACATTTGAAAAGTCTCTCTGCTTCTTACATCACCGCGGGGGAAAGAAATGCTGCCCGCCAGCCAACCAGCGCGCGCGCGCCCCCTCTCGCTTTCCGCTCCGCGCTCGCTCGCGGGTTCTATCGGAATATCAAAAGAAGCCGGCGGGGGAGGCGGAGCCTCGTGACGTCACCGGGGCCAGTGGGCGTGTCCCCTAGCGCCCCTATAAAGAGGCCGGGGAAACGGCTGCGCCGCCGCTGCGCTCTCTGACCTTCTAAGTTCTCCTTTGCATCCATCTAGGCGGGCGGCCCCGGGGCACCACCACCAACCACCACCGTCATCATGTCGCCCAGGAAATTCTTCGTCGGCGGGAACTGGAAAATGAATGGCGACAAGAAGAGCCTCGGGGAGCTCATCCAGACTATCAATGGCGCCAAGGTCCCTGCAGACACCGGTGAGCCTGGGGGTGCCCAGGTTGTGGGGGGGGGAGCCCCTAAGGGGCGCGATCGTGCGCGCGCTTCGCCTTAGTGGAGGGGAAGCCCCCGCGCACAGGTCTGCAGGCTCCCCGGAGGTGCTGGGAGGAGGCAAGCGGGGCCACCGGTTGCCACGTTTAGGCTCGGGAACCGGCCGGGGGGCGCACGCCCCGCCGAGCCCTGCCCGTCTCCTCTCTTGCGCCCCCTTCGCCATGAAGCGCTTCGGTCCTAGGGGAGCGCGAAGGATAATACACACCGATGAACTCGCGCAGGGGAGAAACAATGTCGAGATGCCTGCAGTTGCAGGGGGTTGGGCTAGATGGCCCCGGGGTTCCCTTCCAGCTCTAGGAGTCTGTGATTAACGCGCTTAAGGCTTATCCGCAGCGGCGCTAAAGGGATTGAGCATGAGAAAGGGGACCCGGTTAAGGAGGCCGGCCTGTTTTCCTGGCCCGCTCCATCCATCCATCCCCTTCCTGAGAGGGGGTCGTGGGGGCAGCTGGCTGCAGCGGTGCCTTTCATAGGGTCTCGAAAAAGGGCGGGGGAGGCGCCCGGATGCCTGGGTCCCTCCCTCACCCCCGCCGCGTGCTCGCCCGCACGTACTCAAGGGCTGCCTCTCCCGGCAGGCAAGCTGGCTTCCTTGTCTCTCTCTCCTTCGTTTATATAAAGCCTTGCCAGGAGGAAGGGAGCCGAAGAAGTCTCTGGGCCCCGGAAAGGAAGCTTGCTACATACTTTTTATTATTATTATTATTATTATTACTGCTTCTCTGTTTAACAGCTTTCCGGCCGGGCAGAGAAAATAGGCTTTTCTTGCTACATTCTTTCCTCGCCGGTTAATACCGCATTGCTGTACTATAAAAGAAAGAAAGAAATCCTCGGGTGGAACTTGTCGGCAGGCTCAAAAGGCCGAAGAAATACTGTGGTGGGGAGTTCCGAGGGTGCTGTTCAACTTAAGTCTGGTTCAGAGTAGAGCTGTTGAAATTAATAGAGTCATGGGTGGGTTTTCCAGGGAGGCCAGCATAGAACAGCCGAGGCCTAAGCACAAGCTTAGAGCGAAGCTAATTGCTTTAATGCAAAGAGGACTAAAATACAAGTCGATTTCATATTACTAGTAAACGTGTCAAGTGCTGGCGAGTTTGTACTGATAGTTGTGAGATGAGCAGATTTACTCCTTGCAGAGCAGTTGGCTGCACGTTTTTGCCTTCTCTTAATGATTTCCTTTTGAGAAAAATGAAAGGTTAAAAATCTTAGAATACCCTTGAAGGAGCTTCCTCTCTCCCTACAGTCTACTGTACTAGGGCAACTAGGCCCACTATTAGTCACAGCTCAGCCCAGTCAACGGAAATCCCTGCGTTCAGAGAGATCCTGCCTGCTAGTCACATGGCACAGAGTACTTTGGGTGCTGTGTTCATGACCACCCACCCTACATTTAACTGGTGGCTAGCAGTGGATGAGAAGCCGGGAAATAATCTGACCAGCCCTCACATGGTCCATGTAGCGAGAGGGAAAGGGGACGCAGTTGAGGCCTGCTTGGCTGCAGAATTCTTTGTCTGAATGGGGCTGGCACGATGCCCAGTTCTCGGGCAGTGAGGCTAGCTAGCCCGTCTGCCTCTCTTGGTTTTGGTTGGCATGGTTGTGCCAGCGGGAGACACTGCTTGCAGCATGGACTCCTTGCTTGCCAGCGATGGGGGCAAAGGTACGCCTGGGCCAAAATTTGGCTGGCAGATCCTATTCGCTGGCCCTCTCGGGTTAGAAAAGGGCAAGGTGGCGGTATCCTGAAGAAATGTCAAAGGGTCTGGAGGAGAGGGTTCCTAAATATAGGTGGCAGCACAGCTGCCTAAAAATACCAGCTACTGTACTTGGAGTTGGGAAACTTTATCTCTGTAGCTTGCTAAAGGTCAGGAAATAGGCCTTCAGATAAACTACATGGGGGGGGGGGAAGGTAGATCTACTCAATTGCCCCAGATATTCTGTCTCCTCTATATTATACGGCCTTCTCAGGATTTGAGCAGATCTGAGTTACCTCCCTCTGTTGGAGGAGATGCCACTGCAGTGTCCCACATGCAGACTGCGTCGTGGAATTGGAGAGTTGGATGGGACCCTGAGGATCATCTAGTCCAACCCCCTGCAATGCAGGAATATGCAACTGCCCCATACAGGGATCAAACCTGCAACCTTGGTGCTATCAGTACCGGGCTCCAACAAACTGAGCCATCCAGTTGTTGCTTTCTCTTACCCGTTATTTGCCAACTGGCTAAGCAAGGCTTCTAGCCATAGAACATTTTGTAAAAACATCCAGGATTATGTTGCTAGGTAAACACTAGGCTGCCCACACCCCAAAAGCCCCTTGTCTCAATAAATATTGTAGCAGTTCTTAAGATTATTGGTTATAGGGAATAGGTTTGCCCTTTAACCCATGGAGTCAGCTTTCAAGTTTCTGACCTTTGCAGCACCCACAGCTCCGCCCCACACACTTATTAGGTTTCCCTCCATTTTTATAACCTCTTCTATATCTATGAACATATGAGACTGCTTTGTCCTGAGCCAGGCCACTTGTCTGTCTAGTCCTATTTTGCTACCTATTTTGACCAGCAGTGGCTACCCAGGATCCTGTGCAGAAAAAAGGCTTTCCCCACCCCAATAAGATCTTTTTAACTTGCAAGTGTTCTACCCCTGAGATACCTCCCCCCCCCACACACAGAAACTCCTTTGGACCCCCCATTTCTAGGGAAACCTAGGCTCTTTCTTCCCCTTGCTGTGCACTTGTTTTCTCTTTAGTTTCCTCACCACCACCCCAAACGCAACCCCCCCCCTGGAACTTTTACTTCTCTAGCAGCCCCCACCCCAAGTCTTGCAATTGCCTATTCTGATTCTCACATCAAACCTTTCCCCAGACTCCACAAAATCACTATGCAAATGCCATTCCAACTTCTCCTTCTCTTTTTAAAAAAACAATTTGCCCATGTCGCCATCCATTTTCCTTCAGGTAAACGCGGGTGGCGCTGTGGGTTAAACCACAGAGCCTAGGGCTTGCCAATCAGAAGGTTGGCGGTTCAAATCCCCGTGATGGGGTGAGCTCCCGTTGCTTGGTCCCTGCTCCTGCCAACCTAGCAGTTCGAAAGCACGTCAAAGTGCAAGTAGATAAATAGGTACCGCTCCGGTGGGAAGGTAAACAGCGTTTCCGTGTGCTGCTCTGGTTCGCCAGAAGCGGCTTTGTCATGCTGGACACATGACCTGGAAGCTGTACGCAGGCTCCCTCGGCCAGTAAAGCGAGATGAGCGCCACAACCCCAGAGTCGGTCACGACTGGACCTAATGGTCAGGGGTCCCTTTACCCTTTACCTTAACACCTTCAACCAAATCTCCCCCTTCGCCTCATTTCAGCCAAATCCTTTCTCTTCCCCACCCCCACTTTCCACAGGCCAATTGTCCTACACTCTGGTGTGTTTTCAGGTCTGCTTTTAGAAACGATAGCTTAAACCCTCCAAATTAGACAATTGTTCAAATGCTGCTCGGTATGATAAAGCCCCTTTGAGACAATAAAATCACTTTTGATTAAATTGTGTTCTTCCTGTTAACTCTTGGAGTGCTGAATTCTGAGGTGCAGGTTTGCATGTGAGATGTGCAGCCTGGCATGCAAGCAGCACACTTAATAATGGCCAAAGGTGTCCTGTGGGGCTTGTGCTTAGTGCTGTGGAGGCCTCAGGGTGCCATAATAATAATAATAATAATAATAATAATAATAATAATAATAATAATAATAATTTATTATTTATACCCCGCCCATCTGGCCGGGTCTCCCCAGCCACTCTGGGCGGCTTCCAACAAACATCAGGAGAGAGGGCCACAGCGTTTGAAACAGGGTGGATTTATTTAAATCAAATTGATTTAAATCACGATTTAGGCAACAAGACTCATTCTTGCTGGTATAATCTTAATATTTACAACAAGATGAAGGTTTCATTTTTGGAATAATAAATTTTCAGAGTAGTTTTTACAGTTATATCAAAAATTACTGATTTGGTTATACTATTAGAAATACACAGACAGATAATTATGAAATTATGGTGAGGTTTAATAAGTTAACTGTTTATATTTGGACAACTTTTCTGCTGTACTTTATTGGAAGGAGAAAAATAATCATTTCCTTAATAACAATTTAAACAATTTATCTAACTAAAACAATAACATTATAGCATATGTATCCATTTTTTGTTAACTGATATAGTTAAAACAATGAAAACAACAACTTATGACTGAGTTTTAGCATACATGGAAAACTTAAATCCTTATTTCCTGATGAATAGCTTTTGGACTATAATGTAACTTAAATAGAAAACTATCTTTAGAAGTATTTTTTTCTCCAAAAGCATTTTATTTAAAAAATATGATTTAATTTTTTAAAAAATACAATTTTTATTTTTTAAAAAATCATTGATTTTTATCCACCCTGGTTTGAAATTATCCAGGCACATTTTGCATCTGACTTTAAACCAAGTGAAGATGCTTGGGCGCCAGGATGACGCCTGACACCTCCACCATCTGGAGGTGCGTGCCTGGGGATCCTTGGATCTGGACTGTTTCCACACACTAATACCCCATCCTCTAGTGGTATTATCAGTTATATTTTATCTGCATAGAATGAATTTCTCGAGCCAATTTGCTTTTTCTGTGCAGCCAGAGCAGCAGCAGTCACGATTAAGAAAAAGTGGTCGGAATAGGCCAATATACATGTGGACTGTCCTCGATCAAGTGACTCTTCTTCTTATAAGTTCTTAACCTAGCTCACAATTGTCATCTGAACTAGCCAGACGTTTAACAGAGAATCAATCGCAGTCAGTCCATCCTTTGAAAAATAATAATAAGAAGAAGAGTTTGGATTTGATATCCCGCTTTATCACTACCCAAAGGAGTCTCAAAGCGGCTCACATTCTCCTTTCCCTTCCTCCCCCACAACAAACACTCTGAGGTGAGTGGGGCTGAGAGACTTCAGAGAAGTGTGACTAGCCCAAGGTCACCCAGCAGCTACATGTGGAGGAGAGGAGACGTGAACCCGGTTCACCAGATTACAAGTCTTCAGCTCTTAACCACTACACCACACTGGCTCTCTGACACCACACTGACTATTGTCTTGCCGCAAAAATATCAACTAGACATTCCGTTTTGGCAACTGCGACCTTGCTTTTAAAGAACCATTTGGTGCCTAGCTTATATATCTGAGTTTCTAACACTGGAGAAGGGGAGATTGGTGGTGGAAGGGGGAAGGGTTATTTACCCACAGTTGCCCTCTAAACCTCACAGCACGACCAGCAGAGTTGACCCACAAGTGTCTTGTGTCCAGCACCCGAAGAGTAAGTTGGCCTTGGGGTGGGAACAATCTGCAGCCGAGAGACTCTTTGGGTTGCCTGCTTCATCCTAGATGCTCTATGCTCTTCTCTCTCTCGTCCCCAGAGGTCGTTTGTGGTGCCCCCGCCATCTACCTCGACTTTGCCCGCCAGAAGCTCGATGCCAAGATCGGTGTGGCCGCCCAGAATTGTTACAAGGTGTCTAAGGGAGCTTTCACAGGAGAGATCAGGTTAGTTTGCTGGGGGCCGGGGGCCACAAAGAACTGGCATTACTTTAAAGGTAAAGGGACCCCTGACCATTAGGTCCAGTCATGACCTACTCTGGGGTTGCGGTGCTCATCTCGCTTTATTGGCCGAGGGAGTCTGCGAACAGCTTCCGGGTCATGTGGCCAGCATGACTAAGCCGCTTCTGGCGAACCAGAGCAGCGCACGGAAACGCCGTTTACCTTCCCACCGGAGCGGTACCTATTTATCTACTTGCACTTTGACGTGCTTTTGAACTGCTAGGTTGGCAGGAGCAGGGACCGTGCTCACCCTGTCGCAGGGAATCGAACTGGTGACCTTCTGATCGGCAAGCCGTAGGCTCTGTGGTTTAATGCCACCCACATTACTTTAGCGAGGGGTAATTTCAAAAAAGTGAAAAAGGATTTGGTTTGCACCTCGTGGCGGAACAGATGGCGTGATTTCTTTCCTTCTGTTTCAGCCCAGCCATGATAAAGGATGTTGGTGTCACCTGGGTGATTTTGGGACACTCTGAGAGGAGGCATGTCTTTGGCGAGTCCGATGAGGTGGGTGATCTAGTAGATTTGCCTTGGCGCCGGTTTCTTTCCCTCCACCATCTCTGGGCTGGGAATCGTCTGCAGCAAGGAGGTGTGCGGGGATGGTATAGATTTATGGGACTCTGAAGCTGTCCTCCTTCCCCTTTCCAGCTCATTGGTCAGAAGGTGGCTCACGCCTTGTCTGAGGGTCTGGGCGTCATCGCCTGCATTGGGGAAAAACTGGACGAGCGAGAGGCTGGCATCACCGAGAAAGTGGTATTTCAGCAGACCAAGGCTATTGCTGGTAAGAGGGTACTGGGGAATGTGCTGAAGTTTCCTTGGGTTTCAAGCGAGGGAAGGGAAATGTTTTGGTTTGAAATAATGGGCCAAAATGTTTGGCAATAGACCATTCAGTGGGCAGGAAATGCCATGTACACTAGTGGCCAAAATTGTGCAAACGTTTTGGAGAAAGTGTGTTTTTGAGGTTTGATGGCTCATAATACCATTTTAATTTTTTTAGTAATACCACAAAAATATATATCAATGGAGAGATAATTTAATGAAGAATGCAATGCAACAAAGTTTGTTCAGTTGTCTGTATTCTATCAAAAGTTATAGCCAAATAACCAGAAAAAGGAAGCACAACTTGCTTACAGTAAATGCATGCTCAGAGGTCCTTAAAGCTCTGGATCGCACTAACTTTTAAGTGACCTAGGTTTTCTCTCGTTACTTTGGCTTCTGGATACATTACTCTAAAACTTGAGCCCTATGCAGGCATTTTTCCTCATGTGATCCATATCATGGGTACTTGGGGGGGGGGCAGGGGGCACATTCAGGGGCCCCCCCCCCCGCATGCACTGAAGCCGAATGTCTCCAGCTGGGAATCTGCTCTGCTCATGGAGGCTTCCAGCTTTTTTTCGAATCCCTCTCAGTCAGTAAAGCATGAGACTTTTAATCTCAGTGTCGTGGGTTCGAGTCCCACGCTGTGCAAAATATTGGTGTATTGCGGGGGGGTTGGACTAGATGACCCTCAGGACCCCTTCCAACTCTACAATTCTAGAGTTCTACCCTCATAACTTGATGGGAAATTTAGATCTAATCTTTGTGCTCCCCACCCCACCTCGCAACTGCCATCTTAACTATACTTGCTCTTCCCAATAGGTCGAAATGTGCCTGACCCCCCCCCCCAAATACTCACTGTCCCCCTCTCTTGTCCCCAGATAACGTGAAGGACTGGAGCAAAGTGGTTCTTGCCTATGAGCCAGTTTGGGCCATTGGGACTGGTAAAACTGCAACTCCCCAGCAGGTACGGATGTGGTTAGCGAGAACGTGCTCCCAAATCTTGTTTCCCTTTGGAGGTGCTCTTGGCATCAGAGGATGGGGAATGTCCCTGAACCCCACTCTCAGAGACTCTGGACCGATGGCCGTTAGTAACACGATTCTTGCCTTTTGTTAGGCTCAGGAGGTTCACGAGAAGTTGAGGGGCTGGCTGAAGAGTCACGTGTCGGATGCCGTTTCACAGTCGACTCGGATCATCTACGGAGGTAAACGGAGCCCCCCCCCCCAGTTCGCAAAGCAAGTGTGGCAAGAGTTTGCCCTTTCCCCCTATTGATCGCACAGCAAACATCCTGTTTCAGATGTGCACCTGTCAAACAGAATCTCAAAGGGGCACAAAGTTAATTTGCGCGTTCATTGTAGTTCCTTGACTGTCGAAGGGCCAGTTCAGGCCACAAGAACTAAAAAAAAACAGCCCCTCAGCAGGTATGGATGTGGGTAGGGAGAAAAGTGTTGCCCAAATTCACTTCCCTTTTCTAAGAGATGGTTTGTACTGGAGAATGGGAAATGTCTACGCCCTGCTTTGCAGGGGTGAGCTCCTTTTGTAGGGTTTTGGTAAGGATGGCCAAGGACAATCCTTGAATTGAATAATGAAACGGTGGCAATTAAAATTAAAGGAACCGCAATTCAAGCACAAAAGCTGCATCCATCTTCTCGCAGCTTGCCATGGAAAATGGCAGTTTTAATTTGGGAGGAATGGTCAGGCCTATGGAGTCCCCTCCTCAAATTGCCATCCCTATGTAGCTGTTGGCAAACAGCAAGCTTTCTGTGTGGTTTTTAAATCAGGATAGCACGGTTTCATGACCAGATTGCCCTGCTGCCAACACTAATAATTGAGGTAAGCATAGAAACTTAAAAGAAAATGTGAAGAGAGTTCATCTGGAAAGACATAATTTAGTTGCGCATAAGTGTGTTCTGGTCCTGGACCATAAAGAAGGCTGATCGCTGAAGAATGGATGCTTTTGAATTCTGGTGCTGGAGGAGACTCTTGAGAGTCCCATGGACTGCAAGAAGATCAAACCTATGCAGTCTTAAGGAAATCAGCCCTGAGTGCTCACTGGAAGGAC
Source organism: Darevskia mixta (assembly GCA_034641385.1). Lineage (NCBI taxonomy): Eukaryota > Metazoa > Chordata > Lepidosauria > Squamata > Lacertidae > Darevskia > Darevskia mixta. Next base: position 2,133,445 of record JAWWNH010000017.1, on the reverse strand, counting down.
AGATCCTGAAGCTGAGGCTCCAATACTTTGGCCACCTCATGAGAAGAGAAGACTCCCTGGAAAAGACCCTGATGTTGGGAAAGATTGAGGGCACAAGGAGAAGGGGACGACAGAGGACGAGATGGTTGGACAGTGTTCTCAAAGCTACCAACATGAGTCTGACCAAACTGCGGGAGGCAGTGGAAGACAGGAGTGCCTGGCGTGCTCTGGTCCATGGGGTCACGAAGAGTCGGACACGACTAAACAACAACAACAACAAGTGTGTTGTGAGGAGCTGCGAATGTGGGTTAGAAGAAGGGTTTTCTTAAAATGCAAGGTGGGGTAGCATTTAAATGCTATTTGTTTGTGGCGAAACCTCCATAAACAGTTTGCAGTGGTTCGAGACAGTAGTCAGCCTAACTTGTACATGTAATCGTTCTACCTAATTTTGAAAGCATGGCTGCTCTGACAGGAGACAATTCAGAGCAGAGAAGCAAAGAGAAGAGGTGGGGCTTAACCCTTCACCTGCCTACATTGCTCCAAGGTGCCCTTCTTGGGCATATGTGTTTGTGCGCGCACAATTTTATTATAGCAGAAAGCAGGACAGGATTAAGGGCTCCTGCCACCTCTCCACATTAGCTTTCCCAGAGTAGTTTTGCACTGTGAGGGGGTCGCAGAATTAGCCTTGGAAATGCCATGTAGCGAAAGACATTGTTTATTTTTTGTCCTTATCTGCTGTGTGCTTTCTCCTCCCTCCTTGGGCATTTTTTAAATAAAAAAAATGGGGATTGTAACCCTTTGCAGGTTCCGTCACTGGCCCCACCTGCAAAGAACTGGCCTCTCAGCACGACGTGGACGGCTTCCTCGTCGGCGGGGCTTCCCTCAAACCCGAATTCGTAGACATCATCAACGCGAAACACTGAAAGCTGCTACTCGGCATTCGAAGTGAGGGGGTGCAGTTCATCGCGGGCGGAAGACACAGCACTGTAGAAACCTGCGCCCACCCTCTGCACTTGGGTTACACGAACTCCCCTTCAAGTCCCCGCTCCCATACTTTGCTGTTAATTGTCCCACACTGCTGCTAAACACAACGGTTGCCAAGGCATTTCTCGGTTAGTTGGATCCTTTGTGCCGGCAGGCCTCTGTTCACTTCCCCCTGTGCTGGAGGGACAGGGCTTTCTGCCTTGCTCTTCTCCCTGTAAACAAGACAGAGGCCTGTTTTTTCTGATCAGTGTCTAGTTTTGCTGCCTTGCCTCTCGCTTCAGCCGAGTCGGAGTCTTTACCCAGCGGCTTGTGTTGTATGTAAGATGTGCGTCTGTACTGTGTCCCACCCCCCTAAGCCAACAATGAACAGAAATAAAGAAAGGGAAACGAATGTAAGGCTCTGAAATTTGTTGCCACAACTACCGGTACAGTGTAGCCTGCAAGATAAATTGATTATAAATTAATTTTTTTATTATTTACACCCCACCCATCTGGCTGGGTTTTCCCAGCCACTCTGGGCGGCTTCCAACAAAATATTTAAAATACAATAAAACATCAGACATTAAAAACCTCCCTAAACAGGGCTATCTAAAAGTCAGATAGTTGTTTATTTCCTTGACATCTGAAGGGAGGGCGTTCCACAGGGCGGGTGCCACTACCTAGAAGGCCCTCTGCCTGGTTCCCTGTAACCTCACAGTGAGGGAACCGCCAGAAGGCCCTAGGAGCTAGACCTCAGTGTCTGGGCTGAACGATGGGGTTGGAAATGCTCCTTCAGTTCTACTGGGCCAGAGACCATTTTGCTTCACTGTCAAGTTATCCTGCGTTTCCCTTTAGCACTGATTTTCATGATTTGGTGGTGGGCCCATGAGCAGCTGCTTCTGATCCTTTGCCAGGCAGGCTCACCTTGAGTCATCTGGAGGAGAATGTGGTGGGGAATTTGTCCAGGCCTCAAGATTTTCACATAATGTTTTGGGAAGGATTTGTCTCATTTCCACAGTGTCCAGAGGAAGCAGTGAAAATGTATGGCAGGGGGCAAGAATTAAGAGTGCTGTTTATTGGCTGCTTGGCTGGAGAGCTTTGGCCAGCAGCTCCACTCCCCCCACAAATACAGGGAAGGAAAACTTTGGCTTTCACAATAGAAAAATGAAGGCAATCACATTTTAGCTGAAATGAATGAGGGGCAGGGCGGACGGGAGGGGGGTGTTAAGGCAAGATTGATAACACTGGTTTTAATGAATCGGTATCCTTGGCATGCCTGAAGCCATATAAACTACATTTTAGAAGTTAATTTTTCATTAAAACTCCCACATGAAATGGGGGTGATTTCTGGTTAGAAGCAGGCCATCTTAAATTCCACATCTGTCCTGGCAGGTGGTTTAGGGGACATCGCTTGCAAAAAGGGGAGGGGGCTGAATTTTATGCACCACTGAGGAATGATTGTTATAACTGGGAAGAATCGTTTACTCTTGGTAAACGCAATTATCAAAAAATCGAGCTTTTCGCAGAGGAAAATGTAAGATTGATCACTCAAAAATGTTCGCAGGATGCTGAAGCCATATTTCACCAGTATCAAAACATCAATAAACCAAATGTTACGTATCACGCATATATCATTCACCACAAACATAACAGGCTGAAGCTGCTATCTACTTTACATTGTTTATCTCAACTTATGTATTCATTCATACCAAAAGTAAAAGTAAAACTGACCTTCAAACATACAGAACAATATTGAAGTCAATGCAGTAATAAATCAAGTCCTTTGTACAACATACTACACAGTTAAAGTCCCAAGGCAGATCGTACTGAATTTGAAGGTGGTTGCTGTAGATATGCCGATCCAAAAGAATGTAGGAGTCGTCTTTTTACTTTTGGTATGAATGAATACATAAGTTGAGATAAACAATGTAAAGTAGATAGCAGCTTCAGCCTGTTACGTTTGTGGTGAATGCCATATTTCACCACTCAATTGCAGGGTCGTTTTCTTTGTCTGAAGCAGGTAGAAAAAAATATGGTTACTGAGCTGCTGTTCACATACTACATGATAATTTAATTTACATTTGCTATATAAACCTACAGATGGGGAGGGTGGCCTCGCTTCTATACACTCTCTCCCTTAGCCCTTACCAAGATGTAACCATATAATCTTTGCAGCACTATTGAAAGAAACTCTGTTCCTAAACTTCCACTGCCTTGTGGCAGAGCAAAACCAGAAGAAAAGTCCACGCCCACTGTCTTGCAGGACATCTTCCGGAGAAGAAAAGGCTCAGGAGTAAACCCTATGCAAATCTGGAGTGGAGTTCCTTGTACGCCTCCTTCCGGCAATTCCTGGAGCCAAGCTGGTGCCAGACATACTGCTCTGCTTTCCTTTGGACCCCATCAGTGAGGCCGAGAGGGGGGTCTTGAAGTCTGGGCAGCCCAGGACCTCCAGACACACTGCCCAGGCTTGTGTCCTGGGGAGGTCACTTCAGTGCTGCTAAGGCAGCAAAAACAACCTGGGAGGCAGCAGTTAGGAGTTGCCAGTCTCTGCAGCCACAGCAGGCACTGTGATTTTTCGGCAGTTTCATCTCACCCCCAGAGGCGGACTCCATTGTCACTTGAGCCAGATGGATGCCAACAGATACTGGTGCAGAATTTCATAAGCAAAAAAGGCAGACCTTTGCCCCTGAGGAGCTTGCAGTCTTAAATTGTATGCTTGGTACTTTAAACAAAAAACAAAAAACCTTTCAAGATGTGGGTTGGCTGGCTGAGCCTTCTCCTTTCATTTAAGTTTCCTAGCGTGATTGCTCAGCAAGACTACCTTGGGAAAGGGTCAAAACAAAATAAAAATTCCTTCCAGTAGCACCTTAGAGACCAACTAAGTTTTTTCTTGGTATGAGCTTTCGTGTGCATGCACACTTCTTCAGATACACTGAAACAGAAGTCACCAGACCCTTATATATAGTGAGAGGGTAGGAGGGGTATTACTCAGGGATATTCCTCCTATACCCTTTTCTCATTCATAAGGTTGCAATTGGCTCCATCATTTCAACGGCCCACTGTAAAACTAGATTGAGGTAGGTAACTGGTACTGGATTTTCCTAAACTGGTGGCCACCAGATAATTTTGGACTACAACTCCCATCATCTCTGACCATTGGCTGAGGCTGATGGGAACTGGAGTCCAGCAACCTTTGGAAAGTGCCATGTTGAAGAAAGCAGCCTTACAGAGACCCACTAGGCTCTGTCCTGCCTTCCAGAGTCCTCTCTCTACCTCCATAGCTCATCCTTCCCTGGCAAAGGGAAACCTGTTGGCATCTGTCTCGAGAGACAATGGACAAGTGCCATTGGGGGTACAGTCACATCGAGTGGAGAGTGATGGCACCTGCTGTAGCTGTAGAGACTGATATGGGAGAGACATGTTTTGTTGCAGGTGGGGCAGATGAAGGTGTGCAGCTGTGCTGTTGCAGATGCACCACAGCGTTCCTTCTCTCTGTGCTCCTCCCAGCAGTCATTCCTCCTCTGGTCACTGCTATGGATGCACAACCTGGCTGCCTGTCTCCAGGTATTGCAGTCATCTGAAAGAGATTCCCCACACAGATGGGGTTGGTGTTGCCAGCCTTCATGCCACATTTGCAGACATCCTTGTAGCTCATAGTTTGTCTGCCATTGTGCCTGATACCTGAAGCCAGCTCCCTGTAAATCACATCTTTGGGGATCCTGTCATCTTCCATTCTGTGGACATGACCACAGAAGTGGTATAATAATAATAATAATAATAATAATAATAATAATAATAATAATAATAATAATAATAATAATAAATTTATTATTTATACCCCGCCTATCTGGCTGGGCTTCCCCAGCCGTTCTGGGCGGCTTCCAACAAAATATTAAAATACAGTAATCCATCAAACATTAAAAGCTTCCCTAAACAAGGCTGCCTTCAGTTAGTCGCCAAGTCGCTCTGAACATAGGGTGTGATTCTCCCTGCAGTGCAAAGTTAACCCATAAACCATGTCTCCTAGACCAGCAGTTTCTTTGCTATTTTGCTTTATATAAAAAGGCAAATAATATAATGCCGTTGCTGCTGGATCTGTTAAAGCAACAGGGAATGCAGATCAAAATTTGGTGGGGGAGGAAGTGCTCTGTCATTTTGGCCACCCAAAAATTGTTGATAGCCTGTCTTAGAGCTCCCTCACGTGGTCAGTTCTAGGGACGTAAAATAATCTTGTCAATTTCACCAGCACTTTCTTTGCCACCTGGCATTATTTCAACGTAGTGAATTAGAATTGTTCATCCCGAAAGAAAATCAAGTCAGCTAACAAAGGTAAATGAATGTCGTGGATAATAGCAGGCAACAGTAAATCAAAACATTTAAAACAAAGTTTACCCTGAAAACAAAAGAAAAAAAGAAAAGAATGCAAAGATTTATTCACATCTCATTATTTCAAATGCTCAAATAAATGATAAAACACACGTATACACTGTTGCGAATTATTGCAAGTAATTCATGAAAATGGGATCAACTTTGGGATGACAAAAGCACAACTCTGCTTGCACCAAGGTAATAAACTACACGCCTGTAAATCTCAGGAACATTACAGATAAATTAGTGCATAGCTCTTGTAGCACGAATATTCGTCCAAAATAATAATGGCTGGATGCATTCAACCTGTTGCTTTATCTGCACCATTAAATCACAAATGTAAGACAAGGTCTAGTTCAAATAATTCAGAAGCTTTCCAGTGGTAGCACAGGGGTAGGAAAACCTACTTAGCAATATTGTTGGGTGTCACCATTTCCACCATCCCAAGGCAGCAGAGCCAATGTATCTCTTTTTATCCAGCCCGCCAGTAATGTAGTAATCAATTCGATCAATCCTGCCCTTGAAACAGAGAGCCCTGGATTCAACTAAACAGTTGTGCCAGTGGGACCCAGTGCAACAAGTCCTGCCTGTGCAATGGGGCTTTCTCCCCTCTCCTCCCCCCGTGCAACCCCCTAAATTAGCTCTTGGAAGGGGGGTCAAAAGAACCCCCAGAACAGCACACAAGGGGAGGAGAGGGGACACCTCCCATCTGGCAAGCAGAAATGCTTGCATTGACCAGCATGGTCTGAATGACGCAACATTGAATTCCTCCCAGACAGCTAAAGCTATGCTTTAAAAAAATAAAATATATTGACAGCCACAGATTGAGAGATTACATTGCTAAGGGACACAAGGCCTTGGACTTAAGTCCAGCTAGCACCATGCTGGCAGCCAGCACACAGATAAGGGTAGGGCAGAGTTCACAGAGGACGGGTCTAAGCTAAGCATTTCCCAATGGGATATTTATTTATTTTAGTGTACTTATTATTATTTGTAAAGAACAGTTTAATTCAACAAAATAATTAAAAGCTAGCAATTGCAATTCCATATACAGTGGTACCTCAGCTTTTGAAAGTCTCCGTTGACGAATGTTTAGGAACTTGAACACTGTAAACCCAGAAGTAAATCAGTTTTCGAACGTGCCTCAGAAGTCAAACAGGAAACGCGGCTTCCATATTGAGTTTTCCGTACTGAGTTTTCTGCTTTGAGGTTTCCCTTTTGAGTTTTTGGTTTTCAAACGTTTTGGAACTTGGACGGTCTTCCAGAACGTTCGAAAACCAAGGTACCACTGTATACTTATCTAATGCATAGATTACACACACACACACACACACACTATATTTTCTATCATTATCATTTGATATTACAATTGTCCATGCAAAATCTACATCTATCTGTTCATCAGTTGCAAGTGTAATCATATCTCCAATCCATTGATTAAATGCAGCCATACACTCCTCTTTCTACCGGTACTTTGTGTGTGTTATTAAATTTATGGCAATGTAATGTGTCCCCCCTTTTTTTTATCAAGTATGTACCTGATAGGTGTTTCAGCTCTGACCATGGATGTCCATGGTGGAAAATGGCGGGTCGTATCCCAGCAAATCAAAGCCTTCCATTAATTATCTCCATACAGGCTGATTGAGTGAAAACTGCATCCTTGATTTATGTGGAGAAAGAGGGAGGAGACACTGCAAACCAATGTACATTTTCACCTGCAGCCTGTAATTCTTGCAGCCATCCATCCCCATTCTTGCCACCTCACTGTTTCCTGCCTCTTTTATTTCCGTTCACCTCCACATTCCGCCATCTTGCCTCCTCCTGCCATTTCTCTGCTGCCTCTGCTTGTGATTATATCTGAGAAAACATATGCAAGCTCTACATATCCAAGCAGTTGAAAACATTAGCAGGACTGCAATAACACTTGTAATGTAATGAGAACTCTGGACATAATGGAGTTATTAAAAAAACAACAACCTTGGATTATTGAAAAAAGATGCAGTAGAAAAGGTTTAACAACAGAACCCACGGAGGGGATGGTGGGAAGTCCAGAGATTTGGAGGATTTTTTTAAAACTGTGGATATGTTGTGGGGTGATTATAATTTTAAATATGTAAAACCAAATAAAAATATTTTTTTAAATGAAAAGGGGAAGAAATTCCAGTATAAAATTGCTTGTTCTCCACCTGTGTGGAGGCTCTGGAGAGCTTTGAGCGGGTGGGTTCTGGTGATGTTCTGTGGTGCCATCTTACCGCCACACCACCTGCTTCCATTTTGCTTCCACCAGCTGACAGTAAAAGATACAGGTCCCTGGCTTGTTTTTGTTTTTAAAACAGCTGTTTTGTGTAGAAGAGATCTTGCACAAAACTGCTATATTAAGATTCAAAACAAAATTGTCCTTACAGGTACAGGAAGTGGGGGAAAGAAACAGGGAGGAAAAGAAGCCTATATTGGAAAACTTGTAGCAGGTCACTTACGAAGTGTGGTTCCTAGAAGATGCAGGAGTCATCTTAGGAAAGGCACACAGCTTGCAAGAGGAAAAGCCCTTTCATTTTTCTGCAGCGAAGCATTGTAGCAGGTTTTTGCTTTTTTAAAAATGTATTGCAGCTTAAGGTTTCGTGCCCACTTCATCAAATGAGTGCAGGATTATCCTGCAGTAAATATGCATGTGGTTGTGTGTGCATGGGCCAGGGGGAAAAAGTTCCCCTTGAGGTCGGAAGAGAAGGAAAGGAAACACAGAAAACTCAGATTGGGACAATTCTTCTGCAGCTGGAAAGGTATGCCCAAGAAACGCAATGGCTTTCTCCTTTGCATCTGGCGGCCCCGTATTTGCAAGCGCGCGCGCGCCCAACCGTTATCACTCAGAGGTCCCTAAGTTGCTTTAACGCAGCCTAGAGGTGAGGTTTCCCGGGCCCTCCCTCCCCCGCGCCTCGTCATATAAATCATGCCGCCCCCTCAGCCAATCAGCGCCCGCGCCTGCCTCGTCCCAGCCCCGAACCCTCCGCACTGGGCGACAACAACCACCCGTCAAACAGGTCGCCGTTGCCCGGGGAGCAGAGGCTTCTGGCAACGGCGGCGTCCAGGGCCCGTAGCAACGGAAACACCTCGCCTGCCTTCTCGCCTCGGCCAAAACTCCAGCAGCAGCTCGGAACTTGAGCGTGGGTAGCTGTCGTTGCTCTTCTTTCTTCCCCATCCTGGGTCCTCCCCACACAAAGGGAGAAGAAGGGGTAGCAGGGAAGGGTCTTTGTACTGATGGGGAGAGTTGCTTTGGGCTGAGGGGTCTGTGGCTTGGCTGGTTTGGGGAGCGGGTGGGGGGGATCGCAGGGTCCGAGGGTCATTATTTGCGAAGGGGGGCAATAGCAAAGGGGGGAAGTTGAGCAGGCGCTGCTTCTCAGCACTGTGACAAGTGAAATTTATCCCCCTTTTAAGGGTGAGCAGGTGCTGAGCTCCTCAGCCCACAACTGTTTGCCTTAGCGCTGTTTAAAACATGGCAGGATCGCATCATTGTGCTTAGTCGTTGCTGCTTTTTGCCCTGCATTTTAGTTTTTTGCACCTGGCTCCGCAACCTGCCCACCTAGCAGTTCGAAAGCACATCAAAGTGCAAGTAGATAAATAGGAACCGCTCTGGTGGGAAGGTAAACGGCGTTTCCGTGTGCTGCTCTGGTTTGCCAGAAGCGGCTTCGTCATGCTGGCCACATGACCCGGAAGCTGTACGCCGGCTCTCGGCCAATAAAGCGAGATGAGCGCCGCAACCACAGAGTCGGACACGACTGGACCTAATAGTCAGGGGTCCCTTTACCTTTTACCGCAACCGGGGGGGGGGGCGGACAGACGGGTTCCATCATTTTCACAATCCTTCTTGCCCTCTGATATGTAGATTGCCACATATATTTCTTTTAGTTTTCCCAACATTGTTGGGCAACCTTACTCTGATAGATACATTTCTGAGGTGTCTTGTCATTATGACCAGGCCAGTTAGGGGATCCAGGCCAGATGGCATTAGCTAGACAGCAAGGGTAAAAAGAAAAAAGAAAAAGACCTCAGGTGTCCAGAACTTAAATCAAGGACCAATTGAAATACAGCAGGGGTTACCTGTGTGGTACCCATGAGTGTATGGGGTGTTAGGGGGGTAGTACCTCTGGTGGAGGACACATTGTGCTCCTTCTGGGGTCCTTTTGCCACCTTTGGTCCCCACCCTGCACTCAGCTCTCACCTGTGGCTGCTAGACACTGTCAGCATGTGACAGCAGTCACACCCCAGGAATGGCTTTGACTGGCCAGCTAAACCAGGTGAGGTTAGCCAATGGGTCTGAAACCCTCAGCGAGGTGGGGACGTCCCCTGCATGTGATGACAGGATCTGGTGAACTGAGTGGACGAGACCAATAGTGGGTTCAACGGTCAAGAAGGCGATTTCTGTATGTACTGTAGAGGAAAGTGAGGGGCAGCTGGGGCTCGTCCACCAGGGATGGTAGCCCATCTAGGAGAAGGGAAACTCTGGTCCTACACCTCCCCTGCCTTGTGGTACATTTCAGGAGGAAAAAAAAAAGGCTAAGGAGTAATCCCAATACAAATCTGGAGTCCCTAAGACACTTGGATGGCACCTTGTATGTCCCCTTTTGGCAACTCCTGGAGCCAAGCTGGTGCCAGATGTATTCTGCTTTCTTTTGGACCCCATCAGCGAGGTCGAGAAGGGGGTCTTGAAGTCTGGGCAGCCCAGGACTTCCATCCCCACTGCCCCAGGGAGGTCACTTTAGTTTGACTTCATCCCCAGAGGCTCACTCCATTGTCTCTCAAGACAGATGGATGCCCGCAACAAACTCAGTGTGTTTGTTGAGCCAGTGTGGTGTAGTGGTTAAGAGTGGTAGACTCATAATTTGGTGAACTGGGTTCGCGTCTCCGCTCCTCCACATGCAGTTGCTGGGTGACCTTGGGCTAGTCACACTTCTTTGAAGTCTCTCAGCCCCACTCACCTCACAGAGTGTTTGTTGTGGGGGAGGAAGGGAAAGGAGAATGTGAGCCGCTTTGAGACTCCTTCGGGTAGTGATAAAGCAGGATATCAAATCCAAACTCTTCTCTTCTTCTTCTTCATGGACAAACATGTGCCTGCTGAGGCCTTGCCTATGCTGCTGAAATTAGACTTGGAACACGCCTTCTGCCATAGATGATAGAATTGGTAGCAGTGTGTGCTTGGCTGTGGTGTTTGTGTGTGGTGCCCACAAGTGGTTTGCAAAAGCGACCATGGGCCCCAAAACGTTGACAACCCCTGCTTTTCCTAAAACGTGCTTCCTACCACTACCAAGGATGTGAGGAGATGCTGGTGGGATGCATGGATCTGGGTTGAGATGAATGGCTATTTCTTCCACCGGTAGCACACAGGCTAGGCTCATGTTCCATGGGGATGAGGGGACTCTCTCTCTCTCTCTAGCCAGTGGCTGAAAAACCACATTTAGTCTGTTTTGTTGTACCAGCCCTTGAAAATGTCAGACGAGGAACCTGATGATGAAGATGACATCGAAGATCAGAAGGATGAGGCTGAAGAGAAAGGTGGAGACGAGGGGGAAGGGGAGGATGAGAAGGATGAGAAGGAAGCGGCAGAGGAGGAGGAGGAAGAGGTAACAGATTGGTGGGTTTTTTTTGTTTTGTTTTTATGTTCAGAAATGCAGGACACAATTCAACCAAAGTTAGGCTCTTTCATGTCAGTGGAAGAGATGAAGGGTGAAATCCTGTACGTGAGCTCTGATGGCTGAGGAGTGATAGGATTTGGAGGAAGCCTTGCTTGGTCCGTGGGTGTTAAAATAAGGTATTGCATATAAGTTAAGACTGTTGATTAAAGAAAAAACATTAGTGTGAATTACAAAAGCTAGTTGAAGATGATAAGAGATTACTAAGATGTTATAAAATGAAACGCAGCAGGGGGGACGGGAGGAAGTCACCCCAAAGATGGAGATGAAATATGGAGGGGGAAATAGGATATGTGTTGTGTATGTTTTTATGATCTAATATTAGACAATATGTTAGTAATGACGATGCTTTTATTGTTTGTTAATTGTTTATTTCTAAAACCCAAATAAATTTTTTATAAAAATAATAAAATAAGGTATCGCCAGCAGAATGGGATGGAGTCTTGGGTGACATCTGAGTGGCAGACAGGAGCAGCACATTTACCCACATACATGGTGCAGCATTCCACCGGCCCTAGATCCAGCAGAAGAAATTTCTTCCCTGTTGACTTCTGTGGCGGAGAAAGGCAAATACTCCAAGATGGGTCTGTTTCTTGTCTGCTGCCGTGGCCGGGAGATTCAAGGACAATCAAAGAAACATTTCAGCATAGTGTAGCATAGTATAGCATCAAAATAGTATTATTATTTTTTTGCAGAATGTGAATAGATATATTTTCAAAATGAGAGCAAGAGCAAATGCTGATGAGGAGATGGGAGTCTGTTTGCCTCAAATTAGGCCTTGTATAAATGAGATTACGCGCCAAAAGCAAGCTCACACCTCTCATTGAGTTTGTATACATACTTAAAGTACGTATGCAAGAGGCTCGTTGGTTATTATATTTCGGGAATGGTTCGTGTTCTTACGTAACGTAGCTGCATTGTTTCATACTTTCTGAGGGCCCCATGGTCATCTCTGTAAAGGATCATGGACCCTGATTTTATCTAAGGTTGCCAGACTGAAACTCAGATTGCAGCTGCCGTTTAATTTTGCCACTAAACAGGGGGGCAGAGCAGCAATGTCTCTGATCACCTCTGACTCCATTCCAGTCTTTTGGTGTGGCCCCCTAACCTGCCTTCTGTAGTGAACAGAATTCCAGGTGTAACGCAGGTGAGCAGGCACGGCGTGTGTAAAATTTGTGGGGTTGAGGGGTAAGACGTCATCGCCTGATCTCCTGATTCAGAGGCAAATTTAAAGATTCAGCAGAAATCTTTGCCGCTTGACGACTTTAATTTTATCTGATGTCTTTTTTTCTTGCTGTGCTTTTCCCCACAGCACCCAGTCTCAAACCCTCTCACCGAGGAGCACATGAAGGAAGGCCTTTCGATGTTATGTAAAATTGGCAATGGCCTGGCTCATGCATTTGTGAAATTAGAGGTCAAAGAAAAGTGAGTACACAGGCATGACTAACCTGCCCCCATTTCTCCTCCCGTCCTTTTTTAAAATACAAATCACAGCAAATCACATTGAAATTATTCCCAATTACATTTCAAATTACAATCCAAATTAATTATACAAATCCCAATTAAAAGAAACATTCCAATTATGCCTAATTATCATAATATTTTTTATATATATGTACTTCCCATGCCTCGGATGCCGGAGCTTCCCTGATCACCTCCATCAATTGCTTTTCAAAATTATTTCCAATATTTCCACAGCCGCTGATATATGCCAGCAAGCAGGCTAAATTATAATAAACAATGTCTCTGTGTGGATGAGGTCAATCTTCTTAATTCCAAATGCCACATTCCGACCATCGCCATCTTCTCGTCCTGTTGTTCACCAAACTTCTTCACGCTGCTACTCTCCCGCGCTTGCTTTGCACATACCCCTTTCCAGGAGTGCCAGTCTCTAATATAAATCAAATTTCAATAAACAACCAGAACTGGCTTCTCCCTATGGAGTAGTGCTCTGCCTCACGGGCTCCCCACACCGATTCAATTCTTGCAGCGCCATTACTTGCGAAGTCGGAAGTCGGAGGTCCTCCATTACTAATAAATCTTTCAGAGTCTTATTTTTAATTCCACACAGTTTATAAATATGAAATCAAATCTTTTCTGCCAAAATCAATCTCAGCCTTTAAAGTCCGCTTGCTATTTCCAAGTGAAAGTGGTTTTTCGGGGGGGGGGGGGAGGTTCGCCCGTGTTAAGTATAATATTGAAGCAAAACAAGCATAGGGTCCAGGGCTTCCCCCCCATTTCTTTCCCACTTTCACATACCATTATAAAGTCCATCTCTTCTTCCAGTTTTCTTCTTAGCTGCTCAGGGCTGGAACCATTAGCAATATTCTCTTTACTCCTTTGTCCGAGGCATGCCCAAAACTTTTTGCCTAATTAAAATTGCAAGTTCTGGGACTTGTGCACGAACAGGGTGGCTTCCAGGAGTTCTGGCCCCCACAAGTGCTATCAGCCCAGACCCCCCCCCCGCTCCCCCCGAAGGGTCGGAACGGGTTAAGGGGCATCTGCGGGCCAGCGGGCCCTCCCATCATCCTGGGAGGGTTAGGGAGGCTGCATACTCCCAAAGCAGCCGCCAAAATTCCCCGCGGGGGTCGGGAGCGATGTTATAAATCAGCCATTCTCCTGACGTGCACGACCGGAAGTCCCATTTCTCCTCCCTTCCAATGGGTGCAACTGCCCAGCAACGGGATAATTTCCTTGTCCAAGCTTCCTGGAAAAATTGAGCAGTTTGAGACAAGCGCACTGGAAAGCTAGCGCTGGTAAATAACATTGCTTTCTGCCCTCTTCCTGTGCTAGGGAACTGACAGACATCAGCCTCATTCAAGGCTTCATCCACTTACGTTATGTAGACCTGTCCGAGAATCTGCTCCGAGACCTGACCCCATTGTCAGGACTCACGCACCTGCTGTGGCTGAAAGTGGATGGCAATCGGCTCACTAGCGCCGGCCTGGATGAGCTGATATACCTGCAGCATGCCAGCTTTGCCAGCAATCACATCAAGGACAGCAATGGCATTGGCCACCCACGGCTGATCAGTCTCAACCTGAAAAGTAGGTGTCCCTCTAGCCCTAGACGACAAAACTCATAGTCTGTAATCTCCTGGGGGAATGAATCCCTTTCATCATAGTCTAATTCTTCCGTCACCCAGGTAATGAGATCGAGGCAATAACAGGACTGGATCCAGACAAGCTGTCAAATCTGCAGACAATCGAATTGCGGGGAAACGGCCTAAAGTCTACAGCTGGATTCTGCATGCCCAAGCTCAAAACTCTGTACCTGGTAAGAGAACTTACTGATGACGGCTTCGTTAACTATGAACCCCAAATGCCTGAGGAAACACATGTGTTTTCAGTATCACCAACCTCAGGGCTACTCAGGCTTCATGTGGCCTGTTAATTGTATGCATGCAGTTAATGTCCCACGTAGTTATGCTGTGTTTCACGCTATAATAGAGCAACAGAGTTTTGTAGTATAGATATGCCCTCAAATCTATTGGATTTCGACAGGTTACTTGTTATAAGGTCCGCTTACCCTTGGTGGATATATGGATGTACTCTGGATCAATACTATATCTAAGGATGTGGGTGGTGCTGTGGTCCTAACCAGGCATAGGCAAACTTGGCCCTCCAGATGTTTTGGGACTACAACTCCCATCATCCCTAGCTAACAGGACCAGTGGTCGGGGATGACGGGAATTGTAGTCTCAAAACATCTGGAGGTCCGAGTTTGCCTATGCCTGGAAACCACTGAGCCTCTTGGGCTTGCCTATCAGAAGGTCGGCGGTTTGAATCCCCGCGACGGAATGAGCTCCAGTTGCTCTGTCCCAGCTCCTGCCAACCTAGCAGCTTGAAAGCACACCAGTGCAAGTAGATAAATAGGTACCGCTGTGGTGGGAAGGTAAACGGCATTTCCATGCGCTCTGGTTTCCGTCACGGTGTTCCGTTGCGCCAGAAGTGGTTTAGTCATGCTGGTCACATGACCCAGAAAGCTGTCTGTGGACAAACACCGGCTCTCTCGGCCTGAAACCGAGATGAGCGCCGCAACCCCATAGTCGCCTTTGACTGGACTTAACTGTCCAGGGGTCCTTTACCTTACTTTTACCTTTTACTATGTCTTCTTTCTCTTACATTGCAACATCTTTCCCCCTAGGCCCAGAATGCCATTACCGTAATAGAGGGCCTGGAGGACCTGGGGCAGCTCACAACCCTGCATCTGCGCGACAATCAGATTGAAACACTGGATGGCTTCTCAGCAAGCTTGAAGTCCCTCCAATATATCAACCTGCGGTGAGTTGTTTCCCGTAGTACAGAATTTCCACCAGGGCCTCTTAGAAATAAGAGGGGAAATGGCACAGGAGGCAGGGAGTGGTATCTGAGCCAAGTCTACGCTTGGTAGTGGTTCTTAGCTCCTTGAAGTATTAGTTGTAAATCAGGGGTGGTTAACCTGTGGCCCACCAGATATTGGACTATTAACTGCCATCATCTCTGACCACTGGCCATTTCAATGAGACTGATGGGAATTGGAGCCAAACAACTTCTGGGAAGGGTCACCCCTGCTGTACAGTGCTGTTAGTGAGATGTTGAACCATATTTGGCACACCAAATCTGAGCAGGAGTGGTTGGAATGAGAAAATAAGAAATCTGTGAAAGTAGATAGCTGTAGCTAGCAATCCTGAGCACGAGCAGTCTGTCTGAATAGTGAGAACTTGGAATTTCAACATCAGCATCCTTAAAGCATAGGTAGGAAATTGGATCTGGGTGATGGGGTGCTTTGAAGGCCCAACCATCTCAGGACTTTGAAGTAGGGCTTGTGCAGAGCATTGTGTGGGGCTTTGAAGCAGCGTTAATCAAAGTGCTGAGCAGTGCTTTTTGCAAACCCTTGGATCAGCTGGCTGCTGACCCCCTGCCTTGCTCTCACTGCCAATCAGCTGACTGACAGTGACGGCAAGCCTCCCTTTCCAATGCGCAACTGAGAATGCACTTTAAGGCTCTCAGCTGTGCACTGGCAGCATCAGTGCACAAGGACAAATAATGTCATGTGTGGAGGAAATTGCCTCATGAGCCAAATTGGGCCTGTAAGGTAAAAGTAAAGGGACCCCTCATCATTAGGTCCAGTCGTGACCGACTCTGGGGTTGCGGCGCTCATCTCGCTTTACTGGCTGTGGGAGCTGGCGTACAGCTTCTGGGTCATGTGGCCAGCATGACTAAGCCACTTCTGGTGAACCAGAGCAGCGCACGGAAACACTGTTTACCTTCCCGCCGGAGCGGTACCTATTTATCTACTTGCACTTTGACGTGCTTTCGAACTGCTAGGTTGGCAGGAGCAGGGACTGAGCAACGGGAGCTCACCCCGTCGCGGGGATACGAACCGCCGACCTTCTGATCAGCAAGCCCTAGGCTCTGTGGTTTAACCCACAGCGCCACCCGCGTCCCACAATTGGGCCCGTAGGCTGGGCATTATCATTATCATTTTATTTATACCCCTGCCACTCTGGGCAGCTTCCAACACATATAAAAACATGATAAGACTTCAAACATTAAAAACTTCTGGATACAGGTCTGTCTTCAGGCGTCTTCTAAAAGTTGTGTAGTTCTTTTTCTCTGATGGGAGGGTGTTCCACATGGAAGGTGCCACTACCGAGAAGGCCCTCTGCCTGGTTTCCTGTAACCTCACTTCTTGCAGTTAGCAGGAGTGGAGCGTATCTAAATAGTGGCCAGGTTGGGTACACAGGGCGCGTCCTCGAAGGGGCAGGGCACGGAAGGAGCTTTGAATTCTGCTCAGAGTCATACTGGAAGCCAGTATAGATCTTTTAGGAGCAGTGTTATATGGTCCCAGTGGCCATATAGTGGCCTATCCATGCTTCAAAGGCTCCTGCCATTCTCGGCTCACTCTGGTGCCATTTCTATGTATGTCTATGTATGTCCAGCACAGGAAGACTGCCTTGTGCATAGAATAATAATAATAATAATAATAATAATAATAATAATAATGATTTATTATTTGTACCCCGCCCATCTGGCCGGGTCTCCCCAGCCACTCTGGGCGGCTTCCAGTAAACACTAAAATACATCAACACATCACAGATTAAAAGCTTCCCTAAAGAGGGCTGCCTTCAGGTATTTTCTAAAGGTCATATAGTTATTGATCCCTTTGACCTCTGACGGGAGGGCGTTCCACAGGGCGGGCGCCACTACCGAGAAGGCCTCTGCCTGGTTCCCTGTAGCTTTGCTTCTCGCAGTGAGGGAACTGCCAGAAGGCCCTCGGCGCTGGATCTCAGTGTCCGGGCTGAACGGTGGGGGTGGAGACACTCCTTCAGGTATACAGGACTGAGGCCGTTTAGGGCTTTAAAGGTCAGCACCAACACTTTGAATTGTGCTCAGAAACGTACTGGGAGCCAATGTAGTTCTCTCAGGACCGGTGTTACGTGGTCCCGGCGGCCACTCCCAGTCACCAGTCTAGCTGCCGCATTCTGGATTAATTGCAGTTTCCGGGTCACCTTCAAAGGTAGCCCCACGTAGAGCGCATTGCAGTAGTCCAAGCGGGAGATAACCAGAGCATGCACCACTCTGGCAAGACAATCTGCAGGCAGGTAGAGTCTCAGCCTGCGTACCAGATGGAGCTGGTAGACAGCTGCCCTGGACACAGAATTAACCTGCGCCTCCATGGACAGCTGTGAGTCCAAAATGACTCCCAGGCTGCGCACCTGGTCCTTCAGGGGCACAATTACCCCATTCAGGACCAGGGAATAGAAGATACTTTAACGATGGCACTGGCTGTTAAGGGGAAACTCTGGCATCAGAGAGCCAAACCGGAGCACAGGAGGACCTGGAAGTTCCCGCACCTGCTAACTTCTTCATTCTGCTGCAGGGGGAATGGGATTGCACAGCTCCAAGAAGTGTCGAAGCTGCTGGTGCTGCCCATGTTACGAGCCCTGGTCTTGCTAGACAATCCTTGCTCGGAGGAGGGGGACTACCGAGTGGAAGTGCTGGTGCTGCTTCCACGTCTCGAGCGCCTCGATAAGGATTTCTTTGAAGAAGATGAGCGGACGGATGCTGAGGAGCTACGGCAGAGGCGCCGGGAAGAAGAGCTGGAACTAGAGAGAGAGAAAGAGAGAGAGAAAGAGCTGGAGATGGAAGTGAGACACAAAGGGGGTTGTCAGGAGGGGCAGCTAATGCTCAAGTTGTCAGCAGCCGCAAAGAACCATACTCTCCTCCCTTTTGTGACACAACCTCTTTCCCCGCTGTTTTTTAAAGTGATAAAATTTGGCTATAATGGAGGGGGTGGAAAGGAGTGCGTGGATTTCATTTATTTATTTCTCCCCATCATTTGAGCACAGGGGCAGGGGCGGTACACATAGTATGGATCCCCACTTAAGAAGAGAAAAGCCTGAACTCAGGAATCTGGTCACTTTCAGCCTTAGATCACTCCCTGCGTTGTCGCTATCTCTGGGCGGGATCCAATTGCATGCATGCTAGTTGCTCTGTTAAAAGCTGACCTGGAGGTCTTGCTCGACAAAAATGTTAAAATGAATTCGGCGCAGCACATTATATTGGGGAAAGGGGTTGAAAATGAAACGAGAAGTCTTAATGCCATTTTTTTCAAATCTATGGCGTGGCCACCCTTAGAATACTGCACACAGTTGTGGTCCCCGCATCTCCAGATGGATATCTCAGAGCTGGGAAAGGTGCACCCACACCATTCAAAGTGCTTGGCGCAAACCTTCCTCCTGCCCTGGTTTTTGAGCTCCCAGAGGCATCTGGCTGGCTACTGTTGGAATCAGAATGCCATAGGCCGATCTTCTGGGCAAAATATCTTGAGATGTTTCAGGTTAGCAAGTGAACATTATTAGGAGGATGAAAGCATAACATGGTAAGTAAAGATGCTGTGAGTATAGCCTCTCATAGGCCTGGGTGTGTCCACCATTAGCATGCTAACCTCGTTCGGCAGCTGTCCTTAACTCTTCAGCTGTCAGAACTTCGAGTGAATGA
Organism: Darevskia mixta; assembly: GCA_034641385.1. Taxonomy (NCBI): domain Eukaryota; kingdom Metazoa; phylum Chordata; class Lepidosauria; order Squamata; family Lacertidae; genus Darevskia; species Darevskia mixta. The sequence goes on along the minus strand of JAWWNH010000017.1, from coordinate 2,114,469 downwards.
GAGAATGAATGAAGCAATTTTTTCACATCAGCATTTCTCAACCGGGGGGGCACCCCCCCCAAAGACCTATGAAGATCTCAGTTGGGGGGGCATGAGTGTTTCCCAAAAATATGTGCGATATAAGTGCAACACATTCAAAGTCATGAAATCTCAATCCGTTTGAAAATTCAAATAATATAATTAGGGAAGTCAGGTTCGAAGGAGGGCGTGGGGTTTTTACATTAGCTAAAAGGCGGTTATGTTTTTAAAAAAAGAAAGAAAGAAAGAAAAAGGTTGAGAAACACTGCTTTCAATAATCCCACAACATGTGACCATGGTGCCTGTCACAGACAGGATAGCAGGCTGCCTGCCAGAACAGGACACTGAACCAACATAGACTGGGAGCAACAGTGTCTGTTGGCGGGCATATAGGTGGGGAAGACTTCTGAAGCAGGAACTCATGAAGCTGTATGTGTGTGTGTGCGTGTGTGCGTGTGTGTGTGTAGGCAAATGCGCATGGGGGGGTGTCTTTGACTTGGGTGAAATAAAGCCTACTTTCGCCCCTACTCTTTGCAATACTGAGCTCCCGTCTGGAAGCAAGCTGTAAATGTCAGCATTCTGTGCTTTTAGTTGTGTGATCGCATGGCTAATCCAAAAACAAATAATGCCATACCTGCAGAAGTGTGTGCGTGTGTGTGTAACTGATCACCACCATTTATTAGTTATAAAGCTTCTAATATGCACTAGATGCTATAAAGACAGACAGACAGACAGACAGAAAGAAAGAAAGAAAGAAAGAAAGAAAGAAAGAAAGAAGCACAAGGCTAGCTCAGTTGGTAGAGCATAAGACTCTTAATGTGGGTTTGAGTCCCACACTGGCCAAAAGATTTCTGCATTGCAGGGGGCTGGTTTTGATTACCCTCCTGCCTGGTCCTTTCCAACTCTACAATTCTATGAGTAGCTGACCGCTAATAAAAGAGATGAAAGCAAAAGGCAGTTGGAGGGAAAGGAGAAATTTTGCGCTAAAGTTGTTAGACTTGACGCACTTGTAGTGCATAATCATCCAGTGAGAAGTTTTGCACTAGCCGCATCAGAATTGCTGGGTGCTGCACATTCCCATCCATTTCAACAGAGTCAGCACAGAAGACCCTTCTGATCTTAGTATCTGGGCTCTCAAGAAGCGGGTGGGATTAGCCTTGTGTGTCCTGCGGATGTCGTGTATGCCAAATCAGCCTGCCTGCCACCTGAAAGACCCTCCATCTGGAAATAACCTAATTCCCCTCTCTTCTTCCTCCCCACTCTGCCCCCTCCTCCCCTTTTTCTTCCAGCAAACAGACGAGGCTCAGGAGGAGGATGCGCCAGAATGACCCAAGAGTGCCAGTCCCCAGACAGGGCGTTTGCCCAGAGCCGCTTTTTCGGAGCTCAGCTGCCTGCTGGTTCCCGGCGTGGAGCAGGAGCTGCAGCCCGCCTTGCAAAGCCTCCTTCCTGCGCTGCGCAGCGCCGACCCAAGGAGTGCTGCTTCCTTGGCGCAGCGTAGTAACAGAAAGGTGCTGAGAGACAAGAGGAGTGTCTCTGCGCTTTGAATGGGATGTGATTTGATGCATGTGACTGTGGATTAAAAAAGGAGGGCAGGAAAAGAAGTCTGATGGAGCCGGGCTGAGTGTGTTGTTTTTGGCATCCCATCCCTGCAGCACCGCTGCTGCCCCTCCCTCCCTCCTCCCCCCCTCTCTCCATCCTCTACGTGCTGTTTGCAAAGCTCCCTTGAAATCCTGACTCATCCCAGCTCTGGGTCACATGCTCCCGCCCAGGCCCTATCAGGGGCGGCCCCATCCCACTGTTGCTGCTTTTGCTGCTGCTGCTGCTCATCCTGCCACTGGTTCAGAGGACAGAGCTGCTCCCCTTCGCATCCTGTATCTTTCCTCTCGCCACCCATCTCTGCTTAGTGTGCTGCTGCCTTGGCCAGCCTTCCTGCTTCTGCCTTAGGAAGGTAAGTGGCTTCTCTCCTCCTCCTCCTCCTCCTCCTCCTCCTCCTCCTCCTCCTGCAAGGCGAAACCCCTATCCCTCCACATCTCAAAATACTTCCTCAGACCCTCCAAGTGTCCCTATTTTCCAGGGAGAGTTCCGGATTTACAGAAGCCGTCCCGCTTTCTGATTTGACCCTGCCTTTCCTTAGGACGTCCCTATTTTCATCAGAGAAACGTTGGAGGGTCTTCTGTCTATCCCACCTTCCCATCCTCCAGCCTCTGCCCAGGCTCCTGCCAGTGCCCCTCTTGGTGGGTTGTTGTGCTGGAGGCATCTGAGGGAGAGAGTGCTACTATTAAGTCTGCCTTTGCTGGGATGACAAGGGAGTCTGGCAAACACAGGACTTTGCCACCCCAGGGATCAAGCTGTGCTTCTTCCCCCCCCCCCTCCATCACAACAACAACAACAGCAACAACAATAATAATAATTTTTATTATTACTCTGGGCGGCTTCCAACAGAACATTAAAATGCAATAATCTATTAAACATTAAAAGCCTCCCTAAACATCACCCAATAATTCTATAGTTGCATGGCAAGGTTGCAACCATGCCAACCAGAGCCAAAAGTCATCATAAGGTGGATTCCTGGGCTCCAGTTAATACGGAAGGGGAAGCGATGGGAACCAGGGAAGCGAAGCGCTCACTGCACCATCTCGCAGCAGCTTGTGTATTATTGGTACCAATGGCTGCCTCTGGGTTCTCGGTTCTGCCTCTCCCGCCCCAACCCTTATCCCTGCTTATCTGGCCCTGACCTCCTTAGAGGACAGTGCTCTTGTCTCTCTGCTCCCCCACCCCACTTCTAGCTTGGGAAATAGTTGTGAAAGGAGGGGGGCAGGAAAGAGAGAGAGAGAGAGAGAGACGGAAGGATGAGTAGGAATGAAAGGGGGGGCAGCCTGCAAAAGTCCTTCCTATTCTGAACCCAAGGACCCTTGGAAAAGGACTGGAGGGGGGGGGCAGATCAGGCACACAGCCAATGGCTTTGTCTAATCTCTGTCCGAACCGGAATGAATCAAAAGGCAAAGCCGGCAAAAGCACAGATGAGCCGCCGGGAATTTATTTGGGCTGGATTGCTGACAGTTTGGGCTCTGCTGCAGAAATATTGATGCCCAGGGAGTCCTCAGTACATCTGTGCACACAAACACATGCCCGAGTGGGGGGGGGGAGGAGTTTCTCTTGACACTGGGGCAAGGACGTTTCCATGGTCCTGGGTCTTTGCACCCCACTGAGAGTGCCTGTGGCATCTGAACAGACTGGGCAAGCCGTTTCGGAGTGCAGAGCAGCTGTTAGAGCAGCTGACGACGGGAAATACCGACCCAGAAGGTGCTGCAGAATATGGTGGGAGGGGAATGCAGACCTGCGTAGGTGCTGGAGAATTCCCTGCCTTGTTGACTGAAATTCCCAGGCACCAGGGGCTTTTCCTGGCGTGGTTATCTGCAATTTTTGCAGGTTTTGGCAGTGCAGAGGAGTGCTATGCCTTGCACCTTTTCCCTTCTTCTCTTTCCTGCGCTGTATCAGGCTCCATCTCTTCTCTCTCCCTCCACCTACTGTGGTGCTTGCGGCCTTCTCCATTCTGCCCCCCCCCGTTCATAGCCTGCCCTTTGCGTCACACACAATGCAGGTGGAGGGGTGTCCATAAATCTCCTCCTGGCACAATATCAGGGTCAACGTGCCGTTGCCATTCTTCTAAAGATTCTTCTTTCCAGGTTGTAGCTGTTGCTGGCAAAAGAGCTCAGCAGCAACGAATAAGGCGGGAAGCGAGTAAGGAAACAAGTCAACTGATCCTAGAAAGGAGTCCTTGCTTGGTGTGTGGGGGGGTTAAGGGTGGCAGGATTCCTCTGCACCTCCTCCATCGCATGTTCCCAAAGGCATTTGTGCATTAGCCATGCACAGTGGCACCTCTGCAAGCTAACAAGTAGACACATCTCAAATATTAAAAAATGCCAAAACCAGTGGGCAAACCACTTGCTCTCCTGAGGACTTCGTCTCTTCCCTTGCGGCCAGTAGCCTAGAGAAGATGGCAGATGTGAAAATGGTCTGAAGACACCTGTCACAGTGATATTGCTGATGCTAAGCAAGTCTGGAAGGGGGTCTGCTTCAGAATTACACAGCACTCGATGAGATCCTTTGAGGAAGAGCCCGAGCGGGTTTATTAAGCAAGCACAATAATTATGGGCAGCAAAAAGGGCACCTCCCTGAGTTTGCCTGTGCCGTTGCTCAAGCACCGATCCTGTACCTAAGCACACCAATCGCAGCAGATGACATGGAGGTGGTGAGAACCTCAGTACATGGGAGCACTTATCTGAGAGTAAGTCACATTGAAATGAATTGGCCTTCTCTGTATAGTGTTGCACTGTACACGTGGCAAATATTTGCTGCCGGAGTTCCCTGGCAGGGAGAGTGGGATGTAAAAGTGGTAAGTAAACAGTCACAAATAAACCTCCCGCAGGAAAATGCCTTCACATGACCCAATCTTACTTTGTTTTAATTTGTGCTTGCGGGATGTGCATCATCTTTTTAAAAATAATAAAAAGGTAAAGGGACCCCTGACCATTAGGTCCAGTCGTGTCCGACTCTGGGGTTGCAGCGCTCATCTCACTTTATTGGCTGAGAGCCGGTGTACAGCTTCCGGGTCATGTGGCCAGCATGACAAAGCCGCTTCTGGCGAACCAGAGCAGCGCACGGAAACGCCGTTTACCTTCCCGCCAGAGCAGTTCCTATTTATCTACTTGCACTTTGACGTGCTTTCAAACTGCTAGGTGGGCAGGAGCTGGGACCGAGCAACGGGAGCTCACCCCATTGCAGGGATTCGAACCGCTGACCTTCTGATCAGCAAGCCCTAGGCTCTGTGGTTTAACCCACAGCGCCACCTGGGTCCCTTTTTAAAAAAAAATTAAATAATAAACGGGGCCAAAAGCCTAGGTAAGTGTGTATAAAATTGCAGCCTTAAGTGGCTAACCCATTGGGGAATTATGCTGTATAGTGGAGAAGTCCACACATTGGATGTAGCTTAATAACACTATCCAATGTCCCATCCTCCTATTAAAATTACACAAGCCAGGACGGGACACAGTGTGTCTTTTGTCATCCGTGATGTTATGCATCCTACTTATTCCATGAATGCAGAAAAAGGCAGGATGTGGGAGTGGGCACAGAATTCAGCTTCCTCCATTTTTAAGAAACCAGCTTTCTAGCCCTTATGAAGGGCTGTTTGAAAGTATAGCAGGAAAAGCTTTGGTGAATTTCAGGAGCCAAGATTGTTGCAAAATAAGATGTCTATTTGTCAGGGGCCAAGGCTTCAGTGCCTTAGCTCCTCGCCCTTTCTAGTGATTAGCAAAACCAGAACAATATGTACCAAATAATAAACATTGCAGAATAGTGTATTTTTGCCAAATAAGAAATTCTGCAGCTTGCTCCATCTGCAGAATTTATGCAAGTCACAGAATCCAGTTTTTTATTTGCACTGAATTTGGATTACCTGGCTTCATAATTATTTTAGCACAGAATACATACATGCTCTTCAGTCATTCCCATGACAGATGCACAAGCACTTCAGATGAATTATTAGTGGTGATGGAGGTGCTGGTCTTTCACCAGCAACTTCCATTGCCGTCTGAATGCTGGATTCCTCACAACAGGGGCACAATCAGGGACGGCATCTGTATCACACCTTTGCAACCAAAGAGGATCTCTTGCAACGTGCTCCAGCAAATCTGTACACACAGCCTATTGTACATGCAGCCGATTTCAGATAGGACGACCACTTGCAAATCACAAAAAGGAGGGAATGCATTACCAAGGACAAACGTGCATATGCTAAATGTGTATTAAGGAAAATTTAGAAATAATATACTATAATTTAAATAAAAATAAAATGCACCTCAACCCTGTGGAGGAAACTGATGAAGTATCCTGTGTCCGTTCAGGTACTAACTAGTGATGGGCAACTTCAGGCCCCTGTTCTTCCTTCTTATGGTTATCATAGAATCATAGAGGTGGAAGAAACCCCCAAGGGTCATCTAGTCCAAACTGCTGCAATGTGGGAATAAGTTCTTTATTTTTAAACTGGGCTTGGACCAGGCAGCCCTTGAAACAGAGGATGCCTTCAACTAGACATGGCCACCCTAATTTCAAAGAGTGGTTGTAATAAGGGATTGTGCTGTGGGCATTCATTATTTTTATTGTGAGCCGCTTTGGAAACCAAACTTTGCTGCAAAGCAGGGTATAAAGGTAATAAATGGGTGTGCACTACATCAGTCATTGTTGAAGGATGTGCTGTCTTGAAAGCACAACTGCAAGTTAGGTCTTTTTCTGATGCCTTGTATCACCCCTAATAGTGCAGAGCAAAGGAAAATTGCTTCCGCTATGATCTTGTTGCTTTCAGGCCCAAGACCAGCTTCTTGAATTTCATTTACCTTCCATCTCGGGTGGATGGAACCTGCGGTCTTCTTCCCAAGCCTTCCGGAATAGCACAGATCTGTTGGGTATCAGTGATTTCATAGGCTCAAGGTCAGATTACTCAGCTTGCCTCTCCTAGCATGGGAGGCACTGAATCCTATGCTGTTGTTCATGGAGAGAATACACTTCAGAGACAAACACAGATCCCCGGGGGAAATCAGCATGAAGGCAAATGTGAACAGGCAACAATCAGGAGAAGATGTGTGGGAGCTTCTCTAGTTTCTCCTAAGCGCTTTTGGCTCTCCTCAAAACTCATCCGGTGTTTTTATGACGACTCGCCTCAAAAACATCTGGAGCGTGCCAGGTTGGCAAAGGCTGACATATGTTACCTCAGTAATCTGACAATAACCCAAAAGGGGAAGGTCAGGATTATTTTCCCCCATGTTACAGCCAGAGGGGGATAAGTGACTGTCACTTCAGTTTGTACCTGAGGTGAGATATGAGCTGAAGATTTCCACCCTCGCAGCTCAAACACTTTGCAACCATTTTGTATGCACGCTATACATTGAAAGCACATTCAAGGCACGCACAGCCCTCAAAGAATTCTGGGCCCTGTAGTTTGTTCTGGGTAGTTGGGAACTGGAGCTCTGTGAGAGGTAAACTACAGGGCCCAGAATTCTTTGAGAGAAAGAATGTGCTTCAAATGTACTTTAAAGGTTTAAATGTTTGCAGAACCTATGTCAGCTCTCTGGCAATGATATTTCACTGTGGGGGAATGTAATTCCACTATAAGCTTCTGGTCAGAGGAAACTGGACAGCGGAGATGAGGAAGGAGAATGTTGAGTTTGTCCACGTGGCCTGCTTTTGTGGGAGCACGTTGCCTCCATGAAAGGCACTTGGATCTAGAGCAGAGCTCATAATATATATGAGCCTCTGGCTTAAACCGCTGTGGGGCTGAACCCTGCAGCATAGGCCAGGGCTTGCGTACCCTCCCAACATTTTCAAATGAAAATAGGGACATCCTATTCTACATCAGGAAGCTTCTCCCGCATTTGATATTTCCACACACATAGAGGTCATGTACACATCTACATCTGTCACCTTGAGCCAATTGCTACCTCTCCGCTGAACTTACCTCACAGGATTGTTGTAAAAAAAAACAACAACAACTGAGTGAGGGAAGGGATCATGTACAACATCTTTGACAGATAAATGGAATGAAATAAAATGTTGGTGGTATGCTGCCTTGAGTCCTTGTCAGGGAATAATGATAATGATGAGAGAAAGTGTGAGAATGATCAGGAACATACCAAAGAGTAAATCCTATTGAACTCAGTGAGACTTACTTCTGAGTAAAAATGCTTAGGATTGCAGTGTAAGGCTGCACCATCTTTAACCAGTTACCGGGGAGTCGGTTCCATTGAATACAGTGGGACTTACTACTGAGAAGAAAGTGTAAGGCTCCATTTACAATTAAGGAATAAACACTCCATGCATTTAGAGTGCTGCTGAAGCACTACAATCAAAGAATTTGAGGCGGATTGGTAACCTTTTCCTTCAAAATTATAGGAAGGGCTTCGTATGCCAGGTTCACCATTTCCTTCATTTGGTACAGGGATTTTATCTTCAGTACAAACAGGACTCTGTTTTTGCATCCACCCTTCCCGCCGGAGTGATACCTATTTATCTACTTGCACTTTGATGTACTTTCGAGCTGCTAGGTTGGCAGGAGCTGGGACCAAGCAACAGGAGCTCACCCCATCGTGGGGATTTGAACCACCGACTTTCTGATTGGCAAGCCCTAGGCTCTGTGGTTTAGACCACAGCGCCACCCACGCTGTACCACACCGCAGGAGTCTCATGCGCTGTGCTCTGTCAGAGGGAGCTAGGCCTTCATTTGTGCCCTGGTTCGCAGGGACTCGGCCTCAGCATCTCCTTTTAGTGCCAGAGACTCAGCCCTGGAACATATTCCTGGAGCATTTCCTCCCAGTACTGAGTCAATATAGAGAGAATCCACAAATATCACGAATTAGAGACAGGTCATCCAGAACAGAGGGTGCCGGCTTATCTATTTCTAGAAGAGGTGGTAGAGACAGTGACTGTAATCTGCTTGACTCGGCTGACTCATTTGTATGTCGGCTGCAAGACCAACACGTCTCACCAAAGACACCGTGCAGAATTGCACCACCTACCTCCAGGATCCTTTCGTTCAGGACAGAGCTACGTGAAGCAGAATTGTATGCAAATATTTGCATTCAGAATGGCTCAGTTCACATGAAATGCTAAACCAGGCCTTTGGCAGATTAATATTCTACAGCAGTGGTGGCCAACTTCCAAGAGACTGTGATCTACTCACAGAGTTAAAAACTGGCAGTGATCTACCCCATTTTGGGGTGTTGAGGTCGAGGTCATTGAGCTTTTTTTAGGAAGGAAAGCCCTGTTTTGGGGGCTTCAGGGCAAAGATGTTGAGATTTTTTTTAAGGGGAGCCAAAGTTGCTGAGCTTCTTTATGGGAATCCAGTGATCTACCAGTGATCTACCACAGACGACCAGTGATCTACCAGTCGATCACGATCTACCTGTTGGACATGCCTGTTCTACAGCCCTTTAGATGTGGGAAGAGGAGATTATTGCTTTGCCTTCATTTTAATTGTTTTTATCCTGTGTTTTATTCTGTGAACCACACCGAGATCTTACGATGAAGGGTGGTATATAAATCAAATAAATAATAACAATGATAGTGATATTGATAATGATGATGAAGAAAAGCACGTCAAAGTGCAAGTAGATAAATAGGTACCGCTCCAGCGGGAAGGTAAACGGCGTTTCCGTGCGCTGCTCTGGTTCGCCAGAAGCGGCTTTGTCATGCTGGCCACATGAACCAGAAGCTGTACACCGGCTCCCTCGGCCAGTAACGCGAGATGAGCGCCGCAACCCCAGAGTCGGACATGACTGGACCTAATGGTCAGGGGTCCCTTTACCTTTTTACGCAACCATTGCAATTCGATTGGTGTTTGCCCAAAAGTGGAAAGTAGCCCCAAACAAAGAGGACTGGCAACAAAAGTTACTGGAGTACGCAGAAATAGCGAAACGTATTGGAAGATTAAGAAATCAAGAAGAGAGGATTTTTAAACAAGAGTGGAGATCATTTATTGAATATTTAAAGAACTATTATAAGGACTGACTTAAACACGCGCAGATGGTGAAGTTAAACTTTTGAGTATAAGAGATTAATTATAATTAGGCTTTAATGCTGGAGAGGCAGAAAAAAGAAGAGATAACAGGTAACTGCCGAAAGGGGGGAAGGAAGTTGATAACAATATTAAATGTATAAAGAATATTTGATATGTTTTGTAAAATTTGAAAATAAATTTATCATTATCATTATTAAACATGCTGTTCTTTCTCCAAACCCTCTTGAAGCTTATCATGCCATTCATTCCATACTGAGGCCAAGTGGCCCTTTGATGCAATTGGCGGTGGTGTAAGAGATCATGGAACAACAAGGGCTTTGGAACCAAAATCCAGGTCCCATTTTCCTCTCTGTTTGTTCTCCTCCAGGAAAGACCGGCTCCACCATGTCTATTGAGAAGGTTCACGCTCGGGAGATCCTGGACTCTCGTGGGAATCCGACCGTGGAGGTGGATTTGTACACAGCTAAAGGTATGTCTTGGTGGAGGGGCAGCAAACTGCAGGAGGCAGCTGGCATCTCAGCCGCAGTCCAGGGCATCGTGCTGCTAACGGATTAGCTCAGTCCCAAGGCAGTGAGCCAGAAAGGGCAGGAGGCGCCAAGCGGAGGTGGCCTGAGGCGGGAGCTGTGCCTCTCCCTCCCTCCCACCCTCTCCCTAGCAAAGTCACCACAGAGCAAAAGCATCTAATTTTAGCCATGCTCTGTGATGCATTCCCACTTTTGGAGCACGAGATGGTTGGGAAAGGCAGAGAAATGAGACATATTCAGACTCCCGCTGCGCTGGCTTTTTTTAAAGCAGGGGTCAGCAACCTTTTTCAGCCGTGATCGGATGCTGCATCATCTCGCTCTGATCTTCGACTTACCTGCACACAAGGTGGATAGAGACCATTGCTGGAGCAGCCTCACAGCTGGCAACAGATCTCATCACACATACACAGCCGACAATGATTTCAACAGTTATGCAGAGAAGTTTAGGCCAGGCCAAAGCCAGAAACCTTTGATTGGGCCTAAATTAGGGTTGCCATATTTCAAAAAGTGAAAATCCGGACACGAAAGTTGTTGAGCAAAATTTCCCAAAAAAAGAGAGAGGTTTTTGAACACTTCCGACGTGGGTTGCCATAAGCCCGGGTTTCCCCAGACATTTTTACTGGTTTCCGAAAATCCCTCCCGGACACTGTTTTCGACGGAAGAATCCCGGATATGTCCGGGAAATCCCGGATGTCCGGCAGCCCTACCTATATGTGCATTCTGAAGGGTAATCTTAACTCAGGGTTTTAAGCAAAAAATTGAAAACAGGTACTTTGATAGGTTTAAAGTGATTTAACCTAACAGTGTTAATTAAATTAAATTAGTCTTTGGATTCATTGGTCATAAACAGTCGAAAGTGGAAGTAAGTGGACTTCTTATGGAGCGTTTGGTTAGAAAACACCAGCTGCATGTTTTTCATTATTTTTAAAGAAAAGAGCTGGTGACTTCCTTAAAATGACAAGGCAGATGTTTCATCAGAGAAGAGTTGTGGGCTTAGGTGACGTTGATGGCTGCTCCCCTTAATGTTTTCCACCTTGGTTTTTACCTCTCCCTAGGGATGTTTCGGGCAGCGGTTCCCAGTGGCGCTTCCACCGGCATCTACGAAGCTCTAGAGCTGCGTGACAACGATAAATCCAGATTCCTTGGGAAAGGTAGGGGTATTCCAAGCTTCTGCCCATAGAACGACAAGCCATAATTCCAGAGTCCTCTCTCTCTCTTTCTATCTGTGTGTGTTTCCTGCTTTTGGGCTGGCTGAAACAGCAGGTGTCAGCCAGTGAAATTCCACGGTGAAGAGTGTGTGGCCTTGTGTGCCTTTCTTTCTCTACCTCTATTTCAGTGATGGCTAACCTTGACACCCCAGATGTTTTGGAACTACAACTCCCATCATCCCTAGCTAACAGGATCAGTGGTCAGGGATGATGGGAGTTGTAGTCCCAAAACATCTGGGGTGTCAAGGTTAGCCATCACTGCTCTATTTCCTTCTGCCTCTGTCTGACACTCTCTGTGTCTTTTTCCTTCTGTAGGGGTCCTGCAGGCGGTGGATCACATCAACAGCACCATTGCCCCTGCTCTCGTGAGCTGTGTAAGGATCCCCCTTTGCTCTTCTTTTTCTCATGGGCTCAACTTGCGTGTTGTCTTTCATTCTCTCTCTCTCTCTCCCTCCCTTTCTCTCTCCCTTTCTCTCTCAATCTGTATCTGTCCCTTCATTTCGACCTGCTTTGTTTTCTGGATGCTCGACATACTATCTCCCTGTATGCATGCATGTGAGTGTGTGTGCGCATTGTCAAAGGATGGAGAAATATCTTTTCCTCCGGAGGCCTTTGTAGAGAGCAGTGACAGGACCAATCCTGTGTACGGACAACAGCTTTCCTGAAACCTGAAGGAAGCACAAAATGGAATCTACACACATACAGTAGTACCTCTGGTTACGAACGGGATCCGTTCCAGAGCCCCGTTCGTAACCTGAAAGGTACGCAACATGAAGCGCTGTGTCTGCGCATGTGCGCGATGCGATCCGTCGCTTCTGCGCATGCCGTCATTTTGCACGTCTACACGAACCGCCGAACCGGGAAGTAACCCGTTCCAGTACTTCTGGGTTCGGCACGTTCGTATCCCGTGACGAACGCAACATGAAGCATTCGTAACACGAGGTACGACTGTATAAAAACCGTTATGAAAATGCTTTAAAAAAAAAAAATTCTTTAAAAATACGTTGAATTTTCCATAAGGCTCACCATTGTCATCTAGTGTCACGTTGTATATTACACTTAAAACACACTTAAAACGTTTTATTTGTAGCTGTATAGCTGAGTCCTGGTAGAGCATTGATGCAATAACCAGAAGAGGCCAAACTTGGGTCTCCTGCTGTTTTGGGACTACAGCTCTCATCATCCCTAGCTAGCAAGACCAGGGGTCAGGGATGATGGGAATTGTAGTCCAAAAACTGCTGGAGACCTAAGTTTGGGTAACGCTGATCAATAACATTGTAGATATTTCTAGAGAGGGCTTTTAATCTTGCAGTCACCGTGCCTCCTTCATGCATTTTATGGGCAGTCCAGACAATGTTGCAACCCTCCTGCCTTTTGCCATCCCTTTCATCATTTCTTTCTCACTGTGAAAAATCCATTAGGGAAGAGAAAGGCCCAATAGCAATACAATCTCTTTGGTGCAATGGGAGGAGCTGTGACTTCCTAAGGCTGATGGGAAATTGAGTCCAATAAAATCTGAGAAGGATGGGAAGACCCAGGTTCCTCACCCCTGCCGTGTTGCCTGCTGTGTATTTCCAGTTTCAGAGCCATTTTGTGCCTGGCACCGCAAGTCCATTCCCCTGATTTACTGCCTCTCTGCTTTAATTAATTGCTTGCTTCCTGGAATTAGGTTCCCTCAAACCACACACTTCAATTAGCTATTTAATTAGTAGATTACATCGAAAACAGCAGTGTAGGTTCTGGCTGTAATCCTGTACGGTTGCCATCCTCCAACCTACTACTGCTTAAACCTGAGCAAATTTATGTAGATTCCAGCTGCAATCCTGTAGGACTACAACCCTCCATTGCCGACACTCTCCCCTCCACACACACACCTCACAGTTGTACTATAGAATAGTGCTGCAAACAAGCAGGGGAAATCAAGTTTTCTAGGCAGGTTGCAAATATGACTAGTATACCCTCCAACATTTCTCCAGTGAAAGTAGGGAATTCCTATTCCATAATAGTAGTAGTAGTAGCAGCAACAACATGTAATAATAGTTGTTGTTGTTGTTGTTGTTGTTGTTGTTGTTGTTGTTGTCGTCGTCGTCGTCGTCGTCGTTGTCATTGTCATTTATACACCACACGTCTTACTGGGTTCCCTCAGCCACTCTGGGCAGCCTCCAACATATTTAAAACCATAATAAAACATTAAACATTAAAAAGCTTCCCTAGACAGGGCTGCCTTCAGATGTCTTCTAAAAGTTGTATACAGTAGTTACTTATCTCCTTGGCTTGGGGGGGGGTCACATAACGCCATACCCTTCATTGAAAATAGGGACATCCTAAGGGAAAGTCAGAAATTATTATTATTATTATTATTATTATTATTATTATTATTATTATTTCATCATTTATACCCTGCCCATTTGATTTGGCTGCCCCAGCCACTGAGGCTTCCAAAATATATGAGAACATAATGAAGCATTTAAAAACGTCCCTGTACAGGACTAACTTCAGACGTAACTTCTGAAGGTTCTCCTTGGCTCAGGGGTCACATAACTCCATACCCTCCAACATTTCTCTGAAGAAAATAGGGACGTCCTAAAGCAGTGATGGCTAACCTTGACACCCCAGATGTTTTGGAACTACAACTCCCATCATCCCTAGCTAACAGGATCAGTGGTCAGGGATGATGGGAGTTGTAGTCCCAAAACATCTGGAGTGTCAAGGTTAGCCATTACTGTCTAAAGAAAATCAGGTGTTCCTATTTTCAAAAGAGAAATGTCGGAGGGTATGTGGGACTTATAGCCCAGTTGGTAACCACGTTTACTCAGAAGTCAGATCAGCTGCAATCATCTTGCCCTGTGCTTCAAGACCCCTTTTTAATTTTTGTGAATGTGCTACTTCATGAATTATTTTTAAAAACCCAACCAACAACGCAAGCATAAATAAAACTGGGTGCCAAAATGGTGTTGAGACGCCCTCACTTCTAAATGACAGGAGAAGAGTTCACCAGTGAGAAATGGACAGAACTGAAGGGTAGATGATCAGCTGCAATTCTGTCTATGGCTTGCAGCCGAAGAGCAATGATTTGTAGTGCTAGGATCACATCTTCACCATACATTTAAAGCACATATCTTCCCCCAAAGAATCCTGGGAGCTGTAGTTTCCCCCTCACAGTGTCTTAACAAACTACAATTCCCAGTATGCTTTGGGAGGAAGTCATGTGCTTTAAATGTGTGTCAGATGTGCTTTAAATGTATGGTGCGGACCTGCCCTTAGTGTCCTCTGTCTAGAAGACCCCTAGGCAGCCTTTTATTCAGACTTCCAATTTGAGAGATGTTTTCTTTCTGCAGGGCCTTTCAGTCGTGGAGCAAGAGAAGATCGACAGCCTCATGCTGGAGATGGACGGGACAGAGAATAAATGTAATGCCTCTCTATTCATAACAAAAAGTCTTGTGGGAGGGGGCCAGAGGGGCAAGTTGGGAGATCAGCAAGATTAAAAGGCACTAGCTGAGGTATGGAAGGGTTAAAAAAAGGTTGTGTGTCACCCCCACTCTCTGCAAGATCCCATGGGGTTCCAGGCACTCACCTGTGTTCCTTTAGAGAATTGAGACATGGCGGAGACTGTCATAGTTTTAAGAAATGTGGTTTATTCACCTATTTACAATGTTAGTCTGCATGGAGGGGGTCCAGATCTTACAGCATGATTATTTAGAGAGAGAGTTCTCCCCCACAGCAGTGCAGCCAATGGAGTCCAAGGCATCGTTCCTGGCCAGCCTTCAGCCAGCCTGCCCAAGATGGATCCCAGTCTTTCTTCTTCCTTCTTCTTCCCAGCCCCCCTTGCTCAAAAACTCTCTTTTCCTGTCACTGCAAACACACCCACCCATCACCTTGGCACCATCTGTCTCCCCAGGCCAAAGGATTCCTCTCGGATGGCCCCCCCAACCCCTTTTATCATGTTAACAGATTTGCCAATGGCATAAGCCAGCCCAGGGATTCCTTGTCTGCCACAATTCTGCAGCTTGTACTTTCATCCATATCCCAATTACCGTATTTTTCGCTCTATAAGGTGCACCTGACCATAGGACGCACCTAGTTTTTAGAGGGGAAAAGCCCCAATTTTTTGAGGATCAGCTCAAATTTCTGCAGCTTCTTTTGCAAAGGAGAAAAGCCCCATTTTTTGAGGATCAGCTCAAAGTTGTTGAGCTTACTTTGCAAAGGGGGAAAAAACCTGTTTTATGGGGTTTAACTCACAGTTCTGCAGCTTCAGGAAGCCATTTCTACAGTTTCCAGACAGATAATCTAATCAGCCAGTTACATGTTGCTGGGAAAACAGCCTCCCTCTGCAAGGGGGCGGAGCTGGAATCTCTCTCCCTTATCTCTCTCCCCAATCGTTTGCTGAGCAGCTGCTCAGCGGGCTTCCTTTCAACACCCCCTTCTCTCTTTTTTTTTTTAAAAAAGCATGATCTGCTTTTGCCCCTGGGCAGTTCAGCTCCAGGGACCACACATTCGCTCCATAAGATGCACAGACATTTCCCCTTACTTTTTAGGAGGAAAAAAGTGTGTCTTATGGAGCGAAAAGTACGGTAATCGAAGTCCTACTATTTTATAGGGTTTAGCCATTAACACAAGGAATCCAGGACTAAACTAGTAGCAGGTGCCGTGGGGCTGGAAAGTTGATTTACGATCTTTGGGGCCAGGGAACCTATATTGCTTTGTTGAATTGTCCTGAGCAAAGGGCCATTGATGGTGGCTACCTAATTTTGACGATGTTTGCAGCCAAGTTTGGAGCCAATGCCATCCTGGGTGTCTCCCTGGCTGTGTGCAAAGCGGCGGCTGCGGAGAAGGACATTCCCCTGTACCGACACATCGCTGACCTGGCTGGAAATTCAGATCTCATTCTGCCAGTACCGGTAAGCATTTAATCACTCCCGATTTCACAAGGAGAACCCAAGGGGATGCCGGAGGCTGGAGAGTAACCATATACGCAAGGAAATGGAAATCCCTTACTGGGAGAAGAGAGGTCACACCTACCTCAGTTCTCTGCATACCCTTTATCGCCACGCTGCAAGTCTAACCTTGCTTCAGCCCTGCATTGTTGTAGATATTATTTTTATGCTGTTTGAAGTGACTGGAAGCATAAGAACTAACCCCTTTTGGAAATGAATCATTGTCCAGTCCCATAAAAATAAAAATGTAAACTTTTACTGGCAGAACTCTTCAGAACAAAACATTAGCATCTTGCTCAGCATCTTGCAAAATATGAAATAATCCAAACAGACCTATAAGCAAAGGTCTCTCTCTCTCCAGCCTCCTTTGGCCATTGGCTGTGTACTCTCCCTTCAGGAGAGCTTCATTTACATCCTCACTCCATGGCATTTGCCACTCCATGGCATTTGGGAGACAAAGTCTAAAGGCAACTCCCTTTCAAAAAGGGAGATTTGCAACCCAATACCTCTCACATGATCTAAGGTTACAACATTCACATGTTAGCTAACAGAGAACAACAATCAGTTAGATAATCATTAACCCATTAAGTAGCTCACAGTATGTAATAAAAAAACAAGAAATTTTCCATTTTCTCTATCTACTTCTGGAAATCGGGTGGAACCTTACAGAAGTTTAGTACTCATTTCCATTTCAGTTGTTTCCGGGGGTGGGGGTGGGGAATCAATCTGTAACACCACTAAGGACTTTTCTTGATCGTGCTGCTGCCACTTACAGGATGAAACTGGAAGTTTATCCCGGCATACAGTTCTTTTCCGCCTTTTGAAATAGCACGACATGATGCAATATAAGGAATAAGGAATAACTTATTGGCCAAGTAGCAATCATACTTGGAATTTTGCTTCGACTACATTGCATTTTCCTCAAAAAGCCACAGTCCCATAACACAACAGGGAGCGCAGTGTGAAAGGAATGTTGGAGATAAGGTTGGAAGCGCTAGCAGAACAGCCAGTAAAGCAGATGCAATAGACCTCACATCGGAATGCAGCCTTGGAACTGGTTCCATGTAAAATCTTTGGGTTGCTAACAAGACCTCCTCAGGACCCTCACAGAACCTCGGCTTCCAGGGCATTTTGTGGGAAGCCATGATAGTTAAGGCCTGCATGAACCATGTCAAATCAAATATTATTTATTGCATTAGCCATATGGCCATAGCACATAATGCGAAACCAGGCGGAAACCTGTCGCGAATGTACATAAAATACAACAGATACATTTTGTACATTTTGTACAAATACATTTAAAAACTTTACGTGTAAAATCATGCTGAATGAAACAGATAAAATAACAGGGCATGTCGACAGTGACTATGTCAGGAAGTTACATAGGTCTAGGTCTATGGCAAGTTAGCCGAAGAGGTGGCCCTGAGTTTCAGTGCCTGTAAAATATAGATAGCCACACCACGTGTGACCAGGGGGTTGGTGTCTACCAATAAGTATTTCATGCAGTCGTCGTCCTGGGCGATGGTCGGTGGGATTAAGAGGGAAAGCCTGGGTCTAACTGTAACATATAGAGGGCAGTAAAAGAAAAAATGGATAAAGTCCTCTATCTTTCCCTTGTTGCATGGGCAGAGTCGAAGATCCAGCGGAGTATTGGAAAATACACCCTGTAGGAATGCTGTAGGGATGGCGTGGAATCGTGCTAGTGTGAAGGCCCTTCTTAACGTGGGATTTATCAGGTCACTCAGATAATGGGCCGGAGATCTGACTGCCTTCATGCGAGGAAACCACGTGGATAATCTGGCCGCGTTGGATAGTGCTAGATCGAGGGCTTCATCCCTAGCTAAAATCCATTCACGGATTTTGCATGAACCATGTCAATTGACCGTGTAGGGGTGTCCTCTAAGTGAGTTTCACGTCTTTCTTCTTCCCGAACTCTCCCAGGCCTTCAATGTGATCAACGGGGGCTCCCACGCTGGGAACAAGCTGGCCATGCAGGAGTTCATGATCTTGCCTGTTGGGGCTGAGAGCTTCCGGGATGCCATGCGCATTGGTGCCGAGGTCTATCACAATCTCAAGGGTGTGATCAAGGACAAGTATGGCAAGGATGCCACCAATGTGGGCGACGAAGGAGGCTTTGCCCCTAACATCCTGGAGAACAGTGAAGGTGAGAACAAGAACAGAGTGTCGAATTACTTGCATGCCCAGGCTCTGCACTCCCTGCACCTCTCCCACTGAGTCGTAATGAATGACACAACACAGCTATGCAGTATACGGGGGACTGCTCCTGAAGACAGTTCAGCTGGTACAGAATGTGGTTCCTGAACTACTCAAAGCGAGCTGAGCTGCTATGAATGTATTGTCAGAAGTGCAACAGCAGAAATCATTCAGTGTGCAGCATAACAGTTAATTTATGTTTAATGTAATGTGTGGTTTGGTCCTAAGGCTTCACTGAGCATATTTGCTTCAACCTGCTCCTAACACCTGATTTTATTGGTATTTTTATGCATACGTTAGGTAAACCACTTAACACAAACCACTTCGATCCTGTTAAATACTTCCAGATTAGCTGTTTATTCACACGCACTTTTGTGATTATCCCATAACTTCTAGAGCAAATATCCTATCGCTTTCCACCTTGCCAAAAGTCCAATAAGGAAAGTGTGATGGAAAACTGCACAAGTAAGTGCAGGATAACAACCACTAGCTGGCATTGTTGTCTAACCTCTGTGTAAATACATTAGGGTACATGCTTGATAAACAGGCCTCTGCACAAATTGGTCTGGAAGCTGAAGAAAAAGATAGTTTTCAAACATGGCAGATGCTTGTGAAATCTCCTTTCCCACCTCTCAGCTCTGGAACTCCTCAAAGAAGCCATTGAGAAAGCTGGCTACACAGACAAGATTGTGATCGGCATGGATGTGGCTGCATCGGAATTCTACAGAGACGGAAAATATGACTTGGACTTCAAATCCCCTGATGACCCCAGCCGCTACATCTCCGCTGATGAGCTGGGTGACCTGTACCAAAGCTTTGTAAGGGATTACCCAGGTGAGTCCACCGTGCCTAAAGCTTCAGTACCAGGGCACCAGATTGTGGAAGTTTTTGCTCTTTGCCAAATGGGAACAGGAGCAATGGGTTGCTGCAATACAGTGGTACCTTGGTTCTCAAACACCTTGTTACTCAAACAACTTGGAACCCAAACACTGCAAACACTATAAAAAATAAAAAAATTCCTTCCAGTAGCACCTTAGAGACCAACTAAGTTTGTTCTTGGTATGAGCTTTCGTGTGCATGCACACGAAAGCTCATACCAAGAACAAACTTAGTTGGTCTCTAAGGTGCTCCTGGAAGGAATTTTTTTATTTCTTATTTTGTTTTGACTATGGCAGACCAACATGGCTACCTACCTGGAACTGGAACTGCAAACACTGTAAGTGTTCCAGTTTGCAAACTTTTTTCAGAAGCCGAACATGCTCCGTTTTGAGTGTTACACTTCCGATTTGAGTGCCACACTTCCGTTTTGAGTGTTACACTGAGGTCTGTCCGTTTTTGCTATTTATTTTGCGTTTTTGTTTCTGCGGCTCTTTTTGTTTTGTTTTTGTGACTGTGTGGAACCCAGTTCAGCTACTGATTGATTGATTGTGTGACTGCAAGTACATCGTTTATTGCTTTCATTCTATGGATCAATGCTCTTGTTAGATAGCAAAATTCATGTTCAATTGTTGTTTTAGGGGTTGTTTTTCAAAGTCTGGAACGGATGAATCCGTTTTGCATTGCTTTCTATGGGAAAGCGCACCTTGGTTTTGGAACGCTTTGGTTTTGGAACGGACTTCCGGAACGGATTAAGTTTGAGAACCGAGGTACCACTGTACTCTGGTTTCCCCCTTCTCTCTGCAGTGGTGTCGATCGAGGATCCTTTTGATCAGGATGATTGGGAGGCCTGGTCCAGGTTCACAGCAAACGTTGGGATTCAGATTGTAGGGGACGACCTGACCGTGACCAACCCCAAACGCATCGAGCGAGCTGTGGAAGACAAGGCCTGCAATTGCCTCCTGCTGAAAGTCAACCAGATAGGATCAGTCACCGAGGCCATCCAAGCGTGAGTCCAGCTAAACCGCTCTGTTCCACAAGTGCCCGGTCGCGTTCCCTGCCAAGAACGTTAGACCTGTTGGGACTGAGGCAAATCCACTAAGTTCGTTGTCTCCCTCCACAGCTGTAAACTGGCCCAGGAAAACGGCTGGGGGGTGATGGTGAGTCACCGATCAGGGGAGACTGAAGACACCTTCATTGCGGACCTGGTGGTGGGACTCTGTACTGGCCAGGTAAGATCTGGGTGGGGAGAAAACGTGTATTGGGTGTTCACTGGAGAAGAAACAGGTGACGGCTGGAACAACCATGTCAGCGTAGAGCAGGGGTAGGCAACCTAAGGCCCGTGGGCCAGATATGGCCCAATCGCCTTCTCAATCCGGCCCACGGACAGTCCGGGAATCAGCGTGTTTTTACATAAGTAGAATGTGTCCTTTTATTTAAAATGCATCTCTGGGTTATTTGTGGGGCCTGCCTGGTGTTTTTACAGGAGTAGAATGTGTGCTTTTATTTAAAATGCACCTCTGGGTTATTTGTGGGGCATAGGAATTCGTTCATTCCCCCCCCCAAAAAAAAATATAGTCCGGCCCACCACATGGTCTGAGGGACGGTGGACCAGCCCACGGCTGAAAACGGTTGCTGACCCCTGGCATAGAGACATAAACTCTTTCTACAGCCAGAGATAACTCAAGTGTCCCATTGCAGAATAGTGGGGTAGGAGAGTTGAAAATACAGTGGTACCTTGGTTCTCAAACGGCTTAGTTGTCGAACAAATCGGCTCCTAAACGCTGCAAACCCGGAAATAAGTGTTCCGGTTTGCGAACGTTTTTCGGAAGCCAAACATCTGATGCGGCTTCTGCTTGAGTGCAGGAAGCTCCTGCAGCCAGTTGGAAGCTGCGCCTTGGTTTTCGAACATTTCAGAAGTCAAACGGACTGCCGGAACGGATTAAGTTCGAGAACCAAGGTACCACTGTAATCCCAATCTATTTCATATCTGGCAACCAACGTACCCCTTTGGTTTCAGATAGTACATGGGTAGACGAGTCTAAAAAGACTGGGACACAAAGTTTCATAGTCCTCTAGCGGCTATGGCGGCTCATTTACCAGAAGTAAAGAGTTGCCAAACTGCACAGGCAAAAGCCAATTTAAAATATCCGCTATGCACTCATGCCTTTGCTCATGATGCGCCTGTTCCCGTTTGTAATGCTGGTGTGGACCTTCCATAAAATATTGTTGCATTGACATTGACTTTTGCAGATAAAGACGGGAGCGCCATGCAGGTCCGAGCGACTGGCGAAATACAATCAGTTGATGAGGTAAGAAACAAGGGGGGGGGGGAATGCTGGCATATTATCAGTTCGCCTTCCAGCAGGAGTCGGCCTCTGTGCAATGGGCAGGCAGCTTTGGGGAGCTAATCACCATTGCAGAGCTTATAATAATAATAATAATAATAATAATAATAATAATAATAATAATAATAATAATTTATTATTTGTACCCCAGCCATTCTGGGCGGCTTCCAGCAAACATTAAAATACATTAACACATCACAGATTAAAAACTTCCCTAAACAGGGCTGCCTTCAGGTATTTCCTAAATGTTATGTAGTTGTTGATCCCTTTAACCTCTGATGGGAGGGCGTCCCACAGGGCGGGCGCCACTACCGAGAAGGCCCTCTGTCTGGTTCCCTGTAACCTCACTTATCGCAATGAGGGAACCGCCAGAAGGCCCTCGGCGCTGGATCTCAGTGTCCGGGCAGAATGATGGGGGTGGAGACGCTCCTTCAGGTATACAGGACCGAGGCCGTTTAGGGCTTTAAAGGTCAGCACCAACACTTTGAATTGTGCTCGGAAACGTACACTTAAGGGAGACTTGAGTGTAAGTGGACCATCACACACACAATGATGGAACAGCATGCAAGTCTAAGATCTCTTTCAGCTTCTATCATGCAATGCCACAGGAAATTGAGGGACACACTATCAGTTTATACAGTCTTACCTTGGAAGCCGAACGCCTTGCGAGTCGAACATTTTGGCTCCTGAACACCGCAAACCCGGAAGTGAGTATTCAGGTTTGCAAACGTTCTTTGGAACCCAAAAGTCTGGCGCGGCTTCCGATTGGCTGCAGGAGCTTCTTGCAGCCAATCGGAAGCCGCACCTTGGTTTCCGAACATTTTGGAAGTCGAACGGAGTTCTGGAACGGATTCCGTTCGACTTCCGAGGTACGACTGTATAAGGATGCCTTGCCTTTCTCCATCTAAATCAGGAAAAAATCACTAAACTGCCCCTAGCATTGGTTTCTAAGACACTGGCTTTCTACCTTGCAAATATATGGCAGAAGATTAAGAATGGGGTCCCCAAATTCATGCTTGGGTTAAAAGTGGGTGCTGGGTCTGAAAAGGATGAAGATACCTGCTGTAAGGCATGGGCTCCCCAAAGCTGTCCATAAAAGGGTTTTGTTTTCCACGGTCCTGAACAAGAACCTTGAGCATCTTAAAGTTAAAGGGACCCCTGACCATTAGGTCCAGTCGTGTCCGACTTTGGGGTTGCGGCGCTCATCTCGCTTTATTGGCCGAGAGCCGGCGTACAGCTTCCAGGTCATGTGGCCAGCATGACAAAGCCGCTTCTGGCGAACCAGAGCAGCGCACGGAAAAGCCGTTCACCTTCCCGCCGGAGCGGTTCCTATTTATCTACTTGCACTTTGACGTGCTTTCGAACTGCTAGGTTGGCAGGAGCTGGGACCGAGCAACGGGAGCTCACCCCGTCGCAGGGATTCGAACTGCCGACCTTCTGATCAGCAAGCCCTAGGCTCTGTGGTTTAACCCACAGCGCCACCTGGGTCCCTTTGAGCATCTTAGTCTTCCATTATTCTCCAAGGAGTGCAAGCAAAGTTGCCCACACACAGTATTTGAAAAAGCACCACATGCCTTTGGCATCAAAATGGCATGAGGGTTTATCTAGATTAGATTAACATTGCCAGACGCAGAAGCACCGAGTAATCCCTACGACAACCAAGTGTTATTCCCACATTTCGGATGAAGTTGAGAGAATAGGAGCTTGCCAAAGGCCAACAAGTGACTTCATGGAAAAAGACAGATTCTAACTTCCCAACCTGTAGCTTGTACAGCGGGGGGCTTTGACGTAATTGACTTCTGTGCTTTAATTCCAGCAGAACCTAACCATCTCTGGTTTACGTCTGCTCTGTGAAGCAGGGCCTGTGGTGTGAATATAATACCCTGCCTTTCTCTCTGCCTTCCACAGGATTGAGGAAGAGCTTGGCGACGAAGCCCACTTTGCCGGGCACAACTTCCGTAACCCGAGCGTCCTATAAGCCCTGCCCTCGGCACACTCTGGCTTGCTTGCTGACTTCCCAGTGCACAGACTCTGAGTGCCCCTTTAGACCACACCCTCCATTTCCCCGGCTCCTGTCTCCTGTCCCCATTCCAGCTACCTCTCACTGGAGTCGCCCCCCCAAGACGTGTCGAGAATGAAGCTTCCCTCTGCCCGTCGCAGGGTGGTGCTCCGAGCCAGCTTTGCGTGTGTTGCGCAGTGTCTTCTCTCTGGGCCTGCTTGAATCATCGTTGCACCCCGGTGTCAAGTGCTGTGAGCATGTTTGCCAGGATGTGTGGCGAGGACGTGCGTGGCTGAAGTTAGCCCTATGTTCCCCCCTCCTTTGTTGCCGCTGGGAGTCTTGTGTTTTACTCCTGGATTATGACGGTGTTAAAAACCTTCGTAGCGCTTTCTGTCAACAGCAGGTTTCTGTATGTCCTAGCCTGTCCCTGCCAGCCTTCAAGTATTCTTTTTTGTTTGTTTGTTTCGGGCGGGGTGTGTGTGTGTGTTTGTCTGTGTGGTGCCATGCCTACACCTGCGACTGATCTGAAAGTTCTTTTGATTTGTGTTTCCGGGCGACACAAAGGCAACGTGTGCTGCTGCAATACACCAGGTCCTTATGCCATGCTTTGTGGGGTGTTGTGGGTCAGTGCATTGTGGGCGTGTTGTTGTGATCAGCATCCTGCTCAGACCGCTCTCTCTCTCTCTCTCTCTGGTTGTTCGGTCACACGGCGCTCCTTTCCCCATCACCTGTTCCCCACCTTGCTCTCCTATCACTTCTGCTTCAACCTCCAGAAGTTTCACCCTCAACTGAGCAAGCGGAGGACCCCCACCCCCACCCCCAGACACACGAGAAAATCAACCAACAGACCAACCCTCAAAATTAAATTCTGTTTCACACCTGAGCATCGTGCCTCTGCCTCAATGTCTTTGTGGTTTCTCTTCGGGAAGATGAAAAGCAGACGGGCTCTGTGCAAGGGGAGGCGTCTCAGATTTGCAGGTCTGCTGAGGCTCAGACTTAAGTCTGAAAGATAGCGCCTGACCATTCAGAGTCTGGATTGTTGGATCGGAGAGGAGGCTTCCCTGGGTGGGGCAGCTGTTATGCTGACTTCCAGTTTGGGCGGTTGCTTTTGCTTACTGGAAGAAGATAAGGCAAGGCGATAAGAAAGTTGGCATGGTGCAAAGGCACCAGTGGACTCAATCTGTCACTCCTCACAAGGTATTTGCACTGCGCTGACCTCCCTGGCATCTCTCTCCTCTCTCTCCTGGCAAGCAGCAGCAACCCATCTGCCAGGAAGCTAGGGTACCAGCACCCACACCTAGTGAGCCACTTCTGGCCTGAGTCGAGCATAGTACAGACCATAGCACACCTCACTAGCCAAGGGTAGATGGATGCTTCAGGGATGGAGCCAGTTTTTTTTATTATTATTTGAGGGGAGGGGGAGCAGGCAGAACAAGCAGAAGTTCTCATCATGCCAAGGAGAAAATATTCTGCCCACTTGACTCTGACCTTTTACTCTCAGATTTTATTCCTTCCCCTGGAGAGCCTGAAAAGGAGGCTAATGCCAGAAGTTGCAGCTCAAACCCTGAGACCTGAGGTGGATCTACACACAGGAAAAACCCACTATAAAAAAGTCAGAAATTAAATCATTATCACAAAAGGGGGAAGGGGGAAACCACTATGAAAAATCGCTTAGACTTTTATTTTGCTCTCTGGCACCATCTGGTGTTGCATGTTTATAACGCATTCAAAACACTGTTTCTTGACTAATGTAGCTGAGTCCCTAGCAAAGAGAAAGAAGATAGACACCAAGAAGAAAGGGTCCATTTCTGCTACACTGTGTGGCCCCTGACCTTCCCATCCCATAATTCTACCACCCACAACCCTGCCTATTTTATAGAGCTGCAATCAACCGCACGGTGTTAGATGAGTTTCTGAGAAAATCCTTCTCATTTTTTTTTTGAATTTGCTTTAAAAAACAACTAATTCTGTTCCTCCCATCCCAACATTAACAGTGATGGATATTTTGGAAATGGGCACAGCAAGCGAGACAAGGTGACGAAGTACTGAATTTAATAAGTCATTCATTAACTGGAGGGGATAGATTTATTTTCAGCCGATTCCAACCACAGCCAACGCATTATCCACTGACTTATCATGGATCTGTTGCAGGGAGCATACCGTGATATATTTTATTTATTGGTGATAAATGCCACAAAGTAGCTTTTTTTTAACATAAAAAGCGTCTGTGGTATTATAATATATTTCAAACCTCTCACACATATATACCTCCCCTGATTATTACAAATCTTGCAATTTAGACACCTCCTCCTTCCCCATCTCAATATATAGAATGTATTCATCCCAAACTAGCAACAAAAATGTATGTGCAGATCCCCTGCGACATCAGGTGCTGGGTGCATAAAATGGTGTCTCCAGTACGCTAGGGCTGTATCCATTGGTCATCCTAGTTTGATTTGGAGCCACATGCACAGCATTGAGCAAGCGGCAAATGCTCGGCTTATACATCACCAGTTGCCTTTGTGAAGGGAATAGCGCTCTACATGGGGCTACCTTTGAAGGTGACCCGGAAACTGCAATTAATCCAGAATGCGGCAGCTAGACTGGTGACTGGGAGTGGCCGTCGGGACCACGTAACACCGGTCCTGAGAGATCTACATTGGCTCCCAGTACGTTTCCGAGCACAATTCAAAGTGTTGGTGCTGACCTTTAAAGCCCTAAACAGCCTTGGCCCAGTATACCTGAAGGAGCGTCTCCACCCCTACCATTCAGCCTGGACACTGGGATCCAGCGCCGAGGGCCTTCTGGCGGTTCCCTCACTGCGAGAAGCAAAGCTACAGGGAACCAGGCAGAGGGCCTTCTCGGAAGTGGCACCCGCCCTGTGGAACGCCCTCCCATCAGAGGTCAAAGAGATAAACAACTATCTGACATTTAGAAAATACCTGAAGGCAGCCCTGTTTAGGGAAGTTTTTAACCTGTGATATTTTAATGTATTTTGATATTTGTTGGAAGCCACCCAGAGTGGCTGGGGAGACCCGGCCAGATGGGCGGGGTACAAATATTATTATTATTATTATTATTATTATTATTATTATTATTATTATTACATCTGGCCACCTCTGGCCTCTGATCGCTGATCTTCAGGCAGGTAGAGCCCTACAGTTGGGCTGCAGCAGACAGGATATTCTGCCATATTGACCAGGCGAGGGAAGAAAGTCACGCTTTATGTATGTATGCCTGGTCCGGCCAATTCAGCTGCCATATACTTTTTGCTAATCATAAAGGGGCCAACGTTTCCGCTTTGTGTCCGAAAAGAGAACACAGAGACGGGGGTTACTTACACAGTGAGGTCTCGGACTCAAAATACGAGGTTCTTGGCCAAGTCCTGGCATTGAAAATGGGTTTTGTGGATACATCCCTAGTTAAACCTGTCTCAAATTGAGCTCTGTTTTCTCGGAGAGAAGAGCGATTTATTCCCAATACAGAAATAAATTACTTTCAACCATGAGAGAGCAGACCCTCCAGGTGTCCCTATTTTCCAGGGACAGTCCCGGATTCACAGAAGGTTTCTGATTTGATCCTGGAATGTCCCTCTTTTCCTTAGGACATCCCCATTTTCACTGGAGAAATGTTGGAAGGTATGGAGTTATGCAACCCCCAAGCCAAGGAGATTAGTAACTATACAACCTTTAGAAGACATCTGAAGGCAGCCCTGTATGGGGAAGTTTTTTAATGCTTTATTATGTTTTCATATATGTTGGAAGCCTCAGTGGCTGGGGCAGCCAGTCAGATGGGCAGGGTATTAATATTATTTTTAATAATAATAATAATAATAATAATAATAAACATGGCATCCCTATATTCATTGGAGAAATGTTGGAGGGTATGCAACCCATATCCTGCCTCCAACACCTCCAATTTTATTCAAGATTTAGCCTTTCCAGAAGAAATCCCACGTAAAATAAATCTGTGCCCATTGTCCCAGTTGTGGCATCTCAGCGATCCATTTGCAAATTAAGCCCCTGTCTGGAAGCACCCTATATCCAGAAGGCAAATGTAAATGTTGCTGAATGGGTACATAAAGCCACTGGAGAATAATCTGCAGCAATGTGTAATGAAGGGAGATGCTCATGCGGTTATCCCGGCTTGTTGTGGAAGAGGGATGTTGGATGTATACTAGCAGAGGGTAAAGGTAAAGGTAAAGGGACCCCTGACCATTCGGTCCAGTCGTGTCCGACTCTGGGGTTGCGGCGCTCATCTCGCTTTATTGGCCGAGAGCCAGCGTACAGCTTCCAGGTCATGTGGCCAGCTCTGGCGAACCAGAGCAGCGCACGGAAACGCCGTTTACCTTCCTGCCAGAGCGGTACCTATTTATCAACTTGCACTTTGACGTGCTTTCGAACTGCTAGGTGGGCAGGAGCTGGGACCGAGCAACGGGAGCTCACCCCGTCGCAGGGATTCGAACCGCCGACCTTCTGATCGGCAAGCCCTAGGCTCTGTGGTTTAACCCACAGCGCCATCAATTTAATTCCTACTGTAATAGGACCCGTAGTGTGAAATTTGCAAGATTTATTTATTTATTTTAAATTGCTATTCTTTCATATGCTCCAGGTCCTCAGTTCCAGGAATGAAATGGCTCCACAGAGTCCTGAACCGAGAGCCACTATGGACTCTCATCCTTGGACTAAGAGAGGACAGTGGGCAACTTGGCTGAGCTTTCTCAGCTTCACAAAGGATAATAACAAAGAGCATTCTGGGAACTGTAGTTCAGAGACCATTGCATAAAACTCCATTTTATTTCCTGTCTCAGACTCCTCTCTTCAAAATGTGATCCCTTCAACAGGTAAGGAAATAAGAGGATGGAACTGCAGAAAGCATTTGGCCGTGTGCGTTCCACTAGAGGGCAGAGGCATGTAAGGACAGGGCTTAGCCATATAATAAAAAAAGGTGAAAGAGTTAATAAATTATTTGCTTTGTAATTTACAAACCTGAAGGGAGGAAATGGGGATGTTGACCTAGACTGGATTCCTAGCATTTTGGGCCTGCGCGATCAAACTTAAAAGACCAGCAGATGAGTGAAAGCTGGTAGTAGTTTGGAAGAAAGTGAAAGTGAGCTACAGTGAGGTACAGTGGCAAAGGCATGCATAATCTTACAGGAAAATGCCTTGCCATTGTCGTATATCCTGCTGTAAATTTGTGTTGCATGCAATTGTCTTTCCAGCAGAGATTCTAACAGCGCAAAGCAGTTAAAGGGAGACAACTATATTTTACAAGTGTTTAAAGCGCTTTGAAGGAGACTTCCTTTTCAATGAGGTACATGCATAATTTTTTTAAAAATAACAACCCTGCCCTATCGCTCTGGTCAAACAGGTTTTGCAGGTTTTAACAATCCTAGGGTTTCCATATTTCAAACAGTGAAAATCCGGACAGAAAAGTTGTTGAGCATTTTTAAACAAAATTGCAAAAAACAAAACAAAACAAAACAAAAAACAAAAAAAAGTTTCCCAGCTATTTTTATGGAAAAACGGCAAAAACGGCATTGCTGATATGGGCTGCCATATGCACAGACATTTTAACAATATCGGACTGCAGTATTCCACATATGTGTCCGGGAAATCCCGGGCGTATGGCAACCCTAAACAATCCAAAACCTGCAAAGTGTGTTTGATCAGAGTGGATCATCAGAAGTGGCGTGAGTATACAGACCAGGAGTGGCAACCCCTCTTTCAAACTGCTGTCTGCTTCTAGCCTTTGAAAACTAACAGTTTGGAGAGAGACAGTTTTTTTAGAGAGTGGTTTGAAAGAGGAATTAATGGGCACACTCAGCCAATGTTTGTATTTGGCAAACAGGTTTTTGCAGATTTTCCCATTGTAATGAACCCATTGCAAAACCTGTTTGCCTGCAGACGGCGGTGGGGTGAAATCAACGCGTCCGCACAGAACGGGGGCCAGTCCGTCTTTCAAACCGGCTTCAGCTCTCTTAAACATTATTGGCTGCCTCCAGCCTATCACACGTACAGATTAAACTGTACGCATGTTTGCTTGGAAATAAGTTGCGTGGCAAGGTCCCAAACCCTCCCGGGAAGTGGAATAAAGACACATGAAGCAGTATTTTAGGTTAATGGGCGAAAAGGGCCAGAACTTTATTGGTTACAGAATGTGAGTCGTATTGGCTTAGGCATTGAAAACCACACGACTGTATCTGACTCCTGCCCATCTGCAGGAGTCTTGGAAGGGTTAACCACCAGTAGGGGGAGCCCTGCTGATGCACATCAACTAGGAAACTCCCTCAGGGTCACCGCTAGGGGTTGTGCCATGGCCCTAGCTTCCCCCCCCCCACCGTCTGGGGTTTCGGACAGAGACCATGCCCCCCATTCCTTTAATGGAATACCCTTGAATTAGGAGGGGTAGGTGATGGCCACTACCTCTCCT
Organism: Darevskia mixta; assembly: GCA_034641385.1. Lineage (NCBI taxonomy): Eukaryota > Metazoa > Chordata > Lepidosauria > Squamata > Lacertidae > Darevskia > Darevskia mixta. The sequence continues at coordinate 2,084,345 of JAWWNH010000017.1, read as the reverse complement.
CACCTTCAACCTAATACTCCAATGCCTAACCGCCTAACCTGACAAAGTTGTGACGATTTGCTACGAGGAAGGCGAAAAACCTACGGGTGGCGCCATGGGTTAAACCACAGAGCCTAGGGCTTGCCGATCATAAGGTCGGTGGTTCGAATCCCTGTGACGGGGTGAGCTCCCGTTGCTTGGTCCCTGCTCCTGCCAACCTAGCAGTTCGAAAGCACGTCAAAGTGCAAGTAGATAAATAGGAACCGCTCCTGCGGGAAGGTAAACGGCGTTTCCCTGCGCTGCTCTGGTTCGCCAGAAGCGGCTTTGTCATGCTGGCCACATGACCTGGAAGCTGTACGCCGGCTCCCTCGGCCAATAAAGCGAGATGAGCGCCGCAACCCCAGAGTCGTCCGCGACTGGACCTAATGGTCAGGGGTCCCTTTACCTAGGCGAAAAACCAAATGGCCTGTGCCAATTTGCCAAGTGGGAAGAAATTCCTACCAGGCCCCTGGGACAACCAAGGCGACCAACCAAGGTCCATAGCAAGGTCAAGAAATAAAGAGCCTAACCTAAGGGCGGGGAGGGCAGGAGAACTGACCGAGCAGGGAGAAAGCAGGGGTGAGTCCTCAGCCGCGGGCAGTTTAAATAGCCCGCACCATGCCCCTGGACCGTCTGGATTGGACGGCCTAGGGATGACGTGGCCGAGGACCAACCAATGGCACAGGGGCTATCCCGCCCCGTGCGCGTGGGGAGGGCTTGCTTCCAGTCCGCAATGACATCTCCCCAGGAACGGGAAATGGCTTTCTCAAGTTGATGTGCATAGGATGCGGTCTTACTGTGGCATGTGCTATCATAAGAAAGAGCATCAAATGTATGCTGAGGTCAACGATCAAATGCATTTATATTTGCAGGAGGCTAGACTAATATGTGGGACCCAGGTGGCGCTGTGGGTTAAACCACAGAGCCTAGGGCTTGCTGATCAGAAGGTCGGCGGTTCGAATCCCTGCGACGGGGTGAGCTCCCGTTGTCTGTCCCAGCTCCTGCCAGCCTAGCAGTTCGAAAGCACATCAAAGTGCATGTAGATAAATAGGTACTGCTCCGGCGGGAAGGTAAACGACGTTTCCATGCGCTGCTCTGGTTTGCCAGAAGCAGCTTTGTCATGCTGGCCACATGACCCGGAAGCTGTACGCCGGCTCTCAGCCAATAAAGCGAGATGAGCGCCGCAACCCCAGAGTTGGACACAACTGGACCTAATGGTCAGGGGTCCCTTTACCTTTACCTTAGACTAATATGTTAGATTTATATTGTGTTTGTATACTGGCAGAGAGTAGTTATATGGGATGCTTATCCCCATTCATTGATTGTCATCTAAATCAGTCTTGCCAAATACGTAGAGGTGGTTTGTAAGGACACAAGAATTACTGGTACAGACATGATGAATTTCCCTTAGCAGGGAACCAGGGAGCCACCCTTCCATCTTTCCACAGCTATTCCTTCCAAACCTCTGGCAAATGAGTCATTTTGAACATGAACTCCTGAAAGCAAATTTCTTAAACGTTGTAGTCTTCCTAGATTTGGTCCTCACGCTAACGCACACGTTTTTGTACAGATAACAAGTGTGAAATAGTGGATAGAACAAGGCAATGGCAGTTCAGATGCCAGCTTACAGAGCAAAGCTTACAGAGTGGCTTTTTGGAGAGTCGCTGTCTCTGAGCTCAATGTAACTCACAGGGCTTTCCTCCTTAACTTTCTCTTTCTCAGTTTCCAAAGGCAGACAGAGATCTACCCCATTTACAGCTGTTAAGTGCCTTGTGGGATGCAAATATAATAGATAAATAATAAGAGCAACATGAAAACTGAACGGGAGCAAATGTAAAAATAAATAAACGATTAAATGTGCGGTGAGCCACATTGGCTTGCTAGCTATGTTCCCTGTGAGGTATTGCAGTTGATATCAGAAGAACCTGATAAGGTGTTCTGTTCTAAAGTTGCAGCAGTACGAGGATGAAAGGTGGTAGGAAGCCATAATTTCAGGAAAGGACATTACAAAGAATCTGAAGGACATGCTCCACAGCTGATATGTTTTGCCCAATTTATTGCCCACCGGGAGACCCCATTAGCTAAAGTGGTGCTTCAGGTTAAGAACGTTTTCAGGTTAAGAACGGACCTCCGGAACAAATTAAGTACGTAACCAGAGGTACCACTGTATCATGGTATTGGTTTCATAATTTTTGACCTGGCAATTGTGAATTGTGTGTGTGTGTGTGTGTGTGTGTGTGTGTGTTGCAAAAATCACGATGCAGGAAAAACCGTGAAGCCAGCCAATGCCTCTACATAGCTCCATCCTGATTTCAGACATTGTGATATATCAGTATATTGTGATGTTTAGCTCGTGATATATCACAATGTTGAAAACCAGATTTCGCCCAGCCCTAGTACATATCAGGGTGTCAATGTGCTTCTCAGTGTGCTCCATCCCTGCTTTTTTCAAACCTCTGCTGCTGTTTACAACAGCCACTTTCCCCCTGTTAGTGCCACTCCCTTCTCGCTGTACTCACTAGTCTCTCTCTCCTATTCCTCAGCGGCCTCATGGGAGAGAGATAAAGGATGTGGAGCCCTCAAATGTTCTACAGACCCTTCACGCAATACCTTATGTTGCCTTCAGCATGAAGTTCCAGATTCAACAGAGTGACTTTACCTTCTCTTACTGAACGAGCTAACTGGCAGGCTTGCTCTTAAGAGCATGGAGTGTGTGTGTGCAAAGGGGGCCGCAGGATGGGAGGAGGCCTGGAAATGTGGCTGGTTAGTGTGCAAAGGAGAGTTGAGAACAATGAGCAGGGGGACGGGGTTGCAAAAAGAGAGGAAGCAGGAGGCATGGGAATGTGGTTGAAGATGAAAGCAAGGGCATGAGAGCGTCTGCAGAACAGGAAAGATTGGTGGCTTCATAGCTGGGTGGAAAGTGAAATGGGTGCTTCGTAGTTGTGCTGTGTGGGAGGAGGAAGATGCAGGCAGGGCCAGCCCAAGACATTTTGTTACCTGAGGCGAACCACAAAATGACACACACACACACACACAGGGAAGGAGGAGTAAGTGAAGATCTGCATCAGGAACAAGGTGGAAAGGCAGATCTGGATTTCAAGGAGTGTGCTGCCGCAGAAGTAGCGGGTGATGCATTTCTTGGAGGCAGGATCTGCTGTCCCTATGGATCCTGCCACCCGAAGCAGTTGCCTCACCTTGCCTCATGGGTGAGCCGGCCCCGGATGCAGAAGGTTACCATGGAGGGTGGTTTGTGTGCAAGGGAGGGTTGCACAAAAGGTGTTGGGGGGGAGGCATGGGCATGGGGGTGCAAAGCAGGGCAGCAGAACAGAAGAGAGAGGTGGTTTCAGAAAGGGGTCTGGGAGGGTGAAAAGCAAGCTTAGCAGTTGCACGCTGTTAATGTATTCAGTGGTCTGTGTTTGCCTGAGCTTGAGTCTGGAGGACTAAGGATTCTGAGCTCCTGTGTTCTGATTCGATACATGATGTCCAATCACAGAACATTTCAGGATTTGGGCCTCTGCCATTGGCCCTTGAAGGCCGAGTCATGATTCGCAGCTTGGAAGTTTAGACAGCCAATCCCGTTGGGAGTGGGAGTGGCCCGGGCTTTCAGGAATGTATATAAGCAGTTGCTTTGCCCGTTTCCCAGTGATGTAGTTCAATAAAGGTTCTTGCTGTTATCACTGTGGCTTCCCTCGTGGGAACCCACCTACACTTCTCATGCAGTGGGAAGGGGAAGCTCTAGATGGTTAATGCAGTGTGAATGGCAGGGGGTTAGGGAGCAGAGCGAGTAGTGGGGCAGCCCCATGCCATTTATCATTTCATAGGCACATGTTCCCCAACCTCAGTCATCTTTTCTTTTCTAAATTGAAAAGGCCCTAATGCTTTAGCCTTTCCTTGGAGGGAAGGGATTATTACGGAAAATCCGAAGGGTCAGAAATCTTTTGAGTATTCACCTGTACCTCATAGGCTTGAGTACAAAGCTTGAAGGTAAAGAATTAGCTCCACCAGACGTCAAGAACTGCCACATTATGACATTACTCAGAAGGGGAGAGCTGTGCCAGCATAATATAAATGTTACACCAGATCAGGTTTTTAAAGGCTTGAGTCCTGTTCAGGGTCTATCAGCCCCACAGAAAGCAGCATCTGGCAGGATAGAGATTGGCCTCAGGACTGGTAGTAGAACTGGACTCTGAACATTTGCTGCCACACGTATCTCTTGGGCATAAGTTGCTCTGACATTCCTTCTTCGACTGCATTGGGGAAAATGCCCTTGTAGATGATTAGCTGAACTGGACGACTTCCCGTTGGCAATGTGATTTTGAAGTACAATGTGTGTCCTGTGGGCAGAAAAGATAATGATTTTACTAGACAATCTATCCAGCGAACATCGCCTCTTCACACTGCCCGTTGGAGAGATGCTAAATTGATCGGTGACGGCTTGTATATTGGACCAAGCCATGTCGGTGAAGGAGTACGGGACTCGTGCGTTTCGGTTACATCAAGGGCACAAGACCTCCTGCCCAAGTACCATCAGATTGAATGGGACCTGCGTAAAGAGCGGTGCCATCTGATTCAATGGGGCATGCTTGCACGGCAGAACTTGTCACTCTATTGCACCCAGATTTTTTATTTTGCCATGCAAGCACATCAAGATTTGCTAATGCTCACTTTAGTCAATGTGCTCAAAACAAATTACCATGTCTATGAGACGTATGTCCTAATTCTGTTGCTTACTGACTTCAAGAAAGAAAAATGCTGGTGTGTATAGGCCCTTGGTCTCGTCCAGCAGGTCTCTTACGTTCCCAACTGTAGTCCAAAACCTCTTTTTCTGTTGTGGAGTCGAAGCGTTTTCTCTGCTTGTTGTTTTTCTGCTTCTGATTCCTTTCCCCAAAGAGTAGCTTCTCCCCTTTACGACTTTTTAAATTTGTGTTTGGGCAGGAAAGCTGGAATGTCCCTCCCCACTTCAGTTTATCCACTGTCAACTGTGTGCGCCAACAGTGGCTTCTAAAAAAAAATTACATTTAATATTTAGTATGTATCTTGATGGTGTTGTGTCTATGGCCAGCTCTCTATTTATTCTGCGATTCTGCGCAAGCACAGAAAAGGCACCAAATGCAGGACAGGGTACAAGAACCCCTGTTTTCATTTGTTTAAGGGTAGAGAACCTATGGCTTTCCAGATGTTGTTGGATAACAACTCCTGTCGTCCTTTGAATATCGGCCTTGTTGGTTGGGGGAGTTGGGAGACAGAGTACAACAATATCTGGAGAGCTGCAGGTTCCCCATCCCTGCTAGATAGTTCTTGTGGCTGTGCGGCTCAGCGGTAGTGTGTGTGTGTGTGTGTGTGAGAGAGAGAGAGAGAGAGAGAGAGAGAGAGAGAGAGGGAGGGAGAGGGAGAGGGAGAGGGAGAGAGAGAGAGAGAGAGAGAGAGAGAGAGGAGAGAGAGAGAGAGATGGAGAAGAGGTTTCCGTGCCCTGCGTAGCTCCTCATGCCTCCCTATAGCTAGGAGAAGCAGAATAAATTATGCATGATAACAAATATGAAAATTTGCTTAATTTGCCTAATTTATAAAGATTGCCGGATTCAGTTTTTCTTGTGCAAAGTTTGGATAACCTTGGCGCAGGATGTGTGTGTGTGTGTGTTATATGTACACACACACATTTATAATATATATATATGCACACACACAAATAGATAAGTATCAGAACTTCGTCATCTAAAAATGCCTGTTAGAGTGCTTAAGTAATGTGGGCCATACTGACTTTTCCCCTCTAGTGATTAAACCAACTCAGAAAAGAAGAACCTTCTCTTTATTTCCAAATGGCTTGAACTGGTTTTGAAGGGGTTTCAAAAACGATAGGTTAAAAAGTAAACAAAAAAACCTTTCAGGTAACAATAGTCAGAAAGTTTACGGGGCTGCCCTTGGAAAGGGAATTTGGGCACAATTTTTTTACCTCAGATATGTTGGCCAGGGGGCTTTAGGATGCACTGTAAATCCCCCTATCCTGGCATGACATCAGGGATAATCTGGCAGGGCACTACATATGCATATGCCCAGCCCCAGACAGAGGGTGGGCCATATGGGCCACTTGGCCCGGGCCTCCGATTCCAAAGGGGGCCTCAGTCAGCATATTCACAATCGCTCACCTGAGGTGAATGTAAAAAACCAGGGGGGGGGACCCAGAAAACGTGAAGGGCAGGAGGGTGGTGCGTTTCAACCTGCTATTAGGAATATTACTTACACCCGAGGAGTACATATAGCTCAATGAGGATAAAATTTGGTGGAAACCATGTTTTTTAAAGAAATAGTGGCTTACGAGCAATAGTGGCTTTCTCACAAGCGTACATCTTTTTTAAGAGTAGAATAAGAAGATAATAAATAATAGTCAAAGTTGTCTACTTAAAAATAGATTTTTAAATACATTTTTGAACTATTAAAAATTGTATAATACATTTTAAAATAAATAATGTATTTATTGTGAAACGTATTTAAAATGATAATACATTATAAAAAAATTACATTATCGGAGATCCCCAGGGTAAAAAAAAAAAGGGGGCCACATTATCTACCTGGCGCTGGCCTCTGCCTGGCTCTGCAAGGGTCTGCATATGCCTGACTCCATCTTAACTCCATGGATGGCAGTCCCCAAATAGGGCGCTGACAGAGGAAGAATGGGCTTACACCAAATCCTCTGCTTCCTGAAACCTCTCACCTGGCCCATATACCAGCATAATATTACAGTGACCACAGGCATGTTGTAAGTTAAAACTCTTCCGTTGAACTCAAAGGGGAACAAAGAAAACCCATCGCTGCACATCCGCTTCCAACTGTTCTGCCTACTCTGGCACAATGGGACGTCGGATTCAGGGTTCATCCACATTTCTGCTCGTTCCAGACTTCACGGGTCCGAGATGCTTTCCGTTTGTCCCACGCTTTCTAGGCACGGGTGTGATGGTTTTCCGTTTGCCTCCCTGCATTCCCTGGGAAAATCCTCTCTTTACCACCGAATCAGAGCAAATACCAGTGCTCGGAAAGCCCGGTTTACGTTTGCTCCATTTCCCCGGCGGGGTGGGGTGGGGTGGCAGGACATGTGGGAGACTTAAAGTTCTATTCAGTCTTTTTTGATTATTTGGATTTATATACTGCCCTTCATAAGAAGATCTCAGGGCGGTTCACAGAATAAAACACAGGATAAAAACATATAAGTGAAACAGTGAAACAATACCCACCCCCTTCCCACAGACACATTTAAAAGGCTGTAGAATATTAATCAGCCAAAGACCTGGTTGAAGAGGAACGTTTTTGTCTGGCGCCTAAAATATATAATAATGGTGCCAGGCGAATCTCTCTGGCCACCATCCAAACCTCTCTGGGATGGAGGAAACGGAGAAAGGCCTCAGAAGAAGAAGAAGAAGAGTTTGGATTTGATATCCCGCTTTATCACTACCCGAAGGAGTCTCAAAGCGGCTAACATTCTCCTTTCCCTTCCTCCCCCACAACAAACACTCTGTGAGGTGAGTGGGGCTGAGAGACTTCAAGAAGTGTGACTAGCCCAAGGTCACCCAGCAGCTGCATGTGGAGGAGCGGAGACGCGAACCCGGTTCATCAGATTACGAGTCTACCGCTCTTAACCACTACACCACACTGGCTCTCAGCACAGGGCCGGTTCAATATGGCGAGAGGCAATCATTAAGGTATTGAGGTACTGAGCCGTGAAAGCCTTTATAGCCATGTATATAGAGTCCCTGTGTTCTTATACAACCTCTGTGGTCCCGGATGAAACTGGAGGGTCAGCAGGACTCTATAATATATCTGCTTCTTATCTGCTGCTGTGGTTCAGTAGACAAGGACACTGGTGGGGTTGCTTTGTTCTATGCTTCTGGTTGTTCTATTGTTTTCTCCTTAATTTTTGCACTGAGATTACGGAGAATATTGACTAAATTGTGCCAACGTTACACTGGTGCAACTGGGGCATTGGCTTGCTGGGAACAATAAGATTGCAGATTATAGTGGACTAGCGAAAGGGTGGGTGGTTTTATAGAGTGGATGTATTTGGTTGTTGCTTACCTTCGTTTGGTGATATTTTTTATTTTTAAAAAATCATTTTAATTCTAAAGTAACAAACTCTACCAACAAGTTTTTTTTTTAAAGAACATGGAAAAACAAAACAGCACAAGGACAGAGAGGTACACAAGCCATTACACAGTAATGTCTAGCACTAGTCTCAAGTTCTGTATTAATATTTGCTTTTCCACAAGCATTCATTCTTGACCCTGTGCTTCCTGACCTGTTAAACATGTCAGGCTTTCTTCACCGTGAGATGTAATTGGTTGCTAGGTGTACAAACAGGTTGCTGACAAGGGCTTAACATGGGAGAAATGGCAACCACAAAGTACCGTGAGGTGACTGCCTCACAAAATCTGTGACAAATTGTGGATGTTGTTTAAAGGCAGCAACTTGTGAGTTATACCAATTTCTTTTTTACTGTGGAGCAGAGTGCCACTTGGATAGCCTGCCTCAAACGTCAGAATGTATCGGGTTAGCCTTGACAGCAACAGATGGGTCTACCGTCTCTATTTTAGTACAACTCCCTGTTCAAACAGGCGACTTCTGTCGTTACGCTTTTTGGGTTTGGAGGAGCTACCATTGCTAGGGAAGCTGATGGCTGGAAGTAATTTTATCCACTTAAAAAAATAATAATAATAGTTGCTTATGTCACTTGCACAACCTTGTTTTCACACCGTAGCCAACACAGCACATTGCTTTTGTATTTGATGTGTGGGATGATGATGATGATGACGATGATGATTATGATAATTTCATTGCTTTTAGATCCCACATTTCACCTTGGAGAAAGAGTTCAGTTAAACTCTACAGCAATTGTGCAAGGTAGGTTTGGCTGAGAGGCAGTGACTAGCCCAAGATCAGTGAGCTTCATGGCCAAGTGGGGATATAATAATAATAATAATAATAATAATAATAATAATAATAATATTTATTCCCCAGCCACTCCCAGGTCCTAGTCCAGTGATGGCTAACCTTGACACTCCAGATGTTTTGGGACTACAACTCCCATCATCCCTGACCACTGGTCCTGTTAGCTAGGGATGATGGGAGTTGTAGTTCCAAAACATCTGGAGTGTCAAGGTTAGCCATCACTGTCCTAGTCCAACACTCTAACCCTGTAGTTCTCAAAGGGTGTGGCTTTAGAGAATGGCAAATGTGGTGGGAAGATTCAAGGACACTAAAAAGAACCCACATTTAAACATTGTAGCGTAGTATAGTTTCAAAATATTTTTTTGTTGGATATACAACCAGAAACAGTATCCACGCCTCTCTTCGAAAGCGTTGGCTACAGTTCTCCATGACATATTGTTGTGAACAGGGATTTTCAACTCTTGACAAATCAATCCCCATTTGGGGCAGCTGCATATTCCTGCATTGCAGGGGGCTGGACTAGATGACCCCCAGGCCCTTTCCAACTCTACAATTCTATGGTTCTATGAAAGATGAAAGATCAGAAAACAGAAAAGCTTCTTTGCTCTGATGAGATAAGAGTTTGTCTCAAATTAGACCTCATATACTGTAATTGAGGCTACCTGGCAAAAATGAGCTCCCACTTCTAGAATAGAATAGAATAGAATAGAATATTTTATTGTCATTGTCCCCTTCGGGGACAACGAAATTACTTGGCTGCTCCATCCACCCAGATAGGGCACTCCACTCAAAAACAAAACAACTACAAAAACACTGATTAAAACCATACACACTGATTAAAAACCATACACACTGATTAAAACCATACACACTAATTAAAATATAACTGGTAAGAGTAGATGACTTCAAAGTCCAAGCTTCCCATTCAAGGCCGCGATTGCTCTGGAGAAGAAGCTGTTTCTAAGACGGCTTGTTCTTGTTGTCATCGTCCTGTATCTCCGTCCCGATGGCAAAAGTTCAAATAGACGGTGACCAGGATGCGATGGATCTTTCACTATGTCCAGTGCCTTTCTGTGGCACCTCATGGCATAAATCTGCTCTAAGGTGGAGAGCGAGCAGCCAACAATGCTCTCTGCTGCCTTAACAACTCTGTCCAGCCCCATCCTGTCCTTGGTAGTACAGCTTCCGTACCACACACATAAGCCATAAGTGAGCACACTCTCAATGGCACAGTGATAGAAGGCAAGCAGCAGCTTTTGTGGAAGATGGTTTTTCCTTAAAACTCTCAGGAAGTACAGTCTCTGCTGCGCCTTCTTCACAAGCCCCCTTATGTTTGCACTCCAGGACAGATCCTCCTGTATTTCAATGCCCAGAAATCTGAACATTGTTACCCTCTCCACACAGATTCCATCAATCAAAAGTGGTTGGACATCGTTCTTCTTTCTCCTGAAGTCCACCACAAGCTCCTTTGTTTTCTTTGTATTTATGAGCAAGTTGTTAGCTCTGCACCACTTCGTCAGCTGCTCCACCTCATCTCTGTAGTTCGTTTCACCCTCCTTATCAGAGATGAGCCCAATCACGGTTGTGTCATCTGCAAATTTGACAACCCTATTACTAGGGTGAGCAGCGACACAATCGTACGTATAGAGAATATAAAGGAGCGGACTGAGAACGCATCCCTGTGGTGTTCCTGTGTTAGTCCTGAGCATATTAGAGGTATAAGGGCCCAACCGAACCCTCTGGGGGCGATCTGACAAAAAGTCCAGTATCCACCCACAAACTTCTCATTGAGTTTGTATACATACTTAAGGTGCATATGTAAGTGACCAGTTTATCATTATATATTGGGAATGATTTATGTTCTTATGTATTCTTATGTAAAGCATTACTTTATACTTTCTGTATGTCCCATGATTCTATGGGTTCTATGTGTTCTATGTTATAACTTAGCATTGCTAAGTTTCCTTCGGTTTTCCACTGTTTTTCTTCTCTATAAAAATGTGGTGTGGCACAAGTCAATTTTTATTCTGAAAGTGTAGCCCAGAGAAAAAGTTTGAGAACCACTGCTCCAATCAGTACACAGAGATGTGTGCATGCAAATGTTATGGGCAACCAATGAACAGCTTCTGTGATGTCACTAGTCGCAAGATACCCAACTACCTCTCTGTCTACCTCTATCAGTTTTTTAACTTTTATTAGGCTATTACCTAAGCAGCAACCGTTCTCTCATGCACACCCCAACACACCTCAAGAGCATGGACTTGCAAAGGGGGCAAAATTATCAGGGCCTGCTATCTGTGATGCCCCTGTTCTACCTCCACGGTCGGAGACAGTATGCCTCTGAATGCCACTTGCTGGAGAACATCAGTGGAGCGATAGATGCTGCACTTGAGTCCTGCTTGAAGGCTTCCCGTAGACATCTGGTTAGCCATTGTGAGAAACTAGATGGACCTTTGGTCTGCTCCAACAGAGCTACAGTATTCTCATGCTCTTATGTGGATGGGATATCATACTTGGAGCTGGATTGTGACTAATATGAACGTCGTAGTATGGGTTGTTTATCATCTGGAATAGACCTTCATACTAAGAGAGAGGCACTCCTATCAGCCAGGAAATTTTCCTGCACAGGGTCCATTGAAATGTGGGCTCCCATTAATTTCAATAGGTCTTGCAAAGGAAAATTTCCTGGAGGATTGTGCCCATAAGAGATATTCATGCTTTAAAGTGCAGGAAGCGCATTTCGCTGGGCCTCATTGACCAGAACAAGGCAGTGGACAACGCTACAACTTTTCCCTTCCTCTTACATTCACATGTGCATTCATAACCTGTGATAAACCTCTGAGGCTGGCACAGGCCTGGAAGAGAACAGACCCTGGGCTCCAGAGCTTGGGAGAAAAATGCATCAACGGACATTTAAAAAATCACAGCTATGCAATGTAATATATTCTGATGACCTGTAACCAGTGGTGAAAAGTGGGTTTAAGGCCAGTTACTGCATAGGAAGAGAGGAAAACTGCCTTGCGCCATTATTGTTTACACTGCCTTACAGAGTGCTTCTCCAGGGCTTCAGATAAGGTACAATCCTAACCTTAACTGGTGATCCCAAGGATTGAACCTGGGAGCTTCTAATGCTCTCCACCATTGAGCTAAAAGACCCCTGACCAAGATAAGGCTTAGTGGTAGAATGGGGATACAACCGTAATTGAATCTGTGTTCCCAGAAGGCTGCCAAGGGAAGAGGCAACAGTATTATGTTTAAAAAGAGGGTGATGCCACAGCTTAGGACTGTACAGGATCCCTGTCATCAGCCTGGGAAGGAGGCCTGCTTCTTGGTTCTCAGGATATCGGCAAACTGCTGTAGTTGCTCAGTGGCAAGGTAAAAGCGCTCTGCAAGTACTTAGATGCCCTTGTAGCTACTCAATCACGTTGTTTAAAGGGGCCTTGGGCATTCTTTTAAATGCAAAAATATACGATGAAAAGGTAAGAGACACATGGGAGTTGTTGGCTGTGGAAGCACCATGACTATAGCTAAACCTTGTTTTTTCTTTTCTTCTGGAAACCTCCTCCCCTTCCATTTTTTTTTTTGGGGGGGGGGCAGACCTGTAGATAAATTCCATGTGGCAATTTTAAGGCTTGTTCCAAGGCGAAAAAGGAAGAAGAGAATTAAGGGAACCTCAATTGCACTGCCAGCCATCTTTCCATAAGCCCAGCTCGCCGCCTTGAATGTCACATTAGTTATCTTCACCCCAGTTTGAGGAGGAGGAGGAGGAGGAGGCGGATGCTTCTTGCTTCCTCGTTATTTTTCTGCTGCATTTCGGTCCCTTGCCCTGCCTGCCCTTTGTAGAACATGATCGCTGCGTGTTCCTCTTTCCCTCCCGCCTCCCCCTCCGCCTTTCAATGGCTCTCTCGCTCTCCATTCTGCCTCGCTCGCTTCCCAGGTACAGAGGCTCTGATTGGGTTGCCTCGCATTCCCCTCCATTCTTGCAAAGGGCTCAGGGCCCTCTCTTGGCCTCCGCACTAGTTCTCTCCCTTTGTGCCGTTGCCTGGTAACTGGGAAAAAGGCGGGGGGGGGATGGGACAGGCTCCAGGAGGGGAAGATGGAGAGAGGCGAAGTTGGGGGGGGGGGAGAGAGAGAGAGAAGGAGAAAGCAATTGAAGTGTGTGCGGTTTGTGTAATCCTTCAGGCAAGGCTCTGCATGTTGATTAGTTGCAGGCCGGCGAAAGCAAAGACCAGGCGTGGAGTCCTGACCCGCATCCGCGGGAAGAGGAGTGGCGCCGGCGAGCGCTCGCAGGGGTTTGTCAAGGCGCGGAAAGAGCGCGCGCCGCGCCGCACGCAATGGCGCAGAGGGTTCAGTAGGAGGCACTCTTCCCCTCCCTGAAAAAGCAAGGCTGGGCCTGGCTCACCAGTCACCCCACAACCAGGGGGGCTTGAAGCACTGCTCTGAGCAGCGGGCCCATAGTTCTCTCTCACCCACAACTAGGGAAACAGACAGCCCAACTGGGGTGCCAACTTGAGTAAAAAAAATAATATTATTTTTTGGAGGGGGGTATGCCCCATCCTGAAGGGACACAGGTGGCGCTGTGGGTTAAACCACAAAGCCTAGGGCTTGCTGATCAGAAGGTCGGCGGTTTGAATCCCTGCGATGGGGTGAGCTTCCGTTGCTCGGTCCCTGCTCCTGCCAACCTAGCAGTTCGAAAGCACGTCAAAGTACAAGTAGATAAATAGGAACCGCTCTGGCGGGAAGGTAAACGGCGTTTCCGTGCACTGCTCTGGTTCGCCAGAAGCGGCTTTGTCATGCTGGCCACATGACCTGGAAGCTGTACGCCGGCTCTCGGCCAATAAAGCGAGATGAGCGCCGCAACACCAGAGTCGGACACGACTGGACCTAATGGTCAGGGGTCCCTTTACCTTTATGCCCCATCCTGTACAATCAATCACTGGCTGTTGTGCACACCATTTGAATGGAAATGCCCATCAATTTTGGGGGTGGGGGCAGCCCCCTCAAATATTTTATGAGGGGACAACATTGGCTCCTATGCACACACCATTTGAATGGCAATGCCTATCAACTTTGGGGGGGGCAACCCCCTCAAATATTTTATGGGGTGTGTGTGAAGGGATCTCGACCACTAGGATTTTGTTCTATATACCCTGAGAACCTTTTGCCCCCAAACCACACGGATGCTGCGTATCAACTACCGTATTGGGGTGAGGGAGAGATTTGGCTCGGCTGCTGACATCAGTTGACAGTTGGTGCCGCAAAGTGATGTGCAAGTGGCGTTGAACTCAGTGAGACTAGCGAACATGCTGAGGCATGTGCCATCTTGGGAGCAGAGCGTAGCTGAAAGGGCGGCTTAGTTTTGAGTAGTAACCATGCGCTGAACCAGGCTGCGTGCACATGAGTTACGACTTGGGAAGTTCCCACTCCAGCCTCAGCCATAAACCCATAAGGGGATCTTAGCCAGGCAGCCACTGTTGTTTTGGCTCCTCCCCAACCCACTGGCACCACGAACACAAACGGTTTTCTCTCAGCCTCAGTTTCCCTACCTGCAATATGGGGAATGGTAATATCTTTCACTGAGGGTGAAAGAGGAGAGCGCAAAATATGGTCTGAAGCTCAACATCAAAAAAACTAAGATCATGGCCACTGGTCCCATCACCTCCTGGCAAACAGAAGGGGAAGAAATGGAGTCAGTGAGAGATTTCACTTTCTTGGGTTCCATGATCACTTCAGATGGTGACAGCAGTCACGAAATTAAAAGACGCCTGCTTCTTGGGAGAAAAGCAATGACAAACCTAGACAGCATCTTAAAAAGCAAAGACAACACCTTGCTGACAAAGGTCCGTATAGTTAAAGCTATGGTTTTCCCAGTAGTAATGTACGGAAGTGAGAGCTGGACCATAAAGAAGGCTGATCGCCGAAGAATTGATGCTTTTGAATTATGGTGCTGGAGGAGACTCTTGAGAGTCCCATGGACTGCAAGGAGATCAAACCTATCCATTTTTAAAGAAATCAGCCCTGAGTGCTGACTGTAAGGACAGATCCTGAAGTTGAGGCTCCAGTACTTTGGCCACCGCATGAGAAGAGAAGACTCCCTAGAAAAGACCCTGATGTTGGGAAAGGTTGAGGGCACAAGGAGAAGGGGACGGCAGAGGATGAGATGGTTGGACAGTGTTCTCGAAGCTACTAACATGAGTTTGGCCAAACAGCGAAAGGCAGTGAAGGATAGGTGTGCCTGGCGTGCTCTGGTCCATGGGGTCACAAAGAGTCGGACACGACTAAACGACTGAACAACAACAAATAAAAATATTGATTTGTCTTACAGGTTTGCTGTGGATCACAACTGTGAAGTGCTTTGAGTGTTGGAAAGCGCTATATGAATATGATGCATAAACACTGAGGAAATGTACTGTACATTGAGCACTCAAAATGGCAACTGGCAGTGCTTTTTTCTTAAAAAAATGTTTAGGGGTACTCTCATTTTCCTGCTCTTACTGAAATACTGCCCCTCAATTAGGCCAAACTTAGATGCACAAAATGTTTAGGGGTATGTGTACCCCTGCATCCCCCCCAGAAAAAAAAGCTCTGGCAACTGGTGCTATTACAGTATTATATGGCCTCCATCTAAAAACTGGGTTAGCTCACATAGAACTAGCATAGCAGAGTGGCTAAGGCTATAGTTCCAAAAGCATTTACTCAGGACTAGGAGTAAATTCCATTAATTTATGTGGTTTATTGTTCGTTGTGACGCATGATGTAAAAACTGGGCAGTCCACCATCCAAATGTCCTATTGTAAACTTACCTCAGAAGTCAGTATCTCTGTTTCATCTAAAATATGGGGATGAGAATAATACTGACCTACTTTACAGGGCTGTTGTAAGATTTAATAAAAACATATGAGAAGCACTTAGAACACCAGTCTACAGGGCTACAGACATGCTAAACGTTGTTATCAAACTCTCCTTGTAGCACACATGGCAAGTTAAGACAAAGATTTGATTTGCGATGTTTCTCATTTTTATTGCAAAGCAACTGTATGAACACAGTGTTCATGTGCAGTGAATTTCACAAACGTGTAATGCGAGTTCTGATCAGAAGTTCTCATCTCGGCCCAGAGTTTTGCAATCTGCATTTCATTACTTCACAGTTTGTTCATTTCTAAGTATTTCAGAAGCTAGAATTTCAACCACGAAGTATGTGATTAGTCATGGTCACATCAAGTGAAGCATTTTAGTGGCTTAACCACATGCTGTGAAAAGTGGTGTAGTTGGCAGAGTATTGGCCTTAGACTGAGGAGGGCAATCTCAACTTTCATTTGTAAAATGGGGATATTAATAATCTATCACCTAAGGCTGTTGTAGAAATGAAATAAATACCATAAAGCACTTTCAATATTAATGCAGTGCTCTAAACATAACGAAATGAAAATTATGAATGTAATGTATGCAAAGTACAGTATATTAAAATAATCAACCATAAAAAAACAGTGAGAATTCAGACATGATTTATGGCAAAATATATGAGTTTGTT
Source organism: Darevskia mixta (assembly GCA_034641385.1). Classification (NCBI taxonomy): domain Eukaryota; kingdom Metazoa; phylum Chordata; class Lepidosauria; order Squamata; family Lacertidae; genus Darevskia; species Darevskia mixta. The sequence goes on along the minus strand of JAWWNH010000017.1, from coordinate 2,067,862 downwards.
TTTTAAAAATTGTTTTCAGGTATAATCAATAACCTCTGTTCTCCTCACAGGGCTACAATTCCCAGAGTTCCTTGGGAAGAGGGACTGACTGTTAAATCACTTCGAGAGCTGTAGCTCTGAGAGAAATCAGAGTCTCCCAACAACTCTCAGCCCCTTAACAAACTACAGTTCCCAGGATTCTTTGCGGGGAAGCCATGCCTGTTGAAATGGCATGAAACCGCTTTATGTGTACAGTGCTCATGCGGCTCCAGAGTCAGACGACTGTGAGGAAGCCACATGGACTAGCCCAGGGGTAGGCAACCTAAGGCCCCGGGGGCCGGATGCAGCCCAATCGCCTTCTCAATCTGGCCCACGGACGGTCCGGGAATCAGTGTGTTTTTACATGAGTAGAATGTGTGCTTTTATTTAAAATGCATCTCTGGGTTGTTTGTGGGGCATAGGAATTCGTTCATTCCCCCCCCCCAAAAAAAATAGTCCGGCCCACCACATGGTCTGAGGGACAGTGGACCAGCCCACGGCTGAAAAAGGTTGCTGACCCCGGACTAGTCCCACTCCCATCTGCCAGCCATTCCCCCCCCCTCCAGTCATGTGAAGTGCCCTTACGTGCATATGGATGTGTGTGAATAAAACACCTCCACAAGAGGGTTGTGGTGTGCATATAGAATCATAGAGTTGGAAGGGACCCCAGGAGCATAGCTGTCAACCCTCCCTTTTTTTTGCGGGAAACTCCCTTATTCCAATGCCGTTTCCCGTTGCAATCCCGGATTGTTGATATCCCTTAAATTTCCCGGATTTCAAAGGAAGCAGCTCCTCTCCCTCCCTGCTGGCCAGGGAGGCTCCTCAGCTGCGTTGCTCGGCTGCCAATAAGGAGTCTGAGACCGACTGGGGACGGAGCTTGCATGCTTTGTGCAGCCAGACCCTCACGCCCAACCAGACAGACAGCCTGCCTGCCGTCTATGCGCTCGCTCTTTCGCTCACCCGTTCACGCGCAGCCTCTGGAGCGCAGGGTGGCGAGGCTACTTGGTGCCATTGCACCGCCCTCGCAGCATCCCTTCTTTTCAAATCCGAAAGTTGACAGCTATGCCCAGGAGTCATCTAGTCCAAGCCCCTTGCAATGCAGGAATCTCAGCTAAAGCATCCATGACAGATGGCCGTCCAACCTCCAAGTCCACAAGCTCCCACTCTTCCACTGCCAAACAGCCCCTACTGTGAGAAAGTTCTTCCCAATGTTTAGTTGGAATTTCCTTTCTTGTAACTTGAAGCCAGAGGAAAACAATCTTGCTCCATCTTCCGTGTGACAGCCCTTCAGATATTTGAAGATGGCTATCATATCTCTACAGGGGACCCAGGTGGCGCTGTGGGTTAAACCACAGAGCCTACAGCTTGCTGATCAGAAGGTCGGCGGTTCGAATCCCTGCGACGGGGTGAGCTCCTGTTGCTCGGTCCCAGCTCCTGCCAACCTACCGGTAGCAGTTCAAAAGCACGTCAAAGTGCAAGTAGATAAATAGGAACTGCTCTGGCGGGAAGGTAAACGGCGTTTCCGTGAGCTGCTCTGGTTCGCCAGAAGCGGCTTTGTCATGCTGGCCACATGACCCGGAAGCTGTACGCCGGCTCTCGGCCAATAAAGCGAGATGAGCGCCGCAACCCCAGAGTCAGACACGACTGGACCTAATGGTCAGGGGTCCCTTTACCTTTACCTCTATTCTCCTCACAGAGCTATAGTTTTCAGAGTGGTTTATCTCTTCTTCTCATACCTGGTAAACACATGGACAGCAGGTGTGGCAGCAGTGGGGTGGGACTAACCTGCACAACCCCCTCAGCACACGTGGAGTTCATGTATGGATACCCCTCAGACCTATGGAGCAGCATATGTAGAAGCCACATTGCAGGGACTCCCGTGAGACTTAACTTCAGGGGTGTGGATTTGAGCCCCGTATCGGGCAAAATATTCCTGCATTGCAGGGAGTTGAGCTAGATGACCCTCGTGGTCCCTTCCAAATCTACAGTTCTATGATTCTAAGGAGCTGAAGGACATGGCAGGCTGAGGTGGCAGAATTCTGAATTACCCGTATTTTTTCGTCTATAAGACGCCCCCATGTAGAAGACGCCCCCTATTTGGGGGGACACCGATTTAAGAAAATGGGGAGAGATCTATCTGTGTATAAGACGCCCCCAAATTTTGGACATCATTTTTTAGGGGGGAAATAGTCTTACACACAGAAAAATACGGTATTTCCGAGTGAAGGCAGGAGGTTATGGTTTTGAATGCACCATCATGTTAATAATCTTCCTGCATATATTTTCTGTCTGGGTACTACTATATGCAGGGAAATTTTTATACAGGGAAGGATTCAAAATACGGCCCAGTCGCCTTTTATGTTGAAATGGCACAAGTCAGAATTCTACCATATCGGCCCACCACTCTACCTTTGAATAATGTGTGGAAGGGTGATGGGGAACCTGTGACTTGTCCAAATATTATTTTTTATTAAATTTGCATACTTCCCTATACCCACAGTTCTCAGGGCATAAAATCACAATACAAAATGTTGTTGGACTCCAACTCCCATCAGCCAGTGGACGAGCATGATGGGAGTTGTAGTCCAACAGCATATGGCAGGTCACTGCTCCCCCTCCCCTGGATTAGAAAATCCCATACATTTTGGAGGGACAGATTCAGGTTTGGTCTATACAAGGAGCAGAACGAGGCCATAAGAATCCTGAGGTTAACTGTACCACTTCAGACTGCAGGTGTGAAATGCCATTTTTAGTTCAGTGGCACGATTTTAACTTGGCAAATGAGGTGAACATTTCTAAGTCTAGCCTGTTTCCTGCTGTTTCAACTTTCAGGGAGCTTTTAATGTAAGGGAGAATTCAAAAAGATCTCCCATCGGCTACATTTGTAGACCTGGCTTAACTATACAGCCATAACTCGTGTTGCGTTCGCTGCGGGTTGCGAATGGCATGGGTTACGAACGCGGCAAACCCGGAAGCGTTTAAATCCAGGTTTCGCCGCATGCGCAGAAGCGCTGCATGCGGTCTGCGCATGCACAGAAACATTCTGTGCTCTGTACAGGTCGCACATGCGCAGAAGCGCAATATTGCGCTTCGGCGCATGCGCGATATCGCCGCTCTGGTTGCGTACTTGGAACGGATCAGGTATGTAACCAGAGGTACCACTGTATAGCAAATGGAAGTGACATAATTTAGTCAGTCAGTCAGTCATCAGTCTGGAAGCCACCATTAGCCAAAAGATGCAATTGGGACCCACTTCTTAAATTTTAAAACTGGTTATTTTGTGCATGTGGTAGTGCTCTTGTAGCAACCAAGCTTAGATCAGACTCCAACTCAAAAATGGTTCCTGGCCCACTAGATGCCGACTAATGGCTGTGTGTGAGTATTAAACTTAATGGTTCCTTTTAGTTGTGTGTGCAAGTTGCCTAGAAACATTTTGAAATTGGGTGACAAATAAATCAAATAATTAATAATAATATTCCAAGGTTCCTTGTTTCCTAGGCCCCAGGGATTTTAAATCTTCCTTCTCTGGCTCTTATGACGACTTACGATCTTGTGACTTTCCTTCAACCAGTCCGTTTTGTTTATGTCCTGCCTAGAAAAGTTGCATCTTCTTCTCCATGATTTCTTAGGGTTTTTCCCCATATGTCTCTTTTCCCCCCTGAACAATAAATGTGAAATTGTTATTCATGTGTATTTTGGGGGTGGGAGTGCCTGACATTTCCCCTCCAGGAAGTGCTTTTGTTATGGGAATACTACATTAACATGCAGTTCCTGGAGAAATGCTGTCTTTCTCCCTGCTATCACTTTTTGTGTGACTACCAGGTAGAATATGACTGAACAAGCTTCATGGCTAACTCTTGGACCTGCCGCCATGCAACATTGGTAGAGATGAGTGGTGTAACACCTGTGTATTTTGTACCATTCTAAAATTAAGCAAAATTAAACTTCTTCTTCTTCTTCTTCTTCTTCTTCTTCTTCTTCTTCTTCTTCTTATTATTATTATTATTATTATTATTATTATTATTATTTCTTATTTAAATCTGGGGTAGCCAGCATGTGGCCATCCAGATTTTGTTGGACGACAACTCCCATTAGCTTCAGCTGGCATGTTCGTTGATCAGGGATAATGGGAGTTGTGTTTTAGGCTGGCATGTTCGTTGATCAGGCATAATGGGAGTTGTGTTTGTGATAGGGACCCAGGTGGCGCTGTGGGTTAAACCACAGAGCCTAGGGCTTGCTGATCAGAAGGTCAGCGGTTCGAATCCCTGCGACGGGGTGAGCTCCCGTTGCTCGGTCCCAGCTCCTGCCAACCTAGCAGTTCGAAAGCACGTCAAAGTGCAAGTAGATAAATAGGAACCACTCTGGCGGGAAGGTAAACGGCGTTTCCATGCGCTGCTCTGGTTCGCCAGAAGCGGCTTAGTCATGCTGGCCACATGACCCAGAAGCTGTACGCTGGCTCTTGGCCAATAAAGCGAGATGAGCGCCGCAACCCCAGAGTCGGTCACGACTGGACCTAATGGTCGGGGTCCCTTTACCTTTATCTAGTTCTAGTACCTCTGATGGAGGACACACTGTGCTCCTCCTGGTTGTTTGTTTGTCCACCTTAGGTCCCACCCTGCACTCAGCTCTCACCTGTGGCTCTTAGGAGCTGTCAGCATGCAACAGTGGCCACACCCTGGGAAACAGCTTCAACTGGCCAGCTATACCAGGTGAGGTTAGCTGATGGATCTCAAACCCTCGGTGAGTTAGGGACTTCCCCTGCATGCAAAGACAGGCTCTGGTGGATTTAGCGGACAAGACCAATAGTGGGCCCAACGCTCAAGAACAGGCTTCCTCAACCTCGGCCCTCCAGATGTTTTGAGACTACAATTCCCAGCATCCCTGACCACGGGTCCTGCTAGCTAGGGTTCATGGGAGTTGTAGGCCCAAAACATCTGGAGGGCCGAGGTTGAGGAAGCCTGGCCCTCACAAATTCAGAGTGGAGTCCCTAAGAGGGGGGTAAATATTTGAAGGAAAGTGCAATTCCTCCCCACCAAAGTCCCTGTTGTCCCAAGGAACATCTGAAGATGGGATGATTGTGCTCCCTCCGCAAGGGTCTTGCTCAGGCATACCCAAACTGTGGCCCTCCAGATGTTTTGGCCTACAACTCCCATGATCCCTAGCTAACAGGACCAGTGGTCAGGGATGATGGGAATTGTAGTCCAAAACATCTGGAGGGCCGAAGTTTGGGGATGCCTGGTCTTGCTGGTTGCAGCCCTTTTCCTTCAGGCTCCATTTAGTTGCATGGAAAAGGGGCTGCACTCCTGAAAGCTCTTTGAGAAAGAAGTGATTCAATTTAATTTTCACCCAGGGCAGTAAAAGAGTAAGCTCCCATACCGGTAGCTGGCAGCCTTGAATGTCAAAAACCCTTTGACAAGTGTTAGATGACAAGAACTGCCAAATCTTAGGGCGGGGATCAGAGGCATTAGTGGCACTTCTGAATGCATCCTTGAATTGGCTGAGTTTATTACACCTCACGCTGTGTGCCCACCTCCTCCGTGGTGCCAGCCATCATTACTTCTGCAGAGGCTCCTTCCCACGTCCTTGCCTTTTTCCAGAGCACAGTGTTTGCTCGGAATCCAGTTCCTACGGGGATCCGATCCGTCCTCTTCCTTCCTCCTCCCCCCCCCCCCTCTAGATTCTGTTGCTCCTGAGTCTTGCCTTGCCAAAAAAAGCTCCAGGCATCTCCCATTCCTTTGTACTGGGGATTGAGAGGGGAGGAGAAATGGCAGGAAAGCTGGGAAGAGAAAGGAGGAGGGGGAAGCGTTGGGGGCAGGGGGCTCGGGAAGGAGGGGGAGGCAGCCAGGAGGACCTCAACTCTAACCACAGCCATTTCGGAACGTCTGTAGCCGGAGACAGATTAATATTCTTCCCCATTTTGTCGTTCTCTCCGAACTCCCTTCTCGTTCTCATTTTAAGGGGTCTCCCTTGAAACCGCCACTACCCCCACATCCTCCCAGATTTGCACGTATGCTCTGGAAGGAAGAGAGAGATGGAGCCGTCCGTGAAAAGCGGAAAGGTGCCGCTCGCGAGCTTTACGCAGCCCCGATCCTATAGACATCTTGCAGAGCCTTGGCAGCAAACGCTCTGCAGCCCTGTGGGATTTCCTCCCCAATGAAACTTTCACGGAGCTGGGTGGGTAGCCTCAATGCGACACCCACCCACTCCCACAGGATGCAGCGCCAAAACATGTGGGAGCCAGTTCATAGGGGCCCGAGGTACCTTCACCCAACCCCAATAAAATACTGAAGGGGGCTGCCGCCCCCAAAGTTGATGGCTATTGCCATCCAAATAGTGTGCGTGCGCCGTGTCATGTGATCGATTATGTGGGGCGGGACTTACCTGGGGCCCCCCAATATTTTATTCAAGTTGGCACCCCTGTGTGGGTCAATACTGCGCGCAATGGGGGGCGAAGGCCCGAGAGAAGGCCTCGTATCCTTGGGCACCCCATCGCCCCGTCCCCCTGCACCCGTCCGCCTCCATTTCTCTCCCGCGATCTCGCCTTTGCTCACACAACCCCCTTCCCCCTCCAGCCCCACCGCCTTGCCTTTTAAAAAGCGTTATATAACATGTCCCGACTCCTGCGCCCTTGCCATCGTTTTGCTTTAAGGCGCAAACAGTTTTTTCCCCCTCCTGCTGGCGAGCGGCGGGTGCAATCGATGCGCTCTTGCGCGGAGAGGGAGAGGGTGTTGTTGGAAAGAGAGGGGTGGGGGAGAGGGAGAGGGGAGGGGGCTGCTTGTGCGTACTGGGCTCTTCGGAAATGGGAGGTGGCCAAGGCGGCAGGCGGCGGGCGGGCGCTGCGATGGGCGAGCGCGCAGGCACGGGCGGCGGCGCCTGAACCCGGAGGCGGGGGGGGGGGGCGCCGCCGACAGACGCCACTCGGAGGCTGGAGGTACGGCGGGGGGGGGGGGCGATCCTGTTTTCCCCGCTCCCCCATCTTTGAAGTCCCGGGGAGAAAAAGGAAGAGGAGGGAGGGAGGGAGGGGAAGACGGAGTTGTGCAGCTGCTACCGCCGCTGCTACAGCTGGCTCTCCGAGCCTCTCCTGCGCCTCCTTCTCCTTCGTTCCCCCCTTCATTCGACCTCGCTGCCGGAGCCCGGTAAGTGCGAGGAACCCGGGAGCCCCATCTCTCTCATCTGCTCGGCATCCATTCTACACCGATGGTGCGTTCTGGGGCGAGGGAGGTGGGACGGCGGGCGGGCGCCTGGCCATCTCTTCTCATTCTCTCTCTGTAGAGGAGGATGGTTGCGGGGAGGAGGAGGACTCGGAGGAGGCGCTGGTGGGCGCGAAGTAGGGAAGGGGGTTGTCAGAAAGCAGGAGGGATCGGGCGACAGGAGCCCCACGCGCAGGAGAGAATGTACCCCCACCCACCCTAGCCCGGGAGGTCGTGGTTTAAAAGGCACCAGAGCGCGAGCGAGAGAGCGCGCACAAACACACACCACTGCCCAGGCTCTTGGCGACTCCCGTCCCCATAAGAGCGCTGGCTCTGCGGAAGAGATATTTTAGGGAGCCCCTAAGAAACGCCTCCCCGAAGCAGAGATGGCCAACTCCACGGTGGAGCTCCGTGGAACAAGTCCACTCCCTGCGCCGGATCCGTGGGGCCTGGCAGAGGAAGACGCCTAGAACCCCGGGCAGAGTAACCCCTTGATGCTGGCAGAACCTCAAGGAGGAACCCAAAGAGAACATCCACCTGCCCCCCAAGCTTAATTCTACCCCTCCACCCAAGCTGCAGACTGCTGTAGGAGACCCCCTCATATCTAGAAGCTCCACTAGACCTCATAGAACAGATTCCTGCAGCTCAGCCAGAGAGCCAAGAGCCTGACATTCCAGTGTGTCCTTCTGGAGAGTTATAGTCTAGTAGTGTTACTCATGGCTGGGGGTTGACAAGGAGGGTGCCTCTTATGAAGGGCAAGGTCTGGTGCTTCACAACCTCCACGGAGTAGATGGGTCTTGTAAAAACCTTACCACGGATTTCGCTTATTTGTGCAAATGAATGGAGACTGGAATGCACAGGCGAGAGACCACAGCACCTCCCAAGCCATGGTCTTTTCTGTGGAAGGTGGCTTGTTTTCAGTCTTTTAAGTGACAGCAGGACTACTACTTCTCAATCTCTCCTCTTGGAAGGTTTCACGTTTCATAGAACAGGCACCCTGAAAGGCCGCAATCCAGTAGAACATTAAGGAGATGCTGCTTCTCTCCAGAGCCAACCCCCAGTATGTCATGCACCTAGCGAGAGAGCCCAGTGATAGGAGGCGCCTTCTCAACTCTGTAATAATACTTAACAGTTCGGAGGCGCTATAGCGCTTCACCGACAACAGCCCAGCAAAGTAGGCCGCTTTTCTTGCTTTTCAAATTGGAGATGGGAGGTGAAGGATGAGGTGGTAGTGTCTTGCCTAAGGCTACCTAGTGAATTCCAAGATGAGGCAAAATTTGAACATTAGGCTTCCTGGCTCAGTACCTGGGGAGAGAGAGAGAGGGAGGGAGAGAGAGCTTACATCAGTAGGCAAGATGGAAGCTACTGCTCTAGGTGTTTCTTCTCGAGTTGTCCTACAGACACATCCACAAGACTGCAAAGAAGAGACCTCCCACTTTTCTTAGTCCGTATAGTCCAGAAAACAGTCAAGGTTGCAATCCATTGAAATCAATGAGTCTGAGTTAGTCATGTCCAATAATTTCTATGAGACTACTCTGGGAGTAGGATACACTGAATACGGCCATCAGTCTTTTTCTCTCTCCCCCCCCTTGCATTCTGGGTCCCCTGAGCTTCTTCAAATGCCACGCAAAATAGGACCAGTCTTGACAACCATGGCTGGAAGAGGCACATCTACTAAGTTAAAGTATCTTGTCAGTTGGTGTGCTTTTTTCTAATACCATTGTGCTCTCTCTCCTGCTTTCTCTCTCTCTCGCTGGATGTCTCTGTGTGTACAATATATGTATGCAAGATTGTGTATGTGTATATGTATATGTGGGTGGGTGAATAAGAGTGGGCACTAGGAAAAATGGTTTCCCCTTATTCCCTATTCCTCCTTATATCTTCTTCTTCTTGTTGTTATTGCTATCCCATCCTTGCAGTAATGTCATGGAATCATTTTAGGGAACATGGGAGCGGGGGTGGAATGATGGAAATAGGGAGGAATCACAGGAAAACAGGAAACGGCCAGAGATCTCTCTAGGTGTTTTGGTGCTGTGGTTGGAGTTGTTTCAAGAAAAAATAGCAATCAGTTGGATATGTGGGCATGCAACCTCAGGGTTAGGCAAGATGACCCACTGGATTTATTCCAACTCAGGAGCTCCATGGATATACATAGTGGATATTTCTTCTTTTCCTGTCCCCTGTCACTGGATAGTTTCCATGGCTCAATTGCTCTACCAGGAACGCTTCTGTGGAGAGATGACAATGAGCATCACTTGATATCTAGTAATTTTTAAAAGATGGGCATCATTTAGCCTGGCCGTCGTCTGTTTTAATAATACTGGGAAACGTGTTATCATTGGAGTCACTGTTATGCTTTCTTGGCTGTATTAGGGGAAGGACTCAGAGGTAGAGATGCAGAAGTACCTACCGTATTTTCAATCTCTAGTTTCTCCAGGTAGGGCTAGGGAAAAAATCCTGTCAAATCCCAGACAGTAATAACCTAGATGGACTGTTGGCTTGACTTCGTACAAGACAGCTTCCTACGTTTCTATTAGTGAGCAGAAGTGATGGATTTGAAGCAAAACATTGCTTTGTTATATACAAGGCCTCAGACTCAGTCACTGTCACCTCCGTTGTAAAGCATCTAGACCTTAAATAGCCATTGATAGTGTTACTGAGCTAGGTAGCTTCATGGCCTGATGCAATCGATCAACGGCCTGACTCCATGTATGGCGGATATTCAAATAACAATGCCAATGGGACAGTTCAGGTGTAATCTGTATAAGATCTATGGACCGTATCAGGATTTCTTTGCCACCGTATCAGGACTTTTTGCATTGTTCGGGGGGCGGGGGGCGGAAAGGGAAGGATAAACAGCTCTAGAGAAGATGGAGCCATCGTCTGCCTACCTCTGGCTTAACTGATGCCCGTGCAGAAGGCTGAGCTGCCATTGGGCTTGGCCATTATTATCTTGCCATTTCAGAACAATATGCATTTGTGGTTGGTTCTACTGCATTCTAGTAACCACATTTCTTTGCGGAAAAGGGGTTCCACAGAAATTGAATTGGGAATAGATTTCACAGGATTTGCCTATCTCCCCCTCCCCACAACTGAGACCAGTGCTAGAAAAACACACTGTAATATCATTGCGAAACTTCTTATTATTTTAAATAAAAAATAATGTTATGTCTGTTAACTTCAGTAATGACTCTCAGTCCAGAGGTGTGTCTTGGATTTACCCACATTTACTTCCATTTTACTTCTGATAGTTAGGGAATGAATGGGGAGGAGATCTTCTAGCTGCCGAGTAGCGTTTACGATGCTGAAATGTAAAATAATGTGCCCCTTTGAAGGAAAGTAGCACCATAATGGCATTTTTAAAATTATTAACATTTTTATCCCGCCTTATAGTCCCAGTGGAACCCTCAAGACACCTCACAAGGAAACCTTCAAAGTCACAGCTTTTAAAATTAACAACCATCCTATAAAACTATTACAAAAAGAATGTGGCATACAACCTATACATTAGACAAGGGGAAAAACAGTTGTGATATATTTTATTTATTTAATTCATACATCGCATTTATGATACTGAATCCTGCCCTTCCTTCAAGGTGCTCAGGGTGTTAACCCAAGAACCCTGGGAGGCAGATTAGAATCAGATGTCATTACTTTCCCAAGTTTAACCCGTGAGCTTTGCAGCGTGAGTGGAAATTTGGACCCCCCAACTTGTCTGAAATATATTTTGAGAAGTTTAAAGGAAACGTTTTAAAATTAAGAAAGAATAAGGCAATAGAAATCGGAACAGAATCTCTCCCCTAAAGATCTGAACACAGGGTAAGGTTCATATTGGCCACCGAGCTTGAAGAAAACGCAGGGAAAGACACAGCTGAGAGAGGGAGAATATGTTTTCCTGTAGATGTAGAATCACTTTTATTTAGTTTTGCCTTTTCACAAAACTGTGATTTGCCATAGAACAAGGGTAGCAAATGTGATATTGCTAAGTTGACGATGGACCACAACTCCTATCATCCCTGGTCACGCTGACTGGGGCTGATGGGAGTTGGAGTCCAACAGAATGTGGAGGGAGCCCCATTGGCTACCACTGCTATAGAGTGTGCTTGAAACTCCATTTTAATGGTAGACTGTTTCCAGAAGGGAAACAGAAGCATGTTTCTTAGTTGTTTGTGTCTGTGTGAATGTACAAAATGACTTGTCAGAATGTGGCCAGTTTGGGCCAGTTAAACTGACAGGACTTCTGCAGCCTGTGTCGGACAGGCTGTTCTCTGAGTTGTGTTCATTATGCTTTATTAAGGCATTTATTGGGTGAAGGGCACAGAATGGAGTGCAGGAATCGAGGGGCTTCACTAAAGGTAAAGGTAAAGGGACCCCTGACCATTAGGTCCAGTCGTGTCCGACTCTGGGGTTGCGGTGCTCATCTCGCTTTATTGCCCGAGAGCCGGCGTACAGCTTCCGGGTCATGTGGCCAGCATGACAAAGCAGCTTCTGGTGAATCAGAGCAGTGCACGGAAACGCCGTTTACCTTCCCACCAGAGCGGTTCCTATTTATCTACTTGCACTTTGATGTGCTTTCGAACTGCTAGGTGGGCAGGAGATGGGACCGAGCAACGGGAGCTCGCCCCATCGCAGGGATTCGAACCGCCGACCTTCTGATCAGCAAGCCCTAGGCTCTGTGGTTTAACCCACAGCGCCACCTGCGTCCCTAAAGGGAGCCCTCCAAAACCTCAGAAAACTGGGTCTCAGAAAGTCCCAGAATCACTTGGTTCAGCCACTTCTACTCCAAAAGACCCAAACATAACATTGGTTTTCAGTTTAATTTATATCAGGCCTGCACAACTGGTGATCCACCAAGCTGAACACAGCCAACCAGCCATGTATGGGAGCCCACTAAGTTGAGAAACCTTTTGTTGATGTTGTTGCTTGGATTCTTTTGCTTTGGGGGTTGCTAAAACAGGGATGGGGTTGGGAAGGTGCTGGTGGGCCCCAATAGGTGTCTGGTCTGCTGTGGTTAGCTTGGGAGCTCAGACATTGTGCTAGTCTTGATTTCTAGAGAACAGAGTGTGAAAGCTCGTGACTTAGTGAGTAGTTTTTACCTGCTCCTCACTCACTCTTTGCCACTCCCATTGCACCAAAGTTTCTTGGGAATGGCAGTGGCAGGTCTACCGGTATGTCTTTAACACAGATTTGCCTGAATCTTGTATCAGATGAGGATTGGCGGAAGTGTAATTTGGAACACCAAAGGGTCACATGGGAGGTGAGGCTGAACTTCTCCACTCACTTTCTCTCTGCAGCTCGTTTTCTCTTGCCCTGCCTACTTTTTTTCTTCTTCCAGCGAGACTCGTTTCCAGTGGGGGGGGACTTCTGGGGATGGATTGGGGAGGGTGAAGGTTCAATACCCTTGCCCCAGAGTGGCTGGGGCAACCCAGATGGTCAGAGTATGAGTAATAAATTATTATTATTATTATTATTATTATTATTATTATTAGGTAAAGGTAAAAGTAAAGGGACCCCTGACCATTAGGTCCAGTCGTGACCGACTCTGGGGTTGCACGCTCATCTCGCATTATTGGCCGAGGGAGCCAGCGTACAGCTTCCAGGTCATGTGGCCAGCATGACTAAGCCACTTCTGGCGAACCAGAGCAGCGCATGGAAATGCCGTTTACCTTCCCGCTGGAGCGGTACCTATTTATCTACTTGCACTTTGATGTGCTTTCGAACTGCTAGGTTGGCAGGAGCTGGGACTGAGCAACGGGAGCTCACCCCGTCGCAGGGATTCGAACCGCCGACCTTCTGATCGGCAAGCCCTAGGCTCTGTGGTTTAACCCACAGCGCATTATTATTATTATTATTATTATTATTATTATTATTATTATTATATTGCTGCTGCTGCTGCTTGGGCACTTTAAATCACTTCCACCACATATGCACACACGCATTAGATGTGAAGTGAGCAGCCCCCTTGTTTGTCAGCGTGGCTCCATCATTATCACGTGCAATTGCGGACTCGGAAGCTTCCCTGCCTCTTTGCATTCGATAAGATCTGTGTCCCAGCTGTGTAAATCACGGTACATCGTATGATTTAGTGGTAGAGTCCCATTGGCTGTGTGAAGACACCATGCTTGGAGATTTCTGGGTTGGTGCCTGGATCTGATAACATCCTTCAAAGCCTTTCTAGGTGGGTGGATTGGAAAAGGCATTGGGTCTCTTCCCACCCCCACCCCCTCTTTGTTTGCCATTTGAAGCTGCAAAAACCTGTCCAATTGCTTTCTTGTAGTAAGACCAAGAGTAGTTTGTGAAATGCTGGATTGTCCTTTCGCTCTGCTTTGGGCAGAGTGGATGAATGGGACCCAGAAACTGACAAGGTGTGTCCGCGCCCCCCCCCCCCCGGTGTATTCCTTATCACTATTTGGAGTTACATTTTGTTACTCCTACCAGCTTTGCAGCTCGTTCCAGTTCTATAGGTTCAAGCTAAGCCCTTCCCTGACCGGGCTTCTCCACATGTTTTGGACTACAACTCCCATTAGCCACCAGTCAAGCACAGCGGCGCTTGCTAGGACTGATGAGAGTTGGCGTTGCAAACCTCTGGAGGGCCAAGGTTGAGGAAGGCAGAGGTATACAGCCCCGTTTGAATACGTAAAAAATGTATTTATTTATTTTATGCGTAGCCAGGTGTGAAGGCAGTAGCTGCAAAGTGACGATTCAGGTTTCAGAGATGCATGGCGTTCTTCCTCGCGAGACTGCATGCATGTACATTGTCACTGCAGTGTGTGAGGCTGTAACTGATGGCAGATTGACATGTGCGTGCGTGTGTTACCCAGCACTGGGCAACTCACAACAAAACGTGACTCTGCCGAATTGTCTTCAAGGCAATGGGAGGTGACACAAAACCTCTCCGTGTTGTTTCATCAGTGTTGACTCATTCACACATGCTTGTTCATACTGACATGATGCTCTCTGCCCACGCACAAGCAGCTCCTGAACTTCTGCCATAGCATTCCTGGCTGTGGGCATGCCAGTGGTTTCCCAAGGTGTGCCCCTCGGGCTATGTGGTGTGTGGGTGTGTGAATGTGGGTCATACACATGGTTCTGCTAAACTACAGGTTGGTTACAGACCTATAGAAAAGTATTGATCCCCAGGGACTCCAAAAGGCAGCAATGTTTCAGGCCACTATAGCCATATTACATGTGCTATGAAAGGGTATGATCAGGGTGGATTTGATTTAAATCAAATTGATTTAAATCACGATTTAAATCACTAGTCAGTAAGGCTTGATTTAAATCTTTTTTTTACAGAAAGACTCATTCTTGCTGGTATAATCTTAATATTTACAACCATATGAAGGTTTCATTCTTGGAATAATAAATTTTCAGAGTAGTTTTTAAAGTTATATCAAAAATTACTGATTTGGTTATACTACTAGAAATACATAGACAGATAATTATGAAATTATGGTGAGGTTTAATAAGTTAACTGTTTATATTTGGACAACTTTTCTGCTGTACTTTATTGGAAGGAGAAAAATAATCATTTCCTTAATACAATTTAAACAATTTATTTAACTAAAACAATAACATGATAGCATATGTATCCATGTTTGTTAACTGATGTAGTTAAACATTAAAAAAAAAACTTAGACTGAGTTTTAGCACACTTGATAAACTTAAAACAAATCCTTATTTCCTGATGAATAGCCTTTGGACTACAATGTAACTTAAATAGAAGACTATATTTAGAAAGATTTTTCCTCCAAAAGCATTTTATTTTAAAAATCCAATTTAAATCAAAAAAATCCGATTTAAATCAAAAAAATCCGATTTTTTTTAAAAAAATCATTGATTTTTATCCACCCTGGGTATGATAGAGAGGGATTATCTGGGTGGAATTCAGTGCCGCACAAAGGAGATGGTTCCATGTCTCAACAGAAAAATCTCCCCTCACTTCCTGCTGCAGGCTGTTCTACGGGTTCTTCTGACCCTCCAGAGTGGATTTGGGGGAGATGGCAGGGGAAGAAAGGGGAAGAACCAATTGTACTAATAGGTTTTGCACTGGTTTTCGCTAGCAGGATGGGTTCCTTGATGTGCCTACATATTTTGAAATGCTAGCACCCAGGAGTAGATGTTTCAGTGGTTAGAAGTGGTCTACCAACTTTGGGAAAGGGCCTGATAAGTTTTCCACATGACTGTCATTTGACTGCAGATCAAGAGGTCCCTACTTCATCCTGGCAGTGTTCGAAATTAGCCAGGCGTGTTTTGCGACTGGTGCAGGCCCAATTGTGACCACGTGGAGATCTCTGGACGCCAGGCTGGTGACTGGGGAAAGCAAAATGTCACTTAAGAGAAGGACCTGAAATAATTTCCTTGAAGCTTGATTTTGTTTTATTCTGGATTATTTTTATTTGATGTTTCAATGTGTTGTAAACCACTTTGAGAATTGTTCTTTAAAATATAAGTCGGTATAGAAATGGAAAGCCGTCCTGCCCCAAAGTGGCAACTCAGACGTTCCATTTTGGCGACTGCATACCTTGGTTTAAGGAGCCATTTGACACCTAGCTTATATATCTGAGTTTCTCACACTGTTCTGTATGTTGTAGGAAATAGACCGTGACCTTCCAAAATAGCTCAAAGCGAGCTTAGTGTAACATGAAACACATTTCTTGCTTAGCATTAATTTCTGAGTGTGAATGTTTTCTGTGTGAAAAGGGGAATGCTGCTAAACACCGCTAGGAGCTGCTAACTGTTCTACAACCCAGAATATCTGTTATATTTTCATCTGTGAAGAACTCGGCATGATGCAAACTGATCCTAATTTTTTTTACAGCACAAGCCTAAGGATGCTTGCTTAGAAGCAAGTCCTATTGTGTTCAATGGAAATTACTCCCAAGTAGAGGTATTCAGCCTAACAATACATTTTAAATGAAGAATCTGTTAATCTGTTTCTTGTTATTTTACCTTTTCAAAATTCTTAAATTATTGTAGTTAATTCTTCTTACTGATAATTGTAATGTTTTATCATTTTTTGTAAATAACTCTAGTGTTTTGTTTTCTTACAATCAAGCGGTTTATATATTTTGCGAAATAAGTGAGAAATTGGTACTTCCTTCCCACCCACAAATTTGCTTGAGTGCGTCTCTAGGACACTGAATAGCAATATGTATGCATTTAAACTCATTCCTTCATGAAATTCTCCTGTGCATCTCGCATTAAAGGGAGCAAACAGGAGCTGTGCAAGAGCAGTGCTATATTCTAGCATGTATCCCATTCACTTCAATGGGACTTGCAGAAGAGAATGCCCTATTTCTACTGGATTGTTCTGTGCTGTAAATGTTAGGGGCCCAATAATAAAGAATACAGTGGTACCTCGGGTTACATACGCTTCAGGTTACAGACTCTGCTAACCCAGAAATATTACCTCGGGTTAAGAACTTTGCTTCAGGATAAGAACAGAAATTGTGCTCTGGTGGCGCAGCAGCAGCGGGAAGTCCCATTAGCTAAAGTGGTGCTTCAAGTTAAGAACGTTTTCAGGTTAAGAACGGACCTCCGGAACGAATTAAGTACGTAACCAGAGGTACCACTGTACATGTTAAATGAACAATACTTTCCTCTTTAAAATTTCTAGGGAAATGGCAGAAATTGGAATAGCACCCATCAATTCTGAATTCTGTTACTGTGACATAGAATGATAAGAATTAAACTAAGATTGTGGAATTGTATGGAGGAAAAGTTTCCCATGTGTCTTAAACCGAAGTTTCTCTGCCAGACTTTAGTGTTGTCATTACGATTCCATGAAGGCACATGGTTCTTTTTATAGTTACATAAACAGGAAGAAAAGTCCCTGCCCCTAAGAGCTTAAAACCTATATTTTGACAGTGGGAAAGACATAAAGGGAGGGGTGGGAGAGGCCATGTTGCTTGGGGAACCAGGGTAATATGAAAAAGTTCCCTTATACTGTACGGTGTTCTGGTTCATGTTTGGATTAGGAGCTGGGGCACCAGGGTTAAAATCTTTACCTATGAAGCTCACCGGGTGACCTTGGGCCAGTCACAGCTATTCTCAATCTAGCCTACCTCACAGGGTTGCTCTGAGGATCAACATGGGAGGGGGAGGAACGTGTATTTTTATTTATTTACTTTCTCATATTTACAGACAACTTTTCGCCGTAAATGGTCTCATGTGTGCCACCCTAAGCTCCTTGGAGGAGAGGTGGGATAAAGGTAAAGGCCCCCTGGACGGTTAGGTCCAGTCAAAGGCGACTATGGGGTTGCGGCGCTCATCTCGCTTTCAGGCCCAGGGAGCCGGCGTTTGTCCGCAGACAGCTTTCTGTGTCATGAGGCCAGCATGACTAAACCGCTTCTGGTTCTGGCACAACGGAACACCATGACGGAAACCAGGGCGCATGGAAACGCCATTTACCTTCCCGTCGCAGTGGTACCTATTTATTTACTTGCTCTGGCGTGCTTTCGAGCTGCTAGGTTGGCAGGAGCTGGGACTGAGCGACGGGAGATCACCCCGCCGCGGGGATTCGAACCACCAACCTTCTGATCGGCAAGCCCAAGAGGCTCAGTGGTTTAGACAACAGCGCCACCCACATCCCTCATGGGATAAACAACAACAACAACATGAGGTGGATGGGTGACAGAGGAGGGATTTCCAGGCATGAGGAGGCGGCAGAAAGCAAGGAACAGAAACTTAAGTTCTGCTGATACGAAGGAGGCTTCTTCTGTCTGCATGGTGCTGATGTTGCGGGCATCGTCTTATACCTAAAACTTGGCGGGGGGGATATTTGATTAGAGAACCATTTTGAAGTGAAAACTTGGGGGGTGGGGGACGACGTAGAAGCAGCTATGTGTCCTAACAAATCCACATTTGCGGAGATGCCAGTCAGTGCCGACATGGGGCAGTTTTCCGTGGAAGGAAGTGGCAATGTGACAGGGAGCTTCTGAAAGCTTCACTGGTTCTGCTCAGTGTTGGAAATGAGCCAGGCACATTTTGCCACCGGTGAGGGTCCAATTGCGGCTATGTGGACGTTTCTGGCCTCCAGGTTGGCTACAACTGTTTAAAAACCTCTGCCTTAGTCCATAGTTACACCATTTCCATTTCCACTATGTGTGTTTGCTTCTCCTTCCTGCATACTGGGACAAGTGAATTGCTGTAAGAGCAAGCTACAGTCAAGCAATGTGGTTGAGATCATAGAATTGTAGTGTTGGAAGGAAACCCCAAAGGTCATGTAGCCCAACCCCCTGGCGAATAGACATTCCATTGTTGTGGCAATAGTAACCTGGATTTAAAGTGTCATTTGGCCTGATTAGATTAATATCAATATCAATATTAATATTTATACCCCGCCCATCTGGCTGGGTTTCCCCAGCCACTATGGGCGGCTCCCAATAGAATATTAAAAACACAATAAAACATCAAACATTAAAAACTTCCCTAAACAGGGCTGCCTTCAGATGTCTTCTAAAAGTGAGATAGTTGTTTATTTCCTTGACATCTGATGGGAGGGCGTTCCACAGGGCGGGTGCCACTACCAAGAAGGCCCTCTGCCTGGTTCCCTGTAACCTCACTTCTTGAAGTGAGGGAACTGCCAGAAGGCCCTCGGAGCTGGACCTCAGTGTCCCGGCTGAACAATGGGGGTGGATAATAATAGAATCTTGCCTATTTTCACACACTAGAAACACATCCTTTGGAATTCTATCCGTGATATTTTATCTGCACAATCAGAACGGATTTCAGGAACCAAAATGTTGTATTGAAAAATACGACTTCCACGCCGTCTGGCCCCAAAATGGCAACTAGACATTCTGTTTAGACCATTGTAACCCTGGTTTAAGGAGCCATTTAGCGCCTAGTTTTGAGTTTCTAACACTGCCTGTGAGCCACAACATTAACATGAGCCCACGTGGTTGGAGTTAGCCCAAGCCAGGTAAGCTGTGCTCCTAATAAATGACTTCACCATGCAAAATGGCACCCCACATGGCTCATGTCTGGACGCCAACCAGATCGCAATGGCCCTAGAATGGTAACGGAAGTCAGAAAAGAGGCAGAGATCCAGACACAGGGAAATGGATGCGTTTTAATCTCATTTGCTGTTCATTTTAAATTAAAAAACAATGTTTTTATTGATGCTTTCAGTATTTCTTGTAAACCGCCTAGAGGTTTTACTACAGTGAAAGTGGTAGACAGGGGATGACCTATTAGCACACGTCTGAAACATGCACACACACACACAGCGCCAAGCCTGGAAGTGACCGAAAATGTCACAGAACATGTCACTAAAAGGGTGCAACGGGCTGTGGCGTTGTGTAACAGGACAGGATGAACTTATATGTACTCCACTGACACGTACGGGGGCCATGAACGGACCCTCCATGTGAAATGGTCTTCAACCATATGCAATTTCTGCTTCTTCTTGTTGTTTAGTCATTTAGTCGTGTCCGACTCTTCGTGACCCCATGGACCAGAGCACACCAGGCACTCCTGTCTTCCACTGCCTCCCGCAGTTTGGTCAGACTCATGTTGGTAGCTTCGAGAACACTGTCCAACCATCTTGTCCTCTGTCGTCCCCTTCTCCTTGTGCCCTCCATCTTTCCCAACATCAGGGTCTTTTCCAGGGAGTCTTCTCATCTCATGAGGTGGCCAAAGTATTGGAGCCTCAGCTTCAGGATCTGTCCTTCCAGTGAGCACTCAGGGCTGATTTCCTTCAGAATGGATAGGTTTGATCTTTTTGCAGTCCATGCAATTTCTTAAGTAACATTAAAATAAATAGATGTCTGCATCTTCTGATCTTCATGACTATAATTTATCAGCGCATTTGTTGGGGGAGTTCTGTTTTATAAGGCGCTTAAAATAACCCATGATTCCATGATTCTATAAAAGGATATAAGTAGCATGGTTAAGAATTAAGCAAATTTTTGAAGCAATGGGTTTTTCTTGTAGTCCAGCTTCACAGACATGTGATCAAGGAGAGGGAATTACTGTTAATGTTCAAACAGATAAATAAGAGCAACAATAAAATAATAAAGGAACAACAATAAGCAGTCGTAGTGTCGACGTTTTATTGTATTTTGTGGCAATCAATGATTTCGTATTTTTATGTTGTTCTTGCCAGTTTTGGGGGAAGTAGCCTATAAATGAAAAAAATGAAAGCATTGACTCATTTCTCTCCGCTGCTCTGAAATGCTTAGTGCAATTTGTTGTGTTTTAAATTGTAACTGTGGATTCACTGAAAGGAACTGAGGTTAAGGGGCAATATGCAATAATAATAATAATGATAATAATAATAATAATTTATTTATACTCCACCCATCTGGCTGGGTTTCCCCAGAGTGCTGGATGAGGCCCTGGGAGACCAGGGTTCAAATCCCCCCTCAGCTGCGAAGCTCACTGGATGACTTTGGGCCTGCCACTGCCTCTCAGCCTAACCTACCTCACAGGGTTGTTGTGGGGATAGAATGGGGAGGAGGAGAAGTTATGTTCGCCACCTTGAGCTCCTTGGAAAGAAGGAGGGATATAAATCAAGGAGTGAACAAATCTCTAGCTATGATTCACACACACAGCACTTCCAGACCTCTTAATTCTTCCCCACTAACCAAAATTCTCTGTTTTAGGAATTGTTGGGAGCCTAGCATCCTTGGACAAAGTTCTCCCTGCCCTTTTCCTGAAGAGCAGAGATTGTGTTACCCCTTGAGGCTCACACCTCAGTCTCCCAAGGAATAGTTGTGTGGCGGACTGTATAAAAGTTAATGTTTTCATCCACCCGGACAAAGGAGAATGGGGACCCTACATCCAAAAGAATGAAGACTCGACAGAATAAAGACTCCGTAAGTACCCAGGAGGGAAAGACTGGGGTGGGGTAGAGGGTAGAGAGGGGGAATGACTCAGGATCTGTCCAGTATTGCTGCAAAGCCATCATAGCTAGAAGCCTTACCCTCCATGAATTTGTCTCAGCTACTTTTAAAGCAGGGGTCAGCAACCTTTTTCAGCCGTGGGCCGGTCCACCATCCCTCAGACCATGTGGTGGGCCAGACTATATTTGGAAAAAATATATGAACGAATTCCTTTGCCCCACAAATAACCCAGAGATGCATTTTAAAGAAAAGGACACATTCTACTCATGTAAAAACACACCGATTCCTGGACCGTCCACGGGCCGGATTGAGAAGGCCATTGGGCCGCATCCGGCCCACGGGCCTTAGATTGCCTACCCTTGTTTTAAAGCCATCCAATTGTTTTGGGCAATGAGGTAGAATAAACTTAGAAGGGGGTCTGCAGGGAAGACTTGGAGGACATTGGAAATGCTTAAGGGTTCATGGACATAAATAGCAGGGGAGCTGGTCACTTGTGGACCATTTACACCTGGGTGATGGATAATTTTTCCATACCACCACCGTGGATTGATGCAGGCCATCCACGTTCCTGCAGATGATGGAGGAGTTCATCCAAGCAAAGAGGGAGGACAACTTCCAAAACTGGGCTGAGCAGCAGCAACATGCCTGTGACTGATGTGTGTAACCTAAACGTTTTTTACACCATCCAGATGGAATGAAGTGGCCCACTTTGCCTGGGAGGGTGCGGTTTGGAGGGAGAAAAGAAGCAAAGAAGGGGGGAATTTGGGTGTTAAATTGTTTCAGTTGATTAATTGTCTACCTTTTAATTTATAAATTAAAATGATTCAATTCTAAATAAAGCGGTGTCTAACAAAAAAAAAAAAAACACCCCTCAAGATAGGTGCGTTTTCAATATATGAAAAGTAAAGCTGGATTATTAACAAATCAATAAACTAAAGTTAACTAATCACTCCTGGGAGGAAATGTCATCCTAAAGAGTGTTCTTTTTAACCCCCCATTACATTCCCCTATTACAAGCATCCTTCAGTGAAATAACTGTGTTCCCCAAACTGTCAGCCTCTGCTGATTAAGATTGAGGTCCACCAAATAATGAATGGAAGCTTTAGTGCAGAGGCCTTCAAACCAGGGCCGGCGCGTCCATTTAGGCGAACTAGGCAATTGCCTAGGGCGCCAAAATGGAGGGGGCGCTGGCCAGCCTGCCCCCCGCCGCCGCCCCAACCAGCGGCAGAGCAAGCAAACCGTGGCAGCGAGGGGCGCCCGGCAGGGCAGGGGGCGGGGCACCGCTCCGCAACGTGCGTCATACGTAATGACGTCACATGGCCCGCCCCCTCGCCTAGGGCGCCAAAATTGCCAGCACCGGTCCTGCTTCAAACATCTCACCCTGATAACTTGCCGGGTTTAGAATTCTCGGGAGAAAATATTCTAAGATGTTGCTGGACCTGGATCAATCCCAATCAACTTGGCCATTGGTCAGAGATGTTGGGAGCTGTGATCCAGCATGATCTGGGGAGCACCTCATTGGCTACCCCTCTTCTAGGGTGTACATTCAGTTCACACAGGGTCTGGTCAGGTTCGTTGGGCCTCATGAATCTTCACTTATGATGCACCTGGGTAATGTACAGCAGCCCCTTGCAGAAGGAAGAGCAGCAGTAACAGACAGAGTGCCTTTCAGGAACGTTTGTGCACCAACGAGGCACGAGGCATCCTTGACAAGCCTTCAAGGAACATCAGAGTTTCCTGAAACACAGCTTGAAAACTGCAGATTTATTAATGGATAAGTAAGATAATGGACTAGGCAGAACTGGCAAAATTAACAGCAAAACGAAGAGAACCTAATGATGAGTGTTTTATGGAAGAATAGATGGCTTTTTTTTTTTGGATACTTAAAGAAATATTATAGCATGATGGAACTCACGAGCAGGATTTGAGCTATGAACCAACAGATGTAATTAGATTATAATAATTGTGGTTATGATTTAATAGATGGAAGATAGGGTGCAGCAGAAGGGGAGGAACAACAACTCCAAGGAAAACAAGGTGGGAAGTCGACAAAAAAAGCGAAAAGACAAAATTGTGCTTTGATTGTGTATGTTAAAAATGTTGAAACTTAATAAAATATAATCGGGGGGGGGGAACCTATCACTTTGACAGTTCCACGCATCAAAGCAATGGTGCGATTCAACCCTGAGAAACACTGTCAGAACAGGGTGGGATTGGCACCAGCTTGGGATAAGCAGGAGACACTTTAACAGGACTATTGAAAGAAGCCTCTTGTCTCTCCGTTAATTTTCTCTGCAGATGTCGATGCGGAGTGGTAGGAAGAAGGAGACTCCAGGGCCCCGAGAGGAGCTCAGGACGCGGGGCCGAGCTTCTCCAGGTGGCGTCAGCACTTCCAGCAGTGATGGCAAAGCTGAGAAATCTCGGCAAACTTCCAAGGTAGGACCTCATAGCTTGTGTGTCAAACAACACTTTTGCAGCTCAAGAGTTGGAAGTGACAGTAACACACTTATTCGAGCTGCACCAGATAGCCCCCAGTTTTGATATTTATGTGCAGTAGAAGCAAGATGTTCTACCCAAATGCACCAGCGGGAAATGCAAGTTTGTGGGAATCTTAACATCCATGGCACATGGTTTCTGAGACCAGTAAGACAGCATCTCTGGAACTCTTACGCTGTACCATCATGACCCTACGAAAAGAGTCAGGAAAATTAGAACAAGCAATGAGGAATGTTTACCTTTTATTTAATTAACCTTTGTTGTAATTTTGTTGTGGTTTGTGTGGCCTTGTTGATATGATTTTGTTTCCTTAACGTTTTTGAAAGTCTCAATGAAAAATTGCATTTAAAAAAATAAGCTAGTTTAGAAATGTCTCCCAAAAAACAATTACCGGTAGATTGTTAAAATAGTTGCCATTCAACAAATCTTTTTGAGTGAAGTTTTGAGCAACTGATTCTTTAGCACTTCTCTCTCTCTCTCTCATATATCTATCTATCATCTATCTATCTATCTATCTATCTAATCATCTATCTATATCTATCTATCTATCTATCTATCTATCTATCTATCTATCTATCTATCTATCTATCTATCTAATCTATCATCTATCTATATCTATCTATCATCATCTATCTATATCTATCTATCATCTATCTGCCTGTTGCTTCTGCCTCCTGGATGGAAAAGCCTCACAGTGCTATGCTCAGTATCTGCCTGTTGCTTCTCCCTCCTGGATGGAAAAGCCTCACAGTATCAGCACTGTGTCCAAGTGAGAGTGATACAAATTAACAACTGAACAATAATTGCTCCCCGAGAGCAAATGCTTTGCAGCACTCAGTTATGCATCCCAGAGTGCTTCTTCTTTGGAGCAATAATTGTCCACTTGTTAATTTGCATTATCTTCACTCTCGCAAACATGGATAGCTCAGTTGGTTGGAGTGTGGTGCTGATAACGCCAAGGCAGCAGGTTCGATCCCCATATGGGACAGCTGCATATTCTTGCATTGCAGGGGGTTGGACTAGATGATGCTCAGGGTCCCTTCCAACTCTACAATTCTACGTAATCACTTGCCCTGTGTTCTGTCATCAAGTAACAAAATATGATCACCTGCATAGCCTCACAATGCCTTCCCGTTCTCTTCCCGAACTTTGAACGATGGGATCATTCCTTGGACTACTACAGGAAGTAGTTACAGCTACAGTCTAGCATGCACATTGTGTTACATTACATTTTCCACAGTTAATAGAAGGCCCAAAAAAACCGTACATTGCAAAACTTGGGGAAGAAATTTCTAACCGGGCTTCTCTCTGCCTTGCAGAAGGGTCGGGTGGAGGAGTCCATGGCCCCTAAAGGAAGCAAGCAAAGCCGCCCAGAGGAGATCTCGGAGAGCGAAGGAGAGGACACCAATGCCCCAAAGAAAACTAAAACCGAGGTGGGATTTCCCTGGCCACAGGCCTCCCCTCCCTGCGTGCCCCAAATACCTCCTGAGGTGTCCTGTCCCAGGTCCTTCTAAGGTTGTTCCTGCCTTTCCTGTGCTCACCTGTGCAAGGTCTGGCTACCTGGCTGATGTGCTTCCATACCTGGGAACTCACCAAGCCGGAATGGCTGCAGGTTCTTCTTGCGTAAGCAAGGCATACTACCCCTGGAGAGCCCCTGCAGCACTCCTTTTTTTGTTGTGCACCCAAATTCTCCCTCTAGGACCCCCCCCTTGCGAGACCCTCTGCTCAACCTCTGCCTCATCTCTCCGCTCCAGGAGCTGCCGAGGCCTCAGTCCCCCTCGGACGTTGACAGCCTCGACGGCCACAGCTTCAACGATGAGACGAGCAGCGACCCTCGCGACATCGACCAGGACAACCGGAGCACCTCGCCCAGCGTCTACAGCCCTGGCAGCGTGGAGAACGACTCCGACTCCTCCTCAGTGCTGTCCCAGGGCCCGGCCCGCTCCTACCACCACCCCCCACTCTTCCCCCAGAGCCCCTCTCCTGCCCCCCTGGCAGAGGGCCTAGCTCGCCCACCAGAGCCAAACTTTGGCCTGGCGGGGGACGTTCATCCTTCGGGCCCCGCCGGCAGTTACCAGCCGCAACATGAGGCCCAGGCCTCAAGGATTTTCCAGGCCCAAGCCCCGCCACCTCCCACTCTGTCTGCAAATTCCTCTTCCTCCTCGTCCTCGCCTTCCTCCTCTACCTCCTCCTCCTCCTGCACCACCCATGTCCCCCTCTATTCGGGCGCCAACGTCGTCCAGATGGGGCCCAAAGCAGTCGGCGCAGGGCCAGGCCTCCCCGCGCCAGGCGGGCGAGAGCAAGCCCTTGGCACCAAGCACAACCCGCCCCCGACAACCCCCATTTCCTTGGCTCCGGTGGCGGGGGGCCTGCCCCCTCAGAAAACCCCTCCAAACAACTCCCCCTCGGTGCTCCCTTCCTCCACAGCCGCTTTCCCCCACGTCCTTGCCAATCTGCCCCCGCCGCCCGCTCTGAGGCCCCTCAACAATATGTCGGCCGCCTCCAGCTCCCCGGGGGTGGCGGGGCAAGCGCTGGGCGGGCACCTCCCGCCCCCCCATGGGATGGGCCAGGACAAGTCGCCCGTCCCTTCCCGCTACCCCTACGCCCCCGCCCCGCCCCCGCCCAGCTCTTCGGCCGCCCAGTACGCGCTGCCACCCCCCTTCCCAGGCCCTCCCCAGCTACAGCTCCTCCTACGGCCACTCCTTCCCTCAGCCCAGCAGCCTCTCCGTCGCCAGCCAGCCCCCCAAGTACACCCAGCCCTCCATGCCCTCCCAGCCAGTGTGGAGCCAAGGGCCGCCGCCCTATAGCCGCCCCCTGGGCAACGCCGGCTCACACCCTCCGGCCGCCTTCCCGGGCCAGGCTGCCCTGCACCAGCAGCAGCACCAGCACCACAGTCATGGCAGCGGAGCGGGGGGACCGGCTGCAGCTGCGGCAGCCCCCCAGGCCCCTGGAGGGTATCCCCACCCATTGGAGCCAGGCCCACACCACCCGTCCCATGCCGCCTATGGCCTCCGCCTCTACCCGCCCCACGGCCATGCCACGTACAGCCAGGCCCCCTCTGCGTCTTCCTCTTCTGCCTCCTCCTCCTCCTCATCCTCTGCTTCTGCCTCTTCTTCTTCTTCTTCCACCACCTCCTCCTCTTCCGCCTCCTCTGCACCCCAGGGAACGTACCCGGGAGTCTGCAGCCACCCCCAGGGGCAAAACACCACAGCCTACACATTCCCACCGCCCCCACCGCCTTCGCCTGCCCACGGAGCCGGGCCTCCGGTTACCTCCGTCTCTGTCACCCTCTCCACCGTCATCACCACCATGGCCTCCGCCTCAGCAGCACCCTACAAGACGGCGTCGCCCCCAGCGGGGCCCCCCTCGGTGACCCCCTACGGGAAGCGGACGGCCTCTCCGTCCCCCACCTTCCAACCCCCGGCCCCCTACAAGCCGGGCACCCCTCCTTCCTCCTCCTCCTCCTCTTCCTCAGCGTCCTCATTCCGCGCTGCCACCCCACCAGGGTACAGGCTGGCCTCTTCCCCGGCAGGCGGGGGCTACAAGGCGCCCTCGCCGGCCCCCGTGGCCCCCCCAGCTGCGGGGGCCATGCCGGCCCCTCCCCCTCCCTTGCCCCCGCTGCCCCTCAGCGCCGCGCAGATCAAGCAAGAGCCTTCCGAGGAATACGAGCCCCCGGAGAGTCCGATGCCCCCCGTCCGGAGCCCCTCGCCAGCCCCCAAGGTGGTGGACGTGGCAAGCCATGCCAGCCAGTCCGCGAGGTGAGGAAGGGAAGGGAGCCAGGGACAGGGCGGAAGGGAGAGGAAAGGGGGAATGGTGGGGTAAGCATGAGCGGGAAGGGATGGGAAATCTCAGAGCACAAAATAAAAGAAGTTCCGTAACTGGGCCAGCTTCGTGTGTGAACCACCAATCCAAGCGCAGCCCCTTTGCCACCTTCTGCTGGTGGCTTTGCTCTCAAGGGCCAAAAGTGGTCGCCTGCCTTCTTCTTACAAAGCAACTGGATAGAATAACGCCTACATATTTCCACTCTAAGTAGCATGGGACTAGATACAGTGGACCCTCGACTTACGAAGATAATCCGTTCCGACGGAATCTTCGTAGGTCGGAATCATCGTAAGTCGAGTCCCCATAGGAATGCGTTGGGAGAACGCATTCGTAGGTCGAAAAAACCTTCGCAAGTCGAGGAAACCGCATTTAAAACGGCCGCGGCTTCCTTTCGGAAGTCGAAAAAATTCGGAAGCAGCGGCCGCTTTGATCCCTCGTAACTCGAAAAACTCGTAAGTCGGGTCATTCGTAAGTCGAGGGATCACTGCAGTTCCTTTTCGTTTCAATGAAATACAGTTGTACCTTGGATCCCAAACGCCTTGGGACTCAGACATTTTGGCTCCTGAATGCCGCAAACCCAGAAATGAGTTCTTTGGAACCCAAACATCCGACAGGGCTTCCCCGGCTTCAGATTGGCTGCAGGACCTTCCTACAGCCAATCAGAAGCCACACTTTGGTTTCTGAACGTTTTGGAAGTCAAACGGACTTCCGGAACGGATTCCGTCGACTTCCAAGGTACGACTGTATTAAGAACCTGGAAATGTGCCTGGGAAATGTGCCCCAAAGACTTCCCTGTGCCTCGGGGCTGTAGGATGCACCTTGGAAAATCTCAGAAGCCAGAATTGGACTTGCTGTGGATCAAGTGGGTGGGCAATCTTCACTAGTGCCCCGTAACATTCCTTGCTTTCCTCATCCCCCACCAACACTAGTGGAAACAGGAGAAATTATGCAACAACAAAAGAGAGAGGGAGAATTCTGCCCATTGGCTTCATTGACCTAATTCACACAGATTGGAGAATTCATATGTTTTTTTGCTTGAGAAATTAGGGAGCAGGGTCTGTGAGGGGCATAGTCTGGGGAGACAGAATGGCTTAGGGAAGAATCCCAAGAGGCTAGCTGCCGCCCCCCCCCCCCCAGCCCTGAAGTTCCCTTCCTGGGTTTTAGAAGATTCAGATACAGTCGTACCTTGGTTTTCGAACAGCTTACTGTGTTTCCCCTATTTTAAGACATAGTCTTACACTTCCCCCCCCTCAAAAAAAACACAGGGTGGCTTATTTTCAGGGGATGTCTTATTTTTACCAGTAATAAACGGGAGGAGGGAGGGAAGGAGAGAAGCTTTGAAAGCGGCAAGTTCCCAACAGGGGTTCCTTCTTACCGGTATTTATCTCCTTGCGTGCGACAGTGCTTCTCGCTCACTCCCTCAGTCGTCGTCGTCGGACAAGTCTCCTCCGAGCCTGAGGCGGCAGGGCCCCTGAGCTCTGGCAGGATTCGGGCGAGAGGAGTCTTCCCCCCCCTCGGTCTCTGGCTCCCTGCACGCCAGGAGCAGGCCGCAGAACTCTGGCAAGAGGCGCCTTTTCCCCCTGAGCCTCTCGCTGGCTCGCTGCTCCCTGCGCACCAGGAACAGGCAGGGCGTGGTTTTTTCCCCGTGCCTCTCGCTCGCTGTCTCCCTGCGCCATGAGCAGGCTGCAGGACTCGGGCGAGAGGCGTCCTTTTTTCCGCGCCTCTCACTGGCTCGCTGGCTCCCTGCGCGCCAGGAACAGGCAGGCGGGGCTGAGGAGGCGACGGGGACAATGGCGGCACTACGGCTTATTTTCGGGGTACAGCTTATTTTTTGCAAATGTGATAAAACCTGCCATGGCTTACTTTATGACTACATCTTTAAAAAAGGGAAACACGGTAGTTCTCGAAAATTTTGGCTCCCAAACGCCGCAAACCCAGAAGTGACTGTTCCAGTTTGCGAACTATTTCTGGAAGCCAAACGTCCGACGGGGTTTCCGTGGCTTCCAATTGGCTGCAGGATCTTCCTGCAGCCAATCTGAAGCCGTGATTTGGATTCTGTTTGACTTCTAGGTATGGCTGTATATACATGCTATTTTCCTTTGAAGGCATATTTCTTAGTTTTTCCTCACCACTTTTGGCCTTCTCTCCTTCTCCATTTTATTTGGGCGTTGACACCTTCTTCCTTCTTCCCTTCCACAGGTTCAATAAACACCTGGATCGTGGCTTCAACTCCTGCTCACGGACCGATCTCTACTTTGTACCCTTGGACGGCTCCAAGCTGGCCAAGAAGCGGGCAGATCTTGTTGAGAAGGTGCGCAGGGAGGCTGAGCAGAAGGCCCGGGAGGAGAAGGAGCGTGAAAGGGAGCGAGAGCGAGAGAAGGAGAGGGAGAGGGAGAAAGAACGGGAGCTGGAAAGAAGTGTGGTAAGTGCCGGCGCAGGAGCCCCAGTTTCCCAGTTAAAAGGGTAGGAGACTGCCAGGTATCCACCAGTGATGTTGGCGAGCCAATGTTGGTCAGAACAATGGTGTAGTCAACGTGGTGGCCTGGTTCCAAAACCTACAAATGAATGGCCTGACTCGGTACAAGGCCTTTTCAGGTATACCTGTAACTGTCACGGACTGGTTGGACGTGGGAGAAATCAGCTGGGGACCCCCCAAGCGGAGAAGGCTCAGAGCCCAGGGATTGGTGGTGGGACAACGATGAGTGGTCAGAGGGAGAAGGTGGGGAAGAGGAGTTGGAAGTTGAAGAGGTCGCAGGGCTTAGTGAGCGGGGAGAGTCTGTGGCAGAGAGGAGTCCAGAATCAGAGGCAGAAGCCGAAGCAGGAGAGGAGGGAGGCCAAGAGGCAGAGATGAGTCCAGCTGGTGAAGAGTCATGGGTGTCTCTCCCTCCTGCTGCAACAAGCTCTCCCAGAACCAGAAGAGGCATGAAAAGGGCGGAGGAGAGGTTGACTTCACACAGGCGCAGTATCTGATTGCTTGGGGGGGGGGAACCCAGAGAGGAGGGGACTTAGGCAGCTGTGGGGAGGCAGGGACCTTCAGTCTCAGCAAATGCTTCATGAGGGCAAGCCCTACCATAGCTGTCAACTTTTCCCTTTTTTGCGGGAAATTCCCTTATTCTGAATAGGATTCCTCGCAAGAAAAGGGAAAGGTTGACAGCTATGAGCCCTACTGGAGATGAGTTGCTGTGCTCATTAGGTCTCACACTCCCATGTCGATCGTGTTTTTGCCAATATAGAGGTAACTCAACTTGCACAGTGTGATTTACTTCTGGCTCGCTCCTGACAATAACACAGGACCCCTTGCTGCTAATTAAAAGGAATGTAGCTCATTGAGGAGCATTGTGTACAGGTGTATTTTGATGCATTCAATAGATTGAAAGTTTATGAGTCATGGCAGAGGGGAGAGCACGTGTACAAATTCAACACTTTGTTTTGTTGCTGTTGTGTTAATGTTGTTAATATTGTTTTATAGATATGAATGCTGTTGTATTTTGTGAATCCTATAATATGATTTTTGGTGTACCTGTGATGTTTATCTTATTTTTTAGTTATTTTATCAGTAGTGTTACATAGATGGTAATTGTTTTATTTGGGATTTGGGATTGTTTTACTGATGATTTGTTAAGTATTCTATACAATTTATGCTGTATTCGTGGTGTTCCATTATGTTATGTTTATCTGTTGTTTGTAAGCCGCTTTGGGATTTATTTGAATAAAAAGCGGCATGGAAATAGAATCAATCAATCAATCGAACACGCCTCTCTCTGGTCTTTTGCAGAAGGTGGCACAAGAAGGCCGCGCAGTGGAGTGCGCCTCCCTGGGGCCGGTCCCTCACCGCCCGTCGTTTGAGCAAGGCAGCGCCGTTGCCACTGTCCCCCCCTACCTGGGCCCTGACACGCCGGCGCTCCGCACCCTCAGCGAGTACGCGCGGCCCCACGTCATGTCCCCGAGCAACCGCAACCACCCCTTCTACGTCCCGCTGGGCGCAGTCGACCCCGGACTGCTGGGCTACAACGTGCCGGCCATCTACAGCAGCGACCCGGCCACCCGGGAGAGGGAGCTCCGAGAGCGGGAGGCCCGCGAGCGAGACCTCCGGGACCGCGACCTGCGCGAGCGCCTCAAGCCCGGCTTCGAGGTGAAGCCTGCCGAGTTGGAGCAGCTGCATGCCGTGCCCAGCGCCACCATGGATCCTTTCCCGCGGCATGGGGGGCTGGCTCTGCAGGCCGGCCCGGGCCTGCACCCCGCTTTCCCTTTCCACCCGGGGCTGGGCCACCTGGAGAGGGAGCGGCTAGCGCTGGCGGCCGGCCCTGCCCTGCGCCCCGACATGTCCTACGCCGAGCGACTGGCAGCTGAGCGGCAGCATGCTGAGAGGGTGGCTGCCCTGAGCAACGACCCCTTGGCCCGGCTGCAGATGCTCAACGTGACCCCCCATCACCACCAGCACTCCCATATCCACTCCCATCTCCATCTCCACCAGCAGGACGCCATCCATGCAGGTGAGGAGCGGGGCCTCTCTCTCGAACTTGCCTTGGCATCACTTTTAAGTCTTGTCCTTAATACAGTGGCACCTCGAGTTACAGACGCTTCAGGTTACAGATGCTTCAGGTTGCAGACGCTTCAGGTTGCAGACTTCGCTAACCCAGAAATAGTACCTCGGGTTAAGAACTTTACCTCAGGATGAGAACAGAAATTGTGTGGCGGCAGCAGCGGGAGGCCTATTAGCTAAAGTGGTACCTCAGGTTAAGAACAGTTTCAGGTTAAGAACGGACCTACAGAACGAATTAAGTTCTTAACCAGAGCTACCACTGTAATAATAATTACATTATTTATATGCCATCCATCTGACTGGGTTGCCAACAAAATATTAAATGAAATATTAAACCTTGAATAAACAAAATATTGAAAGCACAGGCCCCTAGCAATATTGAGGGCCTTCACAGTGGTATAGCAACAACAACAACAACAACAACAACAACAACAACAACAACAACAACAACATGGATGATGATTTGGGGCACATTTCACAGTTTTTTATATTTCGTTGAAACAAAAAGGGAAGTCTCTAGTCCCATGCTACTTAAAGTGAAAATATGTAGGCGTTATTCTTTCTAGTTGCTTTGTAAGACAATTTGGGCGGCTCCCAACAAATAAAAGCATAATAAAACATCAAACATTAAAAACTCTCCTGAACAGGGTTGCCTTCAGATGTCTTCTAAAAGTCAGATAGTTGTTTATTTCCTTGACATCTGATGGGAGGGCGTTCCACAGGGAGGGTGCCACTTCTGAGAAGGCCCTCTGCCTGGTTCCCTGTAGCCTCACTTTTCGCAGTGAGGGAGCCTCCAGAAGGCTTATTTTGCATATTTCATTCTGCTTTTGCTGGTCAGGGAGGGAAAATGAACTCTGAAGTACTAAAGTCTCTGGACATAACCTCTGGACATTTTATTCGGTCACTCTTTGGGGGCTCTGAGATGTCCTACTTGCATTCCTATCTTTGCATGTGTAAAAGCTAGAACCTTGTTGAGATTCTCAGGGATCTGGTTACATGAATCAGGCCCCTTCATGAGAGGAAGAGGAGTAGTATGAATGTTAATGTGAGCAATGACATCCATTATTATGTTATTATGTTATATTATATAATATATAATATATAATATATATAATATTATATATTATTATATATATTATGTTGTGAACCCCCTGAGATCAATGGGATGAAGGGCGGTATACAAATTTAATAAATAATAATAATAGCTGTTTTTCTCAGTGGATCCGATACCCATCTGCAATGTGGGGGTAATACTTGTCTACCTTACAAGGGTGTTGCAAAGATTACTGAAAAAATGCCACATAAATGCTAACATACAATTTAGCCTGAATGCAAAAAAAAAATCAGGAACAAAGTGTACTTGAATTTACAGTCGTATCTTGAAGTCGAACGCCTTGTGACTTGAACGTTTTGGCTCCCAAACGCCGCAAACCCAGAAGTGAGTGTTCCGGTTTGCAAACGTTCTTTGGAACCCGAACGTCCGACGTGGGTTCTGATTGGCTGCAGGAGCTTCCTGCAGCCAATTGGAAGCCGTACCTTGGTTTCTGAACGTTTTGGAAGTCGAACGGACTTCCGGAACAGATTCCATTCAACTTCCGAGGTACGATTGTATTACATATTACACAACAGCTCTCTATAGTGGTTAAGAGTGGTAGACTCGTAATCTGGTGAACCGGGTTCGCGTCTCTGCTCCTCCACATGCAGCTGCTGGGTGACCTTGGGCTAGTCACACTTCTTTGAAGTCTCTCAGCCCCACTCACCTCACAGAGTGTTTGTTGTTGGGGAGGAAGGGAAAGGAGAATGTTAGCCGCTTTGAGACTCCTTCGGGTAGTGATAAAGCGGGATATCAAATCCAAACTCTTCTCTTCTTCTTCTTCTTCTTCTTCTTCTTCTATATGCCGTGTCAAAAGCTAACTGTTTACAATCTCCATTTCCTCAGCTTCCGCCTCTGTTCACCCTCTTATCGATCCACTGGCTTCCGGGTCACATCTCACCCGGATACCCTACCCAGCTGGTACCATCCCTAATCCGCTCCTTCCTCACCCACTGCATGAAAATGAGGTGCTGCGCCACCAGCTTTTTGGTAAGATCTTTGTAAGGGATGGGGGAGTGCAGCATAGAGGGAAAGGCAGTGGCAAGATTTGGGGGCGGGGAAGAGAACTGACAGAACGAAAGCGGGAGTGTGAGAAAATGGATTGAGTGTGGGAGAGAGCATAGGTGCATGCGTGGAACCAGGGTGGATAAAAATCAATGATTTTTTAAAAAAAATCAAAAAAATCGGATTTTTTTGATTTAAATCGGATTTTTTTGATTTAAATTGGATTTTTAAAATGAAATGCTTTTGGAGGAAAAATCTTTCTAAATATAGTCTTCTATTAGAGTTACATTGCAGTCCAAAGGCTATTCATCAGGAAATAAGGATTTGTTTTAAGTTTATCAAGTGTGCTAAAACTCAGTCTATGTTTTTTTTTTAAATGTTTAACCACATCAGTTAACAAACATGGATACATATGCTATCATGTTATTGTATGTTAAATAAATTGTTTAAATGGTTATTAAGGAAATGATTATTTTTCTCCTTCCAATAAAGTACAGCAGAAAAGTTGTTCAAATATAGTTAACTTATTAAACCTCACCATAATTTCACTAATTATCTGTCTATGTATTTCTAGTAGTATAACCAAATCTGTAATTTTTGATATAACTGTAAAAACTACTCTGAAAATTTATTATTCCAAAAAAGAAACCTTCATATGGTTGTAAATATAAAGATTATACCAGCAAGAATGAGTCTTTCTGTAAAAAAAATATTTAAATCAAGTCTTACTGACTAGTGATTTAAATCAAGCCTTACTGACTAGTGATTTAAATCGTGATTTAAATCGTGATTTAAATCAATTTGATTTAAATCAAATCCACCCTGCGTGGAACTGCAAAACAACTGTGAATCAAAAGCGAGGACCTGATTAGGGAGCAAGGGAAGAGCGCTTGGATGTAGGATGATAGACTCTGGGGGGTCTGGTCTTCGCAGAAATATTATGTGCTCTTTAATAATAATAATAATAATAATAATAATAATAATAATAATAATAATAATAGGTAAAGGTAAAGGGACCCCTGACCATTAGGTCCAGTCGTGTCCGACTCTGGGGTTGCGGCGCTCATCTCTCTCTATAGGCCGAGAGCCGGTGTACAGCTTCCGGGTCATGTGGCCAGCATGACAAAGCTGCTTCTGGCGAACCAGAGCCATTGAAACGCCATTTACCTTCCCGCCAGAGCGGTTCCTATTTATCTACTTGCACTTTAACGTGCTTTCGAACTGCTAGGTGGGCAGGAGCTGGGACCGAGCAACGGGAGCTCACCCCGTCGCAGGGATTCGAACCGCCGACCTTCTGATCAGCAAGCCCTAGGCTCTGTGGTTTAACCCACAGTGCCACCTAGGTCCCTGGCAATAATAATAATAATAATAATAATAATAATAATAATAATAATAATAATAATATTTTATTTATACCCTGCTCATCTGGCTGGGTTTCCCCAGCCACTCTGGGTGGCTTCCAACAGAATATTAAAATACAATAATCTATTAAACATTAAAGCTTCCCTAAACACCTTTCACACCTTCTGCTGTGGGTCCTTCTCTTGCCCTTTTATTTATGGAAATAAGACAGGGAAGTATACAGGCAGCATTTTTTTTCTCTAACCAATGGCTTACTGAGAATATAAATCTGCTCCTGACATACAGGGTTGCAGCCAGTGAATGCCAAGGCGCCGTGACAATCGACAAGCACGCGGGAGGTTATTCTTAATTACATTAGAATGTGTTTTGTTACCCTTATTTGATAAAGGAAAGAGCCTTAAGCTTGCAGGCCCGTGGGTCAGACAAGTGCAAACTGAAGGAGACACACCCTACGGATTTGAGCTGCGGCACTGCTTCAGCTCTGTAAGGCAAAAGAAGTGAGCCCAGAGCAAGGGCTGGGTGGCTCACGGGCAGAGCAGCTGCTTGGCATGCAGAAGGCACTAGGTTCAACCCGCAGCATTTCTAGGCAGGGGTGTGGGAGAGGCTCCTTTCTGAAAGCTTTGGAGAGCTGCTGCCCGATGCAAAGGAAGGTGGCAGGGCAGCTTGCCTTAGGTAGGTATACGGATTTGGGAACGAGGGCAGGCACACCTAGATAGATTAGATAATTTATTGTTACGGTTGTCCACCAGCACGATAAATACAATCCAAAATACATTGTAAAAATATAAACTATAAATATAAATTTAAAAATTTTAAAAATTTAAATAAAAGACGGTATCTCTACTTTAAAAATAGGGCTGCGGTCAATTATAACACTGGTCCATCTTTAGTTCTGTCCTGAAGTTGTGTGGATGCTGCTAGCTAGATCGGACCAAATTTTTATAGCTCTAGCACAAAACTTGGCTACCTTTGCTGTTACCAAGTTTTGTGCTAGAGCTATAAAAATTTGGTACACCTATTTTTCAGCCCTCCGCGGCAAGCTGCCTCTGCTGCTGAAATTCTGCCTTTTGTGCCGCCGTCAAAGGCAAAGAACCCATGCGGTTCACCACGATCACCCCAAAATGTGACTTGTCCTTGTTTTATTTTGTGGCTATAGCTGCCCCCTACAGAGACCTGCCAGGCTCTCTCTCGGCTCCGATGTCGGCAGCGCATCAGCTCCAAGCCATGCATGCACAGTCAGCAGAGCTCCAGCGCCTGGCCCTGGAACAGCAGCAGTGGCTGCATGCCCACCACCCTCTGCACGGAGTGCCGCTCCCCACGCAGGAGGATTACTACAGGTGAGTGGCTTCTTTGTGCGGGGGGGGAGGGGGGAGGACGAGTTTGGTTTTGCGCTAGCACGAAGGGACCAGCAGGGATCCCAAGAGCGGAATTGTTAAGAAGCTGCCTGCTCCCAGACACAACAGCTTCCAATCTTCTCCTTAATATCGGTTTCCAAACTGTGTTTCAGTGTTTTAAAAGTCCTTCCTGTTGCCACAGGGCCCTAGTGATATTGAGGACATTTACAGTGGAATAAGAATAATATGCCACTCTGGGCAGCTTCCAACAAATATAGAAGCATAATAATAAATAATCGAACATTAAAAACTTCCCTATACAGGGCTGCCTTCAGATGACTTCTAATAGTCAGGTAGTTGTTTATTTCCTTGACCTCTGATGGGCGGGCGTTCCACAGGGCGGGTGCCACCACCGAGAAGACCCTCTGCCTGGTTCCCTGTAACTTCACATCTTGCAGTGAGGGAACCACCAGAAGGCCCTCGGAGCTGGACCTCTGTGCCTGGGCTGGACGATGGGGTGGAGACGCTCCTTCAGGTATGCAGGGCCGAGGCTATTTAGGGCTTTAAAGGTCAGCACCAACCTTTTGAATTGTGCTTGGAAACGTACTGGGAGCCAATGTGGATCTTTTGGTACCGGTGTTATATGATCTCGGCGGCCACTCCCAGTCACCAGTCCAGCTGCCGCATTCTGGACTAGTTTCTGAGTCACCTTCAAAGGTAGCCCCAGGTAGAGTGCATTGCACTAGTCCATGCAGGAGATAACCACAGCATGTACCACTCTGGCAGGACAGCGCATGGGCAGGTAGGGTCTCAGCCGGCGTACCAGATGGCCAGAAAAAATGAACCTATGCTGCTAATACTCGTGGTAACCAATAAACTATAAGCAACATATGTGGCGTATAGAAAATATTCCAAAACAGTTTCACATTCTAAAGTCTTATATTAATAGTCCAAAGTTGAGAGAAATACACGCATAATGTTATACAGAAGCCAGAGATATATAAAAAAACCTCAAAAACTAAGAAGTCTCCGCATAGGAATAACCTCAAGGAGTTTTTTATATATCTCTGGCTTCTGTATAACATTATGCGTGTATTTCTCTCAACTTTGGACTATTAATATAAGACTTTAGAATGTGAAACTGTTTTGGAATATTTTCTATGGCGTACCAGATGGAGCTGGTAGACAGCTGCCCTGGACACAGAAGAAGGCTGCTAATGGAAAGCGGCAAGATTGCCTTCAAATGAGCAAAATAAAAGGTGCACGTTGATGGCCTTTTGTTCACTCTTTCTTCTCTGTTTCTCCCCTCCCCCTTGCTCTTCTCCCCAGTCACCTGAAAAAAGAAAGCGACAAGCCCCTCTAAGCAGATCCCATTCTCCAGGGCGACGTCATTGACCCCGTTGTTGCTGCTGCTGCTTCTGAGAGAGGAAGAGAGGAAGATTTGCCAACCAAACCCTGGAAGCTGCACAGTGACACAACTTCTAATGTCGTTTAATGGGAGAGGGACGAAAGCAGGCTGACCCCTGGCGGGAGGGGGGGGCAGCAAAAGGGGAAGGACAAGTGGGGGCGCCAAACACCAGGCGAGGATTTCGAACCCATGGCTAAATGTGCCCTTGTATCCTGTAAGCAAAGGTATATAAACCATCGTGCATCTATTTTTCTGCCCTCCCCACCCCACCCCCTGCAATCCTCGGGCAAATTGTGGCCAGTCAGCGGGAACTTCGAAAGGCATGGTGGGACTCTTCAAAAGCCCATTTTCCTCCATGCCTTGACGCAGGAGAGAGTCCAGACGACTCACGGGACGTTTCAAGAAGGCATGGCCACGTTCTTGCTCAGCCCCCTGAGAGACAGGGGCTGAGGCGAGAGGTGCATAGCGCCACAGGACTGTTCCAAGAGGGCAGCTGCCTTTTTTCTTCGTATCCATGCCTAGAGGGAAGGAACACTGGCGAGCTGCGGGACTGTTTGAAGGATGGCAACTGCCCTTTCCCCTCCCATCTCATGGGGGTGAGGAGGGCGGAGATGGATGCAGCCGAGTGACGGAAAAAGCACGTTTGGGACTTTCCATGATGGCAGCTGCCCCTTCCCCCCTTCACCCCCTTCCAGTTGATGTACTTTTAACTCATGCACATTCTGTTAGACGTGGCGGTTTTGCGTAGCAATTTGTGGTTCCTTGATCTCCCCGTGTGTGTGTCTAATCTCACGGTTGTATATCTTGATCTGTCCTCATATATATTTACATAAGAACATTAAAAGATGCCCAACTGTGGGAGGAGAATCTCCCTACACACCCAATTTCCCTCCCTCCCACACATTCTAATAATTTTTATATAAAGGGCGCTCTTAAAAGTGTGGGGCAGGGGGTGGGGAGGCGGAGAGAAAGAAACTAGCAAAGCAACAACAACAACAAAGAAGCGTCCTGGAAACTGTTCTGCTTTGTTCGTTTTCTGCACGCCCCGCGGGGGCTATTATTACCAAGAGGATAAGATTTTTGAAACCACATCCCCTGCTATTTTGTTGCAAAGTGTGGAAGTGGAACAGGACACTGCCGGAAACAGGATCTGTTGCTGT
Source organism: Darevskia mixta (assembly GCA_034641385.1). Lineage (NCBI taxonomy): Eukaryota > Metazoa > Chordata > Lepidosauria > Squamata > Lacertidae > Darevskia > Darevskia mixta. The sequence continues at coordinate 2,028,581 of JAWWNH010000017.1, read as the reverse complement.
GGATTAGAGTGGGGTGGTGGTGTTATTCTGAAGCTCTCCTTTCTCCAGAGCTCTGCAGTTCAGTTGTCTCCTGACGTGTGCTTTGGGCAAGTGGCTGGATGAACGCAGTTCCTCCTTACAAACTACCACCACGGAATCTTTAGTTATGTTTTCATACTGCTCTTCCAGTAGCAAGCAGAATGTTGGTTTGTGCTTGCATTAGTGGAATCCCCAGCTTCAGGTTTGGGAGGTTTAGGTAGGGGACGTTTTTCCCCGCTGCTCTCACTTCACTTTACATCCCTGGTGATAGGGATCAACTGTTAAAAAGACTGGGTTCACCAGGCATACCTTCTGTGCAGTGGAGGAACGCACTGGTGCATATACTCATGTAAGATAACGTGACGGACCCACAGGCGCAATTCATTTCTATTCTTTTTCTGGGGCTGAAATGCATAAACCCTTCTCACCCACAGCACCCTTACTTGCACAAGGATTTATGCACGTGGAAGGGGGGAGTACATATTGCCCACTTTCAACTTTAATACAGAAATACCTGCCAGTTTAAAAACTTCTGAGTAATATTCAGCTAACTTACTTACAGCTCATCCACACTTTTGCTTGGCTGTATTTTGATCTGATAGTGCACCGATTAATTCCCGTGGGTCCAATAGTTTCCTTTACTGTTCTATGGCTCTGCCTTGCAAAAATCCGATCTTGCCCACTGAACTTACTCTCTTCGGATTGTCCACACATCTGATACGATCCGATTCAGTGAGTGAGATCGGATTTTTGCAAGGCACAGACACAGAGCATCGAGAATAGCTATTGGGCGTGGGGAAATTAATCGGTGCATAATACAATAAAAATGCGGGTTTTGCGAAAGTGTGAGTGAGCCCTTAGAGTAGATCCATTGAATTAATTAACATGATAAAAAGTTAAGTGCATTCATTTCAATGGCTCTTGTCTGAGTACCGTAAAAGATGCCTTTGACCAAAACTCATCTCTTATTTGCTTAAATAGTCAAAACAAAATAAAAAATAAAACAATTCCTTCCAGTAGCACCTTAGAGACCAACTAAGTTTGTTCTTCGTATGAGCTTTCGTGTGCATGTATCTGAAGAAGTGTGCATGCACATGAAAGCTCATACCAAGAACAAACTTAGTTGGTCTAAGGTGCTACTGGAAGAATTTTTTTGTTTTTTATTTTGTTTTGACTATGACAGACCAACACGGCTACCTACCTATTGCTTAAATAGGCAGCTCATAGCTGAGTGTGTGACTCATCATGCTACAATGTGCATAAAAAGCAAGTTGCAAAGCTTATCAAATACCAAATCAACAAGTGTTTTAATTTTAGCCCCCTTTGAGCTTGGACCTCCTGATACTCCCCTCCCACCCCCCACTATTGACCCTTGGTGGGTGGCAAAAATGGATGTTTCAACAGCAGCACTCTTCATAGCGAGCAGATGTTCATTGGGGAGGTGTGTGGGCGCACGGCACAGACAAGGACATGAGGTACACCAGCAACAGCCAAAATAACTAGCTGCCTGCTGGCATCCTCCCCGAAAAGTGGACCAAACAACTTTCAATGCGGTTTGTGGGGGCACTTCTGGGTAAGAACAAGAGGCTGTCCTAAGAGCCAGGCCTGCATCCAAAGGGTTCATCCACACTTCTGCTTGTTCCACATCTTCTGCATGTCTCGGCTTTCAAGGCACGGGTTGGAGAGGCTTTTCAACCCACTGCTCACCACTGAATTGGAACAAACCTCAATTCACAGAAAACCCAATCAATGTTTGGAACGATTCAGCCATAAATGGTTGGTTTTCCCAGGGGGGGAATGAAAAGGCTCTTGGACAAGTAGAGGTACTTTCACAGCCTTGCAAGACGACATGCTTCCTTTTCGTAGACTAAAAGCCACAGAATTGTAAAGTTGGAAGGGACCACAAAGGCCATCTAGTCTGACCCGCCGCAATGAAGGATTCGCCCCCCCCCAAGTGGGACTTGAACCCATGGCCCTGTAATTAAGAGCCTCATGCTCTACCAACTAAGCTATCCCAGGAAATTCAATCTAAGTGGTTATGTAGGTACCGCACTGTGATGCACGCTAGCACGATAGCTTTTGCATTTATGGTTGTTTCAGATGTACAGCATCAAACCTGGAGCAACGGTTCAAAAACCCACTGAAACCCTAAAGATTTAGCTATTCCCTTTTTCCGTGGCACTCCACTATGAAGAAGCCCTGTGGCTTTAAGAACCATCTCTCCTCCGCTTTGAAATTCCGAACCTATATTCCAGCTTCTCCCCTGGGATCCGTCAACTGGCAGGGGCGTAGACCTTAAGTCGCTGTGTCCAGTGGAAGCCATTACTTTTAGCATATGAGCTCTACGGGGCCCAAAGCTTCGTTTTCAAGGGTAAATCTAAATCCCGCAGAAAACAGGGTTGCTTTTTCCACCGCTGTTGACGCTTTGCGTTGCGCTGCAAGCAGGGAGGCATAATACGCGCGAGGATTACTGGTCACCGTCACCTAAACTGCATTCTGTGCTCGGTGGACAAATGTCAAGCGATTTGCTCCTAGTGATTCCTGCTCTTGTTGGATTTGTCCAGCAGGCTTTCTGCAGCTGTGGAGAGCCACTCTAAATCTGATCAAATTGCAGATTACAAAAGCTGTTATGTGTTCTTTCGTTGCATTTCCTTTCCTTCGTATCCATATTGTAGGTTCCCCCATATTTTCACGTGTGGGTACAAGTCCTGTCCTTGTGAGCAAATCATACCTGATCCAAAGAACCTATAATGTGCTCGGCGCGTTATAGTCACCAGATTTAACTTATTTTCAAGCCCAATGGGCGGGAAGCATCTCTTTAGCATATCTTCCTATTTAAGTCAATGAGGACTAGAAGGGCTTGATTTTGCCCGGATCATGTCCCTTCGTATTGGCAGTACAACCAAGAGCTGCGTCTCTCTGTCTCCTATAAATGAGATCAGACTGGAATTTTCAATTGTTGGGGCAGGGGGGACACTTTTAAACAATACCGATCAGTTAAGTCGGCCTCTTGCTTTGAAATTCACCGTGTGGGGCTCTAACAGATCTATGGGTCATGGAGTGCAAGAACCCTGTGACAATCCACAACCTGCATGCAGCCAAAATGACACGCTCTATATCCTGAGGAGGAAGACGAAGGACCAAAACAGCAGGGCAGCAGACCATCAAGCAAACCCTGCAGGATCAGGTCACGGGAGCACCTTGCTGTGCAACCCATTTGATTGACTGCGCGACTGACTATATTTCTCTGCTGCTTTTCATTCAAATGCATTCCTGCATTGCAGGGGGTTGGACTGGATGACCCTTGGAGGTCCCTTCCTAACTCTACAATTCTATGAATCCCAAAGCAGCTTACAAGCAATAAACAGCAGCAACATAATACAGTAGAGCGAAACAGAGCAGCGCAAGTAAGGCATAAATCCAGTGCTGGATTTACGTATAAGCTAAACAAGGTATAGTTTAGGGTCCCACACTCTTGGGGGTCCCCAAAAAAAATTCAAAGGGGAAAAAACTGGATGCACATTTCCAAAATATAAGATAAAAAACAAATATAAGAAAACCTACATACAGCAACAGTGCTTTGTGTTGTGTAGGCTCCTATGATGTAAGTTAGGGGCCCCGCCTGCTAGCCTGCTCCCTAAAATATCACTGGTTTGCTCATTTCTATATATAGGGTGCCTACATTCTGCATGTGCAAATGGCTTTAGATACCTCTTAGGTCCATAAATTACCATATATTCAACACAAAAAACAGCGACAATTTGTTGTTGACAAAGGACAGCTGGACATATAAAGGGCCCCATTACCTTCAGTAGCTTAGGGCTTCATCAAACCTAAATCCGGCCCTGCATAAATCATACAAAATAATTAACCATTACAAAAAACTATCATCTATAAAGCACTATGAACAAAGCAGCAACTAAAAAAAAATCATATGCATCACTATTACAGCAAAAAAGAATTCATATTGCAGGATTAACAAATTATAAATTTGTAATCTCTGAAACAATGAAACAGCAGCTAAAGAGAACAAGCAAAGCGCTGCTTCCTCACCCTCCAAACAATCTGGAGATATACTGCCCCTGCACGGGGAGGTTCTCTTTAAAGTGACGTCGCCGCCGGGGGTGGAGCGAGAGCGGGGCGTTTCCAATCCGGTTTGCAGCACGGAAGTGGGAAGGCGGGTCCACACGTTCCGGGGCGTGGGGAGAGATGTTTTGGAAGGCAGCTGTTGTGTCTTCCTGGCAGGCGCGAATGAGGAAGACGCGCGTCTGCTCCTCCCTCGCGCAGCAGCTCTTCCCTCCCGGCGCCTGACAAGTGCGGGCAGCGAGGAGCAGAGGGAGCCCCGGCGCCGCTTGCCCCGATCTCCTGGGTCTCCTTCTCTCCTCCCTTCGGCCACATGTCCAGCCTGCAGCGCCCCGTGGCCTCTTCGGCCCAGGCCCAGCCCGTCTCCCTAACAGCGGAGCAAGCCAAAGGTGAGAGAAGGACCCGCATCAGGGGCTTTCGCCCGCTCAGGAAAATCCACTTCCCTTGTAGTTTTAGATAATAATAATAATAATAATAATAATAATAATAATAAATATAATTAATAATAAAATAATGTTTAGGGAAGTTTTTAACCTGTGATATTTTAATGTATTTTAATATCTGTTGGAGGCCGCCCAGAGTGGCTGGGGGGACCCAGCCAGATGGGCGGGGTACAAATAATAAATTATTATTATTATTATTATTATTATTATTCCCCACCTGGAGAGAAGCTAAGGTTGTCATCTCTTTCCGGAGTGATGGAGCCGGGATCATGAGCATTACGGGCAGTTGGACTAGATGACCCTGGTGGGTCCCCCTCCAACCCTGGGATTCTGAGATTTGCTGTTTCGAACATTTGCTCATTTCTGGAAACAGATGCCGCTTTCTCCGAACCTCAATCTCAGATGCTGCTGTGTTGCATCAGTGGGAACGGCAAGAAATGCGCTCTGCACATGATCAGAAGCATTTCGGCCAGTAGCGTTTGTTCCAGTCATAGGAGCGAACTCTTAGGGGGCCAAGGGGTCTTCAGCCCCCCCCCCCCAATAAAATATTTGAGAGGTCCCCAAAGTTGATGGGCATTGCCATTCAAATGGTGTGTGCGCACCATGAAATGTGATTGGTTATGTGGGGTGGGACTTACCTGTCCCGTCCCCCCATATTTTATTTAAGTTGGTACCCCTCACTCCAATTGCTGAGCTTAAGTCAGGTGTGAGCAATGTGGAAAGGACACTGAAATGTATCTGGCAAAGAAGATGGGTAGGCAGGGACAAAACGGGTGATTCTCAATTTATGTAGCGGTGCCTCTTCTCCAGGGGAAAGAATGTAATCACAAAATGGAAATAGTTAAATGATATAACAGCAAAGCACTTTGTGGAGGAGTGTGGCCCTAAGCTTGACTGAGGGAAAGTGGGAATCATCTTGCTGAAAGGAAAATATTGGTGGTTGAGTTTTTTGGGGTTTTTTGGCGTTTGTTTTTTTGCTGCAGAGCTGGACCAATATCATAATTGATATTGAGGCTCTTTAATAAAGTTAGCTAATAATAATAATAATAATAATAATAATAATAATAATATATACACTGCTTTAGAATTTTCAAACTAGTAAGAGCATCACAATAATGGCCCTTCCTAGGCAGATGTAATGTTTTTAGTAGTGGAAGCTTCCTGAAAATAATTTCAACATCTTCAAAAGCACAATTTCTGCCATGCATTGATTAAAATACAGCAGGGCCAGTCAGGGGCCAGATTAAATTCCTTTGTGGAACACATTTGTGGACTGCAAATTGGCTATCTCTGCTGCACAGAAGCAGAGTTTTTCAGACTTGGGAACTTTGTTCTATGGAAACTTATTAAGGGTGTTTAATGAGAAGATCACAGTCGAGCTTTCCTGAAGGACAGTATGTGCACCACCACTCAGCAGCGTGCATTTACACATACAGATGTGTAAATAAGGCCTGTGGATATGTGTTATTCTAGACGTTTTCTCTCTTGGTGGACCCAGCATGAGCGTAAGAAAGCATTCTGCTTTTACTCGGGAGCAGTTGCTGCATTTGCAGAATCAAATGGTAAAGCTGTAAAGTGCATTGTACCATTGTAGGCTCAGGTGGACGGTTTGTGGTACTCCCTTCATGAACAAATAAATCTGTGTACATGCAAAACTAGCATCTCTGGAGGAAGGATTCAGCTTGGCGTTGTCCCTGATATGCTTTAATATGTATGTGTGTATTTATGTACGACCAGGGCCTGAGTGTGCACTCTCAAAACACTCCCTGGAATCCTCTGCTACACACACATGGGTTCCATGGCTGATGTGTTTACAAGGAAAAGATTACCTGAAAGCCATACAATTGAAAGCCATTGCACGAAAGGGTAGTGTAAAACTGAATGTTGTGTTAACTGTGGTTTTCCAATGAGACGGAGGGGTTGGGGTTTAGCCCATAGCTGTCAACTTTCGGATTTGAAAATAAGGGATCAGCAGCCTCACCTGTCCCGGGGACAGTCTACGGTTCTCGGGGACAGTCCACGCCGCAGTAAGCCCCCCAGGCTATAAATTAATTTACACCAGGCTACACACCATCATCTTTCCCCACCTCAGGGTCTCTTTTCCAGGGAGTCTTCTCTTCTCATGAGATGCTTCAGGATCTGTCCTTCTGGTGAGCAGCCAGGGCCGATGTCCTTCAGAATGGATCGGTTTGATCTTCTTGCAGTCCACGGGACTCCAGCACCACAATCCAAAAGCGTCAATTCATCATGGGGGGATTGATCAGGTTCACTCTTTTGGCTCTCTGGCATCCATTAATGACTTATTATACAAACGTGTTGCAGACTTTGCATCCTTTAACACTCTTTTGGAAGGAGTGTATTTGTGGGCTGGGCCAAAATGGTTGATTTTACATGCAAGCAAAGCACAAACAGTGCTGTTGTCTAATGACATCCTATTCTCTGTAACTATTGGTGAGCAACGCAGCTGAGCAACGCAGCTGAGGAGCCTCTCTGGCCAGCAGGGAGGGAGAGGAACTGTTTCCTTTGAAATCTGGGAAATTTACGGGATATCTAACAATCTGGGATAGCAGCTGGAAGAGGTTGACAGCTATGGTTTAGCCACGGTTCCTGTCAGTTCTCTCTTGAACTGGACTGTTTCGTTGCAGAGTGTCTTCTGTGAAATAAGGGGCGGTGGTGCTGGTTCCTAGTCATATTAGCATATTAGCAACATTGGGAGGGTCCGCTGCCCCGGCGAGGTCTGCTGCCACAGCAGCAAGGCCTGGCCCCTCAAGACTGGGGTGGCGCAACCCTGTCCCAACAGACTTTGTGGAGACTTGAAGATACCTCAGCCCTATGGCTTGCGTGTTCCACTTGCTGTGTGTATGGTTCGCAGGTTTGTGACTGCTTGGTGGCAACAGTCCTTCTGCTTTCTTCCTCAGTGGTTCTGGCTGAAGTGATCAAGGCATTCGGTTCGCCGGAAAACGCCCAGCGCATGGAGGAGGCGAGGGACAACGCCTGCAATGACATGGGGAAGATGCTTCAGTTCCTGCTGCCTGTGGCTACCCAGATCCAGCAGGATGTGATCAAAGCCTATGGGTTCAGCAATGATGGGGAAGGTGAGTTCAAAGTGCTGAGGTGAAGGTCAAGGGGCTAGATTGACTTACGTTCCTTGTGGGGTGACACCAACGCAAGCTGTGTCCCATCTGACCATGGACACAGCTAGAAGATTAAGCCTGGGGAAATGGATATTGTCAGAGTTTGATTTGCTTAAAGGGAACTTCATAACATGCAGGATCAGGAGACTCCCCAGACTTTTGTGAGGATTGTGAAGTTTGAATAATATAATAATAATAATAATAATTTATTATTTATACCCCGCCCATCTGGCTGGGTCTCCCCAGCCACTCTGGGCGGCTTCCAAAAGAACATTAAAATACAGTAATCTATTAAACATTAAAAGCCTCCCTAAACAGGGCTGCCTTCAGATGTCTTCTAAAGGTCTGGTAGTTGTTGTTCTCTTTGACATCTGAAGGGAGGGCGTTCCACAGGGCGGGCGCCACTACCGAGAAGGCCCTCTGCCTGGTTCCCTGTAACTTGGCTTCACGCAGCGAGGGAACCGCCAGAAGGCCCTCGGCGCTGGACCTCAATGTCCGGGCTGACCGATGGGGGTGGAGACGCTCCTTTAGGTATACTGGACCGAAGCCATTTAGGGCTTTAAAGGTCAGCACCAACACTTTGAATTGTGCTCGGAAACGTACTGGGAGCCAATGTAGGTTTTTCAAGACCGGTGTTATGTGGTCTCGGCGGCCGCTCCCAGTCACCAGTCTAGCTGCCGCATTCTGGATTAGTTGTAGTTTCCGGGTCGCCTTCAAAGGTAGCCCCACGTAGAGCGCATTGCAGTAATCCAAGCGAGAGATAACTAGAGCATGCACCACTCTGGCGAGACAGTCCGCGGGCAGGTAGGGTCTCAGCCTGCGTACCAGATGGAGCTGGTAGACTGCTGCCCTGGATACAGAATTAACCTGTGCCTCCATGGACAGCTGTGAGTCCAGAATGACTCCCAGGCTGCGCACCTAAGAATAGGATGCTGGGGTTAAAGAAGATTATAGAATTACTGTATTTTCCTGCGTATAAGACTACTTTTTAACCCAGGAAAATCTTCTCAAAAGTCGGGGGTCGTCTTATACGCCGGGTTGTATTTCTTATACGGCGAGTATATCCCAAACTCTATATTTTAACTGGAAAAGTTGGGGATCGTCTTATACGCCCAGTCGTCTTATACACCGGAATATACGGTACCCCTTTTAATTATAGCATTGTGAATGCATAAAGGCAAGATTAACAAGTTGCACTGGAGGAAATACGATTTTAAAATTGTGTTTTATGGTTTATATGGGTTGATAAAGGAATAATAACTCTACTTGAATAAATGGGGAAATGTTATAGTTAAACAAAAGTCTAAGCAGGAATTGAAACCTGCCCAGCAGATGGAAATTGAGAAAGGATGGGAAATTAATAGAAATTAGGAAAAGTTATGTTATTGTGAGAGCAGCAAAGGAGGGAGAGAAAAGAAACATCTGGAAAGGGGTGGGAAGTCAAATTTTAAATGTGTTTTAAATTTTAATTAATTTGTTAACGTTTTTGAAAATCAATTAAAAAAATTAATTGGCAAAAAAAGGAAGGTGCCCCATTGATTGCTCGGCTGAGCCAAAAGAGGTTTTATTGTTTGTCATGCAATGTTGGGGAACATTGTAATAAAAGCAATAAGAAGTTAGTGTTCTGGTGGATAAGTTGGATTTCACTTTATCCTCCTTTTTTCCCTAGGAGTCTTAAAGTTTGCCCGATTGATAAAATCTTACGAGTCTCAGGATCCCGAGATTGCAAGCATGTCTGGGAAGCTAAAATCCATGTTCCTGCCTCCAATGACACTTCCTCCGCATGGGACTGGGGCAGGGACTGTTGCAGCATCATGAAGCTGGCAGCCTCTGCCTGTCTAAATTATGCCACTGCCCTTGCGGCAGTGTTAACTTGATTCTTGGACATCGTCTTCTTTCCGTTGTCATGAGAGATGTTTTCGACTTCTGTGAGCAGTCCTTGTTTTGCATCATATATTACGTATTTTTTGTGCTCGTGAATAAAGTTTGCTTGTTTGTAAATTATCTCCCTGCATATTTCTGACAGAGTCCTGCCCCGTGGCGGGAGAAGAGGTTTGGTTAATGCACTCCATTCCTGTTCTTTTGACACACACATACAACCTGGAATCCTCATGAAATCGGTCGGCTCTGTCCTGAGAAGTAAGGAGAATAAGCACACTGGTATCTAGGCTCACTTAATGGGCTATCATAATTGTTAAAACAATTTCCCACAGTCTGGATAACTAAAATTTGGTAAACACATAGCCTGAGACACTTGGATTGCTGTCCAAAGGAGGGACATTAGTTCATTTCCTGAAATAAAGGATACAAAATGTTAGTTCTTCGAAGCTTGCTGCAAAACTGATTACCAGGCCAAAAAATGGTAGGGGAATAAAGATCTGTTCATGTCTCCCTAGAAATAATTTTACCTCATGAATAATTTTATTTTGGGACTTCTCCTACCATAGCAATAGTTCGAGTGGATCCCCCCCCCCAGGAGATCAAATTATTCTGCAATACCTTATACCAATAGCTGCAGTAGTGCTTCTAAACATTTGGGACGGCCATAACTAAAGAGGGTAAGGACTGCAAACTCATTGGTTTCCTGCTGATGGTGGCAAGAATGATTGTTTGAATTATTCCTTTCTGGCAGCATTTTGAAGGAACCACTGTTGGAGCCTGGTATTCTAAAGTTCGGGTTTTGGTTTGGCTCAAAAGCTCCACCTGCTCAGGAAAGAAAGAAAAAAAGGACAAGTTTTATTCCATATGGGAAGACCTTGCTATGTTTAAAATAGGACAAGAGGAGTTCCAGAGGGTCGTAGCATGGCATGCGCTTTTGTGGAATGGGCAGTGGAACGATGGGCAGCGGAATGATGCTGTAGGAAAGAGCATAAGTTTACGAGCAATAGTTTTTCTCTTATGTTTTGCATACAAATTTCCCTGTTTACTCATTTTGGTAAGATTTGTTTGCAGTTCTGTAATTTTGAAAATTAACAAAAACTAATTTTAAAATAAATGAATTCACTGGACATTAGAGGGCAGCATCCCAAACAAAACAGTGCTGGATTGTGGGAGAGAGGCAGAGGTTGCCATAGCAGTCAGAAATATCAGTGCTCCCAGAATGAATCCTGAATATATACACAAGCATATAAGGAGGGATAATAATGATTCAAGAACAAGGAAAAGCTGTTACGACACTTTCCTATGAGGCAGAACGCTGAAATTTAAGGGTGTATGTAGCCCAATGAACCCTGATTATTAGAAATGTATAGAAACAGGACAATTGGCACAGGATATGAAATTTGTTTTGTATCCAAAGGGAGTTCATCATGTCGACCCACACAGTGGGGCACATGCTGGGCCATGGGTGCTCCAGTATCGCTTCACGCACTTGAATCAGCTTACGATAAGGGCAAATTTCCACTAGCAATCAGAAACATTTATCAATACTTGCAGATTGCAATCTGTATCTGATAATATGCCGGCTGCTTACAGATAGGCATTTTACTCACTTCAGATAAGATGTTTTTTTTAAAAAAATATATTGTATGAACTGGAAGATAGTTATTCTGAACAAGAGCAACTTTTGTTTGGTGAGCGTTTCTTCCAACGGCATGGCCGTTACTTGTTATGATACATCGTACAAAAATAAATCCCCGTAGCACCTTTAGGAGACGGGACCTCCATTACTCAGTAAGTTCCTGAATGACCAGGGCAACAGGAGGAACAGACAAGTCACATTCTTGAAATATTTGCTATAGTCTGTAGTGATCAATGCTATAAAGGTAAAAGGTAAAGGGACCCCTGACCATCAGGTCCAGTCGTGTCCGACTCTGGGGTTGCGCGCTCATCTCGCTCTATAGGCCGAGGGAGCCGGCGTTTGTCCGCAGACACCTTCCGGGTCATGTGGCCAGCATGACAAAGCTGCTTCTGGCGAACCAGAGCAGCACACGGAAACGCCATTTACCTTCCCGCCGGAGCGGTACCTATTTATCTACTTGTACTTTGACGTGCTTTCGAACTGCTAGGTGGGCAGGAGCTGGGACCGAGCAACGGGAGCTCACCCCGTCGCAGGGATTCGAACCGCCAACCTTCTGATCAGCAAGCCCTAGACTCTGTGGTTTAACCCACAGCGCCACCTGGGTCCCTTGATCAATGCTATATAATGACATAAATCAGTGTTTGTAAGATATGAAGGAACTTGAAATATTGTCTAGAAATATTGTCTCCATTCAAGGAAGCTCCTTTGGGTGCCCTGCTTTGTGAAGAGCAGAATCCTTTGTACGGGGGGAAATGCAGTACTATACGGAAATCAAATCCTCCATTATAGACAGGGAATATGTGGGTGACCATGCACTTGGTAATTCTAACATAAAGAATGCTAAAATGGCACCTTTTGTCATTGGTTGTTGCTTATGAGTGGCTCTGCACTTCGCCTTGGAATAACTCCAAACAGGATTTAATGCTCACTGAGGTAATGAAACCTGTTATGTGTGTCTGAGGGCCAAATTACACGTGAGGTGAGAAATCCAGTCACAGAGCTGGACGTTTTTCATATTCATGAAAAACAATTCCGTTCCCTTTCTAAAATCTGGACAAAGAAACAGGGAAAGGGGTTAACCCAGGGGCCAGCAAACTTTTTCAGCAGGGTCCACTGTCCCTCAGACCTTGTGGGGGGCCGGACTATATTTTGAGGGGGGAGGGAAATGAACAAATTCCTATGCCCCACAAATAACCCAGAGATGCATTTTAAATAAAAGGACGCATTCTACTCATGTAAAAACACACTGATTCCCGGACTGTCCGTGGGCCAGATTTAGAAGGCAATTGGGCCTGATCTGGCCCCCGGGCCTTAGTTTGCCTACCCATGGGTTAACGCTTACTTCCTTCACTGTTTCTCTGACTTAAGTCCCGTCCCATCCCCCCCACCCTTAGAGTTGACATTGGGCATGAAGAGGATAAAGGCAAGGGCTACTTGTTCCTCTCCACCCCCTGCAGTTAATAGTAGCTTTGAGGGAGAGGTACTTAAATCACATAAAGTGCAAGGGGGAAGTTTCCAAACTGGAGGTCCCTAGAAGCTCTTTAGCAGATGTGAAAGATTATGGGAGACCTTATCGCTGCCATTTGCATCTTGGTCCTGAGCTGTGCCATTTCAGTTTCACTCTACAAGTGGTGGCTTCCATAAGGGAATGCTTCTCCATCACAATTTTAAAAAATATCCCTGCATCTAGAAAGCTAGCAATCAAGGAGAAGAGCTCCAGCCTAACTTTCTTTTGAACATGCTTAGTTTCCTTTGCACAAGGAAGTTGTGTGTGTATGTTCAGTATTCTGTTCAGTATTCTATCGCAGGGCGTCCGAAACAGCACAAGCCAGATTCCAGTTTACCACTCTGGTGACAATGGAATCCCAATAAACACTTTTTTGGGGAAAAATGATCTCTAGGCCTCTTAGGCACCTTTGATAGTGCTTGTGTACAGAAGCTTTGTGGGAGGATCGATATTCAAACTGGCGAAGGAGAGAAGGCTTGTGTGAGAAAAGAGCACATTTGTATAAACCACCAACAGTGGACCCTAAGTTTTGGAAAAAGCGGCAGACATCTGTGGTGAGGCTAAAACAGCGGTGAAGGAGTTGGGTACGGTGAGAAAGCTGCCTGGGAAACACAACAGCAGCCAGAATATTAATTGCGAGGAACTGGAAAACACAGAACATACCTACAATAGAAGATTGGCAAATGAAAATGATGGAATACATGGAACTTGCCGAAATGACCGGAAGACTCCGCGACCAGAGGGAGGAGACGGTGGAAAAAGACTGGAAAAAACTAAAAGACTATTTTAAAAAGCATTGCAAGATTTAAACAATGAAATAAAAGTTGGATTACATAAGAGACTGCAGATTAAATAGATATTATGATGTATTAATGATAGATGATAAAGTTAAGACTGTTGATTAAGGAAAAAACATTAGTGTGAATTATAAAAGCTATTTAAAGATGATAAGAGATTGCTAAGATGTTATAAAATGAAACGCAGCGGGGGATGGGGGATGGGAGGAAGTCACCCCAAAGATGTGGGGGGGAAATGGAGGGGAAAATATGATATATGTTGTGTATGTTTATATGACCAAATATTAGAAAATATGTTAGAAATGATGTTTTTATTTGTTTGTTAACTGTCTGTTTAATTATAAAACCCAATAATTTTTTAATAAAAAAATAAAGAAAGCTGCCTGGGAAAAAAGATGAGTGGCATTTGACAGAGGTATCTGGCTCAGAGATGAACCTGTTTTTGCCCTCCGTGTCTCTGTTGCAAATTGCTTGCAGATCCACCCAGTGAGGGCCTCCGCAGAAGGTGGATGGGGTGGAGCAAACAGGCAGTCCCTCCTCTAGTTACCTGCTCTGCTCAGGTTCACCCTCCCCACCCCTTACACACTCCCTTGTGTATTTATTAACTATAGGGAGACATTTGCCAGGGGAAAGAATGGAGCCTATTGTGCTTAGAACAGCCATCTGAACTGGGGCTTCGTCCTGCTTCTACTATATCCATGTTACTAAGGAAGAGGCTTCTTGCCCGGGCAGGTAAACGTGAGTTCTGGGCCTTTTCTGTTTGGATTTGATGTGGGTGCCCCAGGGAAAGTTTGCTTTGCTCTGGGCCTCCAGCTTTGGTCCCAGTAACTGCAGCAAAAAGTAGGAGCATATATCGTTCTCTCTTAAGGTAGATATTGGTAATGTCAGAACGCACACAGTGGATTTTTTTTTTACACACCTGGTGGCAACGCAATGTTATACAAATCTGTTTGGGAAAATGTCTCGATGTGATTGAGAGTTGGGATGTGGCGACTTTAACCCTCACCCACCCCGTAGCTTCTCGGAATGGTGAAAGAAACTGCAGAAAGGAAGAACTGTAAAATTGGTGTGGTTAGATTGTGAGGGGGTGTTTAAATGGTTGTGACAAAAAACAGAAGCTTCAGATGAAGACTGGCTTAGAATGATCTGGGCTGCGATAGTAATGTGCAAATAAATTAGTTATACTGGGAGATACAGCCAGCTGTTGAATTCTTAGAAAACAAGAGAATTTTGTTAATAATCTACACATAGATAAGTCTCAGGAAAATGCACACTTGTTGTTAAAACTGTAATGTAGCCAGCATGCCAAAGAGTACACGAACAGAGCATTTGCATTGTAAACAAATTTTCTACATATTTTTGCTATTTAGATTTCCCCCCCTCATGTTACACATTGTCAAAGAGCAGTGAAACAAACAAAACTCTCCCCTCCCCTCCCCAGGAGAAGTGAAAAAAGATTGCTGTGATGCGAACACCCCTTGGAACAAAACAATTTATATACTTTCCTTATTCCTTTCTTAAAATTTATAAGTCTTCTACCTTGCCTTTCCCCATGTAGTTTAAGGTGGCAAAAAAAAAGAAAAGAAAAGATGGTAACACTTACCGGGGAGTAAGTTCCATTGAACTCAAGGGGTCTTACTTCAGAGTAGATATGCACAGCGACTGTACAATATTAGTTTCATATATATTTTTTAAAATTACTGGAGGCTGATTTCTGTATTATTGATGTCATGTGAGCCGCCTTTGTGCTCCCTGAATATTGTATATATTGTTTCTAGGTATTCTCTCCTTTCTTTCCAGAAGGACTGTAGGCCGTGGTACCTTGTTTTCTCAAGCTTTCTTAGTGGGGGGCCTCTGAGGTCCTGATGCCATCCTGCAGGTATGTCTCTCTCCCAAACTTTTGCCTAGCAGAGTTGAGGAACCTAATTCTTCACTGAAGAATTATATTTGTGAAGGAAAACAAAAACTGCCTGTAAGGAAACTGAATCTGGAATTTTAGTTAACCTTCTAGATTATGGGCACCATAAGCTTTGATGTTGGGGGGCTATTCTGACCACACATTTTAGCAGAACAGAAAGGCAGTCTTTCAACATCCAACTCTATACAGTATGCTTATTTCCCATTAGATAATTTATGACACATAACCATCAAAGTGCCTAGTGGGGCATTATGCCTTTAGGATAGGGTTTATTGCTTTTGTTTTTCCGTTGGTGGTTGGTGGGTGTTTTCACTCTTAAAACCCGAATCGACTCTGGCCGGATGCAGTCACTGTGCATTCAGTGTCTACTGACTAGTACAGTCGTACCTTGGAAGTTGAAGGGAATCCAATCCGGAAGTCTGTTCGACTTCCAAAACATTCGGAAACCAACATGCGGCTTCTGATTGGCTGCAGGAAGCTCCTGCAGCCAATCGGAAGCCCCGTCGGACATTCGGCTTCCAAAGGTAGTTCGCAAACTGGAACACTCACTTCCAGGGTTGCGGCGTTCGGGAGCCAAAACATTCGAGAACTAACCTGTTTGAAAATCAAGGTAGGACTGTACTTACTTTTAGGATTGAATAGGATAGAATGCAAAGCATCCCAGCCCTGTTCAATGATTTGCATAATCCATAACCTCCAACATTTCTCCAATGAAAATAGGGACGTCCTATTCCAGTGATGGCTAACCTTGACACTCCAGATGTTTTGGGACTACAACTCCCATCATCCCTGACCACTGATCCTGTTAGCTAGGGATGATGGGAGTTGTAGTTCCAAAACATCTGGAGTGTCAAGGTTAGCCATCACTGTCCTATTCCATAATAATAATAATAATAATAATAATAATAATAATAATATTATTATTTATACCCCATCGATCTGACAGGGTTGACCCAGTCACTCTAGGAGGTTTCCAACATATATAAAAACATAATAAAATATTAAATGTTAAAAAAACTTCCCTAAACAGGGCTTCCTTCAGATGTCTTCTCAAGGCTGTATAGTTACTTATACCTTCCAATGAAAACAGGGACGTCCGACCATGCCCTCCAACATTTCTCCAATGAAAATAGGGATGTCCTAAGGAAAAGCGGGACATTCCAGGAAAATGAGGGTCTGCATAATCCCATCCAGCCCCACATTTATTTTCAGTTACTTCAGTTTCTTTCTGCTTGCCTTGAAATGCTATAGCATTTCATCAAACATCAGTTTGTTGTGACGGGAACGGAGATGCCTTGTGGATAGATTTCCCCTTTCCTCTTTTTCTGTCTAATCTCTGTTGAATGGAAAATACAGCTTGTGGATCTGGACATGGGATTGGTGGCAGTTTAAATTATTGTAAGGGTAGTGATAAGGCACCTGAAACCAATATCCGAATGGTCTACTTACTATCTATTAGGGATCTCCAGCCTTTTTGAACCAGTGGGCACATTTCGCATTTTGAGAGTGCCAGTCACAAAATGGCTGCCATGATGGGCTTGGCATAACACAAAACTATTTTTACAGGGTTGCCATATTTCAGAGAGTGAAAATCCGGACACAAAAGCTTGTTTTGAAGGGGGGGGGTCAAAGTTGTTGAGCTTTGCAAACAATTTGAAGTTTCTCACTCTTTTTTTTTTTTTTTTTTAGGGAATTCACAAAATAAATAAATAAATTTTCTGGGGAACCCCCCCCCCGGGTGCTTGAGGGGTGGTTTTTTTTTTGCCCAGGGTGGGGTATACATATTATTATTATTATTATTATTATTATTATTATTTACTATTACTACTGAAGTACACAGTACAATTTTAGCAAAACGACAGCAACATGACCTCCAGCATTTCTGATGAAAAAAGGACATCCTATTCAATAATAATAATAATAATAATAATAATAATAATAATAATACCTCTTCCACCTGACTGGGTTGCCCCAACTTATATAAAAACATAATAAAACATTAAACATTAAAAAAAATGTCCCTATACAGAGCTGCCTTCAGATGTCTTCTAAAGGTTGTATAGTTACTTACAGTGGTCCCTCGACTTATGAATGACCCGACTTCCATATTTTTCGAGTTACGAGTGAAGAAAGTGGCCGCGCGCTTACGAATTTTTTTGACCTCTGAATGGAAATCGCAGCCGTTTTAGATGCGGTTTCCTCGACTTACGAAGTTTAGATGTGGGTTTTTTCGACGTACGGATTTTTTTCTCCCAATGCATTCCTATGGGGACTCGACTTACGATTTTTTTGACCTACGACGGTCCCTTCGGAACGCATTACATTCGTAAGTCAAGGGACCACTGTATCTCCTTGGCTCGGGAGTCACATAGCTCCATACCCTCAAACATTTCTCCAATGAAAATAGGGACGTCCTAAGGAAAAGTGGGACATTCTGGGATCAAATCAGAAACCGGGACGGCTGTACCTGGAAAATAGGGACACGCAGAGGGCCTGCAGCACTTCCACCTTAAAGAGTAACAATTTTTAATGGCATAACCTTTCTTGGGCTAGAGTCCTCTTCATTAGAAGCATCATTCTCATTAATCTATGAAGCCTATGCAATGGGGGGTTGTTGCTGCTAAGCAGTATATAAATCTTGTGAAATAAATATATATACATAATTTCCAGAAAGAACGTCTCCTCTCTGCTTGCCACACACGACAGCAGCTAACAGGACTAGGATAGCGTAAGGTCTTCTTCGTCTGGGTCTGCAGAGAAACAGAGCCCATTTGTAGCCTCCCCGGTGCTTTGAACTAATTTATCTATATTCCTTGCTCTCTTGTTCTGTGTTCCTCCTTCTCTATATAACAAAAAGTGTGTTCGCTTAGAAGAAGAAAGTGGTGATGGTTTTGCTGCTTCTGGTGCAACCCATCTTAGATGTGGTCAAGATCCAGTCTGAGTACCTCAATCCATCCGCTGAAGACCAGTGCTTTATTAAATCATTCTGTGGGAATGAAGGCTCGCTATGTTTTTTTGGTCCTGGAAACCCTATCTAAAGGTCACAGCAATGTTTGTACATCAAATAGAGCCCTTGGCTCTCACTCCGATTAACTGAAACGGCGTGCTTTTCATCTATTTACCATGCCATTTTCAGGCCATCTTGGCTGTGTTCTTGAAAAGATACCACCCCTTAAATAAATGCTGTGCAGGCATCACTGTAAAGGTTCGGTGTAGACCAGCAAAGAGTTATAGCAAGGCAATGCAGCTTTGCAAGACAGCATCTCTTCAGAAGGAGGTTCTTGCAACAGAATCACAGGCCAAGGCGATTGCACAATCCACCTAAGCGGTTGCATGGGGCAGTAAATATTTAAAGGTCAAACACACGTAGCTGTTCTGACCTGTTAGAACAGAATCCACAGAGGTGGGTTGTTTGTTTGTTTTTTTGCTTTCTTTCTAAAGTGTACCTTTATTATGGCCAACCAATATCCACAACAAATCCGCTGGCTGGGATTGGTGGAAGTTTGTAGTCTCTGGAAGTCAAGTCTGCAAAAAAATATGGTCCAGAATTACAAGGTTTAGCCCTGAGATCTTGTGTCTTATATGTTGTATTTTTTATATTAAAAAAATGCTTATTTAGTTTTCAAAAGTTTACATTTAGCATCAACGCTACCTTTAGTTTATGCATTGTATTCCTACACCCACCCTCAATTGTGTTCTATGTTTATTCTTTAATGCTGCTCATATTTTATCTTATAACACTCCACATATCCATCCTAAATTATTAGCCTTAATGCTGCTCATATTTCAAATCCTGCTCATGTTTTTGTGCAACTATGATAGTTCTTTAGATGTTCTACAAAAGGTCTCCAATCCTCAGAGAATGTTTCGTCATTTTGATCTCTTAATCTTTGCTCTTAGCTTTGCCAGTTCCGCAGACTCCATCTTCCTTCTTTCATACTGTAGTTTTATGTTGTGAACCGCCCTGAGACCTACGGATGAAGGACGTTATGCAAATTTAATAAATAATAATAATAATAATAACCAATAATTTCCCAAATAGTAACTTACCACATAGTATGCATATAGCCACTTGATAGGCTCGCTCCCTATATCATCTTGCCAGGTTGTGAGAAAAATCTTACCACACTTCTCCGTCTGATCACAAATCTAGGGAAGTAGCCAGAGGGTGGCAAAATTCTCCCTGCCTCTGGACTGAATAGTACGGGCAACCAGCTTACCAAATGGTTACATGAGCATGCTATGATATGCCACGCCTTGACAAACAGTCCTTTGTATCCATCCCATATCCGTTACCTTTCTTGGGTACCATTGTTTTCGTACCATCACTGCATTAGTTGCCAGTGTCCATTCCCCACAGGTGTCAGTCAGGCGTGCGGCCTTGCCCTCGCAGCCTCCCTCCCCGCGAAAACAAACCCAGAAATAATGGTGCAGGGGGGAGGAGGGAACGGAAGGAGAGGGACCCAAAAGGAGAAGCAGAAGTGTATGCAGAGCAGCTTGCATGTATAGGGGCGATAAGTTAGATATGCTTCCTGTTCCTGTAATAGTGAACGCCAGCTCTGAACTGTGCACTTGCCTCGGTTCGGTCTGCCTGCCCCTACCCACCAACCCAAATAGACATTGGACACCATGGAAGACAGGAGGCCGAGGAAACGTGTGGTGTAGGTGGGCAGAGGCAGAGAAGGGACATTTAAAGTTAGCGAGCCTCACCAAGTAGATGCTGACTCCTCCTTTATCGACATCTTAAAGCGAGTCCCTCCAGTTGTTGCTATTATTTTGCTGTTCTTTCGGTTCTGCCTGCTGACGATAATGAGGTAAGGAAAGAGGTGGGAATGCAAATGGAAGGCCAACCTCTTCTTTATCCCAGATTTCGAAAGTTCCTGCCCCGGGACTACAGCTAGGATGTTGTGTTATGCGTGAGGGGAAGTGGAAGGAGGCTGTTCTGTTAGTTGCGTAGAGCTTGATGGATTTGGTGGCTGGGACTGAGGTAGAGTTGGGAGCCTTCGCTCTCAATGGCTGGCATTTTGCTCCCTCAGGAAAGTTGCCTTAAAGGCCGTTCCCACATGCCTAAGGTAGCCACCCCTCCATCCCCTACATAGGGGTCATCCAGACTGCCTTTCTAGGTATAGTTCCACACTTTAAAGCACCATGTCCGAGCGCTTTTTTTTTGCCCAGGCGCTTCCCCCCCCCCCACAAAAACCATTATTTACCGCTGAATTGGAGCAAACACCAATCTGCGGGAAACCCAGATTGCCGTTTGTTCCAATTCAGCATTAAAGAGCAGGTTTTCCTGGGGAAAGTGTGGATCTGGGTCTAGAGAGGACTTAGGGTGAAAGGGAAGTGTGGATGTGCCGTTGATGAAGGACAGCTGAATGTGTGACATGATGAACACATTGAAAAGCGCACTGGTTGATGTTGCCTTTGAACATGCATGTGCGAACTAGGGTTTTGCTGGAACTAAGTGGAGGGGAGAGGATTCTGGGAGACTAATGTCTGCCTTCTGGCCCTTCTTGAGATGCAGTAGTCTTGAGGAATCCTCCTGATGAGGACTGAGTTGTGCAAGCTGCATCCTCCCTCCATTTCTTCCAGTTTATTATTATATCCTCATTTTCCTACTCTCTCTCTCTCCCCACCCCCCCGTAATCCAGGTGGTTCCACCGTGACCTGAGTGGCATCGATGCTGAGGTCTTACTCAAAGCACGAGGAGTTCATGGCAGTTTTTTGGCTCGCCCCAGTCGGAAGAACAAGGGGGATTTTTCCCTTTCTGTCAGGTAATCATCCGGGCACCATTGTCCTTCCCTTCCACGGACCTCTCCCTCCTCTCCATGGGACTGTCTGTCCATTCACCTGAACCCACCTCACATAAATAGTTCAGCCCTACGGACACACAGAGGGTTTCCCTCTGCGATTGATGGGGACAACAGCCGCTTGTGCCTGTCCTCATAGTTAATTTTTAAAGTGGTATCCAGAAAACTCTTGAGGCAAACTGAAACAGGACTTTCAAGAGTCAGTCTGGGTGGGAGAGCGGGGACTGCAGCATGGAAGGGTTGAATGAAGGGGTTAAAGAGAGACATGGGGCCATAGGGGGCTTGTTGCCTTCTCCTTATGCCTGGATAGCTCAGTTGGTTAGAGAGTGGTGCTGATAACGCCAAGGTTGCAGGTTCGATCCCTGTATGGGACAGCTGCATGTTCCTGAATTGCGGGTTTGGACTACAATCAGGGGTGGCCAACTCCCAAGAGACTGCGATCTACTCACAGAGTTAAAAACTGGCAGTGATCTACCTCCTTTTTTGGGGTTCAGGTCAAAGTTGTTGAGCTTTTTCAGGGAGGAGGTAAAATGTTGAGCTTTTTTTAAGGGAGCCACAGTTGTTCAGCTTCTTTGGGGGGAGCCAATGATCTACCAGTGATCTACCGCAGTTGTCGGTCCAGTAATCTACCGGTAGATCATGTACTACCTGTTGGACATGCCTGGACTACATGATCCAACTCATATGATTCCCAGGATCTGGGAGTGAATGGGTCAGAGCAAGTAAAGTATAGCTTTTTTTGCAGGGGATGGGGGGATATGGGAGCGTTTTTTGTAAGCTCAGGGTGGATGCCAGCGAAAAAACAATATGTTAAAGCGAAGGTGGAGGAGAATGGAGCAAGGGGGGGGGGAAATAGCTGTTTCTCCTTCCCTAACCTACTTTTCTGGCAACTAGATCTCCATTCCACCCCTAAACAATGGCCAGGCCAGTTTTAGTTAGGCCAAGTAAGCCCAGGTTATAAGCTTACTTCTTCCTCAGTTGCCAGACAATTGTTCAAGTTGACAGCATCTGGAAAGCTGCCAGAAACGGGAGTTGGAAGGTCCTGTCCTGCCATTCCTTCACCAGCTTCGTGGTCGTGCTACACAGATGCTGGGGCAGATGCTGTCTGCTTAGTTCTTCTCCATCTCGGGGATGCGAAAATCCAACCGCTTGAGACATTTCACTAGAACCACAGACTTACAGTCAGAAAGTTCTTCCTGATGTTCCGTGTCTGTTGTGGATCCACCTTCCATGGATGCTTTAGTTGAGATTTCGGCATTGCAGGGGGTTGGACTAGATGACCCTCGGGGTCCCTTCCAACTCTACATTTCTATGATCATACTGAAATTTCTTACCTGAACTAATCTTTTATCTTCATACAGAAATTCCTTGGGACCCCCAGATTTCCTTTGTATGCCATTTCAAATAAAAACACCTGTGGTAACTATTCCATGTCCCATAGAATTCTCTGGTTCGCTTCAGAAGGAAAGAAAGCTCCCACTGTTTATATCTGGAAGAAACATCAGTTCTGCACATGCATAATGGGAGCCATATCTTATGGATAACATCTTTTCCGTCTCCCTGCCACAAATTATTATCTGGTACTCCACTATGAGACTGTGTACACACAATACCTTTAAAGTATCTTCAGTCCCCCAGCCGATGAATCCTGGGAATTGTTGTTTGTACAGGTGCTGGGAATTGTAGCACCATTGGGGGGGGTAAGCTACAGTTACCAAGATTCCTTGTTTGTGTGATGTGCTCTGAATGTGCTTTAAAGATAATAGTGTGTACACAGCCTAAATGGAACGCTAAACTTATTTTACTTCTCTGGGGCCGAGTGCTGGCATTGCCTCACCAGAGTGGTGCATGCTCTAGTTATCTCCCGCTTGGACTACTGCAATGCGCTCTACGTGGGGCTACCTTTGAAGGTGACCCGGAAACTACAACTAATCCAGAATGCGGCAGCTAGACTGTTGACTGGGAGCGGCCGCCGAGACCACATAACACCGGTCTTGAAAGACCTACACTGGCTCCCAGTACGTTTCCGAGCACAATTCAAAGTGTTGGTGCTGACCTTTAAAGCCCTAAATGGCTTCAGTCCAGTATACCTGAAGGAGCGTCTCCACCCCCATCGTTCAGCCCGGACACTGAGGTCCAGTGCCGAGGGCCTTCTGGTGGTTCCCTCACTACGAGAAGCCAAGTTACAGGGAACCAGGCAGAGGGCCTTCTCGGTAGTGGCACCCGCCCTGTGGAACGCCCTCCCTTCAGATGTCAAAGAGAACAACAACTACCAGACCTTTAGAAGACATCTGAAGGCAGCCCTGTTTAGGGAGGCTTTTAATGTTTTATAGATTATTGTATTTTAATGTTCTGTTGAAAGCTGCCCAGAGTGGCTGGGGAAACCCAGCCAGATGGGTGGGGTATAAATAGTAAATTATTATTATTATTATTATTATTATTATTATTATTATTATTATTAAAACGAGTGCTGAGGTTAAACCCTGCTGATGACAACACACCCCAGTTAACCCATGGAAGAAGCTTAATCCTGCCTCCCCTTGCTCCCCTCCACAATTTCTAGCATCTCCCAACTTTTCTTGACCAGGTGCGTTTCTGCCTCTCCTTGCAGGATTGGTGACCAGGTAACCCACATCCGTATCCAGAATACGGGGGACTTTTATGACCTCTATGGAGGAGAGAAGTTTGCCACTTTGTCAGAACTGGTTGAATATTACACACAGCAGCAGGGATCCCTGCAAGATAAAGATGGGACCATCATAGACCTGAGGTATCCGCTGAACTGCTCTGATCCAACAACAGAAAGGTAAGGAGAAAGCAGGCCCGTTTATGCCTGCAACTGAGCACCATCTCTGCCCTATCCTGGGTGGATTATTAATCTTCCCCCATCTCAATATTTCCCCCTTTAAAAAAAAAACCTCTTCAGTCCTTCGTGTACTAAGAGATCCGCCCCACCCCGGATCTGTAGATCTCACACAATCTGCCTCTTTCGCCTTGTGAAAGTTTCGATATTGGCCCAACTTATTTTTAGAAACTGGATTTCCTCTGATTTCACTATTTTTGGCACGCATGAGGTGAGATGCAGAGATCTTGCATTAAATACCCAGCAGAGGTCTATGTGACGGAGCAGGGGCAAACATCGCCCCTTTCTCCTGCCAGCCGTGCCAAATACCATTTTCGGCTTCTGTTTCAAGTTTGCATGCCCCCCCCCGCCCCCCAGCACAGAATTTCTCTTATCAAATCACAAGGGCTTTTGGAAATCCACTCTGCTTGATATTGAGGGGTTGGAGTGCTGGATAGGTTTGCGCTCCCTCTCCCAGTTCATCAATGGTGTCACCTTACAGGAAATATGTACGTTTTGTCCTCTCTTCAGTTTGTGTGGTTTTTTTGCATCCAAAACTCAGCAGTTGGTCAGGGAACCTGCTGCTTCCTCCCTTGCGGTTGGAAAGTTCTGCCCTCTAGGCACTTATGAAAGCTTTTCGGCTCTCTTCTCCCTCCACCCCCACCCCAAGATTTTCCATCATGTGGCTTCCTCCTTAGTGAGGGCTGTGAAGCTTAACTGTTTCCTCCCTGAAGAGGAGGGAGCCCACTCAACAACTGCAGCTCTGGGTCATTTTTAAAGCTTTGAGAGGGCGAGAGCAGCAGCTCCACAGGTGGGGGCTTTTCATATACCGTGTTTCTCCTAAAATAAGATACCGTCTTATATATTTTTTCCCCTCAAAAAAACACAGTATGGCTTATTTTTGGGGGATGTCTTATTTTAACCGCTCCGCGTCGGTACGCTGCATAGCCACGCCTATCCAGGCCGTCTTAAGGGAGAGGCGCCGCGTCACTATGTCTTATTTTCGGGGTATGGCTTATTTTCGGGGTATGGCTTATATTTCACAAATGCGTAGAAATCCTCCTATTTTTTTAGAGTATTTAATACATTAAGTTACATGTGTCTATGCATTTCTGTTGGAAATCAACTTTAATAAGATTTTTTGAGATTAATTTAACACATTATTTGAATTCACATTTACCTCGTTTCAGGGGTTTTTCATGGGGTTATTTCCCTTCTCTTTTACGGCTTATTTTATGGCTACGTCTTATTTTAGGAGAAACAGGGTATATATAAACTTTAGAAACTTTTATATATACATATATAAAAGTTTCTAAAATAAAGGACAAAGGAACAGAAAAAATTTCCCCAAGAAGCACCTTGTTTATTTTCCTCTTGAGTTTTATGCCCTGCCTTTCCGTCAGATTCATTTGACTTTAACTGAAACCAGGCATGCAAAACTCAGGAGTCCACTGTAACCTTGTCAGCCAGCCAGGAGCCTTTTGACCTGTGAGCAACCGCTCAACTTTTGCAGTCCAAGTTAGGCAGCAGGAACAGGACATCTATCTAGCTTTTGCTCTAGGTGGGTCGCAATCGTTGGCATCTGTCTGTCTCGAGAGACAATGGAGTGTGTGTGTGTGTGTGTGTGTGTGTGTGTGTGTGTGTGTGAAGTCAAACTGCTGCGTTAGCAGCACCAAATTGACCTCTCCAGGGGCACAAGACTGGGCAGTGTGTCTGGGGGTTCTGGGCTGCCCAAATGACAAGACTCTCCTCTCTGCCTCCCAAAGGAAAGCAGAGCAATACATTTGGCACCAGTTTGGCTGCAGGAGTTGCGGGAAGGAGGCACACAAGGCGCCACCCAACCGTCTTAGGGATGCCACTCTGGATTTGTGTAGGATTTTCTCTTTAGCTTTTTCCTTTTCCCAACGACATCCCACAAGTGTCACATTTAAATGCTTTCAGCTTAAATTAGTTACTATAGTACTGGATTGCCTGTTTATACTTGGTTATAGGAGCTAGCTGTCCTTGTGAGCATCAGCATAGAGCCCCCCCCCCCATCTACGAGACTTTTGGCCCATTGTCATGGGTCTTGAGGGTGGGACACAAACAGCACTGGCCTTATCTAATCTTATGGCCCTTCTAACGGTTTGAGACACACAAAAAGCTTCATTGCTGGGCTGCAGAGCAATAATTTCTCCCTGTCCCGCCTCATATTTGCCCATGTTTATCTTCCGGTCCTTGTGCCTGTTGGGCTAGCAGAAGCAAATATGCGGTCACTGTAGAGACCTCTTATTTGCTAGTGTATTTGCTGCGTACATCTATCTTAGAATCATAGAATTGTAGAGTGGGAAGAGACCCCGACGGTCATCTAGTCCAGCCCCCTGCAATGCAGGAATCTCAACCTCCGGTTATAGGGCAGTATATAAATTCAATAAAATAACTACTACTACTACTATTAATACTACTACTACTACTACCGGGTACAGCATCCATGGCAGATGGCCATCTTGTTTTCTTTCCTAATGGAATAAATAGAAAGAGTCCATAATTACACTCCACAGAACTTGATTTGTGTCAGGTCAACAGTATCCTTGAAAACACACAAACAGCCACCACCACCACAACAACAACCAACCCATATACCACACAGCACACCACACACTTGCCCTGCATTGTCTCTTCACCTTTGCAGAGAGCTAGAGGCTCAGGGCACTCTTCCTTGACATACGGCTAAAATAATCCAAGCCCCTTATGCCCGAAAACCATCCAGAAATAATAATAATAATAATAATAATAATAATAATAATAATAATAATAATAATAATAGGATTGGTTAACCACTCTGCCCCATGGCCTAGAGAGCCTCACTCACAATCATTGTTCAACTTGGACTGTAAAAGATGTATAGTCAGAGTTTTATGCTATAATTTCAAAACACATTTGTAACAAGTTGAGGCTCTAATGCTTAATTGATTTGTGACCTGTATTTTCAGTGATCAATTACATTTATATTTGAAAATTACCATAATATTAGGACAGGCCCCTTTTTAAGAGAGTGAAGGAAATATAAGAAAACCTAAAGTTTAACTTAACAAGGGGAAAACCCGACCCCTCTCAGAAGTTAAAAAGGGCAGCCATCTTTAAATATGCTATTTTTCATTTCCTATCGCAACAACGTACCAAAACTAAAGTAGCCTTAAAAAGCAAGTGTAGCTTTAACTATTCCGATTAATCAACAGACACATTAGTTCATTATTCTATTGATTGAAGCTTGCTGTCCTAGCAAAAAGGTATGCTAAAGTTCAGATAAACAGAACGTTCAGTGTGACAAATTGTCACTGTAAGTTTTTCCAGCTGAGGAGCAAAATGTCAGTATTTTGGTCCCAAACGCAAGAAGACATCTAGACGGCTCTAATTCTAGAGGATAATAGCAAGTCTGGCCAGGCCCCTGTTTGGGAGTCATGCATCCTTTCCCCCCATACGGGTCCTCTCTGGTCCAGGGGGGTTGGCAAGAGCACCAGAGTCTTGCCACTGTGAACTCCACTGTCCAGATGGATTGAAGGTTTTCCATGCCCTTTTATTCCCTTGCAATCCTCTATTTTTGTTTTTGTTTTAAATATAGCTTCTGCCGTAAATAATGCCTTCATCAGATAGTGTAGCATTTTTAGCGTATTTTTAAAACCATTTTAAAAACTGTGTACCATGTTGTGCTATTTTTTTAAAAAATGAAAGAAAACCAAGTTTCCATAGTAGATGGAGAACAGCAGGCAACTGCTATGGAAGATTCTGTAGAGTACTAACTTCCATACAAAGAACTCGGAAAGCGGTGCTCTCTAATCAGGGACAGAAATTTTATTGGTTCTTTACATTATATATAGGAACACAATATTGGAAATTAGCTGGTGAGAGAGAGAGAGAGAGAGAGAGAGAGAGAGAGAGAGAGAGAGATCCGCTGTCTACCTGTCAAACACAGGGGCAGAGCAGGCTTCCGGTCGGCGCGCCGGAGGGGAAGGTCGGGGGACATGCCGCTGCTGGCATTCCCCGACCCGATCGGCTTAAAGGGGTGCTTGCGACAGCGACGCAGCCCCCGAAACTCCCGGGAGTCTTGATCCCGGGACCCAAGGTCCGGCTGTAGCTCACAACGTCGCCCCAACTCCCGCGGTGGCCACAGTAGAGGCTGCCGTGCGAGACGCGGGGCGACGGAGCTCCAGGACCGCCATTGCCCATCGGGCTGAAGCTGCGAGCCCTTCCCCCCTGAGCGCGCTGATTCCTCCGAAAATGACAGGATTGGAAGAATAAAACGTGAGTACTATTAAAGTGCTGAAGAATTTGGACTAATTTGGCAAAGTACAGGGATGTAATTTACGGAGGTCCGTCCCTTGCTACTGTGGCACTAAATCAGGAACTTTATTGCCGAAGCGGCTGCAATGTTGCGGAGTTTGACAGTGCAACAGAGATTCGATCCTTCTGACACCCCTGATCGGAGGGGCAACTAATTAACACTTCTGACAGCTAAAGGATTTGAATCGGACCTGTTGGACTATATTGCGGAAATTTGGATTTTATATTTGGACTTGGTACGGTTACGAACACTGCATAGCTATGTCTTTGAAAATGGAGGATGATCTTGAAAATGGAGGCTGGAAGAGAGTCCTTGAAAAAATCTGGGAACTGCGATTAGAGTTCCAGATGGAGACGGCAAGACTGAGAGGAGTTGTACTTAACACTGACGTCATGCCAGCTGCACAAAGGAAGGAAGGGGGAGAAATCCCCACCAAGGCCAAGGGCAAGACTCGCCACAGGAAGATATCTTCCCGGCGCAAGAAACCTGGACTGAAGAAGAGGAGCAATCAAGTGAAATCTACAAAGGACTACCCGTTTCGAGACCAGAGGATTGTAAAGAAGAAAAAGATTTTACTTGACTACTGGAAATTGGAGCAGCCGAGAAGCCAAAGAGAAGATGAAGTCCAAGTGCAAGCAAGCACTTGGCTGTGGACTGGGGAAAGGCGAGGGCAGGGCTGAAGGGTGCAGGTGGGTTACTTAGGATTGATTATATATTTGGTTTTTGAATATTTTTGTCGGACATGGCTTTGAGTTTGGATTATGATAGGGCCTCTCGAAGTTAGGAGCCTGAAGATTAAGGGGAGCCAGAAGGAAACTTATAGATGATCTGAGAGGAAGACGCTGAGGCGAAAATTAAAAAATGATGTGAAAGGAGAAATGTTATTTTATATGAGTTAGAAGTATGTTTTGAAATTAAGTTTAAGATATGTTTATTGTATCTATGCACCTGAATGGAAGAAATATATTGTATAATGCAGCCACTAGGGAGGTGCGGGGGAAGCCACTATGATTATATTATGTTACCAAGAATGGCCTACCCGGGAGGGTAGGCCGAAGCTAGATAATGATTTGTTTGAGGTCAGGGGAAATAATGAATGGGTTTACCTCTGTGAGAGGGAGGGTAAGATTAAATAACTCCTCATGGTGAGAGGTGAGGAGGGATGAATCCTGACTGAAATGTTATATTGTATGTTTATAAAATTATAAAATTAATAAAAATTATTTAAAAAAAAAAAAAAAAAAAAAACACAGGGGCAGAGCAGTGGCTGTGACTTCTGGTTCAAATCTAACTTCTGCAATGAAGCCACTCACCACAAGATACAGATGGTGATTAGGATAATAATGACCTACCTTACAGGGTGGTTGTAAAACTTTTTGTGATAATGTGTCCGAAGTTTTTGAATGCCCCAAAGTGCTATGTAAATGTTGAGATGATTTGTTAATGGTTTATTTCAATCACTAATTACAGACCCGTTCCACACCAGTTTGTGAAATAAATTTATGGGTCAACACATTTTACGATTTTAGGTATGCCTAATATGCTTAATAATAATAATAATAATAATAATAATAATTTTTATTTATACCCCGCCCTCCCCGGCAACGCCGGGCTCAGGGCGGCTCACATCACTAAAATCACAGCTCAAAATATATTGGGTTGCTATGGCACAACTATGTTTTCAAGCATGTGTCATATAAGTACGTGCGTCATGGAGCTTAGTTCCAAATCTGGATCATCGGGTGTGAAATAACTTTTGTAGAGGAAAGCGGTCTCTGGTCCAGACTGCATAATGCATATGCTACTACCGGTAGCAAGCACATGGCTAAATGGCTTTGCATGGGCTGCCTCCCACTGAAGCCCAGTGGTGTAGCACGCATTAGCAGCACCCAGGGCAAGGCAAGGATCGCGCTCCCTAACCTCCTTGTGGGTGTCACAGAGGAAGCAATAGGCGAACTTTGCCAGTTGCCCTCTCAGCTTGGCAAGCTCCTGGCGGGAGCAGCGGCTGGAGCTCCTTGGCAGGCTTGGCGATGTCCCAGCAGAACCGGAGCCGCAGCTGCAGCAGGCCTAGGAGGAGGGCAGTGGAGAGCAGGCCGGGATGCCAAGGGCCGCCCTTCCCCAGCTGCCTCTCCTAAGCCTGCCAATGGGTCTCGGGCAAGCGAGT
This sequence comes from Darevskia mixta, assembly GCA_034641385.1. Taxonomy (NCBI): domain Eukaryota; kingdom Metazoa; phylum Chordata; class Lepidosauria; order Squamata; family Lacertidae; genus Darevskia; species Darevskia mixta. The sequence continues at coordinate 1,998,027 of JAWWNH010000017.1, read as the reverse complement.
GGCTCTCCTCTCTGCGCTCCCTCCTTGGGGTGCCGCCTTGCCCAAGAACACACGCCAGGAGGGAGACCCCAGGGAAGGACTGGCACAGGCCAGGAAAAGTCTGGGCTCTGGCTGGGGGCGGTTGTGCCCAGGGGCGGGCATCCCTTCACCGGCCACAAGGAGAAGCAGGCGCCACCACAGCCCTGAAGGCCCATGCTGTGTGTGTTTCCCTGCTGCTTCGGTCTCAGCGAGGGATCCTGCTGCAGGTTGCATCCCCTCAGAATTTTGTGTCCGGGTCCACGGCCCCCTCCGGCTATGCCACTGTGAAGATGCCCTGAAACAGCATAACAGCAACAGAGGAGGCTCACTTATGCCTCCCTTCAAAGCTTTCTTGGCCATAGCTCAGTAGCAGAGCCAGGATTCAATCCCAGGCATCTCCAGTTAGCAGGGCTGAGAATGACCTCCATATGGCTGAGGTAATGGCTGGCAGTCAATTCTAGTGTTGCCATATTTCAAAAAGTAAAAACCAGGACACCCCAAAAATTTTGGTTTTTTGTTTTTTTTACGAAAATGCAAAAAAAAAAAAGTGATTTTTTTTTTTATCTGAGATAAACCGCCACCTTCTGGAAATGCCCCCAGCCATCTCTTCAGCCTTTGAAATCCTGGTAATGTCCAGTAAAATCCGGACATATGGCAGCCCTAATTTAGACAAAACTGGACCAATTGAACCATTGGTCTGGCTTGGGTAACTTCCAGGCGACCTGCTTATTGAGCATTCATTCTGAGTTTATTTGTTTGTGTCAAGCGATGGCCGCCCCACACTTTTCCAGTGCCTTGTCCTGCTGCTTTTCCTGTCGTGCTCCATTGGTTATTATACGTGTACTGCTTGAAAACATCAGAGCCTGGAGTTTGCTCAGAAACAATCGTGACATGCCTAGCTGGCTGAAGGAAAAATCAGTTGGGAACTTAACTCTCCTTTGGTTTTGAACAATGGGTGGAACTCAGTGTAGGACTACGTGGGTTATGCATGTGGGGAATGAGATCTGCTTGAGCACCAAGACTTTCCTACCCCTGTCTGATCCCTGCACCCCTTAAGCATGCTATGGGTTTCCCCCCAATCCCCCAGGGCAGATTTGGGGGGGGGCGCACAGGAGAGGAGGAGAGATGTCTTTTTGCGTGAGAGAACTTAGCTGAATCCCGTCCAATGCTGCTAATGAGTGTCATGAAACCGCCATATCTTTTGCTTAAAACTGAAATAGAGACTTCAGGAGAAGTGAATCAGGAATGCTATTTTGAGAAGGTGGCAGCTGTTGCCGTTTCTGTATTTCAAACCCTAGGAGCACCTGCATTTCAGGGATGGCTAAATCTTTCGGGCTGGTGGCCACATTGATCCACAGTCAGCCCTCTGTAGGCCACATGTCGAAGTGGGCCTGTTCAAGTATAAAAATGAGAATTTAATTGGGGGGGGGGGAAGTAAATGTTTTTTTGGGGAGTGGTCCTCACAAACATTTGGGCTTCACTGTAGGGCAGTGATGGCTAACCTTGACACCCCAGATGTTTTGGAACTACAACTCCCATCATCCCTAGCTAACAGGATCAGTGGTCAGGGATGATGGGAGTTGTAGTCCCAAAACATCTGGAGTGTCAAGGTTAGCCATCACTGCTGTAGGGGGTCAGCAAAACATTTTTTAAAATGGACAAATTAGGGAATCTGAGAAGGCCACAAAAAGGTGTCAGAATGGTATACCTGTGGGAATAGTCAGGGGAATTTTTTTTTTTTTTGCAGCTTCCAGACCGAGACACTTTATGCCTGTAGCTGTTTCTGGTCTTTCTCTCTCCATGGTTGGTTTACCAGAATGCCCTCTGGTCTACTGATACTGTTATTAAATGCCAGCACAATTTATAATAAGATCTCCTTCAGCCATGTTTTAATTGCAGACAAGAAGGCTGGCTGGTTTATATTAACAAGATCTGAGTCAGGGAGATGCTGGGGGCTGGGGGGAATAATATATCCCAGTTAAGCCCTCCTGGAGGCTTGATTCAGCACCAGAATACTGGTTGAACCCAGACATGAGGGCTGAGAGTGAATGGTTGCTAAAAATTATCAGAATTGTTTCTAGGCTTTCGGTTCATTTGTGTGCCAATCTGGAGTGTTTATATCTTGTGTTGGGCACCTTGGACAGCTGAGGGAATCTGCTGGTGTACCAGTCACTCTCCTGCCCATGACACTGTCAGTGAATGTTTCATTTGGTGTTGAGACTCCTAAGTTTATTGTCCAGGGAGAAGCTCAACTTCCTTGCCAAGGCTGTCGTAGCTGCGAGAGCGCAAGACTTCATGGCTGCCATGGCAACTGTGGGGCTGTCCCAATTTGTCATCGGCTCTAGTCATGTTGCAGAACACACTGTCAGCTTGGTTTTCTCTAGCGGGAAGGAGAAGAATGATCTGAAAGTGGGTTTACTTCTGGTCCCTTGTCATCATCAGATCACTTCCTGTTGAGGTTTAGGCTTGCAACAACTGTTCCTTTCGGGAAGGGTGGAGGACCGATTACAATGGTCCGTTTCTAGAGGCTAGCGTACTCCAATGAATCCCAGATTGCCTATGGGGATTTTCTGATTGGTGTGGCTGCTGCGCTTGTCAAATCCCTGGCTGGGTTGTGTGATGCAGATATGACCTAGGCAGTTGCCATGGTTGCTCCAAAGTGTTAAAAGGGTGGCGCTGTGGTCTAAACCACTGAGCCTCTTGGGGTTGCTGGTCAGATGGTCGGTGGTTCGAATCCCCACGACGGAGTGAGCTCCTGTCACTCTGTCCCATCTCCTGCCAATCTAGCAGTTCGAAAGCATGCCAGCCAGTGCAAGTAGATAAATAGGTACCACTGTGGCGGGAAGGTAAACAGCATTTCCGTGCACTCTGGTTTCCGTCACGGTGTTCTGTTGCACCAGAAGCAGTTTAGTCCTGCTGGCCATATGACCCAGAAAGCTGTCTGTGGACAAACACCTGCTCCCTTGGCCTGAAAGTGAGATGAGCACCACAACCCCATAGTTGCCTTTGACTGGACTTAACCATCCAGGGGTCCTTTACCTTTTTACCTCCAAAGTGTTACCTCTCCCTGTGTATATTACTAAACACATTTTACGCTTCTCCAATATGGGAATGGCAGGTGGTTGTGCAACAGGATAATTCTGAAGAACACAGCCTGTACAGATGCATCACCCCAGCTACCCAAAGTCCAAGGTTGGAGATAGAAAGCAATGCTTTAAAATAGAATTGCTAACCAACTTCGCTATATAAAAAAACAGCAGGAGATAATGTGCAGGAAGCAGTTGGAACAGTGCTATGTAGATACTAGTTATCATTAACACGTTGATAACATCATCATTGCTAGGTAAATACTGTATCATTATTATTAGTATACCTGAAGGAGCGTCTCCACCCTCATCATTCAACCCGGACACTGAGGTCCAGCTCCGAGGGCCTTCTGGCGGTTCCCTCACTGCGAGAAGTGAGGTTACAGGGAACCAGGCAGAGGGCCTTCTCGGTAGTGGTGCCTGCCTTGTGAAACGCCCTCCCATCAGATGTCAAGGAAATAAACAACTATCTGACTTTTAGAAGACATCTGAAGGCAGCCCTGTTTAGGGAAGTTTTTAATGTTTGATGTTTTATCGTGTTTTTAATATTCTATTGGGAGCCGCCCATAGTGGGCGGGGTATAAATTATCATCATCATCATGCTTTGTCATATGCTGCTTCTGTTACCCCAGCCATGCTTCAGCCATGCTTCCCCTCTTTTTCTGTGGCCTGATTCTGTTTTTCATCCCTCCTTCTCCCCAGGTGGTACCATGGCCATCTTTCTGGCCCAGCTGCTGAGACCTTACTCCAAACTAAGGCTGCACCATGGACTTTCTTGGTTCGTGAGAGCCTCAGCAAGCCGGGTGACTTTGTGCTGTCTGTCCTCACCGACCAGCCTAAATCTGGGGGTGACGCCACTGGAGCCGCTAGCACCCCCAAAGAACGACTTAAAGTTACTCATGTCAAGGTTATGTGTGAGGTGAGAAACTTGTGGAGGGGGCGGGGAGACAGAAAACAACCTCCTTCCCATGAACACCCTTAGATGGCATGTTTCTCTGTGTCATGGTCTCAAAATTAAGAGACACCCAGGAATCCAGTGAGCCTAATTTATTAATTAATTTTAATCATTATTTTATTCATCACATTTGTATGCCTCCCATCTTGGAATTTATGTGAGGGTTCCCCCTCCCCCACTTATTATTTATTAAATTTGTATAACACCTTTCATCTGTGGCTCTCAGGGCGGTCCACAATGTAAAAATTCAATAAAAAACACAGAATACATAATTAAAAAATAAGAACAAAACAAAACCAATAATCCTCCCTCCCAAGGCCTTTGTAGACCAGGGGGTCTCAAGGCAGTTCGCAGAATAAAATCAAGATATAAAATCACAAAATACCTAATAAAAATAAAAAACAGCAACCCAATACTCCCCTCCACACAAAAACACATTTTTAAATCAGATCAACCAAAGGCCTGGTTAAAAAGGAATGTTTTCACCTGGCGCCTAAAGGTGTATAATGAAGGCGCCAGGGGAATCTCCCTGGGGAGAGCATTCCACCAATGGGGAGCCACTGCAGAGAAGGCCCCGTTCTTGTGATGACACCCTCCGGACCTCTCAAGCAGGAGTCACATGAAGAAGGGCCTCATAAGATGATCTCAGGGTCCAGGCAGGTTCATATGGGAAGAGGTGGCCCTTGGGGTGTTGCAGTCCTAAGCCATTTAAGGCTTTATAGGTCAAAAGCAGCACTTTGAATTGGTCCCAGAAACTAATTGGTAGGCAGTGCAGTCGGACCAGGATCAACGTAATATGCTCAAACCGTCTTGCCCCAGTGAGCAACCTGGCTGCCGAATTCTGCACTTCTCTCCTCAGCAACTCTGTGCCGTAGGTTAAGTTGAGATGGAGTCACCAGCTCAAGATCAAGCAGTAAGCTTTGTGGCTGAGTAGGGATTTGAACCATCTCTTTCCGATCTAAGGCCGGCATAGCCATCACACTGCATGAGATCTTCTCACTGCCCTTAAGTGCCTGTTGCTGCCACTGGTTAAAGAACCAAGCTGTGAGGGGGAATAGGATGGGCGTTAGATGAATGGGGCACTAACCACCATGAAGTTATTCTGAGGAAGCCCTGTTGAAACAAATAGGAGCTGCGTAAGAAAACAACACAGGTGCACACACATCCATTTATGCAGGGATGACGTTCCGGGTCATTGTGCGTGTTGGTGAAGCACACGTAATCATAGCTGTCAACCCTCCCTTTTTTTGGCGGGAAACTCCCTTATTCCAATGCCGTTTCCCGCTGCTATCCCGGATTGTTGATATCCCTCAAATTTCCCGGATTTCAAAGGAAGCAGCTCCTCTCCCTCCCTGCCGGCCAGCGAGGCTCCTCAGCTGCGTTGCTCGGCTGCCAATAAGGAGTCTGAGACCGACTGGGGGCGGAGCTTGCATGCCTTGTGCAGCCAGACCCTCACGCCCAACCAGACAGACGTCTATGCGCTCGCTCTTTCGCTCACCCGTTCGTGCGCAGCCTCTGGAGCGCAGGGTGGCGAGGCTACTTGGTGCCATTGCACCGCTCTCACGGCATCCCTTATTTTCAAATCCGAAAGTTTGAAAAAATCCCTTATTTTCAAATCCGAAAGTTGACAGCTATGCACGTAATCCCGCCCCAGTCCTTTCCTCTTCCAGTGCAGAACATGGCATGCGCATGCTCAGTCGTGGGCGCATCAAACACATGCAAAATGAGAGTTGCCTGTAGTGGTATTTTGAGATCTCCCAATTCACTTCAACAGCAGAAAGCCTTGGTCGATTGTGTCTCGTCTTAATTGGTGTATGCATGTTAAATGTGAGGGTTGTTACTTGCGACTGGTTCTGGTTATAACCTCCCAGAGCACTGGAAATATAACTGATCAGCAAAAAATTATGCACGGGAGAAGTGCACATATATAAGGGACAATGACTAATAATATTTTTTTTTTATTTCCCTCCAGAAGGGGAAGTACACAATTGGGGGCACAGAGAGGTTTGGCAGCTTGGCTGACCTGGTGGAGCATTTTAAGAAAACAGGAATTGAAGAGGCGTCTGGATCCTATCTGTATTTGAGACAGGTACTGATATAGATATGCACAGAGAAGTGTAGACCATGTCTGCTTCACCCATCCAATTTTATTTTCTCTCTTATTTATAAAGCTTGTCAGATGCTTTTCTCTAAAACAACTGGAGGAACACACAATTAATGAGAAAGAATTAATAATAATAATTATTATTTATTATTTGTACCCCGCCCATCTGGCCGGGTCTCCCCAGCCACTCTGGGCGGCTTCCAGCAAACATTAAAATACATTAACACATCACAGATTAAAAACTTCCCTAAACAGGGCTGCCTTCAGGTGTTTTCTAAATGTCATGTAGTTGTTGATCCCTTTAACCTCTGATGGGAGGGCGTTCCACAGGGCGGGCGCCACTACCGAGAAGGCCCTCTGCCTGGTTCCCTGTAACTTGGCTTCTCGCAGTGAGGGAACCGCCAGAAGGCCCTCGGCGCTGGATCTCAGTGTCCGGGCTGAACGGTGGGGGTGGAGACGCTCCTTCAGGTATACAGGACCGAGACCATTTAGGGCTTTAAAGGTCAGCACCAACACTTTGAATTGTGCTTGGAAACATACTGGGAGCCAATGTAGATCTCTCAGGACCAGTGTTATGTGGTCCCGGCAGCCACTCCCAGTCACCAGTCTAGCTGCCGCATTCTGGATTAATTGCAGTTTCTGGGTCACCTTCAAAGGTAGCCCCACGTAGAGCGCATTGCAGTAGTCCAAGCAGGAGATAACTAGAGCATGCACCACTCTGGCGAGACAGTCTGTGGGCAGGTAGGGTCTCAGCCTGCGTACCAGATGGAGCTGGTAGACAGCCGCCCTGGACACAGAGTTAACCTGCGCCTCCATGGACAGCTGTGAGTCCAAAATGACTCCCAGGCTGTGCACCTGGTCCTTCAGGGGCACAATTACCCCATTCAGGACCAGGGAATCCCCCACACCCACCCGCCCCCTGTCCCCCAAAAACAGTACTTCTGTCTTGTCAGGATTCAACCTCAATCTATTAGCCGCCATCCATCCTCCAACCGCCTCCAGGCACTCACACAGGACCTTCACCGCCTTCACTGGTTCTGATTTAAAAGAGAGGTAGAGCTGACAATATTATTTGTTGGGGGCAAAACCCAGCATCCTCAAATTAAAAACAAACTTTTTCTATCCCATGTTGTTATGTGATGTGGTCTATGGAAAGTAATATGATGCATGTTTTTTGTTCGTTTTTAAGTCATCTCGGTTATGTGGCTTTTCAAAAAATTGGAATATATATGATTTGGGCCTAAACCATTTCCCTTTAGCTGGAAATTTTTTGCAAGGGATTGTGATTGCCAAGCAGTTTGGGGAAATACAAGTAAATGGCTTAAATTTCATTCAGTGAGATGGACAGATTTGTGGGAAATTTCTAATGTATTTTTTAAAAAACTATGAAGTTATTCCTGCAGATGAGGAAGGAAAAAAGCTGCCACATTTCCACAGCTTTCAAGTATTCTTGTTATTTTGTAAGAAGGATAATGCAGCAGAATCAAATTGGCAAACTGGAGTTATCTTAAACACAGATTTTGTTAAAGCCAAGGGGGAATTTATCTAATACATAGGAAGTGTTGATGTCATTAGATCAGAAAGACTGTAGCTGTATCGAGAAACAGAATAAGGAAGTAGCGGAAGTAGAATATCGGTTTTGAGTGTAGATCTGGAAAGTAGAAAGATTAACTTTGAGAGGCTAATTTTCAGATGGTATCAAAACACCTTTACAACATCTGGTGCTGTGTAGGATTTAACAAATAAATGGCATAGGTTCTGGGTACCGTTAATAAAGGAACCTATTTGTATGTCTGGTGGAGTTGCCCCTGTATAAGAAACTATGGACAATAATTTAATGAATTATGGTCACACATTACAGAATACCTCTGGAATAAACTCCAAAACTGGTGAACAAATGATGTGGCAACCACAGCCATTTTAACAAAAAGAGGGGGGGGGCATGAGAATTTCAACAATTAAGAGTGAAGATATGGGACATAGCCTTAATGGGGAGAAACACGGTTTATATGAATTTCGGGGTTAATGACCAAGAAGTTTCAAAATAAGTCATGAATGCTTATTTATTTTTGGAGAGGTGTTTAACATTTTTATGTCACTGTAGCAATGGCATAAAATGCTACAGTGACTGTGATAAGATAATTTAATAAATTGCAACACGTTATAAGATACAGTGTATGAATTTATTAGAAATAGTCTATCACAGTGGACACAGGCACCTTGGGATAGCAGGAACTGATTGTAGCTCAGTCAGTAGAGCATGAGACTTTTAATCTCAGGGTCGTGGGTTCGAGCTCCACCTTGGACAAAATATTCCTGCTTTGCAGGGGGTTGGACTAGATGACCCTTGTGGTCTCTTTCAGCTCCTGAAATATACTCTGAGTCATGTAGTGATTTCATGCAGAGCTCGTAAAACACTGAGAGTGAATTCCCCCCAGACCTCAGGCTTTATATACACTATTTACACAATGGGTTCCGTCTGATTGGCTGATTCTGCTTCCCTCCTGGAGCCTGATTGGGCTGCTACTGCAGGCCAATCAGTTGTTGTGTTCTAGGATCCTACCGGCCTAATAGGCTGATTAACTACCTCCTGGGGTCTTATTGGTCTACTCCTGCAGGCCAACCAGGTTGTTGCATTCTAGGATCCTACCAACCTATTGTTCTAGGATCCAAGCTCAGAACATATCAACTCCCCAATTATATGATTCTATGTTCCCCTTCCCCCTCAACTGATCATTTTCCTCTCTCCTTGGTGGATACCCCCCCATCCCTCGCTATTCCCTCTCCCAGCTCATGAGGAAAAGTAGCCGCCAAGCAAAGAGATAAGCAGCCCAGATTCTGGGTTTGTGAGTGGGAGAGCTCTGCTCCTTGACCTTATCTTTTGTTCTTGTCTCCAGAGAGACCTCTGTTTGTTTCTCACATTCCCCCTTCTTTCCTTCCTTCTTTCCTTTCTCCCCTTCCCGTTAGCCTTTCAATGCCACCCGGGTGAATGCAGCTGACATCGAGGACAGGGTACAGATGCTCAACAAGAGAAGCCAAGAGGAAGAGGCCGCCAAAGGAGGTTTCTGGGAGGAGTTCGATGTGAGTGGGGAACTGTGAAGCTTGCTCTTCCTCGTGATGCATTATGGGGTCTGGAACTCCCGACATAGTCCAAAGACTCCTGGCCTGATTCTTGGCTTATCCCCACCTCAACTGGGGGTGGTGCACTCATGAATTCACAAGACCTTATTGTTTTGATCGCTAGCATTTTTAGAATGCATCCAATTATAAAGTCGTTTGCATCCTGACATATCCTAAGAAAAGTTAAAGCAGTTTACAATAATAAGGTAAAGGGATCCCTGACCATTAGGTCCAGTCGTGTCTGACTCTGGGGTTGTGGCGCTCATCTCGCTTTATTGGCCGAGAGCCGGCGTACAGCTTCCAGGTCATGTGGCCAGCATGACAAAGCCACTTCTGGCGAACCAGAGCAGCACATGGAAACGCCGTTTACCTTCCCGCCAGAGTGGTTCCTATTTATCTACTTGCACTTTGACGTGCTTTCGAACTGCTAGGTTGGCAGGAGCTGGGACTGAACAACAGGAGCTCACCCCATCGCAGGGATTCGAACCGCCAACCTTCTGATCAGCAAGCCCTAGGCTCAGTGGTTTAACCCACAGCGCCACCTGGGTCCCTTTACAATAATACCTCTATATAATAAAAACATAGAAAATAATTGAAATCGGAGGGCATCAACTAACTGCGATGGAGAGATGTATTCTTAAGTGCCTGCAAAAGCCAAGTGGAATAAAAACGTTTTCAGCAGAAGACACTTGCTGAAACTCTTAATGGCAGAGCATTGCATAGGACTCTAGGCCAACGACACTAAAGTCTATTTTGTGTTGATTAGGGCTAGGCAATATATGGTTTTCAACTTTGTGATATATCACCTGCTAAACATTACAATATACTGATATATCACAATGTCTAAAATAAGGGTAGAGCTATGTAGAGGCACTGGCTGGCTTCACGGTTTTTCCCACATTGTGATTTTTGCATAGCACGCACGCACACGCACACACACACACAATGAGTCGCAATACATTGCCAGGTCAAAAATTATATTTAAAAAACCAATTTCATGATATAGACTTGAAATTGGTTTTGGACGATAACCGCCCAGCCCTAACACACATCATGATTCGTGATATATTGCCAGGTCAAAAACTATGTAACCTATCGGTCACAGTATGGACTTCAAACTGGTTTGGGACGATATATTGATATACTGTATTGTCCAGCCCTAGTGTTGATGTCAAGTGAGCCTTGCCAACATGGGAGACAACCAACGACAGTGCTGGAGATTATCTCAGTGTCCAGGATGTGCATGGCACATCACAAGCAAAAACACCTGCCCCGAGACACTTATTATTTAAATTTTGGTGCAAGAGAGGGAGGTGTGGGTGAGGGTAAACTTGGATGCTTCCTCATGCTTGAGAGATGCTTCCTGTTGGTCACTTCCTGTTCCTGAGGGAGGTTGCCAATGCCTCTTGCCTCCAATCCACAGGCAAGCGCTAACAGCACCCCTCAGCAATCCCATGGACAAGCTGAACCCATGAATCCCAGTTTTTAGATCTCTCTCTCTCCTCCAGCTGTAAGCCATGCTTGCCCTTATTAAACACTCCTCCATGCCTCTTCCCCTTTCAGAGCTTGCAGAAACAAGAGACGAAGAACTTGTATGATCGGCATGAGGGCCAAAGACCAGAAAACAAGGGCAAGAACCGCTATAAGAACATTTTGCCATGTGAGTCTGGAGTTCCACCTATCATCTTGACCCAGAGGCTGGGCCTACACAGGCCACAGAATCAGGTGGCAGAGGAGTCTGAGGGAGTGCTTTTTTTCAGCCAGAACTCAGTTCCGGCACCTCTCAGGTGGGCACCGTTGCCATTCTAGGAGAATGAGGGAGGTGTTCATGGTGAGTTCTGGCCCCTCTTTTTCTAGAAAAATAGCACTGGTCACAAGGCACATGCTGCTACCTCTGTTTCCATCTTGGGCCCGAAGAGAGTGGATTGCAAAAGCTCCTGTTACATAGGGCATTCCTTAAAACAGTAAAGGGACCCCTGACCATTAGGTCCAGTCGTGTCCGACTCTGGGGTTGCGGCGCTCATCTCACTTTATTGGCTGAGGGAGCCGGCGTACAGCTTATGGGTCATGTGGCCAGCATGACTAAGCCGCTTCTGGTGAACCAGAGCAGTGCACGGAAACACCGTTTACCTTCCCACTGGAGCGGTACCTATTTATCTACTTGCACTTTGACGTGCTTTTGAACTGCTAGGTTGGCAGGAGCTGGGACCGAACAATGGGAGCTCACCCTGTTGCGGGGATTCGAACCGCCAACCTTCTGATCAGCAAGCCCTAGGCTCTGCGGTTTAACCCACAGCTCCACCCGCGTCCCTTTTAGGGCATTCCTTAGAGACATACTAACTCTGCTGCCTCCTGTTTTAGTTGACCACTCTCGAGTCATCCTCCAAGACAGAGATCCTGGATCAGATTATATAAATGCCAACTACATCAAGGTGAGCAGCTGAGTCATGTCTTCCAGAAAGAAGGGTGGTGGTGGTGGATTTTCGCTCCAGGCCCTTTATATTTTACCTGTTTGCTCACTTGCAGAACAAGCTATTCAGCCCTGAGGAATGCAGCAAAACTTACATTGCCAGCCAAGGTTGCCTGGATGCCACCACCAACGATTTCTGGCAGATGGTGTGGCAAGAAAACTCACGAATCATTGTGATGACCACTCGAGAAGTGGAGAAAGGAAGGGTAAGGAGGGGCAAGGGGGGGCATTCCTCTCCATCCAGTCCTCCGCCTTCTCAGCATACAATTACATTTTTCTATCTCCTCCGGGGTTGTGAGAAACTCCCTTGAAAGGTTTCTCTTTTTTTTTCTTTGAAATTTTTATTGATTAATCATCTTATGTTACAATATAAATCAGTTGTATAGTAGTATACATTGTACATTCCTTCTATACACTTTCACAATTCCAAAGTAGAAATAATAATGAAAGACAATTACAGTACCTGCCAAACAAAACACCAGAAATTATTAGCGCCCAATAAAGGGCCAAGATTAGATAAAGATAAAAAAGGAAATATAAGTATACAACAATAGTAGGAAAAGAAAAGAAAAGAAAAGAAACACCAACAAATTTCCTTTAATCCTGTAACTAACCTAAACCTATCCGACTTCCTATCAATCCCAACTGTATAGTCCGATCGTACCTATGAGTGTACTTCAACTCATTCTGTTATCCCCTTGTATATCTTTGTTACGCTCAGATAACAACCGGTACCCATTTTTCAAATCATGTTATTCTTTCTACTTCCAAGGTTACTCAAATGCTTGAAAGATTTCTAGGGCTAAAGGTGCTACCAAACATTCCACACAAATGATGTACAACAGCCAATTTCTTTGCTGCAAAGCAGTGTAGGGAGAGGTGGGAAAGTGGATGTTGGGGGGACAGGGGTTTTTTCAGTCGGGGGGGGGGAACCAGGACTTTGGAAAGATACAAACCAGGAGCCAAGAGAATGATGCAGTGGTGCTCCCTGTCAGATGGTGTAGGCCTTTTTGATGGTGGCTCCTCATTTGCGAAATGCCGTCCCTGGTGAGGTGTGCTTGTCTCCCTCATTATTGACTTCCGGGGAGGGCGGGGGATAAATAAGCAAACAAACAAACACCCAGACTTTGGATGGCTGAAAGTTCACTGTTTCTGGCAACCCTGAGGTCACTGGTTTTTAGGGTGTTTTTAGAATGTTCCTTTGTGGTGAAGGGCAGGATATTACCGTATTTTTCGCTCCATAAGACGCACTTTTTTCCTCCTAAAAAGTAAGCGGAAATGTCTGTGCATCTTATGGAGCGAATGTGTGGTCCCTGGAGCTAAACTGCCCAGGGGCAAAAGCAGATTGTGCTTTTTTAAAAAAAAGAGAGAGAAGGGGGTGTTGAAAGGAAGCCTGCTGAGCAGCTGCTCAGCAAACGATCGGGGAGAGAGATAAGGGAGAGAGATACCAGCCCTGCCCCCTTACACAGGGAGGCTGTTTCCCCAGCGACATGTGACTGGCTGATTAGATTATCTGTCTGGAAACTGTAAAAATGGCTTCCTGAAGCTGCAGAACTGTGAGTTAAACCCCATAAAACAGGGTTTTTTCCCTTTGCAAAGTAAGCTCAACAACTTTGAGCTGATCCTCAAAAAATGGGGCTTTTCTCCTTTGCAAAAGAAGCTGCAGAAATTTGAGCTGATCCTCAAAAAATGGGGCTTTTCCCCTCTAAAAACTAGGTGTGTCCTATAGTCAGGTGTGCCTTATAGAGCGAAAAATACGGTAATTAATCAAATACATAAAATGCCCATCAGCCCCAGCCAGCATGGCCAACAGCCTGAGGTGACAGAAGTTATAGTCAGCAATATTTGGATGGGACCACATTGACTTTCCCTGATTTGAGGACTTCCTTCCTGTCTCCCTGCTGCTGCTGCTTCTCTCCTCCAAATCACTCTGGCGAAGGAGTAGTCAAATCGTTTTTTAATTACCCATGTGCTGTTTGCATGTAAGGTGTTATTGAACTCTCACCATCCTCAGGTGGTTGTTTTGGTAGATTTCCTTCCAAGTTTTGCTTTAGGTGAAGAGGACAGCTGTGATCTTCTTCCCACTTTATTTTTTGGGGGGAGGTATTTAATCTTTATTGATTTTTTTTTAGTATACATCACAATTATAATTTTCCATCAGAGATGTACATAAGAAGAAGAAACGCTTAAATGTTGAAAATGAAATAAAATTATATAGTAAAGTAGTGAGACTTCCCTCCACCCGAACGTGGGTCCTCTACAATTCTATAATAACTGCATATTGAATAACATCTAGTTTATACTTATCCAATATACCCACAAGTTATGTCACCTTGCAGGAGTCATTCAAGGCCTGCCAAAGATTCCAGATGTTCCCACTGTCACCCATCAAAACCTGCTTTCTGTTTCCTAACAGAACAAATGTGTCCCTTACTGGCCAGAGGTGGGCAGCAGCAAAGAGTATGGGCCGTACATTGTGGAAAACATTGGAGAACACGATGCCTTAGAATATAAACTCCGACAGCTCTGCCTTTCATCAGTCCACAATGTGAGTACACCAAGCCTGGAGAACGTTCAATTACTACAACAGTATTACACTACCAGGGCCGTCTTTAACATATGCGCTGCCGGGGTGCAAAGATCCGCCCAGCGCCCCAAATTTAGTTTAGCTGCCCCCCAATTAACTTCTACTGAGCTTTTCTTGGGAGGGAGGAAGGCAAAGTTGTTGACCTTTTTTGGGGGGGAGGGAAATCACTCACCTGTAACAACGACGCTACGGAGTAACACAGCGACGGAGGAGGGGGGCGGGGACTTTCGCTCCATTGCTTTTCACTGCCGCCAATCGAGAGGGGCCAGTATACAGTAGGTATACATTTGGCTCCCCCTAGAATTCAGCGCCCAGGTGCCCCGCACCCCTTGCATACCTGGGTAAAGACGGCCCTGATCGCTACAAGTATTGATGATGAAAATAAGGACCTGCAGGAAAAAATATCCCAGCATTTTGCCCGACACCTGGATGTTTGCTATTCCATCTCCATTTCTGGCACACAATCTACTCCAGGCTTCCTCAAACTTGGCCCTCCAAATGTTTTGAGACTACAATTCCCATCATCCCTGACCACAGGTCCTGCTAGCTAGGGATCATGGGAGTTGTAGGCCAAAAACATCTGGAGGGCTAAGTTTGAGGAAGCCTGATCTACTCATACTTTTAATATTTTAAAAGTATATACAATTTGTAAAGCATATTAAAATTTGCAAAGTTATTTTTTTATTTTTGAAAAATTAGTAAATAAGTTTTTAAAACAAAACAAAACAAAACAAAAACACTGGGATGCTGCAGTTTGGCTGTGATGCCAGCTGCATCCTCTGTAATAACGGAGCACATGAATCATATATATTCTACAAAAACAATTGCTAGTCCCCTGAAATGTCTGCTGCTGGTTCTGCGTTTCCTCTTTCTTCCCCCACCCCACAATGCCTCTGTGGGCAGCTTCCTTCGCTTTTCTCCGAGTGACCCCCGAGGTTCAGATTTCCATTCTTACCATTTTCGCCTGAACATCTTCGTGAATCTGGGACCTCAAGGGCTGTGCAACACTGACGCTGTTACTAATTGGCTCCAGGACAATTACAGCAGACAGACGAAATGCATCTTAACACATGAAGCTCCCCTAATAGCCAATATGTGGAGACAGCAGAAATCTGCTTGACACCACCAGGCTATTCATATGGATTTCATCTGGCTGGTTAGGGCAGTTGTGGGGTTGCATAAGTCATGTGGAGAGATGGGTCACATCCAGTCTAAAGTTCTCCTCTTGAAATAAAAGCCTCTTATGGGGCTTGTGCAGGAGAACTTGCTTGCGGACTGTCCCTCGGGGGTCAGATTTGTCTGCCTGGAGACAGACAAAAAGCTAGGCCCTCAGTTCTCCAGCCATCAGGCCTGGGAGTTAGGAGAGGGTTGGGGTATTTTGTCTGTAAGCGTGATGGGAGAGAGCAAGCTGGTGGGTTGAAGGATAGACAAAGGAGTTGCAGCCATGAACCCACATGAATAATAATAATAATAATAATAATAATAATAATAATAATGTATTATTTATACCCCACCCATCTGGCTGCGTTTCCCCAGCCACTCTGGGCGGCTCCCAACCGAATATTAAAAACACAATACAGCATTAAACATTAAAAACTTCCCTAAACAGGGCTACTTAGGAACACAGCACAGTGATACCTTTCTGCACAATAGCCTTTAGCACAGTGTGTTGTTATCAATATGATGCACAAGCTTCAGATACCTTCTTTCCTCAACGTTTTGCTGGAGTTGCTTAGTCACAGAATGTTTAATCAGTACTTTTGCTATTGTGGGTACCATAGGCAATTGTGATCGTTATGAACATCATCAGCAGAGATGAGCAACAGACTTCCTTCTTAGGACATTTGTGAATTCTTTTCAACATCTAATTAACTTTTCCCCTGGTGGGATAACCACAACCCTGATGGCTATATGCTCTTTCCTGCTGTGGTGAATCTTCATGCTGTTCTTGGACACTCTTTTATAAAAGTCCGTGTAGGTGTTGCCATTGAAACTAGAATTGTAAAAGGTGTGATGTTGTTGCCCCCTGCCAGAGTGAGAATGTGCGAGACATCTGGCATTACCAATACCTGAGCTGGCCTGACCATGGAGTGCCCAGTGAGCCTGGAGGAGTTCTGGGCTTTCTTGACCAAGTCAATCAGAAGCAAGAGAGCATCTCTGGAGCTGGACCCATTATAGTTCATTGCAGGTGAGTGAGTGAGTTGGCACCATTGTTAATTCACTGCTGGATATGCAGCAAACAGAAATCTGTTCTCTAATGATCAGTAAAATAAACTGGGAAAACAAACCAGCGATAAATTTTGGCATCTGCTCATAAGTCTTAATAGGTACCGGTATATTCCACAAGAAGTGCTGATCCACTGCTATTTTATTTTTTATTTGGAGTAACTTTTTATTGGGCTTTATAATAGGAATAATAAATAATACAAATAAACAGACCAAGTCTTCTCATGCCATTTGTATATCACAAAAATAGTGTAATACATTCGCAGTAATATCTGCAACATTTGGTTCATTATTAGTGGTCAGTGTATAAGTTCTTGGTTCATGAACTTGGTTTAAACAAAAACAAATATGAAACAGGATAGAAGAAAATTAACAGATAACGTTCAACATCGCGTAGCCTAATCAGGAGCTCTTGTGGTTGTGCTTAGATTAAGTATGAGTAATAGTCACTTTTCCTCTTGTGTTACCAATGAAACAAAATAAAGTGTTGGTATATTAATGAACATGGGAGGGGGGTTCAAAGCGAATATAATAATTTATGTTAAATTTAGATCAACCAGATTGAGCCTAATTCTGATGGGGGAGGGATTTTTCATTTTCTGGAATACTGCCATATGCTATGAAATTAAACCACACCGGGGTAAAGCCATCTTCTTTGATCTATCCACATGTCAACTGTAGTTTATTTGTTAATCTCTCAAGCAGGGATGCTTACTTAAAATAATTTTTCCAAAAGGACAAGGCAGATTGATGGAGGGCGATGGATCTATCAGCAACCACTAGCCATAAGAGCTAAGTGAAACCTCCCTATATAGAGGCAATATATACCTAAGTACTGGATGTTAGGGGCACAGAGGCAACCTGGGAAGGGAAATGCAGATGTCCAGAGACTGCTGCTCTAACCACAGTCTTGGACTAACTGCAGCTTGGTAGGTTCTAGCAAGGGAAGCCTTGTCTGTTTTCTGCATGTAGAACATACTGCCACGTGTCTCCCTAATCTCCATCTCTCCCTGCAGTGCTGGGATTGGTCGCACCGGGACCATCATAGTCATCGATATGATTGTGGATTTGATCTCCATAAAAGGTTAGGTCATTTCTTGTTTTGCATCCTGGTGGCCATTGTATTCCTTGGTCCCTCTTTCCCGCTGGCCAGGGTTAAGAGACCCTTGCCTTCCTGGTCACGTAGGTGGGAAACGAGAACAACCAAAGCCTGTTCCGTAAATGACACAGGACTTCCCATCCCCCATTTGCCCTCTTGAGTAGCAAGGGTGAATTAAAACCCAGTGCAAATTACATTATAACCATGAACTAAAACCAATAATCAATAGCAAAGTAGCAATGTAGCAGCACAGCAGGAGTGGGGGGAAGCCTGGGTAAAGATGTGCATTTTCTTCTCCTCCTTCTCCTTCTCCTTCTTCTGTATTCTTTATTCTTTATTGCAAAGTACAGTAAATAAGTACAAAATTACAAGTGCACAGAGGAAAATAAGACTCAAAGAAGAAGAAGAAACAAGAAATAGTACCCATGTAGAAAACCAAACAGAACAACAATAAAAGATATTGTGTACATTACAAAAAGGG
The DNA here is from genome assembly GCA_034641385.1 of Darevskia mixta. Lineage (NCBI taxonomy): Eukaryota > Metazoa > Chordata > Lepidosauria > Squamata > Lacertidae > Darevskia > Darevskia mixta. The sequence continues at coordinate 1,979,881 of JAWWNH010000017.1, read as the reverse complement.
GAAATTGTTACTGTAGCTAACCAAATATTGTTAAATTTGTCCATGGCAAGTCTGCGTTTGTACACAACTTGTTCATGTGTAGCGAGTTTGTACCTATCTTCAGTCGTTAAAGGGATCCTCATCTTTATTTTTCCAGTTCATCAATACCTGTCTTTTTGCCGTACAAAGGCCCCAGGGAGTCCATTCATATTGTCCCTTTCTTAGATTCCATGTGTTGGGTATATAACTCAAAAGGACATTTTCCTCTGCAGATTTAAGATTGTTCTGTACAGTCATGTCGATCGTCTCTATTACCTTCTGCCAGAAAATTTTTCAATGTAGGACATTGTACAAACATACGTTTTAGGGAAGCATTATCCCATCTCCAGCAGCTAGATGTCTTCGATAGGTGTATCTTGACCGTGCATGGACGAGCATTGAGCTCAGTGGGAGAGCACATGTCTAAAGCTGCTGCCAGCTCTGGGAGGAAGCACGAATGAATTCAGCAGGACCTACTTCTTAGTAAGCATGCATAGGATTGGGTTGCACATCCTTCCTAATGAAATCAGTGGGACATACCGTAGACGTGCTTTGCTGGATCATGGCCTGCATTATTCCTATGCTTGCTACAGAATATTTTATTATGGAATGTGATGTTGTTTTATATTTCATAATTTATATGTTGCTTTGAGTGCTATGCGCAAGGAAAAATAAAACAAAGACAGCAATCCCATGCATGCTTACTTGGGAGCAAGCCCTGTTTTATTCAGTGCCACTTGCTTACGATTGGCCTGTAAGTCTTGAACGACTTCTTCCCCCTTTTATTTATTACACTTTAGAATCAAAGTTGGAAGGGATCCTGAGGATCATCTAGTCCAACCCCCTGCAAAGCAGGAATATGCAGCAGCCCCATGCGGGGATTGAACCTGCAACCTTGGTGCTGGCAGCACCACGTTCTAACCAATTGAGCTATCCACATTTTGCCTCCCCCGTTTTCTTCCTCATTCTCTCCCAGGGTTTGACTGTGATATCGACATCCCAAAGGCCATTCAGATGGTTCGCTCCCAGCGCTCAGGCATGGTGCAGACCGAAGCACAGTACAAGTTTATCTACATGGCTATCTGCCAGTTCATAGAGACCACTAAGAAGAAGCTGGATGTTATGCAGGTATGGGACTGGCATGCGGGCGGTGGTCACTATCATTAGCATATTCTCCTTTACGGAAGATGCCCCACATCCTCAAGGAGATCGTAGTTGGGACGCGGGTGGCGCTGTGGTCTAAACCACTGAGCCTCTTGGGCTTGCTGATCGGAAGGTCGGCGGTTTGAATACCCGCAACGGGGTGAGCTCCCATTGCTCGGTTCCAGCTCCTTCCAATCTAGCAGTTCAAAAGCACACCAGTGCAAGTAGATAAATAGGTACTGCTGTGGCGGGAAGGGAAATGGCGTTTCCGTGCACTCTGGTTTCCGTCACGGTGTTCCGTTGCACCAGAAGCAGTTTAGTCATGGTAGTCACATGCTCCGGAAAAGCTGTCTGCAGACAAACGCCGGCTCCCTCAGCCTGAAAGCGAGATGAGCGCCACAACCCCATAGTTGCCTTTGACTGGACTAAACTGTCCTTTACCTTTACCTTTTACCTAGCTGGGTCGCAGCCCCTGACAGTGGGGGGGTCATATGGGCCACTTGGCCCGGGCCTCCGATTCGAAAGGGGGCCTCGGTCAGCATATTCACAATCGCTCACCTGAGGTGAAAGTAAAAAAACAAATCAGAAAAGGCGAAGGGCGGGAGGGTGGTGCGTTTCAACCTGCTAATAGCTCCCTCTGGTTGTGTTGGGAGAGGTGAGGGGAAATTATTTATATACTTACTTATCGAAGATCCCCAGGGTAAAATAAAAGGGGGGTGGGCACATTATCTACCTGGCCCGGGCCTCTGCCTGGCTCTGCAAGGGCCTGTGGCTGGGTGACACACCTCTTCTGGCAACGTGGCTGGGGACAGACATTCAGATTCTAGCACCTGGTATAATTAGGCATTGCAAAGTGTACCCCGAGTATCGGTGTGCATGTGTGTGTGTGCATGCACAATCCCTGTGTGACCCCAAAGCAGCCAGCTATACACTTGCTAGGAATGGCATGGCCATTTGGGTCTGCATTTGACTCAGTGGTAATGCCCTGGAGACCTGCTGGCCCAGAGTTACAGCAGGAAGAGAAGGATTTCCCCCAGAGATAGCAGATCAGGCAGTGTGGGGACGAGAAAGGGGGAATGGCTTGCCACTTCTGCTCCCCCCATTGCACCTGCAGCTTTGCCTCTTACCTTCTCCTTCCTGACTAAATGGGGCCCCTCGCTGTGCGAGGAAATACTGCATTGCCCAAAGGACCACAGCACCACTGTGCTCCATGCCATAAATCCCCTTATTGTTGTTGTTTAGTGTCGTGTCCGACTCTTCGTGACCCCATGGACCAGAGCACGCCTTATATAGAGATTTATACATATATTTTTCTCTCTCTGCTGCAGACTACGAAAGGAAAACCAAGTGAATCTGAATATGGGAACATAACCTACCCACCTGCACAGAAGATAAAGGTTTCACGAAAATCCTCTAAGTAAGAACACAACCATGGCAGCCGTTGGAGCATCTCTCCCAGTTGTAACTATCTCACGGTGTAGATAAATAGGACATTGGCGAAGGCAACCTGTAATGTTTTTGGAGTGATGGTGCTTTAGGAATGACATTCCTGTCCTCCCTCCAAACACATTGAACATGGTTCTCCCTTTGGGCAGCTCAAAAACGTGCACAAAATCCAGCTCTGAAGTCTGCCCCCTCTCCCCAGCATCACTCAGTTTAAGAGGGACTCAAGGGAATGGCAGAAGGTGTCCTGTTGACTGGTAGGTGCGTGACACACAATCAGCACCCCTCTGGATCCACAGAACACTTTAGCAACAATTTTCCAAAACATGTCTCTGTTTATGTTATTCATTTAGCTGCTGAAAGGTTAGCCTCCTGTTTATCTGAGCTGCTTAAAAAAAGCGGAAAAACCATGAAAGAGCCCACTTCAGGAGTGCCAAATTGGCCCAGCGACTGTGGGTGCCCGGGGTCTTGGGTGCCATGCAGTGTGCATGGCCCTGGCACCAGAATTTGTGGGTGCACAGCCCCTTCATGGGGAATTTTGTGGGTGCTCAGGCACCCAGGGAGTTGACACCTATGGTCCACTTGAAGCTTGAGTGCTTAGGGGCAAGAGTAAGGACTAGCCCATTTTCACAGCGTATAAAGCAAATTGCTGATTCAGATGCTGACTCAGCAGTATGTGTGCCAGCACCAAGCTGCAAAGCTGAGTTCATGCAACAACCTGCTGTGATAGCATTATTATTATTATTATTATTATTATTATTATTATTATTATTACAATTTATATACAACCCTTTATCAAAAGGTCCCGGGGCAGCGTACATGTATAATAATCTATATAGCATAATAATAAAAACATATTGCAAGGCACAATCATAGACAGCATAATGATAAAATAATCATAATAACAGTCCCTGACCCGCCATGTCATCTCTCAGATGGGTCCAAGGGGACATGGCATGATGCGATGGACAATTTCAATGATCAGTTTTCAGTAGGGTTTTACGGAAATACATATTGCCATATATTTCCCTGATATTTTAAGAGATGGCAGCATATAAAACAACACAAGGCCATGGCTTGGCCTCACAGCTTAGCCACCCTTATCTTCCAGCCAGTGCTTCCTCCCTTCCCTCCCCTCCTTTATTCTAGGTCCCGTTAGCGTCAAGAGCGCTCATTCTGCTTTCTGTTTTTCCCTTTCTCCTTTCACAGGCAAAAGGATGAAGCAACCCTGTATGAGAATTTAGGCAAAAAAGAGGAAAAGGGGCAAAAGCAGTGGCCTTCAGGGAAGGAGAAGAAACCAAAGGGCTCTCTGAAGAAAAAATAATGCCATAGATAATCTTCCACCTGCCTGGCTCCATTCACAGCAGACACAAATTGTCTACCCCACCCCCCACCCCTGCTGGGTACTTCCTCCGAAAGGTTTACTGAGCTACGGAGGGTTAGCCCAAGACATTTGGGTGCCTGAAGTGGGAAATCCAGATGGCACTTTTCCATTCGCCTCCTACTAATGAATGCAATTCTTCCTGCTTCTCCTATGACCCAACATACTAATCCCATATACCTCTTGGACTCCCCAGTGCACTTGCAAATTCATTAGGCTTTGCATCCTTTACCTTTTCTAGAAGGCAGTTTTTGAATGCTTGAAACATGCCCCAAATACCATTAAAGTCCAAACCATAACAATTATAGGGCTGTAGGTCAGTGGTAGGACACCTGCTTTGTGTGCAGAATTCCCCAAATTTAATCCTTGGCATCTGCCGATGGGGCTGGAAGAGACCCCTCTCTGAATTCCTGGAGTCCAGCTTCCAGGCAGTGTTGACAATTCTGAGCTTAGATGCAGAGCCACATTAAGACCTTTAGAGGCCCCAAGCCCTTAAAATATTTTGGTGCCCGTTTATATATCAAAATATAAACAATAATAAACCATAAAACTGAACTGAAACAAAACCTACAGTAAGATGGAAAATAATGCTTGTTTTTGTACACTTCCACTTTATTTATATTTTTTTTGGGGGGGGATCTACTTTTTCTAACTGCAAAGCCTTTGGTCAGGTCCTCAAAACTAATATTATGCAACAGATCTGTTCTATCTATACTTCGTAGAGATAAGGTATCCAGCCTGCCTTGTTGCATAGTTGTTGAAAAAAATGAATGTTCAGCTGAGCAATTTGTGACCATTAAAGTTAAAAATTTGGCAATGGAAAATTTCCCTTCCCTTGATGCCCTAAGCGTGGGCTTATTTTGCTTAATGGTGAGTCAAGCCCTGGCTAGATGGACAAAAGGTCTGCTGATCCAGAGCTTTCCAGTGTTGCCATGACCCTAAAATAAGATTCCAAGCACAGGTCCTTATGGGACTGCCTAATTTTTACAGGGGGGTCCCTTCAAAACCACCGTCCTAGGTCACCACTCTTGTTCTGTGATGTGTTGGCTGGTTTTGTTCTCGTTCTACACAGCAGTCATAAGGATTTGTGCAAAAGTGCCATGGATTAATGTGCTTTGAGCTCTGCCTAGCACAGAATCTGCTTTTTGCTGTGCCATCTACCACTGCAAGTTTTGATTTGATGATGGGTTTCTTTCCAGGACAGAGAGGGGGGTGGGACTCCATATAAAAACATGCAAATTCACAAGGATCTGTTTTAATTCAGCTGGATTTCACTTTTATCTAGACCCCTTGGGAAAGCAAGTGTCTGAGGGAACACTTTCTATGTCTGGGGGGAGAGAAGCAACAAAAATAGGCTATTCCTATAGGCCCAGAAAACACAGCTGGGAGTCCCACTGAATGCACTTCGGCTTACTTCAGAGTAGACAGGTATACAATCGCACTGGTGGAAGGCTAGAACTCCTGCCATTTTCCCCTTAGTCTTGAGATCTTGAGTCTTCTTTTTATCATGACCTCTAGCCTAGGCTATTTCATCCAGTCAGGCTGAGAAGCAGTATAAAGTGCCCTTGGGATCCACGTTGCTTCTGTAACTTACTCTTTTTGGTTCCCTGTCTTTCTCTCCACTGCTCAAATGCTTCACCTAATTGGTCAAAGCCATCCTTGCCTTGTGCAGCCTCCAGCTCAAATGCCAACCTCTGCTTAGCCACCGAACCTTACTGCTGTGCTGTGTGTAAATAATGGATAATTTTCTAATCCAGTGGATTGGTTTTCTTGACTTGTAAATAAACCAGATTTTTGTTTGATTTGCACGAAGACTTTTTTTTTTATCGTTAAAAGAGTTCCGTACTGAACTTGCAGGAGAGTGCACAAAATTGCTGGGACTCTGGAAATGATCTACAGGTGCTGCTGGAAAACAGGGAGATTTCTTCACAGTCAATCTGCTGTGGGCAGCACATGCCAGAAGCCGTTTCCTGCTTCCAGCCTCAGAGAGCTCCAACTTTGTTCTTTATTTTTGCTTCCGATGCAAAAATGCCTAGAGCTAATAAGCAGTGAAATCGGGACACACACACACACACACATAGCATCTCCCATGCCAGCCCCAAATCCAGACAGCATTAAAGTGCTTTACATTATGGGGCACAGATGCTACAAGGACATCAGAGATTAAAATATGACATACCCAGGTCCCTCTGTGGGACGTGGGTGGCGCTGTGGGCTAAACCACAGAGCCTAGGGCTTGCCGATCAGAAGATCGGCGGTTCGAATCCCCGCGACGGGGTGAGCTCCCGTTGCTTGGTCCCTGCTCCTGCCCACCTAGCAGTTCGAAAGCATGTCAAAGTGCAAGTAGATAAATAGGTACCGCTCCAGCGGGAAGGTAAACGGCGTTTCCCTGCGCTGCTCTGGTTCGCCAGAAGCGGCTTAGTCATGCTGGCCACATGACCCAGAAGCTGTACGCCGGCTTCCTCGGCCAATAATGCGAGATGAGCGCCGCAACCCCAGAGTCGGTCACGACTGGACCTAATGGTCAGGGGTCCCTTTACCTTTATGTCCCTCTGCATGCTCTTTGGTATGAATTTACAGCAAAGAGCAAAAACCTTGAGATTGCTAAGGGCAGAAAAAATGAACTGGGGTACAGATCTAGGTTGCCAGTAGGCTATACTTGACAGAGTACAGACTGAAATGAGGTCCTCTTTTTTTATAAGCCCAGTACAAGAACTAGAAATTCTTAAGAATAACTGCACTACCATGGGGCTCTGCTATGCACGCTTGGCTCTTTGCAGGAAGGTGAGATACGTCTTCTGCAAGTGCCTGAGAATTGTCTGCCTGTTCTATCTCGACAGGTAACCTCCTTAGGCCACAACAGCACAACTGCAGCAGCAAGGCATTTGTTGAGTCACTACTGACCCTGCTCTGCAGTCTTAAAAATTAAGGAACCGTAACAAAGAGACGAAGCACAGGAGGGCAGCACCCTCCCTCCTTTCTTCCTGGAAAAGGTTTTCATGTTTTTTGACATAGCACTGCCCTCTTGTGCCAGAACACGTTGTATTTGGAACTCTTGGGTTGGCAAGCTATCCATGCACCGTGCAGTAGATTCTTGGATGACTTTATTTTTCATTTATTTAATTGATGTATTTTAATCCCACTCTTCAGGTAGTAATCTTTCAAGCAAAAGGAGCTGTGAGGCTGGCTATAGCATAGACACAGTTGCTACATTCTGCCTGCCATTTCTGCAGTTGTACAGAAGGACTAGGGAGACACTGACAGTGTACAGTACGATAAAAAAATATACCGGCCAAATTAACTTTTAGCATTTATAGAGCTCTGGTTTGTGCAGACTGCTTCACAGACATTGTTTTAGTAATCCATGTAGTCCTGTAAGGTCATTTAGTATTATCCTCAAATTATAAGATGGGGAGGCTGAGGTAAGCAGGAGCGCCCATCTTCAAAATGGAAAAAATCCCTGCACACAGAAAAGTAGCATACCCAGGTGGCTAGGCTACAACCCTTTTCCTGATTCATAGGCTTTCTATGTGCAGAAACTGTAGTTATTTTGTATAACGCAACATCTACTTGCAGTCTGAAGGTGCACAACCCTGACACAGCACAAACTCATGATTTCCCCAAGAGAAAGGCCTGACAATGGCTTGCCATCACAAAATCATTGCATTTATTTGTGGCATATTTTGCTGAAAGAGCCTGGCCACCACCAACTTTTCCCTCTGCCAGCTTGTATCTTTTTTCACTGCCTCAAAAAAATAAGTTGCCAGTTTTCTTAAGAGAACTCATTTCATTGCTCAAATGCTCTGGTAGAAAATGTATGTGTTCCCGATTTGTGAGTTTTTTAATAGTTTATTTTTTTAAAAAAAAAACTTTGACAAGAAACCCCAATGGCAACAGCAAAGAACCCACCTCACTTTTAAAGCAATGATTTCTGAACTGTTTTCAGATGAACCATTATGACTGTGGCTGAGGACCATACCAGACATGGAGGGGGAATGTAAGTAGTCCTAAGGAAATTCCCTCCCCTGAAGTTGGTAATGGGCTGTATTCTACACAGGCCTGACAGAGCACCACCTGTTCTTGCATAACAGCAAAAACGAAAGAAAGCAACCTTCTGCAGGAAGAAAAGAGAATGTTCTTACTAACAAAGTTCTAAATGAGCAGATGGAAAACACAGCAGTCGACTGAAAACTAAGGCATGTACCTGCCCTCTCTCTAGCCCTTTAGGGAGCTTATTCTAGCAACATTTTTTCCAGAGGACTTAGAGGGAGATGAATGGGCGGCTTCCCAGCCATTTGCCTGAGTTCTCTGTCTTGACTCTAAGAAATCCACCCCATACAAAATGAAAATTCACTCACAATGGTATCAGAAGAGTTTTGGACCTGATTTTATTTGTATAAAGTTGTGAATCACGATGCAAAAGAACTTACATAAATGGAGATCACAGCACTTGCAGAAGCCCCATCTATTCCTGAGACGAGGTGCTCGGCGGGGGCCAGGGGCAGGGGAAAGGATAGCAAACTCTCCACTGACGTGAGAGACGGGGGATTATATGTACTCAGGCCTCATTCAGCCGCAGCAGGAAGAGGAGAGCAACAATTTGATCTACTTAAAAACCAACCCCTTGACTGGGCTCTGCTGCCCACCTGTACCCAGTCCTTCAGGCTGGGTGGGGTGGGATCAGTGACCATGGGAGCAAAAAGTCTACCCCTACCCCGCCTCAGCATGAAGTCTGTTTCCATAGCTGGCCTTCACGGCTGGCAGTCCCCCCAAAACAGGAACCAGATGATGAGCCAAGAAAGGGCTTATTAATGGCGCGTTGGGAAGTGAAGATGACAACTGGGGAAAAGGCCCAAACCACAGAGAAGACTTATGGGCAGCAGAGATGTGCAAGGCTCTTCCACGGCTGCGCATAACCCCCCTTCTGCCAGTCATTTCGATGGTTCTGGGAGGCAGCCGCTAGTTCATTTCTTCCCCTGCTTGATCAGGAGGCTGTCACTGCAAGAGAGACCAAAAAAGAGGTTACCAAAGAGGAACATTCACACAACGTGGGTGGCTGGGGGGCCAAGAACAGAATCAGGCTGGAGTAAAGCAGAGCAGGAACAGCGGACGACTGACTTCATCGCCAAGAAACAGCTTTAGTCAATCATAACAGCACATGCTCCACTCAGAAAACATAAGGAACAACAGCAGGGGGTGGAAGGAACTGGGAAGTCTTCTGAGTAGTAGAAGTAGTTCACTCCCCGCCCTGGTTTCTCTTTCCCTGCTTGTTCCATTCCAAGCAGCCACCCTCACATTTTGTCTCTCTTTTTTTCCTTCCCCCAATTCCCTGGAAGGAGGGAATTTTAAGGTTGCAGCTCCACTTGAAGTTAAAATACTGTTATCTTACCTTCCTCTGCATCCAGAAGAGCAACGAAAAAGTGGTGGTGAAGAATGGGACAGGGGGAGAGAGAGAGAGACATAGAAAGTTAGAACTATTTTATTAACTTCGGTAATTTATGTACCAGAACATTTTTAGCAAAATCTCAGAGAGATTTACAAGTATCAGGAATTGCTGGAAATAACATTAAAAATACGGAATTTTTTTAAAAAGCCCATTACAAAAATCTATCATATTAAAAACAGCCAAGCCAACAGTAAAACAGTTATCACTCTGCTAACCATAAAAATATACTTTCCAAAGCTGAGGTAATTTTAATCTATTTTGGTCGTTTTTTAACTTTTGTATTATGTTTTAAAGTAAGGTTGTAGTTTTTTTCTTGGTTTTACTGTTTTATATTTTGTATACCACTTTGATGTTTGTTTTTTTTACAACCAAGCAGTGTATAAATTTTATTAACTAACTAACTAACTAACTAACTAACTAAGCGTATCCCAAAGGTTGCTGTGGTCTACAAATAGGTGAGGCAGGCCGCCATGTTTCCTGGTCCCAAGTTGCTCAGGGCTTTGTGTGCTAATAATAAAACCATGAACTTGGCTTGGTAGCAGATAAGCAGCCACTGCAGATTTTTAAGCCCCAATGGTGTATGAATGTGGAAAGACATAATGTTGAGGACTCTAGTTGCAGCATTGTACACTAGTGACAGTTTCTGAACCAAACAAAGAGTAGCCCCACATGGAACACATTTCTGAATGATGTTACCAATGCACGAGAACAGTGGAAAGGCCAGCAATGGATATACCGTAGCTGACAATGAACAGTCTGGGTGGAATTCAACATAGCACTAAGGAGCTCATTTCGGGAGTGAAAGCATCTCTGGTTGCCCGACAGAACTCTCTCACCTCTCCTCCCTTTGCACACTGTTTTAGTTCTCTAGACCATCCCGGGCAGATCTGGGGAGGGCGTGGCACACACTCAGGGGGAGGAGAAGGGGGAAAGTCCAATTTTTGCCGGCTTCCGTTAGCCCGACTACTTAGCTGAATTCAGAGGGGCATCGACCTCTGTAGCACGAAGGTGGAACTAGCACTCCCAGACTATGTACTCTTCCATCAGAGGAACTGCAACTCTGTCCAGAACAAGTAAGCATACCAGTTCCCAGATCCGGGATCTGACCATGCACAGGACATGCCTGTCTCAGTTTATTCGTCTTTATACAAATCTGGGGATGCAGCTGTGCATGTGGATGTGGATGTGCATGTGTATCTCTCTCTCTCTCTCTCTCTCTCTCTCTCTCACACACACACACACACACACACACAGAGAGAGAGAGAGCATGGATAACTGACAGTACATGTGCATTTATGTAACATAAGCAAGAGGCATTGTTTATTTCTTATGCTCTGCTATTCCTCCAAGAAACTCATATTTGGGGGATGGAGCTCCTAAGGCTCATTACAGAAGGAAGAAAAAGCCTTTAGGAGGTATCTCCACAAACTCCCTTACCTAGTGAAACCTTCATCCTGTAGATTCAGCACTAAGTTGTCGGCTGTAAGATACACACGGTTCTGAGATGCAGCGATCTGTAAAAGGCAAGAAAGGGACAGATCAAGGAGGGTGTAAGCAAAGGCCCAGTGGTACAAATAACTACATTCAATAGAGAACTTTGTTGTGCCAGCATTTGGGGGAAACCAATTCCAAACAAATGGCAGAGAATTAACGTTCAACACTGAACTGTAAAAACTGCTAGCCAAAGTTAAGTCTCAAAGCTTAAAGGGGAATGGAAAAGAAAAACAGCCTTGGCGGCAGCAGGTATAATTTCAAAAAGTCTTTTTTAAAAAATAATTTGCTAGTCCTTTTTGCTGTTGTTGTTCTGGAAAAAGTTTGGAAGGCACCACTATGGGTATAGTTCTAGTGAGGCCCAGAAACCAGAACAGCGATGATTTGAAACAGAGTTTACTCCCTTTTTTCCACTATGAATGTAGAGTATTTTATTTCTGATCTACTATCCTACATTCTTTTTCAGCCCAGGGCCATCAGTCTTTGCAATGCTTCAGTTCATTCTGCTTCTCCATGTGTCTGATTTTTCCTGTGAGCCTGTTCCTGGCCTGTGGCACATTATGGTCTGTAAGCGGCCACAGCTGGATATGGCACATTGAACATGATGTGGGTCTGCTTTTACAAGGGCCAGAGGCTCCAAGGCCCCTGCTAAGATACACAGACCAACGTAATAAATAAGTGTGGCGGAGAGAGACATCAGGAGAAGCATATCATATTCGCCTTAGGTTCATCACTTGGCCTGGAAAAGCATTGTTTGGGGGAGTGTGAGAGAAAGCAACTCCCCTGTCCTAAAACTCACCGTCTTGGAGATGTTCTGGGCGGCACGGATCTTGCGCAGCTTGATGTAACCTGGGTTCTTGCTGAGGGCTTCACCAATGTGAATAGGTTAAGGCAGCATTTCCCCATTTTGGAATGTGGGACCTACACCTCCTTGAACTCACCCACCTGGGATCAACACAGCCCTACTTTGCTCCACTCGAAGCCACAGTTTTGTGGGACACTGGAATAGATATCTCTACCAAGAACTCTGGCTGGAGGTTTCAACGAAAGAAACAGTATCTACTCGTGAGTCAAAATCAAACAGAGTATATATTCTGCTAAGAATTAGTCTTAGATACAATCTAACGCACAGAAAAACATACAGAAAAACTTGGATACACACTGATCCGCTTATCTAAGATGCTACGTTTGAAAAAGATTTGAAAGACAGAAATCACACGACACTTCACCAGAAACCTCATTATTCACATTGTTTCAAAAAACGAGCTGAAGAAGTCGTCTGCTCCGAAACAGGGCCTTGTCCTGGCTCCCTAGCTTTACATCGTACATCGGGTCTTCATCCCGGAAGTCCTTGCCTCGACTTCTACTAGACTCTTCATCTCGGCTTTATACATAAGACGGTCTCCTTGAACTTTTTTGAATATGGAATTACACTTATTGTATTTGGTATTTGGTGTGCCCTTGACTATATATAACATCATACTACACATATTATTATGAGTTTGGATCTGTACTTGAGTTTGGAATTATAATTTCTGTTTGATTTGCGATTGTATCTAAGACTGTAATTCTTAGCAGAATATATACTCTGTTTGATTTTGACTCACGAGTAGATACTGTTTCTTTCGTTGAAACCTCCAGCCAGAGTTCTTGGTTCTATTCCAGTGTACCTTACAACAAGAACTCCAACTTATTTTACAGTCTTGTGGGAGACAAGTTGTGTACAATTGCAAATGTCCTGTTGCTACACACCAGGAATCAATGAATCAGTGGGGGGAAATATGTATTTGGCAAGAGTGCTCCCCCTAATGCTTCACTCCAAAGCTCTCATCAACTAGCACAGCACTGGCTGGCATAAAATAGTCCCACCATCTTTCTCAGTTTCTGCAGGCAATGGGACTGCACATTTAAGGAAGCACCCTTGATATGATGAAGAACTGAGCACCGCATTCACTTGAACGCTGTCTGCAAAGCTGGTATGAGGGGGGAGGACAGGGAAGAAGAAGAGTTTGGATTTGATACCCCGCTTTATCACTACCCGAAGGAGTCTCAAAGCGGCTAACAAACTCCTTTCCCTTCCTCCCCCACAACAAACACTCTGTGAGGTGAGTGGGGCTGAGAGACTTCAGAAAAGTGTGACTAGCCCAAGGTCACCCAGCAGCTGCATGTGGAGGAGCGGAGACACGAACCCGGTTCACCAGATTATGAGTCTCCCGCTCTTAACCACTGCACCACACTGGCACACAGGGAAGCAGAAAGTCCTCAGGAGGGAATAACCTCTAGAGAATAACCTCTAGCTGCTGCTTAACTTCTTGTCGCAGAGTAGCTCCTCAGAATCTCAGCACCCAAAATCTTCCTAACATCACCCCCGAATCTCCCACCAGCAATTCCAGGTAACCGAAAACAGATGCCCTTCACTCGTACAATGCGATGCCTCTTATATCAGTCCAAGCTCAAAAATCTGGAGTTTGGGGATTCTGCAAGAGACCACTTCCCACACCCTTAGGAAACTGTGTGGTGGTTGTCTCCCCACAGCAAAGCAAGGATATCATCTGGGCAGCTGTGGCTTCTCCTTCCGCTTGAACAATCTTCTGCCTCTGCTCCTGCTTAGCTTTCTCCACCAGGAATTGAGCTCGTTGTGCCTCCTGCTGGGCTGGAGAAGAAGAGCAAAGAGAACATGAGAATCTCTCTGCAACCACTTCCAGGGGTTTCGTTCTTTCCTAGCTGACTTTATGCAAACACAGCTTTAGAGAAAGGACCAGAACTTGTTTGGACTCACCCACTTGCTTGGCCTCCACCGCTGCTGTGTACTCCCGGCTGAAACTCAGTTCTGTGATGGCTACGTCATCTAGAATAAGGCTAAAATCTTTCGCCCGCTCTGTCAGCTCCCGGCGGATAAGCAAAGACACCTAAAGCAATAACCCAACAGTTTGTCCTCCACATTTATCCTGAGCAGGTGGCAACTTCCTTCAGACCATGAAAAGTGCAAGTCATGAGAACCCCCAAGAGATCTGAAAAGCATCCTATTCAAAAAGCTTGAGTTTCATGTTCAAGTCACTGATATGCAGATGAGAAAAAAGGAGAGCCATTAGTCAGCCCAGGCCCAGTCACCTTGGCTGATGTGTTAGAAAGTAAAATTGTGACAAAGGAATTTTTAAGCTCTAAGGTAAAGGGACCCCTGACCATTAGCTTGAGTCGTGTCCGACTCTGGGGTTGTGGCGCTCATCTCGCTTTATTGGCCGAGAGCCCGCGTACAGCTTCCAGGTCATGTGGCCAGCATGACTAAGCCGCTTCTGGCGAACCAGAACAGCGCACGGAAATGCCATTTACCTTCCCGCCAGAGTGGTACCTATTTATCTACTTGCACTTTGATGTGCTTTCAAACTGCTAGGTGGGCAGGAGCTGGGACCAAACAACGGGAGCTCACCCCGTCGCAGGGATTCAAACCGCCGACCTTCTGATCAGCAAGCCCTAGGCTCTGTGGTTTAACCCACAGCACCACCTGGGTCCCTTTTAAGCTCTAGGCACAGCCTTTTGTGGTCAGTTCTGTTAAATACTCTCAGGGAAGTATATATGAAGAGATTTCTTAGAGCTCTCAGTACGCTTATTAATAAGATGGTTCAGAACATAGAAGAAAACACCTTCCATACCTGAAGCCAGTCTATGCTTCAAAAATTATGTTGATTTAGTTCATTCTTCTCATTTGGTCAGAAGGTCATGTTTATACAGAAACCAATGTCATATCCAACAGACTTATGGACCTATAATCTCCAGGTGGTTTACTCTAGTTTCTGCCAAATGTGTGAAGCAGTTTTTCTTTAGCAATTGCGTAAAACTCCAAAGGTGGTACATTATCTTTTGCAACATAGGCAGCACCATTTAATTTTCCTTACTTTGTTAAATTACAGAGTTATCACTTTACTTGTCACATTGATCATTATGTGAAACTTCCAGAGGCCAGTACTGGGTAGGCCCAGAGCCAAATACAGCTACTGGAGGAAATCAAGTGTCTGGAGATTTTAAAGGCCAGATCACATCTCATTAGAAACTTTATCTGATATTTAGGTAACCATGAAATATATTGATACTGCTTAACTGTCCTTGAAATATATTGATACTGCTTAACTGTCCTTCACTAAATAACTGAGCTATGCGGAAATGAGGGGAAATTGCCTCAGTAAATGGAAGAATGCATAATCATGACAAACTTTGCAAATGATTTCATCTATCCCATGGAAAATTTCTTAAGGCTTAAACCATCAAAAACTAGTGAGGTAGTGGAAGCATGCAGCATCCACACCAATAACCTGCAACCTCCCATATTCGTAGTCCTTCCTCCCGTGAAAAGTGGAGTTGGGACAGGTAAATATGCCTGCATGGAAAGTGAACAGACCTGAGCTCGCTGGGTGATGAGTTGTGAGGCGTTGAATTTTGCCACCACACTTTTGAGCACTTCATTGACAATGGAAGGCAAGACTCGCTCTTCGTAGTCCAGACCAAGGCGCTGGTACAAGGTGGGTAGTTCAGCAGCATTTGGCCGTGACAGAACTCGCAAGGAGATGTTCACCATCTGCAAGTCTAGAGACAGAATCAAACTAAGCATAGTCCCAGTGGTTTGTCTTACTTCACCTTCCAACTCTGATTGTGCACCCAGATCTTGCCCATTCATGCTGCTATGTACAAGATTGTTCTGAAGCCCTCGCCTCATACCTGGCTATGGAAAAACACATCTTCCCAAGAAGTGACAATAAAAGGATGTAGCCATGGTATCTGATGTAATGGCTGGGCTCAGACTTGGGAAACTCAAATGAAAAAACCCTCTCTGCACTAAAGTTCACTGGGTAAGCTTGATCCACTCACCCTCTCTCAGCCTAACGTGCATTACAGGATTACTGTAAATATTCAATAGGGAAACGAGGAAAGAAGAATAAACTATGTGCATCACCCTGTGTTTATTGAAAAGAGGAATGCAAAACCAAAAGACAATGTGCTTCTCTATGACCTCACCTTTGGAGCCTGTTGGCGAGGAGATTTTGCGGGGCCGAGCTCGGATATCATAAATTATTGGATACTGGAACCAGGGAATTCTAGGAAGAAAACAAAGATTATACGAAATTAAGATGTCCAAAACCAAGCAGTACAGATATGTGGAAATAAATAATTCCTACAAATACTTTTTTTTCTTTTCTCATGTGCTTTAAGATAAAGAGACCACACTACTTGCCCAAGAGCTGCATTTTCTTCTCTTGATACTGTATAAACTATATTACTTGATTCACATTTATAGCACTGCACTAAAATAACAATTCCTTCAATTCAATTTTTGGGTTTCACTTTCTCACAAACAGCACTTCTTGAAGTTTTCACAGTAAGACATTTAGCCAAAGGAGAAACTATATTAGCATGAGAGAAAACATTTACCTCTTAACTCTTAAATGATTCTTAGGAGTTTGTGATCAGATAAAAAATATTGGCATGCTACAAGAATTTCAAATTAAATTAAGGTTTCTATGCTTTATAGTGAGGAATCTCTGGAGGTGAGGTCCTATTAGAAAACATTTGTCTGGGAATGACATCATCTTGGGATTTCCTGTTATTCTAAACTTTCCAACATAGTTCTTTGACCAGGTACCTGAAATGCAGTCCCTCAGAAAGAATGGTGTCCTGCTGAACTCCACCAATGCGGTTGAAGAATATTGCTCTTTGGCCACCCTCCACTGTGGAAACAGAGAGACAAAAGCAGTCAGTAGTTACCACCAAGCACTGTGCAAAAGATAGGAGATGACCACACACAAGTAACACTGACCTACCTGTAAAGACAGACTCACGGATACCATAGGCTGCAGCACCAGCACCCAACAACAACTTCAAAGCAGTACCCATGCCCCGGGGGCCAGTGGGCAGGCGCCCAGCTAAGTCTTTCAGGCTCTGAGCCATGGCAACCTACATATGGGGAAAGAAACACAGAATGAAAAACTAAAGCCATGTATTTTACACAGCTCTGCACATTTTCCTATCCAAACTCAATGCTGCCAGAAAAGCAGGGATACACAGAAACACATTTCCATTTTCCTCTAAGTATGGGTACATTGAAAGGTTCCTCTCAGTCAGGAATGCTACATCTTTACACGCTGCACCAATGGGGGGCACTGAGCATTTTAAAGGGCCGAATTAAAAACATGATGAATTAGTTCCATTTTTTTTTTCCTTTTTGGCAGAATGACATTTCGAGACAGAACTCCTTACGTTTAGAGCACTTTTTGAAAGGGAAAACGAAAGAGAGGCTGCTCTCCCTTCATGGAACAGGGCTCTTAACATGCTCAGAAGCACTGCACCCCGGGGCCTCCTAAAAGCGTGCTCATCCCTACTTAAGAGAACAACCCGCATGTTCAGAAGAGTCACCTCGCAGACTCGCAGAAGCTACAGAGGCTTGAACAAGTGCAGCGACCCCTCCTCACCTTCTTCTTCTTTCTCTCCCAAGCACGCCGTTGCCCCACCTGGGAAAAGGACACCGGAAGTGGCCGCCCACCAAAGGCTTCCCCGGCAAACAAACACCCCGGCAGCGCTTCTGCCGCAGGGCTCCCGGAAGTGAATCCTCGCGGGGGGGACAGTACTTCCGGGGCTCCGCCTGAACACGAGCGATGCTTCGCCGCTGCTCTTTCTGTCTCCCTTCAAACGGCGTCTGGAAAGAGAACGCTGGCTGGGGCGCTGTTTAAATCCGAACACGTGTTTTTGTTCCCCCCCCCAAACGGCAGTTGAAGCGAGGGGGGGCGGGCCACTTGGGGGACCGGAAGTAGTTCTTGCCCTGAACCCTGCCCTCACCCGCACGCGACAGGAAGTAGCTTCGCCAACCTCGAGGAGCCTGCGCGGCTTCAAGATGGCGTCGGCTTCCGCGAGGAAGCGCCCGAGCGAGGATGCGGCGGGCGGAGGGGAGCGGGGGACGCCGCTTCAGCGCGCAGGGAAGCGGCGGTTGCTGGTGATCCTGGAGGGGGCGTCGCTGGAGACCGTGAAGGTGAAGGGGAAGGGCAGGCGCGGCTGGGCAGGCCTTGAGGGGGCTTGCGAACGAAGCGGAGTGGCAGCCGCTTGTGGGGCATGGACGTCGCCTGCTCCCTTAGACGCGGGCGAGGGCGGCTTTCATCGCTCCTTCCAGGGAAAAAGCTGAACGGCCTTTCCCCCAAGGCAGTGGTTCCCAGCCTTTTTTCCCCCCTGGCCATCCCCCACCTAAGCATCTCTAAAATCCTGACACCCCCCTCCCGTGACATACAATTCTTATTATTCAAAAAGTGAACTCCTAGTCACGTGGAGGAAGGCTAAAAGGCCATTAACTGTTAATAACTCGTTCTCTAATTGCCCCCTTTAAAAATCAAATTGCCCCCCCCTGCAAGGAAGGACGGGTTTTAGTAACTTGTGCTAGGGTTGTCACTTGTCCTGTATAATACAGGATTGTCCCGCGTTTCAATACTAAAATGCTACGTCCTGTATTTCAGATCTTTTCTCTCCCTGCCAAACAAGGGATCCTCTCCAAATAAATGCATGTGTTTGAAAGTGTGTGTGAAAGATGTTGTATTTAAGCTCTGGGTAGCCAGGTACAGATTTACAAATTCGTGTGTGTGAGAGAGAGACGGATTCCAGAAGGGCCATCCTGTTAGGTTGTAATGGATTGCTTTGAAGTCACTTCAGCACCAAATTGGGGGGGGGGGGGGGAGAATAGCCCCGCACTGTCCTGTATTTTGCCAGAAGAATGGTGGCAAACCTATCTCTGATGTGCCACACTATGATGTGCCGGTGGTTTTTCACATAGGGGAATCATTCAGAAATATTTTGTTTTATACCCTGCTTCCCCCCCCCCCGACAAAACAATTAAACATTAATAGTTAAAATTGTATATACATTTAATTGATTTACTTAAAAACAGCACATTATTTCACCTCTGCTTTAAAGTCTTGTGGGTGGGGAGGTGGGAGATGTCTTGAGTCCCATAAGGGAAAAAGACGGGGTATAAGTAAATATTTAATAATATATTCATCATGGGCGATGTATTAATGGCAGTTGACCATGGTAACTGCATGGAGCCTCCACCTTCCGAGGTAGTGTATCCCTAAACATGGGTCTCTGAGAGATACGAGTTGGAGCTGCCCCTTTCATGTCCTCCTTGTGGGCTTTCTAAAGCCACTTGCCTGGCTTCTGTTTGCCAACTAGCACTTAAGGAACCTTTAATCGACTGTACAATTCCCAATTTAGCACATTTTAACTGTCTCATGTTACTGTTCTATTGTAAGTTTTGCATCATGTTACATTTTTTTGTAAGCTGTCTTGAGTACACTTCACTGTAGAAAGATTATGCAGAATACATGTAAACAAATAAAATGATTATTGGTCCAGGTTGGGAAAACCTATGAGCTACTGACCTGCGACAAGCATAAATCGTTGCTTCTGCGAAGTGGCCGGGACCCTGGAGCAGTTCGACCTGACATCACTCACCAGGTACATTCATGTATCTACTACATAATAAAAGTACTGTAGTGTACTTTTAAATCGAGTCTGTGGTGTGTTGCTATTTCTGAAGCATTGACAGGAAAACTTAGTTCCCACACAGCAGCTTTTAAAAATACTGTTGGCAACTTTTAAAATTATTATTGATTGCAAATGTTCCCAAATGCTTCCTTTACTCTTTTCACTGAAGATTCCTAGCAAACTTGCACGCTGGAATTTCCTTCTCACACTGCCTTTTTAAAATACACAATTGCAGGGTTATGACAGATGTTACTGCAGTGAATTTCCCTGCTTCTGAATAGTTTTAGCTTATTTCTTTCTCACTCTTCTTCCCAGAGCCTCCTGATGCTCATGGACAGTCCCTTGAATCGAGCTGGCCTTCTCCAAGTTTATATCCATACAGAAAAGAATGTTCTAATTGAAGTCAATCCCCAGACAAGAATCCCTCGCACTTTTGATCGTTTCTGTGGCCTCATGGGTAAGAGGACAAAGGCTTGCTTTCCCCTCAGAAAATTTTATGCCTTCAGCGAGATAAATGCAGGGTTGTATGTGAGAGGGAGTAGCCATCTATAGTAGCCTTATTCTCCGTGTATTTATCTAAAGCCCTTTTAAAGCTATCCAAGCTGGTGGCCATTATATCTTCAATTAGTGAAGTTCAGAATTGCACTATGTAGAATAAGTTCTTCCTTTTGCCAGTCCTGAATCTTCCAGCAGTCAGCTTCATTGGATGTGTGAGCCCCAGTAGTAAAGGGTGAGAAAAGCTATTCCAAGCATGCACAGTATTCCAAAAATTGGAAGATCCGATTCTCAATACCTCAATTGTGGGAACTGCCCATTTATTTCTCCTACAGTATGCCTCTATTTTGTAACGCCAATGTAAAAGTATCTTGCCTTTTTCTCCTCAGTTCAGTTGCTGCACAAATTTAGCGTCAGAGCTGCTGATGGCCCTCAGAAGTTATTAAAGGTGAAAAAATCTACTAGCTCACTATGTGATTCTTTGCAATATTGTTCTTGCTTCTACTTTCAAGCCCTTCCATTTTTCTTCTATTAGGTAATTAAGAATCCTGTGACTGATCACCTCCCTGTAGGCTGTGCAAAGATCGGCACATCCTTCTCAGCCTCTACTGTGACAGACGTCCGTGACATAGTCCCTACTGCAGACCCAATAGCTATCACTGTGGGAGCTTTTGCTCACGGCTCGGTAAGACACCCACTTCCATACCAGTCAGTTGTAAGTCAGGAATCTCACCTGAATGCACAAGCTGGCCTTAGGGCAAGGCACTATTCATAGGTAGTGTGTGCATGTAGTTGCATAGATTGTCTACGCTACAGGATTATCATGCCCTATTGCAGGAATATTTTTGAGGATAAATTGGCTGTAAAACACTTGATTTAAGCTCATAATTCAGGGAGTAGTAATTAGCGTATGTTGTTCCAAAGTGAGTTTAAGATGTATCATACAGAAAATACGATGCAGACATTCGCTGACATGCTGGCTGTTGCTTTTCTTTTCCAGGTTAACGTGGAGTACACAGAAAAGACTATCTCTATCAGCAACTACCCACTCTCTGCTGCTTTGACTTGTGCCAAGATCACCACAGCCTTTGAAGAGATGTGGGGAGTGGTGTGAACTTATTAATGTAATGTGGACTTTGTGCAGTTGGACTTAACTGCTTGCTCCATGTCTTGGAGCAATGTGCGCTACAGGGTTCTACCTGTTAGAATTGCCTCATGTTTTATTTGGGGGCATAAATAAAAAATTTTTTTTATTGTGATGGGGAGTCTCAGTAGAGAGGTACGTAAGCAGCAGGATAGCACTTGTGTGTTGCTTGGGTTGGGTATCCACCTTGTTAGGAATTTCAAGAGGTCATTTGAATATACGGCTGCGCTTGTTCTAAGTAAGATGGGAAAAACAAACTTGAGTAGGAGCAGTGTCGGGGATCTACCCCTGCTTACCTTCTCTTAGGTGGCAGGCAAAAAAAAGTGACTGCCAATGCAGAAGGGTTAAGATATAGCAGGAAAAATATTTTTCTGCTCAGTTGGTGTTGTATACAAGGACATGCAGTAAAGTACAAAAATGAAGTAGCAACCTTAGTGTGTATACCTATAGCACAGAAAATCTAAAGCCCTTCAGATATTGTTCTGCTGTCATTCCCAGTGTTTCTGGCCATTTATGGTGGACCCACAGCCAAGCTGTGTCCAACAATAGCTGGAGGGTTGCAGCAGTTGTTACAACAGAGGATCGTCCTTCGATTTACCTTAAACAATGCGGGTGGTCTGGAGTCCCACACTCCTGTGTAGCTTATGAACACCACCAACCTATCTTTCCCCTTGCCTACAAAGCCAGGATAGAAACAGCACCAGCTTCCCCCAGCCGGTTTGTTTTTTAAAAAGCAGATGAGGCACGAGTGAAAAACCAACTGGGACCAATTTTATCTAACAGAATTGGAAAGTAGAAAAAGTCAGGCGGTGGCTCCATTCCTAGATGGCAGCTGCGTCAAGTGCTTTACAATCATCTGACATTTCCAGAGACTGGAGTGTCCGTAGGGAGAAGTTGAGAGATAAGGCAACCTGTAGAAGGGGGGAGGGAGTTTGCAACCAGTTCCCCAGTCCCCCTCATTCTGGGGTCTCCGCCCCTGTGCTCTTTTCCCAATGTCACTCTGCATGGGTTTGACCGCAAGTTTGGCAGGTGATGCTTCTACCATCCCCATAATAAATGCACACATGGTACAATCTGGAAGAGAAAAAAGCGAAATTAATTAGCTGCACGCCACCTGATACTGCTTACGAAGCAGTAGCACACCCCCAGGACTTTTTTTTTTTACCTTTTGGTTGTTACTCGACTTTCTTTAACTTTTCTTTTCGTGGCACAAGTACTTTCCGCATGTAAGGCATTGCAAACAGTAATGTGCAGAACACCACGTGGCCTAGGAAATAAATAGACTTGTATACCTAGAAGGAGCGAATGAGGAAGCGAGAGTTAAGGCATGCTACTGCTGTCAATAAGGGGAGGGAGGGGAAGTCCTCTTTTCCCATGGATTAGACTTCTTCAATACCTTGAACCACTTTTCCCAGCTGAGGAGGCAAAATGGCACCAGAGAATATCCCATGAACATCCAGTGGAGAGCTTGCTGAATCACGTAGAAGAAAGGCCGCAAGATAGTGATCGAGGCCAAGGCAGCCAGAGGTGGACTGTCGCGTACCAGGTCAATAAGCTGTAACAAGAAGAATTTGGTCTCCATGGCTAAGCTCAGACAACACCAAACCTTACTTTGTACTAAGAGACATTAAGGGCCCACACCATAGTTTGAGCTTCCACTGATTGGACAGGTCTTAACCGTTTTTCTGATTTCTATTTGTTCAGTACTAGAATCCAATTTGGTGCAGCTCTTAAGGTGGAACAGCAGCCCCAGCTGTGGCTTGTCAGTGGTCTTAACCGTGGTCAGTAACCCCCCCCCCCCAAAAAAAAGCTACAGTTTGTGAGCAGGCTTGAGTTGAGACAACATGAGCCAGAGTTTTTTGTGGTGTAAAACCAGACTACATATGAAACGGGGATGGGGAAACTGCAGACCTTCAGATGTTGCTGGACTACAACTCCCACCCCTGCCCATCTGCTATGCTGGACATGAGCGGAGTCGACAAAAATGTAGGATGAACACAGGCACCCTAGCCTGGTCTACAGAATTAGAGTATAATAAATTGACTGCTTAATATGGCTGTCAACCTATAGCCCCCAATCTTAAATTGGTTTGATTTATTGGCATTTACAAAAGCCAAAGTCTTAGCCTTGGGCTACTGTAGTGAGAACATTTTCTTTCATTCTCCAGTCTAGAACACAAAAGATAGCCTGAAAAACCAAAACCCAACATGACCCTTTGTAAAAATGATGCTGCTCACTGAGGAATCACACAAGGAAGAAGTCAACTAACCTCCAATTCAGAAACTTCATTCCACATCCTTCCTGGCAATCTGGTGTTACCAATTTATATGATCTGATGGAGGACTTTCCAAGAAAGCCAGAGTACCTTCAGTGATGGCTAACCTTGACACTCCAGATGTTTTGGAACTACAACTCCCATCATCCCTGACCACTGATCCTGTTAGCTAGGGATGATGGGAGTTGTAGTTCCAAAACATCTGGGGTGTCAAGGTGAGCCACCTCGTGCTGCCATACCAAAGCTGGATGAGGCCCTGGATTTGGGGAATGAGGCCTGGAGGCTCTGACGGTGAGTCCTCCCATCTCCTTCCCTAAGTCTAGTTAGCACTTTAGGGAGTAGGTGGGAGGGCTTTAGGACCCTGCCAGAGCCTTGTGCCTCTTTCCTTAGGCCTCTGGGAAGGCAGAGACTTTGGGAAGAGGGTTGGGAGGGGACATCAAAACTTTTGCCTCACTTCCCACCTCCAGTGAAATAAGGCTGTGTGCAACCCATGGCTTCTGTGTTGAAGCACTCTTGCAGCCCACGTGGTATGAAAAGTTGGGCAGCCTTGACCTAGAGCAGTGATGGCTAACCTTGACACTCCAGATGTTTTGGGACTACAACTCCCATCATCCCTGACCACTGATCCTGTTAGCTAGGGATGATGGGAGTTGTAGTTCCAAAACATCTGGAGTGTCAAGGTTAGCCATCACTGACCTAGAGGCTGACTTTAGCAACAGTCCTACTAACACCGCTCATTTAAAGCTCCTCACCTGTCTCTCAACGGTGACAATGAGTAACTCCATTTGGAAGCACACCAAGTATCCACAGTGCAGACCATGCCAGATAGCCAGGAAAAACAAGGACAGTGTTTGAGATAGTAACTTGTTCCCCAGGAATTTCAACCGCTTATAAATGTAGCTGTAGATGGAAAACAATAAATCCTTTCAGTTGCCAGTCCTGAAGGCATTAATCACCATTTAGTTTTCTCCAGAAAAGAAACAATGACGTCTCAAAAATGTCATGGTGGTTTCATCAAGTTTGGGTGTGTTCTTTGTTTTTTGCTGCAGGAGGCTCAAATAGCAAAAGGAAAGGGTTTTAAACCAGCACGTAAAACACTGGCGGGCCCTGGTTCAAAGTTATCTTTCTTCATGTAGCAGAAATAATTTGATCTCAATTTTATGGAAATAGGTGGTTTTAGTTAGATTCGGGTGGGGGCACTGGGCAAACAGATTAATTAGATGCTAAGAATCAAACTTGGGACATATGCTTTGGCACTGCACTATGGCTTTCTTTATATACAAGATTTCTGTGCAAGTTAAATCTATTGCTATATAGACTGCCATGGTGATCACTTCTAACCTCTTAATTAGCTTACATCTTAGCATAATTTGTGTTCTGTATCTTGGATTTGTTGTGACAACCTTCATATAGGTTTTATTTTACTGCGTGAATTATTTTCTTTATTAAGACTGGTTTCTAAAAGATACGGATAATGCTTTTCAGTTAAGGAAATACAAACATCATTTGCCCACAAGAAAACCCTCAAGTTGAACAACTTGCATTCCGGCTTAATTTCTCAATGAGCGGTTCTGGGGGCTCAAACTTTGTGTGGAAAAAGTCATTTCCACTATCATAGGCATGCCACGGATATTTTCTATTTCATGTGTAAAAGCACTTTCTTGAGTGGTGCGGTACAATTCCCAAAGTAGCCAAGGTGGTAGTCAACTAACATTTATTCAGAGTAGACTGAAATTAACGAAAGTGACTAAATTAGGTCCATTCATTTCGTCTCCTCTGAGTAAAACCTATTTGAATACCACCCAGGGTATTAAAAATCATGATCCCACCAGCTCCAAATGTTACCAGCTTGTACTTCATAATAGGACTTTGTCAAGCCAAAGATGCATAGTCGTTACCACTCCAGGTGATGTAAAGAAGGAAAATGGGTTGGGGATGAACACCTTGCTCTGAAGAAGGTAACCATGTGAATCTACTGTGGAGCAGCTGGATTATGCACAAAGACATTAGGTGAGGCATGGTGAACCTGTGGCCCCTTCAAATGTTGTTCAACTCCCAACTGGTACTACCCTAGACAGCATGGCCAGGAGCCACACCATGTGGCAACATCTGAAGGGCCACAGGTTCCCCCATCCCAGAGATTTTATGTGCATGGTGGGAAGGTACATGGTGCTTTCATGCCTTGCTGAGGCTAAGCAGGTCTCGGGCTTGCTCACTTCCTGGTTGGGAGACCACCAAAGAAGCCTTCTATATTACACCTAGAGTTCCATGGGCAAAGAATGGTGGATACACATTTACTAAGCAAGATTGCTTTACTTAGTAGTAAATCCAACCAAGAAATAAATCCTACCGAGTTCAAACAAGGAAACTTACTACATTGAGCACAGAAGCCCTGTCCCTGCCCACTGGTATTTCTACTGAGTCCCCTTTAGCTCTGGATATATGCTTTAAAAATAAAATAAAATCAGATACTGCTCACATTTCAAAAGTGGGCCAAGGTAGTAAACACACAAAAAATAGATAGCTTCAGGACTTTTTCTGGTCTTGTACAAAAGGCTACCTCCCCTCTACCCAGGTTTGGGGACAACTGTTCTGCAGAAAAGCTATCAGCATTGCTCACCGAGCCACCCATGCATTGGTGTTAGTGTTGAAGGAGGCGATGGTGCCTGTAAAATAAGGGGTTGTCTCGAATACCCAGACTTTCATGTTGGCACAAGCATCCCACTTTGGCCTCCCCTTTTCATCCTTTCCATTGTAGCCAAGTCCCGTGATGATGCAGACTCCTTCCTGCAACGAAACTGGCAAAGATTAACAAGTTGTCCTGACATTGCTTGGCCTTACTCAACAGGAGAAAGTGGTTTTGCAGGCCAAGTTTAGCTTCCAGGCTTACCGTGACCAGCCAGCAGGTAACATACTTATAGAGCATCGTCTTGCCCCAAATCAATATATAAACGCAGCGGAACCAGAAGGGCTGCTCCTGCAGGAAACAAAAATAAAATCAAATCTGTGAGGTAAGCTTTGCACTGGAAACCAGAGGCAAGACTTCAATGAACGAGTGAATTCAAGAGATGGCGACTTGCTATGATGGGAGAGTCTGCTCAGATGCAACATGCAAGAAACAAGAACCTAATGATGAATCAAACATGCAACTCTGGGAAGAACCTGTGGCCAGTCTCCAAAAACTTGAGTGCAGTTGCAACAGTACAGAGAAATGGCATATAAAGCTGGGTTGAGGTAGATAAAACACTTAAATGTTAAAATATTCTCATAGATGTATGATGCAAACAGGATGTGCAAAATATCTAAGGATGCCTTTCATATACAGTGGTACCTCGGGTTACAGACGCTTCAGGTTACAGACTGCGTTAACCCAGAAATATTACCTCGGGTTAAGAACTTTACTTCAGGATGAGAACAGAAATCGGGCAGTGGCAGTGCAGCGGCAGCGGGAGGCCCCATTAGCTAAAGTGGTGCTTCAGGTTAAGAACATGACCTCCGGAACGAATTAAGTACGTAACCAGAGGTACCACTGTAGTTAGCAGTACACATTTATACACACACACACACACACACACACACACACTCTTAAAAAAGCAGACAGCAGGAAAATTTAAAGGGATGCAATGTTTTGAATGTATTCAATACAAATCAAGTGGTTTCTCATGTAGTTTTGGGTGAAAGTGTAGATTTTTGTTTAGAATTATAGATACTCATGCAAGTGTTTATGGTGCTTCATGGAGAAAAAAAAGATGCATGGAGATGGGACAGAGACAAAAGCTTCTTCTAGCTGAGAAAGTACTTGGACTCAAGGAAAGAAACAAGGAGCCGGAAAGTTGGTGCTATGCAGCCCTGTGCCTCGGCAGCAGGGTTTGCAATTGTTCAAACCGGTCACAAAGCTTCCCAGGTTGCCAAAGTGATTGAAACTGGTTGTCCAAGACACTGGTTGCATGGCTTGTGGGCTAGGTAGTATCCAGCTGATTTGCTAGAGTATTAGTATGTATGTCTGACATGCTAAATCATGGGTAACTAGCCCTCAGTTTGGGGACCTGGTCCGGTTTCTTAGATATATTAGTAATAAATAATAGGGATCCCTATTCCCACCCCAATGCAACTTATTTTGACAGCAAGAGCAAAGCAATAAAAAGGTTGACACAGCCCTGGGGCAGGTTAAGCCCAGTGCCCGGATAAGGTTTCAAATTGCCCTGTCCCTGGTCATTTGCAGGGATCAACTGAGGTGGGCAGTCTGTATGCTTGCAATGTGTATGCAAGCTTTTAGCCATACACACTAAGCCAAAAAAAGTTCACACACACACACGTTTCAAATGCTCAGAAGCAACAAGGTTCTTGCTTTTCATCATCAGCTTAAGAACTTTTACAACCGGGCAGAGGGCCTTTTCGGTAGTGGCGCCCGTCCTGGAATGCCCTCGGGGAAATAAACAACTACCTGACTTTTAGAAGACATCTGAAGGCAGCCCTGTTTAGGGAAGTTTTTTTATGTTTGATGTTTTATCGTGTTTTTAATATTCTGTTGGGAGCCGCCCAGAGTGGCTGGGGAAACCCAGCCAGATGGGCAGGGTATAAATAATAAATTATTATTATTACTAATACTATTCCTCCTGGAGTTACCGCTCTTTCTCCTCCAAGCCCTACTTACCAGGTAAGCATCCGAGACAAGGTAATCCTCAGGGATGTATGGGGACAAGAAAGTGTAGACTACCATGAAGAAGACGCCCAACCCCAGGCGCGTAAGGGCAGGCACAAAGCTGAAATGAACGTTGGGGAGCAGGGGGGAGAGAGACAGACAGACAGAGAGGAAATCAGTCATCCAGCGGTGCACTATTTCAGAACAAAGGGAAAGTGGACTGTGGCTCAAATGGACAAATGTTATGTGCTTTTAATTACAATGACTGCCTTTATGGGGGGAACCCTGGAGAATTTGAAATCTTGGGCACTGCACATGAGTCTGTAATATTTTGCTTGACCCAATAAAGTTATAGCCCTTACATGGATTTTGGAATCACCACCATGAGGAAGCTGGAATGCCCCACCCCCCGCAATGTTTGGAGTCTTGATTAGTAGTGCTAGAATGCACAGGAAATGGTCAAGAATACTCCAGGCATTGGGAAGCGGGGCAAGCAGAATTACCTGTTGGGTCTTTGGCCTGGAACGTCAGTCAACTCGCCTCTTGTCAGCTTATGATATTGTGTCATGGAGAACTGTGGCCCCACCATGAAGGCACCATAGAAATACACGAAGCCAGTGACTTCCAGTAAAGTAGGAACTCCCCGAACAGCAAACTCTCGTTGTTCAGGAGTGAGAGCCTGCTGTAGAAAAATAATAAAGACACCAACAACAGCATCAGCATCCATGAATTAGCTTCTGCTTGCATGCATGAGATTTTTTGTTACATCTTAAAGCTGCCTAACTCACTTGCTCTAAATGCTTTGAAGAACAAAATCCACCATTAGGAATCCCAAAGGTCAATCATGGACAGAAATCTCTAGGTTCATAGCATGTTTCGTAGTGTCGTTCATAATCCTAATAGCAAACTGTTCTGGTATTTGCTTTCCTAAGGACTTGTCAACTGCAACTTTTTCTGGCTTTGTTCCCTGGAGTTCTAGAAATGGAAGCAGGGACTGGCACAGAAAAAGCCATGATAAGCTCAAGGACACAGTAACAGATAGCATTTCTCTACCCAATCCTCCCTATGAACTAACATCCTCAAATATGTCCAAACTTGAAGAAAGACTGCTTGATAGACCTGAAAGCAAGCAGGAGGTTTTGCAAAGGAGCGGGAGGATACAAGGTCAGCATTTGCACCAACTTTATTTGTTATTTTTTTCCTTAAGTCATCACTCTATTATCTGTAATCTTTGCCTCAGGCCTGTGGAGAATAAGTTTTATGTTTAAAAGAAACTTGTCAGCCCTTCATTTTTCTGGCCTTGTTCCCAGCAGCCCTTATGCACATAAGCAAAGGTATGATTTGGGGTCCTGCCCTCCCCCTCCAATCATGATCTGGATACTGCTGTTGACAGGTGTGAGTGGATTAATGCTTCATAGGTGTTTCAGCATACTCAACGTCCCAGCTGACCACCCCCTCAGACTGGAAGTTTAAAGTCATCTTCTCATTGGCCAAGTTTATCAAGTCTCACTTGGATTGGATGAAACACATTTTCTACTCAGCCCCAAGGATAACTTTAAAATAAGAAGGTGAGTTGTGTGTCTGTGTAGTGTTAAGGTGATCAAAATGGCTTAGGAATTTCGGTCCCATTTTCTTTGTAACCAAGGCTTTGTAAATCTGCCAGCTTTGTTTGCTTCTTGCACCTTTTTTTTGCTTTCACTGCCTCGTCTTTCAAATACAGTTGTACCTCAGAAGTCGAACGCCTTGCCAGTCAAACGTTTTGGCTCCCGAACGTTGCAAATCCGGAAGTGATTGTTCCGGTTTGCGAACGTACTTTGGAACCTGAATGTCTGTCGCGGCTTCTGATTGGCTGCAGGAGCTTCCTGCGGCTAATCAGAAGCCATGCCTTGGTTCCTGAATGTTTTGGAAGTTGAATGGACTTCCGGAACAGATTCTGTTTCACTTCCGAGGTACCACTGTATCGGTAACTTTCTGATTCTCTTAACAAGCCCGACTTTTGACTTCTTATACCAGATTTTTCCTCTGTACTTGTTTGTTCAAGTGTTTGGAATTTAGAGGTTCACTCATAACCTGTTTGAGGAGTGGATGGTTTCTACCCTGGAAGGAACTCTTTCCTGGGTACCCAGCCTGCCCCACAGGACCCTTTCCTAATTGCTACAGCCTTTATCTCCAATAACTCCCCTGAACACAATCCCGTTGAGAGGAATGGGGGAAAGAAAATGATTCCATTTCACTCACCATTTCCTTTCTGCCATCATAGTAATCAATGACCAAACCTAGGGGTAGAAAGAGATACCAATATAATCAAAGAGGCCAACACCGTACAAAATGAAATGGCCTGAAAAACCCAATGTTGCAGTTCAGTGAGTAAGAACCAGATTACTATCTGCTTGAGAAGCCACTGGAAGCCCCATGTAATCTGCCCTGGGATTTCCCAATACAGTCGTACCTTGGTTCTTGTACGGAATCCGTTCCGGAAGTCCGTTCCGACTTCCAAAATGTTCGGAAACCAAAGGGTGGCTTCTGATTGGCTGCAGGAGGCTCCTGCAGCCAATCGGAAGCCGTGGAAGCGCCGTTGGACGTTTGGCTTCCAAAAATAGTTTGCAAACCGGAATAGTCACTTCCGGGTTTGCAGCATTCAGGAGCCAAAACATTTGAGCCGCAAGGTGTTCGTGAACCAAGGTACGACTACACGTTTTAAAACAGCAACATAGCTGGACCGTAGGTGGGAATTTGTGGCGCCAAAGCACGATGATGGAACATAACTGGAAGAGCAAAATTGCTTACCAATCAGCTTGAGAGTCATGACACAGTGTGGCATGGTCCATTTGATGTCATAGCTCTCTGTGGCAGTGAAGAAATAGCCGGCCATCAGATATAGCTGAAAGACATTAGCCGTGAGGATAAACCACTGCTTCCTCTATCTGCCTTCCCGCCCCCACTCCCCAGGCTCCTGCACAGCTCTTGCTGGGCAGAGCAAAAGACAGCAAGATCCGAATCTTAGAGAGGAACACAGAGGGAACAGGTTTACCATCTGAAAGCAGAAGGAAGTGCAGACGGCAGTGAATGTGCGGCCCATGAGCCTCAGTATGAGAAACTGAACGAAGACACATATGAGGGAGTGACAGAACTGTGGCCCTGAGGAGATAAATGTGAGACAATTAGAAACTGCAAGGGAAAACAACATCACCCCCCCACCCCCACTCTGGTACTCACTGGTCGGGCAGCCATCTTCTCAGCCCCCTTACCAAAGTTGAAGTAGGCAACCGAGAGCCCCGTTAGCGTGTTGTACAGGTGTATGAGGTAGAGCTCTTTCTGGAAAAGGAAATAGCGCTGGAACAAGGCAAAAGGGTATCCTATAGGGAAAGAATGGGAACACAGATCAGTCTAGACGAACACAAATGGATTCTATAAAAGCATTCCCTTTTGATTATTCTACTATCCAGGGGACACAGAGGGTGCACCAAATTCACCGTTTAGGTCTCACATTAGCTAAATAAGACTACTGTGAGCTCATGGCTATCTTCTACTCAGCCCAGTCTGTAAGGAGGAACAGGGAAGTTAACAGTGCCTTGCTCCAGGGCTTTTTTCTGGGGGGACGCAGGGGTACGCATACCCCAAAACATTATGTGAATTAAGTTTGTACTCATTGAGGGGCAGTATTTCAATATGAGTAGAAAATGAGAGTACCCCTACACATTTTTTGAGGAAAAAAGCACTGCCTTGCTGTATAGGGCGGAGGGATTGTTAAAACAAAGCACTGCATAAAAACTTTATGTTACACTGGAAATAGTCCTGCTCAAAGACATAGGTTTACAAACGTAGACTTAAAAAAACAAATCCAGCAGATGCAGGGGACAAGTTTATTAATCCAAAAAGTATAAATCAGGGATGGGGAACCTGTGGTCCTCGAGATTTTGTTGGAAACCAACTTCCATAATCCGCAACCACTGGCCATGCTGACTGGGGCTGATGGGAATTGGAATCCAGCAACACCCAGAAAGTCACATGCCCTTACCAAATTTTAAGCAATGAGGTACTCATCATCAGGGGACTTTCCTAAAATGCATGAAATGGATAACATCACTGAAAATAATGCTTTTTCAGACACACTCAAAATGAAAACAGTGTGTTCACACTGGTTAACACACAATACCAGATATTTTACTCAAATTTTATAAAGACTGCAAACCATACAAAAATTATGACAGCATTTTAAATGAGAGCACCAGTTCTCAATGACAAGAGAACTACATCAGATGTCCCACACTATGTAATGATCAGAGAAACAGTAAACTTAAGGCATCAATCTTCTAACAGACCCACAAGGCAGACCCACTGTTATACAGTGGTTCCGCTCCTTCCTCCTGGGCCGTGTTCAGAAAGTGGTGGTGGGGGAGGAGTGTTCAGACCCCTGGGCTCTCACTTGTGGGGTACCTCAGGGTTCTGTCCTCTCCCCCATGCTTTTTAACATCTATATGCAGCCGCTGGGAGAGATCATCAGGGAGTTTGGACTGGGTGTTCATCAGTATGCGGATGATACCCAGCTCTACCTCTCTTTCAAATCAGAACCAGTGAAGGCGGTGAAGGTCCTGTGTGAGTGTCTGGAGGCGGTTGGAGGATGGATGGCGGCTAACAGCTTGAGGTTGAATCCTGACAAGACAGAAGTGCTGTTTTTGGGGGACAGGAGGCGGGCAGGTGTGGAGGACTCCCTGGTCCTGAATGGGGTAACTGTGCCCCTGAAGGACCAGGTGCGCAGCCTGGGAGTCATTTTGGACTCACAGCTGTCCATGGAGGCGCAGGTTAATTCTGTATCCAGGGCAGCTGTCTACCAGCTCCATCTGGTACGCAGGCTGAGACCCTACCTGCCGCGGACTGTCTCGCCAGAGTGGTGCATGCTCTAGTTATCTCCTGCTTGGACTACTGCAATGCGCTCTACGTGGGGCTACCTTTGAAGGTGACCCGGAAACTACAACTAATCCAGAATGCAGCAGCTAGACTGGTGACTGGGAGCGGCCGCCGAGACCACATAACACCGGTCTTGAAAGACCTACACTGGCTCCCAGTACGTTTCTGAGCACAATTCAAAGTGTTGGTGCTGACCTTTAAAGCCCTAAATGGCTTCGGTCCAGTATACCTGAAGGAGCGTCTCCACCCCCATCTGTCAGCCCGGACACTGAGGTCCAGTGCCGAGGGCCTTCTGGCGGTTCCCTCACTACGAGAAGCCAAGTTACAGGGAACCAGGCAGAGGGCCTTCTCGGTAGTGGCACCCACCCTGTGGAACGCCCTCCCTTCAGATGTCAAAGAGAACAACAATTACCAGACCTTTAGAAGACATCCGAAGGCAGCCCTGTTTAGGGAGGCTTTTAATGTTTTATAGATTATTGTATTTTAATGCTCTGTTGAAAGCCGCCCAGAGTGGCTGGGGAAACCCAGCCAGATGGGCGGGGTATAAATAATAAATTATTATTATTATTATTAAGGCTAATCCTGATAAAGACCTGCCCCATGGAGACAGAAAAAATTCTCCACCCACTGCATAAGATACTTCCTGAGTCAGTTTTAACTGGGCTGTTGACAATGGCCAAGTATCCTTAGTTTCTCCACACACCCAGAATACTGTCCAGGCATACTAATGCTGATAAGTGATGCTGTGATCTTCAGAGTGGTATACAAATTTAATAAATAATGATAATAAAAAAATGTTTTTAGCACAATTCACTGTGATGCTACCACATTTTTCTCTCTGTACTCAACAATTTAAAGTGACCAAGAAACAGAGCTTTGGAAGAAAGGACTGGGGGAAGCTTTGGCTGACACCCTAAACACACCTTTACCTTTTCCAGTTCAGTCCTATGGAGGAAGTGCTGCATTTGGAGCCACTGTTGCAGAAGTGGCAAAACTTGCTACCCCCACCCACCCCCATGACCTGGATGTTGGGGAGCTGGAGTTGACCAAGAACCTGTCAGGAGATGCAATGTATTCTAGGGTGCAGGATAGACAGAAATGCCATGTGCCATCCCAAAAAAAACCCTTGTAAATTAAAATGATTTGTTTCACACACGTCTCATTCCAAAACATCGACGATAAACCTACCAGTAAAATTTCCTGAGTCGACTATTTCGTATTCAGGCAGTTTGCTGATTACACAAGTTTTACTCTAATGTTTTGTAAGTCTTCATCAAGTCCTTCAACGCTCTGAACTGCAACGCTCACATCTGCTCTCCCCCCCCCCCTCCCAATTCATGACTGACAGTTGCACATTTCAGCCAGTTGCACAATGAACCAGATTCTAGTAAGTGTAATCTACCACACAAGCCATATTTTACCATTGCTCTCCAGTACAACCAGCCATGCTATAAATATTACCTAGTAACCAAGTGACATTGCAATTGGATCTCACACTCCTTTCCCCTGAAGAAGTGGTTTATTTATGAGTCTCCTATAGAGCTTTCTGGATTGTTTTAATATCAGATATACAGCACAGCTACAACTTCTCTCGCATTTACCCTCATACCAATCCTGTGAGGTTGTACTCCATTTTTTTGTTTTGAAATTAAAGAAACACATTGACAAATCCACAAGTTTATAGCCCAAAGGCTTCAAGCCTCAAGGTTCAAATCTTCCTACTCCCCACCCTCAGGTTTAATGATTCACTAATGGAATCAAAGGTTCAAATCCCATTAGTCTTGTTCTGTGCCGCCTAATCCTTTTAGCAGAATTAGCAGCAGCCCATATTCTTGGGAGCATTTAGATTGCAGATACTCACTAGATTTTTAAAAAAGAAAGTGAGATAATGCATGACACACCAATTTAGCACACTTGCACCTCTGGTGAAACAGGTTTCTGAAGCACTGTAGAAATCCGCAAAACCTTAGTTTCCCAGTAATGATTGTAGGATAAAAAGAAATAAGCTGGTGAGTGCTTATTTCTAAGAGCACCATGAGCTACAAGGGCTGTCACACTTCAACTTTCCTGGAAAGCGGAAGACAAACAAACTAATGCCTGTCTCCAGCCACAGATACACTGCTTCTCTTCTCTCAAACTAAAAAAATAACTAGTTATCAAGATCCAGGACCAAGCAGTAATTTTAAGTGATAAATTCACACACAAGTGTTCTGGTACGCAATGTGGATTATTGTCCTTACGACACTCCTTGCCTATGCAATGATGCTGTTAATCACAGGCACTATTCACTCCAAACTTATCTTTGCAGCCATAAAAGCAAGGAGTTCCAAAAGAAATGCTGATTATCAGAATGCTGCAGACTGTAGGAGGTACGTGGCAAAGTTCTTGGCAAAGTTGTTGACGTGGAGCAACCATAAATTAACAGTCTCTGAATACCATGAAACTGCGAGTCACAATTCCAACATACTCACACCAGAGGCTTTGCCTAGGAGCTTGATGAAGAAAAAGCAGGTATTTTACTCAGAGCACTGCTTGGACGAGGAGATCTTACTAGCACCTTCCCTGTCTACTCCCATTAGATCTTCAGCAAGGCCCGTCTCTGAGTTCCCTTCTACTGGAGATGTGACCAACATCCAGCTGGGGACTGGCCCTTCCTGGCTGTGGCACCCCGAGAGTGGGCCGCTCTCCTCAAGGAGGCTGACCTGGTGCCTCCTTTGCAATCATTTCAGCAGCAAGCAGAGGCTATTTTCCAGGCCTCTTAGTCCAATCAGTTTTTATCTCAGCTGATGATTTGTTGCTACCTTCTTATATTTCTAGAGTGCTTTCATACATTTTAAATGTTTTATTGGATTTTGTATTATAGTACCGTAAGTCACCCTAGGAATTATTTGAGAAGCAGGGCAGAAATCCCTGTAATTAAAAATAAGATAAGAGGGATCAATGTTTGGGGAAATTATCCTGCCAAGGCCCTATCTGATACAGTTCGGAGCTGCCCCAGCGGTACGTGCCAATGGGATTTGCACAGAACTCCCCAATCAACAGTACGCCGTGTGTCAAATTTGTATTTCTCCTATTCTGATCCCTTTCTTAGTGACCCCAAACTGCCCCCTCAGCTTCTCTCATGGCATGGCCATCCCTGACCTCAACATGTATCCAAAAGAATGTTATATAATCCAACATTAGACTTCCGGAGGACCTGGCAATACTCACTTAGGAAGGGTCATCTGTCTGTGGTACAGCACAGGTGTTGCATGCTGAATGTCCCAGGTTCTATTTCCAGCCCCTCCAGTAAAAACATCTCAGGTTCCTGCTCTAGGAAATATCAGTCTCTTTCCAACACCTTGGAAAGTTGATGCCAATCAGAGTGAGCAGTACTGGGCTAATAAATCAATGACCCAACTCAAGATCATAGAATCGTAGAGCCTGAGGATCATCTAGTCCAGCCCCCTGCAATACAGGAATGTGCTGTTGTCCCATATGGGGATTAAACCTGCAACCTTGGCATTATTAGCACCACTCTAACCGACTGAGCTATCAGTAGCAAACCCTTCTTCTCAGGGACAGGCTGTGGAACGAGTACACAGTCAAAAGTGAGTTGGTGGAAACATACTGTAGCAGACTCTGTGCACTGCGAATCTTGCTCGCAACTAACCATATCAATGCATCCAGAGATGTGAAAACATGTAGAAGGAACATGAGAGGCACAGAATGCTGATATCATAATATCACTAGAGAGCTGATAACGGAAG
This sequence comes from Darevskia mixta, assembly GCA_034641385.1. Classification (NCBI taxonomy): domain Eukaryota; kingdom Metazoa; phylum Chordata; class Lepidosauria; order Squamata; family Lacertidae; genus Darevskia; species Darevskia mixta. The sequence continues at coordinate 1,943,232 of JAWWNH010000017.1, read as the reverse complement.
CCCCAAATGTTGGGCATCAAGATAGACGACATGCTAGTGCTGAACGCTAACTTTCCACTTCAAGTACCAAAAGAGTACTAGAGGGCCAAAAACGCTACTGGCAAATGAATACAGAAACTATTATATGGAAGGCTGGGACAGTTAAGAAGCTAGCTGGAAACCTGACATGGAAAAATCATAAGTACTACATCCTATATAATAATCTCCAAGTGTCCCTGCATCCAGTCCGTGTGTCAGTGTTTTTTTGCCACTGTGCATGTCCCACATGGACGCAGGGATTGGAGCGGGCGGAGAGGGGGGCGTGTCCGAGAGGGCGGCCGTGCGCAGGCGCGTCGTCAGTTGGGTCAGTGCCGCCACCTCGCACGGCCGCCCTCCCGGGCCGCTGAGGGGGCAACCAACCGCCGCCGCTCCTCAACTGGGCGAGGGGGAGACCCTCCGTGCCGCTCGCCTCCGGGCTCCCTCCGCCTGCCCCGCTTAGGAGGGAGGCTCGCAGAGACGCGTGACGGGCGAGCGGGGGCTGCGCGCCTTCATTCGGAAGAAGACCTGCGGCCGGTAGGAGCCCCCGACGCCGCCCCGCAACCTCCTCGCCCCGGCCTCCGCGCCTCGGGTCCCGGTCGCCGCCGCTAGAGCCCGTTATTAACGGGCTGAATTCAACTAGTAGTAAATGAAAGCATTCATTCGGTAAAAACGTGAGGAGCATGATCACAGTGCTGGATATTAGTTCAAAATGTTGTCTTCCTGTAGATCTTACACAATGCCCTTTGACATAATTGCACTTTGAATCCAACGCTCACCTGAGATGAGTAAAGCTGCCTCCAATAAGGTGTGGTGCTGCTACTGAAAGCACAGGTGAAACTAGGGCAAGATCCAATTACGATACAGCTCATGCCATATAGGATTGCATTTGTAGAATGACTGACTGTACAGGGCATTTTGTAAAGTGCTGTAGCTTATGCTTACTAGGAGTTCCATGTGCACAGTGGCTGCTGAGTGTGCACCTTGAAGTACAACCACCTTGCCTGGCAGAGAGATAGAGAACTGTCTGTTTACAGACAAGGGAACAGTCACAGTGTCCCACATATGCAGCCCTGCAGAGCCGTTACCTTAGCATAACTTAAAGGCAATGGAGTCAGGTAGGGCTGAGCAGTTTCCCAACTTGGGGGCCCCCAGGATATTCCAAGGGGGCCACAAGTTAAAATCGCACAAATGGGGGGGCACAACACAAGGCTAGGGGGCCACAGAGGGAAGTGAGAAGTGAAGAGAGGGAAATCATTATTTTTTAAAAATCCTGATTTCATCCGCTTGGCCAATCACAAACGGTAAGGGAGCGGCCCACCAGGGCCTAGCACTCCTTTTCGCCACGCGTCTTTTCTTGGAGCAGTCCTGGCTTGTTTCGGCAGGAGAGGGGGAACGCTGAGGCTCCCGTTTTGACCAGTAGAGCTTGCGATCCAGAACCCCCAGCTCAGGTGGGGTGGTAATGGGTAGGGCTGGGAGAGCCGGAGCAGCTTGCTGCTGCTGCCAGTGCTGGGCCCGGTGGCAGCCTGGGCTGACTCTGCAAGGTGCAGGGTGGAATCCACCCCAGCGTCTAGCCAAGGGGGGTCTGGTGCTGCTGACTTGCATCTAGTAAATAAATGTGCCTACTCGGAAGAAAGCCGCACTGAATTCAGTGGACCTTACTCCCAAGTAAGTGTGTTTGGGGCTACAGTGTTTTAGCTAGGCAGCCAGGGCTCCTCCGGATGACAAGGTATTTTTGCACCAGGTCAGTGAAGACCACTTGCCTTTTAAAATTCTCCCATATATACAGAACTCCCTGTGCGCCTTCTGGACTGTATCTGTAGGTTTCCCCCTCTGTGTCAAATAACTGGGGTCAAATAATCATTGTTTACTTTTTATAATTCATGGAAGATGGATCTCCCTCAGGAGGTTCTGGACTCTCCTTCCTTGGAGGTTTCTAAGCAGAGGTTGGATGGCCATCTGTCATGGATGCTTTAGCTGAGTTTCCTACATAGCAGCAGGTTGCACTAGAAAGATGACCCTTGGGGTCCCTTCCAGCTCCACGACTCTATGTTTCTCTGCTTCAACAATATTTCATTACTAGTAAATTAAGCCCGTTACAAAAACGGGCGCTAGAAAGTATATGGGGGGAGCGGCGGCCACCCTCCTTTTGTTTTTTAACCCCGCCGCCCTCCTTCCCCTGGAGCCCGGCGGTCGCCTCTCTTTTTCCAGCGGCGGCAGCGGCGCTTTGCGCCGCTTCCCCCGCGCTTTCCAGGCCACACTCCGCGTCCTGACAGGACGGAGGCCTCGGATCCGAGGCGCGGAGGCGGCTGGCAGCGGGAGCGCTCGCCGCCCCTCCGCAGGAGGAGCAGCGCCATCGCGGACCCGGTTCAGCCGCAAAGCCGCGGGAAGTTGGGCAGCTTCTAGCCGAGACCCGGCCGCTGCCCCCTCCCTCCCTCGCCGCCCGCCGCCTGGATCCGCTCCTCCCGCCCCGCGATAGCCCGCGTCTCCGGGAGGCCCCGGCAGCCGGAGGAGCCGAGCGGCGGGATGGCAGCCTCGGAGGCGGCAGCAGCGGGTGAGTGCAGGCGGACAGGCGCACCCCGGCAGGAAGCCATCCTCCCCATGTCCGTGCGAGGCAGCGGCGCTGGCGCAACTGACAACGCGCGTGCGCCGCCGCTGCCTTCCGGACACGCCCCCCTCTCCAATCCCTGCTCCAATCCCTGTGTCAGTGTGGCGCATGCCCAGTTGCGAATTCCACTGACACACGGACGGTGGATGCAGGGACATAGGGAGATTATTATATAGGATGTTCCTACCATTTTATGTAATTGTATTTTGTAGAAATAATAAAACAAAACATGTCCTATTTACAAACAAAACATTAAAATAGCTACCTTTCTACTGGTAGGAAGGGGGGGGGACGGGCGTAGCCAGGATTCTTGTGGGGGGAGGCAGAACCTCAGATTTGTATTGATTTTTACTTATTGGGGGAGGAGCTGTCCCCCTTGGCTACGCCCATGGGGAGGCACAGGAAGGAAACAAGGTCGGAAGGGGGCCATGGTCGGAAAAATGTTGGAAAACACTGGGATCGGGAACAGAAGGCAAGAGACAGAGCAGGTAGAGGAGCTCTGGCAAGTGGAGAAGGGGATAGGCAACAACACACACCATCATTCACTAATCTTATACACCAGACTGATGTAACCAGCATCAGATACATCCGAGATAGACAGGCTATTTTATCTTTGTAAGAAACACAAGAGTAGGGTGCACACTTCAAAACAGATACAGAAAAAAGGTAAAAAAAATGATTGGTCTGGATTTAGAACAGGTCCAAGTCTTTTTTCTTTCTAAGATTTATTCTGTCAATCCCTTTAAGTCTCCCCTCTCACTACTCATAAAAACATGATGCATGGTCAGAAATGGCAAAAGTTATTGCGGGAGTGAACTATTCTGCACTGACCAGAAGGGAACAGCCCACGAAAGAAATGCTCTGCATCAAGCCTTAGTGGGAAGAAACTGCTGACAGGTGTCAGGGGTTAGGAGAAATCTGGTGCCCAATGAGAAGAAAAAGAGGACAAGAAGCTTGTTTGGGCAAGAAGTAGGTGGGTACTTGTCTTCTTTCATTCCCTCATCACCCGATAAGGCAGAGGTGGGTATCTGTCCCCCTCCAGATGTTGTTGGACTCCCATCAGCCCCAAGAAGCATGGTGAATAGTCACAGGTGTTGGGAATAATAGTACCATATCTGGAGGACCCCAAGTTAATCACTCCCTGACCTAAGGGATGAGAGTGTGGCGATGCAAGTGACATGCTGATCATGGTCACTGGCTCTGGCACATTCTGGAAACTGGATGGCCACTGTGGGTTTGGCAAACTGGGAGGTTCTGTAAGAGGAGATTGGTTCCAGTTTCATTTACAAAACCATCCCAGAATACCTGCAAGTGAGGATCAAGAGAAAGAAATTAGTAAGAGCCTCCTGAAATTAGCAATAATGTTCTTGACCATCAAAGAGGGGAAGGAATTATGTGGTTCAAGAAAGATGTGCTGCATTTTGACAATGCTGAACCTCTGGAGTGCAGTGCACATTTACACAATACTTATCACGTGAGATCAGTTGATAGCAAGATCAGCAGATCTGCCTCGCCCTACTCAATAATTAACAGTGACCCAACTTTCCCACACGATCCTGTTAGTTAAGACAGCCACACCTTAGCAGAGTTCCCAGTCAGGTTTGGATGCTTCTCCACAGTATGTGCAATGCAAACCTTTTACTTGTAGACATGTGGTCTCTCATGGGAAATCAGGTGCACACAGAAAATGCTACGTATTCAAGCATCCTAAGGATTACACTACTCTCATACTCCAGTTATGGGCACATTAGGCATTAGGCATAGGGACATGGCCTTGCTGCCAATCTTATGCATGTTTATTTGCAAGCAACTTCAATACGTCTTGCTTCCTAATAAAGGTTGAAGCCTCATTAAACCTAGCAAGACTTCTGAGAAAACACACATGAGCATGCTTGGTCTAAACTAAGATTAAGATATGTAGAAAATTTAAACTGAAGTAGTTGGTTTTTAGAAGTGATTGGCAAAAGCAAGTAAGAGACACCATAAATAGGTTCCTAGAGCATTGCTTCATTGGAAGCATCACCACTATCCTGTTTGAAAGCACAGTGGTTCCATCTTGGAGTATTACCACCTCAGGTTTCCCCATCAGAGGTCTTTACATAAACCCAGAGCTAGTTTTCATTTGCACAATTAAGATACAGTCCTCCTAGTTAAACTGAATACAGTCAGTTATCTTTTTCCTTTGGGATGCATTCCTAAACATCTAAAAACAGAAACATTTTAAAATTAAGCCTGGTGATAGTGATTCGTATTTAGCTGAACAGGTCTCCCTGGAAAAAGAGTCCACCATCCACTTTTCAGAATGCCAAGAGATCCAAAGGAACACAGAAAAAGACATTCTAACGTTGCTGCTCTGAATTGAGGGACTATTTCTTTTGCCCTCGGAACACACACACAACTGCAAAGATGGCTTCTGTGGAACACAGATACGCTTTCCTCCTAGCAGAACTTAGCTTTGCGCCACCAAAACCTATATTAACCATGAGAGCTGGAGAGAGATAAAGATCACATGTAAGTTCCTGCCATAGCAGTGCCTCTCCAAGCCGTCTGGCTAGCTGGCTTTAGGAGGGAATTTGAGATGCCCTGTAATTGTTCACTTCTAATGCCAAGTTTGATTCATGCCCCAACTTACAGATCCTTATGCACAGCAGCAGACAGCACACACAAATTCATTGGTGTAAAGGTGGTATGCAGTTTCTTGCCAAAGAGAGGACTAAGAGTGCCTGGGGTATCTGTTTTGTTTTAGGTGAATTAGACTTAGAAGACTGTCAGAATTAAAAAAAACCACCCTAAGCCATCCATATCCATTGTAAAGGCTGTTGGGAAGCCACAAATCCAAAACATAGCTATGACTCATCCTTTACTTTCAAGCCTGCCTATCAATCTTCATGTGGTGCCATGAGCCCAACAATGTGCAGCACTCAACATGGTGCCCCCACAATCTTCACTGATGCTTGGAGATATAACCTTTCTTTCATCTAAAAATAACCTGGAACCCTTCCACCCTTTCTTTTCTTGTGTTGTGCTGGACTTGGAATAGGGCAGACAGAACTAGAAATTCTCCAGCCCTACCTAACCATGTCTACTTAGAAATATGTCAATGGAAGTATGCTTAGAACTGTGTCATAGGTTACAACTCCAGCACTATTCATTTTATGACATGCATATGTGCTCCCAGGAAGCCTTCTGCCTTCTTTTGTATGTATCTGGTCACTCATATATTTTTCTGCCCTAGACTTAGGCTGCAGGCAGACAACCAGGAGTTTCAAGCAGCTGTAACCAGGGGGTGATTGCTGATTCAGAAGGCAGGCAGCTGAACTCATGCACCTTTAAGAACTGCACAGAACATTTTAAGGAGTGAAAAGTAACTGCACCTGTTTCTGCTTCCTTCTTCTCTGCAATCCGCCAGCAGAGGTACTACCCCTCCCCTAGCACTCCATCTGCAACAACATCTGGAGACCTAGAGGTTAGCCACCTTTGCCAAACATGTAATGAAGGACAGTAGGGTTTCCATGGCTTTGACAGCTATGTAAAACAAATAGCACAGAGTTCTGCAGGGCCCTTAAGACTAGCTGATTTATTACAGCATAAGCTTTCATGGATTTCAAGAGAGAAGACTGGTATGTGAAACGCATTGCATAGGACTGAGAAAAGCCACTGCATTAACTCAAGTTCTGTCTTCTACACAGCTATTAAAAGTAGGTAAGTCCTGCTGTCCCCTTCCTTGGCAGACAATCAGTCAAACAACTTGCTGATCCCAATCTCTATGGCAGACATCTGTAAGTAAGGCAAGGGGAACAGAGACCAGTAAGGCAACAGAGGTCAGTATATATACAAGAACAGCCTTGCTAGATCAAACAGAACCTTCCTTCGCAAAACCCTGTTTCCAAGTGACCAGCCACATGCTTCTAAGCAGCCCACACAGAAGGGCAACCCACCATTTCCTGTTTTTACACACACACACACACACACACACACACCAACTGCAATTTAGGATAAGCAGCCTTATGGTAAATCAGACTATTTGTCTATGTAGCCCTCAGTGGCCTACTGAGACGAAGTAGCAGTGGCTCTTCAGCGGAGTTATTTCCCAGCACCTGCTCCCCAAGATTTATTCTTATAACTTTACTTATGAAACAAATAAGATCCTCCAGATGCAACGGGCTACAAACCAAAAAAACCCCAACTTCCTCTGAATGCAAACCACATGCTACAGCCTCCCTCACAGTTTTCCCAGGAAGTGCATTTCAGAGAACATGCGGGTTATTATCATTTTTCTATTTATTCCTACCCCGCCTTCCCTCCCCCCCCCCGGACAGGGGCTCAAGGCGGCTTGTAGACGAAAATAGTAACAGCTGAAACATGTGCAGGAAAGAGGAATGGGCTTTTGGCGGGTGTCGCTTTATCCCTCTTGCCACAGGTGAGCTGCTCCACGCGGATAAGTTCTCTCTCGGGGGCAGGAAGCGAAACAGGGTCCGCCTGTCCTTCTTCATACCACACACGTGTGTGCGGGGTACGTGTTGGGGTGTCCCGCGTGCAAGCAACGACGTGCTCCCCTCCCTTCCTCTCTCGCACACCCCGCACAGCACCAACCGCCGGTCCGCCCCGTCCATTACCCACCCATGAAAATGGACAGGATGAGGCGCAGCGCCTGCTCCGAAGTGCCCACCGAGCTCGCTAGCTCCGACAGGCTCGGGACTATGTGGAAACCGGACCCCGCGAAGCCGCCGCCCTCGTCCGCCATCTTCTCCGCCGGTCCGTCCGCCCGCCCGACTGGACCCGCTCTGGTGACCCCTTTCGACGCCTGGCAACGGCAGTGGCAGCACCGGCGGCGGCGGCGCGGCGGCCCCCTCACCCAAACCACGCCCCCTGTGGCTCCCCGCCTCCCAGGCCTATTGGCCTCGAAGCCGCCAGCTCCCGCGTCTCATTGGCTAACAGGTGGCAGGGGGCGGAGCGAGAGGCTCCAAAACGTAACTGAGGCAAAGGTTACTCACGCCTCCCCACCCCCACCCGCTCACCCCCCACGCGTGAGGGCGGTATCTCGGAGTAGGAGGGGGGAAGTAGGAGGAGGGAAGCTATTTCCTATTGGGGAGGAAGGGCGGCGTCCAGAGCGCGAGGCGGATCCCTGCTTCTCATTGGCTCCCTTAAGACAGGAGAGACCCAGGGAGGGAGGGGGTCCGGAGTAGGAGGCGTTGCCGGGGTTACTGTCGGGCGCGAGGCAGGAGGAAGGGGCGGGCGCGGTCTTTGCTGGAATAGGACACTCGCAGGGGGGACTGGCTCTGTCCGTTTGGGTTGGCGTTGCTTTTACTGTTGCAGGTTCAGCCGTTGAAAAAAAGAACCCCGATATATAATCTACACCGGTGTTTAAAATAAAACCATTGTCATCTTCAAAATAAATATCAAAATAATAAAAACCCATCATTATCATGAAAATTAGGTTTCATCATCAAAATAATAAAACCCATTATCATCATAATATGGCTATTTATTTTTTTAAGGCACATAAGAAAATGTGGGTATACTGGATCAGGCCAATGAAATATCTAGTCACTTATGACAGCCCTTAGCCCACTTTCCTGAGCTCCAGAACCTTTTCATGATTTATTCAGTATTTCCATCATGCTATTAATGTGCAGGAAGCAGAGCAGAGATAGGGAGAAAGATTATCCCAGCCGATGCTGTCCTTCAGTTTATTAAAGGCAAGGATGTCCATTCTGACTTGCCTATAAATTGTCTGGCCTATAATTATTTTAAAAATAAAAATGGCCTGCTTTAGATGATAGAAACGACTCCAAATAAAAAAATACTTGCAGAACTGGATTGATACTTGTAAACAAAAAATGTACTAGATATTATATTGGATTATACAACATATTGGACTTTCATGACTTAGAAATCTGTGTAAAAAAATGATAGTGTAAATAGTATAGTGAGAATAATTGGAAGTTATTGATTTTAAGTTGTTTGATAGTTGGAATACTGTATGTCCTACCATTAATATATGTTTATTTGTTTATTGTATTTGTTTCTTTTACCTTTTTTTGTTTTTTGTTTTGTCTTATTTGATTTGTTATTTATGTTTGTGTGTAATGCTAATAAAGATTTACATGATAAAAAAAGATGATACAAACGACTCCAAGTTATTGCTTTAACTATTTCCATTCTGCTGTTCTGCTAGTTCCTAATAATGCAGATTCTTAAAAAGGGCAATACCGGTTAAAAAGAAAGGCCCATTAAGAAGCAAACTTATTTCCCTAAAACTTTTGTCCCTGGCTTCCTTCCAAGGTATAAGGTAAAGGGACCCCTGACCATTAGGTCCAGTCGTGACCGACTCTGGGGTTGTGGCGCTCATCTCGCATTACTGGCCAAGGGAGCCAGCGTACAGCTTCCAGGTCACGTGACCAGCATGACTAAGCCGCTTCTGGAGAACCAGAGCAGTGCACGAAAACGCCGTTTACCTTCCCGCTGGAGCGGTACCTATTTATCTACTTGCACTTTGACATGGTTTCGAACTGCTAGGTTGGCAGGAGCAGGGACCAAGCAACGGGAGCTCACACCGTCGTGGGGATTCGAACCGCCGACCTTCTGATCGGCAAGCCCTAGGCTCTGTGGTGCTTAAACAAAATTAATTTTCACTTGCTGTTTAAGGACATCATTCTATACTCCAGATAGGCTGCTCACCCTTCCTTAGCTTCTCTTCCTTAACCTACTCCTTTTCCCTCATGGAGTATTCCAGAGCCCATATAGAGTGGGTCCCCTATCGGTAGGAGAAAATAACAGAGGCCAACCAGAGCATGCTGAGAAGCAACAGAGTCCTCACTCACCACATGCAGGAGGGAGGAGGAACCCAAAACAATGGTGCGCAAGCCCTTATATAGACTTTTGAAATTGCCCACCCTGTAGCTCAAGACCACCCCCCAAAGCATCATACATACATCACAGAAGAGGGTGGTCTACAGCAGAAATACATCATAGGAGGCGGTCTGCAGCAGAAATCCTGTTTGCCAGGATATCTGTTAATGGTCACTGATTGCTTTATCTGGGCAGCCTGGCCATTCTTTCATGATGGTAAATATTTTAATTCCTGAAACCAGGTCACATGATCACCCTATTCATACACAAATACACCCTTTAAGACAGGTAAGAAAAAGACAATGGAGAGGCTTTCCCATTTGCTTCCTCCTTGCATGTAAATATTTGAGGTCAATTTGGGAGAGTCAAAATGGTTTCAGGATTGCCCTCCTGTACCATTTCAGACACATGGTTTATATACTTATGTATGTGTTTGCCTTGTTCATTTATGAACATTTATTTTATATTTGGGACCTTAGAATTCTTATAACACCCCAATCCCAGCAGGCTGCTGGTTGGGGGGGGGGCAGATCACTCTTGCCAAAGCTCTGAGATGACTACTTGAGGAGGGCTTTTAAAGTTAGGCAGAGGAGGACCAAGGTGGTCCGGTAGGGGGTGGAAAAAATAAGGGTCCCGCCACCTTGAACAAAAGGTTAAGCCATGCTTTGTTCAGGGGCCCTGTCTGTGCATCTGTCCAACCAAAGTCAACATCAAATTAGGCTGAATGACTAGGTTGCTCACTGAGCTACTGGCTAAGAAGACTTTTCTGTACCAGCAGAACATGAAATACTGAATGTTGCCACCACAGATGATAGGCTTGCACAACATTCTACTGCTGTATCTATTCTGATGGGAACAACTCTGTCAACAGAACAGCCAGAACAGGGTAAGGATGTCAGTGGGATGTGGGCAACGTGGGAGGGGAACAGACTTATTCCCACTTTTATCTTCCTTCAGGGTCTTCCTATGCCCCCAACAATGGTGGAACTGTACACAACTACAGAACTGCAAAAATCAACCCCCTCCTATAAAACTCAATGGAAGAGGGGGGCACCAGCCAACTGTTCTGCTCACACCCCCATTTTTAGTATAGGATATGGCAGAACTCTGAGCCTCATCACAGCACACCAACACCGCTATTTAAACCCCACACAGGGTACTCATAATAACTCAAGTGACCCAGTGCGCAGCATGGGGCTGTATTTATTCTAGTTTCATGTGCATACAAAGAAGAACTCGGGGGATGAGAAAGGGGGCGGCCCATGAAGGCAAGGAAAAACAAGAAAGTACTTTGCAGGAACAGCAAATTCCTCAAACATTTCCTAAAACTCTCATGGGCAGGGGTGCCAACTTGAATAAAATATTGGGGTGGGGGGAGGTAAGCCCCACCCACATAATCACATCACATGATGCGGTGCATGTACACCATTTGAATGGCAATGCCTATCAACCTGGTGGGGGGTGTCGGTCACCTCAAATATTTTATTGGAGGGGGTGAATACCCCTTGGCTCCTAGGAGTTGGCTCCTATGCTCACAGGTATCCCACCAGTGGTTGGCGTTGGGATGTCAAATTTCAGCAGCGCTCTGTGCGGCACTAAAATTAACCCCCCCCCCATCTCAACAGCATTGTTGTGGTGCCCCCTGCAGCGAGGTGCCCAGTGTGGCCGAACCAGTCGCGCTACCCCAAAACTGCCTCTGACCCCACACGGGTAAGCAAGGCAAAGCGGAATCCATGTTACAGCTGCTGTAACCATGTCTCCCACGCCCCTCACTGCAATACTTTGCCATTGGTGAAAATTGCAACTTTGCTTAAACTGTATCGCTCCAGCACGCTGTCTCCCTGTGATAGCCGAGAGCTGTGTCTCTCACGCAGATAAGCTGGCAAAGGCCAAGCACTCCAACTATCTAGTTATATGAGCATGTTTGCCTCACAGGAACACAGCTCAGGCGCACGAAGCAGAACAAACTGTCACTTCATGCTGCATTCCACTGCAACCCCTTCAGGGGGATGTGGGTAAGTATTGCCTCAGTTACGGCAGGCAGTTTCTCTACCCCCCCCCTCTCTCTCACACACACAAACGAGTGGTAGCGCTAACATATCCCACAACCATAAGACTATCATAGGAACCAGACTGCTAACTCAGACCAAAGGCCCCTCAAAGGGTGGGCAAATCCAAAACAGAACAGGAGCACAATAGCTGTCTCCTGCTCATGAGCCCCCCACTCAAATTGGTATTGGTTCTCAAACTTTTTTCTCTGGGCCACACTTCCAGAATAAAAATTCTCAATCCGGCCCACGGACAGTCCGGGAATCAACGTGTTTTTACATGAGTAGAATGTGTGCTCTGATTTAAAATGCATCTCTGGGTTATTTGTGGGGCATAGGAATTCGTTCATCCCCCACAAAATATATATATATAGTCCGGCCCACCACATGGTCTGAGGGATGGTGGACCGGCCCTCGGCTGAAAAAGGTTGCTGACCCCTGGTATAAAGCAATGCAGCTACATAAGAACATGAGTCACCCCCCCAAATACAATTATGAACGGGCCTGTTACATATGTACCTTAAGTATGTACACAAACTCAGTGAGAGGTATGAGCTTGTTTTTGTCGGCTAATCTCATTTTTGTGGGGTCTAATTTGAGACAAACTCTCATCTCCATATCAACGCAAAGCAGCCTCTCTGTTTTCTGATCGTTCTTATTTGATAATAATAATACCTTTATTGTCAATGTACAACCTGCGTACAATGAAATTAACCGAGCCTCCCCCCCAATAAACATTCAATCTCATTGCACTCTGTGTGCTTGTCGCACAACCAGGACCAGTGCTAGGGGTTTTGGCGCCCTAGGCGAGGGGGCGGGGCACGTGACATCATTGCGCATGACGTACGGTGCCCCGCCCCCTGCCCGCCGGGCGCCCTGCGCCACCGCATTTTTCGCCGCTGGTTGGGATGGCACCGGGCGGCGGCGGGGGGCGAGGGGCAGGCTGGCCAGCGCCCCCTCCATTTTGGCGCCCCCGCCGCCGCGGTTTTCGCCCCAACCTGCTCGCTCTGCCGCTGGTTGGGGCGGCGGCGGGCGGGCGGCAGGCTGGCCAGCGCCCCCTCCATTTTGGCACTCTAGGCAACTGCCTAGTTCGCCTAAATGGACGCGCCGGCCCTGCGCACAACACACCAACCCCGAAAGTCAGTTGCACTATATTATTTCCCGTTCAGCAGCCTAACAGCCCACGGATAGAAACTGTTTTTTAGCCTGTTGGTACGACTGATTATACTTCTACTAGTGGACGTTCAGCCCGTTAAATTAACGGGCGCTAGAACATATGTGGTCATGCGCGTGAGAAAAAAGAGAGGAGCGAAGCGTCACCTCGCCTCGCCTTCCCCTCAGCCAAGGGTGTGCCTCCTCCTCCTCCTCCTCACCTGCCCGCCACGGAGCGAGGCGCCCCTCTCTTCTCCGGGAGACGCCTGCCGCCTTCCTGCCTCCCCCTCCTCACCGCGTCTCTTTGTGGGGCCCCAGGAAGAGGAGCCCAGCACGGCGGCACCGCCGCTCCTTCGCACGCCCTTCCTTCCTTCCTCCTTCGCACGCCCTTCTCCGCTCCCTCCCGCCATTGTGCAGCCGGCAACGCCAGCTCTCCCACCTGTTGGCGGCGGCGAGGCGAGCGACACCCCCTCTCGCTTCCCATTCGCTTCCCATTCACCCTTCTGTGCCCTCAGTCCCTCCCATCTGATTTTCATTTCCTTGACCTTCTCTAGCAGTTTCTAAAAACTAACATCTTAACCAATATACTTCTAAAACATATAATTAACCTATTACATAGGAATAAGCAAAAACCTATACTAACCTCCTAAGGCTATACTAAATATTACAATATTTATTCAAATACATTTTAAATTTCTTCCAATCTTCCTCCACCGTCTCTTCTCCCTGGTTGCGGAGTCTTCCAGTCAGCTCGGCAAGTTTCATAAAGTCCATCATCTTCATTTGCCATTCGTCTATTGTTGGTATTTCCTGGTTCTTCCAATTCTTAGCAAGTAGTAGCCTCGCAGCAGTTGTGGCATACAGAAAGAATGTTAAGTCTCTTTTGGGTATTTCTTCTCCTACTATTCCCAGTAAAAAGGCTTCTGCTTTCTTAATAAAAGTGTCTTTCAGCACTTTTTTCATTTCATTATAACTCTTTTCCCAGAAGTCCTTTATCCTGGGGCACGTCCACCACATTTGCATTTCCAACATTTCTTATCAGATGTACAATACATTTTCGCAAGTTTTGCAGGTGTTAAATACCATCTGTACATCATCTTCATTATATTTTCTAGGACTATATTGGACTAGGGCAGGGGTCGGCAACCCGCGGCTCCGGAGCCGCATGTGGCTCTTTTACACCTTTGCCGCGGCTCCGGGCGCTGTACTGGCTGTGACGCTGACTTGCCTCTCTTGCTGCCTTAGGGCGCTGACTTGCCTCTCTTGCTGCCTTAGTGATCAGCAGCCAAAAAAGGGAAAAAAGCTCTCCCCCTACAAAAAGCTCAACAACTCGTCTTTCTCCCCCTCCCAAAATCTCAATGACAATGGGCAATTGCAGGGAGAACTCCTTCCCTCTTGCCGACACACAGCTGGTCACTGTGTGTGTGTGTGTGTGTTCCCCCCTCCCTCATGCCGACGGGATTCATCGTTGCAAGGGAGCTTGGGAAACTGAGTTCCCTGGCATAGTGAGTAGTTCCTTTGTGAGGGCTGAGGATCCTGAGAAACTTCTTCAGTAATCAAAGAATTCAGGATTTAGTGTGCTCTTGCTAAAGTTTCCAGTGTTACTGCTTACAAAATTAATTAAAATGAATAAATAATTTTTTAAAAAAATAATCATTGTGCATTTTAAGTTATCAAAGAGAGTAATTGAGTTTGTGTGCAGCTTTGGTTGTGCCGTTGCAGGGGAAAACAGCTTTTGTTTTAAGTTCAGTTCATATATATATATAAAAAGGTAAAGGGACCCCTGACCATCAGGTCCAGTCGTGTCCGACTCTGGGGTTGCGTGCTCATCTCGCTCTATAGGCCGAGGGAGCCGGCGTTTGTCCGAAGACAGCCTCCGGGTCATGTGGCCAGCATGACAAAGCTGCTTCTGGCGAACCAGAGCAGCGCACGGAAACACCGTTTACCTTCCCGCTGAAGCGGTCCCTATTTATCTACTTGCACTTTAACATGCTTTCAAACTGCTAGGTGGGCAGGAGCTGGGACCGAGCAACAGGAGCTCACCCCGTCACAGGGATTCAAACCGCTGACCTTCTGATCAGCAAGCCTGTGGTTTAACCCACAGCGCCACCTGGTCCCCATATATATATATATATATATATATATATTATATATATATATATATATATATATATATATATATATATATATATATAATATATATATATATAATAAATGTTCATAAGTATACCAAGCAAACAAGGGCACATGTTTGAAGCAGCACAAGAAGAACCATTTTTTTTCACTCCTAAACTGACAAGCTGTTTCTCTGCAAGGAAGGGGAGGTGAGCAGCCCTCTGCCTGAGTGCTAGATGATGGGCCATTTCCCTCACAAAGGACCCACCACCTAAAATGGATTTGGCCCGGGCTAGAACAAAGGATAGTCCTTAGCTCTACATTAGCCTTGCCTGGCCAGGGCAGGAAACCAGTTTTGCAGAAATGTGTGTCTGGGAGGGGTCAAGGAGAGATGGCACAGGTGTGAGAATTCTCAGGTTACCTCCTCTGACCCTCCCTATTTGTGATGTAGTTCTGATGTATCTGTGATGTAGGATGATGTGTCTGGGGGTGGACTGGACTCCAAGGGGGGGGGGGATTTCAAAAGTCTATATAGGAGCTTGCACACCATTGCTGGGGGTTCCTCCTCCATTTTTGACAGCTGACTGCACGATCCTGTATATATAGCATTAAGGTAAGAAACAATATATGCAGTGTTATATTTGTTTTAAATGTCGCAATGGTTTTGCGGCTCCCAGGGTTTTTTTTTTCCTTCGGAAACGGGTCCAAGTGGCTCTTTTTGTCTTAAAGGTTGCAGACCCCTGGACTAGGGGGACCAGGCTAGTCTCCCTAATGTTTCCCTGACACCTCTGGTGCCTCTGCCCCTAACTGTTCCCCTACGAAAAATTTCACCGCCTGCCACTGCTACATGTGCACTCACATCTCTCCATCCCTCACCTAAGCAAGCAAGACTAATGGTCCAAGGACACATTCCAGCCAATCAAACCTTGGAAGGACTGCTCCAGTCCCAGACTCCAGGCCTGAAATTTTTCGTACGGAAACAGTTTGCAAACGTGATGTGGGAGCGACGTCATGCATAGAAGCATCACACCTCCCTCCCTAAGCCAGGCAGAAGCTTCCCGGGCTTTGAGAAGGAAGCACCAAGGGAACATTTAAGAGACTAGCTTACTCCCCCTAGTCCACTGACCACACACCACTGTCCCATGAGAATTGCCACATCTTTCGCACTACCTACTTTGTCAGCAGGCCCTGCTGACTATAGCCCTCTAACGTTGCCATGGGGGAATGTGGACTCTGGTTTGGAAAAGGCTCCCTTGCCCCATCCTACATGCAGAAGTGGCTCACCTGGTGGCACAAAGTGGCCACGCTCACTTCCTGTCAGGTGTGACGCCTTCAATTGCCCACCTTGCAGATACCCGAGCTAATGTTCAATAAATTGGAGTTCTCATTATAATGTACACCAAAGAGAGACAGACCAAGAACTCAGGCCAATATAGTATTCAATAGTGAGAATAATCCCTACTAGCAGGCCAAATATAAATAACAAAAACAGAAATAGCAAAAACAAAAACAGCAACCATACAATAGTTGTGATAAACTTAAAGCTACAAAGGTATTTACAAAAGACGTCTTGCAGCACAATATATCGATGTCGCGTTTGATGAGAGAGTCTTTAAAGATAAGATAGAGTTCATAATAGTCCAGAATCAAGATGTATCGGTATAGTGTTTGATGTGGAAGTCTTTTAGAATAAGGTAGCATCCATGGTAATACAAAGTCAGAAGTCAGAAGCCAGGACAGGGCCTTGTTTCAGTGTTTCTACCTTCATCAGCTAGGTTTAAGAAGGTCAGCGTGTACCTAATTGATCTCTGCGTGCCTTAAAGACTCTCTCACCAAACGCGACATTGATATATTGTGCTGAAAGACTTATTTTGTAAATACCTTTGTAGCTTTAAGTTGATCACAACTATTGTATGGTTGCTGTTTTTGTTTTTGCTATTTCTGTTTTTGTTATTTATATTTGGCCTGCTAGTAGGGATTATTCTCACTATTGAATACTATATTGGCCCGAGTTCTTGATACCCGAGCTAAGGCATCACCTGAGACAGCTTAGGGCTCCCTTCCTGTATGGTTGCTCTGCAGGCTATCTTGCTTCCAACTAGATGCATTTGTATTGGCTCTCGTAGTTGCGTTATGTGCATCTGCCGGTGTCCAGACAACATGAAGTATCTTGACAACATTGTGGGCATCAGCAGCCCTGGCCTCATAGGAATTGGGCTCTGGGGCACCTGTTCTCTGCATAGAGTTACCATCAAGAAGATAAACGTACTGTGCACAGCATTAGCTGATCATGAGCCCTTCCCCTCCGAAGTAATTCTTGCTCAGGATTTCATGCCATCAGCCTCCATTGCGAATGAGCTCAGTTTTTTGGATGCCCTGTATAATGTCTTCAACCCCGGAAAACACGAAGGTTTCATCTTTACTCACCCCCCCCCCATTGGAGCCATTCTGGACTGAGCTTCAGGAACATTCGTGCTCACTTCAGTTTCCTGGAATATGTCTTCCATCCTAGCGAAGGAAGGAATGAAGCTCCCCGAAGTTTCGGGATCGCCGCTCCTTCCATAAGAGCAATGCATTGGAGCTTCTATTTATGTGGGGTACTTTGCTGCAGGTCCACACAGCTCTGAAGCAGAACGCTTGTTCTTGGTGAAAAGTCCTTCTGGAGATTCAGGGAAATAGACTCTTCCAAGGAAGCAATGGTAACTGATCCAGAAAATGTAATGGAAAGTGAGAGCCCAGCTGACGCTAAAATGTAGGCCATGTGGCTCTGCCGTGAAACTTGAGTTCAAAGACCACTCCACTACTTCAGGGAGACATAGAAGGCATGTGAAAACAGAATCTAAGCCAAACTCATCAGTTATGTGACTATGGGATGGTTCCAGTCCTGGATATTACAGTATCCAATTTGTTGTTATGTTCATTCCATTCGAATTATTGTTTTATTCCTGTTGTATCCTACCCTGGGTTTACCACTGTACTGGACTCTAGTACAGTGGAAAAGGTAAAGCGACCCCTGACCATTAGGTCCAGTCCTGGACGACTTGGGTTGCGGCACTCATCTCGCTTTACTGGCCGAGGGAGCCGGCGTACAGCTTCCAGGTCATGTGGCCAGCATGACTAAGCCGCTTCTGGCGAACCAGAGCAGCGCACGGAAATGCTGTTTACCTTCCCGCTGGAGCGGTACCTATTTATCTACTTGCACTTTGACGTGCTTTCGAACTGCTAGGTGGGCAGGAGCAGGGACCAAGTAACAGGAGCTCACCCCGTCACGGGGATTCAAACCGCTGACCTTCTGATCAGCAAGTCCTAGGCTCTGTGGTTTAACTCACAGCGCCACCTGCGTCCCTAGTACAGTGGTACCTGAGGTCCGTTCTTAACCTGAAACTGTTCTTAACCTGAGGTACCACTTTAGCTAATGCTGCTGCCGCGCCGCCAAAGCACAATTTCTGTTCTCATCCTGAAGCAAAATTCTTAACCAGAGGTATTATTTCTGGGTTAGCAGAGTCTGTAACCTGAAGCGTCTGTAACCCGAGGTACCACTGTACTCAAGGGCTTTTTCCAGTTCTTCCTTACTTGTGTCTGACCTAAAAGATCTGAAAAGACTGGAGCTCGTCTGAGCCGGTAACTGTAGCAACTGTAGCTCCTTTGAGTTCCTTGGCAGTTAGAATGCAGCTTGTTTTGAATGTTCACAACAGCACAGATCATAACTCCAGGCTACTGGCTGTTTGGAACATTCAACAATCAGAATTTTGGGGGGAACTCAAGTTTTATCCTTTACCAAGGCAGACTGTTCCATTCAGAGAAACTGGAATTTTATGTATTTCAGCCATTTACATACCACTTATAAGAGGCAGTATGCTGCAAGAGTCCAGACAACCTGAACTAGTTGGGAGGAAAGGAGGGGCCGATAATGGGATTTTCAAGGCACCCTGCCCCACACCCCTACTCTTTACCTTTCAACCGCTTGCCTGGGAGGCAGGAATTCAAATGGTGCAGCCAAGATGCAGTTGATGCATCATAATTATTATTACAAGTGATTTATCAATCACCTTCTCAACCACTGTCTCAAGGCGACTTGCACATGAGTTGCTGACTGTGCATCTGCTAAAAACACAGCAGCGCTGATGGAAACAAAGGCGCTGAGCAGTGACTGTAGAGAGAATTAATATTCCTCACCTCCGAAGAAGTAGTATTATCTGGTGGCTAGGAAAGCAACCCATGACCTTGGAAAAACTCTGACTCAAAGATCACCACCACGAATTCACTGAGTGGTCTTAAGCAAGAAATTATCTTCAGAAATCTCCATACCTCTGCCAGACTGGAGATAATAGCTTGCCTATCCTCGCAGAGTTATTAAGAATCAAAAGGTTTGGGCCCCTTCCCTACAAGGAACGACTGGAGAATATGAAGACTTTTTATTGTTTTCTTTTATTGGCTCATGGAGGAGGGGAAGGAGTGACATGATAGAAACTTATAAAATTATGAATGATGTGGAGAAATAAATGTTTTCCTCTTATCTTCCAACACTCGAGCTCAGGCTATATATACTGGCATAAATCACAATGCAACCTGCTGAATTTCATAAATGTAGTATCTTATTTTATATCATCCCCACAACCGGGGTGAACAACACAGTAACACTAGACAACTCTGACAACATAAATACATATATAGATTACAAATGTACAAAAAGGAACCCAAAATTTATGGATCCCATGCCATAATATAAGAAGTCCATGAGATGATGTAGTCAACACAGTAGTCATTCTTAAAGTGGCCTTAGGCATGTATAACCTCCTTACCCTATACATAAATCCAGCTCTGGCAACACTGAAAGTCCTGCTCCCAGTTATTGTGGAGAAGGCTTCTTCATGCGACATGAAAAGGTGCACTAGTGCATATATATTTTCTATTTTAAAAAATTCAGATAAATTAGCTGTAATGATAGTGCTAATACTGAATTTGTGTTACAATGTGGCTACATGTAAAAATAAATCTTTAAAAATAGATGGAAGAATAGGACTAACGCAATCCATACCTGTTCTGCTGTTCTGTTCTCTCTCCCCCACAACCTCCCCCCAGCTTTTCTACAGTCTGAAAAGGGGCTCAAAGAAAATAAAAGGCAGGCAGTGATGGGATTATAATATCATAAAAAGTGAGTCGATAAATCATGCCTACTCTGGAGTAACCACCAAGGGTGGAATTCAACGCAGGTGCTATTATAAATGTTTCACCAACAAGATTCTTGAGGTGCATCCTGCTGCTAGTGTGGAAGCATCTGTAATTATGGAACATAAATTTAATTCTGGCGTTTGTCAGAGAAACGCAAATCCTTTTGTTACCTTTGACTTAGATCTCTTTCTCCCACCAGCTCTTGTACTCTGTGCTTGGGGGTTGCAAACAGATTTCAACAAACTCTTAACCTTGTTAGCTGTGATTTGGTGAAGTTGGGGCGGTGGACCATGCTGAGAGAGAGCTGGTCTCCAAAGTCATTTGGGCAATTGAGATGGTGCCCTTTAAGTTGTGTTCTGCTGCCCTCTGCTGTCCTTAGATATGTGGAGCTGGGGATTGATGTTTCACAGGGTTAGGCAATCTGTGGCTATCCAGATGTTGCTTGTCTACAAATCCCACCACTCCTGAGCCAGCTAATAATAATAATAATAATAATAATAATAATAATATATTTATACTCCACCCATCTGGCTGCGTTTCCCCAGCCACTCTGGGAGGCTCCCAACAGAACATTAAACACATGATAAAAGATCAAACATTAAAACTTCCCTAAACAGGGCTGCTTTCAGGTGTCTTCTAAAAGTCAGAGAGTTGTTTGTTTCCTTGACATCTGATGGGAGGGCTTTCAACAGGGCGGGTGCCACTACTGAGAAGGCCCTCTACCTGGTTCCCTGTAGCTTCACTTCTCACAGTGAGGGTACCGCCAGTATGCCCCTTGGAGCTGGACCTCAGTGTTCAGGCTGAACGACGGGGGTGGAGATGCTCCTTCAGGTATACTGAGCCCAAGCTTGGCCTGTTGACTGAGGCCAATGGAAATTTGAGTACAAGAACATCTGGGCAGCGCACAGGTTCACCACAGCTTCCACACTTGTTGTCTAGTGTGGCACTGCCGTGGTTTGTTCATTCATTTTTTTAGGAGGACTTGGGAATGGAAGCCCCTATCTGATGTAGAAAAAAGAAAATGAGGGTGTCCTACCATACCCTCCAACATTTTTCTGATGAAAATAGGAATGTCCTAAGGAAAAGTCTAAGTGGAAAACCTTGATGGCAGAAAGTGAGGAGGAATTAAATAATCTTTTAATGAGGGTGAAAGAGGAGAGTGCAAAATATGGTCTGAAGCTCAACATCAAAAAAACTAAGATCATGGCCACTGGTCCCATCACCTCCTGGCAAATAGAAGGGGAAGAAATGGAGTCAGTGAGAGATTTTACTTTCTTGGGTTCCATGATCACTGAAGATGGTGACAGCAGTCACGAAATTAGAAGATGCCTGTTTCTTGGGAGAAAAGCAATGACAAACCTAGACAGCATCTTAAAAAACAGAGACATCACCTTGCCGACAAAGCTCCATATAGTTAAAGCTATGGTTTTCCCAGTAGTAATGTACAGAAGTGAGAGCTGGACCATAAAGAAGGCTGATCGCCGAAGAATTGATGCTTTTGAATTATGGAGCTGGAGGAGACTCTTGAGAGTCCCATGGACTGCACGAAGAGCAAACCTATCCATTCTTAAGGAAATCAGCCCTGAGTGCTCACTGGAAGGACAGATCCTGAAGCTGAGGCTCCAATACGTTGGCCACCTCATGAGAAGAGAAGACTCCCTAGAAAAGACCCTGATGTTGGGAAAGATGGAGGGCGCAAGGAGAAGGGGACGCCAGAGGACGAGATGGTTGGACAGTGTTCTCGAAGCTACCAACATGAGTCTGACCAAACTGAAGGAGGCAGTGGAAGACAGGAGTGCTTGGCGTGCTCTGGTCCATGGGGTCACGAAGAGTCGGACACGACTAAACGACTAAACAACAACAACAACAAGGAAAAGTGGGACATTTCAGGATCAAATCAGAAACCAGAATGGCTTCTGTAAATCCAGGACTGCTCCTGGAAATTAGGGACACTTGGAGGGTCTTCATAGTACCGTGAGACTCTGTTGTCTCTCACGTTGCTTGACTTTTTGGTCTCATGCAGGGCTTTTTTTTCAGCTGGAACTCAGTTCCGGCACCTCTCACATGGCCCCCATTGCCATGATAAGAGAATGGGGAGGCGTTCACAGTGAGTTCCGGCACCTCTTTTCCTAGAAAAATAGCACTGTTTTAATGGTGCAAAAAACCCCCCACAACACCCCAACACTGATTCTCTTGGTAATCAGGACATATGTTTCTAGCTATACCTACATATGTGACCATATGGTCACTAAATAAGTGTGACAAAAAACATACATGATAAGAAACCTGTTTTCATCTTTTGAGTGCTTCTAATTCTCTGTGCGTGTTTTGTGTGTTTGTTTGCTGCCCTTTCTGGAAAGTGATTGGAGGTCAACGGATGACGACGAGCAAAAAGGCATTCTTCCCTTGCGATTGCGTAATGTTTGAACTTTTTTTTCCAATCTGGAATTTCCCGTCCCCTGTTCTCTTTGCAGAAGTCACCTGACTTCCCCGAAAAAATGCCCAGTTTGAAAGGATCCAGCCTTCCCCATCTCGCAGACTTGGGCCTGGCCAAAAAAAAAAAAAAAAAGAGGATTGTGCAACCAGACTATTAGAGCTTTCTCTCTCGGATAGGATTTCTTAGTAAAGTTGGAGGATGGCATCTTTCAAACAGCAGAGGGCAATGGAGGTCTGCAATTAAGTGACATTAACAGCTCCGAAATGTGGATAAGGGTCCGTGAGGATTATGAAGAGGGAGATAGAAGAGCCAGACAAAGAGAGAAACAGCTGCAGAGACGAGGAGTGCAAGGTAAAATTCTTTTAAAAACTTGTTTTTTATATATAAAAAACCCAGAATCTGAGTATTAGCATTTGAATTAAATGTTTCCTGATAGGTGTCAGCCTTTCTGGGAAGGAAAATTATGCTTCTCCTAAGCTACTATGGCTGTTTTGAGGGGTGGGGTGGAGATCGTTGTCTTGCATAAGTTGCAGGTAACGTCTGTGATGAATCTCTCTCTTTGGCTCAGTTCCTGACCTATTGCCTTTACATGGCGCTAATGACCCTGTTGCCACTTTGTGGGCAAGCGTGCATCATGTTGCACCCTGCGCTACTCTAGAAATCAGTTTCCCTTGCTAAAGGTTAGTAGGGGCTGGGTGCCTACGGCTTCCGTGAGCTGGGTTTTAACTCCATTGCTCTGCCCACCAACCAGGCCTGCTTGAGGGGAAGAAGACAAACAAGCCAGCGTGCTTTGTTTGTCTAAATCTGAAGTCCAACCACAGTGGATTTCAGGAAGAAGGCCAAGATGGAGCTCTTGCAGACTTGGTAAGTTATTGAATATATGAGCTAATAAGGTGAGACTCTGGCCAGCAACTACTTTTGCTGAAGAAGGGGTTGGGGAAGGCAGGCAAGGCACACACCCCTCTCCTCACAAGAGTTTGTGACTTTGTTCTACAGTGGAACCTTGGTTTTCGAACGTAATCCGTTCCGGAAGACCGTTCGACTTCCGAAACATTTGAAAACCAAGGAGCAATGGGCGGTTGGCAAAATCCATTCAGAAAAAAATAAAAAGATGCAACGGAAACCATTCGACTTCCAAGGTGCATTTGAAAATGGAAGCAATTACTTCCAGATTTTCGGCGTTTGGCTTCTGAAACGTTTGGCTTCCGAGATGCTAAAAAACTGAGGTTACGCTGTAATAGTTGCCGAAGATGCCTCTCGTCCGCACTCCTCGTTTGCCACAGGATCATTACAGGGCTAGATACAGGGCTCAGAGAAAAGCATCTTTCTCAGTGGCCTATCTAGGAACCAAATTCCCTCAGTTGTGTTTTCAGCAATGCAACGTTACCGCCTACCTATAGTAGAGGCAACCCTGTGCTGCTTAAGGGGTGCAGAATCAAGTTGACTTAACTCTTCCACCCCTTGGGCCATAGGTAGATGGGGCAGAGAGTAGAATTGCTAGCCACTCTCAATATTCCTTTCTCCTCTTTAGGGGCTTTGTTTCCTGCTTCCTCTTGGCCTGCACTGAGGCAGCTTCCATGTACGGGGAAATCCTGTCTCCAAACTATCCTCAGGCATATCCCAACGATGCTCTGGAATCCTGGGAAATCAGCGTGCCTCCTGGTTACGGCATCCATCTTTACTTCACCCACCTGGATATAGAGCCATCTCAAAACTGCCAATATGACTCCGTGAAGGTACGGGGGCCCCATTCCACTGCTGGGGCAGGTAGATACGGAGCATTGGGGTGTGTGCTGGTGCTGAACTGATGTGTCTAAACCACTGGGCCTCTTGGGCTTGCCGATCGGAAGGCCGGTGGTTCGAATCCCCGCAACAGAGTGAGCTCCTGTTGCTCTGTCCCAGCTCCTGCCAACCTAGCAGTTCAAAAGCATGCCAGTGCAAGTAGATAAATAGATACCACAGTGGCAGGAAGGTAAACGGCATTTCCATGCGCTCTGGTTTCCGTCACGGTGTTCTGTTGCACCAGAAGCGGTTTAGTCATGCTGACCACATGACCTGGAAAGCTGTCTGTGGACAAACGCCGGCTCCCTTGGCCTGAAAGCGGGATGAGCGCCGCAACCCCATAGTCACCTTTGACTGGACTTAACCGTCCAGGGGTCCTTTACCTTTTTACCTTTACCTGCTGGTGCTCAACCGGTTCACCTGCAAAGCTGTGCTATGATGCTTAGGAATACAACTGGCATCACTGGGGAGCGATTGCAGTGCAGTGTGTGAATGCTATTCCTCTTGTTGTGTCCAAAAGCCTGGAGACAGCTGAATTTTTTTAAAAGAGTTGAACATTGCTGTCCACTCTTAGGGAACACACTAATTCCATTTGTCCCATCATCATCTTGGTCACACACCTGCCACGGGCAATGGACACATTTTAAAAAAACCTCTTCTATCTATGCACCTCCATGTTGTCCCCTCCATAGCTGCTTCACTGCAGTAGACTGTTATTATTTTTAATTATTTGATATAAAATTATAACCACTTCATGGCGGCAGCAGGGGAAAAAACCTTTCCACAGAGATCTTTTCTCACACACCTTTTTCTGTATTGTAAACTTTTTGCCAGTCAGTAGTGAGTACTGAGCCCTCATCTCAGGGCTTGTCCACACTTCTGCTTGTCTTGTGCCTAGAAAGTGCAGGTCTTAACAGGTTCCTGTGCTTTCTGGGCAAGTGGTTTTCCATTTGCCCCGCTGCTTTCTTCGGGAAAACCCGCCCTTTCGTGCTGAAATGGAGCAAACATCAATCCTCAGAAAATGCAATCAATGTTTCTTCCGATTCAGTAGTAAAAAGCAGGTTTCTTTGGGAGGAAAGTGGCGGGACAAGCAGAAGTCTGGATGAGGCCTCAGTGACCTCGCCACTGTCATCTTGTTTCTCTCCAGTGTACCAAGATGGCGGCTGGTCACTGAGAGGGAGGCCTAGTAATGTCTACTGCGACCAATAAAGTGGGGAGAGGGAAGGAAGGTGAGAAGCCACTCAGACTGTGGAGATGTCTGCTGCTGCTGCTGCTGTTGCTACTGCCATGAGGTGGTGGTGCATTTTTCCTACTTATAAATGAATGAAAATAATTGCCCAGTTATATCTGCTCTAGGGACTCAGCTATAACAGCTGCAAATAGAACATTTTAAGTGTGTTTTAAGTGCATTATACAAATGTGACACTAGATGGCGATTGTGAGCTTAATGGCAAATTCAATATATATTTTTAAACTTTTTTTTTTTAAAAAAAACATTTTCACAGCATTTTTTATGTCTCTAGATTCCACCCTGGTTTTTCTTTTTGAAGTAGCATGCAGCAGTCTGCCCCCCCCCATGGTATTAGGGTCTCCCTTATGCTATATAACAACATGCCTTTCCCCCCATCACCTGGCAAAGAACTATGGAGCACAGTGTATAACAGTGATGGCTAACCTTGACACCCCAGATGTTTTGGGACTACAACTCCCATCATCCCTGACCACTGATCCTGTTAGCTAGGGATGGTGGGAGTTGTAGTTCCAAAACATCTGGGGTGTCAAGGTTAGCCATCACTGGTGTATAACAACAGCAGCAGCAGCGACGACAACAAAATTTTTATTATTTATATGTTGCCCATTTTACTGGATTGCCCCAGCCATTCTGGGCAGCTTCCAGCAAAATATAAAAACACCATAAAGCATCAAACATAAAAAACTTCCCTATACTGATGTCTTCTAAAAAATCATACTGCTGTTTATCTGTTCGACATCTGGTGGGAGGGTGTTCCACAGGGAGGGTGCCACGACCAAGAAGGCCCTTCGCCATGTCACTATAAAGTCATCATCTTCTTCTTTTCCAGCTAATGCCTTGACTTCCTTGGTTAGTTTATAACTAAACACTGTTATCGGTATTTGGTTATGTTCACATTCTGCTAGGATTATTGCTGGCAGTACCACAGCGGCAAAAGCAATGATCTACTCCACAGTGCTATATACAGCTGCGTTTTGCTCATGAATTTTGCTTTCAGCGAGGAAAATTGAATGGAGGTGTGTTGTTTTCATGCGAGCGTGCAAGAGGGGCACCGTGTGTGTGTGTGTGTCTGTGTCTGTGTGTCTGTGTACATGCATACATTGCACCAGCCTATTGTTAACACCCAACTACAATCTATTTCTATAAGCAGAATCTAAGAGAGACTTGTCTTGTGTGCCTGTCACTTTTAGGTCCTGACTGGTAACCACATTGAGGGTCAGTTCTGTGGGCGGAAGAAGAGCCGCACTCCTGGCTCTCCTATCCTGGAAGAATTCCATGTCCCATACAACACGTTGACAGTCACCTTTCAGTCTGACTTTTCCAATGAAGAGCGATTCACTGGCTTCGCTGCCTATTACATTGCAGAGGGTAAGCCCTGGTCTGTCTCATCCTGGTGTATGAAACACTTTGTAGATATAGTATTCCTCCCAGCAATGCTTTGGGATGGCTAGAGGAGGAACCCTTTCAGATTGCACTGAATGGACAAGCCAGATTCTTAGCAAGGCTCAAGGGCCCACTTCAAGATTAAATATCTCTCCCTACCCCCCAGCTAAGAAGAAGGGCGGAATATTAAGAATACTGGTTATAGAAATTGTTTGGGAATTATAACAAGGATATCATAACAACTTAAGCCATTATCTAGTACATATCTGCATATTTAGTACCTAGATTACTTAGGATACAGAACTAGGAGTTGACCAAGATTGGAGGTATTCCTAAGGAACTGTCACATGTGGTCTGAAATGGCCTGATGGTTGGGTGCATAAAAGACCACAAACTTCCCAATAGTTACCCTGGGTGATAACTTGAAGTCATTGGTTTGAGTCCTACCCCCCCCCCCCCGAGCAGGAGAAAATAAGCTTGCTCCATCCTCCATGTGACAGCCCTTGAGATATTTGAAGATGGCTATCCTTTCTCCTCTCAGTCTCCTCTTTTCCAGGCTAAACATACCCAGCTCCTTCAACCGTTCCTCATAAGGCTTGGTTTCCAGACCCTTCATCATGTCAGGAATGCTTTGATGGCGTTTCCTGCTTGGCAGGGGGTTGGACTGGATGGCCCTTGTGGTCTCTTCCAACTGTATGATTCTATTCTATGAAATCATCTTGGTTGCCCTCCTCTGCACATGTTCCAGCTTGTCAACATCCTTCTTAAATTGTAGTGCCCAAATAAAAGTTATTTATTGCTGCCCCACCTTTCCCCCTTACGGCACTCAAGGCTGCTTACAGATCTGTTTTGGATTCCATAAGAGACGACTGTCTTTTAAGCACTTAGGGGGTCAGGCTCCCAACTCTGAGAGGAAGGCAAGTGGAAGTTTACGAGAAGTGGCAGGGCCTACCTGAAGCTGGGTGTTCCAGTGAGGCTGTGTGAGGGTTGCAAAAAAGAAGGAATAATTGGGACTCTACCTTAAATGAAGGACCTCTTCTCCCTTAACCAGCACAGTGTTTTTATCCCACTGTCTCTTTTCCTTTCCGCCTTTTATGATATTCCACACAAGTTCTTCCCTCCATCTCTGTTCACTTCTCCCAGATGTGGATGAATGCACAGATTTTGTGGAAGAGGCCTGCAGCCATTACTGCAACAACTATATTGGTGGCTACTATTGCTCTTGCCCACCTGAATATTTCTTGCATGAGGATCTGAAGACATGTGGAGGTAAGAGCCTGGTTGCTACTGCTCCAGCAATCACAGTCCTTATCCCCACTGCTGATATTGTACTGTACTTGAAATGGGAAGAACTTCAGCAGTCTACTGTGGCTGTTTACACTATACCTTTAAAGTACATTCAAAGCATACACACCCTCAAAGAATTCTGGGCACTGTAGTTTGTTACGGGTTGCTAGGAATTGTAAATACAGGAGTAAAATACAGTGCCCAGATTTCTTTGAGAGAAACAGTGCACTTGTTTGCAGCCTGTGAACATCCACAGAGGCTGATAAATGGAAAGAAACTGCGGTTGCTCACAAGGAAAGGAAAAGAAACTAGCATTGCATAATAAAGAAATATAATTAAATCATCCCAAACACTGGGAGCTAAGACGCCCCCCCCCCAGATGTAATGGAAGGAGACTTAGAATGAGGAATCTGGAAAAAGGGTTTGGCTTTTTACAAAAAGCAGTTGAAGGATGTTTAGATAATGTGTCATACAGCAGGCAAAGGGGGCAGCGAGATGCAGCCTGCATAGACGTCATTCAGGATTCAGAACTTAGATCTGAGCCCTTGAATCTTAGAAATATGTTGATAAACTGTGGGAGACTAAGTGAGGGCCTAGAAAACAGAGGCATGGAATTTCTGGCATGATTTTGCCAAGCCCAGTGGAAACACAGTCAAGATAGGCACATGCAAATTCTTGGCACTAATTCACTTGAATATATTTTTTGTTTCTTACTTGTTATTAAGATTTTTAAAATTACGAAAGAAAAAGTCACAGAAACTCAATACAGAAGAGAAGAGAAGTTGGCTTTGCTTACATGTACTAACGAGCTAGTTTTCTTTCTTATCACAGCATGCTGGTGCATGTTGCTCAGTCATCCCAACTTCACTCCTCGCCTGGCACAAGCAGGAGAAATCTTTGGCTTCCCAGTACACGTGATCCAAGTCTCCCTCATAAGGCATGATGGCTAGCAAATTACCGAAAGTGGCTTCTTAAGGAGCAGCAAACCACATTCAAACCACGTTGCCTGGTTCGAATGTTACAAGAAGCTAAGACTACTTGGTTTGTTTCTCCTGCTTGGTCCATGGGAGGAGCAAACTGGGAGCAATTGAGCAATGTGCAGCAGCGCACTGCCCATTCATGCTAAAGACCATTAAGCCAGAAACCCCAGCATATCATAACAGGTAATACTGGGCAGCATGACATCATTTTAAGTTTTCCAATTGCTTGAACAGGAAAAACACAGGCAAGTAGCAACAAAGGTTTAAAATCAGAGCTGTGTGTTTGCCATGATCCTCTGGGTACACAGAAAAAGTGTGTGGTACTGGACACATATTTCAGCTTCCTGAGAATATTTGCTTTAATTATTTTACTGAATAAAATGTTGAAAGTGTGCTAAAATCTCAGAAGCCAAAAGGCTTCAGTGACCTTATCTCTTCTATGCCAAGCAAAACCAAAAAAACCATGCAAAATAGCTATATGTATATACAGTATATCAGAATGAACACACAGATTAAGAGAAATTATGCACATTTTCTTGATAACCATTATTAATACAGGTTACAGAATCCAGCTTCCCTAGGATTTTGGATTGCCTGTGGTGTGCAGAATTTCACTTTAAGAAAATATGGAATATATAATAATCGGATGAAATCACCGGCAGGATTTGAAATTTGAGCAATAGGAAGAAAATGATAATATATGAAATACAGAAAGATGTATTGGAGAAATATGTGATATAATAGAGGAATATGTATTAGGTGAAATGTATGATGTTATGCAGTGAATAAAAGGGATGGGTTTAAAAACAACATGAAAGGAAAGTTGGGAAGTAAATTCATAAGAGAAATGTATAAAATAATTGAAATTAATTGGTTAAAGTTATGAAAATCTAATAAGAAAAAAAGAAAATATGGAATATGAAAAATCCTGTTTCAAGCTTCATTGGCAGTATCAGTTACTTTTGTGTTTTTTTGAAATACATGTATTTTTGCAAAAAACATTTTCTTTACAAGTTAGAAACGGGTACAAAAAATAATGCAACAAATAATATTAAATGAACATCCTAATTTGTTTTTGCTTATTTCAAAATGAACCTGAAATATAAAGAGAAGGAAGGTGCTTTGCTGGTGTTTTGAGTCTGAAAGTTTAAGGGAAACAATGAGAGTTCACCAAGGGAACTGATATCAGGAAGTATTTACTATTACTGACACCCATGATATTTTGTTTTCTGAGATGAAAACACGGCATGCATCCATGTGCAAGCACGCACACACATGCCATGGGGGTGTGTGGTAAAAATGCAATTGATTAAATGTTGCCCTTTGTTGATACTTTAGCCCATCTAATATTTGGGCCTTAACACCAGGGGCAAAAGATATTTTGGGAGGTAGCTTTAAGCAAGATACTAGCTCCAGCAGAAAGTCGTCTAACTTTGTTACGGATCTCCTGGCCGTTGCTCTTCCCTAAATTCTAGTGAACTGCACTGGGAATGTGTACACCGACCTGTCCGGGGAGATCACCAGCCCCAACTACCCCAGCCTGTACCCTGAGAACTCGCACTGCGATTACCGTGTCACCCTGGAGCCAGGATACCGTGTGGTCTTGACCATTGGCAAGAAGGACTTCGACATCGAGCCGGCTGACTCGGAAGGAAACTGCGCTGATGCCTTGAGAGTAGGTGGTGGCTTAGATAAAGAGAGGGGTGTCTCTGCTCCTGTTCTGAATACATCTTAGCTGTGTATCCCTAGAAGCCAAATGGCAGACCGGAGTCCCAGGGGTGACATTTGCCGTTGGGGGTTGTGGCACACTTGGGCAGGAGCAGGAGGCCTGGTTGTGGCACGGTGTCCGCCCTTTGCTCCTGCTTGCCTTTGCAGCCCCATGGTGTTGTTTGCGCACCAGCTTAGTAAACTAAAAGGGGGGAAACCCCAGGACATGGGAAAGAGAGGCCTGCATAGGTACACACACTCTTATAATCTGGACACTTGCTGGAAAGGATTATCTCTGCTTGCTTCCTTTGATATGTGAAATATACTCAGAGTAAAGTGTGAATTTCATGCTCTTTATTCAGCTCATAGTAGCAAGGGGAAAAAATCTTTCCCCAAAACGTCTGCTATATATACATTATTTACACAATGGGCCCCATATGATTGGCTAATTCCTGGCTACTCCTGTAGGCCAATCAGGTTGCGGGTTCACTTCATCCAGGAGCCTGATTGGCTGCTCTTGCAGGCCAATCACGTCGCTGATTCACTTCCACCTGGAGCTGGATTGGGTGGCTCCTGCGGACCAATCAATGTTTTTATGTTTATGTTTGTTGTTAGCCGGAAGGGCGGGGTATAAAAAAAAATTTATTATTATTATTTATTATTGGTTGCTCAGTAAGAAGTAAATCTGCTCTGAGCTTCCAGTGGTCCTTCCAACAAGTGTCAATCGCTGGAATGATTGGCAGGCGTTTGGCACAAACCTCATTTCATTAAAAGTAATAATTTCAGTAATGTACATGCGTTTGAGGTTGTTGTTTGTTTGTATTTTACTTTGCACTGATGTATCCTTAATCCCTCAAGTACCAAATTTCTGCTTCTGCTTCCCTTCTCCTCCCCAAATATTGGGTGTATTTCTTTTAGATGCATTTCCTGTTAAATATGCCTCTTTTGTCTCCCTCTATTATTTTTCCCAATCTGCTTTGTTCTTCTTGCAGTTCTCGGCAGGCGACCAGCAATTTGGCCCCTACTGTGGCAACACATTCCCTGGCCCTCCAGAAATCAAGACTAGAAGCAATATACTTGACATTTTCTTCCAAACGGATCAGTCAGAGCAAGGCAGAGGCTGGAAAATCCGCTACTTTGGGGATCGTGAGTAGATATCCCACGAGAGTGAACCTGTGGGGCACACTCGTGAGCGCTCTGGGACAGAGAAATGTATAGTTCTTCGGAGAATGGGCATGTGCTTGCAAGAAGCAAAGGTGCACCTTGAGTTGGAAGTTTAGTGCAGGAGAAAATACTTGCAGACAAGGGATGTCATTCAAGCAGAATGGCCGCTGTCTCTGAGAACAGTTGTTCTTGGGGTGAATTGCTGCAGAGGAGAACACTTGAGGTCTGCTATGCACCCAAATTGTGAATGGGTATTTGGGTATGGGGGAAGACTAGCAAATCTGGTGCACTGCTGGCAGAACATGTAAGGGGCTGGCTGGCGTGTTGACAACTGGCTTCCTGGCTAGGGATGAGCCCCACCAGAACTGGAAGCAGGGAAAGAAGTAAAACCCAGTGGGGTCCTTGGGGTCTTGAATTTCAGTGGCACCCTGTGCAGCGCCAAAATTCCACCTCCTCTTGCCTTTCACTCGACACATCATAGTTGCAGTGGCTCCTGCAGCAACCCCGAGGCTCCACGAACCAGTCACACTCCCCTAAATCCACCTCTGTAAAACCCATAGAAGTCTGAGAAATCTCCTGATCTCTGGTGGGCAGTGGGAAAATTGAAAGGGGAACAAGGGTTCCAGCTGAAGGCCCTGCAGGCTATAGCTGCTAGCTCTCACGGGACAGGGTGAACCCATCCGTTCTTCCTCATCAGTGGAGCCTGCTCCATTAGGGCAAGGGAGACACTGCCCGTCATGTCATGGTCCTATGCCAGATCCCACAGAAAAGGCAGATAGCCTTTCTCCTCCTGAGTCTTGGTGTTGCCTTTGTAGAACTCAATAGGGAGGAGGGAGGTGGGCAATACTGGAATCATGTGTGTGATGGCCTGGGATTCAGACTCAGACGCTGAACCTGAGGGATCCCAGCCTGCACAGGATTCCCTGCCTCCAGAACCAGCAGAGCCAGGGCTGGGGCCTGAGTCTGAAGGGGCCTCACCTGTGCTGGATCCTCAGGTGCAGGCATCGGCTGAGTCTGCTCTGGCTCCTGCTGGGATGGAGGACCCATTGCCTGCAGGTGCTCCACTCCCAGCCCTGCCAGGGGGAAGCCGAGGTTGCCTCTGGGTCCGGTAACCCTCCAGCCTCTCCTGAGCTGCAGAGGCTCAGGGCAGAGAGGCAAAGGGAACTGAGTTCCCGCAGGAGGAGTGCTTGCCTCCAAGCCAGGAGAGGCAAGTCACCAGAGGATCAGAGCCGCCCTCTGCCTCGGGGCAGATAAAAGCCGGCCAGCCCCAGCCCCAAGTTGCAGGAGCAACATCGTTGCTGCCCAGTTCCTGCCGGTGTTCCTGTTTGATCCCTGTCCTGCTTACCTGTCTGAGCTCCTGACCCACCCTGGTTCCCTGCTTGCCTACCCGTTCCTGACTTTGCCTGACTCCCTGCCCTGCACCCTGCTTCAGTTATTTCGGACTGCCTTTACGTGTACCACTGACCTTGGACCGGACTAGACCTCGCCTATTGGATACCCCTCGGGACCAGCACAATGTGTCTCTTTCTGTCAATGGCCGCCAAGCTCTACTTCTTCCTCTTGTTGAGGCGGTTGAGAGTCGAAGAGGCTTGTTAACCCTTAGAGCAGAGAGGAAGTCGCATTAAATAAATACACAGCTTCTGTTGGACTTGGCTGTGACTGCTGGGGATAGAAAATGACAAGGGGCGTGTGCATGTGTGAGAGAGCGTGTGCCAGTTGATTCAGTGATTGTTGACTGGTTTCCTTTTTTGCTTTCCATTTGCAAAGCAATGCCCTGCAAGGAAACTGTCATTCCGCATTCCAATATGGAACCCACGAGAGAACGTTACGTCTTTAAGGATTCCGTGAAGGTGACCTGTATCGAAGGCTATGAGATTGTACTGGTAAGTCCGTGCTCACCAAGGTCGGTTAGGCTCTGAGAATCCCCTTGGCATGAACAGTACAATGCTGCTAGTTCTACGCCGAAATGCACCGCGCTTCTTCTCCATCTTCACATAGCAGTGAGAGAGGATTCTTTCTGCACTGATGTC
Organism: Darevskia mixta; assembly: GCA_034641385.1. Lineage (NCBI taxonomy): Eukaryota > Metazoa > Chordata > Lepidosauria > Squamata > Lacertidae > Darevskia > Darevskia mixta. The sequence goes on along the minus strand of JAWWNH010000017.1, from coordinate 1,909,248 downwards.
AGGGGCCCAGACCAGAGAGCAGACAGGGCTTCTGAAACGCAAGCTTCAGGCACATTGGCTGGCTGAATAAAAAGCTACCTAGAAACAATCTGGGATCAGCCAGGGGCTTGATTCACCAAATGAGAACTGGGTTGCCTCCTTCAGGGACAAGCTTCCCACAATAAGAGTCTTTATACTTGCTGGTGGCACCAGATTGGTCCTCCCATATCACCAGACTTCCCAGGCCAGGTGGATTGTGGGATGTTATATCAGTCTCCTGTGGCCAGTGTCAGGATGTCCTACACACTGGCATGTTCCCTCCCTCCTGGGCAATCGATCGGGAGCTTCACAAGCATTCCTCAGCCCGAACATCACAGCGACTGATGCCAGAAGACATCAGCACACTTAGGAATCCGCAGAGGTTTGCGCAGTTGCGTAACAGAACTCAGCATTTTGGCTAACCTACTTTATTTACATATAAACACACACAGAGCACTGCGACATGGCTCCCTCTCTCTAGCATCAGACAGCAAAGAGAAAGGACAAAGGACAAAAGTCCCACTTCAGGAAACACAGTAAGACAAACATCCTGTCTTTGTCACATCCCATTCCTGTGGAATCAAAACACATACCCAGTCATGTGATAGACAACAAACCCATGACTGCACACGGGGAATGAATCTCCAACAGCCAGCAGTATTAGCAGCGCAAAGAGCCGGCAGCCATTGTCTGATCTACAGGGCTATTGACATGACACCAGCCACCCTTCACTCCCCTCAGTACTTGACAATTGGTGTCATGGCTGCAGACCAGGAATCATGAGAGACACAGCCCTCTGGCAACATCAGGAGGAGGAGGAGATGAATCTACTCCAGGTGTGTTGCATGTGATGCTGAAGTTACCAGAACCTGCATCTCCTCCTTTGAACCCCAAGGAGATACTTCTGCCACCGGACTCTTTAGATGATCAGCAGAGTCCTGAGGATATATTCCCCCATCTTGAAACCTCAGTTCCTAGAAAGCTAATAGCTGCAGAGGTACGCCCTGGCCCTTTAACTGGCCAGATATAATGCTTCAGCTGCAGGATCAGTCATTGGGAGGGAAGAAGCAAAGAAGTATTTCCTGTTTTGTCTCTCACTCTCTCTTCCACCAGCCATGTATATGGACATCTGTCCGCTTGCTCCAGCATCAGGCACTTGCCTGAAGCTATTTTTGCTGTAAACACAAGTATTTTACCTGCCTTTATTTTTACCGCTGTTGCTGCTAAGGACAAATGCTTGACTGTGAGTAAAATACATGCTTTAAACTTCCTTTTCAGCCTGTAGCCTGTTTCTTTGATAAACTGGATAACAAAAGGGGAAGAACAGCCTAATGGCTAGTTCCTACACTTGCAATTAAACTGTTCAAGATGGGATTTAAACTCTGTTTAGCCTCATGCTTTTAAACGCAAGCAGTAAGCTCAGAGATGAAATGCCAGCAGTCTTGCTTAGTGCAAATGTTCCACCTCCTTCAACAACTTTTTTTGCATCCTCTTCATATATCTTCTCACTTTACCCAAGGGCCCAAGATTCCCCTCATGTAACAAGGGAGAGAGAGCAGTGTGTATGTCATTCTGATACATTTCTCAACCAATGAATTAACTCCAGTGTCTCTCAATTCTGTTCTCTTCAGTCAAAAGGCAGCCTCACATCCTTCTACTCTGTCTGTCAAAGCAACGGCGAGTGGAGCAACTCTGACCTCGAATGTGTCCGTAAGTGCTTGGCTTCCTATATTGGTGGTCTGTAACATACTTTCAATTGGTCTTGAGACCACAGGGATCATAACAGAGAAGAATACTTGAGAAGCAGGAAGCTTTCTGAAGTTTTGACAATATGCTGAAGAGGCAAGCCACTTCTAAATTTAAACTGGAAAGCAGCTTGCTTCTTCAGCAGTGTGAGTAATCACAAAGAAACTTCCAGCTCTCTTCGTAGCTCTCTTCATAGCTGAGCTGGACGGCAGCCACACAGAATAATTGTTCCCCTTTGCGGTGGCTGTGTAAGGTAAGAAAATACAGTGATCCACAAAGTACCGTAATAAGGCAACCAAAATAGTGGTGCTCAGCAGTGCTTTTTTCTGGGGGGTACGCAGGGGTACACATACCCCTAAACATTTGTGAATCTTTGTACTTTTGTCCATTTACTGTATTTATTTTCCCCTATTTGAACTATAAAATGGTGATTTTCTTGAGTCAAAATGAGAGTAACCCTAAACAGTTTTAAAGAAAATAAAGCACTGGTCCTCAGTACAATTAAGCTTAAACACCATTGTCTGGATTACCTGAGATAAATGGGACTTTTCAATGGAGAGGGCATTTATGCCATTCCAGTTCTAGGCAATTGGTCCTGGAAGGAGATGGAAATAGGAAGGGATGACTTGGAAGTTAAATAATAATAATAATAATTTATTTGTACCCCGCCCATCTGGCTGAGTTTCCCCAGCCACTCTGGGCAGCTCCCAATCAAATGTTAAAACAATACAGCATTAGTATTAAAGACTGGCACCCAATGCCTGTGGGTGCCATGGCACCCATGAAGGCTTTCAGTGGTTCCCCATGGCAGGTGCCCCAAACTTTGAGCTCTCATTGGGGGGGGAGTATTTAGTCACCCTAGAAAGAAAGCTATGGGAACAAATGTGTAGATAAGTGATTTCTATAGCTTGTATATTGTTCTAGATTTTGGGGGGAGGGGCTAAACCCTAGAAATTAATAAATGGTAGGATTTTGATTATTTGTGATGTGAAGGGAGAAATACAAGCTGCAGAGGAATTCCTGAGCTAGCCTGTGCAAAATGACCTGGTCAAGCTAGGACCATTAAGAAACAATAGAGGGCCATTGGCAATGCAAGAGAACTGTCCTCCCCACTTGTCCTGAGGTGTGAACAGAGAGGGGTGGGTGGGTTGGGAAGGTTGCCAGGGTAACTAGGTGTGGGGTGACAGGAAAAAGAGAGTCGAGCAGGGGTTGCTGGGAAGGGGAAGGAGGGAGAAGGACTGGGATCCATCTTGGGCAGGCTGGCTGAAGGCTTTGCCTGAGGGAGATGCCTTGGACTCCAGGGCTTCACTGCTGTGAGGGAAAAGTCCCTCATGAAATGACCATGCTGTAAAATCTGGACTCCATGCAGACTGAAGGTGTAAATAGGTGAATAAACCATATTTCTTTAAAGCTACAACAGTCTCCACTGTGTGTCAGTTCTCCAGAGGAGCACAAGCCCCCTGGCAGAGTGTGGGGTTGGGGAGGTGCCCAACTTCTGTAACAAATTTTTCCTGGTACTGAGGGACCGTAATCAGGAGCAGCAGGACATAACCAACTTCCCATGGTAAGCCTAAGGTTGTCACAGGTGGTTGTCGCTCTGATTTTGCGTTATGCCACACCCCCTCCGTGGCAGCCATCTTGCGACCGACACCCTAACCAATTTCTCAAAATTCGAAGTGTGCCTACTAGTCCAATAAGGTTGGCGACCCCTGCTTTATGCACCATACGAAAAGAAGAAATGGAAAGTATGTTCAGGCCTGACAGAATATGGGTTGACCAGGATGAGGTGGCAGGTGGCAGCAGAGTGAAGATTGTAGTCTAACACCCCATCTTTTTCTCCCGGGCAGCCGTAAACTGTGGTGAGCCTGAGCACCTTGCAAATGGGAAAGTCACTTACCTATCAGGAACTGAGGACAACACGGAGTATCAAGACACTATCAGCTATTCATGCAATGAGAAGTTTTATACAATGCAGGGCAAAGGTAATGCTGTGTCCCATCTTTTTCAGATCTAAGAGGCATCTGATTCAGAGCTTTAAAAAAGCGTCATTGTACTCAGTTTATGATGACAGAATTAGAGGTGGCAATGCTATGACAAACTCATTCAAAGAGTCTTTTACTTACGCTTCATCCCAGTATCGTTGTGAAACTTGTTGGTGTGTTTTCACTCACTTTGCTTCCACTAAAGCAGGCATCCCCAAACTGCGGCCCTCCAGATGTTTTGGCCTACAACTCCCATGATCCCTAGCTAACAGGACCAGTGGTCAGGGATGATGGGAATTGTAGTCCCAAAACATCTGGAGGGCCGAAGTTTGGGGATGCCTGCACTAAAGCAACACCGTCAAAAATGGCTGCTTTCTTCTAATAGGCAGAGTCAGTGTAGAATTTAATGAGTCGTAAACATTGAAACAATTCCTTCCAAAGCACAGTTAAAACTTACGGCATGTGCATGTGTGTGAGAGAGAGACAAACAAAGAACAAAGTTGAGATGAACAAGGAGACAGGGATGTGAAGCTCTTCCTGGAGAGTGTTTCTGCTTCCACCTTCTTCAGCTGATGTGAATCAAAGAGTGCTGTAGCCAAGGTGGCCATTCCTTGGCTCCCCCAGGCAACCTCCTTATTGAGCATTCATTCTCATTGTTTGCATGCACAAAGCTTGCGCAGAGGTGATGCAATGGGTGGGATGTAGCATAGTGCTAAGAGGCGTAAAAGGTAAAAAGGATCCCTGGATGGTTAAGTCCAGTCAAAGGCAACGATGGGGTTGCAGCGCTGGTGTTTGTCCACAGACAGCTTTCCGGGTCATGTGGCCAGCTTCTGGCGCAATGGAACACCGTGACAGAAACCAGAGCGCACGGAAACACCGTTTACCTTCCTGCCACAGCAGTACCTATTTATCTACTTGCAGTGGCGTGCTTTCGAACTGCTAGGTTGGCAGGAGCTGGGACAGAGCAACGGGAGCTCACTTTGTCACGGGGATTCAAACCACCGACCTTCCGATTGGCAAGCCCAAGAGGTTCAGTGGTTTAGACCAGTGTTCCCCAACCTTGGGCCTCCAGCTGTTTTCGGACTACAATTCCCATCATCCCTGACCACTGGTCTTGCTAGCGAGGGATGATGGGAGCTGTAGTCCAACAACAGCTGGAGGCCCAAGGTTGGGGAACACTGGTTTAGACCACAGCGCCACCCGCATCCCTACTAAGAGGCGTAGGGGTGTGTGAAACAAGGTCCACTCATGCAACTGGACTACTTCCCATGCGCGTGCACGCACACACACACGCACACACACACACACACACACACACACTGTGTGCCTAGGGGCAGCCAATCTCGTTTCACCACCTGCGCCAAATTAGGAATGTGTCACGCCCTGCTCCCACCCACCGTCGCTCCTTCTCTCCGCTTCTTCCCCCTCCAAACTCGACGAGAGCTCAGGCACTCCTCAAGGCATTGCCGCTCAATTTATTCCAGCCAGTTTTGGACTACAACTCCCATCAGCTCTAGCTATCAAGACCCAAGGTCAGGGATGATGGGAATTGTAGTCTGAAAAAACAGCTGGAGACCCAAGTTTGGGAAACACGGAGTTAAAGCATAGCTAATCTGTGTTAAGCGACCCAGTGTATCCATTCTTCTTGGTTAAGCACTTTAGAAGTGCTTTGCTGGATCAGATCTGGAGCCAACATTATTTACAGGAATCCCACGGACAAGCAGACACTACATGGCTTGCTAGAAATTGGCCACAGGGCCACCAATGGCCTGCAATCTGTTTTCTGATCTCGCCTGCATTTGGGTATGCAAAGCAAATTGAAAACAAACAACTGAATAGTGCTATGTATTCTTTTATTCCGAAAGGACTTTATAGGTGTTCAGCCAGTGGGAAATGGGTGGATGAAGATGAGAAAACCGAGATTCCGGTTTGTGTCCCAGGTATGGTGCCCAGCCCTCTATTTCTAAATGTGGATATTGTGGTCAGATTGCTGTGACAAGAGTCCACCGCATTGTCTAGTTTACAGAAGAGCCTGCCAATATTGTAAAATTCTTGTTTCCTCTGCTCTTGAATTCATGTTCTTGAATTGCCTCGATGATTCGAGGTGGTTGAAAACCAGAGCTTTAAAACCTGCTCTCCTCCTGACGTTTCCGCAAAGCGCCAGTCCTGCAGGAAGCAACGATGTTCCATGTTTCAAGAGTCCCTTCTTGCTGAGCACGCTGGTGAGCACAGCCATCTTGGGGGTTAGGAAAAGGGAAGAGAGCATAGACCCACAGTAGAAGAAGAGGCACAGGAGCCGAACCTGCGGCTAGTTTCTAATAGTTTTGCACCCAGCCCTAGTCTGTCTGCTATGTAGTTTAGGGCATGCCGCTACATTCAGCGGTGATGGGGCTTGGTTCTGGTGGGCTCCTGCAGGTTCTGAAGAACAAAACACCCCCTCCTGCATACCCACAACTGATACCTATTGGGCTATTTTTAATGGGCTATTTATTTATTGTTCTTCATACACTTCGTTGATCGTAAAATTCTCTGTGAAGCAATTTTCCTGAAAAGCAGTAAGTCTTTTAAATAAATAAAGCAAGCAAGCAAATCTCAAAATGGGGATATGTGCGTGGGCATAGCCAGGATTTGTGTTGGGGGTGGGGGGGTAGGCAGGGCACCCACCTGTCCTGTTCCATAACCAAGCTACCTGCCACACGAATGGTCAGTTTGCGGAAGCCACGCCTATCACTCAGTCGGGTTGCCAGTTGCGTCGCTAGAATGCGCCGCAACATCATCCAAGTGACCTCAGCGAGCATTCCAATTTCAAATCGTCTGGTTATTTCTACTTCTAGTTAAGTATTTTTTATTTATTTACTTGATGGGGGGGCTGCCCCCTGGCTACACCCATGGATATGCGTATAGCGGGCTCCATTCTCAGTACAGTCGTACCTCGGATCCCGAATGCCTTCAAATTGAACGTTTTGGCTCCCGAATGCCACATACCTGGAAAGTGAGCGTTCTGGTTTGCAAACGTTATTTGGAACCCGAACGTCCGACGCGGGTTCTGCGGCTTCCGATTGGCTGCAGGAGCTTCCTGCACTCAATCAGAAGCCACACTTTGGTTTCTGAATGTTTTGGAAGTCAAACAGACTTCCGGAATGGAATGGATACAGGTACAACTGTAAAGGTAAAGGGACCCCTGACCGTTAGGTCCAGTCGCGGACGACTTTGGGGTTGCGGCGCTCATCTCGCTTTACTGGCCGAGGGAGCCAGCGTACAGCTTCCAGGTCATGTGGCCAGCATGACTAAGCTGCTTCTGGCGAACCAGAGCAGCTCACGGAAACGCTGTTTACCTTCCCACCAGAGCGGTACATATTTATCTGCTTGCACTGGCATGCTTTCGAATTGCTAGGTTGGGAGGAGCTAGGACCAAGCAACGGGAGCTCACCCCGTCGCAGGGATTCAAACCGCCAACCTTCCAATCGGCAAGCCCTAGGCTCTGTGGTTTAGACCACAGCGCCACGTGTGTCCCTAAACCAAATGTAAAAAGGTAAAGGGACCCCTGACCGTTAGGTCCAGTTGTGGACGACTCTGGGGTTGCGGCGCTCATCTCGCTTTACTGGCCGAGGGAGCCAGCGTACAGCTTCCAGGTCATGTGGCCAGCATGACAAAGCTGCTTCTGGCGAACCAGAGCAGCGCACAGAAACGCCGTTTACCTTCCTGCCGGAGTGGTACCTATTTATCTACTTGCACTTGACGTGCTTTCAAACTGCTAGGTTGGCAGGAGCAGGGACCGAGCAACGGGAGCTCACCCCGTCGCGGGGATTCGAACCGCCAACCTTCTGATCGGCAAGCCCTAGGCTCCGTGGTTTAGACCACAGCGCCACCTGGGTCCCAGTTAACTGTACTATCCAGTTAATGTTTCTGGGCAAAGTTAACAAGCTGCAGCAAGCAAAAACTTGGGGAGAAGTCCACACACAAGCATGCCCACAGGCCCCAAAACTGGATTCAACTTGAACCCCCTGCCCTAAAGTTATTGCTTGCTTTCCCTCACGTCAGTGAACATAAATGGTTTGGATTGTTTCATTTGCGCAAATCCAGTCTTCCTACTTATTTCTGCTGTTGTTGTTCTATCCTTGCTCTAGTTTGCGGAGTTCCCTCTCGGCCCATTGAAGGGACGGCGAGGATTTTTGGAGGCAGCCAAGCCGAAGCAGGAAACTTCCCTTGGCAAATTTATTTCGAAAACCCACCAGCTGGCGGGGCTCTGATTTCGGACCGCTGGGTTCTCACTGCAGCTCATGTGCTGGATGAGACCCGGTGCCCAGTCATCCATGCAGGGAAGCTTCGCATTGGGAGAAAAGCCATGGAAGGCGCTAGGCCACTGGATGTGGAAGCCACATTCATCCATCCCGACTGGTTGGAAATGGCAAACAGCCGGTCCCGGACAAACTTCGACAATGACATTGCTCTAGTGAAGTTGGCAAAACCCTTGACAATGAATGACGACACCTCACCCATTTGCTTGCCTGGTGCATCGTCCGACTACAACTTGCCGGTGGGGATCCTGGGCTACATATCTGGCTGGGGCAGGACGGATAAGACGCTTGCGGCAAGAGTACTTAGGTACACCCGGATCCCTGTGGTAAACATGGACAGGTGCAAAAGCGTGAGGCCAAATCCCCCGGCAGATTCTTTGACCTATGTGTTCACAGACAATATGATTTGTGCGGGGGGCAACGGGAAGGACAGCTGCGAGGGAGACAGCGGCGGGGCGTATGCCGTCGAATATCCCCACGACAAATTGCACTACTATGTTGCTGGCCTGGTTTCTTGGGGGCCAAAGTGCGGCACCTACGGCCTCTACACTAAGGTGTCAAATTACGTGGATTGGATCGCAAACGTCATGAGCCAGAATGAGACCAGAAGGATGCATTCGTGTCTGTAGAAGCACCTGCTTGGCTCCCTTGACGTTTTCTTCAGTCGTTTGGGCTAGTGGCATTTCTCCAACGTGGGACCCCAGCTGTTGTTGGACTACAACTCCCATCATCCCTAGTTAGCAGGGACAGCGGTCAGAAATGATGGGAGTTGTAGTCCAACAACAGCAGAAACCCCAAGTTAGAGAAATACTGGCCATGCAAGACAGGGGAGGTTGGAGTGAAGATCCATGCACTGCAGGTCTCTTTACACAAGCTGCTTTCTTGAGAAGCAAATAGAGCAACCAAAAGCTTTCGGGCTGGATTTGTTCTTAAATGATTTCCTGCCTGCTTAATTTCTTCTTATATATCTTATGCCTTTCTTTGTAGCTGCTTAAACTCCTTTGGAGTTGCTTGGAGCTGCTTAAACTCCTTGTGCCCTATACCACAGATCTTTTTTTCAAGTCAAGTACTTTATTACGGTCATAGACCAGCATAAGCAAAACATCTAAATAAATAGCATAACAGTATGAATCTAAATGAATAATTTAGCCAGTGTGGTGTAGTGGTTAAGAGCGGTAGACTCTAATCTGGGGAACCGGGTTTGCGTCTCCACTCCTCCACATGCAGCTGCTGGGTGACCTTGGGCTAGTCACACTTCTTTGAAGTCTCTCAGCCCTACTCACCTCACAGGGAGAAAGGGAAAGGAGAATGTTAGCCGCTTTGAGACTCCTTCGGGTAGTAATAAAGCGGGATATCAAATCCAAACTCTTCTCTTCTTCTTCTTCTTCTTCTTCTTCTTAAATAAACAGTAGGAAGAACCGAACGTAGATTTAAACATATACATAGAATACTTAATTAAGCATAGATAATGGGTGCGTAAAAGTTTATAAGAAAAAGTAAGATTTTTTTTTTAAAAAAAAACAAACACATTTTATTAGAAGAATTTCTTTTATAAAAAAAAAGAGAGAGTGAGGGGGGCGGGAAGAAAGAGAGAAAAAAGTGAGTGGGAATGTAAAAGAAAAAATACTGTTACATACCCATGCATTGATATACAGGTGTGTATATTCTTGTTATCCTAATAAAATAAGATTTCTTTATTGTCATTGTACAAGTACAAATGAAATTGGATTTAAAATAAATAAATAAATAAAATAAAATAAAATAATAATTTAAAATGCACATATAATTGTCAATAACCTAATATGTTCTGTGTAAACAGATGATGCCAATAGGGATAAGAACTTCATATTTGTAGCTGCTTATGGTTTGAACCAGCTGAAGAAAGCACAGTGCTCATCACAACTTGTTCTTGCCCTGCCCTGCCCTTTCTCCTGGGGAAACCTGATCTTTACCACTGAATCGGAGCAGTTGGGTTTTCTCCAAACTGAAGTTTGCTCTGAGCGAGTTTTCCAGGGGAGAGGGACACACAGCTCTTCAGCGGGGGGGGGGGGCAGGGGGGGAGCCTGTTCACACCTTTAAGAAAATGATTATAAAGGTGCCCTGCAGTGTTGGAGAAGGCAGGTGTGACTATACTTCAGAGACAGCAGGGGCCAACATTTCTGGCAATTGCGTCACAAGCAAAGTCCAAAAATCATGACAGTGTCCTTCTAGTGCATGTAGAACACAACTGGGGGGGGGGGAGAAAGACAGACCCTCCAAGTGTCCCTATTTTCCAGGGACAGTCCCAGAGTTACAGAAGCCGTCCCAGTTTCTGATTTGATCCTGGAATAACCCCGCTTTTCCTTAGGACGTCCCTATTTTCATCGGAGAAATGGAGGGTATCCAAAGAGCACAAACCAAAACCCCTTTAAAAACCATATCAAAAGCTACATAGGCAGGGGGAAAGAAACAGTTTCTCATCCTCAGTGATGCCGCAAGGTCTTTACAATCTTTAATGTACCTATCTCTATTGCAGTAAGTTGTTGTTGTTTTTCAGGAGGGTGGTTTTGGATTGAGGGAGGTACCACATGGAAGTGCAACAAAGTCTGGTTTGCTGCCACTGACGCATAGCGGGGGGGAAACCGCATGTATTGTGTGCAACAGGATGACAGGAGCACTTCCCTGTCTCTGATAGTTAGCCTTTCCTTGGAACAAGCCCTCACTGCTTCTTCTGCTGCCACTGCTACAGAATCTCCACAGCTTCATTTGTATGTTGAACGCTGCCCTGATTCTACAAATACATTACATATTGCTTGTAACACATACTCAGTTGGATTATATTAAAAAGAAAACTGAAATATACTCAGAGTCGAGTGTGGATTTCATGCTCTTTATTCAGCTCATAGTAGCAAGTAATGAAAGTTCCCCCAGAACGTCTGCTTTATATACATTATTTACACAATGGGTCCCACGTGATTGGCTAATTCCAGGATATTCCTGTAGGCCAATCAGGTTGCGGATTCACTTCCCCCTGGAGCTGGATTGGGTCGCTCCTGCGGACCAATCAGACTGCTGCATTCTGAATCCTATTGTTCTAGGACCATTCAGACTGCTGCATTCTGAATCCTATTGTTCTAGGACCATTCAGACTGCTGCATTTTGGATCCTATTCAACTCAGTACATAACAAAAACCAAATGCAGAATCACCCGTGCTGCCTTCTTGTCCCCAACCCCCCATAGACTTGAAAGGATCTTTACTGCTTTGTTAATGTATTACGCTCTGGAAATGGGACCAGATGCTCCTGGCAGTCAAATTTTGACATTTTGTGCAACTTTGGGCTTGACCATATTTGAGCTGGATCTCACTTAGAATCCACATTGACTACATTCAAATTTGGCCTCATTAGTCGAAACATGCATGTATTTGCAGTCGAAAAATCAAATCCACTTTCCTCTTTGATCCCTTTTCTCTTTGATACCGTCTTAAATTAGACGGTTGTTTTAAATGTGTTAATTTTGTACAGACGTATGCGTGCAAGAATCAGATGAGCAGTGTGCATTTTTTAAAAAATGTGTTTGCCTAGGAATTGCACAATAGCACACATCCAGGAATTCCCAACTCAACACAAGCTTGCACACTCACACTTTATGCTGTCTTAATATGACGGGCATTTTGCATTCTGAAACAGGAAGTTGGTTGTAGGAGAAATCAATACGGTAATATAGAGTTAAATCAATAAGAGGAGAGGAAGCGTAGCAGGGAGATCTGGAGAAACCACTGTTTTTCATTATTGTACAAATTGAATATTTTTTAAATGGTTGTGGTTTCTGAAGCTCATTTGAAATCTTAAAAAAATGTGGTATAAGCACTGATAACTGGGAAACATTGGCCTGCAAGGGCTCCAATTGGAGATCAGCCTTTACCAAAGGTGTCATGTGTTGGCATGTGTGTCATGTGCCTGAGCTTGTGTCTGGACTAAGGATTCTGAGCTCCTGTGTTCTGATTTGATACATGATATCCAATCACAGAACATTTCAGGATTTGGGCCTCTGCCATTGCCCCCTAAATTCTGAGTCATGATTCGCAGCTTGGAAGTTTAGACAGCCAATCACGTTGGGAATGGGAGTGGCCTGGGCCTTCAGAAAAGTATATAAGCAGTTGCTTTGCCCCTCTTGTCCAGTTATGTTAGTTCAATAAAGGTTCTTGCTGTTATCACTGTGTCTTGCCTCGTGGGAACCCACCTACACTTCATCATGGACTTTGAAGAAGCACGAACTCAGGGCGAAAAGGAGAAACAAGCTAAGAGGAGGGCACGTTTGGCAAACCCTCACCATGATCAACTCCCAGCCAGAAACCAATGTCCCCACTGTGGAAGGACATGTGGATCCAGAACTGGCCTCCACAGTCACTTACGGACTCACTGTTAAGACTGTGTTCATGGAGACGTAACTGGTGTTATGTCCCTGGGGAAAAAGAGACACTTGGAGGGTCTGGAAAATCCATATTACTGGGTCCAGCTTTGTGTGTGTGTGTAAGCACTCACACCTTTCCACCACCCCTCTCTGCTGACTCCTGCAGCATGCCAGTGGTCACATATTATATATACACACACCCATTTCACAGATTGTTTCCCCTTCCTTTGTAACCTCCCAGTTGCTCCACTTTTTGTTCAGATGCTCAGGCACCATCCGTGTCTTGAAAAGTACATTGTGCTGAAAGAGGAAGTGGCAAAAGACTATTGCTTTTCCAACTTCCTCCTCCAACAATATATACTTTGCAAGATGGAGACCCCGTAACAAAGCGGGCACTGAGCAGTCAGTCAGTAGGATGCTGGGAGATTTGGCAGGCACCTTCAAGGGTGCATGCCTTAACCTGAGCTGGAAAGGTGCTTTTTAAAAAGGGAATTTAAGAAATCCAGGGTTCTCTTAGTTATGTGTTGGGATAGTATATGTGCAAAATAGAGCTGTAGCAGCAGCTGTTTAAATAAACACCAGGGTCAAGATCCTCGGAAATAATGACTAAGCAGGCTGGGGTTTTCCCCATCTGGGCTCAATAACTTGGAGAAAACAAAGACAGTTTCATGATCTAAGGCTTTTCTACCAAAACAGTAACATTCTTTCCTCATTTAAAAAATAATAATTCCCAGATTTCTGCATCTTAGAAATTCCTTTGGAGGAGCAGAGCTATCCCAAAGCACTGAATTCAGGGAGTGGCAAAAAGGGAAGACTTGAAGGAGTTCCCAAAGAGGAGGGACAGAAGGACTGAAAGGTCACGAGGAACTCAAGGGAGATAGATGTGCAGGGCAGGGAATAATAATAATAATAATAATAATAATAATAATAATAATAATTATTATTATTATTATTATTATTATTATTATTATTATTATTATTATTTATTTATACCCCGCCCATCTGGCTGGGTTTCTGCACTTCCCATTAACCATTTGTTCACAGGCTCTTCTGAGGTGGAAACCCAGCCAGATGGGCGGGGTACAAATAATAAATTATTATATTACTAGTGGACATTTAGCCCGTTAAATAAACGGGCGCTAGAACATATGTGGTCAAACCATCTCGCACTCAGGGAACAGCAGCAGGAGGAGCAGCAGCAAGCAGCTTAACTGCCTGCTTCGCGCGCGCCCAGCGTTCGGCCGGCCCTGATTGGTGCGCGCGCCTGCTTCTCGTTCCATTTTGCGCCTGAAGTCTCTGCGCTCCAATCCCTGTTCCGTGGGGCACATGCGCAGTAGCGCAATCCCACGGACACAGGGACAGGACGCAGAGAAACTTGCACTTTATATATATAGATTATCATTATAAAGGTTTGAGTCCTGACTTTCTTTTTCTAAACAGAAAGCTGAAAAGGTGCACACCACCCTGCCTCCTTTTTACCTGGGATAAATGATTTTTATGTAGTGGGTGGGTGGGTGTGACCACAAGGTAGGCCAACCCTATGGACCAGGTATTATTATTATTACTATTATTACTATTATTATTATTTGAATTTATATACTGCACTATACCCTAAGGTCTCAGGGCAGTTCACAAAATAAAAATGAAGATATAAAACCACAAAATACATAATAAAAATAAAAACAACAACCCAATACCCCCACCCACATTTTAAAAGGGCATAGGATGTATAGGCATAGGCTGAAAAGTGGGACAGAAATTGATCTGCTGCCCCCCCCCAAAAAAACTAATAACTACCAGCAGGTTGTTGAAAGTCTAGAGGGTGAAACCCAGAGTTTTATAAGGAAATGGGGATTACTGAATAACTGAGGGACTTAATAAAAGGCATGTAGGGAGCTGAAGCCTCCTAGATTTTGTGCTTTGTGTAGACACACAGTTTGTTGTCCTGGGGTGAGAACACTTTCGGGATTATTTTTCAAGAATCTTCCCCAGTTTGGTGCCTTTGAGATGTTTTGGACTACCGTGTCCATCACCCCAGACAGCATGGCTGGTTTAGGGGGAAAGAGATCCCTGTGAGGCAAGGTGCCCTGTCAAGGTTCTGTTGACCACCTGTCCTTCTCAGGATGAAGGCTGGGCTTTAGCTGCGCTCAAACAGTGCTCCAAATGCAGCACTTTACTTTTGCCCACATAATAATAATAATAATAATAATAATAATAATAATTTATTATTTGTACCCCGCCCATCTGGCTGGGTTTCCCCAGCCACTCTGGGCGGCTTCCAGCAAACATTAAAATACATTAACACATCACCGATTAAAAACTTCCCTAAACAGGGCTGCCTTCAGGTGTTTTCTAAATGTCATGTAGTTGTTGATCCTTTTAACCTCTGATGGGAGGGCGTTCCACAGGGCAGGCGCCACTACCGAGAAGGCCCTCTGCCTGGTTCCCTGTAGCTTTGTTTCTTGCAGTGAGGGAACCGCCAGAAGGCCCTCGGTGCTGGACCTCAGTGTCTGGGCTGAACAGTGGGGGTGGAGACGCTCCTTCAGGTATACAGGACCGAAGCCGTTTAGGGCTTTAAGGTCAGCACCAACACTTTGAATTGTGCTCGGAAACTTACTGGGAGCCAATGTAGATCTCTCAGGACTGGTGTTATGTGGTCCCGGCAGCCACCCCCAGTCACCAGTCTAGCTGCCGCATTCTGGATTAATTGCAGCCCTTATGTTATGTGGCAGAAAGAAAAGAGGTCCGTTCAGGGTGATGTCTTAACCCCATCTTTGCTCCTGCTGACCCCCAAGTACTGAAAACACAACTGTCCCTCCAACTGCATTTCCAAACCTGTGTACAACCTTGGTTGTCGAACTTAATCTGTTCTGGGAGTCCGTTCGGCTCCCGGAACCGTTCGAAAACCAAGGTGCGGCTTCCGATTGGCTGAAGGAGCTTCCTGCATTCAATCAGAAGCCGCAGAAGCCGCGTCGGAAGTTTGGCTTCCAAAAAACATTCACAAACCAGAACACTTCTGGGTTGGCGGCGTTCAGGAGCCGATTTGTTTAGGAGCCAAGCTGTTCGACAACCAAGGTACCACTGTATTTGCAAAGCCCCGTTGTATTTCCTGGGTCATGGCAGAGTGCAAAAGAACATTGGGTTAGCATGATGGCTTTATGTATACAGTGAAAACAGAAAAGCACAGAAGAGTCTTAAAACAGAACCCAAAGTTTTGCACAGCAGTGACTTTAATATTTGTAGAATGCCATTTTTGTGAAGCGATATATGCAAATTTACAGTTAGGCAGGCGCATACAGTTAGAGCTGGACTGATCGCCGAAGAATTGATGCTTTTGAATTATGGTGCTGGAGGAGACTCTTGAGAGTCCCATGGACTGCAAGAAGATCAAACCTATCCATTCTTAAAGAAATCAGCCCTCCGTGCTCACTAGAAGGACAGATCCTGAAGTTGAGGCTCCAGTACTTTGGCCACCTCATGAGAAGAGAAGACTCCCTAGAAAAGACCCTGATGTTGGGAAAGGTTGAGGGCACAAGGAGAAGGGGACGACAGAAGATGAGATGGTTGGACAGTGTTCTCGAAGCTGCTAACATGAGTTTGGCCAAACTGCGAGAGACAGTGAAGGATAGGCGTGCCTGGTGTGCTCTGGTCCATGGGGTCACGAAGAGTCGGACACGACTGAACGACTGAACAACAGGCACATTATTTGGGGAGCACATAAGATGTGGTCGAGAATCTCTTAGCCAATAGTGGGGCAGGTTCTAGAAGTCTAGATTGCACCACCAAGAGTTGGATTAAAAGTATTGCACTAATATAGCTTTACCCAGTAGAGTAGTTGTATTAGGAAAAAAACATCAGCAGATAATTTGACTAGTAGTGAAGTAGGTTCTTTGGAGAAGTATGACTAATAATAACCTTTTAAAGGAAGACCAACTGGGCTGAAGCCTGACTCACAGATTCACGTTTATCACTTGAGTACTGTACACTTGACGACTGTGTGATCATCAGCCGCCCTTCAAAAGCATTAAGATGTGAAAGTTATGTGTGTCATATTAGATCTGTCGTGGCTCCATTGAAACATGAAAGTTTGGATGGGGCAGTCACCAAGCGATAAATATGCATGTGTGAATCAGTCCTTCGTTACCCCTTAACCACAAAGAGCCCAGTTGTAGCCTGGGCACAATGTGAAGCCATTTTATCTAGCTCTCAGCAGTCCTAACAAATTAGAATCAAGGCATGGAGAAATGTTTTATTTGTATCGGGTGGTGGGATTGAGCTCAAAAGTGGTTAGAGATGTTCTACATTTAAACCTCTCTTTGGTGTTTGAATGCCATAGCCCAGGAATCCTCAAAAGTGAAGTAGGGTTGGCAACATTTGAACTAGCAACTGTAGCTGTGCCTTTGATAGTAGCTTGCAGACATTAGCAGGGAATGATTTCCTTCAAACTGTGAAAAGTATCAGCTGCTAATTTTTGTGGGCCATTCTCCTGTTAAAGGCAGAATAAGCACACCAGCCTTTTTGTTGTTGTTCCTTACCCATTGCCAACATTAGTGTAAAACTCACTGCTAGGTGGCAATGACTTTATTTTAGATGAGCCTAAGAAATGGAGGAGGATGGAAGAACGGAAGCCCTTTTTGGACTATTTAAAGAAATATTATAATGTGATGGATTTGTGAGCAGGATTTGAACTATGAACACCAGAAATAACTAGAGACTATTATGGCTATGGTATAGAAGAGTGAAAATAAGTTGCGGCAATAAGTATAAAAAACACCGCGGAAAATGGGATGGGAAGTCGATAAAACAGAAGAAAAATTATTATGTATGGGAATTTTATGTGAAATTTGTGGAAATTCAATAAAACATATTATAAAAGAGTGGAGAATGGAGCTGTTCCTGAATATAGTGCCATGACTATCCCTTGTGACAGCCATCCCTGCCTGACATATTGGATCCACTGACAACTTCTGCAGGTTCCTTATTAACCACAAGAAACTAGCATTCCTCCTAGCACAAGGATGCAATCAAGGGCATGCTGTGCTCCTTTGGGGATAGTGACACAGGAATATAATACGTTGTTTTTATCTGCCCATTACTAAAGCAAGTAGTACAGAAATCTTTTAGCGATTATTACATCGACACAGTTTCAAACAAGCTATCATTTATTTGATTGTTATATCAACCAGCTAAACCCTAGATTGATTAATGAAGAGGATTTGCTAAACCATGAGTTAAGGTCCTACTTATTCATTCCTGGGAAGGAGCTATGAAACAATACATTGGAGGTGACAGTTCTTTCCAAAATGGCACGAGCTTCCATTGATTGAATCACAATGGATGCTTACATTCCAATATGTTAATCTGACCCTTGCATGGAGACCCAATCCTTCCCCACTATGCCCTTGATCCAGTCCAGGTAGTTCATAACTTTGGTGTAAAAGCCATAGCCTTTGCCGCAACCGATGCCCCAAGAAACAATCCCTGAGACCACCCAGCGCCCAGTCTCCGGGTCGCGTACAGCAAAGGCCCCCCCACTGTCGCCCTGACAGGTATCTTTTGCTTCGTGAGGGGAACCTGCACAAAACATGTTCTCTGTGAAGACCGGGTCCCGGTCGCCAATCTTCTGCCCTTTCAGCCACTGCTGACAGGATAAACGCCTTGCTACTGGAATCGGTACGTATTTTAGCTTGTGGGCAAGGAAGTTCTTCTCTACTCCAAAGCCACTGGCATAACCCATCCATCCTTGAGCGTAGTAGGTGCTGTTCCCTGGATCTGGGAGACAGATTGGCAGTATGTCGGGGCCAAGCGTCACTGGGTCCTCCAGCTCCAGAAGGGCAATGTCCCCGTCAAAGTTCTCCTTAAGGCCCTGGTTGTATGCTGGGTGGATGTAAACTTTGCGGACGGGGCGATTGCCTAGCTTTATGAGCTCCTCCACATCTGTGTGGCCCAGGAAGACTCGAGTCATCTCAATCACCTCAGAGTGCTCAGGGCTCTGAGCCATCCGAGATGCACTGCTCCCCTTGGGGTACAAAGTGTGCGCTGCGGTCAAGATCCAGCGGTCACCCAGCAATGCCCCGCCTCCACGGCTGGTGACGAATGTTTTCGCTTGCCATGGGAAGCTGCCTGGTGGCGCATCTTGGCCATCAATAATCCGTTGGATTGTTACGATGGGGTTGTCTGGCCTTCCACAGACTGCAAGAGAGACAATATGGTCAAGAAAGGCGACTGCCTCCTGCCTCCAGGCTTTTCCCGCTTCCCACGTGACATTTCCTTATTTTGTGTGCTTTCATTTGCTCTTAACAGAACATGTCAGACCTTTCCCACATAATCAATTTTTCCCCCACCAGCATTTGTTCTTATTATTAACATACTTAGCCAACTACCTGGAGATTCAGGACAGATAAAAGAGCATACTCTTCTTAAACAGGGCATTGTTAAACTGTGTCATTCATCACCATAAGCTGGGTGGCTTTATCCAGTGCTTTTTTTTGGGGGGGGGGGACTCACGGGTGCACATACCCCTAAACATTTTGTGAATCTAACAGGAGAAGAAACTAAAATGTTAAAAATTTTAAGTTTCTCCTCTAGCATGGTGAATCGTCAGTTCCGTTGCTACCCCTGATGGTGGCCTCATTTCCTGTCACGGTGTTTCCTGAGTCTCAGACGGAAGCAGGGCCGGCACGTCCATTTAGGCGAACTAGGCAATTGCCTAGGGCACCAAAATGGAGGGGGCGCTGGCCAGCCTGCCCCCGCCCCCTGCCGCCCCCCGCCGCCGCCCCAACCAGCGGCGGAGCAAGCAGGTTGGGGCGAAAACCACGGCGGCGAGGGCGCCAAAATGGAGGGGGCGCTGGCCAGCCTGCCCCCCGCCGCCATCCCAACCAGTGGCGGAGCAAGCAAACCGCGGGGGGCGCCCAGCAGGGCAGGGGGCGGGGCACCGCTCCGCAACGTGCGTCATACGTAATGATGTCACGTGGCTCACCCCCTCGCCTAGGGCACCAAAATTGCCAGCACCGGTCCTGGACGGAAGCGAGCGTTTAATGTGTGAAGCAGTGTGGAATGTGGATGTGTGGGATCAGGAAGATGTTAGTGCACACAACCTCATGCCAATGTGGAAGTTACTGTGAGCTGTCAGCTGTGTCATATGAGGTAATGCATGTTCTTTGTACTTTTGTCCATTTACTGTACTTATTTCCCCCGATTTGAACTATAAAATGGTGATTTTTCTTGTGTCAAAATGAGAGTGCCCCTAAACATTTTTTAAGAAGAAAAAAAAGCACTGGTTTTATCATAGAATTGTAGAGGATAAGGCTATAAATGGTTACTTTTCATGATGGGTAAACTCTAGCACCAGGACTTGAGGCAGAATAACTCCAAATACCGGGTACTAGTCAATGGTTCACTGATCCTTCTTGCCTCTTCAATGGTGTCCCTCAGCTTTAGCTTCAACTTCTCACCTGAGCTGTGGACTCCACCCAACCAACTGCCTCTGCTTTAAGCAGCCTATTTACCTGAAAGAACCTAAACTTCGGGACACTAAGGAACTGTGTGCCTGACACAAAAATCTGTTTCTCCTCCCCCCGCTCCAACAAAATAAATCACCCATCCCTGGCAAAGATCTCTTTTAACCAGGAATTGCTTGAACCTCAGAACCTTAGGGCAGAAGGAACGTGCTTCACCAACAGGCTGTTGTCTCTCTGTTTTCGACCCCATCTTTTCTCCCTCCTCTCCCTTACCCTCATGTTCTTTTCTGCAGCATTTGCCTGGGTTTTGTTTTTGGTTTTTTTAGACAACATAAGAAGAAGAAGAGTTTGGATTTGATATCCCACTTTATCACTACCCGGAGGAGTCTCAAAGCGACTAACATTCTCCTTTCCCTTCCTCCCCCACAACCAACACTCTGTGAGGTGAGTGGGGCTGAGAGACTTCAAAGAAGTGTGACTAGCCCACATGCAGCTGCATGTGGAGGAGCGGGGACGCGAACCCGGTTCACCAGATTACGAGTCCACCGCTCTTAACCATAGAATCATAGAATCATAGAGTTGGAAGAGACCACAAGGGCCATCCAGTCCAACCCCCTGCCAAGCAGGAAACACCATCAAAGCATTCCTGACAGGTGGCTGTCAAGCCTCTGCTTAAAGACCTCCAAAGAAGGAGACTCCACCACACTCCTTGGCAGCAAATTCCACTGTCGAACAGCTCTTACTACACCACACTGGCTCCACACATGAGGAGGAGGATGGAAGAGTGCTGATTACCTGGCAGGCACACAGGGATGTCCTCATGGTCATCTTGGTCCATCCAAGACCCCTTAGCAGAGCAGGTATATATATCTGAGGAAGGAAACAAGAATAATGAGAGCACAGTCTGAATAAACTTTGCCTGCTTAAACACCTCAGCTTTTCGACTCTGTAAGGGCACATCTGCACAGGCTGGGATGGAAGGATCCGTTCTTGGAAGGAACAGTTCTGTCGGTTCCTCATTTTCCCCCATCACAAATTCAGTTCTCTCTCTACATACCTGCAACAACTTGTGATTATTATTATTTTTAAGCTCCCAAAGACAAGACCCAGCAGTCGTACCGCTTCTCTTGCCTTAACTACTTCCCCACTTTCCTTGTGTCTTTAATGCAGAACAGCATTAACCCCACCCCAGAATTGACCCATTTCTGCTTTTGCAGCTTCTGCCACACAGTAAGGAATAATTTATAAAGAATAATTTATTGGCCAAGTATCAATCATACTTGGAATTTTGCTTCGACTACATTGCAATGTAAAGAAAAACGTACCTCATACAAACACTATTCCCCTCACAATACAACAGCACAACAAAGGAACCCCATACCACCAACTGACCTCCCTTCCGCACACAACTACGAATTCAACAGTTTCATGGCACAAGGAAAAAAACTATTCCTGTGCCTAGAAGAAGAGTTTGGATTTGATATCCCGCTTTATCACTACCTGAAGGAGTCTCAAAGCGGCTAACATTCTCCTTTCCCTTCCTCCCCCACAACAAACACTCTGTGAGGTGAGTGGGGCTGAGAGACTTCAGAGAAGGGTGACTAGCCCAAGGTCACCCAGCAGCTGCATGTGGAGGAGCGGAGACACGAACCCGGTTCACCAGATTACAAGTCTACTGCTCTTAACCACTACATCACACTGGCTCTCAGTCCTGTAACGACGTCTGGATGGAAGTAAATCAAACAGGTGATGACCAGGATGCGAAGGGTCTGTGACAATTCTCTCTGCTCTCTCCCTGGCTCGAGCAGCATAAAGTACAGTAATGCCAGAGTTACACCCTGTGCTGCTGCCCTAATGTGATCATGCAGCCTTTGTGAAGCAATTGTTTTCCATGCGTAGATGCCACAAAAGTGGAATCCCCTAGTGAAACGGCTGTGAACATGGCTGAGAGACCCCTCGTGGAATGGAGGGGAATTCCTGTAAAGCACATTCAAAGCACATTCTTTCCCGGGAACCGTAGTTTTACCTGTCACAGTGATACAATTCTCAGCAATGCTTAACAGACTATAGGGTATGGACAGAATGGAAAAGGGAATGGGACTGAAGGGGGCACAGTTTGTGCTGGGCTGGACTCACCTCCTCCCTCATGGGAAAGGCGGTAATAGCGTTCTTTGCAGCTGTACTTGACAACTGACAGGTACTCGTTATTGTTTGGCTGGGACTCATAGCTGAAGTCCCCGTTGGTCAGGCTTTTCGGTTCGCCGCAGTTCACAACTATGAGACAAATTCGACAAATAAATGAAGGGGAGGGAATCTTTCTTTCAGGAATCCTTTCAAAGTCCAGCTCGATCACAATCATTCGGTGGTGATTTCCTGCTACCAGTTGCCTACTAAAAAAACCCCACACCCCTCAAGATGACTTCCCACCCATGGGGAAATGATTACAGACCCTCGAAGCGTCCCTATTTTCCAGGGACAGTCCCGGATTTACAGATGCCACCCCAGTTTCTGATTTGATCCCAGAATGTCCCGCTTTTCCTTAGGAACAAGAGTCTCCTAACAATTATCAGCATCCTTAACAAAAGCTTCCCTTTGGGGGAAAGCGGCCATGACTGCTTAAAGAGGTATGATGATGCTTTCAATGTTTGGTGCAGATGGGGCCTAGACCTTGGGAACAGGCCTAGCCCTAGACGTTTTGGCATTAATAATAATAATAATTTTTTTATTTGTACCCCGCCCATCTGGCCGGGTCTCCCCAGCCACTCTGGGCGGCTTCCAACAAATATTAAAATACATCAAAAACATACATTAGAAGGTTGTCCACACACACACCCAGTCCCTCTAGCAACTAAATGACCTTAAAATAAATGAATAAAATCACTGGCAACTTGCCATCCTTTAATAGTACTTCAAATCTGTGGCTAGCTACTCACTTTCACATCGGGGCATAGGGCGGTGCCATGTCCCATCCTTTTGGCAGACAGCGGTGAAGGATTTCAGTGCTTTGTCGCCCTGCTCAAAAACAAAAAAGCAGTCGAGGGTTGGGCAAGTCCCTGCACACAACTATGCCCCTTACCTTTGTCACAGGCAGTGTCGAAATTAGCCAGGTGAATTTTGCACCTGGCTATCAGCCACTTGGGATGCGGGTGGCGCTGTGGGTTAAACCACAGAGCCTAGGGCTTGTTGATCAGAAGGTCGGCGGTTTGAATCCCCACGACGGGGTGAGCTCCTGTTGCTTGGTCCCTGCTCCTGCCCACCTAGCAGTTCGAAAGCACGTCAAGTGCAAGTAGATAAATAGATACCACTCCGGCGGGAAGGTAAACGGCATTTCCGTGCACTGCTCTGGTTCGCCAGAAGCGGCTTTGTCATGTTGGCCACATTACCTGGAAGCTGTCTGCGGACAAACGCCGGCTCCCTCGGCCAGTGAAGCGAAATGAGTGCGCAACTCCAGAGTCGTCCACGACTGGGCCTAACAGTCTGGGGTCCCTTTACCTTTACCTATCAGCCACTTGCGATGCCTGGAGATCATTGGATTAGAACTGATTTCACACACAAATATCACATCCTGAAGAACTCGACCAGCTATATTTTATCTGCACAATCAGAATGAATTTCAGGAACCAAAATGCTTTTTCTGTGCAGCCTGAGCAGGAGCAGTGGACGACGTTATAGCTAATTGTTGTCGCTTGACTTCACTTACCCCATCCCCTGCCCTGCTCATAGCTGGGAAGACAATCCCTACATTTATGAATGGTCTGTG
This sequence comes from Darevskia mixta, assembly GCA_034641385.1. Lineage (NCBI taxonomy): Eukaryota > Metazoa > Chordata > Lepidosauria > Squamata > Lacertidae > Darevskia > Darevskia mixta. The sequence continues at coordinate 1,885,591 of JAWWNH010000017.1, read as the reverse complement.
TCACCATTAAGAAAAAGCAGTTGGAATAGGCCAATAGATATGTGGACTGTCCCTGGATCAAGTGACTTTTCTTCTTCACCTAGCTCAAGGTTGCCATCTGAACTAACCAGATGAATCAATCACAGTCAGTCCATCATTTGAAAAATAAGAGTTAAGAACCATCTTGCCCCAAAATGGCAACTATACATTCAGTTTTGGATTACGGAGCCATTTGGTGCCTAGCTTATATATCTGAGTTTCTAACACTGGTCTCAGGTTATCTGTTCTCCTGTCCCCAAACTTCTTGTAGCAATACTACTAAACAAAAACCAATTATTTGTACACTTGTTGTTAGTCAAAAGGCTGAGAAGCTATTGAAAAGCAGTGTGTTTTTGTTTTGTTTTTAATAGAAAAGACTTGTAACCGCTACACAACCCACCCACCCACCCACCGCAATGGACTCTTCTGCGTTCTAGCCCCCGGCATGCTTTCATTTTCAGAGAAGTCTGGGAAGGCATAAAAACAGCCTAGGAAGTGAACAGTGTGTCCCTGCGCCATAGAGAGCTCCCTCACAACAGACATAGCTCCAGGAAGGCAAGCTGACAAGCTGCAGTTGACAAGAATTATCTTTCTTATGTTTTGTTTTGCCTTTCTCCTGACACTTTGCAGCACTCATGAAAATTGATAAAATGAGCAATGTGTTCTAGCTCAGGCTCCTACATATAGTGCTCCTTTGGTTTGGCCAACCTTAGCTGGAGTCCAAAATGACAGGAATAGCTTTGCTGCACCCCACCTGGGAGGGCTTCATGACCCACCTGTTGGATCCTGGCCAGTGGGTGGAAGACCTATATCTTAAGATAGCAAATACTGTTTTAAAAATCTGTTAATTTATTCAAAAGTTCTACCTCAGATTTAGGATCACTGAGTGGCAGTTTTTCTTATTTTCATTGTGGATATATATACAGTGGTACCTTGGGTTAAGTACTTAATTCGTGTATATCTATCTATCTATCTATCTATCTATCTATCTATCTATCTATCTATCTATCTACCTACCTACCTGTATGTATATGCTCAACTCTGCACAGAAATCACACCATCTGCCTTGAATACCCTGCTACCCTAGATATCAAGTGTGGAAGGTGCTGGAGGCTTAGCATGTTTAGGAAAATCCCCTTGGACATGCTTAAAGGAACTCACCATTGCTACTTTAAACCAGCCTTTCCCAACATCTCCCATCATCTCTGGTTTGAGAGCAAAACATCTGGAGGGCACCAGGTTGGGGAAATGCGGTTTTAGATGCTGGCAGAGCTGAGTCATATCAGCCAAAACAAATTCCAGGGCTGAGCTCTGGAGCAATTTAAGGCCTGCTTGTTTGTTATGCTCTACTTTCGATTTCCCCACTTATTCATTACGCTGGCCAGAAATTATGCAATCGTCACATCTCTTTCTGCCTTTAATCAGATCCACAAGCGCAGATGCCTTTGGGAGATAAATATTTGTTGAATAAAATGTTTCTCTTGCCCTGACATATTCCTTAAACTGTTCCTAGGAGAAAAGCTGGGAGATGTAAAAGGGAAGAGAAGCGTTTAGGAATGGAGGAAAACACACACACACACACACACACACACACAGCCTGAGGGATCATGAGATCATCAGAGGAGGGAAAGGTTAAGAAGGCAGAGAGATAAAGTAATGGAGAAGCCACTCAGTGTACACATTATACCTTTAAAACACATCCAAAGCACATTCTTTCCTTCTCTAAAGGTTTTGAGGTGTTTAATTAGCGTTTACGCTAATGTAATCGAGATTCATGTGTGTAAACCTACTTCTGAGCATCAGCAATTAGCATGTGACGAGTTAATTAACCTGGGCAAAGGTCCAAAGTGTGTACCAGCCTTTAATCCTAGTCCATCAACAAATGTTGATGAAGTCACACAAGGAATCACGCTTGTATGTGCCCTGGAGACCAAGATAGGCTGCAGAACAAAAAAGGAGGCTGGTGATGCTGCCGTAAGGATAAGCTGGCACCTTTAGGGGTGCTCCTGCTGTGCGCCCCTTCATTGCAGGGGACTGGACTAGTTGGCCCCTTCCAACTGCAATTCCACGTTTCTATGACTGAAGACTAAAGGTTGTATATAAGTGTAAAATAAGCCATATATTATTAAGACACTAGCCTCCATTTTTGCAGTGCTGGATTGCCAAATACACAGAGGAGGCACCGGCCTACGGACCCCATGCCTTTTAGGGCCCCTGCAACAATGGATCAAAATAATATTGATTTAGCTTATTAAAACTGTTGGTTGGTAAGATAAAAAATGCATTAGGAGATAATTTGCAAGGGGGCTCTCGAGATTTTGACTGTCTAGGGGCCTCCACAGGGTTTAATCCGGCATTGCCATTGTGCCTCATTTCCCTATAAGAAGACAGACACCGATGGAGGGCCGAGACCTCCTGGAATCTTGTGCACTGCTAGGCAGAGATTGGTGTAGTTTGCAACACTGGTGTCAGAAGTGGAGTTTCTTCCTTGCCCTGCTCAAAAAGTTCTGGGTGCTGCTGTTTATTAAGGCTTGCTGGGAATTGTAACTATGAGGGGTAAACTGGGGTGCCGATAATTCTTTGAGGGGGAAATGCGCTTCGAATGTGCTTTAATGTGTCCGCAGTCCTAGATAAATGAGTCCCACCTCCATCAGCCGGTATCCAGTCCTGCAGCTGGCAATGAAGTAGTCCTGGTATTGATACAACGGCTGTAGGTCTCGAATGATGGTGAACTCATCATTTGGAACAGGCTGTGGGCAAGGGACTCCTGTTGGAGATAAGAGAGGAATGAAGGAAGCGCTGGCAGATGGCTGAGTACCATTTATCTCCGTCAGCTGGATGGGGATACTTTACTTTCTGTGCTGTAGCGGATCTTCCACCCACGGCTGTATCCTGAATCATCCGTGTGGAAAAGTACGTCCACCGAAGAGCCATTGGTTTCGATGCTTCCTGGAGACATTGTGCCACAGAACTCGCCAATCTCTTCCCCACCAACTTGGATCTAGTGAGAAGCAGAGAGTTTGGGAGCAAAGGATTTGCTGTCTGTACGAGTGTGAACGCTATTCAGCACTACACTTACTACTACTACTACTAATAATAATTTATTTGTACCCCACCCGTCTGGCTGGGTTTCCCCAGCCACTCTGGGTGGCTCCCAACAGAATAATAATAATAATAATAATAATAATAATAATAATGCGATAAAACATCAAACATTAAAAACTTTCCTAAACAGGGCTGCCTTCAGATGTCTTCTAAAAGTCAGATAGTTGTTTATTTCCTTGACATTTGATGGGAGGGCGTTCCACAGGGCGGGCACCACTGCCGAGAAGGCCCTCAGCTTGGTTCCCTGTAGCTTCACTTCTCGCAGTAAGGGAACTGCCAGAAGGCCCTCAGAACTGGACCTCAGTGTCCGGGCTGAACGATGGTATTTGCGAATAAATCAGCTATTTCAAAAAATACTCTAATAATTTCTCTTTCCAAAAGAAGTGCAGCCCAGGGAGAAGGTGGCAGCGAACATACAGAACAACATTCTAGATGTATTCCAAAAAATGGCTTTCAGGAAAATGGCAGGACTTCTTTATTCCACATGCTGAGAACTAGATACTTCAAAGACAGACATTTTGGAACATCCCCCTTTCCTCATTTGTGATCCATTTGGGGTAAGCAGGGCTGGGCGGGACAGCCGGGGGTACAGTGATCTACAGTACCTTGAGCTGGTCATAAGGACAGTGGACTTGCTGGTGATCATCAATTTCGAAAGGCTCCAGGAATTTGAGTGTGATGAGCAGGCCTGCCTCCACTCGTATGCTGTAGTTACAGCGCAAATCAGCTGGGTAGGGCTGAGGATAACCAGGGCTTGACAAGTACCCAGACTGCTCCGTGAACAGTTCGTTGCTGCAATTCACTGCAGGGCAAGGAAACAAAATAAGGTTCGCTGAAAGCCAGGTACCCACAGAGCATCCTTTCCTTGTAGGTGGTCCATTTTTCTCTCTTTTACCACACTATTCAACTGGAATAACGATCGGTCCCTGTTCTGTGGTCACAGTTTCGAACACAGATTATAGACCTCACCTATATCAACACGGATTGAAAGTGCCGGAAAAGCTCCCCTTTTGTCTCTCTGTTGACCCATACTGTGAACGCAACAGATTAAATGGGATTATGAAGGTTGCTAATCCATACTCAGTTTTATCTTCAGTATGGAGCACGTGGCTAAAACAGGAATACCGAGCATTTGTGCAGCATTTGTATGTTCAAAATACTCCACATGCATGATTACAGTAAATCTTTACATCCACACTGTAGTGAAAACCACTACCATTTTCTATACATTGCGGGTGTGAGACTGAGGCCAAGAGAGAGTGGCTTACTTAAGAAATTAATTAAATAATAATAAAATAATAATAATAATAATAATAATAATAATAATAATGCCCCACCCATCTGACCGGGTTTCCCCAGCCACTCTGGGCAGTTTCCAGCACATATAAACACGTAATAAAATGTGGGGAAGATACAGGGGAGTTCCATATGCTCTGAGATTTTGTCCCTGTGCCCTGGGAACGGTTGAGTCAACTGAACATATTCTTTTGACCTGCCCATTTTATGTAGATCTTAGACAAAAACTGATAGCCCCACTCTTATGCCAACTTAATCTAGTAGACAGAGAAAGACAGGTTTTGTTTTTGCTGAGCAATTTTACTGGTACCACAACCCTCTTGGTGGCCAAATTTCTTTTTTTGGCCTTTAAACGCCGTAAGGTTAAAATTGACAGTATTGACATGGGTCTAAATGTATAATCTACTTCTCATTGTATGTTTTAGTGTAAAGCTTTCCGAGATGTTTAGACGTTTTTAAAAATTTTGTATGGATAATGATTGTGCTCTAACTGACGGTCGAATAAACTGTATTGTATTGTAATAAAACATTCCCGATAGAGGGAAGTTTCTAATGTTTAGTGTTTCCTTCTGTTTTTATGTGATTAGACTAGAATGGGTGACGTCTTAGACCACAGCTCTCCATAGGCACTACAATGCACCAGCCCTCCGTATTCCCACCCATTAGCTTTCTGCAATATACACACTATAACTTTACAGCGTGCATTCGAAGCACACTGTTTCCCTCAAAGAATTCTGGGCGCTGTCGGTTCCTGGGAAGTGTAACACTGTGAGGCAACAGCGACAGTGCCCAGAATCCTTTGCAGCGGGAAATGTGCTTCAAACGTGTTTCAGAGGTATAGTGTGCATACAGCCTGACTTGTCCTCTTACCTTTACAGGAATGTTGGTCACTCTGGAGACGGTAGCCAGGCTGACAAGAGCAGAAGTAGCCCCCTATGTAGTTGTGGCAGAAGTGCTGGCACCGAGGTGAGCCATCTTCGATGTCGTTTTCAAGGGCGCACTCATCCAAGTCTGGGGATATCCCACAGCGAGAGTAAGAAAAGGTTTATACATTAATTTGGCTTAAAGGTTTGCAGGGGTTTCGACTTGATGACCCTCGGAGCCCCTTCTATGATTCTATGCTCTGTGATTCTAGTCAGACTGACCTTTAACCTTACTGGGAATTGATATATAATGAATTGAAAAAAGAAGTTTAAAATAACATTTGTAAAAACAAACAAACCCAGAAGCTTTCATTTGGGGAATTATAGGGACAGAACTACTCAAACTGTATAGAAATTTATTTATGTATGTGACTACAGCGGCAAGAATGTTATTTACCCAAAAATGGAAAGAAGAAGAAGTCCCAGCAAAAGATGAATGGATACAAAAACTAATGGAATACACAGAAATGGCAAAACTTACACAGAAATGGAAAAATAAGAAATCAAGGTAACTGTTTTTTTTTATAAAAGAATGGAAATGGTTTATTGAATATTTACAAACAAACTGTAAACAGTGAAGAACATTGGCAAGATTATTGTAATAAACTGCGGTTTTATAAGAGTATACATTTAAAGTAGATAAATAAATGATTAAGTTAAGTTAATTTGGAATATGCAGAAAATATTAAAAAATAAATTTAAGGAACTGGAGAAAGAGGGGGAAGGAAGTCGAGTTTCGAAATGTTAAAATGACAGTAAAATTATTGAAATGTATAAAATTGAAAATCATAAATAAACATTTTAAAACGATTCTAGTCAGACTGAAGCTGGTTTGAAAAAAAAACCTCACATCAAACAGCAGTGTTTGTCAAGAAACTACAGGATCAATATGAATAGTGCCTAATATTGTGTGCATGCAACTTTGAAAACTAGCAGTGAGAGCACAATGGATGGCAGTCTGAACACACCTGACACAGGGGGGCGACATTATACTGAGAGACCCCTCCCTACTGTACTAACAGTAGTAAGCTTTGTCCATAACTCCCCAGTCAGGTCTCTGCCTGTACAGTCATACCTTGGAAGTCGAACGGAATCCATTCTGGAAGTCCTTTCAACTTCCCAAACGTTTGGAAACCAAGGTGCAACCAGTCAGAAGCCACAGAACCCGCACCGGACGTTCGGGTTCCAAAGAACGTTCGCAAACCGCAACACTCACCTCCAGGTTTGCGGCGTTCAGGAACCCAAATGTTCAAGTCGAAAGGTGTTCGACTTCCAAGGTACGGCTGTAGTTAGACTGGCATCATTTGCATCAGCCCTGCCTGTCCCCTTCTGCAGAGAATTGAGGCTCTATGCTCACCCACTGCTTGATAATAAGCCTGGAAGCCCTTGTAGAAGACATTGGTGCCATTTTCTTCATTGGAGAAGTCGGAGTGGAACAGCAGCCGCATTCGGTTCCCGGCCGACAAAATCTCTTTGCCTCCAGGGTGGTTGCCGGTGGTTGAGTCTTGCTGGCCGCAGTACCGGCCTAAGTCTTTCTTGTTGGCTGTGATCTGCCAGAACCCGATGAGAGGAGGAGAAAGCATTAGAAACAGTGGTTTTAATAGACCAAGATCCAAAGAACCTCATCCCTAGGTCTGCCTGCACCCAAGCCAAGCGGGTTTCTGGCTTCCATTTCTTAAGCAGTGGTGTCTCTTTGAGGAGGACGCCATGTTGTGGTGAATTGTTTTTGAAGCCGGGGGTGGATGGGTTAAAAAATCAGTGCTGCTGATGTTTGTTGGCCTGCTGTTTGAAAAAGAGAGAAAGGCCCTTGGATGTGCCTAAAGTAGCTCAAAAAAAAGAGGAGGGAAGGTAGGTTGTTGAGATCCATTTGTCTTGAGAGACAATGGAGTGCACCTCCATGGGTGAAGTCAAACTGTTGCTTGAGCAACACCAAAGTGACCTCCCCTGGGTGCAAGTCTGGGCAGTGTCGATGGAGGTCCTGGGCTGCCCAGACAACAAGACCCCACTCTTGGTCTTGCTGATGTAGTCCAAAGGAAAGCTGAGCAATACGTTTGGCACCAGCTTGGCTACAGAAGTTGCTAGAAGGAGGCTTACAAGGCGCCATCCACTCTGGATTTGCGTATGGTTTTGTCAGAAGTCCAGGTTCCCAGCTTGATAACACAGTAAAAAGTTAAAGGTAAAGGTACCCCTGACCGTTAGGTCCAGTCGCGGACGACTCTGGGGTTGCGGCGCTCATCTCGCTCTATAGGCCGTGGGAGCCGGTGTTTGTCCGCAGACAGCTTCCGGGTCATGACTAAGCGGCTTCTGGCGAACCAGAGCAACACACGGAAACGCCGTTAACCTTCCCACCGGAGCGGTACCTATTTATCTACTTGCACTTTGATGTGCTTTCGAACTGTTAGGTTGGCAAGAGATGGGACAGAGCAACGGGAGCTCACCCCGTCGTGGGGATTCAAACCGCCGACCTTCTGATCGGCACGCCCTAGGCTCTGTGGTTTAGACCACAGCACCACCCATGTCCCCCAGCAGAGGTACTACTCCACCCCTAATACCCCATACACCCTGTGGAGAGAGGGAAACATAATCACAGAGCAGAGACTTGTGGGGCCAAGCTATGCAAAATGGAGATTCGGCCACTTGGAAAGGCATCAATTCCTCTACCACCCAGGATCCCAGGATCCTCTACCATCCTCTGCATCCCAGGATCTGTCCACACACACACACACCTTGACGTAGTCATAAGTGCAGTCCTCAGATGGCTCCAGATCGAACTGCCAGAAATTCAGCTTCACTCTGAAGCCCTTTGGCACAGAAATGTCCCAGGTACTGTCATTGTTGTTTGGGTACGGCTTGGGGTAATTGGGGGACCTGACCTCCCCGAAGAGCTTCCTTGCGGTTGGGGTGGAACTGACAGCTCCGAAGATGAAAGCTGCCTGCAGAAGGAGCAGGTGGAGGAGTCGGGGGAGCCTGTAAATGCAACACACACATTTGAGAATGGAAGACATGGCCAAAAGGGAAAGGAACTTGGTGCTAAAAAGGCGAACGATTTATACGATCTGAGGTGAAACCAGAGTATGGAAACTTGGTGCTAAAGATCCTCACATTCAGTACTATGAAAAATCTGCTTATGTTGAAATGTTTTTGCATCTGCTTCTGATAGTCACAGGATGGGCAAAGGAGCTAGGTTGTGATCTCAAGTCATATTAAATATCTGACTAAGCTACTTTTCCTGATTTTGAGGTTTCACCAGGGATTCCCTGTGTAATTTTAAGCTTATATGTGTAGCCATAAGGGCTAAAAATGTGCTTTAAAAAAATAAAAAATAGAAGCAGACTGGTGAATTCTGCACTCAGTTCTGCACTTGATTATTGCATAATCACACTAGAACACATCTCTTTATGTGGGCTAGATATGGAACTGGGTCTTGAATCTTTGGGCACAATTATGGATGTGCTGGGAACTGATCAACTGCACTAAAAAGGGTCCTAATTTTTTTTTCTAGAAAAGGTGTAAATCAGCACCCATTAAATGTGAGGTGGCTAGTCTTTGGCCAGTCTTTGGCCCTGCAGATGTTCTTGGTTTCCAGGTCCCATCAACCCTGGTCATTAACCATGCTGACTGGAGCACTATAGACCAGGATCCCTCAGAATTGGCATGTCAGCAGGAGAGCATCATGAACTCGGTGGTCCTTGATGGCTACACACATCTGTTCAGAGACCCTGGAACCAGTGAGGAAGAGTTGCAGGCAGCGCTGAGGCCTAGCGAGAATCCACAATCCTCTTGTGCAGTTCTTAGTTGTGCTTCCATTACTCCCAAGGCAGAAGCTTTTGTTTTTGTTATTTCTCTGAGTATGTTCTAAGCACAGCTCTTTAGACCTGAAGGCCTCCAACTTTCTGGAGAAGGGGCTGGCAGGGAAATCACCAGCCATTCACAAGAACTAAAGGCTTTGGGTCTATACGCCCCTGCTTTGACTAGTGTAGTTGTGACTACAAAGGGTCATGGAAGAAACACCCTGTTGAGAGGAGAGGAGCATCTAAATGGGAGTGCCAGCCTCTTCAGGGGGCTGCTAGAGCAGACTGAGAACATGCCAGGTTAGAGACATCTTTAGACTATACGTTGCACTCCTCTAAAACTAAATGCTGCTCTATAGGTCACTCTATAGGGGGTTTCCAGTTGAGGTTAACACTGCAAATGGGCCATTCAGATATTGCAAATGGGTTGTTGGCAATAGCTTGTTGTTGTTGTTGTTGTTGTTGTTGTTGTTGTTGTTGTTGTTGTTGTTGTTGTTGTTTCAAACCTTATTGAAATTTCTCCAGAAAGAGCAAATGGGGACTAAATGGGGGACAAAATATAGGCTGGCATTTTGATGCCAATGAAGTCGGGTGAACGCTGTGAAAAAATCTGCGTGTGCAAACAGCACCCATCCCACAACAAACACACATCTGGCAGCAGCCCCAGACACCATGCTTTGAAGAAGAAGAAGAAGAAGAAGAAGAAGAAGAAGAAGAAGAAGAAGAAGAAGAAGAGTTTGGATTTGATATCCCGCTTTATCACTACCCGAAGGGGTCTCAAAGCGGCTAACATTCTCCTTTCCCTTCCTCCCCCACAACAAACACTCTGTGAGGTGAGTGGGGCTGAGAGACTTCAGAGAAGTGTGACTAGCCCAGGTCACCCAGCAGCTGCATATGAAGGAGCAGAGACGCGAACCCAGTTCACCAGATTACGAGTCCACCGCTCTTAACCACTACACTGGCTCTTTGTCCATGCATTCAGCGTCATTTGATAATGGAGACACTGTAATATAGTCTTTGCGGGTTAGATTTGACCCCAGGCTTTGCCAGAGTAAAGCGAATCCTTTTGCTACCGTTACCCATGCCACCCTCTCCCTTCGCGGCACAGTCAACACTCACATGCTTCCAGACTTGAGTTAACTCTCTTCCTCCCTCCCGTTCTGGTGGTCTGTGCTTGGGAGCTGCAAACAGATTTCAACAAACACTTAACCCTGTTAAGCTGTGATTCGGGGAAGTTGGGGCAGACCTTGCTGAGAGGGAGGGAAGGGAGAGATAACTGGTTTCCAAAATTAGTTGGGCAAGAGAGGTGGTTTCCTTTCTGCTGTATTCTGCTGCCCTCTGCTGTCCCCACAGAGGTGGAGTGATGGACAAAAGCTTTCACAATCAGATTCCAGAAGAGTTAAAACTGTTGCCACTCCTTCCTCTGACTTCAGCCACTCCTTCCTCTAACTTCTGAGGGTTCACCAAGAATTGCCACACACTTTCCAGCATATCTCCACAGACATTAAATCTAGCAACTTCCTTATTAACGGTTCCTCCAGTTCCTCTTTACTGCATATCCATCCTGATTTCTTTGCACAAAGTTTACATGATGATTACATAGTCTCTGGTCTTTATTTGGCATTCAGTCAGATTTGTTTGTGGGAAATTATATGACACTGAGCACCCTGCTTGATTTTCTTGCCAGGTGTATATGTACTATCCACGGGGCCTCTTTTAAAGGACTCACCCTGTACATCTTCCTGTTTATCATTTGCCCATCACATGCATGCACATTTCCCTGTTACTTTCCTAACTGCAAAAAGTCAGTGGTCCTTTTTTTTTAAGATTAGAATTGTTGCTTTGATCCACTTTAAAGTGCTTTAATCCACTTTAACTGAGCAACTCTATATTTCCAGTATGTGCTTGAATCTCTTCCACGAAATAATGACAATCTGGAGGCATCCCCAGGATTTTGTACTGTTCCTCTTGCTAGAGGGGACTGGGGTAGGGAGAAACTAATCCTGCCTTATTAAACCCATAATTAATAAGACCGCCTCCAGATTGTCACTCTTTTGCAGGGGGGATTCCAGTTCCTACCAGAAATTAAAGTGGATTAAAGCACTCTGTTGCCCTAGCACAACAAATCCACTTTAAAAAAGAATCAGACTTAGGTCCCCTTCAGATGACCTGCAAAAAGTCTGTAGATATTTTTTAAGTGGATTTGTTGTGCTAGGGTGACAGAGCACTTTAATCCACTTTAATTGCACGGACCTAAAGTTCTGGTATGCATCTCTCCCACAAAACAGAGACAAGCTGGAAGCATCCTAAAAATCAAAATGGAGATTCTCCAAAAGCTGGATTCTTTACTCAGGATGACCATGTTACCTTGTGCTCTTGAAGAAGCCCAGCAAATGCACAATCTAGCTCAATCCACACTTTCGCTTGACCTGTATTTTGATTGTACAGTATTGTGTACCAGTTAGTTCCCCCAGGTCTGAGAGCTTTTCCTGCTGCTCTGCAGCTCTGCCTTATGAAAACCTTGCCCACTGAACTGAAGCTTGGCTAAGCAAAATCTCTCTGTGGGTTTTTCATGAATCTTATCAGATCCAATTCAGCAGGTAAGATCAGATTTTTCACAAGGCACAGCCATAAAACGAGAAAAGCCCCTGTTCCCAAGGAAATTCATTGTTACACAACAATGCCATATGATCAATATATGGGTCGAGCCCTAAAAACCAGAATGTTGCTCTACTGCCCCAATGCCACTCCACACCCTTGTTGTTGTTGTTGTTGTTGTTGTTGTTGTTGTTGTTGTTGTTCAGTCGTTCAGTCGTGTCCGACTCTTCGTGACCCCATGGACCAGAGCACACCAGGCACGCCTGTCCTTCACTGCCTCTCGCAGTTTGGCCAAACTCATGTTAGTAGCTTCGAGAACACTGTCCAACCATCTCATCCTCTGCCGTCCCCTTCTCCTTGTGCCCTCAATCTTCCCCAACATCAGGGTCTTTTCTAAGGAGTCTTCTCTTCTCATGAGGTGGCCAAAGTACTGGAGCCTTAACCTCAGGATCTGTCCTTCTAGTGAGCATTCAGGGCTGATTTCTTTAAGAATGGATAGGTTTGATCTTCTTGCAGTCCATGGGACTCAAGAGTCTCCTCCAGCACCATAATTCAAAAGCATCAATTCTTCGGCGATCAGCCTTCTTTATGGTCCAGCTCTCACTTCCGTACATTACTACTGGGAAAACCATAGCTTTAACTATACGGACCTTTGTTGGCAAGGTGATGTCTTTGCTTTTTAAGATGCTGTCTAGGTTTGTCATTGCTTTTCTCCCAAGAAGCAGGCGTCTTCTAATTTCATGACTGCTGTCACCATCTGCACCATCCACACCCTTAGGAAACCACAATGCTAAATTTTCTTCCTCTTTGTCCCTGCATCAGGCTCTGAGCTCTGAGTGTTCATTTGCATTAGGCTGAATTTTAGAGTTTGGTGGATAAAGTTAGTAACACTCCATATGGATGCAGACAGTTCAATATCTATGCCCTCGCCCAAGATACTATCAAGTTTATAACGCTTCTCAAAGGTAGGAGGGGTATGTGAGACTTGTGGGATGGAGAAAGGAAGAATGCGGGCAGGGGGCCGGCTGGTGATATTTGGCAAACGGTGTGGTTGAACATTTAGATTAAAATTGGGGGAAAGGGGGAGGCAGAACTGCAGGAGTTTGGATGGGATGGCTAGCATGTCCCAAGCAGCTATTCAGAGAAACCATGGTAGGGTTAGTACCTCTTTTGCAAAGGGCCAACTTTAGCATTTAAAAGCTGAAAAAGGAGTGCAGATCTGGAATGAAGCCCAATACATTCTCATTCATCACCAGCGCAATCTGCATGCAGATCTGCCTGCATGCCTTTAGTTGGGAAAGGAAATTTGCAAGAACTTGAGCTGCTTCCAGACAGGAGCCTTATATCGCAACTGGGTCACAAGGACCTGGTTTTCCTGTGCATAATACTTTTGGCCCATTAGCTTTCCCCACATTCCTGTTTCTTGGTTTCAGCCATGGATTTTCATTGTTACTTTTCTGCTTTGCGGTGAGCAGAGCTTAATGGTATGTATGGGGGTGGGGTTGCACCTCTCCCATTCACTCCTCCTTTGCCATCAGCTGCCTTGTTCTGTTCTGGGCACGCACACAGGTATTTCTGTACCTGTGAACCTGCACTTTCAAAGAAAATCAAGCCAGGAAGTGCAGAAGAGAAAAGTTGCCATCCTTAACGATCATATTTCACAGCATTCACAATGGAGTCTTGTGCTTATTTGGAGGAAAGGGCTGAAATATCAATTTTCATTAAATAATAAACAAGAATATACCGAGGTATTGTGCAAGAGCAGCATTCGCCTAACTTGCATAAGACTTGGATAAAGAGGTCCTGTGCAAAACCTCTGTATTAAAAACTATTTTCTTTTTAAGCCCGGATGGCTCAGTTGGTTAGAGCATGGTGCTGATAACACCAAGGTTGCAGGTTCGATCCCCGTATGGGACAACTGCATATTCCTGTGTTGAAGGGGGTCGGACTAGATGGTCCCTAGGGTCCCTCCCACAGGGACCCAGGTGGCGCTGTGGGTTAAACCACAGAGCCTAGGGCTTGCTGATCAGAAGGTCGGCGGTTCGAATCCCTGTGACGGGGTGAGCTCCCATTGCTCAGTCCCAGCTCCTGCCCACCTAGCAGTTCGAAAGCATGTCAAAGTGCAAGTAGATAAATAGGAACCGCTCTGGCGGGAAGGTAAACGGCGTTTCCGTGCACTGCTCTGGTTCGCCAGAAGCGGCTTTGTCATGCTGGCCACATGACCCAGAAGCTGTACGCCGGCTCTCGGCCTATAGAGCGAGATGAGCGCCGCAACCCCAGAGTCGGACACGACTGGACCGAATGGTCAGGGGTCCCTTTACCTTACCTTTAGGGTCCCTCCCAACTCTTTAAAAAAAACTATGATTCTAAGCCCAAAATATGTACCACAATTAGTTTGCGTGGTGAGATCTCAAGAGAATACGGTAGTATCTCCCAGCTGGGTTGCTGGAATTCAAATGTGCCTTCTGCATGGGACAATCTGGAAATAGGCACACCTATATTGCACCCGATGAGGAGCAAATGGAAATAGTAATGTGACAATAGAGGCCCATCAAAACATCACAATGCATGCGACAAACTGCACACATTCCACTTCCACCCCAAAATGCACTGACAAGTGTCCACACCAGCAGGGGCTATTTTTTAGGGTTTTCCATGTTAAAGGGGAATCTGAATTAAATATTTATTTTTTTAAAGTATTTCAATGATCATCGAGTTGTGTGGGTGCTGTGAAACACGCACAAGAAAAGCATCAGCTGCTCCACAATCAACCCACCTGGGAGCACCCTTGGTTCTTTCTCAGTAATTCTGCTCCTCGCAGGAATAAGAATTAAACACGCTAAGACGGCTGAACCCTCATTTTTTGTAAACCATGCCTAAGATTTCTGCTGCCACTCTGAGCGATGCTTTACAGGGTTCCAGGGGGATGTATCCTGCTTCACATTCTTAACTTGCTCTGCATCATCGCCATCCTGTGCTTTAAGATGAAAGAATGTCCTTGCTCCGTTAGTTTGTTACTGAACTACAGACATCCTTTTGCTGAAGTTCTCCAGCAGAGCACTGTCCTTTGTTACCAATAGCTCCTCCCTTCTGCCTGGGATGCCAGAACTCTTATTCTGAAAAGGATTTCACTGCAACTTGAAGCTCCAGTCCCCCCCCCCTTCCTATCCCCAACTCACTCACTGGCTAGGTCCTAGCCGCTAGGACATCCTCAAACAGAGTGCGGTTTTGGCAGGCAGAATCTGTCTGCATGACTTTCGGGTTTTTCCCCTGCAAAGAGATAACTAGACTTGCCTTCCTGAGCTTGTGTGCATTGCCTTCCTGTCCCTGCACTAACCATGGAGCAGAGCTGCCTCAACCAGGAATCTGTGGCCCTCAAGATGCTTTTGGGATGCATGGACCATCACCCACCCCTGATGGCTGAGGCTGATGGCAGCTGGGGGGGGGGGTCAGTCTGAGACCGACTGGGGGCAGAGCTTGCATGCCTTGTGCAGCCAGACCCTCACACCCAACCAGACAGACAGACAGCCTGCCATGTGCTCGCTCTTTCGCTCACCTGTTCACTATATCACGATGTTTAGGTGATGATACATCGGAATGTTGAAAAGCTGATATCCCTGAGCCCTGCTCTGTCCATAGCTGTCAACCCTCCCTTTTTTGCGGGAAACTCCCTTATTCCAATGCCTTTTCCCGCTGCTATCCCGGATTGTTGATATCCCTTAAATTTCCCGGATTTCAAAGGAAGCAGCTCCTCTCCCTCCCTGCCGGCCAGGGAGGCTCCTCAGCTGCGTTGCTCGGCTGCCAATAAGGAGTCTGAGACTGACTGGGGGCGGCGCTTGCATGCCTTGTGCAGCCAGACCCTCACGCCCAACCAGACAGACAGCCTGCCTGCCATCTATGCGTTCGCTCTTTCGCTCACCCGTTCGCAGCGCGCAGCCTCTGGAGCGCAGGGTGGCGAGGCTACTTGGTGCCATTGCACCGCCCTCGCGGCATCCCTTATTTTCAAATCCGAAAGTTTGAAAAAATCCCTTATTTTCAAATCCAAAAGTTGACAGCTATGGCTCTGTCCAGTAGCCTGGCAGGTGAGAGGCAGTATCAGAGTTCAAGCCAGCCAAAACGCTCAGAGACTTTTCCCCGAGAGCAAAGTCGGTCATAGTGCAGGATGTGAACCCAAGGTACGGAGAGGACAGACTGGAAGGGGGAAAACGAACCTGCCTACGTATCTACGTTACTCAGTAACAAAAGCCAGCGCAGGCAGCAGTTAACAAAAACACATTAACGCCAAGCCGTTGGTCATCTGTATTAGAGAAGGCCACAGGCTTCGTCATCCTTGTTTTAGGCTCATAAACTATAGCCATAGATAGCTCCCATCCCAAGCCTTTTCTCCAACTCAGCCATGAAGGGGACAGGGTGACTTTGGGTTACTTACATGCTTCCTGGTAGCCTTATCTATTTCATAGGGATGTTGCTGTGAGGATGGAGGGGAGGAAGGAAAATGCACATCATTTCGCCATTTTGAGCTCCTCAGCAGGAAGTCATTAATCATAAATTTTGGTTTTGGCAAAAGCTATGAAAAGATTTCTTCCTCTTTTTTTAAGAAACATGTGTAGCAAATGATTGTGCTTGAAAACTTCCTCTTTGATCTGAATACATCTGCTAAATTTAGATACCTATTTACTGCCGCAATACATCAGGGTGGGGAATCACATTCCCTTCTGGGCAACATTTCAAGGCCCAAATGCCAGCAGTGGGCAGGGCCAAGGCAACAAAGGTGAATTTTGCTTTTGTACCAGTGCTTGTTTTTCTAGAAAAGAGGTGCTGGAGCTCACCATGAACTTCTCCCTTGCTCTGTAAGAATGGCAATGGAGTCCACCTGAAAGGTGCCGGAACTGAGCTCCGGTGAGCTCTGACTGAAAAAAAGGCCCACCTCGTAATCATCATCATCATATATTATTTATACCCCGCCCATCTGACTGGGTTTCCCCAGCCACTCTGGGAGCGCGTTCCACAGGGTGGGTGCCACTACCGAGAAGGCCCTCTGCCTGGTTCCTTGTAACCTCACTTCTCGCAGTGAGGGAACCGCCAGAAGGCCCTTGGAGCTGGACCTCAGTGTCCGGGCTGAATGATGGGGGAGGAGACGCTCCTTCAGGTATACTGGGCCAAGGCCGTTTAGGGCTTTAAAACAGTAGGCTAGCTTCTACACAGACTCACAGTAGGCCTGGGTGATGTATCGATATATTGTCCAAGACCAGTTTGAGGGCCAGAGTGTGATGGCGTCTTCACCTGGCAATATATCACAGGTAGGGCTTGTCTGTGCCTTACCTTCCTTCTCCGGTTGCTGCCAGCTTCCTCCCTGACTGTGCCAGGCACTGGCGGCAGAGGGAACAGTGGCAGTTTTACCCCAGTGCCTTGTGAGGCCAGGGCCGATGCGCCTTCCTTTTCACTATCGCGATGTATCACTATATCACGATGTTTAGGTGATGATGATGATGATGATGATAATTTATGATTTATACCCCGCCCATCTGGCTGGGTTTCCCCAGCCACTCTAGGCGGCTTCCAACAGAACATTAAAATACAGTAATCTATTAAACATTAACAGCTTCCCTAAATAGATAGTTGTTAGATAGTTAGATAGTTGTTAATCACTTTGACCTCTGGTGGGAGGGCGTTCCACAGGGCGGGCGCCACTTCTGAGAAGGCCCTCTGCCTGGTTCCCTGTAGCTTTGCTTCTCACAGTGAGGGAACCGCCAGAAGGCCCTCGGCACTGGACCTCAGTGTCCAGGCTGAACGGTGGGGGTGGAGATGCTCCTTCAGGTATACAGGACCGAAGCCATTTAGGGCTTTAAAGGTCAGCACCAACACTTTGAATTGTGCTCGGAAACGTACTGGGAGCCAATGTAGGTCTTTCAAGACCGGTGTTATGTGGTCTCAGCGGCCGCTCCCAGTCACCAGTCTAGCTGCCGCATTCTGGATTAGTTGTAGTTTCCGGGTCACCTTCAAAGGTAGCCCCATATAGAGTGCAGTGCAGTAGTCCAAGCGAGAGATAACTAGAGCATGCACTACTCTGGCATACATCGCAATGTTGAAAAGCTGATATCACTGAGCCCTGCTCTGTCCACTAGTCTGGCAGGCGAGAGGCAGTATCAGAGTTCAAGCCAGCCAAAACGCACAGAGACTTTTCCCCCGAGAGCAAAGTGCAGGATGTGAACCCAAGGTATGGAGAGGACAGACTGGAAGGGGGAAGACGAACCTGCCTACGTATCTACGTTACTCAGTAACAAAAGCCAGCGCAGGCAGCAGTTAACAAAAACACATTAATGCCAAGCCGTTGGTCATCTGTATTATTTTAATCCAAAAGAGAAGGTTCAGGACAAGGAATGAAAAGCTGATGGCTCGATTCTGGTCCCGGTTTGAGGCTCTAATGCCTGTTGCATCCAGAAGTTAGCGCTTGCTGCTAAGAATCATTTCACTTTCTGAAAAACCTGGACACAAACCACATCCTCTGCTGTCAAACGCTAGGAGGAGAGAGAGAAGGAAAAAAAAGAAAAAGAAAGAAAAAAGAGTGAGGGAAGAGACACTCTAGGCCTGAGACCTTTGGAGCATTTTTCATTTGTGAAGCTTAAAACAGCTCATAACAGTGATGGAAAAACCCATTTCGGCTACCGAGTACGTCCAATTTCTCTTTTGCGTTTTTTGTCCTGGATTGACAACACTCAGGTCACAGAGCATGACACAAGCAGCGTCGAGGCAGCAAATTTAAGTGTAGGACCGCCGCTTGGGAGCGGGGAAGATTAATAGCAAGGTTCCAGGGCCTGCTTCTGAAATTAAAATACAGCGGTTACTTGCAGTTTAAGAGCAATTGTTGTGCTGACTTTTGAATACTTTAATGTCTAAAACAATAATCATCTTGACATGCGGGATGGGGAGAGAGGCTGCTCAAATAGAGCTTCTGCTTTAAGCATCTTGTGGGCAAACTCCGAGGGATAATCCATTGCCTGACCAGTGTTCTCTGTGTGGACATGGAAACATATCCTCTGGCAAAGGGGGGCCTCTCTAACCTCCTTTATGGACATGATCCACCAGGAAGCTCTCCTGCACAGAAGTCACTGAAAGAAACTGAAATCCCTTAACTGCACAGTAGTAGTGGCAGCTCACGTTCGTTTTTTCAATGGCATATACATTATTCAAGAAAATTTCCTATGAGTTTACTTGTACACAGCCCCCCACCCCCAAATCAGTTCTGTATCCCACCCTTAATGGCAACTCATGAGCTACTTGTTCTTAAGAACAGGAAGTTTTACTGCCTGGAATATATGGTTCGCAAATTCTTTCTGTAGTATAGGGAGAGCCCATTCAGAAGCATTTTAACAGCCAAATGAAATTCGACCCTCCCCTTGTACTTGGAAGATGGGCAATTTGCTCTGCTTGGATCGCACAGACATTAATAGTTGCATGTCACCAAGGAAGATCAGCAAGCCAAAGTGAATCTAGCAATTGCAGGCTTTTTTGTATAAAGCATTTCAGCGGATAAAATTGTAGACATGCAGTTCAAGCCATACATGTTCGTGAGCAAATGAACACGCACTTCCGTCATTAGTGCCGCGGCTTCATTCTCCAAAGTTAATGTTATTCAGCTTAGTTTAAAAAAAACACTGTATTTAGCTTACATGCAATAATAAGCTAACAGCAACAAGAAAAGTGCTTTATGCCAGAACTGGCATTTTATTTTATTTTATTTTATTGTTGTATTGTATTGTATTGTATTGTATTGTATTGTATTGTATTGTATTGTATTGTATTGTATCGTATCGTTTCGTTTCGTATCGTATCGTATCGTATCGTAGGCTTTAAGGTGCCACAACAGCTCGTTGTTTTTGCATTTAGCAGATGTCTTCTGATTTCAAGCATCTCTCTGAACACTTTGAATAAATTCATTTTGTAGCCTAACTCTTGAGAACAAGGCAGATGTTTTTACTCCCTGTTTTTACTCCCTGAAATTATTTAATTTCACCTGTGCAACCTCATGGACCTGCGAGGCACTCTCCATGAATAAAACAGGCATCTGCAGCTGAGCTTTTTCCCCAAGCCTCTGGTACAGTTATCCAGCACAGATGGCGGTCATCCCTTCATACTTGACATAGCAGAGGGTGATGGCAGTGGGAGATGCCGTGAATTAATGGACGGCACAGAATGACACGCCATGGACACCTTCTGTGAATCACTGCTTCACCCTCCCCTGAAACAGCTTACCAGCATTGTTGCGTTGCCGATTGTGTGTAGATCCTGCACAGAGCTTGTGAGCAACACTAAAGCCGTTTTTTACAAGAGTGTCATGCACAGAGGTGTTGTGTTTTGACTTAATCATTTCCCCGCTCCCTTACAGAAAGCCCCAGGAGCTGCGGTCAAATTTCAAGGAAGAGGCAGGACAATGGATGGCTCCCACTGAGCTCAGCCAAGTCAACTTTTGAACTCTTGGGAAAGGATGTTTTTGTCAAGGGGCCGTTGCCTCCATAGATGACAGGCATAACTCATGGGGCCTCGCTTTGGCTTTTCAGGACCGGAGCTATAGAAGGAGAGGGCTGGCCCATGCTAAGCTTCAGAAAACTCCCAATTGCCTCGCCTAAAGGCTTCCTCTGTGCTTGGGGCAGGCTTTCACCAGGCTGCCCTTCCTCACCAGATGCAGCTTGTCCCCTTCTAGCCAGTGTCTCCAGCCTCGGTTTTGTTTCTCTCCTCGCTGTTCACACACCAGCTGATCTCCATCCCAGAAGACGGTTGTCTGAAAGGGCGGGAATGGGGGGGGGAGAGAAAGAAGAGACGGCAATATCGTTAGCTAACAGAATACGCCTTCAATTCTAGGGTGCTGCAGAGGAAGGGTAGGCAACCTAAGGCCCATGGGCACAAGCGCCCCAGGGGGTCATTTGACCGGCCCACAAGCTGCACCCGAACCGAGCCGCCTGCTCAGCAAGTCCCCGCGCTCTGCGCTAAACCGGCGCAGCGCGGTGCAGGGACTCGCTTCCACGGTGCCGAAAATCACGTCTGCGCATGCTCAGATGCCGAAAACCGCATCTGCACAGACGCCGGAAATTGTGTCTGCGCAGACGCCGGGAATCGCAGCCACCATGCGCGTGCGCGATCCGGCCCACGGAGGGATCTCCGCTGGAGTGAACCGGCCCAGGTGAGGTAAACCTTGCCGAACCCTGGTGTACAGCATGCGACAGATCCACTTTACTATAAAAAAAACAGCCGGATAAATTAGATAGAAGTATAGTCGTGTTGCAGTGGTTAAGAGTGGTAGACTCGTAATCTGGTGAACCGGGTTCGCATCTCCGCTCCTCCACATGTAGCTGCTGGGTGACCTTGGGCTAGTCACACTTCTTTGAAGTCTCTCAGCCTCACTCACCTCACAGAGTGTTTGTTGTGGGGGAGGAAGGGAAAGGAGAATGTTAGCCGCTTTGAGACTCCTTCGGGTAGTGATAAAGCGGGATATCAAATCCAAACTCTTCTTCTTCTTGGTTCTCGAAAATAATAATAATAATAATAATAATAATAATAATAATAATAATAATTTATTTGTACCCCGCCCATCTGGCCGGGTCTCCCCAGCCACTCTGGGCGGCTTCCAACAAATGTCAAAATACATTAAAATGTCACAAATTAAAAACTTCCCTAAACAGGGCTGCCTTCAGGTATTTTCTAAATGTCGGGTAGTAATCCATTCTGGGAGTCCGTTCAACTCCCAAAACGGTTCGAAAGCCAAGGCACGACTTCTGATTGGCTGCAGGAGCTTCCTGCAGCCAATCAGAAGCCGTGGAAGCCCTGTTGGACATTCGGTTTCCAAAAAACGTTTGCAAACCGGAACACTCACTTCCGGATTTGCGACTTTCGGGAGCCGATTTGTTCGACAACTAAGGCATTCAACTACCAAGGTACAACTGATTGATTTGCAGACCAAAAGATCCCAGTGCAATGTCTCCTCTGTCATGAACTCACTAGGGAGGCCCCAGTCTGCAGTGTGGGGATAATACTGATATACCTTACAACAGTGATGGCTAACCTTGACACTCCAGATGTTTTGGGACTACAACTCCCATCATCCCTGACTACTGATCCTGTTAGCTAGGGATGATGGGAGTTGTAGTTCCAAAACATCTGGGGTGTCAAGGTTAGCCATCACTGCCTTACAAGGTTGTTGTAATTGTTTCAGAATAACGAAGGGATCTCAACACTCAAGAGCACTATAAATGCTGAGTAGTAGGGTCAAATCTTACCAATGTCTGTGGATTTTGCTTTCTGAAAAGGCCGTTTGATCAAACAGGACACACACAAAAATAGAACAGGGTTGCTGTGGTCCTGAAATTGTGTAGAACTTACTGGAGAAAACAGTATGTTCCACTTTTTAAATCCTGATAGCTAGATTATAGCCACAGCTTCTAGACAGCCCAGGAGTCTGGTGCTTTTATAGCCCAACTTGGTTGGAATCATTTCAGAATAAGGTCCTAAAGGCTATTTCAAGCATCCCAGGGTACCTTTGGTTTTTATTATGAACTGAAATGGGAGATGGGAATTCAGTGGAGAGGAGACTACTCTGGCCTGTCTTTTGCTTGTAAACCGCCCTGGGAACTGTTTCGGCTGAATGGTGGTATACAAATAGCCCCAAAGCAAACAAACAAACCACCATCTCTCTGATTATTGGTTAAAACTTATGCGTACGGCAGAAATAAACTTGCAAGGATATGACTTCCCAAACCTTTGCATCTTTATTTTTTTAACCCAAGGCTGACCACTTGGTCTCTGGCAATAATTCAGTTGCTTTAATTCTATGGCTTTTTCTAGATTGTTTTCCTGAATTTGATGTGTCAATTGTTAAAATGGAATTTAAGAAGAGGATCAGAGTTTTCTCTGTTGAGCGTAATGTCTCTAATGGCAAGTGTTAATGCGGCTCCCCGGTACAAAATTATTAGGTTTCACCAGGGAGTTGAAATTTTATTATTTTAAGTATAAGTTTATTGTTGTAGCCATCGGCCATGACAAACCTGCAGCAACAGTACCAATGAAACAATAGGGGTCAAATATCCATCTTTCAAGCCAACATCCATGATGTAAGAGAGAGGTTGCCAAAGACACCAACAAACTCAAATCCAGTTTGACTGCAAATTAAACCTCCGAGTCACCACAACAATTTACAACAATTTTATCTAACTCCTTTTTCCTTCCCCCGCTCCTTTTTTTTGCAGCCAGTACTTAGAGAGTCACTCTGTGTGTTATGAAGCTACCATAGTCACTCAAAAGAAAACCAGATCATTTCTGCCAGGGTGTGCCTGCTTGCTTGTGTGAACAAAGGTTTCAGAAAGTGATATCTTGGGTCACAATATAAGGGGCGGGCTAACAGATAATGATGTCTTCCACCTGACGATGACCACAAATACCAAGTTTGTCCATGTTGCAGCCACCCAAGACTGCAGTGGGCATCACTTGGAAACACAGCTCAATAAAGGCATTTCTTAAGGAAGCCGGTGAGAGTTTGGTCAGATTCCTAGGTCTAAAATGCTCTGTTTTCAAGTGTGGATAAAGGTAAAGGTAAAGGGACCCCTGACCATTAGGTCCAGTCGTGTCCGACTCTGGGGTTGCAGCACTCATCTCACGTTACTGGCCGAGGGAGCCGGCGTACACTTGGTATCCAAGTTTGTTTGTTTTTTAAAATAATATTTATTGGGTTTTACACACAAATACCTTATAAAACAAACATAACATAACATAACAAAAAATACAACACTACAAATACACATACACACAAAAGTCATAGTTTCCCTTCTTTTTCCATTCACATTTTGGTTTGACTTCCTCCTATCTTTCCCTCTGCGTTTCATTATATATCACCTTTAGCAATTTCCTCTCATCGTTTAATACTATATTTCTAATATTCTGTTCTATTTTTACTATCTTGATCTATTTTCATAACTTATTCATTATTATCTTTTCAAACCTTAACTTGGTATCCAAGTTTGGATACCAAGGGGGAAATATGGTTTCAGGTCCCCTCTTGATTCAATTCAGAAGAGCCAATCCCTTAGTTGACACTTATTCAAAGTCAAAGCATAGCTCATTTCTGGAAAATAACAATAATCTAAAACATCTTGACAAGCTCAAAAAGCTTTGGAAATGCTATTGTTACATTATGTGTTGCTTTGTGCTGTATTCTCTGTTTTATTGAAATTGTATGTAGCTATTTTACTGCATTTTAAATTAAAAGTTAAAAAATATATATTGACAAGCTGCTTTCCAATGTTGGTTATCTCCTAATTCCATATAGCACAGAGCAGGGAAATGCTCAACAGGCATAGCAGCAATTTCTAAAATATACTTCAAGTGAGCGAGTTCGCTCATGCCTTAATTATTGGCCACCCAGATTCTTTATGAAGAAGAGTTACTGATCCAAAACCAGAGCCCCAGATTTCAATGCCAGTATTTGAGTAAGAACTTTGCTACCAAATATCTTTCGGGGGGGGGGGGTCAATCAGCTGCCCACCCTTATCGTAACAGAACTTCATCAACGCCCCTATGCTTTTCTATGCTTTGACTTTCACTGCCTCCGTACGGCACTTCCAAGAGAGGATTTCAATAGAGTACACCCAAGTATCTGAATGAGCAAGTCTGTTCTATAGCCTGCTGATTCAACACCATCTATACCTTAGGACTGTGTCTGCCAAAAATCACAACCCTACTGCTCACCTGAAAGGACCCATCTATTGATTACAGGAAGTTCCACAAGGAGGGAGCTACTTTTGAGAAACACTGTCCAGGTGTGCACTACAGAAGTCTTCTCACATTGCTAATATTTCAGTTAATGTCCTCTCTTTTGCGCCAGGTGGGCTGCATTGCAACTTTCTTCCTATATAATTTTGTGGCAAGGAAGCAGTAAAAGACAGAACAACTAAATAAACGTTGGCTATTCCAGGACAGTGACCATTGCTTAAAGAGTAAGTCAGCAATAACAAAATAAAATAGAAGCCAGCAATTATTATTTTTCTTGCCAAGCTTTAAAATATCGAAGAAGAAGAAGAAGAAGAAGAAGAAGAAGAAGAAGAAGTAGAAGAGTTTGGATTTGATATCCCGCTTTATCACTACCCGAAGGAGTCTCAAAGCAGCTAACATTCTCCTTTCCCTTCCTCCCCCACAACAAACACTCTGTGAGGTGAGTGGGGCTGAGAGACTTCAGAGAAGTGTGACTAGCCCAAGGTCACCCAGCAGCTGCATGTGGAGGAGCGGAGACACGAACCCGGTTCACCAGATTACGAGTCTACCACTCTTAACCACTACACCACACTGGCTAATATTATAGTAAGGGGCTAGCCTTACCAGAATAAAAAAAATCAGACAGTTGCTTCAGGCAGCAGCTTCTGGTGGAGGGCAGTTTTCCTACCCCCAATATCAACCACATGCCTGCCTTTTAAAAAATAGTTCTTAATCTATAGCAGTGGGGTGACATTTAAAAAAACACACAACCAACCACAAATCATCCCAACCCACAACGACAATACAGTGGTACCTTGGTTCTTGAACTTAATCCGTTCTGGGACTTCTGAAACCATTTGAAAACCAAGGATCGGCTTCCGATTGGCTGTAGGAGCTTCCTGCACTCAAGCGGAAGCAGCGTCGGATGTTTGGCTTCCGAAAAACATTCGCAAACCAGAACACTCACTTGCGGGTTTGCAGTGTTTGGGAGCCGATTTGTTTGGGAGTCAAGCCGTTCGACAACCAAGGTACCACCGTATTCGATCAAGGAACAGGCAATGCATGATGATCTCCAGAAATGGAAGCAGTGACTGTGAGATGACCTGAAGTTGAGATATAACTGGTACAGCGCTACCCCAGTAACTGATTCCAGAAGGGCTATGTTATTGTTTTATTCAGGTGTGAAAACAGCCATGGCTGCTCTTAGGCAAAGAACTCTTGATATGAAATTCTCCCATTAACCCTACAGATATCAAATGCCATTTTTAGCCACTATTCCAAGGTCTGGAGGCAGTATACATTTAGTAATAAAAGCAAATTAAAACAAAGTTTATTGATTGGTTGGCTTTGTCATAAACTCGTTAGACAAACCACTCACTCTCAGATCCCCATCTGGGGATAATGTGGGCCTAGCTTCCAATGCCATTGAAATTACCAAAAAGAAAGCCAGCAACTTTGAATGCTTGACAAACCCTTCATTAGCATTCAAAAATTATTTCTACTATAACTACTACTTCCTCTGCCCATGGCCTTTATTTCCAAAACCTTTATTTGAGGCTGTGCATTCATTTTATTTGCTGTGCTTAGCCATGGATGGAGTGTTTGTCTATCCCTCATTTGCAAAACGGAGTTCTCCTAAAAGGGTGCAACATCTCTGGCAGCTGCAAACGAAGTTGCCCCACTCCTAGACTGGAGCTGGTGTGAATACTGAGTTCCTAATAAAAGCCACCTCGGAAAGAGAGGGAGACACTGAAAGATGATTTTGTTCCAAACACATCTTTTCCCTAAACCAGGTTGCTGGTTTATCAGAAGCACAGCCCCAGTGAAACCATGACTCACAAAGCTGAAAAGTGCCGACAAGAGGTCAACAAGTTTGTTTTGCTGCATGTATGCAGAAGAGACAGGCCCTGTCAAGCATCTGAGAGTACTCTAGAAGCGGCAGTTGTACTACAAGTTGTGCAGGCTTAAAATGGAGCCTAGTTTGGGCAACAAATATGTTTCAGTTGGCACAAGCGACACACGTGAGTTCAGTTGTCTCATTGGGTGAACAGTGCAACATGGGAAGAGATGTTACGAGTAGGCATTTCTGCACCACCAACACATGGAGATGAATATTACACCTTCCATATATATATATGTTGTCAGGTGAACATAAAGTTTCACAACACTGCTGCTGAAGAAGAGTTTGGATTTGATATCCCGCTTTCTCACTACCCGAAGGAGTCTCAAAGCGGCTCACATTCTCCTTTCCCTTCCTCCCCCACAACAAACACTCTGTGAGCTGAGTGAGGCTGAGAGACTTCAGAGAAGTGTGACTAGCCCAAGGTCACCCAGCAGCTGCATGTGGAGGAGCGGAGACGCGAACCCGGTTCACCAGATTATGAGTCTACCACTCATAACCACTACACCACCAGCGGCAGAGCAAGCCGGTTGGGCGCCTGGGATGGCACACGTGCCCTGCGCCCGGGGACGGGGCCAGCCGCCCACAGGGTGGGGCAAGCTGGGACAGGATGCTCTGCCGGGCGGACCATTTGGGGCAGTGCGGAGTCTGCGGGCGCCCAAGCCACCGCGTCACTCCCAGGAGAGATGCATGGCTCGGGCCCAGCAGTGAGTGCCACCAGGTATTTTTTCACCCCCCTCAGTGGTGGCACCTGGAACGGCCTGCACCCACCGCACCCTCCTTCCTCCGCCCCTGAGCACAACTCAAGGCCAAGAATCAATGTGTGTGAAACCATGTCGACACTGTTAACTCTCCTTTTGCAATCTCTCTCATGGATGGCCACCGAACGGGTCTGTTCCCGCAGCCCAACGACCAGCAAGCTTCCTCTTCTTACCTGGCACTTG
Organism: Darevskia mixta; assembly: GCA_034641385.1. Lineage (NCBI taxonomy): Eukaryota > Metazoa > Chordata > Lepidosauria > Squamata > Lacertidae > Darevskia > Darevskia mixta. The sequence continues at coordinate 1,858,281 of JAWWNH010000017.1, read as the reverse complement.
CGTCCATCCACTGGTCCCAAGTCCTCTTCAAACTCCACCCCAAGGTCAAAGTCCATGTTATAATTCCGAAGCGAAGTCAATGTGCGGATGGTCATGTGGTCTCCGTTGTGGATGATCTCCTTCTCCGGCTTCAGGAGGCAAACCAGTTTCCTTAGCGCGACATTGATGTCTAACATATGACAGTGTGAGAAAATAAGTTGGATAGGTCAGGGCAGTGTGTGCATGTGGCAGGATAAGTACAGTCATACAGGATAAGTACAGTCATTCTCGAACAGAATGCGGTCCAGGAATCTGTTTTGAAAACCAAGGCGTGGCTTCTGATTTATTCGGAAGCTGCGCTGGATGTTCGGTATCCGAAAGTGGTTTGAAAACCGGAACACTCACTTCCGGGTTTTGATCGTTCGGGAGCCGATTTCTTTGGGAGCCAAGGCATTTGAGATCCGAGAAACGACTGTAACAGCTTAGTATGCAGAAACGGCAATGGCCTTTCTTGTTACTTAGCCCTTGCTGTAGATAGTTCTCTAGTGTTTAAGCCAGGCGTCAGCAACCTTTTTCAGCCGTGGGCCGGTCCACCGTCCCTCAGACCATGTGGTGGGCCGGACTATATTTGGGGGGGGGGGGATGAACGAATTCCTATGCCCCACAAATAACCCAGAGATGCATTTTAAATAAAAGCACACATTCTACTCATGTAAAAACATGCTGATTCCTGGACCGTCCGCGGGCCGGATTGAGAAGGCAATTGGGCCACATCCGGCCCATGGGCCTTAGGTTGCCTACCCCTGGTTTAAGCCACCTTGCCCAACTCTTAGTAAAGAAAGAATCATAGAATCATAGAACTGCAGAGTTGGAAGGGACCACGAGGGTCATCTAGTCCAACCCCCTACAATGCAAGGATCTTCCGCCCAACGTGGGGCTCGAACCCATGACCCTGAGATTAAGAGTCTCATGCTCTACCGACTGAGCTATCAGGATGGACCCAAGAACACATCTGTCTCAGGCATTTATTTTGAAACTTACACCCTTGTCTTCTCTCCCCAGATGCAGCCAACGTAGTAAAATCAAGTAAAATGCAATTAAATACAGAATTTTAAAAAACAATTATTTTAATATCTATGCATTCTTTCCCTCACCAGCTTGCCTAGAAAATTGGACCCTGGCTAAGAAATTGAGCTACATCTCTGGAAGTCCTTATTTGAATCTCATTCATGCCATGAATGCACTCCCACATTTGCAATACAGTGGTTAACAATACAGACCTACCTTACAGGCCTGTGCTAAGGATTGCCAAGTTGGTAGCCAACGTTAGACCCTTCAAAATTACCATATAAATGCTAAGTTGCTTTGGTCTCAAATGCCAAGATCTTGAAAAAGCATCACTGAAGCATACTGGAAGAAGGGACCCCTGTCCTAACTCCAGAATGTGTGGGCCCAGCTGCAGGATCTCATGCGCAGCCACAACGGCACTCTGCACATGCTCCAGTTAATGTTTTTATATATGTTCCAGATCTTCAAGTTAGGTATTCATGGGGGTTGGGGAGGGAATATTAAGCATTGTATCAAATTCATTCTCAGAGTTTGTGGGGTTGGTGTGTGAAAGGGGGAATGAGGGTGTGAGAGAGAATAACAGAATCCCGGAATTATAGAGCTGGAAAGAACACCCCCCCCAAATGATCATCTAGTCCAACCCCTTAGAATACAAGGGAAGAGAGAGAGAGAGAGAGAGACTGAGAATGACTGGCGGAGGGTGAGAGGGACGCTTACCCAAGGCACGAAGGTAGTTGTCCATGTTCTCCTGGGAGACGAATCGGTAGTAGCCGGTGAGATTGGGAGGCATCAGAAGGCAGGAGCAGGAACGAAAGGGAGAAAGAACAACCGCGGGGGAGACAGACAGAGAGAGAAGAGCGCCAAGCTGCACGTGTGAACACGACAAGAGAGCAGACCCGGAGGAAAGGAAAGACTCTGCTCTGGCTTTTACGCCCCACGGAGCCGTCTGCTGACTTTGCCGGATGCTTTAAGCCGCCGGGTCTGTCTCTCCTCCTTCCTCGCTTGCCCTTTGCTGCCTCGGCTTATATAGCGCCGCCGCTGCGCTCCCAAATCTCGCCGCCGTAAGAGTCGCTTCGCCCCGGCCCTCGGTAGGTGGGGGACGCAGCGGGGGAGGAGCCGGGAAGACGGCCTCCCTCCCCCTTTCTTCTTCTTCTTCTTCTTCTTCTTCTTCTTCTTCTTCTTCTTCTTCTTCTTCTTCTTCCGATTAAGACTTTGGGAAGAAAAGAAAAAAAAACCCACACAAAGCGCTGAAAGAAAAGAGGAAAAAAACTTTAAAGGGACAGCTTGACTTTGCGCTGCTCCAGTAATGATGGGTAACGACAGTCAAGTTTCCAATGGCTTAAAACAGCCCTATAAAGAGGGTCAGCATCTTCGCGATCATCTCTCACCCACAGCAGCCCTCCGGATCGGAGATCTTGCAAACTCCAGAAACCTGTTACAGGTAGATAGCCGTGTTGGTCTGTCATAGTCAAAACAAAATAAAAAAAATCCTTCCAGTAGCACCTTAGAGACCAACTAAGTTTGTTCTTGGTATGAGCTTTCGTATGCATGCACGCGAAAGCTCATACCAAGAACAAACTTAGTTGGTCTCTAAGGTGCTACTGGAAGGAATCCAGAAACCTGGTTTGCCCTAAAACAACTTATTTCTCTCTGGGCCACAAATTGGCTGGCGCCGTACCAACTTTTTATTGATAAAAAACACATTTGGAAATGAAATAAACAAAAACCTGCTCTTATTCCCTTATGGGGTACACAAGAGCCTTCCCAGGTTCTCCCCAGACATGTGGCCTTGTTTTGCTTGGCACACTTATGAACACACTTATATATTATAAGACCTTGATATTCTTACAACAGAAACATAAAGGAATAACTCCTAGCAATGCTTGATTTATAACCTAAAAAGCAACTACTTTGTACTATGCTCACAGGATCCTAAAGCAATGCAGCGACATAAGAACATGAACCGTTCCTAAAATATAATGATAAACAAGCCTCTTACATATGTGCCTTAAGCATGTATACAAACTCCATGAGAGGCGTGAACTTGCTTTTGCCAGGCGATCTCATTTATATGAGGTCTGATTTGAGACAAACTCTCGTCTCCTCATCAACACAAAGAAACCTTTCCCTTTTCTGATGTTTCATATTTGTCAGAGTTGAAAATCCCTGATCACAGCAATACCTCGCTGAGAATATTGTAGAAGAATAGCTAATGCTTTTGAAGAGAGAGGGGTGTGGATACTGCTTTTGGTTGTATATTAATTTTTTAAAAATATTTTGATACTATACAATACTTTACTGAAATGTTTAAATGTTCAGGGTTACCTTTACCTTTACCTTTTCATGGATTGCCTTTGTACCTTCTTCCTTCTCCCTCCTATGCCATGGAGAGTTCTCTCCCACCCAGCCCCCATTTGTCAGTCTGGCATGTTCTTCAGGCTCATTCACACATGCAAATTCAGTTGACTTGATGGCTGTATGTGTGAATGAGTCAGAATGCAGACATAGCACCACCATTTTCAATATTATGCAGTGACTTGGGGCTCATCTTGTATTACTTCCATTAATTCTCTGTTATCCATAGGACATTTTCCTTCAAATCACAGTCTGGGCATAGCCAGGATTTTTGTTGGGGGGGGGCAGGACTTTGTTAGGGGAGGCAGAACCCACGTGATTGGTCAGTTAGTTAAGTATTTCTATAGTTTTACTTGATGGGGGGGACGGCTACCCCCTGCCCCCCCCGCTACGCCCATGTTCCCCACACTTCTCATTAAATCTCGGTCTGGATTTTATCATGCCTCTGAAAAGGAGAGGGTTTGAGAGAATCTGGATTGTGAGAGTGGAAAGTGTGGGAAGGAAGTGATTTGAAGGAGACTGTCGCATGGACAATGGAGACTTAATGGAGATGCAGGAAGCTCACTGTCCACATTAAATGTCAGTGAACCCTTGCTCACTCACTGTTGTTATAAGCAAAATTCACTAGGAAAGGCATAAAGTTGGGTCCGGTTTTCCCAAGGGGGAGTCCGGATTTTTCTCCCTGGGAAGAGCTGGAATTTTAGAGCTTTTCCCCTTGTGCCACAGACAGAGACCACACCAGAGTTATCAAAAGCAAAGCACAGCTTCCCATTTATTGAATCTGTTGCAACAGAGGTTCCCCCCAACGTAACAGGTACGATGCGAAGAAGAACCCAGAACAATGGCGTGCCAGCTCCTATATAGACTTTGAAATTCCCCCCCTTTCCCCTCAAGACCAACCCCCTATACATCATACATACATCACTAAAAGGGGTGTAACCCAGGACCACCCCTCAGATACATCACAGCTACATCATAGGAAAAGGCGGTGTTCAGCAGAAATCTTGAATGCACTGTTTACCTCCTGTCTGCCACTTCATGTGATAATGTCTTATCTGATTGCCCTTCCTGGGCAGCCTGGCCATTCCTTTTGAGATTGTGATTAGTTTATTTCTGAGACAATGGAAAGGTTTTTTCTCACTCCCTTGCAGAGAAACACCTGGTCATCCCTCCTCGACCCCTCCCAGACAAACATTTCTGGAGAACAAAAGGTTCCCTGCCTTGGCAGGGCATGGCATATGCAGACTAACTACTGTCCTTTGTAAGTCAATTGGGCCATCTGATACCTGGCCAGCTAGGAGTCAAAATTGTGTCAGGGGTCAAAATGGTTTCAGGACTGTGCTTCAGACATGAGGCCTTGTTTTGCTTGGCACACTAAGAATTAATATATATATAAATAAAATACCTAAAATTCCTACAACACTGTCATCCAAGCTATCATACATTGCAGATGTGTGAGCTGCTGTTCATCAGGGGCAAACTTTGGGCTCTCAAATTTCAGCAGCATCCTGTGCAATGCTAACATTTGGCGCCTCCTACCTCTCACCGGGGGGGGGCGCTGTGGGTTAAAACACAGAGTCTAGGGCTTGCTGATCAGAAGGTCGGCGGTTCCCCATGACGGAGTGAGCTCCCGTTGTTCAGTCCCAGCTCCTGCCAACCTACCAGTTCAAAAGCACGTCAAAGTGCAATTAGATAAATAGGTACCGCTGCAGCCGGAAGGTAAACAGCGTTTCCATGTGCTGCTCTGGTTCGCCAGAAGCAGCTTAGTCATGCTGGCACATGACCTGGAAGCTGTACGCCGGCTCCCTCAGCCAATATTGCTAGATGAGCGCTGCAACCCCAGAGTCGGTTACGACTGGGCCTAATGGTCAGGGGTCCCTTTACCTTACCTCTCACACTCCATTCTACATCATTGTTGCGGCGACTCGTGTGGTGCCTGCACCCAGTGTGGCTGAACCAGTCATGCTACCCTAAAACCGCCTCTACCTTTGAACCATGCAATGTCTATGGGCTGATTCACACACATGTCCATCACTTTGTGATGGCAGATATCCTAGGTGACCCTCATGGTCCCTTCCAACTCTACAATTCTATGATCCTATGTGGTGACTTTCATGTGTGAATGATCCACCGGATATCAAGTGCCAGGCAGGGGTTTACATCTCACCTGATGATGTGGGTGGCGCTGTGGTCTAAACCACTGAGTCTCTTGGGCTTGCCGATCAGAAGGTCGGCGGTTTGAATCCCTGCGATGGGGTGAGCTCCAGTTGCTCTGTCCCAGCTCCTGCCAGCCTAGCAGTTCAAAAGCATGCCAGTGCAAGTAGATAAATGTGGTCGGGAAGGTAAATGGCATTTCTGTGCACTCTGCTTTCCGTCACGGTGTTCCATTGCACCAGAAGCGGTTTAGTCCTGCTGGCCACATGACCTGGAAAGCTGTCTGTGGACAAACACTGGCTCCCTCAGCCTGAAAGCGAGATGAGCGCCGCAACCCCATAGTCGTCCTTTGACTAGACTTAACTGTCCAGGGGTCTTTTACCTTTACCTTTTTATCTGATGTCACACCAGTGGCAGACCTACATTTTGGGGGGCCCTAAAGCTTGCACTGTTATGGGGGGCGCTTTGCAACCAGCAACGAGTTCTGGGTAACCACTGTTATCTTCTTCAATGGGGTTGCTCCATGACAGATCACCACATTTATTATTATTATTATTGTTGTTGTTAACAACTATATCTCAGATTTTGATTAAAATTGCTGTGCTGGATTATCTCACCTATCAAAGTTATTGGTGTGAACAAAAATTTGCTATGCCTTATAGTTTTTGAGTCGTGTGACTTGTATTGGGTCTACTAGACCCAACATTTTAAACAAATGTGGACTAAAGTGGGCACCCCTCTGAGATTAGGGTCCCTGAAGCTTAAGCTTTATTAGTTTCACAGTAGATCAGACCCTTTGCATCACACGAAGCCAAAGAAGGTTTCTCTAGTGAAGGCAGCTCATAATGTCACCCTACAGAAATCAAGTGCTGTGTGTTGGGCCGGTGAAAGATTTTACTGCGTACCTACACATGTGAACCAGCCCTGTATTCTATACAGCACCAAGCACATTTGCCAGCACTGAATGAATACAGTGCAGCCAATTTGCCTCTCAGGATGCCAAGATGCTCTGCAAGTGTGGCAGAAACACAAGCAACTGTGTGAACCTCATCACAGGAAGACCAGGTGTTCTCCAGCCCAGGAATTGCCCTCCTTCTAATAGTGCCATGCCTCTGGCATACAGCTATATGACTAACATCCTATATCAGTCAAAACAAAATAAAAAAATTCCTTCCAGTAGCACCTTAGAGACCAACTGAAGAATTGTGCATGCACACGAAAGCTCATACCAAGAACAAACTTAGTTGGTCTCTAAGGTGCTACTGGAAGGAATTTTTTTATTTTGTTTTGACTATGACAGACCAACACGGCTATCTACCTGTAACTGATCCTATATCAGTGGTTCTCAAACTTTTCCTTCCGGGCCACACTTTCAGAATAAAAATTTGCTCGTGCCATACTAAATGCTTTTTTAAATAAGAAACATGTTGGTAAACAAAAAAGAAACTTCTAGCTGTGCATGATTTATAACATAGAACACAACTACTTTATAATATGATCATGGGACATCCAGAAAATATAAAGCAATGCAGCTACATAAGGACTCGGGTCATCCCCAAAATATAATTATGAACAAGTCTTTTCCATATGTACTTTGAGTATGTGTACAAACTCCATGAGAGGTGTGAGCTTGCTTTTGCCAGGTAATCTCATGTACTGTATATGAGGTCTGACTTGAGACAAACTCTCATCTCCTCATCGACACCAAGAAGTCTTTCCCTTTTCTGATGTTTCATATTTGTCAGAGTTAAAAATCCCTGTTCACAGCAATATGTTGTGGAGAACTGTAGAAGAATTGCCGATGTACTTGAAGAGAGGTGTGGATGATGTTTCTGGTTGTATGTCCAAGAAAAATTATTTGGATGCTATTCTATACTACACAGAAATGTTTCAATGTTTCTTTGATTGTCCTTGCTACACTTGCCATCCTTTGAGAACCACTATCCTATATCCTTTTAAATGTGTTTGTGGTACTAGGGGGTAATTGGTTTATTTTGTTCTTGTTTCTTGCCTTTATTATGCATTCGGTGTTTTTATCTCCTATTTCCAAGTTGTGAACCGCCCTGAGCCCTACAGATTAAGGTCGGCATACAAATTTAATAAATAGCACAAGCTACTTGTAGGCCGCTTTCTCTCTCCGCAGCTCCATACCAACTATGGAGAGGAGAAACCGGGGAGAATGAGCTACGCTAAGACGCCCCAACTCGGCCAAAGTCCCCTCTAAAGTTCCCAGCCCAGCAGCCTCGACGGCCCACGGCGCGCGCGCGCGCGCAGGAACCCGCCTCCCTCATTCCCCAGAGGGTGAAAAACCCCGGGAACCCTCGCCCCCCGCCCAACCTCGGTCCCCTCCCTCTCCTGCAGCACCTGGCTCCGGCGCCCCTCGCATTGGCTGCTAGCGCCCATCAATCAGCGTCGGGCGCTGCTGACATCATGCTGCAGTACAGGGGCTGGGCTGGCTGGGCTGGGCTGGGCTGGGGCAGTGAAGGCAGCGCGAGGCAGCGAACGGGAGCTGCCCTCTGTCTGCAGCCTGCGCTCGGTCCCCCGCGAAGCAAGCGCCTCCTCGACGCGGGAGCAGCAGGCGCGAGGGCGAGGCGACCGCGAAGCCACCTCTGGGTCCCGCTGGGGTCGTCTTCCAAGATGGGCAGGGGGCAGCCCCTCGCCGCGCTCCCCCTCGTCCTGCTCGTCCTCGCCTGCGCCCTGGGCAACAAAGGTGAGCGCGCGAGAGGGCGTGGGAGCGGGGAAGCTCCTCGACGGCGGGCGAGCAAGTGCCAGGGCTCCCCAAGGAGGAGGAGGAGGAGGAGGAAGAGGGCAGGCGGGTGGGTGGTTTGCGCCCTCCGCCCGCGCCTCCCCGATCCTAGCCAGCCATCTGGTCCGACCGGGCGCACGCAGCTGTTACACTGGCTCCACTTCCATCCGTCCATCCCTGGGGCTGCGGGGTGTGTGTGTGTGTGTGCAGAGACGGAGCTGGGCACCAACTCCAGAGGCTCCCCCCGCCGCCCTCTCGGGGCCCAGCCCAGCCAGCCATCGCCCCTTCGCCGCTGCTGGCTCTCCGTCTTCCCACCTGCTCGCTCCCCCTGCAGCTTCCAAGTCCTTTCCTGCTGCACCCACTTGTGTGCCTCTCCCTGTTTATCTGCCACCCACCTCCCTCCCTCCCTTGCCTATCCATTGGCACACGCCCAGCCCATGTTTTCAAGCCCATATCGATTCAAAACGCGATGGGGGGCTTCTTCTTTAGCTGCCCCCTCTACTGTGGCTGTTTGCCCATCTCGCCGATGGATGCGCTTCTTCTGCTTCTCTGTCCAGCGCCCAAGCCAGCCTCCTCCCCATCTCTCCCCGGGTTGCCTCTTCACAGCCTTAGGTCCTAGTTTGTTCGCCAGTCTGTCGGATTAATTATGGAGAAATCTATAATCTATTTGAAGAGGGTGTGGAGAGGGGGGAGGGAGAGCGAGCTGCAGAGCTAAACGGGGAGCTGCAGAACACGGCGCAACAGCTTCAGCATTCGAGGCACGGAGCTTGGAAACACGCACACATGCATCTGTGTGTGTGAGAAAGAGGGAGAGAGGTTACAGGATCTGTGGTCGTGGGCACCAGCAACACAAGAGAAAGTCTCCTGGGGAGGGGGAGGTAGAAAGGTGTGCAAAACTCAGGAAAGGGGGAAAGGCAGAACCTAAACATTTGCGGGTGGGATGAAGGAGATTCTTTGCCATCGCATGCAGCAGAAGGAAGGATGGAGAGTGCGAAGGAGTCATGATTTCTGTTGCCACTGCTCTCCTGCCTCAAACCTTGTGTGTGTGTGAAAGAGGAAGGTGGGGGGAGCTCTGCAGCAGCATTGGGATTCAGCATGCCTGTTGGTTTTGCAGATCAAGTGGAATAGATATTCTTGCTCTCCCTGATACCCAATTCTGAGCACACGATGCAGCCGCTGGTGTCTGGCTTGGCCTCTTCATTGGAATTTCTCAGGGAGGTTCAGAATCTGCTCAAGTCCCCAGTTGGAAAAGGAAAAGGGGGGGGGGAAGCCTCTTCTGAAGAAATCACCAAGGGCTCTTCAAGTGGCAGACGGGAAAAGTAAAGGATTTATTCCTCTGCTACCTTGCTTGTTACCCCAGCAACAGGGGTATCTTGCACAGCAGCAAATTCCTGTTTTCCATTGGTGGGGTGGTGGCAAGGGGCAATATATGGGGACTCAGAATAGGGTGTGAGATTGGTGTGTGTGTGTGTTGCATTATAGGGTATGCAGGATTGTGGCAAGTCACACAAGCAAGAAATAGCAGCATACTAGCAAGAAAGGGGAAATAGTAAATGTTCTGCTGGGTTTTTTAATATGACAACCTTGAAATCAATTTGGTGAGATGAATATCCTACCTTGCAGACCCCCTGTGGCTTCCTTCCCCATTCTCCAACCCCCCCCCCCGTCCCCGGTATTCCATCCCAGGTTTTGCACATCTATTCTTCCTCAGAGTTGCAGGCTGCTGTTCCGCTGGGGGACGATAACAACACCCCCCAATGCTCCATAGACCCCCCAAAGGCTGCTTTTCTAGGAATTTTTTTCAGTAGTGTCTTCTGGTATTGAATGCTAGACATGCACGAGAATATAAGTGCAAAAGAACTGCCTTGCTGGATCAAGACCATCCAAGTCCAGCAATGGCGAACAGGATGCCTCTAGAGTCTATTTATTTTCCATTGTTGGGAGCAGAGCCTAGTCAGCAGCTCCCAAGCAGACCATAGTGATGGCCTCTCTCTCTCTCTCTCTCTCTCTCTCTCTCTCTCTCTCTCTCGTATTTTGCCCTCAGCATCTGGTACTCAAAGGCACACTCAAAGGCACACACCAGTGATGTGATAGACCTAACCTTATCCTGCTGAATTTGTCCAATGCCATATGCACCAGCTCCTAGGGGCTGAGGCAGTCCCCTCCATGGTTGTTGTTTTTTGAGGAGGCCAGGGCCCCTCAGTGTTCAGAGGGCGTCCTTGTGTTGCCCCCTCAATCAACTTAAGAAGGCATCTCTGTCCTAGGCTGTTCAAAAGCTGTCAAACAGGGCTGTCCCAATACATTTTGCTGCCTGAGGCAAAGGACTACAGTGGTACCTCAGGTTACATACGCTTCAGGTTACAGACTCTGCTAACCCAGAAATAGTACCTCGGGTTAAGAACTTTGCTTCAGGATGAGAACAGAAATCGGGCAGTGGCAGTGCAGCGGCAGGGGGAGGCCCCATTAGCTAAAGTGGTGCTTCAGGTTAAGAACGTTTTCAGGTTAAGAACGGACCTCCGGAACAAATTAAGTACGTAACCAGAGGTACCACTGGATATGGCTCTCCGCTCCTTTGGTTCCATGTAACAAAACTGGACAGGCAACCGAATCTTGTTTCAACACTGGTGATGCGGCAGCAGCTTCCGCCATACCTGAGGGCAGCAGGCTGGCTTACTAGGTCTCTGGCACATAGAGAGCTATTGTCCCAACACTTTGCTGGCATCCACCACACTCCCAGCATCTGCTGCCTGAGGCAGCAGCCTCTCTCTGCCTTATGGTAGGGCCGATCCTGCCATCAAAGCTAATGGCTGTTAGTTACCACACCACATCTTGTAATGAATTCTGTAAGGAAGGGTGTTCTTTTCTTGAACACACGGCAAATCATGTTCACTAGAGCAATCCAGTTTCGGTGTTATTATGACAGAGTGGGTTTTCTTCTATCTATTTTTCTCTCCACCCTGCTCAGCATCCCTGGAATTGGCATGGACCCATAGGCTGGTTTTCACTTGCAGGCAGTTCCCAATGGGAGATCCATCAGTGGACTTGGATCTGGGCCACACTCAGGTCCTGGCTCCATTTGCATGGACTGCTTGCTCCACATGGCAGCTGTGTACATGTCTGCATCCCTTTTTGTCACTCTGGTGGTGCTTTTTTGAGGTGCTGTGGTCATTGCACAAATGGTGACAGCTGTAGATACAGTGCCTGGCTTGGAGGTCACACAGATAGTTCTCTCACATAAGGATGGCCTTGATGCCTGGCCTGAGGACTGGCCTAAGACGTTTGGTTGGAAAATCCAAATGACATTCTCTTTCTTCCTTTGAATAAATTCTATTAGGATTTATAAAGAAAAATGCAAAACTTAATATCAAATAGGCTATATATATATTTGTCCAAAACTAAAATATTGATCTAAATACAGTAGAAACAAAGGAGAAAAGAGAGAGAACGAAAAGCAGGAAGAATAGAGATTAAAATAGAGAGAAATAAAGCTCCGCTAATTAGCAATGACTCCACTCTGCCAGGAAGATCACCTTCATAAGTTTCATGCTTTAGTGCTGCAACAACTCTCCATTTCAGGGAGGTTTAAAGCAGATGGAACTTATCACTGGATTGTGTCCAGCGGGTCAGGCATATCAGCCTCCCACTCTAGAAAAGAGGCAAAATTCTTTTTTCTGAATCAGTGTCTCAAAATGGCATCCTTCTGAGGCACCCTTGTGGAAATCCTCAGCAGGCATAAATGGGCTTAGGGCTGACCCGTGACCTTTCGCTGCCTGAGGCGAAGGACAAGACGATGGCCCTCCCTCGTCCAAATACAGAACCCAAGTGTCAGAGCAGCTGAATCTCATTTCAACACTGGCAAGAGAACTGTATTTTTCCACCACACCTTGGGGCAGTAGGCTAGCTTAGGGATGTGCTGGCCCTCCAGCATCTGTAGCCTGAGGTGGTTGCCACACTTTGTCTAATGGCAGGGCTGGCCCTGAATAAAAACCCAGAGTATTAGGGTCACCCCTAATGCCAGTTTCACACCATAAGGCTATGGGGTGGTTTCACTGCAAGAACTGGGGAAATTCTGAGGTGGGGAAATTCCCTAAGTGTAGATGCTTTTGAGACGTTGGGGTTGTCCATACTGGAAACAAAATGTGTGCCTCTTCCCTGTGTTGTTCCGGACATTTCCACCTTTAAATTCAGGGTTTTTTTTTCCAATTGGGACTTTCCAGGGATCGAAAACCTCCACATTTAAATAGGGAAATGTCTGGGGGCAACACTGGGATGAGGATAATATTGTGTAGATGCCCCCACATCAGTGGAGAGACAGGCTGATGCAAACCCACATTTTGCTCCAGTGTGAATATCTGAATATTCTGAATATCTTCCCAAGGGCTTTAGCCTTGCTCAGTTGTGAATGGACAGAGCCCTGTTGCCTCTGTGAGGGATGAGCTCCTGAGCTGGGGGTCGCAACTAGGCCATTGTGATCTAATCCCAGAGACCCAATTTTTATCAGGGATTGGTTGGTGGGGAGGGAGGGAGCGTGTTAATTTATAGCAATTCTCCCTTTCTTTGCATTCTCTCTTCACCCCCCCTCCCCCCTCCCTCTTGTTTTCCCTGCCCTGGAGGTTGTGTGATAAAGATTAATTTGCTATTTCTGGGCCTGTGACATTTTTCAGAGCCTCCTGCCGGCTGCTGCCTCAATGTTGAGTCTGGACCGGATCCAGCCAACAGGATTAGCGCTTTGGGCAACAAGGAGGGGCCAAGGGGAATATGGCACATGCCAGGGCAGAGCAAGGGATATTGGGACGGGGTGGATGATGTATGGAGAAAGCTGAGCTGAGGCTATTTCAGGGGAGTGTCTTAACGTGAATGATGAAAACCTGCTTTTCTCCTTGGGGGTCTTTAGTCCTAATTTCCAATCAAAACAAGCTAGGGGCGACTGCATTTGCTCTCATCACACACCCTTCCCTCAATGTTACTCTCACTTTTCCTTCTATCCTGTCGTCTGCTGTTGAAACACAGGACTTGTAAGCTCCTTGCGGGCGGGGATCTGACGGTCTGCTTATGAAATGATTGGTTGCATGTGAAATGTATCGATGGCACGGCCTAGAATGACGGTGATGATTTGCGCCTGTTAGAGAGTTGTCGAAGGTTCTATTTTTAAGCTTCTTATTGTGTCAAAGCAAACAGATGGGTTTCGGGGTTTTTTTTATAGATAGCTTTCTGTCGCTCCGCAATCATTTTCTCTGAATTCAGGGCTAAAATCCCCAAGATTCCACATCCTCAATAAATGTCAAACCGCGAGATTTACGGGATTTCGGGATATTTTTTTATTATTATTATTATGTTACATCGTTAGATGCTTTGAGTAAGGATCTTTCTGGGCAGAATGTTGTTGGTATTGTTGGTTTGTGTGCATATATAGAAATAAAAGGATTAAACAAACAGAAAACGTTGTCTAGCTGCTGTGAAAGGTTGAGGAGCTGCCTGGTCAAATATTGACAAATCATGATCAACTCTCTCTAAAGCTTTTGACATTATGAGAACAATATAGAACCACCAGTAGGTTTGATACTGACATTAATAATCACTTTAACAAAATTTCCAAAAATGGAACCCTGCTTTTGTAAAATAATGTTGTTAACGTAAAAAAAAAAAAAAAATGCCGCAAATTATTTATTTTTATTGCATATTTTATTTTACCCTTTGTGCAAGGAGCTCAGGGCAACATGCATAACTCTCCCCCAAGGTTTATCCTCACAACAACCCTGTTAAGTAGGTCAGGCTGAGAGTTCGTGATTGGCTCAGCTTCATCCTAGGGAGCTTCAAGGCCACTCGGCCCCTATCTATCTATCTATCGAAGGACGTGGGTGGCGCTGTGGGTTAAACCACAGAGCCTAGAGCTTGCCAATCGGAAGGTCGAAGGTTCAAATCCCCACGACAGGGTAAGCTCCCGTTGCTCAGTCCCATCTCCTGCCAACCTAGTAGTTCGAAAACACGTCAAAGTGCAAGTAGATAAATAGGTACCGCTGCAGCGGGAAGGTAAACGGTGTTTCCATGCGCTGCTCTGGTTTCGCCAGAAGCGGCTTAGTCATGCTGGCCACATGACCTGGAAAAACTGTCTGCGGACAAATATCAGCTCCCTCGGCCAGTAAAGCGAGATAAGCGCCGCAACCCCAGAGTCGTTTGCGACTGGACTTAACTTTCAGGGGTCCTTTACCTTTCTATCTATCTATCTATCTATATCTATCTATCTATCTATCTATCTATCATCTATCTATCTATCTATTGCATTTATCTCCCACCCTTTTCCTCTAAGGCAGGGGTCAGCAACCTTTTTCAGCCGTGGGCTGGTCCACCATCCCTCAGACCTTGTGGGGGGCCGGACTATCTATCTATCTATCTCTATCTATCTATCTATCTATCTATCTATCTATCTATCTATATTATGCCCCACAAATAACCCAGAGATGCATTTTAAATAAAAGCACACATTCTACTCATGTAAAAACACCAGGCAGGCCCCACAAATAACCCAGAGATGCATTTTAAATAAATGGATACATTCTACTCATGTAAAAACACGCTGATTCCCGGACCATCTGTGGGCCGGATTGGGAAGGCGATTGGGCCGCATCCGGACCATGGGCCTTAGGTTGCCTACCCCTGCTCTAAGGAGCTCGAGGTAGTGCACATGGTTCTCCCCACAACAACCCTGTGAGGTAAGTTAGGCTGAGAGGCAGTGACTGCCCCAAGGTCACTCAATGATCTTCATGGCCGAGTGGGGATTTGAACCCTGGACTCCCAGGTCCTAGTTTGGCACTCTAGCCATTGATGAAATTTGTCCCTGTTTGGAGACACCCGCAGGCATGGCAGGCGGCCATTGGGAGAAGCTGTGCTATGCCTCTTAGTTTGCCTCTGACTGCTGCAGGGCGAGGGGACCTTGCTAACACATAGAATCATAGATTTGTAGAGTTGGAAGGGACCCTGAGGAACATCTAATCCAACCCCCTGCAATGCAGGAATATGCAGCTATCCCCTAGGATTGAGGATCAGACCTGCAACCCTGGCATTATCAGCATCATGCTCTAACCATCTGAGCTATCTGTGCAACTTGACACTATGATAAAATAAAAACCGCAAAGATCCAGACAGTAGCATTCTTGCAACATTTAACAATATTTGATCAGCCAACTGCTAAACGTGCCGACCTTAATCCCGAGTCCCTAAATCCAATTAAAGCTAGTTATATCTTCATTTGCAATTAATTTACATCCCGTTGCTTTCAACGGAATGCTCATCCCAATCCCATCCTTGTTTTCTCAGAAGTAAGTCGGACTGTTTCAGTGGAACGTATTACGTTTAATATAGATGGGACTGCGCTCATAGCCATTAATAACCTAAGCTGTTTTTTTTTAATTTATTTTTGTGGGGGGGGAGGTATTGGGTTCCCCTCAAGTCTTTTCTCTATTCTTGTGAAAAGTAGAACTGTATCCTGGGGGAAAGGTACAAGGACTTGGAAAATCTTTATTGAAAAAATCCTGCATTAAGCTAGAAGCGTCCAGGGGACAAATTGCTCGAGATAGCTTCTCTGTCGTTTGGTCTCATCTTATTTTATATACAAAAGCTGTGGCTCAGGAACGGAGGGTACTACAGGGCTATGTGACTGTCTGGATTTACTACAGTCCAGGGTTATTTTTTTTATCTTCCTTTTTGAAATAAAAATTTGCACTTGTTCTGATTTAGACCATCCTGCTTTCCTGGTGCATTTTATTATTGACTCAGTAAATCATATAGCCAGTGCTTTTTTTCTGCAGGGACGCAGGGATACGCATACCCCTAAACATTTTGTGAATCTTTGTACTTTTGTCCATTTACTGTATTTATTTTCCCCGATTCGAACTATAAAATGGTGGTTTTCTTGAGTCAAAATGAGAGTACCCCTAAACATTTTTTTAAAAAACACTGCATATAGCTGTATCCTATACTTGGCAATTGTGACAACTTGACCTTTTCTAAAAAGAAAAAAAACACACCCTCCTTTATTTCTTAAACCTGTTTGTTCTTATTAAAATCCAATAAAAAATGTTGGGAGAATATAAATAAAAGAAAGGTGCAAGGAGGATGCAGGGCTGACAGCAAGGTGTGTGGAAAAACATGAACATGATGATGATAATAATAATAATAATAATAATAATAATAATAATTTATTATTTATACCCCACCCATCTGGCTGGGTTTCCCCGGCTTTCAACAGAACATTAAAATACAATAGGGAATTTTATGCATGAACTCATGCATATACCTGAATAGTTTTATTCCTGCTTTTACCACAATTTTTACACTCCCGAATTTCCCCAGCCAACAAGCACAAGCCATGGATCGAGGCTGAATATCAGGGCATCGTCATGGAGAATGACAACACAGTCCTGCTGAACCCCCCACTCTTTGCTCTGGACAAGGATGCTCCGTTGCGCTACGCAGGTATGTGCTTGAGAGGGAGAAGTGTGGGAGGAAGGTACAAAAGCAGAATCACGGCATTCTTAGATAATGTTTCTGTGCAGCCTTAGCTGTAGTGAGAGACTTTGTGGTGGTAGTGCTGAGTACACTGCATGAAAGCATCATAACTTGTAAGTCACTAGCATATGTTTGCTTTAAATTTATTTAATGCGATCCACACTGTTTAAATTACAATTGTAGTACTTTTTTTGTTTTAAAGTGGATGTCAGTTATCCAAGTGTTTTTGTATTCACTGGCTGGATGGTGAGGCAGGTTTATGAGAAATTGGGTGTTAGGCTGCCAGTTTGTTTTTCATTGGGACACGGGTGGCGCTGTGGGTTAAATCACAGAGCCTAGGGCTTGCCGATCAGAAGGTCAGTGGTTCGAATCCCCGCTCCCGTTGCTCAGTCACTGCTCCTGCCAACCTAGCAGATCGAAAGCATGTCAAAGTGCAAGTAGATAAATAGGTACCTCTCCAGCGGGAAGGTAAACGGCGTTTCCGTGCACTGCTCTGGTTCGCCAGAAGCGGCTTTAGTCATGCTGGCCTGGAAGCTGTACGCCGGCTCCCTCGGCCAATAAAGCGAGATGAGCGCCGCAACCCCAGAGTCGGTCAAGACTGGACCTAATAGTCAGGGGTCCCTTTACCTTTACCTATATTTTTCATTATATTTGTATAGAGCCAAACTGGATGTGACTTTAAGATGGAGAGTCAACCTTACATGGTTTCTTGTTTGTTTGTTTGTTAACTAAATAGCAGCTGCTGGAGGACCAGCTCCAGACTGGTATTGCATCTTGGGGAGAGAGGAGATTTAACCCTTTGTCCCTGCTTAATAGCCTCATCTGGATTCCACTTCCTTTCCCTACTCTGGTGGCTGTTAGTTAGTTTACCCAAAGCTTACATGCATGCAAGAGCCAGTCATGTGTTTAACACAATGTCTATCTTGACCCTAAAAGATCCAAACTGAGGGCTGGATCCAGACTATGCTCCTTGTGCAGCAAATTATGCTGTCTCGGTGCTTTCAAAGAGCTCGACTTTTGCGTGCGGAAGGAGTGCCAGAAGGGTAGCAGGAGAATCCTGCCTATGGAGCAGCAAGTAGGGCAGTGAAAGGCAAATGAAGACAGGGATTTTGCACCTTTCATAGTTGTATAGAAGAGGGAATTTTTATTCCTGCTTCTGTACTGCTGTGAAAGGGACAAGACCTGTTTAGCATACAGCCACCCATGTTTGCCAGACCCCAGGGTTCGATCCAAGGTTTCAGGGGTTTAGCTTCATCTGCAAAATCTCCTGCAGAATGACCGACTGACTCCGGGCGTTACTGCCTCCTTGGGCAGGCATCGCTTCTGAAATCTTAAGGTCCACCCACTAAGCCCACATTCACGCCATGCATTTAAACCAGGCATAGGCAACCTCGGCCCTCCAGTTGTTTTGAGACTACAATTTCCATCATCCCTGACCACTGGTCCTGTTAGCTAGGGATGATGGGAGTTGTAGTCCCAAAACATCTGGAGGGCCGAGTTTGCCTATGCCTGATTTAAACTGATACCATTTCGAACAGTCGTCACTTCCCCCAAAGAGTGCTGGGAGCTCTTGGTGAGAATTGTTAGCATGACCATACAGTCTTCAGCAGGCTTCTTCAACCTCGGCCCTCCAGGTTGTTTTTGGCCTACAACTCCCATGATCCCTAGCTAGCAGGACCAGTGGTCAGGGATGATGGGAACTGTAGTTTCAAAACATCTGGAGGGCCGAGGTTGAGGAAGCCTGGTCTTCAGGGTTGCTGTGAAGAGGGATTGGTTACTAAACCACTCTGAGAATTGTAGCTCAGGGGTTGGGGGAATAAGGGTCTCCCAACATAGATTTGCAGAGTTGGAAGGGACCACAAGGTCGTTCAACCATTGCTACTGTGTCCTTTCTTCTAGCAGGTCAAGTTAACCAGGTGACAGCAAAAACTGAAAAAGTTTAATCGGGGGGAATTAGAATAAGATCTATTATTTGATTATTGATGTAAACCTCCAGAATGCATTTTTTTTTGGTATAGTTACGTTTATCCCTCTATCTTCAGTTACTTTATTTTATTGCTATGGCTAGTGGCTGAGGCAAATAAAGATTCTTCTGATGATGTCCAACCCCCTGCAATGCAGGAATATTTTGCCCAACGTGGGGCTCAAACCCACAACCCTGAGATTAAGAATCTCCTGCTCTACCAAGTGAACAGCCCCTGAGAGTTAAATGGTATATAAATTGTTTAGATAAAATAATAATAAAATCAAAATTAAATTACACACATGGATAAGCATTGCGCATAATAGGTTTTCCGGCTATTACCAGCAAGAGCTTCTCTGCTGAGGAGCTGCTGTCCTCAGAGGAGCTGCTTCCCATGGGTCAGGCTGAGGAGGATCTGCAGTCCCAGCTGAGGCTAGACTGCAGGACCTGGCAGGAATCAGACAGAGTGTGCAGTGGAAGTCCAAAGCCAGAATCTCAGATGGTGCACTGTGGAAGCCAGAGACAAAAGTTTGATTAGCCAGCAGAACCTCCGTTAGATAAGCATTCACCTGGGGGGTTGGATTGACAGTGATCTGGATCCCACTGAGGGCCAAAACAGACTTCTAGGGAGAGGGAGGGAGTGTGTTTCAGGTCCTATCTCCCCAGGAGAGATATCTTCTCGGTTAAAGGGTCTGCACTTAGTTCCTGAGGAATGCCCTCTGGTAGGGCTGTGATCCTGCTGCCTTTGGAATGGATAAAGGCAGGATCCGCAGAAATGAGGGAGTTTCTGAGGAGGGATAAGTGGTGGATCTTAATGAGTAAAAATAAAAACTGGGTACTGAAACAAAAGTACTGGGTACTGAAACAAAAAAACCCAGTTTTTCAGTGGCCCATAAAAGTATGCTTTCCGCAGAGTTTAAGGAATAAACGCAACAGAAAACCTTAACTTGAGTAAAGCAGGCACCAGGAGTTAAAAAGAACTTTACTAGCAGGCATTTAATTTCAAAAGGAAAGTAAGAACTTCCTGCTAGTTCTTTACAGAGACTCTGTTCACTGAACACTAAATATCCTTTATCAAAAGATTCTCATTCCTATACCCCCAGCCACAAACACTCCCACTCCCACCAACTCAAAAAGCTAGGAGCAATAAATGCTTTGTAGCAGAGCCTTAAATACACCCAGTGACACCCACGCTTCAGCCAATTAATGACAAATCACAAACACCTGTATAACTTAAAGAGACAGCATCGGTTTTAGACATCAGACCGGCCTAGGAATACTTTTTAACATCCAACAGATCTTGGGGTCACAAATTTCAGTGCGACGCCAAAATTTGGCACACCCCGGTGCTCCCCTAAATCCGCCTCTGCAGGGATTGTCAGGGTTGAGCAAATAAACCTCTCTGGCAGTGTGAAATGGAGGGCATCCTGTGCCTTGGGGCTTCTTTCGCTTTCTCATAGGTGGAGGTCTCTGGTAGAGGGACTGTGTCCTGTGATGATCCTGGCAGAGGGTCATAACCACAGTCCAGGAACAGTACAGGCAGATAGCAACCCAATCTGGGTAGGGAGCAGTGCCAGAATTACTGGAATGTGGGTGGTTCCCCCTCACAGGACGCCAAGCGGAGGGTGTGTGTGTCCAAAATGATGATGGTGATAGTTATAATACCTACATTTATATGGGTGAACTGTATTAAACAGAATTACTGTGAAAATAAGAAATATTTAAGGGGGCACCAAATTTTGTCCTCGCTCAGGGCATCATATTACCCAAATCCGTCCCTGTAGATACATGGCTTTCCAGTCTAGCCTACCAACAAATGAAACACCAACAGAAAATTTTTCTTAGTGGTGTTGGGAGAAATGATGGCAGTTGACTCCATACAAGCGGATTGCTAGATGCAGCAGCTGCCCCACAGATGCCGTTTCAGATGGTTCCCATTTGGCAGCCATTTTGTGTGAGGTGGGTCTTTGTGGGAGAAATCTGGAATGTGTTGAGTGACAGGTCTGGCCGTTGCGATTGTCTGAGGCAGAAAATCCCGAGTGGTACTCTCCCAGCTCCACTGAGGGGAACCCCACAAAAAGCACTTCCCTTCATTTCAGTGGGTCTTGAATAGTAGAACTTCCTTTCAGATGTCCACTTGGCTGACCTTAATGGCATCCAGAACTTTCTGCTGTGGCAGCTGCCTCATGCCCATGCGGGGAGCATGTGCGGTGCAACGGAATGGTGGATGGTTGGCCAGCAGGAAAACGGAAATATTTGCCTCTGAGATAAGCTCTTTCTTCACATTCCCTTTTTCCTATTTCTGCTTCATACCTCTGGCAAACCAGGTGAGATCTGTGGATTCCGGATCCATGGGGCAGGGGTGCCTTTTGAAGCCGTGATCCTGGACAAAGCAACAGGCGAAGGATTGATCCGGGCCAAAGAGCCGGTGGACTGCGAAGCTCACAAGGAGCACACCTTCACCATCCAGGCTTATGACTGTGGAGAAGGACCTGATGGTGCCAACACCAAGAAATCCCACAAGTAAGGCTGATTATTTGTTCGCTTTCCTTTTCGTCTGGCAAGGTTTTTAGGCAGCTATCGTATGGGATAGTCCCCTTAACTGAGCCCCTTCCCCACAGAAATACTGTTCATTTTTGGAAATGTGAAATAATCTACGTCAGATGGCTGTGGGATGTTTGAAAGTATATAGTAGAGGCAATGTGTTTGTTTTTTTAAAAAATAAATAAATAAATCTGGCATTACTTTGATGCTCCTTCTGCTGTCAGTACAGTGGTATCTTGGTACTCGAACAAATCGGCTCCCAAATGCCGCAAACCCAGAAGTGATTGTTCCAGTTTGCGAACGTTTTTTGAAAGCCGAACGTTCGACGCGGCTTCCGCTTGAGTGCAGGAAGCTCCTTCAGCCAATCAGAAGCTGCGCCTTGGTTTTCGAACAGTTTTGGGATTCCAACGGACTCCTGGAACGGATTAAGTTCGAGAACCAAGATACCACGGTACATTTCATAAATGCGGAGACTGCAGGACACACCACACAGGCTCTTGCAGGTTTCTTTCAGATTTTAACCACTGCCACTTTTTCTTGCCTTGGGCAGCTACTGCCCAAGAGACCTCTACCGAAAGGGGCAGTTTTAGAACTGCCTCTCTTTCCCATACTTTTATTTTTGTGGTCCATAGGAAGTCTCATATCCTCATTCTGAAGTGTGGTTTGTACTGTTGGGGACGCTCCTTGTCAGCAGCACCGAACTGACCCAGGATTTAAATTTGAGCCACATATTACCACTAAAGCTGGGCTGTTGCTGCCACCCCTGACCCTTTGGCAGGACAAATTAGCTGGTGAAGGCAGTTCAGCAGCCACTTGAAGTGAGGGAAGGGTGTTTATTTTTGTCAGAGAAAGACAGAAAAAGAAAGACCGCCATCCATTTCATGCCTACAGATAAAACATCCCTTCTGTTGAAAATTCTTAGAATTGGACAACTTTTTGAAGCAGGAATTTTTGGGGTGGCACTATTAACATTAAAGATGAGCCCCCGCCAAAAAAGTCTTGTCATCACCTCAGAGTCAGGTTGCATTCTTGCAACAGAATGTCCCGTGGGGAAAAGGCCAGTGGTCTTAATTCTGTATCATTCCTGTGGGGCATTCTGTCCCTGCAACACGGCTAGATTGTTGAGGGTAGCCAAGCTATTATTTTGAAGCAGTGGCAACACTTTTCTAAGAAAACTTTTCATCTTTAAAGGTTAGACTACCAACTTGGACATTCATAGATTTTCCCTCATCCCAAAAGATTAATCCTCATAGAGGGACAAAATAAAAAAAATTCCTTCCAGTAGCACCTTAGAGACCAACTAAGTTTGTTATTGGTATGAGCTTTCGTGTGCATGCACACTTCTTCAGATGCACACGAAAGCTCATACCAATAACAAACTTAGTTGGTCTCTAAGGTACTACTGGAAGGAATATTTTATTTTGTTTCAACTATGGCAGACCAACACGGCTACCTACCTGTAACTAGATTCATAGAGGGAGTTCACCTCTGCGAAAACATACAGCAGCAACTATCGCAACTCAGTCCTGGAAACAGCCATCATTGAGGTATATTGCCCGAAAAGAATCATAGAATCATAGAGTTGGAAGAGACCACAAGGGCCATCCAGTCCAACCCCCTGCCAAGCAGGAACACCATGAAAGCATTCTTGACAGATGGCTGTCAAGCCTCTGCTTAAAGACCTCCAAAGAAGGAGACTCCACCACACTCCTTGGCAGCAAATTCCACTGTCGAACAGCTCTTACTGTCAGGAAGTTCTTCCTAATGTTTAGGTGGAATCTTCTTTCTTGTACAGTAGTTTGAATCCATTGCTCCGTGTCCGCTTCTCTGGAGCAGCAGAAAACAACCTTTCTCCCTCCTCTATATGACATCCTTTTCTATATTTGAACATGGCTATCATATCACCCCTTAACCTTCTCTTCTCTTCTCAGAATGCCCCTGAGCAGTGCTTTTTTCCCTGGGGGTACGCAGGGGTACGCATACCCCTAAACATTTTGTGAATCTTTGTACTTTTGTCCATTTACTGTATTTATTTCCCCCGATTTGAACTATAAAATGGTGATTTCCTTGAGTCAAAATGAGAGTGCCCCTAAGCATTTTTTAATAGAAAAAAAGCACTGCCCCTGAGCATATGCAGAGTACATTCACCTCACATTGAGTAACTACAGCCAGGTCTTCCATTTCTGAATGGAGGGGTTCAGCCTAAGACAGGCAGGTTTAAGGCCCAGCATTTCTCGTCTTTAGAAAGGATCCCCTGACCTTTCTTCTTTCTTCAGGGCCACAGTGCACGTGCGGGTGAACGATGTCAACGAGTTCGCTCCCGTCTTTGTGGAGAACCTTTACCGTGTGGCGGTAACAGAAGGGAAGCTCTACGATCGCATCCTGCGTGTGGAAGCCATTGACGGCGATTGCTCCCCTCAGTACAGCCAGATCTGCTACTATGAGATCCTGACTCCCAACGTCCCCTTCCTGATTGACAACGATGGTGAGAACCTAAACAGGCCTCTGGCTGCTGAATTGCTCCGGAAACTATGGAGCAATGCTGGTGCAGACTTGAAAATTGTACCACTGATAATTGTTTTGTGGGCAGACTAGATGATACTTGGGAAACATGTAATTTTTGTTCCTCTGGGTGTGTCTGGATGGTATATACCGTATTTTTCACTCTATAAGGCACACCTGACCATAGGACGCACCTAGTTTTTAGAGGGGGAAAGCCCCAATTTTTTGAGGATCAGCTCAAATTTCTGTAGCTTCTTTTGCAAAGGAGAAAAGCCCAATTTTTTGAGGATCAGCTCAAAGTTGTTGAGCTTACTTTGCAAAGGGAAAAAACCCTGTTTTATGGGGTTTAACTCACAGTTCTGCAGCTTCAGGAAGCTATTTCTACAGTTTCCAGACAGATAATCTAATCAGCCAGTCACATGTCGCTAGGGAAACAGCCTCCCTCTGCAAGGGGGCGGGGCTGGAATCTCTCTCCCTTATCTCTCTCCCCGATCGTTTGCTGAGCAGCTGCTCAGCGGGCTTCCTTTCAACACCCCCTTCTCTCTCTCTTTTTTAAAAAAGCACGATCTGCTTTTGCCCCATGGCAGTTCAGCTCCAGGGACCACACATTCGCTCCATAAGACGCACAGACATTTCCCCTTACTTTTTAGGAGGAAAAAAGTGCATCTTGTGGAGCGAAAAATACGGTATATATTTTTTTTACTGAAAAGCAGCTGCGGAGGACTGCCAGTCTCAGGGGAGGAATGGCAAGGAGTATATATTTCCCCCCACAAATTTGAAAACAACCTGGAGGTGGCAGTGCTGAAAGGGAAAATGGCACGAACAATAAAGGTTAAACAGCCCCTGCCTCTGCTGCAGTTCTCACTTCTGAACACAACCTCTGATGCTGCTTTGCAGTTTAAAACAAATGGAGGTTACAGTTCGATATCTCCAGTGTATTGTCAAGTTTGGCACTTGCTTTTTTGCGAGATGGCAAATATAACTTCGTATCACACCGCTTTGAACAGCTATGGTTTGCTGGGAATTTTAGCTCTGTGAGGGAAATAGGGGTCCTCTTACATTTTTACAAACTAGAGTTCCCAGGATTCTTTGGTGGAAGCCAGGCCTCTTTAAAGCGGTATGATACTGGTATACTATGATACTATGTATAGTGCAGATAGTGCTTAGGCACGTATGAATGCATCCACACATGCTTCAAGGTCAACAAATACTATATTACAGGAACCAGATTGTTTGCAAATGTTAGCAGAGATTGCACCTAGCAAGCTTACCTCTTGCCACTTGTTCAAAAAGCACTTAAAGGCAAGTCACACCTGTGAGGATTGACGCTGATTCCCATACTTTTACAGATCTTTCCGCACATTTTATAGCAGCAAGCCACTGGGTATACACATATGCTTCACCTGTTTGTAGATGTCTAACTGGCATCACACCTGTTTGTCCCATGCACACTTCACAACATTAGTGCGCACCTAAAAATGTAATATGCGGAGGGCCGTGTCAAACTTTTTGCAGTAGTAGTAGTAACCCTATGTGTCCTGTCATTTTCAGCCGTTTTCAGAGCGGTGTTTTCTGCCCTGGGCTATATAGGAGGAAGGACGTGATATCTTCCTTGGAGGTTTTTAAGCAGAGGTTGGATGGCCACCTGTCATGGATGCTTTAGTTGAGATTCCTGCATTGCAGGGGGTTGGACTAGATGACCCTTGGGTCCCTTCCAACTCTACATTTCTATAAATTGAATAAATAATCATAGTACTCTGGTGTTTCCTGCAATGACCACACATAGAGTGGAGGGCAGGTTTGTGGAGCTGCCTGGAAAACTCCCCATAGCATCTAGGGATACGCACAAGCCCTTTATAATTTACATGCTTTGTATGGAAATCACCAGTGTAACACTAGTACTGATGGATGCGGATGCATAAAGTGGAAAGTAGCTTGGAGGATGGAAAAAGCTGGATCATGTTACCAGGTGATTATTGAAATCACGAGTGCCCAGGATGTGTGGATTGTGCCATAGCTGTGGGTGAGAGGCTGTGCTTGCTGCAGCCTAGCAATGGGAACAAAGGGGTGTTTGGACCGTGTGTGTGTGTCTGTTGTTCTTTGCTTCTCTAACTTGGAGGCCTTTCTATTTCTGGCAGGGAACATTGAGAACACTGAGAAACTTCAGTACAGTGGAGAGCGCCTCTATAAGTTCACCGTGACAGCCTATGACTGTGGCAAGAAACGCGCCTCTGATGATGCAGAGGTAGAAATCCAGGTGAAGCCCACCTGTAAACCCAGCTGGCAAGGTATGAAGCCTTTATTTCCATGGTGCATATTTCTCCTGCCTTCCTTCCGGTGACTCCACCAAGGCCAGCGTTCGAAACTCCCATTGTTCTAGGCGCGTTTTGCGACGGGGAATTTCATTAATGCGAGCAGTTTCTGAGCTCCGGGAGCAGTACTGCGCCTAAGATTTCAGATTAAGACCGCCACTGCTGGAATGAAAGGAGGACCTTTTTCTGCCTCCCCAGTTCCAGCCACTCTCTGAGGACTGGAGAAGGGACCCTCATAAGAATATTAGGGAGCAAGCAGGGGAAGTATGGCTTTGTTTTTTGCAGTCTTCAGACCATGTGAAAAATGAATATAAGATTTTAGCTGCAGTTTACTCATTTTCAGTTTTGTATTATTGTTATAAAAAAGCACTTAGACATTCAATTGCTGTGCCCATAACCTAGGTTTAAGGTGCCATTTAGCTCCTAGCTTTCATATCACAGTTTATTTTTACCTCAAAACAAAATAAAAAATAAAAAAAATTCCTTCCAGTAGCACCTTAGAGACCAACTAGGTTTGTTCTTGGTATGAGCTTTCGTGTGCATGCCCACTTCTTCAGATACACTGAAACAGAAGTCACCAGACCCTTATATATAGTGAGAGGGTGGGGAGGGGTATTACTCAGAGGGGTGGTGGGAATTTTACCTCTTCTGCCTTCTTCATTTGATGGATAACAGCTCGTTTTAAACTGCATAGCCTGATGCATTTTAACTCATACGGTATATCATACATACATATATACAGTATACATATAAATATGTATTATGATAGCAGTTAACATGATTGCATTAGTCTGCTCTGTTTTGCGCAGCTTTTATGTTGTAACCTGCCCTGGGAAAAGTTACAGAAAGAGTATATATGTGAGATAGATAGAAAGATAGAAAGATGGAAAGATACAAAGATAGAAATAGATATTCAGGCTTAATCAGCCTAAGACTAAGATCTGTTATTATGCTTGGGGAGCCTGTGTACTGTAATTGACAGTGTTGTTTCTTTATTTAAAATGTCCTTTAAAGGAATATTTCCTTAAAGGAAGGTTGGGATAGAAATACATTCCATAATTAAAATAGTTGGTGGATTGGTTTTCCATGTGGCTAGACCTCAGCAGCTCTCAGGGAGGCTGGGAGGTTTATCAAGTCTGTGCCAGTTACACCAGCTTGGCCATATTCTAGATCCAGGTCCTGGCATAGTTTGGAGGGTCTTAATAAATGCACAGCATGTGGGGGGCATATAGATCTGACCCATGGTGCATAATTTGTTGGGAAATGCATGGTTTTGATTTGTCTTGATATCGATGACTATACTTACTTTCTCTGTTGTAACCAGCCAATGGGCGGAATGTGAAGTGTAAACATAAAACAACATGATTTGCCCATTTAAAAACCTCCCCACAGGTTGGAATAAGAGGATAGAGTACACCCCAGGCACGGGCAGCCTTGCTCTTTTCCCTAACATCCACCTGGAGACCTGCGACGAGCCCCTGTGGAACATCCAGGCCACGGTGGAGCTGCAGACAAACCACGTGGCCAAAGGCTGCGATCGTGACAATTACTCCGAGAAGTCGCTGCGCAAACTCTGTGGTGCGTATTCCCTTACCGCACTCGGTGATGCTTGCAGGAGGAAGCGAACTAGGTTGCGTGCGGGCGTACAGATGGATGGGAACTCCAAAGACCATGGGTCAATTCCCTCACAATATTTTCTTCCAGAAAAACTGGGTGAGGAGTAGCTTTAGGTGCCCTTAGTCAGAAGCATTCGTACCATATAGCAAAATTAGGTGGCAGATTTTGGGCATCGTTAGGGCACATAGATCTGACCCATGGGGCATAAATTGGGAATTTGTCCTCCTCAAGGCCCATTGAGATGGACAGGAGCTGCTCCAGAGCACTTTAGGGGTTGCATTGTGCCATTCCTCAACATTTCATTGGAAGAAGAAGAGTTTGGATTTGATATCCCGCTTTATCACTACCCGAAGGAGCCTCAAAGCGGCTCACATTCTCCTTTCCCTTCCTCCCCCACAACAAACACTCTGTGAGGTGAGTGGGGCTGAGAGACTTCAAAGAAGTGTGACTAGCCCAAGGTCACCCAGCAGCTGCATGTGGAGGAGCTGAGACGCGAACCCGGTTCACCAGATTACGAGTCTACTGCTCTTAACCACTACACCACACTGGCTCTCACCACAGTAACTGACCGGTGCAATTATTTGGCAAGGGGTCAGAGGTTACTGACTCCCATTGTTGGGGACAGACCTCTTTTGCTTTGGAACTATTTATGACAGTACTGGAACACGATTGTACTACGGTATCTATACTCAGCACTTTTGTTGTAGCTTTGAGGCTATTGTTCTTGCTTCTGTATTTAGAAACCAACAACATCTATCCCGGTTCCCCAGAGTACGAGTCTACCACTCTTAACCACTCCACCACACTGGAAATATTTCTAGTATATTGTGTCCCCTGCTTAATTAGCAGAAGCGGGGAGAGAGGCATCTCGTGGATTTTCCACTATCAGGCACCAAAGTGTCTTGGTCTAGCCTTGCCCCTAGCGAAGGACACCAGTCACCTGTTTTCGGATGGGCCTCCTCTGTTCTTATTTTCCTCTCTTGCCCTCGACAGGTGCTGCCACGGGTGAGGTAGACCTGCTCCCTGTTCCTGGACCCATGGCCAACTGGACGGCACGGCTCTCAGTCCATTACAGCCAGGACAGCAGCCTCATCTATTGGTTCAATGGCAGCCAGGCAACCCAGGTGCCCATGGGGAGTGGGACCAGTGCCCTTGAAGGCCTGAGCGACCATTTCACCTTGTCCCTGTGGATGAAACACGGCGTGACACCAAGCAAGGGCAAGAGGGAGGAGGAGACGGTGATCTGCAGCACCATGCAAAGCGGTAAGAGCCATTTCCTTCCCCATGGCAAATAATCAGAATAGGTGGGGAGGGAGCATCTACTGTGCATGCAGAAGGTCCCAGGTTCATTTCATGGCAAGAAATCTCTGAAATATTGGAGAGCTGCTGCCAGTCAGTGCAGGCAATACTGCAGTGGATGGACCAGTGGTCTGACTCAATATAAGGCAGCTTCCTATGTTCCTGTGAAATTCCTGTTTCCTGAGCCACTCATGTAGAGCTTAAGAAGAAAAGATATTCCTCTGAAAACAGTAGTTTCTGAGTTTATGTTCTCGCTGTAAAGCTATAAGGCTGCAGTCCTCTTGCCTTGTGCTGCAGGGAGCCTTTTTGTTAATGTTATTTTTGTTTTTGTTTTAAAAATATTTTTTAAAATGGTATGTTGGAATTGTGCTGCAGTGGAATAGCACAGTTAACTATTAACAATAGGTTTTTTTAAAAAACAACAACAACCCGTAAAGTAATGTATACCTTTGTCTGTTTTTATTGGAGCTCCTTGAAAGATGCAAATTGTCTCCTGCCTAGACTCCTCGTTTGCTGAAAAGCAAACTTGGAGCAAGTTTTTTTCTTAAGAATATGTGAGACAGAGGTGGAGCTGAGGAATACTTCTAGAGACCTAGGGGAAAGGGCAAGTGCACGTCAACACATTTTATTAAAAAAAAGAAAACAGCAACAACACCCTAAGGAAATCTAACCCCTGAGGGCCAGATCAGAACAAAATCGGGGCAGTGGGTTGTTGTTTTTTGCCAAGGACGGGTATAGGAACTGTCCCCAGTAACCAGGGCAGTTGGAGCATCTGAGAGAGCAGAATGATCTTAGGTGAATCAGGACAGACTGGCCATAACTGCTGAATCTGATGCTTCCTTCTCTTTCTGCAGAGGACGGATACTCCCATTATTCCCTCGGTGTGCACGGCTGCCGCATAGCTTTCCTCTACTGGCCCCTGCTGGAGAGTGCAAGGCCTGTCAAGTTCCTCTGGAAACTGGAGCAGGTGAGGAAACAACCGCCATCTTTGCCGTGCTTCTCCAAACACAAACACACAGACAGACGCTGACGCCGTGTGTCCTGATCTCTCCTTTTCCCTGCCCGCAGGTCTGTGATGACGAGTGGCACCACTACGCCCTTAACCTTGAGTTCCCTACCGTGACGCTTTACGTAGACGGCGTCTCCTACGACCCTGCGCTGATCCACGACAACGGCCTCATCCATCCCCCACGGCGTGAATCTTCCCTCATGATTGGAGCCTGCTGGGCTGGTGAGCACTTCCGAGCGACTGGAAAATAGGCAGAGGAAGTGGAGACTCAATATTCTTGGGTTACTCAGAGAGGGATGCAAATTTTCAAAAACGTTGAAGTTTAAAATGGTTTTTTTTGGGGGGGGGAGCAGTCCACCCAGCTCCTTTGAGGAAAACCTAAATTAATGTGCAGTACTGACTTAGGCTAGGGACCCGGGTGGCGCTGTGGGTTAAACCACAGAGCCTAGGGCTTGCTGATCAGTAGGTCGGCGGTTTGAATCCCTGCTACGGGGTGAGCTCCCGTTGCTTGGTCCCTGCTCCTGCCCACCTAGCAGTTCAAAAGCACATCAAAGTTCAAGTAGATAAATAGGAACCGCTCTGGCGGGAAGGTAAACGGCATTTCCGTGCACTGCTCTGGTTCGCCAGAAGCGGCTTAGTCATGCTGGCCACATGACCCGGAAGCTGTACGCCAGCTCCCTCGGCCAATAAAGCAAGATGAGCGCCGCAACCCCACAGTCGGACACGACTGGACCTAATGGTCAGGGGTCCCTTTATTTTTACTTACTGACTTAGGCTACAATGCTAAACTCCCAATGAAATGGCCTTCAAGTTTCCAGAAAGCGAGCTGGGAAACCTTGGAAAAGCTTCATGGTTCCCTTTTCGAAATCTGCAGTGCCATCCCCTTCCTTTGATTGCAACAAGTCTCATATCCTATTCCCCGAACTACAGACGGCACCTCTGAGGTGTGACAATTTGGTTGCCTTATTCGCCAGTGCAGGGCCGGCCCTGTCATGAGGCAAAGTGAGGCAGCAGCCTCAGGCAGGTGGTTTCGGAGGTCATGAAAGGGCAGCAAAGAATTCATTTGCTTATTCACTTTTACTGGTAGGGAGAGTCCCAAGAGGCACTCAAGGGGTGACTCTTGTTCAACATTTTGAATTTCACTTCTGTTTTGCAGAGGAAAGAAACAAAGAAAAGGCCAAAGTGAATGAGAACTCCACGGATCTGGGGCAAGGTAGTTGACTTTCTCTGTCACCACGCATGGCTCTCCCCTCTCTTCACGCATGCCATTCCCTGTCCATGGCCATTTCCGTTTTCCTCACCCCTCTTGGGAAGAAAGTCTTGGCGCCTGGGCGACTTTGCCAACGTAGCTTCTTCTGGGCAAGATGGTGTTTTAATCTCTGTGGTTTGTGAGAGGGCCTGAAGGTGGAACAAAGCTGGCCTGCGAGAGGCTTTTTCTTTCCTTTTCCTAATTTTTATTATTTTTAACAAATACAGTTCAAACAAACCAAACAATCATAACTGATAAGTTGCATCAACATGGTTAACATTTTTTGGAGCAGAGGTCCATCTCCGAGGGCCTTCTGGTTGTTCCCTCACTGTGAGAAGTGAAGCTACAGGGAACCAGGCAGAGGGCCTTCTCGGTAGTGGCACCTTCCCTGTGGAACGCCCTCCCATCAGATGTAAAGGAAATAAACAACTACCTGACTTTTAGAAGAAATCTGTTTAGGGAAGTTTTTAATTTTTGGTGTTTTTTCGTATTTTTAATATTCTGTTGTGAGCCGCCCAGAGTGGCTGGGGAAACCCAGCTAGATGGGTAGGGTATGTATGTATGTATGTATGTATGTATTTAATTATTATTTATTATTATTATTATTATTATTATTATTATTATTATTATTATTATGTGTGTAAAATTTCTCAAGTGTTACCTTTTGAGGATCCCAATTTTTTGCCTTTTGCTACCACATTTCCTCAAATCGTCTTCGGGGCAATTTTTTCTCCTCACAAACTCTCTGAAACCACAAAGAGGAAACAAGGTCTGTCCCCTTTCCTCGCCACCCCCAACTCCTGCGCTGCAGTCTCCCTGTTTCTCAGCTGGCTGCTCACCCAAGACTCCCCCCCCCACTCGCCTTCCTTCTTCTTTTGCCTCTTCTCCCACCTGCATCTTCCACCTCCTCCTCCTCTGTGGTCTGTGTTCTCTTTCTCCCCCTTTCTCTCCATCTGTCTCTCACACCATCCCTCCTCCTGTATCCCCCTTAGGAGACCCTCTGCAGATTCACCACTACTTCCACGGTTACCTGGCTGGCTTCACTGCGCGCCCTGGCAGCCTGGAGAGCCGGGAGGTGATAGAGTGTCTCTATGCCTGTCGCGAAGGGCTAGACTACAGCGACTTTGACAGCCTTGGCAAAGGGATGAAGGTACACCCGGAAGCCACCCCCCACCCCCTTGCCCTCTGGTGGCATGACCTCCCTTCCTTCCCTCTGCTAGCACCTTGGCTTGGCTTCCTGCCTGTTCCTGCCTCCTGCAGAATCTCCTCGTGTCCTCCTGCGTCTGTGTGTCTCGGCCCACCAACCTGAGCCCTTGCCTCAAAGCCCGTTGGCTTCCTCCTTCCCCTGCAGGTTCACGTCAACCCCTCCCAGTCTCTCCTCACCTTGGAGGGCGACGACGTGGAAACCTTCAACCATGCCATCCAGCACGTCGCCTACATGAACTCGCTGCGCTTCGCTACGCCAGGAGTCCGGCCCCTGAAGCTCACCACCACTGTCAAGTGAGTGTCAACGCTTTGGCGGCATTATAATATGCATCCTTTATGGGCCTGAGGAGCAAGCAGAGTGTCAGATCCGCTTAACAGTTGCTCATGAGTAAAGACCAAGTCCGTCTCATCTTTCAACTATTTTATTGTGCAAAGTATGTACAGTGCGGAGCTATCCTAAAACATGACCCCCCTAGTCGCTAGCAGAATCCGGAAGTGCCCCCCTCCTGTTGCGGCGCCAACACCAGAGTCTCGGCACTCTGAAGTGCCGCCTCCTTGGTCCCCTGACCCCTCTGCGCAAAGTGGGCGCAGGAAACGGTGTCTCCCCCTCCGAGGGAGTCTGCTGAGCGGTGCTGGGTCTCTCTGCAGCATCACGGAGACCCCTTCCCACTTGGCTGCTCCCTGGTAACTCCTCCCCCCCCGGGGAGGAGCTGGCAGACTCACTGGGAGACGTGTCCGTCAACAACAGAGGCTGAGGCTTCCAGTACCCACTCAGTGCCAGTGTGATGGCCTGGGATTCAGACTCAGATGCTGAACCTGAGGGATCCCAGCCTGCACAGGATTCCCCGCCTCCAGAACCAGCAGAGCCGGGTCTAGGGCCTGAGTCTGAAGGGTCCTCACCTGTGCTGGATCCTCAAGTGCAGGCATCTGCTGAGTCTGCTCTGGCTCCTGATGGGATGGAGGCCCCATTGCCTGCAGGTGCTCCACTCCCAGCCCCATCAGGGGAAGCTGAGGTTGCCTCTGGGTCCTGTAACCCTCCAGCCTCTCCTGAGCTGCAGAGGCTCAGGGCAGAGAGGAGAAGGGAACTGAGTTCCCGCAGGAGGAGTGCTCGCCTCCAAGCCAGGAGAGGCGAGTCCCCAGAGGATCGGGGCCGCCCTATGCCTCGGGGCAGATAAAAGCCGGCCAGCCCCAGCCCCAAGTTGCAGGAGCAACATTGTTGGTTGCCAGTTCCTGCTTGAAACCTGTCCTGTTTTCCTGCCTGAGCTCCTGACCCGCCCTGGTTCCCTGCTTGCCTACCTGTTCCCGACTTTGCCTGACTCCCTGCCCTGCACCCAGCTTCAGTGACTACGGACTGCCTTTACGTTGCACCTCTGACCACGGACCGGACTTGGACCTCGCCTTTCGGGTAACCCACGGGACCAGCACAGCCGGACTGGCAGGGGAGGGCACGTCCCTGACACAGAGCCTTACTTTTTTTGAGTTGTGGGCAGATAGGTTCTGCTGCTCAGATTATTGCAGCTTTACTTCTTCGTTCAGTTTCACCATTGTATATACAGTGGTTCCTTGGTTCTCAAACTGCTTAGTTGTCGAACAAATCGGCTCCCGAACATCGCAGACCCGGAAATAAGTGTTCCGGTTTGCGAACGTTTTTTGGAAGCCAAACATCTGACGTGGCTTCCGCTAGAGTGCAGGAAGCTCCTGCAGCCAATCGGAAGCGGCGCCTTGGTTTTTGAATGGTTTCGGGAGTCGAACGGACTCCCGGAACGGATTAAGTTGAAGAACCAAGGTACAGGGCTGGATTTAGGTTTGATGAGGCCCTAAGCTACTGAAGGCAATGGGGCTCTTTATATGTCCAGCTGTCCTTTGTCAACAACAAATTGTCGCTGTTTTTTGTGTTGAATATATGCTACATTGAAATTTATGGACCTCATAGGTATCTAAAGCCATTTGCACATAACAAATAGGAGCCTACCCAATACAAAACACTGTTGCTGTATGTAGGTTTTATTTTATTTATTTTTTATCTTATATTTTGGAAATGTACATCCAGGTTTTTTTCCCTTTAGATTTTATTGGGGCCCCCAAGAGAGTGGGGCCCTAAGCTATAGCTTGTTTAGCTTATATGTAAATTCGGCACTGCCAAGGTACCACTTTGCAGAATCAAAGGTGTGTGCACATGATACCTTTAAAGCACAAAATCTGAAGCACATCACTTCACTGAAAGAATTCCAGGCACTGTAGCTTGCCCCACACTTTCGGCCCACGACACGGCATTAGTATTGGCTTAGAGATGCAGAAGCAACTTCAGGTGGCGGCAGGGTGCGCAAGCTTTGAAGTTCCACAGACCCAGCAGAAGCGATGTGACTCCACTAAGGGTCTTATCTTGCTTGTTTGGTATGTGTCGTTCCCCTTGCTGCTGCTTTTGCTTTTAACAACTCTGGATTGATAGTTTGAGTATTTATAAGAATCCTGCTTTGCTCTGCAGGGGGGAAAAGCAGGGAGGAATGGCACTTACTGGTTCATGTGAGCATGCTTTGTGGAAATGGGCAGCTCATATTTAATTCCCCTGAAAGATAATGATGGGATTTCCACCATAGGCTCGGACAGCTAGCAACATAATCAGAGCGTCTACCACAGGCACCCCCAAACTTCGGCCCTCCAGATGTTTTGGACTACAATTCCCATCATCCCTGACCACTGGTCCTGTTAGCTAGGGATCATGGGAGTTGTAGGCCAAAACATCTGGAGGGCTGCAGTTTGGGGGATGCCTGGTCTACCACCAAGGAGAGGTAGCTGGCCCCTTGTTCTCAGGCCGCTTTTATTTTCTGCACTTGTGTTTTTTACTCTTGTTTTACAACTATTGAATGGTATTGCTTTAAATACAAGCTGCCCAGGACACTGATTACATGGAAGGATAGGCTATCCATTTTTTAAAAAATAAAAATGTGTTCTTAGAAACGAAGGTGGCCCTTGGTGCTGAGGAACAAAAGGGGATCCTGCCTTCTTGCTAGACTGGGATCAAGGGGTGTTGCTTTCTCCTGTCTTCCATTAGATGCTTCAGCGAGGAATCCTGCGTCTCCATCCCGGATGTGGAGGGTTACGTGGTTGTGCTTCAGCCTGATGCTCCTCAGATCTTGCTGAGCGGCAGTTCTCATTTTGCCCGGCCTGTCTCCGACTTCGAAGGTCCCGAGGGAGTCCCTCTCTTTCCTGACCTCCAAATTTCTTGCTCCATTTCACATCAGGTAGAGCCCAAGAAAGATGAGAGCTGGCATGGCACAGGTGAGCTGAGCACTTTGGTAGAGATACTGTAGCAGCACAGGGGTGTTTGTGTGTGTTTGTGTGACAACCCAGGCAACAGAAGCAGAAAAAGCAGGCAGTTTTTACTAGAAGCAGAAAGTGTCATTTTTTACTAATCTAATCCTGGAAGGATATGGACTTCCCAGCGTTAGTACTATGAACAAAACCCTCTTGAGACCATTTAACATATTCTTTTTCCTATCTATAATAATTACCGTATACTTCTTCAGCGTCTGAAATGCTAAACACTATATAGAAAGAACACAGTCATACAGCATAATTGTCATGTTGGTTCCTGGAAACTATAGTTTGTGGAGGCTGCTCTGAGATCCTTAAACTCATTCACAGAACTACAGTTCCCAGTGTTCCCTGGATAGAGGAAATGGGGATTGCTATGGCATGGAAGGCCAGAAACAAAAAGACGAAGATGAGAAGGGGTGGGGAAGGGATGGCTAAGCAGCAGAGAATGAGAAGGCAGGAAAGATGAGGAGCAGTTAGGATCTTCGGAAAAGAGGTGAGGCGAAGTGCGAGTGTATTCCAAAAGCAGTAAGGACAAAGACAGAGGTAATTATTTTGGACCACTTCTACTGTCTTTCGTCCAGACATTTTTGTTCTTCTCCAGGGTCGAGCCCTGAAAAATGTGATTTTGCAAATGTGAAGTAGAACCAGGCTGTGCACAGTGCTGATTGGCGGCCTCCTGTGATGTCACCGAACCGCCCTCCTCCTTTCCTGGGAGTTGTTTGGCACTTAAAATATATATATATATATACTTCATATTCCTGCGTATAAGACTACTTTTTAACCCAGGAAAATCTTCTCAAAAGTCGGGGGTCGTCTTATACGCCGGGTCATATTTCTTATACGGCAAGTATATCCCAAACTCTTTATTTTAACTGGAAAAGTTGGGGGTCGCCTTATACGCCCAGTCGTCTTATATGCCAGAATATACGGTATGTCCTTTTATGTATGTGTGTCTATGCAAAGCTTTTAAATTCAGGAAGCCCACCTAAAGCATGGGCAGAGGGGGCCAAGCAAGACCAACTGGTATTGCACATGCCTGCCATTTCATTTCTGAATCCAGGCTCCCCGTGGCAGAGAGACATGCTGTGATGATAACTGTTTTTGCATTACATCTGCCTTTCCCCTAAGGAGCAGAGAGAGAAACGGAGCTGGGAACAAGAGAACAGGGAGGAATCAAAGCTTCATCAGCTGCTTTAATGAGGTTGGGAGGTGTGTAAGGAGATGGAAGAGAAAAGAGAGAGGTAGATGGCAAAGATTGTGAAGAGATTTAAAATTAGGAGGTAATCAAGGGCAAAATAGGGAAGGGAAGCCACTGAGGACAGCGAAGGAGCAAGAAACTCAAATGGAGATTAAGCCAGACCGGGGGGGGGGGGGAATCAGTTTTGTATTTTTAAATTGCTTAGGTCAATTTGTTTTTATATCTCATTTCATCAGTATTTTTAATTTATATTTTATGCAGCAGCTTAGAGGTTTTGTTGATTAAGTGGTACAGAAATGCAATGCAATGCAAAAAATAAAATATACAGGCTGGGTCTGTCTGTTCCCCTTTTTGTACTGAATGAGTGTAAGCTGTTTGTTTTCAAGAAAGGTTAGAGAAGCAGAAAGGTAAGATAAGAAGCAGAGGGCCAGGCAGGAGAATGAGACACTTTTTGTTTCCAGTGAGTGAAAGAAAAACATCCTATTCTCCCCAGTTCTTATCAGGATGGTAACTGGGGATGAGGGTGCAGAGAAAGGGGTGTGGTGTGAGGGCCCCCCATCTTCCTTGCCCCCCCTCCCGAAACCTATCAGCACCTCTGACCACTGCATGTGCTCACCTTTACAATATAAATTTCCTGACAAACCTATAATTTGATGCAAACTGCTTAGCAGAGCCACTTAAACAGTTCAAGAAGGATACTGACCAGCTGGAATGTGTCCAGAGGAGGGCAATCAAAATTGTCAAAGGCCTGGAAACGATGTATTATGAGGAACGGCTTAGGGAGCTGGGTATGTTTAGCCTGGAGAAGAGAAGGTTAAGGGGTGATATGATAGCCATGTTCAAATATATAAAAGGATGTCATATAGAGGAGGGAGAAAGGTTGTTTTCTGCTGCTCCAGAGAAGCGGACACGGAGCAATGGATTCAAACTACAGTGGTCCCTCGACTTACGAATTTAATCTGTTCCGAATGGACATTCGTAGGTCGAAAAGTTTGTAAGTCGAAAAAGCGATTTCCCATAGGAATGCATTGGGAGAAAAAATATTCGGAAAAATTCGTAAGTCGAGGAAACCGCATCTAAAACCGGCAACGATTTCCATTCGGATGTCAAAAAATTTGTAGGCGTGCAGCCACTTTTTTCATTCGTAAGTCAAAAAATTCGGATGTCAAGTATTTCGTAAGTCGAGGGACCACTGTACAAGAAAGAAGATTCCACCTAAACATTAGAAAGAACTTCCTGACAGTAAGAGCTGTTCGACAGTGGAATTTGCTGCGAAGGAGTGTGCTGGAGTCTCCTTCTTTGGAGGTCTTTAAGCAGAGGCATGACAGCCACATGTCAGGAATGCTTTGATGGTGTTTCCTGCTTGGCAGGGGGTTGGACTGGATGGCCCTTGTGGTCTCTTCCAACTCTATGATTCTATGATCTATGAAATGCATCTCTGGAGGCTCCTTGGGAGGAAGGGTGGAGTGTGGACGCAACAAATAAAGAAGGCAGTTCCCTCCCTTCTCTCGTAAGTCTTCCCTGCCGTCTCTCTCTTGCAGTGGCAGATACGCGGATGTCGGACGAGATTGTTCACAATCTGGATGGTTGCGAGATATCCCTGGTCGGAGAAGACCTGGACCCTGAGAGAGAGTACCTGCTCTTAGATGGAGCCTCCCTGCAGCAGCGAGGCCTGGAGCTCATCAACACCTCTGCCTACCTCACCGTCACAGGTGTGCATCTTCCTTCTCTGGCCTCCACCATCTCCATCACAACACAGTCTGGAAATGCTGAAGAGTCCCTGGGATGATAAAGCCTTGGTTACCCAACGGATAGCTTTCCTATATCCCATACGCTGGGATAGCTCAGACAGTAGAGCATGGGACTCTTAATCTCAGGGTCATGGGTTCGAGACCGTGTTGGTCAAAAGATTCCTGTATTGCAGGGGGTTGGACTGGATGACCCTCGTGGTCCCTTCCAGCTGTACAGATCTATGATTCTTATTCATGTCCTCACAGCCAGACTACTGGTAGTGGTGTCAGTTCCGTTTGTTAAAGCCAGATCTGCCCCAATAATCTAAAACAGTGCTTCCCAAACTTGGGTCTCCAGCTGTTTTTCGGACTACAATCCCTATCATCCCTGACCAGTGATCTTGCTAGCTGCGGGTGATGGGACTTGTAGTCCAAAAACAGGCCGGAAACCCAAGTTTGGGAAACACTGATCTATAAAGAGGGTAGGTGGGTGGGTGTGCGTTGGATTTTAACGACAAATGAGTTGTGCAGTGGCATATGTGCACAGACCCTTCCTCCCACCTTCGCTGTATCTCTCTATCCAGGTATTTCTGTCTCTTATCTAAGCCCTAGTACTGGAAGTGAGTTTGGTTATGGGGGGAACGCAAGAAAAGCAGACTTCAGGGAAGTAAACTGCAACAGGGGTTGGGAGAGGGTTTAAACATGCAATTTATTTACCTCATGATTATATATTTTTAAAAAGTTCAAAGCCCTTACAAAAAGAATCCAGCAATAAAATTATTAGTAAAAAAAAAAATCCACTAAAATTTAATAATATAAAATAAAACCAGCAGTAAACTAGAAACACATGCGCATTCTAGGTATCTGGGTAGGCTAGAAGCCTGATAGGCTCTGTCTTATTGGCAACGGTGTGTGAAATGGATGATTCAAAGTGAAGAAACAGTGAGGGTAATGCTTAATCCAGGGGTCCCCAAACTAAGGCCCCGGGGCCGGGTGCAGCCCAATTGCCTTCTCAATCCGACCCGTGGACGGTCTGGGAATCAGCGTTTTTTTACATGAGTAGAATGTGTCCCTTCTATTTAAAATGCACCTCTGGGCTATTTGTGGGGCCTGCCTGGTGTTTTTACATGAGTAGAATGTGTGCTTTTATTTAAAATGCATCTCTGGGCTATTTGTGGGGCATAGGAATTTGTTCTAATTTTTTTTGCAAAATATGGTCCAGCCCCCCACAAGGTCTGAGGGACAGTGGACCGGCCCCCTGCTGAAAAGGTTTGCTGACCCCTGACTTAATCCTTCCCCACCCATTATCTCCCCCCACTTCCCTGCTAAGGCTTTTTCCCCTGACCCTGAATTCCAGGTGCTTATTTATGAGGTACAGATGTATGGAACTGTGCAATGAGGAAAGGTGGAATGAAGGAACAGACTGGAAAAGTAACTTGCAAGGAAGGATTTAAGCACTTATATGCCCCTTCTGCACTTTCGGCCACCCCTGTTTTGCAGTGATAAAGCAGGCCACTGGGTTTTGGCACGGGAGGTTTGGTTTATATCGCAAAGCCTGAGCTCAGCCAGCTTGGAAGCTTTAACTCTCCCCTCCCACCCCTGACCTCTGCCTGGGTATCTTTCCCCGTTTCTAGGCGTGGAGAGCATTGCCGTTTATGAGGAGATCCTTCGCCAAGTCTCCTATTGCATCCATCACGGCGCTGCCCTTTATGAGAGGAAGTTCCGCCTTTCTTGCACCGAGATGAACGGCCGTTACTCCAGCAACGAGTTCACCGTTGAGGTAAATTCCGCGAGGAAGGGCGCGGAATTCAAAACGTCTGTGAATCGGGCTGCGGCTGAGGTGGGTGGCAGCAGCGCAGAACCAAGGATCCCGACCGCCGGTTTCTCGTTGCAGGTCAACGTCCTTCACAACATGAACAGAGCCGCTCACCCCAACCACATTATGAGTGCCCAGCAGTTCATGCATCGGGGACACCATCTGCCTCCAGAACTCTCCGGCCACAGCCTGGCTAGCCCCCACCGCAACTCCAGTACGTACCGATTGATACGCTACTGTGAAGCGGCAGATTGACTGAGAAAAGGGGGGTGAGAGAGGGTGGCACACTCGATTTCGGGGTCAAAGTTGATGAGGTCTGGATCCCCCAGTGTATTTTACTTTAGTCCAGGTGTCAGGCTTCAGAGAATCCTATCCCTCCCACGGTGGGATGCCAAGAAGCAGATAAACAAGAGAGCTCTTACCAAGTAGTTTATTCAGTATTCACAGAGAGATGAAGGAATGCGGCCTCTCTTAGATAATGGCATTGCTCCAAGTAAAGTCCCACCCCCTCAGCCCCTCCTATTCTACGTCATCCCTGCGCCAGTTGGTCTGTGCTTTCTGCCTCTGAGCTTTCTGTTCTACTACTCTCAAGGCATGCCTGGTCTTGGGAGAGCGGGGGTCAGGAATGCTTTCTAGAGACACTGAATCTGCTAGCTGTCTCTTCCTGCTGCTCTCCCAATATTTCCCAGCTTCTCCCCTCTGCAGCCTCTGAACTATGACCTTCTGCAAACCACTGTTCTAAATCTACACTGTTCTCCTCTTCTCGGGAAGGTGCAGAAAGAAGGGGGCGGCGGTCCCCACCATTCCTCCTCAGTCCAGCCCCTGACACCAGGTTTATTGAGTGGTGGGAAATGACGGCTGAACTGAGCAGAGCTATTCTCTCATCTGAGAAAGGGCTAGAGAGGAGGAGAGTCTTGTTCTCACTGTGAGGAAGAAGGGGAAGGATGCCAAAGAGCAGGGCTGTTGCCAGAGAGCTCTTAGTTTCACCTTTCCATTACACTGATTTACACTCTTTTCCCGCAGTGGTCCCCAGCGCTGCCACCATCATCATTGTGGTCTGCGTGGGCTTCCTGGCGCTCATGGTGATCCTGGGCGTCCTACGCATTCACTCCTTGCACAGGCGAGGGGGCAAGCGCGAGGGCACAGGCGAGTCCGCGGGGAGCCACGGAGGTGCCCAGGCCAAGGAGAGCGAGATGTTCTGGGACGACTCTGCTCTCACCATCATCGTCAACCCCATGGAGGTGAGTGGAGGGAGGGAAGATTGGGGAGGGAGCAGGGCAGGAAAGAGACTCCACTTCTGACACCAGTGTTGCAAGCTACACCAATCAGTGCCGAGCCGTGCACGGGATTCCAGGGGTCTGTGCTCCTTTGGAAAATTGAAGACATGGCAGAGGCTGTTGTAGCTTTAAGAAATATGATTTATTCATACATTTACACCTGAATCTAGATGGAGAGCAGGGGCATAGTGTTGGGTGTGCCAGTGGTGCCGTGGCCCCGGGTGCACAATTTTTGAGGTGGCACAAACCAGGTGCACCCATGCAGATGACCCAAGAGAAGCCCAGCCCAGTGCTCCTCTTCACAAGCCAAGGGCCACGTTGGCCGGCCAGGCTCCCCCCTTGGTCCAATGGGGTCACTTAAGTGGGGAGGGCTGGGCTGGACTCCCCCCCCCCATGCCCAGCACGTGCGCCTGCCCCAGGCAGCGACAACCAACACTACACCGTTGGAAGTGAGTCCAGATCTTACAGCACAGTCACCTCAAGAAGGTCTTGTTCCCCACAGCAGTGGAGTCCAAGGTGGGGCAAAACTAGGCTTTATTTCACCCAGGTCA
Source organism: Darevskia mixta (assembly GCA_034641385.1). Taxonomy (NCBI): domain Eukaryota; kingdom Metazoa; phylum Chordata; class Lepidosauria; order Squamata; family Lacertidae; genus Darevskia; species Darevskia mixta. Next base: position 1,815,883 of record JAWWNH010000017.1, on the reverse strand, counting down.
AAGACCCAGTTTGGCACACACACCCTTCACATGCATTTGTGTACACACACACACAAACATAGCCTGGGAGTCTCAAGGCTGTGTCTCTGGAGGCTTCAACCAGGGCAAAAAACCCCGGCTAGCCTCCCCATTGCTATGGCTCTGCCCAAGGCATCTCTCCCAGCCTGCCTTCAGCCAGCCAGCCAAAATCGTTCTGGCCTTTTCCCTGGCTATTCCAAGCCCTTTGCTCGATTGTCATGTCCTCCTCCTCTTTAGGGACGCGGGTGGCGCTGTGGTCTAAACCACTGAGCCTCTTGGGCTTGCCGATCAAAAGGTCGGCGGTTTGAATCGCCACGGCGGGGTGATCTCCCATTGCTCTGCCCCAGCTCCTGCTAACCTAGCAATCCGAAAGCACACCAGTGCAAGTAGATAAATAGGTACCGCTGTGGCAGGAAGGTAAACGGCCTTTCTGTGTGCTCTGGTTTCCGTCACTGTATTTCATTGCGCCAGAAGCGGTTTAGTCATGCTGGCCACATGACCCGGAAAGCTGTCTGCGGACAAACACCGGCTCCCTCGGCCTGAGCGCCGCATCCCATAGTCGCCTTTGACTGGACTTAACCATCCAGGGGTCCTTTACCTTTTTACCTTCTCTTTCTAGTCATACCAGAGCTGCCAGGAGAGGGCAGCAGAGGCTTCTGGGTCGACCGTCAGAGAAGTAGCTGAAGAGGAGGAAGAAGAAAGCAGTGACTCTGAATCACCGGACAGCCCAGGCAGCAATGCAGCTGATGACCAGCGCATTGTGGGCAAACACGATGCCCCTTGCCGCTACTAGAGGCATGTGATGGATGGGGGAGAGGAACGCCAGCGAGAGAGGGAGGTCCTGCTTATGTTTAGTAATTGGGGGGGGGGTATGTGTCTGGCCTCCCCCCCCTTTTCTCTTCCCTTCCCCCCCTGCCCTGCGTTCTCCAAACCTCTTGTATTTGCACAGCGGAGGCTGGCCCCCAAAACATGACATTTTTGGAGCATGAGGCAGAGAATCCAACTGGCCCCTTCCCACGAATTAACACAGAGCACAATCCACCGGGAAGTTCTCCTGCGCAAGTGTCTTTAAAAATGGAACAGAAGCTGTGCAAGAGCATCACGGTGGATTAACGGTGCCTCGTGCCTCAGATCTGCCCCCCCCCCATAAAATCTGGCTCTGGAGATGCCCGCTTGACCTTGCCCCAGCATAGGCCCCCCTGTTCTGCCTGCTGCCTTTCGATAGCAGCGCCCAGGGGGAGGAGCCTCTCTTCGACCAGGTCTTTGGCTCCTCCCACCTCTCCAGCCGCTTGCTTCAGCTCAAGTGGGGCAGAGCCCCCTAACTCTGGTCTCCAGCAGAGGACCCCCTTCACTCCAGAGAAGGGTAAACTGGATTGGCATGATAAAAGGGAGAGGAGCAGGAAGTGGCGCCACGGCAGCAAACCCAGGGGTACGACAAGACGCCCCAAGATACTATATATATATATATTGTATATTTTTTCAATGTCGTTGTTTTGAGGTTCAATCTTGTTTTCTTGTTTGATGCAAAGAAACAAAAAAGACCTGCAGCTTGTGTCGCTTTGTAAAATTGTCAATAATATTCTAATAACAAGTGAAGGAAATACATGATGTGAAGAAGAAAAATGGAACAGATTTTAAAATAAAAAAGGATTTAAAAATGTGAGGTCTGGAATAATGGAAGTTCTTCCTTCAGTGAGATACAGCTTTTTTCTCTTAATAACTTCTCCACCCCATGCAGGAATAACAAGAATAGAAAAGGGATAAAGGCTGAGGGTCTGCCAATATCTCATTAGTAGAAAAGGATTGGGTTGCCCCAATGGTTGCTTCCTGCGATGGTTCATTAAGAGGGTCTCCCCATCCTCTGGGCTCCTGGACGAGTCTTAACAATGTAGAAGAGTCTGGCACCAGATCCTAGTAAAGAGCAATCATAGAATTCTGGAGTTGGGAGGGACCACCAGAGTCATCTAGTCCAACCCCCTGCAGTCCAGGAATCTTTTGGTTAGCTTGGTGCTCGAACCCACAACCCTGAAATTAAGAGAGTCTCATACTCTACCGAATGAACTGTGTTAACATTGTTTTTTTTTATTAATAAAATACTTTATTAAAAAACACAAAGAAACATTAACTTAGGACATATAATAATTTCGGTTTGACTAAGAATGTGTTGCATCCTTACTCCTATGCAACAAATGGAGTCAGAAGTCAATGAACCCCCCCATAAAGCTACGCACAGGAGGACACACCAAATTGCACTTTCAGGCTGCTCTTCACCCCATCACAGCACAGCAGCCTCCTGCCCCCTTGAAAGGTACCCCATCCTAGATGCCTCTGTTCTCCCCATGACCCTCCTGTTAGGGAGGCAAGCTCTACAGTGGAATACATATATAAGCAAGGCAAGAGAAAGTAAGCCGGCCAGTGGTCCGCAGCGAACCGTTCCTCTTTACAGCAGGGACCACAACCCCCAGGGCTGTTTGACTGTGTTGCTCATGTGCTTCCGTGAGCAGGGGCGAGGAGGAGCTGACCATGAACTTCCAAGGGCACAGCTGCCCTGCCTGCCTTCAAGAGATGGCAAGTTGCCAGCAGCAAACTCAAAAGGGAGTCGACGTCAAAAGGGAAGGACGTCCATGTCTTCGGCAAGAGTTGGAGGCTCAACGCAGGGTGTCACCTGCCAGGGGAGTCCTCCCTTTTGAGATGAACCACTGATGCACCGCCCTGCTCCCTGGAGAGAATTCCCTGCTGCTTTTCTTTGGTTTTACATGGCTTCCGTACAAACCCTCTGCCTTCCCGGCCAACTGGCAAGCCGGACTCGGGCCGCAGGGGAAGTGGAGCAGAACGCTTCCTCTGCACTGAATTGCACAACCAGCACACTGGAGCCTGGCCAGGCAGGGGCGCTGGGGAAGAGCGTTTGCCAACCGAGCCGTCCTCCACAGGCATACATTTTTGCATTGTTTCTTCTGCATGTAAGACTCTTGCATCTGTCCAACTGCATCTTCGAGTGGTCCCTTGCCCACTGAGGTCTTTTAAGGCGCCCGATGAGAGGCCCAGCACACTTGAAGACATCCTTCGCAAACAAAAGATTACAGGCAGGCTACTAGCTTTCAAGCCTTTCCCACGGCATCGAACCATGGAATGGGGAGATGTGATCGTTATCACGGCTTCACATTCCTAAAGGCACTTGCCAACAATAGCCAATTCTCAGGGAGGGGAAGGCATCACATTTTTGTTGCCAGATGAATGATTAGTTCGTAGGTGACCATGACGATCGCCGCGTTGGGGATCTGGCGGGTCAGATGAGTCAGGAGCCCGCGGTAAAGAGCGCCGGGGCCCTCTTCTCGGACCACAAGCTGCAGAGTTTGCACAAGGGAGCGGTAACGTGAGCCCTCTTCTCTCAGCCGCGTCCGGATGACTTCTGCAGGGAGCAGAAAGGAAAGAGGAAAAGGTTAGTTATCCAGTCCTCTGGAGAAAGCTCCTCCAGTTCTGGCCAGACAGGTTTGCGGGGGAGCCTGGAACACAGAGCAGCTCACCGTGTGGGTAGGCAATACATGATGCACACGTTTTGGAAACCGCGGCTGCTGCCATCAGCCCAAGGAAGTCCTGGCTGCTTGGTGAAAAGATAGGAGACGGAGTCAGGAACGAGCGGTGCTCTCTGATTCGCTGCTTCAGTGCCTCGTAGATGACAAAATGGATGATGGTTTCAGAGACGCCAGCGTAGGAGGCAGTGATCCCGCGGTAAAAGCCTCGCAGGCCCTCCGTGTGATAAATGCGCATGGCACACTGGAAGCCGCTGGTGCGCCGCTCGTCTTTGGCCCTGCAGAGAACAAAAAAACCACAGTCGGGAACTGCTGAGCTCTACTCATTTAATGCACTAAATACTGCATTAAAAATGAAATGTTGCGCCATGGCAACTTGAATTCTGTGCCCCGAGAAACTGAATTCCGCAACCTGTACAAATCGCAGAAATCAAGAGACACCGTGCATGATTGTTGTTTCTTATTTCGCATGCTTGATTTGGCTTCTAGTCACTGGGGGGGGGGGCAGAAGGATTATTACCCCACCTTCTAACCATGTGAAATCTGATCCAGAACTCGTTTGGCTACTGAGATGCACCCGGCAGTGGGCATGCTTTTGCATATTCATTTGCAACTTCAAAGAGAGTAATGGGGGGGGAAAGACTCGGGTTCTTAGGCAGCGGAATTCTGTGCTCCATGCCAAATTCTGAGCTTTGGTGGAATTGCAGCATACACCCAATCACCCTCCTGCCGTTATGTGTAAGTGGCTTGTCTTGTCTACCAGTCTTCCATTATGCCCGGAATCAAATTCTGCCAGTCCCGGTGCCTCAAAACAATGTTATGAACTGGTTCATAGCCAGGATTTCCTTACCTGGCTTCCAGCTGCATTCTGGTCTTCACCAGCCAAATGGGGTTTGTCAAAGTGGAGGAAGTGACGCCTGGAGGAACGAGAAGCCAAAGGTACCAAGGTGAAACTTTGTGCAAAACATTTGCAATTTGTAGGGACCTGGTTCTGAGGTTCTCTGGCGTCTAATCCAAAGTTTTCATACCCAGCTGATCTCAATGGGATAAAATTGCAAGCTTAACCGTTTCATAGATTTCAGTGGCAGCTCTGCAAGAGCTGAACTCAGACTGGGAGTTCTACCCAGGGATTTCAGCTTTAGCTCTGCCTTCCCCTTTGTCACTCGCCACCTCTGTCTGACCTCATTTCTTAGCATTTAAAGCAGAAAGGAGAAGGCAGTGGGCTGCTTCCAAACCTGAAACGTCCCCTTTACAGACGCAAGGCAGAAAATGCATTCACCCATACAGTGGTACCTCGGTTTTCGAACGCAATCCGTTCCGGAAGACCGTTCGAGTTCCGAAACCAAAAACTCAGTACGGAAGCCTCAAAGCGGAAAACTTAATATGGAAGCTGCAATTCCGGTTCGACTGCTGAGGCACGTTCGAAAACTGAAGCATTTACTTCTGGGTTTATGGCGTTCAAAAACCAAAATGTTCGTCAATGGAGACATCCGAAAACCGTGGTGCCACTGTATTAGCGGGCATATATGAAGATTGTACGCACCCCTGCTTTGCCACATATATACAACCTGCTGCCAGCTGCAGCTTCTCAACACGAGTAACCCCAGAATTTGAAGGTGTGTGGTTATGCCATGCATCTGAACTCCAGCTGAAGTTGCTGCAGTACACCGGGCGGAGAAGGGTGCAGCAGTGGCAAGGTTGGCACATTGCAAATGCGCCAGCAGCCTTGGATCTACCATGCCAACCAGGGTGGATAAAAATCAATGATTATTTTTTTTAATCAGATTTTTAAAATTTAAATCGGATTTATTTATTTTTTAAATTGGATTTTTAAAATAAAATGCTTTTGGAGGAAAAATCTTTCTAAATATAGTCTTCTATTTAAGTCACATTGTAGTCCAAAGGCTATTCATCAGGAAAGTGTGCTAAAACTCAGTCTGTTTTTTTTTAAAAAATGTTTAACCACATCAGTTAACAAACATGGATACATATGCTATCATGTTATTGTTTTAGTTAAATAAATTGTTTAAATGGTTATTAAGGAAATGATTATTTTTCTCCTTCCAATAAAGTACAGCAGAAAAGTTGTCCAAATATAAACAGTTAACTTATTAAACCTCACCATAATTTCATAATTATCTGTCTATGTATTTCTAGTAGTATAACCAAATCAGTAATTTTTGATATAACTGTAAAAACTACTCTGAAAATTTATTATTCCAAAAATGAAACCTTCATATGGTTGTAAATATTAAGATTATACCAGCAAGAATGAATCTTTCTGTAAAAAATATATTTAAATCAAGTCTTACTGACTAGTGATTTAAATCAAGCCTTAGTCACTAGTGATTTAAATCGTGATTTAAATCAAATCCACCCTGATGCCAACCATGCTGCTGCCACGCTCCTCTCCATCCTGCAGTGACATAACCAGGAGGTCAGGTAAGCAGTGTAGCTCTGCCACGCTGTCTGTTGCTACGTAGCACACATGCACAAATGTGTATCTAGGAGCCTTTCTTTACTCCTTGCCATGGTAAATCTTTTCTTTTTTAAAGAGCATTCTCTTCACCTTTCTTCAAAGCTCGCAACACAACAGGTGAAATGACCCAAGGACACCTGAACAGATGTGCATTTTACCTGCACAGGCTGCCGAAAGCATGTGAACCTTCTTAGACTCTGGCGCAAACACCGTGTTGAGTTTCTCCTTGGCGCCCGAATATGCAGCAAAATAAATGGCCCTGGAAAAAAAGGGGAGGGAAAGGAATCGAGTCCTTTTAAGCTACTTAACCAACAGAAGCAACGACAAGCAATCTGCTCTAGATTCGCCCCGATAAGCCGGTGCTCTTGCCCAGATTCAGGGGGTTTAAAGGCTGAAAGCAGCTCTCGATTCCTTCTCATGTGAATGTGACGTCTGCGGTGGCCAGAAATGCTCATTTGCATGCTTACTGCCTCTCCTCCGGTTTCTGCTCTGTACGCACAATGATCTGCTGTTTACAGGAAGAGCATCAAAAAGGCTCAGGGGCCATTTGAGCCTTCGAATAATATAAAAAAAACCTAAGTAAACGCATGACTCAAGTACCCCAATGTTTGGTCACCCACCAGCAGACTGCACAACCCAAGGTCATGGGTCTCAGATGTGTCCCCCTTTAGCCCATATCGTGATATCAGTTTCATAATTTTTGACCTGGCAATATATCGTGAATCAGGGGGTGTGTGGGTGGGTGGGTGGGTGTGTTATGCAAAAATCACAATGCCGGAAAAACTGAAGCCACCCAATGCCTCTACATAGCTCCATCCTTATTTCAGACATCGCGATATATCACGATGTTTAGCTGGTGCTCTATCACAATGTTGAAAACCAGGTATCCCCCAACCCTAGGAGGAGATTTCTGGACCCTTTTGAGCAGGGGTCAGCAACCTTTTTCAGCTGTGGGCCGGTCCACCGTCCCTCAGACCATGTGGTGGGCCGGACTATATTTTTTTTGGGGGGGGGATAAACGAATTCCTATGCCCCACAAATAACCCAGAGATGCATTTTAAATAAAACAACACATTCTACTCATGTAAAAACATGCTGATTTCCGGACCGTCTGTGGGGCGGATTGAGAAGGCGATTGGGCCGCATTTAGCCCATGGGCTTTAGGTTGCCTACCCCTGCTTTTGAGGGTTGATTTCAACGAGAATCCCTGTGAAAGTTCCGCTTGGGGAACCAGGAACAGGAACCCTGCCCTTGTAAACACAATTTTACCTGGAAGGCGCAACTCCGACTAGATTGGGCCCCAGGCCTCGGAAGAGGGAGCGGATTCCTTCTTTCTCTAGGATGGTTCTGTGAAAGGAAAGAGAATGAGCAGGTCAGTTTCCGCCCTCTGCCTCGGGGGGGGGGAGGGCAGGAAAAGCTGCCACCACAACCAGAGGTACAAAACAAGAGAATCCCACCCAGGGGAACCTCACAAGGATCCCCCACAGTTATTCCTGTCTCGGCCGCTCACCTCAAGAGCTGAAGAGCCCCTACGGAGGGCAGTCCGGGGCGGATCAATGCTCCGTTCACCCCTTGCATCTGCACTGCAGGAAGGCAGAGCGGCCTCACGGCCAGCGAGGAAGACTGCAGGCGGGTCTTCACCACCTCCAAAGGGCAGGTCAAGATGGCGCCAGCCGTGCCACCAAATCTGGGAAGAGGAAATGCAGTATCAGGGCAAGTGTTCAAAATTAGCCAGGCGCATTTTGCACCCAGCCACTTGCAACCAAGTGAAGATGCCTGGGAATTCGAGAAAAGGGCAACAGAGATTTTAAGAAAGACTGGGAACCATTTATGTTATACCTACAGAAAGAATGTAAAGATATGGACTCACTAGAACGTTTTGACTAAACATTTACAATAACAACAACAACAACAACAACAACAGGAAATGATGTGAAAATGAGAAGAGTATAATAATTTAAAGATCTTAAAATTAAGATACCCTGTTTCCCCTTTTTTAATACGTAGTCATAAAGTAAGCCATGGCAGGTTTTTTTTACCTTTGTGAGAAGTAAGACGTACCCCAAAAGTAAGCCGTGGTGCCGCCATTGTTCCCGTCACCTCCTCAGCCCCTCCTGCATGCGCAGGGAGCCAGAGAACCAGCGAGAGGCACGGGGGGGGGGAACGCGCCTCTTGCGGAGTTCTGCCCCGCCTGCTCAGCACGCAGGGGGAGGCTGTACCGTACCATACTGACGTAATAAAAATAAGACATCCCCCCCGAAAATAAGCCACCCTGTGTTTTTTTGAGGAAAAAAATTATAAGACGGTGTCTTAAAAAGGGGGAAAGACGGTATATCAAAACAAGCAGGAGAAGTTCATATGAAGTTGAGGGAAGCCATGGGGGGGAGGGGGGAATTTTGGAACTGTAATTTTGTTGTTATTTGATATGGCATTTTGATGATTAAAATGTAAAACTTAATAAAAATTATTTTTAGTTTTATTTTTTTTAAAAGATGCCTGGGTGCCAGGATGGTGCATGACGTCTCCACCATGTGGAGGGTGCATGCCTGACGATCATTGGATCATGACTGTTTTCACACACTTGATCCTGTAGAATTCTGCCCGTTTTAATCATTTATGTGCACAATCAGAATGAATTCCGGGAACCAAATTGCTTTTTCTGAGCAGCCTGTGCAGGAGCAGCGAACGACGTTATAGTTAATTGTTTCAGCTTGTCTTCAATTTACCCCACCCCACTTGCCCTGCTCATGAACACCATCCCTACATTATGAATGGTCTGTGTCACCATTAAGAAAAAGAGGCAGAAATAGAACTATATATGTGGACTGTCCCCGGATCCAGTGACTTCTCTTCTTTAAGCTCTCAACATTCTTAACCTAGCTCAAGGTTGTCATCTGAACTAGCCAAGAATCACCAAAACTGTTTGAAATTTCGTTATCAGTGTGAAGAATCTGTGCCTCTCTAGTTAATGTACATTTTAAACTAGATCAGAAGCCTGGGAGATGAAAAGTGGGGACAATGTATGACCAGATAAAAACTGAAAAGACCTCAGATAGGAATACGGGGAATCTAGATATTTTCAAATTGAGTTTGAAACGCTGCCACTATTGAAAGTCTTGCGCTCTCGAAGAAGGCCTTTGCTCTTTGAGTCATTGCCTTAAAGCTGTTTGAGGCTTCGTGGGATATTATGGGAAGTTCTGTTTTTATACCGGGGGGGGGGGCAGCTCATATTTAGAAAATGAAAAAAGAAATATCAGAGTGGAAGATAGATCTCATTATTAGAATGAAATTAACTGTAGGTTTTGAGCCAACGGTTCTGATGTCCAACTAAGAGGATGGCAAGGCCTAGGAGGATGTGGTGGTGTTTGCTAAAGCCCTGAGGAAAGCAGAAAATCTTCTGGGGAGGGGAGGGTCATCATCCTAGCGCAGAGTTGCATCATCAAAATGGGCTGTATATTCACAATAGAGTATAAATGCTTATAGTATTCTCTCAGTGCAGGAATCCTATATAATAAAGTGGCTGTGTCCCTGCGTCCAACTTTCCGTGTGTCACGGAAGTGCGCTACTGTGCATGTCCCACAGGGACGCAGGGATTGGACAGCTCTACTGTCCCCCCCCCCCAACAGGGACGCAGGCATTGGAGCGGCCGGAGAGGGGGGCGTGTCCGGAAGGCAGCGGTGGCGCACGCGCGGTGTCAGTTGGGGCAGCGCCGCCGCCTTGCACCGAGCCTCCTCCACCTCCTCCTCCGGCCGCCGTCACGCTCCTTCTCTCCCCCGGCTTCACCCGAGGCCTACCTGCCCGAAGCTGCCGCCGGGGCCGCGGGGCCTCCTGAACCGGGCGGCCAAGAGGAGCGCAGCCTGGCCGCCCTGAGGTTCCTGCTAGGCGGGGGGCGGCGTCGGGGCCGGAGAGCGGGGCGCGGAGGGTGCGCCCAGCGGAAGCTACCATGGCCTCCTTCGCCTCCTTGCGACACGGGATGAGGGAGAGAGAGAGGCGGCTGGCGGGCTCGAGGGGAAGGAGGGCGGCAGGGTTAAAAAGCAAAAGGAGGGTGGCCGCCGCTCCCCCCATATAATTTCTAGCGCCCGTTATTGTAACGGGCTTAATTTACTAGTATAACATATATGGCTGCACAGTATAATTCTGTAATGAGGATCCAGAGGGAAGTTTTCCAATCGATTTGCATGTTTGGGGAATGATTTGAGATTTTCCATTTCAAAGATAAGAGAGAGTTGGGACAGATCAGGAATTATTATTATTATTATTATTATTATTATTATTATTATTATTATTATACCTCTCTATACCCCCAGATCTCAGGGTGGTTCTCAACATAAAATCACAATATAAAATCGCAAAATGCATAATAAACTGGAAACAAGAACAACCCAATAACGTGTCCCCCCCCACATTTAAAAAGGGCATTGGTTGTCAATAGGAAAAGGCATCCTTTTTCCTCTTGAAGGCTGCATTCCGTTGGGGTTAATCTATAGCAAGGGTCAGCAACCTTTTTCAGCCATGGGCCGGTCCACCGTCCCTCAGACCTTGTGGGGGGCAGGACTATATTTTGGAGGGGGGGAATGAACGAATTCCTATACCCCACAAATAGCCATGGGATGCATTTTAAATAAAAGCACCCATTCTGCTCATGTAAAAACACCAGGCAGGCCCCACAAATAACCCAGAGATGCATTTTAAATAAAAGGACACATTCTACTCATGTAAAAACATGCTGATTCCCGGACTGTCTGTGGGCCAATTGAGAAGACGATTGGGCACATCCGGCCCCCGGGCCTTAGGTTGCCTACCCCTGATCTATGTGCTAGCTGTGTGCAGAGCCAGAGCCACAGAAACCAGCTCTGGATTAATTAATCTGGAATAAAGACAGCTCGGCTTCTGTTTCCACCGCAGCCACCTGAGATGAGAATTCCCAGCGGGAGGCTGGATTGCTCAGAAGCAAACTCTACTACATTGGACGAGGTTACTCAAGCACACAGAAGGATCTCTTTCTTTTGCCGGGCCCCAAGGATCGCCCTGTGCCCGTTGGCTGTGGCCACATGGGGAAGCCTCACAGCGGAACAAAGCGTGTTGGGCAATGCCAGGACGCGAAGCCGTGACGTTTGGGCCACCTCCTCCCCTGTGGACTTTGGAGCCCTGGGCTCACAGCAGGCAGGAGCCAAGACGTCAGTGTGCTAATCATTGGCAAATCCAAAGGGTGTCTGTGTGACGCACTCCCAAAGTACGGGGAGGAGAGGGAGAGCCGGAGGTGGCGGCGGTAGCTGCCCCAATTTGGCCGGGACCTGCTTTACACTTTACACAACCGGCCCCCCTTGCTAGGACAGCCCTTAACTGACAGCAGCAGCCTGTGGTTTTGGTCTGACATTAGGTGAGTGAGCGAATTCTGGCAAGGTGAGAGGTTCTCGATTTACTGCTCCACATTCATCAAGGGCATTCGCCTTGGCAAAGTTTGCACTGGGAAGCACTGGGACCCCCAAGTGATGCAACAGAGCCATTGCACACATGTTTGACCCTGAACACAGGCTCCGCAGGGACCCCGTGGAACAATCCAGTTCTCCCACCAGGGTGCTTTTAACGTGGTGGCCACACCTCACTCTTCACATGCTCAGGGGCTTGCTTTACAATGTCATTGCCGCGGAGAGTTTTTTGAAGCACTGTGGAATGACCTCTTCGTGTAGGAGAGGGCTGTTGCTGTTTGCCTCTGAATAACCGTCCTGAGGATAGCCTCTGAACAGTTAGAAACTGGGAGTCAGTGGCTGAGGTGAGATCACTAACCAGTAGCTGGATACCTTGAAACATCTGCCTATACATTCACGTTCTCACCAGCAGCAGAGAAGTTTTTGTCTGGCCTGCATCACTTCAGGCAGCAAGCAGGAGGAGCTGATGCGACTGGATGCTCTTCCATACGAAAGCAACAATCCCTCTGCGCCAATAATTAGATTATCGGGATGACCCATTTCCCCTGACATGCTAGCTTTCTGCTTGCGGGGGTATCATTATTTTATTTTAAAGCAAGGAGAGCTCAACCTTGTGAACTCCTTACCTGCATCTGGGCACAACCTGTCCAGAAACAGGTTTGCTATTTCGCTTGATTTTTGTGAGAACCAGGACTAGGACGTGTCTCCTAACTCCATCACCCCTTCCCCTCCCTCCTTTCTTTTATTTGCAAACCACCTGGAAACTCTGCTGAATATACAAATCTTTTAACTATAAGTACAGCATGCACACCACTTACAATTCTTGCAAATAAATAAATGATAGCACAGCGAGGAAACAGTTGCCTCCAAAAGCAGAAAATAACTAAGTACGTTTTTTTAAATGCACCATGGAAACTGTTTCCAATGGATACAGCAATTCCTGCAACAAGGCTGGCAGGAAGAAACCAATTATTTCTCCTTCCGTTCAGAGGGCTTGTTTGCTGAGAGAAGATGGAACATCTTTAGATGGCCTTTCCTGGCCCAACCCTGAGCCTCCCGTTCTTCTACCGTTGCAGAATATAGACAGATGATGATGAGAGAGACCTGGCCGCGAACCAAAGACCTAACCAACTGTGTCTGTCTTCTGCTCAGCTTACAGAGATGCTTCTCGCAAGCAGAGACCCCTCTGCCGTCTCAAGGGATGTGTGTGTGCGCAGCTTGGGTTAGCAGAAGGGTAGCAGGTCAGAAAGGCTGGGTGGAAGGCTAGGCCAGGAATAACCTTCTAGAGTTGTTCTGAGGACGCCTTATGAAGGACAGCCGGGTGTTCAGAGTAAGCAGCACAGCTGGCTGAGAAGAAGGAGTAGCCCAAACCCACTTGCTCCAGCTGCCCCTATTTGCCAGGCAGAACCCATTTTCTTGTACCTGGCCCCGGTAAGATAATAATAATAATAATAAATTATTTGTACCCCGCCCATCTGGCTGGGTCTCCCCAGCCACTCTGGGCGGCTTCCAGCAAACATTAAAATACATTAACACATCACAGATTAAAAACTTCCCTGAACAGGGCTGCCTTCAGGTGTTTTCTAAACGTCATGTAGTTGTTGATCCTTTTAACCTCTGCTGGGAGGGCGTTCCACAGGGTGGGCGCCACTACCGAAAAGGCCCTCTGCCTGGTTCCCTGTAGCTTTGCTTCTCGTAGTGAGGGAACCGCCAGAAGGCCCTCGGCGCTGGATCTCAGTGTCTGGGCTGAACGGTGGGGGTGGAGACGCTCCTTCAGGTATACAGGACCGAGGCCGTTTAGGGCTTTAAAGGTCAGCACCAACACTTTGAATTGTGCTTGGAAACGTACTGGGAGCCAATGTAGTTCTCTCAGGACCGGTGTTATGTGGTCCCGGCGGCCACTCCCAGTCACCAGTCTAGCTGCCGCATTCTGGATTAATTGCAGTTTCCGGGTCACCTTCAAAGGTAGCCCCACGTAGAGCGCATTGCAGTAGTCCAAGTGGGAGATAACTAGAGCGTGCACCACTCTGGCAAGACAGTCCGCGGGCAGGTAGGGTCTCAGCCTGCGTACCAGATGGAGCTGGTAGACAGCCGCCCTGGACACAGAATTAACCTGCGCCTCCATGGACAGCTGTGAGTCCAAAATGACTCCCAGGCTGCGCACCTGGTCCTTCAGGGGCACAGTTACTCCATTCAGGACCAGGGGATCCTGGTCCAAATAAGATGTTGTTCCCATTCTGCTTCAGAGGGATATTTTGGATATACCATTTAGAACAGGGGTAGGCAACCTAAGACCCAGGGGCTGGATGCGGCCCAATCTCCTTCTCAATCCGGCCCATGGACGGTCCGTGAATCAGCGTGTTTTTACATGAGTAGAATGGGTGCTTTTATTTAAAATGCATCTCTGGGTTATTTGTGGGGCATAGGAATTCGTTCATATATATTTTTCAAAATATAGTCCGGCCCACCACATGGTCTGAGGGATGGTGGACTGGCCCACGGCTGAAAAAGGTTTCTGACCACTGATTTAGAAGGTTGTGATAGTGTGCAGGGTCTCTGGAGACGAAGGGCCCGTGCTTTTCCTGAAGATATACCAGCTGAGAGTCGGCAGATTTCAACAGAAGTTCCACTACATTGGAAGAACGTGAGCTATGGCACTACCTTGGCAAGCAAAGCTGGCAAAATTACTAAGGGTGGTTAGGTGGCACACAAGGTTTTAAATTAGCCAGGCGCATTTCAACCACTTGCAACCAAGTGAAGATGCCTGGGTGCCCGGCCCCTTCAAGGGGGGATTTTTTGGGTGCTCGAGCACCCAGGGAGTTGGCACCTAGGGTACCTGACATCTCCAACATTTGGGGGATCATTGAATCTGGATTGTTTTCACACACAAATACTCCATCCTGTAGAATTCTATCGGTTATATTTTATCTGCACAATCGGAATGAATTTCTGGAACCAAATTCCTTTTTTTCTGTGAAGCCTGAGCAGTCACCATTAACAAAAAGAGGTTGGAATATATATATATGTGGACTGTCCCTGGATCAAGTGACTTTTCTTCTTTAAATTCTCAAATCTCTTCACCTAGCTCAAGGCTGCCATCTGAACCAACCAGATGAATCAATCACAGCCAGTCCATCATTTGAAAAATAAGACTTTAGAGCCGCCTTGGCCCAAAATGGCAACTATACTTTCTGTTTTGGTGACTGCAACCTTGGTTTAACATTTGGCGCCTAGCATATATATTTGAGTTTCTAACACTGCGCCAGAGGGTGGGTTTCAAGGGGCATCTTGGTTGTGGGATCCCTCCTCCTCTTTTCCAGCCTTTGCAGCAGGACAGAGGAAAAGAGGAATGATTGTAATTTATCGTTCACTATTAAATTGCCTCTTCTTACCAGCAACGGTGGCTAACCAGCTCTTTTTCCTTCAAAATAAAAGCAGCTGTGTTAAGCATGTTTTTAAAGAACTTAATGTGCAGTTTGACCCTGAATGTAGTCCACCTGCTGGGGGGAAAACAACAACCCAGAACTATACATTCCCAGGTGTGAACACTACAGATTTAAGACATGCCCTCTTGAATACCCTTTTCAGAGGTAGATACCACTGCCTGAGTGTATTCATAAGAACACGGCCTCAGAGGAACAGCACAGTCAAACTCTCATAAACACAAAGGGAACGGCAAGATATTACACGTTTCAGTTAATACAGTTGTATCAGTTAATACAACAAATAGCACCTGGCTTCCCAGAGGCTTCTGTCTCCACTTAATGGGAAGAACAGATGAAGGCAAGAACCCGAGAGCTTCCCCAGGGCTGAGTACTCAACAACAGCAGCACCACATCAACCACCTAAAATCCTGCGCTCAGATCCAAGTTCTGTACTCTGAAAACTGAATTCTGTGACTTTCATAGCGCTGCTCAGGCATTTAAACACTCATAATCTCAACTGTAGGACCCAGGTGGCGCTGTGGGTTAAACCACAGAGCCTAGGGCTTGCTGATCAGAAGGTCAGCGGTTCGAATCCCTGCGATGGGGTGAGCTCCCGTTGCTCGGTCCCAGCTCCTGCCCACCTAGCAGTTCGAAAGCACGTCAAGTGCAAGTAGATAAATAGGTACCGCTCCAGCGGGAAGGTAAACAGCGTTTCCGTGCACTGGTTCGCCAGAAGCAGCTTAGTCATGCTGGCCACATGACCAGGAAGCTGTACGCTGGCTCCCTCGGCCAATAAAGCGAGATGAGCACCGCAACCCGAGTCGGTCACGACTGGACCTAATGATCAGGGGTCCCTTTACCTTTACCTTTAATCTCAACTGTGGGAGAAGTTGAGTCAAACCTGCTGGGTCCAACTCCTCCATCCTATCACCAGGCCAAGCTCAGCAGACCTCTGTGACTGCCAGCCTCAATGAAGGACGGGTGCTGGATAATGTGAACAATTTTATGGGTTGTTGTTGTTTAGTCGTTTAGTCATGTCCGACTCTTCGTGACCCTATGGATGAGAGCACGCCAGGCACTCCTGTCTTCCACTGCCTCCTGCAGTTTGGAATTTTATGGGTACGGTAATAGATAAACCCCGTTACTAATGCAGTTGTTGGCATCCTTCTGTCTTGAGAGACAATGGAGTGAGCCTCCAGGGTGAAGCCGAACAGCTGCATTGGCAGCACCGAAGTGACCTCCCTGGGGCGCAAGCCTGGGCAGTGTGCTCCTTGCTGATGGGAATGAAGAGTTACCGGTAAGTAATATGTTTGGCACCAGCTTGGCTGGAGGAATTGCCAGAGGGAGGTGTACAAGGCACCATTCAATCGTCTTAGGGACCCCACTCCAATGTTACCCAGTTAACTTTGCTCCCTCCCTCTGATTCTGCTCGCTTAGGCTCCTTGTGTTAGTGCACCCTCCGTTTATTTTTAAGAAGCTTGCACAGGGGAGCCAATTGTTGCTTTGCAACTCATGTGGATTTTTTTGCTTGTTGTTGTTTTTAATTAGTCTGTGCTGTATTTTAAAATATCACTTTTTTGTAAACCATATGCACTGACGGGTGGCTCTATAAATAATCAATTACGTGACTTAATTTTTATTTTTATTATTATTATTTTGCACAAATGTAAAGTGCTTCCTGGCAAGCATACTCATGAGTACTCCCAACAGATTTGGTCTAAATTCACGGCCAGTTCCATCCTGCTCCAACAGCAACCAATACACACAGGACTGTGTATTCAGGCAGGTTCTCATCAGCATTACAATAGTAGTAATACTGGTAGTAACTGTTGTAAAGATGACTGAGAGAAGTATGTAAGTACAGGCCACACTAAATGGGTGATACGTTTCCCCACGTGGATAGGATTGCAGATCATTTCATGCAGTCCTCGCACAACTGGAGGAATTCATGCTGCAATGGCTCATGTGCCAGGAATAGAAGGTGACCACAAATGGGCCCAAGATAGCAACCGACAGTGAACCAAGAAAAGAAGCAAAGGCATCCGGCACCTCTGACATTTTCTGTTTCTTCTGGCACACAATCCTGACACATTCCTCCTACCCCATTCCTCCCACAATAAGGAGTGCTACTACACCACTTCCAGATCACATGTGGGCCAGCCTCACTCCTTTAGAATCTGGGCACTCGGCTGCCTTTTTGCTGGAAACACAGCTGGGCAATTCAGTTGGCTGCAGCGTGGTGCAGACAACGCCGAGGTTGCAGGTTCGATCCCCGTAAGGGTCAGCTGCATATTCCTGCACTGCAGGGCGTTGGGACTGGATGATCATCAGGATCCCTCCCAACTCTATGGTTCTACGAGACCAATATGGCTGGCAGCTGCCATTCCGGCACATTCCCAGCCCTGCAACTCGAAATCACCCACAATTATTATTATTACTATTACTATTGTAAACTTATATTTTCCAAAACAGACGTCTTGCAGAAAGGGTAAAACATTTCAAACTATGAAAGCAAACTATTTTCAGAACTTTATGACAACGACGAACTTGTATAAAACGGTGCCCCTCCAAGGTCAGTCGTGTGCCCCTCTAAGGTCTGCGTCCTAGGCCTGGATCGACTTGTGTCCAGGGCCTGGATCCGGCCCTGCCGGAGCGCGCCGCCGTCGCCGCCCGTTCCCCTTGGCAGCAAGTCCCGGGGGGAACCAACCCGATTACGAGCAGACGCGCCTGGGAAGCTCCCTCGTGGCTACTCACCCGCCGGCCATGAGGTGCAGCGCGGTGCTCCGACGGGGCATCCTTCTTCTGTGCCGCGCAACGCCGCCGCTCTCCCCGCTCCGCGCCTTCTCTTCCGTGCGCGCCGTCGAGAACCAGATCTTCGCTTGCCGATCTTTGCGCGCAGGCGACCCCGTGAGCGCTCCGAGGCGGGTGCCGCGTGCGGTGCGCCCTCCAGCTTCCGCCTGAGCCCCGAGCAGCTCCGCCCTCGCCCACCCGAAACCCCACTCCGCCCTCTCTCCTCCGCTTGCCCCGCCTCCGATCACAGCCGAACTGCTCCGGTTTCCCGAAGCCCTGGCTGGGTGTGAGACGCCTAGAGCTTGGGCTGGCTTCGGGAAAAGTGCCAGGGGGGACGCAGGTCTAGTTGAACTGCCACCCTCTCTGGCGCAACTGTGCAAACTAAAGTGGTATTATCCCCCTTTTTTGGTACACCGCCCGGGAATCTTTTGCTGACGGGCAAGGAAGAAATGTACGTAACCAGCAAATCATTAGCTCTGCCTTTTTTAGTTTTTAAAACAGCGATTTTGTTGTACACTAGCCAGACCTTCCACGTTTCAGAAGTCTTTTCTTATTTGATCCCGGAATGCCCCGCTTTAACTTAGGACGTCCTCTGCCCCCTCTGCAAGCAGGAGGTGCTGCTGGTCTCCTCCCGCCCTGTTCCTGATGGAGATCTTCACTCAGCCCTTTTCCCATGGGAGTGAAGCTCCGTTTTGTGGTTCGCCTCAGATGCCAAGATGTCTTGGGCTATTGAACCCAAGTGCTGGGATGGCTCTGAGCCCAGCCACTGAAGTGTGCATAAGTGCCACATATTCAAGTGAAACTGCTCCTGCAGATGCAGAGGAATCTCTTTATTTGTTTCAGAAATGCACTGTTGAGCAAGAGAAGTTGACTTTGCAGGTTGGTTAACTATTATTTTGGAATCTGTATTTAAAAAATAAAATAAAAAATGAAACACCCTGCCCTCTAGTGGCCGCTGGTCACATTCAAAGTACACTGCAAAGAATATGGGGTGACACGTTCGGAAACTACCAGCAGTCTGGGCTGGTATAAATTATGAGAGGAAACTAACCATTAAAGTCTCCCTCCCTCCCCCAATGAAGAGGGGCTAGTAATTAAAAAGAAGGCAGAGGCCACAGGGAGGTAACTTCTAATTAAAGTTGCAGGACACCTCTGCTGAATGAGATTTAATTCTGAGTAGAAAGTTATTGGCCCTGGTATGTGGCAATGCCAAATAACAGAGTGCTGTAGAAGCACCCCTTTAGTTCCAGCAAAATGTGGGGGTGCAGCAGCACCTCAGTAATGCAAACATGGAAATGCCCCTTCTCTGTTTCTCTATAAGCAAACATTCCAAGCATTAAATTTAAACCAGTACGTTTCCGAGCACAATTCAAAGTGTTGGTGCTGACCTTTAAAGCCCTAAACGGCTTCGGTCCTGTATACCCGAAGGAGCGTCTCCACCCCCATCGTTCAGCCCAGACACTGAGGTCCAGCTCCGAGGGCCTTCTGGCGGTTCCCTCACTGCGAGAAGCAAAGCTACAGGGAACCAGGCAGAGGGCCTTCTCGGTAGTGGCGCCCGCCCTGTGGAACGCCCTCCCAGCAGAGGTCAAAGAGATAAACTATCTGACATTCAGAAAATACCTCAAGGCAGCCCTGTTTAGGGAAGTTTTTAACCTGTGAGCTTTTAATGTATTTTAATATCTGTTGGAGGCCGCCCAGAGTGGCTGGGGGGACCCGGCCAGATGGGCAGGGTACAAATAATAAATTATTATTATTATTATTATTATTATTATTATTATTATTATTATTATTATTAAATGGGGTTTGATAGACCTCCCAAATATTTTTCCCATTGAATAAAATGGGCTTCTGTAGATAAATCTGACCAAGGACTATTGGTTTAACTCAGGGTTTCTCAAGCTTGGGTCTCCAG
Organism: Darevskia mixta; assembly: GCA_034641385.1. NCBI lineage: Eukaryota > Metazoa > Chordata > Lepidosauria > Squamata > Lacertidae > Darevskia > Darevskia mixta. The sequence continues at coordinate 1,796,300 of JAWWNH010000017.1, read as the reverse complement.
CTGCTTTTGGACTACATTTCCCATCGTCCCTGACCACTGGTCCTGTTAGCTAGGGATGATGGGAGTTGTAGTCCAAAAACAGCTGGAGACCCAACTTTGGGAAACCCTAGTTAACTCTTCCACACTTAAAAAGTTTGCTCTTTTTCTAGCTCAGCAGGCTGGTCCCAGGTTTGCTAGATCTTGCTGAGTCATCTGCCCAGGGCCAGTCTCCCTATGAGGCAAGGTGAGGCGACCGCCTCAGGCAGCAGGATCCTCAAGAGACGCAGATCCCAGTATCAGTCTTTCTTCCTGTCTTGTTCCTGATGTAGATCTTCACTCACCCCTTCTTCCCTGGCAGGGAGGGGGCACCATTTCAGGGTTTGCCTCAAGTGCCAAAACACCTTAGGCTGACTTGGTTTTTACCACTGGAATTTTTATATCTGCCTGTGTATTTTGTACCAGCTGATCCGGCAAAGTCTTTATTTCTAGCTGACTGGATTTGACCTCTCCCTCTAGCACAGTCTGACTAGGTTGCACTTTGTTCTCCAGAACAGATTAACATGCCTGGTTCTTTTCTTCTGTTGGTAGTGAAATGCGGCCCCCTTGGATCTTTTGTGAGCATCTCCCGGCCCCTTGGTTCACAATGAGGTCCCTGTCTCACGGTTAGTCCCAATTACTGGTCTTCTTCCCCAGGCTGGTGCCCTGCAGTCCTTTAGGCAATGCAAGAGGGAATCTGCTCATCTCTCTCTGGCACAGTTCTCCATGGGAAGCACGTACTTTTAAAAGGGGCTTTTCAAGAGGTCTAAAAGGAAGCTTCTCCACCAACCCACTATAAGTGTTTGTGCCTCAAGTTACCAACCTCTGCATGTACTTCTCTTAGGACGATACAGGCCTGTGTCACATGGCAAGACCCTTATTTACATTAGTGCCTCCTCTAGAGTACAGTTCCTTCCAACATTTCTCTTATGAAAATGTTGTTGTTGTTGTTCAGTCGTTCAGTCGTGTCCGACTCTTCGTGACCCCATGGACCAGAGCACGCCAGGCACGCCTATCCTTCACTGCCTCTCGCAGTTTGGCCAAACTCATGTTAGTAGCTTCGAGAACACTGCCCAACCATCTCATCCTCTGTCGTCCCCTTCTCCTTGTGCCCTCAATCTTTCCCAACATCAGGGTCTTTTCTAGGGAGTCTTCTCTTCTCATTATGAAAATAGGGACATCCTATTCCATCATCACCATCATCCTATTTACACCCTGCCCATCTGACTGGGTTGCCCCAGCCACTCTGAGCGGCTTTCAACATATATTAATATTAACAATAATAAAAATTTATTATTATTTATACCCTGCCCATCTGGCTGGGTTTCCCCAGCCACTCTGGGCGGCTCACAACAGATTAAAAACAGAATAAAACATCAAACATTAAAAACTTCCTTAAACAGGGCTACCTTCAGATGTCTTCTAAAAGTCAGATAGTTGTTTATTTCCTTGACATCTGATGGGAGGCCGTTCCACAGGGCGGGTGCCACCACCGAGAAGGCCTTCTGCCTGGTTCCCTGTAACCTCACATCTTGCAGTGATGGAAACATAATAAAGCATGTTTTAAAACTTCCCCATACAGGGCTGCCTTCTGGGATGAAGTTGTTTTAGTGCAAACATGTTGTGGTGTAACAGTGGGATTTTATATAAGTACTAGAGTGCCATCAGAAGAAGCTGAGGAATAGTGTGAACTATGAGCAGGAAAATGCCTGGTTCCAATTTCATCCAACTTCACTCCCTGATAGGGTGATTTCTGGTATGGCAACCCATCGTTCTTTCAGCTCCTTCCTATAAATATATCCACCATATAATATTGGCATACCTGAATGTGTTATTGTACCACTTGTTGAAGATTACGTATGTGAAGAGCTCCTAACAGTTTCTTTATTATCAATTACTGCAGCACCGGAACATCAGAAACAGCCTTGTACTGAGTCAGAACATTGGTCCATCTAGCTCAGTACCGTCAGCTCTGACTGGCAGCAGTTCTCTAGAGCTGCAGACACAAATCTTGCCCAGCACTGCCTAGATCTTCCGTATATCCGTGAGCCCTGGCCTTCTCCCAAGAACATGCTATATGTGGGACTGCCTTTGAAAACAGTCCAGGAATAGAAACTTCAGTTGGTCCCTGACTGAGCAGCAAGCTTTTTAATTGGGACTGGCTGAGGCAATCCCAAGACATCAGTTATTTTCCACCTGCCTTGTCTGCTTCTCCATTTTTGGCCCAAGTCAAAGCGCTAGTCTTAACCTCTTTGGGGTTGTGTGACCAGTTGTCTATGCTCTGGTAGCTTCAAGTCTTTGAGACTGGTCTGCAGCTAATGCAGAACACAGCAGCTAGGGGGCTTGTGTGGGGAAACTATTAGCATATTATTTATATATTTGCATATTGTTTGCAAGATTTGTACTGGCTGCAAATCTGCTACTGAGTCAGGTTCAAGGTTTTTGGTGCTAACATATAAGGCCCTTTAGGCGCCAGGCAGAAATGTTCCTCTTTAGATCTTTGGCTAATTGATATCCGATCATTAATTCTGTTGTGAGCCGCCCAGAGTGGCTGGGGAAACCCAGCCAGATGGATGGGGTATAAATGATAAATTATTATTATTATTATTATTATTATTATTATTATTATTATTATTATTACATAAAGGCCAGACTGCATGCCTGCTTTACATCATGAAAAGCAGTTTTTGGAAGGTGTGCTTTTTCCAGGAGAAATAGCAGGAGGAAAGGCTATAGGTCAGCAGAAGAGAACATGGTTTGCATACAGATGGTCTTATGATCAGTTCTTGGCATCTCCCAACAGGACTGAGAACTGTTGCTAGTCAGTATAGACAACCCTGTGGTAGAGGGACCAATATTTTGACCTCATAGAAGACAGCATGCCAGCTTCCTATGTGGGGGGAGTGGTGCTTTACCCTTCCCCGACGGCTCCATTGAAAGTTGCCTTCTCCCGGAGCAGCTTTTCACCTAAAAGAGCAGCTCTGCAGGTTTTAATGTACGCTTGACTGCCTCTCAGCCTAACCTACCTCACAGGGGGGTTGTGAGGATGAAGTGATGCTTCTGGGAAGTCACTATAATATTTACTAAGCATTTAGTGCTTCGTACCAACAAAGTAGCCAGAGTGAGGCCGGGGTGTGTGTGTGTGTGTGCTAACATATAAGGCCCTTTAACCCTAACCCTAACCCTAACCCTGCAACACCTTATTTGCTCCATTTGAGGTTTTTCTGTGTGCACCTGATCAAAGGGAGGCTAATCCCAGCTGTCCTTTGTCAACAACGAATTGTTGCTGTCTTTTGTGTTGAATATATGCTATATGGTAATTTATGGACCCAATAGGTATCTAAGGCCATTTGCACATAACAAAATATGTATGTTATCAAAGTAATTGTTGAACTAAAATACAATTGGAAATGTACATCCAGGTTTTTTTTCCTTTAAAATTTTTGGGGGCCCCCAAGAGTGGGACCCTAAATTATAGCTTGTTTAGCTTATACCGGGGGGGGGGGCAACTCCCAAGAATCTGAATAATTCTTGAATCTGAAGAAGTGTGCATGCACACAAAAGCTCATACCAAGAACAAACTTAGTTGGTCTCTAAGGTGCTACTGGAAGGAATTTTTTTATTTTGTTTTGACTATGACAGACCAACACGGCTATCTACCTGTAACTGCAACTCCCAAGAGACTGCGATCTACTCACAGAGTTAAAAACTGGCAATGATCTACCCCCTTTTTTGGGGTTCAGGTCAAAGTTGCTGTTGACGTTTTTAGGAAGGAGGAAGGCCCATTTTGGGGTGGTTCGGGTCAAAGTTGTTGAGTTTTTTCAGGGAGGGGGTAAAATGTTGAGCTTTTTTAAGGGGAGCCACAGTTGTTCAGCTTCTTTGGGGGGAGCCAATGATCTACCAGTGATCTACTGCAGACGTCCAGTGATCTACCGGTAGATCACGATCTACCTGTTGGACATGCCTGGCTTATACAGTACCTAAATCAGGCACTGAACAATCCAAGCCTTTTCCTTGATTTTGCTGCAACAAACCCTGTCCCGAGGGGGCGCCCCAGGGGGGGCTTTTAAGAAAGGCCGGTTTTTGCAAGCTCCGCAGCACTCGCTCCCAAGCGGCAAAGCTGAAACCACCCCCACCTCCGAGGAAGGAGCATGCGCCGCTGGCGGAGCCCCTGTGGGCTTTCATTTCCGACGCGGCGGCTCCTCCCCGCCACCTTGCAAACAGCGACCCGCCCGGGTGGCCACCGGAGTTGCGCCTGTGCCTTTAAGAGCTGGCTCCGCCCCCTCCCTGCTTTCTTTGCGAATGTTGCAAGATCCAGGCAGGGAGTTTGCAGGTCGGGGTTCCATTGGGCGGAGGAGGCGGAGGAGGAACCCCGCACCCGCCGACCACCTCGGGATCTGAACACCTGGCCGAACCTCCCCCCCGCCCCCGCACCGAGTTAGGAACCCGGCCGAGGGAGGGGCTCCGCAGCCGGAGGGAGCGAGGCCTTGCAAAGCCTGGTGAGTTGTTTTGCTTCCATCCCCGAAGCTTGCGGGTGGGTGGTGGGGAGCCCGACTGGGGGGCGGGGGCGGGAGGGTCCAGGCATCAACCCCGCCCCACGCACGGCCTCCCTGTGCAGACGTTGCTGAGATGCGTGGAAAGGGAGTGCCCGGGGGCTTGGCTTGGAATCCACCCCCCACCCCAATTCCAACCAGCCCTAGAGGACCTTCTTTTCCATGCCAGGCTCAGCCCTTAGGTTTTGCGAAGTAGCCACAGGGAGAGCACTTCTGAGCATGTGCAGAGTCGCATTCCACCTCTACACATCATCAGGAGTCGGGAGAGGCCAGAGCCGAACGTGGGAGTTGCCAGGGGTGAAACTTGAACAAAATATTGGGGGCCCCAGGTAAGCCCGGCCCCACATAATCGACCACATGATGCAGTGCACGCACACCGTGCCCATCAACTTTTTTTTGGGGGGTAGCCCCCTCAAATATTTTATTGGAGGGGCCCAAAGGGACCTAGTCCCTTCGGACTTGGCTCCTGTGGGGTTTGCCTTCCCCCAGTCAAAGTGCCTGCATGATGTCGTTGCATTCGCATGGTTACATTTTTAGGTGTGTGTGTGTGTGTGAAAATGTAGTCTGTGAAGGGGCTCCTGGGCTTGTAGCTGGGATGGTTCAACCTTTGGTTGGACTTGCGGCTGCTGCAGGTGGTGGTGGTGGTTGGTTGCATAATTTGCAAGTGGCAATCATTCTCGATTACTTCTTAGGTGTGTGGGTGGGTGTTGCTCCAGCATGCACGGCAAGTGGGCAGAGGAATGTCTGCCTGTGTCCTGCCTCCCTTGGGCCCCATCCACACCATACATTTGAAGCAGGATCGTGCCACTTCAAACAGCCATGGCTTCCCCTCAAAGAATCCTGGGAACTGTAGTTTAAGGGTCCTGGCTGTTGTTAGGAGGCCCCTGTTCACCGCACACAGCTGTGGTTCCCAGAGTGTCTTAAAAGTCAATCCCTCCTCTGAGGGAACTTTGAGAGTTACAGCTCTGTCACACCCTTCACAAACAGTTCCCACGATTATTTGGGGGAAGCTGTGATGTGATTCTCCTTTAGATGTGCAGTGCAAATGGGGCCTCAGTTGTTGCCGATTTTTGTAAACCTGCCTTATGGGTTTACAAAAGCTTTTGTTGTATATTATGATGATGATGATGATGATTTATTATTAATTTTACTTGTACCCTGCTCATCTGATTGGGCGGCTTCCAACATACAGTGGTCCCTTGACTTACGAAGTTAATCTGTTCCGACGGGACCTTCGTAGGTCGAAAACATCGTAAGTCGAGTCCCCATAGGAATGCATTGGGGAGAAAAAATCCGTAGGTCGAAAAAAACCGCATCTAAACTTCGTAAGTCGAGGAAACCGCATCTAAAACGGCCGCGATTTCCTTTCGGAAGTCGAAAAAATTCAGAAGTGCGCGGCCACTTTGATCCCTCGTAACTCAAAAACAACGTGAGTCGAGTACTTCGTAAGTCGAGGGATCACTGTATATAAAAACATAATAAAGCATTACACATCAAAAGGCTTCCCTATACAGGGCTGCCTTCAAAATAATAATAATTTGATATTTCAATTGAACAAAATAAGGCATCAATAAAATAATAAGTGCAGGAAAAGTTAGACTCTTGCTATATGCACAGACAGTTTCAATTCCATATTTGCTCACCTACTATATAAATATTGTTATTATCCTGAACATATATGTTTAGTCACTGTACTATATATTGTATAAACGCATTCCAAATGTCATTATATTTGTCCATGCAGAGTTTACACCTATAAGCACTCTGTTCGTAAGCTGCAAGTGTCGTCGTATCTTCATTCCGTTGAGTAATCTCTCCAGTGCATCAGTGTCGGAAACTTGCCTCGCCAGATTACCCTGGTGCTGGAGATGAATAATAATAGCCTTGCGACTCCTACATGGTTTGCCCTTGCTTCTCTTTTGGGCAGGTGAGGGCCGTGTGGCCGTGGCCTTGTCCTACCTCCCGCCATGGCTATGAGGGAACTGGTGGAGCCGGAATGCGGAGGCTCCAATCCTCTGATGAAGCTGGCCAGCCACTTCACTCAGGACAAAGGTCTGCAGCAGGAGGGGCTTCGGGGACCCCTGGCTTGGCCTCCCAATGCCCCCGTGCCAGAGGTGGTAAGTTGGCAAAGCTGGAAGGGGAGCTGGGAGTGGTACCGCTTTGGGGAGCAGGGAATCGTCTGTCTCTCTTCCAAGGACACTCCTGTTAGTGTCTGTGTTTTCAGGATCACCGCTTCTTTTTTAAAAAAGAAAAATAATCCCTCAGTGGTTAATTCTAGGCCTTCTTATCTCGCCCCCGCCCAATCTCTGCCTATTTAAAAATGGATAATACCCATTTGTCCTGAAATTGTAAAAAAAAGCATAGGGATAAAGAAAGCACAAATCCCTTGGGGGATGCAACTCTTTAATCCTTTGTGATTTCTATTCTGCCATTGGGTAGCAATCTTTTTCTCTTCTACAGGTATCCAAACCTCTTGGAAGAGCCTCTGAAGATGAAGTAAGATGTCCCGTGTTTCTTTTTTGTTTTGTTTTTCTCCTTCTCTGTCACCCACTCAATATTGTTTCCTTGCACACATGCTAGGGCTGGGCGATAATCTGGTTTTCAACATCATGAAATATCACCGGCTAAACATCACGATATGCCAATATATTACTACAACATCTGGAATAAGGATGGATCTATGTAGAGGCATTGGCAGGCTTCGCGGTTTTCTCTGCATCGTGGTTTTTTCCAGTGCCTGCTCTTGTGATTCGCTGCCCCCCTGCATGAGCTGGGAGAGCTAACAGGGGCTGCAGGAATCGACAGAAGCATATTTTTTGACCTTTAAAGCCTTATGCGGCCTAGGACCCTCGTACCTACAGGACCGCCTCTCCCATTATGCCCCGCAAAGGACCTTAAGGTCTACTAATAATAACCTGCTGGAGATCCCGAGCCATAAGGCTGCCAGACTGGTGTCAACCAGGGCCAGGGCTTTTTCAGTTCTGGCCCCAACCTGGTGGAACACTCTGTCGCAAGAGACTAGGGCCCTGCGGGATTTGACATCGTTCCGCAGGGCCTGCAAGACAGAGTTGTTCCACCTGGCCTTCGGGTCGGACACTTAAAGTCTGATGGTTTCCTCCCCCTGGTTTGGTAATGGGTGCAAATGAATCGGCATTTTAAACTGGTTTTTAACTTGTATTTTAACTAATTGGTTTTTATTCTATTGTGATTTTTACTGTTGTTAGCCGCCCTGAGCCCGGTTTCGGCTGGGGAGGGCGGGGTACAAATAAAAATTTATTATTATTATTATTATTACACTGTGATTTTTGCATAGCGCACACACACACACACACACACACACACGTCATGATTTGAGATATATTGACGGCTCAAAAATTATGAAACCGATATCGCAATATGGACTTCAAACCGGTTTTCGACGATACATCGCCCAGCCCTAACACACATCATGACCCACAATATAATGCCAGGTCAAAAATTATGAAATGGATATAACAATATGGCCTTCAACTGGTTTTGGATGATAGATCACCCAGCCATAACACATGCTCATGTTTTCTGGCAGCTGGTGGCAGAGTTCCTTCAAGAGCAGAATGGCCCCCTGCTGTCCCGTGCCCCACAAACATTCAAGATGGATGACCTGCTGGCCGAGATGCAGGAAATTGAGCAATCCAGCTTCCGGCAGGCTCCACAGAGAGGTAAGAGGCCTGGCCTGCGAGTCGTAGCATGAACAGAGACCAGCCAAATATTTCTTGGGTGAATGGCGGCGATGCTGGTGCCGTCCATCCATCCATTGCTGAGGGGGATGTGTCCCCCGAGGAAGGGGATGGATTGGGAAGAAGGACAGGGAAGCCAATTCTGCTCCATTGGGACTTCTCTCATCCTTATGGGCAGTAGGACGCTAGAACCTGAGCTAGCACCATTCTGACTCCCTCTGGCTTCCTCTTCTCAGCTCCAGGTGTGGCGGCCCTGGCTTTGTCGGAGAATTGGGCGCAAGAATTCCTTGGCGCTGCTGACAGTACAGTGGACGTCTCAACGGATTACAATGAAGCCGATTGGTCCCAGGAGTTCATTGCTGAGGTTACAGGTGGGACAGGGGGTGAGGGGGTGGCAGCCCTGTTTAGGGAAGTTTTTAATGTTTGATGTTTTATCGTGTTTTTAATATTCTGTTGGGAGCCACCCAGAGTGGCTGGGGAAACCCAGCCAAATGGGCGGGGTATAATTATTATAATTATATTATTATTATTATTATTATTATTATTAATTATTTTATTATTTCTTCAAAGATCCCTTGTCTGTGTCTCCTGCCAAGTGGGCCGAAGAATATTTGGAGCAGTCGGAGGAGAAGTTGTGGCTGGGTGAATCGGAAGATCAGACCCTGGCTGATAAATGGTGAGTACCTCTGCTGCTACTTCCCGCAGTGACGTCGGCGAGATATTGGGATTTCATCCACGCTGCAGCTCAAAGTAGCACTCTGCCCAAGTTCTGAGTTGACAGCTCCATTTTCATGAAGCAGCTGGCTTCTCCTGCAGCCCCAGGGGGAAAGGTTTAAAATTACACCATGACAGAGAGGTCTTCAGTTTAATGTATTTTTTTAAAGGCTTTTCGGATCAACGAGAGAGAGGGGGGGGGAGAGATTGTTATGCAGACAAAGAACCTCTCTGGGTTGCTGTTGTTTTCCATGTTGCCCTGCTGTATTGAGTAGAATTATAGTAAACTGAATGGAGAAAGGCATTTAATAAGGGAGCTGCTTAGAAGTGGCTGCTGTTACCTGTGTTTTGTTAACCTTTAGGTTGGACTACTGCAATGTTTTTTTGAGGACCCAGGTGGCGCTGTGGCTTAAACCACAGAGCCTAGGGCTTGCTGATCAGAAGGTCGGCGGTTCGAATCCCCGCGATGGGGTGAGCTCCCGTTGCTCAGTCCCAGCTCCTGCCCACCTAGCAGTTCGAAAGCACGTCAAAGTGCAAGTAGATAAATAGGAAGGCGGGAAGGTAAACGGCGTTCTCTTCTCTGGCGGGAAGGTAAATGGCGTTTCCGTGCGCTGCTCTGGTTCGCCAGAAGCGGCTTTGTCATGCTGGCCACATGACCCGGAAGCTGTACGCCGGCTCTCGGCCAATAAAGCGAGATGAGCGCCGCAACCCCAGAGTCGGACACGACTGGACCAAATGGTCAGGGGTCCCTTTACCTTTACCTTTTTACTGCATTGTTTTATATGTGGAGCTCTCCTTTGAAGGCTACTCTGAAATCTCAGCTGGAGCAGAATATGACTGCTAGACAGTTGATTCACGCTGGGAAAATGGAACATAACCAGAGCTTAAGGATTCCCCCCCCCCCCCCGGTTCATGGTGTATTCTGGGCATTACTGAAAACATAGGTGCTTAACTTTGAAAGCCCTTTATGACCACCTTCTCCCTCTTAAGGAGGCCAAACAGTTTGATAAATCTTTAGAGGCTCCTTTCCCAGGGACAGCCATTTTGTGATATGGAAATCTCTCTCCAGAGAGGCTCTCCTGGCGCAATCTTGTCGTTTCACTTGAAGGACTCTCCCTGACCCTCTGGCCTTGCCTTTCAATTCATTTGCCTTTTTGTTTCTGTTCCTAATTACGGCTTTAGTTTTTGTTGTTCTTGTAGGCTGTTTTCTGCCATTTTAATAGTCTTTCAAACGCTGTTATTGAAATGGTTGTGTACTGATCGTTTTATAAACTGCATTGCAAACCGGAGGGTTGGGAAATATAAAATAAAGGTTTATTTTTGTGATGGTGTGCCAAACGCTTAAGTACATAGCACCTTCCTAGCTTGCTCCTGAACCACGTTGATTCTTTCTGATTGTAGGTATGAGGAATACCAGCCTGAAGAAGACCTCAAGAAAACTGCCAATGAGTTTCTCGCAAAAGTGGATGACCCAAAACTGAATGACTCTGAGGTAAAAAAAGAGACTAGAGTTCTCTTTGTAGGGCACAGATAAAATGAGTGCTTGACCATCAGAGTGCCTGCTCATCTGATTTCCCCGGCCACTCTTGGGCAGCTTCCAGCATATCTAAAAACATAATAAAAACATCAAGCGTTAAAAACCTCTCAATAAAGGGCTGCCCTCAGATGTCTTCTAAAAGTTGTCTCCTTGACATCTGAAGGGAGGGCGCCACTACCGAGAAGGCCCTCTTCCTGGTTCCCTGTAAATTTGCTTCTTGCAATGAGGGAACCCTCGGAGGAGGCAATGTTTTGTTTCCTCCTCAAAATATTTATGTCACGCATTCTTCTCCCCACACACCTCTCCTTTCTCTGCCTTCACTCCTTGAAAAATGGCAGCCTTGTTTTAAGAATTGGGAATTGGATGTTCTCTGATCTTCCTGCTGCCAATCCAGGGCAAAAGGTTGGCAGGAAGGGCTTTGAGGTAGGGTGGGAGTTGGGCCTAGAGACCTTGCAGCCTGGTGTTATTCTTGGAGTTACTTTCAGGGAAATAAGAGTTTCTGATCCTGTTCAATTGTTTTAAGCGGCTGCCACTTGAGAGGGACCCGCTCCCAGGTTCCTTTTCCCTCAAGGAAGCCGAATGTGTCTCATTTTTCCTTTCCTGCTGGCTCTGCTCAGTCCGGACGGTCCAGGCTAGTTCAGATAGAAGAGGTTGTGCCGAGGGATGAATGGTGATGGTCTTCTCTACCTGTGTCTCCTTTCTTCATGCAGTTCCTAAAGTTTGTCCGCCAGATTGGAGATGGGAGGGTGTCCATCGAGGCAAATCGGGTGACCATTACCCCCAGAAACCAGGATCAGGCAGAACAATGGGCAACTGAGTTTATACAGCAGCAGGTAGGACTCCCAACAGGTAGAGCTCTGCTGCTCACGGGCTGTGTGCTTCTTTGCAACATGCTCTTGTGTGGCCAATAACCAACATGTTCAGTGTTGGCAGTAGAACTGGGGAACAGGAGTGTCAACTTGCACAAAGAGCAGTGTGTATGTAGTCTAGGGGAAGAGAAGACCCACAGCGCAGACCTTCCAGGGATGACTCTGTCCTGTAGGCCCAAATTTTTACACTATGTTGTGCCTGCCATATTGTTTGCAAAAAAATGGGACAGGGCTGCTGTGAGGGGGATGTGTGCCCTCCTCAAGAGTAAGTGACTCAGCAGTCTGTTTAACTTATGTACAAGTTTATTTCACCGACAAGCTTTACAGTTCATCATCCTCCTCCGATGAACCAGATTCTCCAAGTAAGGGCTTCCGCTTTTCCCCCCAGCATAAAAGCCTCTTGAAATTCCAACGCCTCCTCTCACTCCTCCTTTTCCGCTTCTTGACCCTGCTGGCCCCTGCATTGCCCTCATCCCTTTCACTTTCATCCTCCCTAGAGGTTGTTGCAGAGGCTCCCGCAACATCCTCGACTCCTTGCTCTCCCTCCGTCTCCATGTTCTCCTCCCCTCCCATAGGCTCCCACGCCACCCGCTCTTCCTCCGTCAGAACAGGCGGCGACACCTCTTCACTCCCACTTCTCCACACCTCCTTCCCTGTCTCTGGCGACAGCCTAGGCGCTGCCTCTTCCTGCTCCCATGCTCGCAATACCTCCTCTGGCGTCCATGGGTGACCTCCTGATGCCTCTGTCCCTTCCGCCACCCCTCCTGGCTCGGGCCAGTCCCTGACAGCTGCACCCTTTATCCATCTTTGAGGTGGGGGAACGTACCTTCCTGTTATGCTCTCTTTCTAGAACACATCCGAAGCCTGGGTAGATCAGTTTGCACAGTCTGCAGAGACGCTGGGCCTGGAGAATGAGTTTGAGGAAGCCAAGACTGCTGTGGAGGTAATGTAACCACCGGTGAGGCCAGGGCTCCCTTGGAGTGAGACTTCTGCTGTGTTTATTTGAGAGACCTGGTGGGTTTTCCTCACCTTCCTTTCCCCCTCTTCTTTAGTCAGATGTGGACTTCTGGGACAAGCTCCAGGCTGAGTGGGAGGAGATGGCCAAGCGAGATGCAGAGGCCCACCCTTGGCTAACAGACTACGAGGATCTGGCCAGCTCCACTTATGACAAGGTACTCCTGCAGAGGCTCTGCTTGGGGCCTTCTCCTTCTCCCCCCCACCCTGCCTGCTCATCCCTATCGGTTGCTCAACTTCAGATTGTGAGCAAGTGGGTACAGAATTCTCTCTCTGTGTGTTTAATTATACAGTGCCTAGTAACTACAATGCCCAGACCCTGCACTTGTCATCTGAGGCCCTTCTCTATGTCCCTCATCCCAGAGAGGCTCAGAGGGTGGCAACAAGAGAACTGACCTTTTCTGTGGTGGCTCCCTGCCTGTGGAATGCTGTCCCCAGAGAGGCTTGCCTGGCACCATCATTACATGTCTTTAGGTGCTAGGCAAAGACATCCCTCTTTACTCAGGCCTATGGCTGTGATAGACTATGACCTGTGATGATGACTATTTTATTATTAGGCTGTCTGTCGTTATACTTTTTACAGTGGAACCCCTGTTTTCGAACGTCTCAGCTGCCAAATGTTTTGAATGCCGAAAACCCGGAAGTGAATGCTTCTGTTTTCGAACGCGCCTCGGAAGTCAAATGGCTTCCGAGGCTCATTTTTCATTTTTCTCCATTGAATTTGCCGACAGCCCTTTGATCCTCGGTTTTCGAATGTTTCGGAAGTTGAACGGTCTTCCGGAACGGATTACGTTCGAAAACCGAGGTTCCACTGTATAATGTTTTTATCATTGGTGTTCTGTAATGTATTTTCAATGTTGTACACCACCCTAGGATCTCTTGATAAACGCAGTGTATAAATTGAATCAATAATAATAATAATAATAGCAACAACTTACGAAGTGACCTTCATAAATAAAATATAAAATGTAGGTACAAGCAACTCCCAACTTGTGCATGACACACACGGTGCAGAGAACTCAGAAGTGGGGAGCACCCTGGAGAGTGTTTGTTAAGGGTGCTCAGCTGATGCACAGGGAAGCAGCTGCTGCTGCGCTACCCCACACATCAGCTGTTAGGCAGGGAGGCTGAGCAGCCTCAACAAAGCCCTGCTGCCCCTCCCGCTCATGAGGAAATCCTCCCTGGAGCCTAGAGAGAATGTCCTCTTTGGGCTCTGGGGAGGGTTTCCTTGCTATGTGATGAATGGTCTGTGTTCCTCTGCCCCTTGAATAAAATAGCAAATGCTGCTGCTGCTGCAAGATCCACTTTAAAAACAACAACAACAACAACAACTTTACTCTCCCTCCCTGGTAGGGATACCAGTTTGAAGAAGAAAATCCCGTGCGTGATCACCCCCAGGCCTTTGAGGAAGGGCTGAAGTGCCTGGAGGAGGGCGACCTCCCCAACGCCGTCTTGTACTTTGAGGCTGCTGTGCAGCAGAACCCGGATCACATGGAGGTGAGTGAAGGGAGGCAGAGCCAGGTCTCCTCTCCTCTCCTTGGGATTAGGTCAGGCTGGGGAAGGATGCCGGGTGGTGTTGGCCTTTTGTCAAGACAAACTGGGTCAGTGCTCATTGCTTTGTTGCACTGTGCTAGCTGCTTAGATGCCCAGCTGTGGACGACGGGCTTCCCTTTCAGAGCGCATAGAAGTTGGGCACTTTGGGGGAGAGGAGGCAGAAATGTTTCAAAAGTTGGGTACTGTCAGGGTTGCGTTGGTGCTCCCCACGAGTAACAAGTCCTGACTCAGGATCTGCATCATAAAAAAACTAGTTAGTTCTGCAGAAAGTTTAAGAAATAACCTCAGGACCTTGCTAAGATCGGTGGATTCAGCCTCTGCAGCAGGATGTAATTCAAGGAGCTTTTTGTGAAAGAATTCTGAATATTTATGGGCTTGAGCTGTAGACGATTTGATGCCCCTTACTTGTGCTACATCCTTTAGTCCCATATATGTAGAATGTGTACAATTAACCGGCTGCCAGTCCAGGGTAAATTTGGCACTTAGGGGTAGATGATCACTAGATTGTACATTTTCTATTTTAAAATAAAAGAAACTCGGAAGCAGATCTTTCGATACTAAGATATAATCTAGCACGCTATTGGCTATCTTCAGATATGTACAAACAGAGCTTAAGATTCCATGACTGTTTCAGTCACTCTCAGATCCCGGAAGTGGCTCCTTACGGGAGCGACCCCAACAGAAGAACTTGGGGACCCCTAGTCTCCTCCTTTGCTCCTTCCGTTTCAGCTCCCTACATAATTGGGGCTACCCTTTCCCCCTCTGTCCCTGAGCCACTCAGTTGGTGTCCGGACCCCGCAGCATCCGACAGCCCCTCCACCACGGAGCCCTCTTCCTGTCTACCGCTCTCACAGGAGGACTCTGGGCTTCTTGGGCGGTGTTCGACGCTCTCAGCATCAGGGATCCCTCCCTCCTCTACTGGTTCTCCGCTCCCCCCGGGTGTTCCCCTGACAGCTACTCGCCCCTACTCTTCAGCACTGCTGGTAAGCAGAGAGAAAACAGCCCTGACTCTGTGTCTCCATTTCAGGCCTGGCAGTACCTGGGAACGACCCAAGCAGAGAATGAGCAGGAGCTTTCAGCCATCAGTGCTCTCAGGCGGTGAGTAACCTGCCTGGCGTAGTAACGCCTTGAGGCTGTGCTTCTTTTTTTGGAATTGCAGAGGCAAAGTCCAGCATGACACCTGAAACCAAATGGCTAGAGATGCTGGTGGTATACTGAAACTTTAAATCTCATTCTTCCATGACCCGAGTCCTAGCGTTGATATGAGAAAGGGGAACTCCATTTATAAATTTATAAGCCTCTGTGGAGAATAGGGCTGGGCGATATATTGATATATCGTACAAAACCAGTACAAAACTCCATATTATGATACCAGTTTCATAACTTTTGACCTGGCGGTAGATTGCAAATAATGTGTGTGTGTGTGTGTGTGTGTGTGTGCTATGCAAAAATCACAGTATGGGAAAAACTGTGAAGCCAGCCAATGCCTCTACACAGCTCCATCCTTATTTCAGACATTGTGATATACCTCAGGTTACATACGCTTCAGGTTACAGACTCTGCTAGCCCAGAAATATTAACTCGGGTTAAGAACTTTGCTTCAGGATGAGAACAGAAATCGGGCAGCGGCGGCGCAGTGGCAGCGGGAGGCCCCATTAGCTAAAGTGGTGCTTCAGGTTAAGAACAGTTTCAGGTTAAGAACGGACCTCCGGAATGAATTATGTACTTAACCCGAGGTACCACTGTATCACAATGTTTAGCAAATGATATATCATAGTGTTGAAAACCAGATATCGCCCAGCACTACTGTTCACCTTTATATAGTTTTGTCCTTATTTAAAACATTATGATATATCAGTATATTGTGATGTTTCGCTGGTGATATATTGTGATGTTCTCCCTAGTGGAGAAACAGTCCCCCTTAAGCCTAATTTGTTTGGTTTTTTTGGAAGCTGCTAGAAATTCTGGACTAATGGATCTGAGTGCAGATGTTCCTTATCAGGCTCACGAGGCCAGAACTAAGGAAAGTGAATTGAGAACTTGTGATGCAACCAGGTGTTTGCTCCTTTAGGATGGGAGGGGTGAATGCCCATTTTCTTGAAGGCTGTACCAATTGGACATCCTGATTGGCTGCCTTGGGTTATGAGACCTGGGCCAGCATTCGCTTAAATTGGGGCTTTGGGCTACAGTATTGTGTAGTAGCTCTCATCGCATTGAAGCCTGCCCTGCTGCTTAACTTCCAGTATCTTGTGTGTTACTTATCGTATTTTTTGCTCCATAAGACACACTTTTTTCCTCCTAAAAAGTAAGGGGAAATGTCTGTGTGTCTTATGGAGCGAATGCATGGTCCCTGGAGCCAAATTGCCTAGGGGCCAAAAGCAGATTGTGCTCTTTTTTTTACAAAGAGAGAAGAGGGTGTTGGAAGGAAGCCACTGAACAGCTGTTTAGCAAGCGTCGGGGAGAGAGAGATAAGGCTCCCTTTCCAGCCTCACCCCCTTGCCCAGGCCTCCATTGTTGAATGCAGAGGGAGGCTGTTTGTTTCCCCAGCGACATGTGACTGGCTGATTAGATTATCTGTCTGGAAACTGTAGAAATGGCTCCTGTAGGACTAGAAGCTGCAGAACTGTGAGCTGAACCCCATAAAAACGGGGCTTTTCCTCTTTGAAAAAGAAGCTGCACCACTTTGAGCTGATCCTCAAAAAAACAGGGCTTTTTCCTTTGCAAAAGAAGCTGCACCACTTTGAGCTGATCCTAAAAAAAAAAAAGGGCTTCCCCCCTTTCCTCCTCTAAAAACTAGGTGTGTCTTATGTTCAGGTGCGTCTTATGGAGCGAAAAATACGGTAATCTTTAGCCAGATAAGATAGTTTTGTTCTCTTTGCTTCCGAGTTGCTTTAAATTGTGTTGTCATTTGAAACCCTCTTTCTCCAACAAACCTTGTTTTTTTTTAATAAAGTTTTTTTATGTTTTTATGAAGAATTGCTTTTTGTTTGAGTTCCTGAGCCTGTTAACCTTGGCTGGACCCTAAAGATGGGGCAGTCACCACAGCCTCCTATTTGGTTCCTAGTTGTCTTCCTTTGCTTTATAAACTAAAATATTTCACGCCTTTTCCTGTAGGGAAGGTCCTCCCCCAAATTCGGATCATTTTGGTTGCCCTTCTCTGCATTTCTTTCAGCTCTCTCATTAGTCCCTCGTTTTGAGATGGGGGAACATGAACTGTATGCAGTACACTTGAATGTAGCTGCACCATAGATTTCTGCAAGGCCACTGCAATTCTGCTCACTTTTGGGCCAGGAACAGCAAACCTGTTGTGGAAAGCAAGCAGAACAAGCAAACAGGTTATGCAAGTATCTGGTGCAAGACATCCTTTGAAAAATACAATATTATGGTCATAGATTTAATTTGGCATCAGGAGATGAGACAGTAGTTTGACACTGTGCTCAAACTGCAGGATAGTAGCAAAGGAAGGATGACAGCAGGGGAAAGGAAAGCGGAGCCAGGAAGCTGTGAAGAATTACATTATTTTCTTGGCATGACTGATGGCAGCCCACAGAGTTCCCTCGCAGTTCCTGAGCCTTTGGCAGACACCCGCCGCACCTTATTTTAGCATGAAAACCTGAGAGCTAACAGGACGGAAAACACATGTTCGTGGCAGAGGTCCATCTCTCAATGCTGCCCAGTTGCAAACCTTCTCGTGGGGGGAAGAGCTTTATTTTGTTATGAATTTTCAGGCTTAGGAGCTCTCTGCAGCCAGCACATTTGCAATAGCTGCTGCAGATCTACCAGCTGGGAAGGGTTTGCATTTCAGGAGAGAGTCTGGACCCTCCCAGCCAGCTGGTAAGAATGTTATGAGATGAGGAGAAACAAGAAACCGGTTCCTTCCCTCCTCCTCCTGAGGTTACAGTAATGATCCCCTTCAGTTTTTTGACTTGTGTGTTTTCACCTCTTTCCCACAGGTGCCTGGAGTTGCAGCCCGGGAACCTCACGGCGCTCATGGCTTTGGCGGTCAGCTTCACCAACGAGTCGCTGCAGAAGCAGGCCTGCGAGACCCTGCGAGACTGGTTGCGCCACAAGCCAGCCTACGCTCACCTGATAGGGAAGGAGGAGGAGGAGGAAGCGGGGAGCCCCAGCCCGGGCCTCGGGCCTTCCAAGCGCATCCTGGGCTCCCTTTTAACCGAGTGAGTGCGGGGAATGGGGGAAAGCGAGGATGGAAGAGGACTGGGGAAATACAGGGCTCCCTTCCAGCTCTGCAATTCTGTGATTCGTTACCCTGTTGTATATCTCTTTGGGACGCGGGTGGCGCTGTGGTCTAAACCACTGAGCCTCTTGGGCTTGCCGATTGGAAGGCCAGCGGTTCGAATCCCCGCGACAGGGTGAGCTCCCGGTTGCTCGGTCCCAGCTCCTGCCAACCTAGCAGTTCTATATGACATCCTTTTATATATTTGAACATGGCTATCATATCACCCCTTAACCTGGAGAAGAGAAGGTTAAGGGGTGATATGATAGCCATGTTCAAATATATAAAAGGATGTCATATAGAGGAGGGAGAAAGGTTGTTTTCTGCTGCTCCAGAGAAGAGGACACGGAGCAATGGATTCAAACTACAAGAAAGAAGATTCCACCTAAACATTAGGAAGAACTTCCTGACAGTAAGAGCTGTTCGACAGTGGAATTTGCTGCCAAGGAGTGTGGTGGAGTCTCCTTCTTTGGAGGTCTTTAAGCAGAGGCTTGACAGCCACCTGTCAGGAATGCTTTGATGGTGTTTCCTGCTTGGCAGGGGGTTGGACTGGATGGCCCTTGTGGTCTCTTCCAACTCTATGATTCTATGAAAGCACACCAGTGCAAGTAGATAAATAGGTACCGCTGTGACGGGAAGGTAAACGGCATTTCCAAGTGCTCTGGTTTCCGTCACGATGTTCCATTGTGCCAGAAGCATTTTAGTCATGCTGACCACGACCTGGAAAAGCTGTCTGTGGACAAACACTGGCTCCCTCGGCCTGAAAGCGAGATGAGCGCCACAATCCCATAGTCGCCTTTGACTGGACTTAACTGTCCAGGGGTCCCTTACCTTTTTTACCTGTACATCTCTCTGTCCTTTCCGCCCGCGCCCCAGCTCGCTCTTTGTGGAAGTAAAGGAGCTCTTCTTGGCGGCTGTGCGTAGCAACACCTCTGCCGTGGACCCTGACGTGCAGTGTGGCCTGGGCGTCCTCTTCAACCTGAGCAGCGAGTACGAAAAGGCTGTGGACTGCTTCACTGCTGCACTGAGTGTGCGGCCCAATGTAAGGCATGAGCGCAAGCGCGGCTGAGGAAAGTGTGAGGTTGGGGGGGGGGGTGGACTTGCAGGGTCCTGCATCAGGGCTGCACCGCTCAGTTCGCGGGTGTGGGGATTGCCTGACCTGAATGCTCAACCATGCGGAGAACAAATAAATGTGCCCGCATAGAAAATAGCGCAGGAAAAGAAGCAAAAAGGACACCAAGGACTAAGGCCAAAAAAATGATTTGATAGATGTAAGTTATTCAAGTCTCTTATAGGTTTTATTCCTTGAGGTTTGTAAAAGAAGAAAATGCCAGCTATTAGTGTCACTATTAGTGTCACTATTAGTGAGGAAGAATTACCGTATTTTTCGCTCCATAAGACGCACTTTTTTCCTCCTAAAAAGTAAGGGGAAATGTCTGTGCGTCTTATGGAGCGGATGTGTGGTCCCTGGAGCTGAACTGCCCAGGGGCAAAAGCAGATCGTGCTTTTTTTAAAAAAGAGAGAGAGAGAGAGAAGGGGGTGTTGAAAGGAAGCCGGCTGAGCAGCTGCTCAGCAAACAATCGGGGGGAGAGATAAGGGAGAGAGATTCCAGCCCCGCCCCCTTGCAGAGGGAGGCTGTTTCCCCAGCGACATGTGACTGGCTGATTAGATTATCTGTCTGGAAACTGTAGAAATGGCTTCCTGAAGCTGCAGAACTGTGAGTTAAACCCCATAAAACAGGGTTTTTTCCCTTTGCAAAGTAAGCTCAACAACTTTGAGCTGATCCTCAAAAAAATTGGGGCTTTTCCCCTCTAAAAACTAGGTGCGTCCTATGGTCAGGTGCGCCTTATAGAGCGAAAAATACGGTAGCTATTCTTCCTCAGTGAGGAAGAATTAGCTATTCTTCCTCAGCTATTAGTGTCTTAGAGTTTTCAGGTCAAAGTGTACCAATTATTTCTAGGTTTTTTTTAATCATTTTATCACGACGTGAAATAATTGGTTTTTTGGCCCTGAGTCCTTGGTGTCCTTCTTGCTTCTTTTCCTGCATTATTCTACCAAGAACTCCAATTTCCTGTTTTGCTCACATAGAAAATAGAGCACATCAGAGGCAAATGAGTTCGGACTTGGCCTTCTCTTGAACCCTGCTCAGTGTGGGGATGTTTATTTCATTTTCTGAATCAAAGCCCACAGTCTTTCCGTCAACTTTAAGGCAAAGGCAGGTTCATAAAGGTGAAGGCAGTTCTTTAAGCGTCCAGGTTCTAGGCCAGTGATGGCTAACCTTGACACCCCAGACGTTTTGGAACTACAACTCCCATCATCCCTAGCTAACAGGATCAGTGGTCAGGGATGATGGGAGTTGTAGTCCCAAAACATCTGGAGTGTCAAGGTTAGCCATCACTGTTCTAGGCTGTCGTGGGCTTTAAACCTCTACTACTACTAATTTATTATTTGCATCCCGCCCATCTGACTGGGTTGCCCCAGCCACTCTGGGCGGCTTCCAACGTATATAAAAACATAATAAAACTACATGTTAAAAAGCTTCCCTATACAGGGCTGCTTTCGGATGTCTTCTAAAAGTTGTATAGTTCCTCATCTCCTTGACACCTGATGGGAGTGCGTTCCACAGGATGGGCACCTCTACCGAGAAGGCCCTCTGCCTGGTTCCCTGTAGGTTTACTTCTCGTAATGAGGGAACCGCCAGAAGGCCCTCGGAGCTGGATCTCAGTGTCTGGGCTGAACAATGGAGGTAGAGATGCTCCTTTAGGTATACAGGGCCAAGGCTGTTTAGGGCTTTAAAGCTCAGCACCGACACTTTGAGTTGTGCTCAGAAAAGTACTGTTTTCTAAACAAAACCACTTGGAATTGGACCTATAAATAACTATGCAACGTGGGTACCAGTGAGCTTTCTAAAATCATGGGGAACTTGAGGAATACAGGGGTAACCGGTAGGTGGGGTCTGGAAGCCTTTGGAAGCTGGGAAGGAAAGTGCTGCTGTTGAATGAAGCATGTACTCTCTGTGGAAGAACTCATGGGTTTAATAAGGCTGTCTCTGGTCTCCTCGCAGGATCATCTCCTCTGGAACAAGCTAGGGGCTACTTTGGCCAATGGAAACCGGAGTGAAGAAGCTGTGGCAGCCTACAGGCATGCCTTGGAACTGCAGCCTGGCTACATCCGCTCCCGCTACAATCTGGGCATCAGCTGCATCAACCTAGGTGCCCACAGGTGAGCGGCTTAAGGGTTGGCAAAGAGGGACAAGGAAAGGCCAGGCTGCCTCTACCCCCTATGCCCCCAAAGCTATTGACCAAATTCTAGGTCCAGTTCTTGAGATCTGGTGAAAACGGCACCATTCTGATGGTGGTTTTGTGGCTCTTCTTGAGAATGATTCGCTAGTCTTTTGGAATGTGGGCGGAGCCCAGGCAGTTGTCAGCTGTGCTTTTCTGCATGTCAGGGAAAGTCTGAAATCATTCCCAAGAGCCGTGGAAGCTAAGCAGAAGCTGCTGGGGGGTGGGGGCTGCATTCCAAGAGGGAGCCTGGAGTCCTCCCCACCAGCTGGGCTGCTTTTTGCAAGCGGTAGTGTTCTGAGATGAGGAGAGACTAGAAGCCTGCCGCCAGGCCGTTACCCGGTCAAAATGGTCACCTTCGCTCACCCTTGGTGTTCCTTGTTTGAATGCTTAAAGGAAGGAGCCCCTCCGTTCCTTTCTGTAGGCTGGATCAATCCTTTAAACTGGAAGCACTGTGGATATGTCTTTGTTTTGGAGCCTGGTCTGTGGGTTCTACAGTCCCTGTTCCCTGACAAATATTACCTATCGCCTGGGGTCAGAGGCATCTTTAAAAATTATTTTGGAATGCAGAGTTAAAGTAAATTATCAAATCATCAATTCTAGCACGCGGGGGAGCCAACAAAATAATATAATTTGGGATCTGAACAATTGGCATTATTAATTTTATCATAATTTGGTATTGACAATGGGGCTTTTATTGGGTTATTGTAATTGAAAACTAATAAAAAATATTATACAGCAAAAAATAAATAAAATAGTGATGCTTCTTCCATGCAGACAAGCTGAGATTGGTTTGGCCATGATTGGCTTCTTGCCTTGGCTTTATGATTTGCAAGGGTTAAGCAGGAGTAGAGCCGGCAGAGCAGCGTCTATTACAAATGCATTTCCATAGCTCCTGGGGAGTTGTTGCCTAACAACAGGGGGCATGGAAGAGTGTGGGAGCCCTGGAACTGCTGCCTTGCTCTCGCCATGTGTCATGGGCTGGTTGGATGCAGAGGAATTGGGGAGGGAACCAGCTGAGGAACCATCAAGGGAAGAGGACTTAGAGCCCAGGGAGTGGTGGTGGGACAACAGTGAGTGGTCAGAGGTGGTTCTGGAAGCTGACGAGGTAACAGGTCTTAGTGAGCTGGGAGAGTCTGTGGCAGAGAGAAGTCCAGAAGTGGAAAGAGTGGGAGGCCAAGAGGCAGAGATGAGTCCAGCTGGTGAAGAGTCACAGGTTTCTCCCTCTCCTGCTGCAAAAAGCTCACCTTCCCCTCGTCTCCCAGAACCAGCAGAGGCATAAAGAGGGTGGAGAAGTTGGCTTCATGCAGGAACAGTCTCTGATTGCTTGAGAAAATCCCTGGAGAGGAGGGGACTTAGGCAGCTGTGGACCTTCAGTCCCAGCAACTGCTTCAAGGGGGCAAGACCTGTCGGAGACGAGATGCAGTGGTCATTAGCACTCCTGTGCCGACCCTGTTCTTGCTATTGAAAGAGTTAACTCCCAACTTGTGTGGTGTGGTTTACTGCTGGCTTGTGCCTGACACCATGCCTAATGGTTGGGGCACGTTTTCCTCTACGTGTCCTTCTCTCCGCTTCCTTTTGTCACCTGCTTTCTTGCTGTCTTAAAACAGGGAGGCTGTGGAGCACTTCCTGGAGGCCTTGCACATGCAACAGAAGAGCCGGGGCCCGCGAGGCCAGCAGGGAGCCATGTCTGACAACATCTGGAGCACCCTCCGTATGGCGCTCTCAATGCTGGGCCAGAGTGACCTTTACGGGGCGGCTGACGCCCGGGACCTTCCGACACTGCTACAAGCTTTTGGGATTCAGCAGTGACTCTTCGATGGGCTCCCCTGCGAGTGCAGGATGAGCCCTCGCCACCGCTGATCTCCCCATCTGCCCGACACATGCACACCTCATTCAAGCAGCTTCCTCTCCCCCCCCACCCAATCTGACCCCCATGTTTCAGAGAACTACACATCAATGCATTTTCAGTTGTCTTTGGTCCAGGGCTGTTCAGTCACTCATGGTTTTATCTTGGACCTACCACTGTAGAATTGCGGCCTGTGTTCAGCAGCAGTTAGCTGGCTTGCGTGCCTCCCTTAACGTCTTCTGGGTTTGCTTTCTCCAGCGAAGCAAATCCCCTTGAGCAGGAAAAACGCTTATACTTTCCCCTGCACTTCATCTGTGCGCTAAAATTGCACCTCTGTGTAGTGTCTTTGGCACATCGTTTCACATGATCATTCTACTTAAGCGTCTTTCCCCCCGAAAGGGATGAATGAATCATGGTGTGGAATTCGGGGATCTCGTCTTCAAAAAGGTGCTGCTAACTTTTAAGGTATGACACAAAACGATCGGACATATCTCACTGAGCACCAGCATAGCGTATTTTCTACAGTGTTCTGTTTTGTCCCAACCCGCCTGGGGAAGAAGTGAGTGAAGGAATAAGCTCTCCAGTGCGATAACTGACAAAACCAAGGATGTACATCGGGTAGGGTGGGGGGGCCAGAAATGGGGTTTAACTGTTGCATTTCAAAAGATCAGGGCAGGACCTATGTCTTAATTATCCTTCTGCCACTTAGCTCTTTTGTAAAGTAAAAGGGGGACTGGTTATCTCTGTGCATATGATTCTCCCCTTCTGTGTAATTGGGCCCTTTAATTATAAATATCTGTATATGATTTTTGTTGGGAAATGTTTTTAAATTGTAAAATATTTTGTATAATAGAAGGGAAAAAAGAATTAAACCTGCCAAATGAAGCTGCCTGCTTTTCATTCTTGCGCATGAAAGCATTCCATTGTTGGAGCCTCTGCAATCCTTTCCTCCTTATCCTTCATGTGTGCATCTATTTGATGCTCACTTTTTCATTCAGAAATCCTTCTCTGCAGAATAAAGCTAAAATAACTAGGCTGCTGATTTCCCCCTCAGCTGTGCAGTTTCTAAATCTCAATGGATGAGATTTTGTCTTCATTTGTAGAGCAGGGCAGCAGCGTTGTCTGTGCCTCCTCTCATTTGCTAAACGACATTTTTAACAAGGTGCCAACTTGCAAAGGGATCTCTAGTGACCTGTCACAGATGCATTAGTTGAGATTCCTGCATTGTAGGCGGTTGGACTAGATGACCTTTGGGGTTCCCTTCCAGCTCTATAATTCTATGCTCTCCCTAAGCTTGTCTGAGCTGGCTTTGTCTTTATATGGGATTAGCTTAATTTCCTCCAGCTAAACATACCTGCTCTTTCAGTGGGCCTGCTTTAAGCACCCCTTAAGGTTGCAATTCTCTAACTTTATATTAAGTTCTAACCAGCTCAATTTCACAGGCTGCAGCTGCGTATGGGACTCCCTTTCTTTTAAGGGTTTTACTGTCTAGACCAGTGATGGCTAACCTTGACACTCCAGATGTTTTGGGACTACAACTCCCATCATCCCTGACCACTGATCCTGTTAGCTAGGGATGATGGGAGTTGTAGTTCCAAAACATCTGGGGTGTCAAGGTTAGCCATCACTGGTCTAGAAACTTCCTAGACAAAAAGCCTGTTCTCCAAGAATGAGCAAGTGCCCAACTTTCGTTGTGTCAAAGCAAGCAATATTCCACACTTTTCCCCAATGAATTCCCCTGCCACTTTTATTACAAAGGGGGAGTGGGTTCGATGCACAAGACCCTCCAAATCAACTTCACTTGTGTAACCTGAATTTGCCAGTATGCAATTTGATCCCACCTGAAAATAACAGCAGTCTGAAAGGGTCTACAGCAGGGGTTGTCAACCTGGTCCCTACCACCCACTAGTGGGCGTTTCAGGATTCTAGATGGGTGGTAGGGGGTTCTATGGCACAAGCTGAATCCTCCTTCCACCGAGCACTGGTGGGTGGTAAGGAAATTTTACCATCAAGAAAAATGCACTAGATTAGTGGGTGGTACGTATAAAAAGGTTGACTAACCCTGGATGCGGGTGGCGCTGTGGTCTAAACCACAGAGCCTAGGGCTTGCTGATCAGAAGGTCGGTGGTTCAAATCCCCGCGACGGGGTGAGCTCCCGTTTCTCGGTCCCTGCTCCTGCCAACTAGCAGTTCGAAAGCACATCAAAGTGCAAGTAGATAAATAGTTATTGTTCTGGCGGGAAGGTAAACGGCGTTTCTGTGCGCTGCTCTGGTTCGCCAGAAGCGGCTTAGTCATGCTGGCCACATGACCCGGAAGCTGTACGCCGGCTCCCTTGGCCACTAAAGCGAGATGAGCGCCGCAACCCCAGAGTCGTCCTCGACTGGACCTAACGGGCAGGGGTCCCTTTACCTTTACCCCTGGTCTACAGCGTCTGCCAGCAAAAGCTACCAATCAGCAAATCCTTGGTTCTAATGTCATTTCTGCCCTGGAGAAGCCACTATTTTCCTTGCCCAAGCCCCACTGCATAGAACATGATGGGAGTTGTAGTCCAAAAACAGCTGGAGACCCAAGTTTGGGAAATCCTGCCCTGCAGGAATGGTTTTAAGGATTAGTGAGATAACGTGTGAAGTGCATTGAACACTCAGAGCTAAGTACTGTAAGTGCTAAGTATGTTTAAAGGGTTTCCCTTAAAATGGAATAAAACAACCTTAAATTGAAAATTAAGGACACTCGTACAGTCTTTTCACAATGCCTTCACAATAGATGCTCAATATTCTGTAATGAATGTTCTTACTGAATTGTTCCTGTAGCTTTATGGCCCTGTCTAGGATTAATTTTAGCATCTACTACCAGTTCTTGTTTTTTGTCTGAGCAAGTGTGAATGACTCTATTCTGAATGAGAATAGCCAGCAAACACCAACACACAAAACCAAGCAGGCTTGAGAGGGGGGGAAAGGCCTCTTTTTACTCTCAGCACCAAGAAGACAAGACATAATCAGCTGAAAACAGACTTTACTTGCAGCTGCAAAGTACAAAAGGCAACTGTACTCCTTCTGAGTTGAAGACAAGACGCTCAGCCACACATTATAAATATTACAATGCACTAACAAATGTTAAAATAACTGTAGTGTACAAGGATAGAGTTAAGACTCCAGCAAAGCTTTCTGTATTCTATTAAAGCTGGCAGGCCCGACATCAGAACACTGGCCTCTCTTTAAAAAAGAAATGAAAAGCAATCCATTTTTATGGCCTGGTGCTCCAAATCAAAGTGGCATTTGAGGCCACCGAAATTGTCTTGGCCAGCAGTTCTCTTTGGAGGACCAGGCTCTGTCCTCCTGCAGAATCCTAGGAAGTCTGACGGTAGGAGGCCTCCACCAAGGTGATGCTGCCTTCTCTTCAGAAAGCACATTCTCTTGGGCCAACCTAGAGATGCTATGAAGTGGGATCTCTGCCTTGCAGAACCTTTCTCTTAACATTTTTGTCCCTTTTGGAAGTGCTGCTATTAATACCCACTGTACAGGAGGACTTTGAAAATGGAGGCTTTGAAATTTTAGAGCCAAGATTATTAGGGGAATTGGATCGTCATCCCCCCCAACTACTGAATTTTATAAAATAATAGTGTGTGGGGAACTGGCTAAAGATGTTTGTTTTTTTGTCCCTCTCCCATAACACTGGCACTCAAGAGGCACACAAAGAAATTGAATGGCAGTTGCGACAAGGATAGGCAAAATAAAATTACTTCTTACCCAGGGACGTATTGACATATGGGATTTGCTACCAAGATATGGTGGCCAGTGCCAGAGATGGCTCTAAAAGGGTATTGGATGCATTCATGGGAGGACTGCTGGGTCCGTGATGTCTGCATGGACCATCATGGTCCAGAGACAAGTCTGTCCCTGAATACCAGTTGTTGGATGGATGTTGCCTTCATGCACAGCTCATGTGCGCTTCATAGAAGCATTTGAGCTGGCAAGTGTTAGGAACAGGATTGCACCTAAATGGACCTCTGGTCTGCTCTAGCAGGCTCTTCTCATCTTTTTAATCACTAAATGTTAATTCAATGGGATGTAAGCTCCATTGGAAAGACAGACCTACTTCTGAGCAGACATGCATCAGATTGCACTGTAAGGCAACAACTGGTTTTTCAACTTTTTTTAAAAAAATGTTTGAATGGAAAATTAAATTAGCCATAGTCGTGATTTATTAAGACATACATCGTTAAAATATGATGGCTAGCTAGTCCTTAATGGCTGTTAAAAAGAAAATCTCACTAATTTGGTAAGGAGTTCTTGTGAAAGTGCAGCAAACAAGGATGCAGAGACAGAAGCTTCTCAAGCTTTTGGTTCAATGCTTGTAGAGTGCAAGGCAAGTGTGGGACGCAAAAAGAACAAGTACCGGTATTTTGCCAAAGAAGAGGCTCTTTTTGCTGAACTCAGAGCTCAGCTCTTGTTCCACACACTTCAAAAATGTGGACTAGCAAGGACAGAGGGTGTATATATATATATATACAGGATGCCCATTCTTTCCCATTCAAAACTACAATCTGGGTGCACCCTTAGGCTACTTCCATGTGTACAAGGCAAACAGCATGTGATATGCCATTAGGAAGACATGCCTTTAATCTGCTTTTTCCACAAAGTAAGGGAGTACATCCCCCATGCCTATATGTGTTAAGCCTTGCATGGGATGAAAGTCATGCAACTCAGCCTATATTCACAGCAGGGTGTCAGAAGCAAAATAAGATGATTAAGCTTCATGCTGGATGCATGATGGAGAGACGTGTCGTATGACCACTTCACCATGGGTTGAACTCCGGCTGCGTTCATACAACCCACTTCAAAACCACATCAACAGTGGTGAGCTGGCTTTGACCCTCTGCTGTCTCCTTTATTGCTACTGTACCAAGGCAGGGTGATTCCACAATCCACACTCTCTGGGGATTAAAGGCAAGGAAGTTGTCTAAGATGATCGCGATCTACCGGTAGATCACTGGACGCCTGTGGTAGATCACTGGTAGATCACAGGCTCCCCCCTCAAAGAAGGTCAACAACTTTGGCTCCCCCCCAAAAAAGGTCAACAACATCACCCTGAACCCCTTAAAACGGGGGTTTCCTCCCTAAAAAAGCTCAACAAACTTTGACCAAAAAGGGGGTAGATCACTGCCAGTTTTTAGGACTGTGAGTAGATCACAGTCTCTTGGGAGTTGGCCACCCCTGGAAGCCATGCAGGAGAGAGTGCTGCTGACTTGCACTTCTCTTGCATCAGAAGAAAGCCATGCTCAGAGTTCAGTACTAGCACTTGTGGGTAGATATCCTGCAAACTCTGGTTGCTGGATCTGATGCAAATGGTTGTGGGTTTTTTGTGTGTTTTTTTTACAAAAGCCAGAAGATTTTTCTGCCCAGCTTGTATATATATACAAACAAGTGAAGCAACCTCAGAAATGATAGTCCACCGAGGTTCCTGAAACATAAAGTATAAACTCCTTTCCAGTGTATGTATAATGGTGCGCACTGTCAGGGCCCTTCTAGCACAAAACTATCCTATCACGAAACCCTTAAAACGCCAGTGAAGAATTATTAGGATTAAATATAAGAGGCCAGGCTCAATGCCATGACTTTCTTTAACCTCAATATGAGGAGTAAGATCTACGGCTAAAATACAAGAGACTCTTGCTGAGCAGGAAAGTCTACTTTTTTTAAAGGATTTTTAACAAAACGAGGGGGAAAGAAAACCTTTGACAACGCTGCCATTACATGTCACATTCTTGAGTATGACTACTTGGTGCTAACATTTTCTCAATGCAGTGAATGTTGCGTTCTCTGGACTCACAAATAGTAGAGCACAAAATATAGGTATGTAGAGCTACGCATTTTCCTCCGTATCGCTCAATGGACATTCGACACCTGCTCTTTTATTCCACTTCTTACATATGCAACACTTTCTAGGTTGGTGATGACATGATGCATTTCTCAAGTTTTGTGTACGCTGTGTAGGATTATATGATGTGGTTTGACTTGGCGGGGGGGGGGGGAAGAGCTGTTTGATAAGCTGCAAACATTTGGAAAGTATTCAGTCATAAATTCCTTAGTTTTCTCTCTTAGGGGCAGGCCCAATATTACTTATGGATGCATTCTCTACTTACAGGAGTCAGCTGTTAGTGTGAATAGCTCATAGGTATTTACTGTCACAACAACCTCTGCTAACTGTAAGATACATTTTGGAACTCCAGCAGTTGCAGAAGTTGGGGTGACATAGATCTTGGCGTTTCATTCTACCCTTAGCAAAATCATTAGTCACACCTACCACTGGCTAGTCACTTTAATTCTTCCTAAAGAACACAACCGGGGACATGCCTGTTTTGTGCTAGTTTGCCATTATTTAAGGCTCCCATTCATACATTTCTTTTTGAAGTACCATGGGCTGTCTGCTGCTTTCTGCAATAGAGCCTAGCTTTCCAGGTATTTAATCTCCAAAATGATCCTCGGTGCCCTGGGGCATGGTTATTATTCCCTGAACGTTTTGTCTGTCTGTTATAAATATTGTTTTAACTTGCTAGACGCAATGACAGTATGCTTCTGCAGCCATGAAAAGTTCGATGAGGCCTCCTTGGGGATGTGACTCCTCACTTTTCAGAGCCTTTTCTTTTAGACCGTCTCCTTCCTTTAATGCTTAGTTGTTAGCCCAATTATGCCTGCAAATGTATTGGGTTACTCCCCAAAACAGCCATGGGTTTGACAGACGTTAACACAGTACAATGCAAATGGCAGAGCAGAGCTAACCAATGAGACAGTTATGGGTGCACAAGAACCCAAAAAGGATCCCTGACACCTGTTGATATTAGACTTGAAAGAAGCATTCTGTTGTAGCCAACTAAAAAGGCTGCTCTGTGTGTGGCAGTGGGGGGGGGGGCGTCCACAATGATTTATCTGGTTTGCAAATGTACCCAAGAGGATTGGTGGCCCCTGCTGTAATAAAATACCAGCCATTTGTAGCACAGAAGCCATAACAACAGTAGCCTAAATTAAGAAGAAGAGGAGGAAGAGTTTGGATTTGATATCCCGCTTTATCACTACCTGAAGGAGTCTCAAAGCGGCTAACATTCTCCTTTCCCTTCCTCCCCTACAACAAACACTCTGTGAGGTGAGTGGGGCTGAGAGACTTCAAAGAAGTGTGACTAGCCCAAGGTCACCCAGCAGCTGCATGTGGAGGAGTGGAGATGCGAACCTGGTTCCCCAGATTACGAGTCTACCGCTCTTAACCACTACACCACACTGGCTCATGTTATGGGCACATGTTACTGAGATCTCTGTAAATTCCCCAGGAGCACAGGCTGCCCTTCCTTTTTGCCTACCAAGTGAGTCAACCCTGGGCACACATCTCTGGGAGGACAGCAGCTCTGCATAAAGCAGTGATGTTTCTCAGGACATCATTCCTTTGCTATGAGACATTGGGAACAGCATAAAGCGGCTAATCTTCTGATTGTAAATACAAGGAGCGATGTCTTCTTATTTTTAAATACGTGGAGGGCAACAGCTGAAATTTGTTTAGGATGTTTCCCTGGGGCCTGGAGGATGACGTTCCCCTAAGTCAAACCGCGTGTCCTGTTTTGTGCAAAGCAGAAAGGCTTTCCTTGTTGCAATATGGCTAAGCAGTTTTACATATAAAGAGGGACTATTACACACCATGAAGAAAAGGGATAATATACATCAATGTAAAAGCAGAGCACGTTACTAGAATTGTTCAGAGATGTTCACTAACCAGCAAGTTGGTGGCCTTGGACCACTAGGGTAGAAAGATGATAAACTCCACAAAAAAATCTGCTAAAACCCAGCTTGGGGGGGGGGGAGTACTAGTCCTTCCAAGGGGTTTCTTCTCCTCATATCTTCCACAACCAGCACAGATGTTCACTAAAAGGATCACTAGGCATTTTCTTCCCCCTCCCACCCTCAACAGCCCTTTGGAGGTGAGTTTATCCTGCCGGTTCTAACCGTAAGAAGTGGCTGGCTGTGTTGCAGATGCATCCAGTCCTTTCCCCCCCTGTTTTAGAGAAGAGCAGGGGGAAACAGACTCCTTTTTCTTTGATTATGAATGGATGGCGTTCTCTAGGATGGAGTCATTGCCTACAAAATCCCGCAAGTATGCATCTGACAAAGAAGGCTGCTCTTCTTCCAAGCTTTGCCCTTCTTGCTTGGCTTCTGCCATTACTGGTTCCTGTGTGTTGGAGTCTTGAATTGAGGGCATCTGGAAATTGGGCTCATTGCCTCGTGGTTCGCTGGGTTGCAGAGGAAGCAGGGCCTTGTGGCGCATGAGGCTGTCGTCGCTGTTTTGGGCTTCCAGTGAGTTCCTGTGCTTTGCATTCCGGTTGGCTACTGCGTTTGTCTGGTGCTCCTCGAAGCTCAGAGAGAAAGTGACAGTCCCGCCGCCGAAACTCACCTTTTGCTTGCACCCATGTGACTGCTGCTGGTCCACAGGACTTGGCAGCGAAAATGGATTTTCATGGTTGCTTTTACTGCTGATGGACGAGGATGGCGTCGAGGCTGTGGAGCCTCCAAGGCTGTTGGACCTCTTGCGGGACACGTTGCTGCGCCGCAGTGTAGCCTTGGCAGCCACCTTGAAGGCATGGGCAGCGGTGCTGGAGCGCACCTCCTCGATGGTGTTGCGCGAGGGCTTGAAGAGGATGATGTAGACCTTGTTGAAGAAGATGCAAGCCAGCTGCCCAAAGCTGGCGGCCAGTATAGCGATCACCTCCACAGCCGAGACAAATTTGCCGTAGGTGCTGGCGTAAGCTGGGATAAAAGAGATCCAAACAATGAAGAAGATCAGCATGCTGAAGGTGATGAATTTGGCCTCGTTGAAGTTCTCGGGCAGCTTGCGGGACTTGAAAGCGAAGAAGAAGCAGATAGCGGCCAGGAGGCATGTGTATCCGATCAGGAAGCCCAGTGCCATCAAGGAGCCCTCATTGCAGGTGATGAAGATGATCTCGTCCTCCAGTTCATGATTCCGATAGCTGGAAGGGGGAGCCGTATAGAGCCAGATGACACAGATGACTATCTGCACAAAAGTGCACAGGAAGACCAGGAGGAACTGGAGGTTAAGGCCCCACCACTTGCGATGGAAGCTTGTGGGTATCTTGGCCTCAAAGACCAGGAGGACACGGTTGGTCTTCACCAGGATGCAGGAGATGCAGAGGACAAAGCTGATGCCAAAGGCCGGCTGCCGTAAGCGGCAGTTCCAGTCCTGGGGCTCCCCAATGAAGAAAAGGGAGCTGGAGAAGCAGCACAGCAAGGAGAAGAGGAGGAGGTAAGAGAGTTCGCGGTTTGTGGCTTTGACGATGGGTGTGTTGCGAAATCTGGTAAAGACCCCTAGGACAAACGATGTGAGGAAGATGCCTAGTATAGCGAAAAGGGTGAGAGCGATCCCAAACGGCTCTGTCCAAGACAAAAATTCTATTTGCTTGGGAATGCAGAATGTGTGGTTTTCGTTGGACCAGAAGTCTTCATCACACCTCTCACAGGCACTAGAATCTGGAAAATACAAGACACTCTTGAGAAAGGAAGGAAGAAAGAAAGAAATTTCTGAACCTGAACAGCATGTATGTTGCGTATTGTCTTATCTGCTGCCTGAGAGTTGACCAATTATGGCTCATTTTATTTACTTATTATAGTTATCTAGGACCCCAGGGCAGGTTACATCAACAAATTACATGAAGCAATGAATAAATATTGAAACACACATGCAATTTTACAAGCTTAAGAACATTAATCATCTGTCAAAATTACAATATAGGGCCTGGCTAAGTCATTGCATTAAAGCATTAGGCTGAGGTGCACTGCAGGGTCTCATTTGTCTTTTTTCTTTTTTTCTTTGTTTGTGTAATGTTGAGAGGTAGATGGGGGTCTGGTGCAAGACCCGTAGAACACGAGCCCTTGAGGGGTGTCAGGGTTGTAGATGCCCCTGCAGGCTCTATGTACAGAAGCCACAACACCTGTATCAGCTAACCTTATCATCATCATCATCATCATCATTTTATTAAATTTGTTATTGGGGGGGGGACAATGAAGATGATGACCCAATACATTACGAACATCCCATCCACTTCTAAAAGGCCACAGATAGATAAAGGCCAAAGGGAGAGGCAGTAGATGATAAGAGGAAACCTCATTCTTTTACAAATTATTCCCCTTCCTGAAAAAATATGAAGGCAGAAATTCCAAAACAGCTGCAAAGCAGTTCCAGGCCTAGATGTCACTATAGCGGTAAATCAGCATCTACAAATAAATTTCCTCCATACAGAAAACTAGCATGCCAGGGATTGTAACTAGGCTTCTCTCTGACACACTAGATTTCTGTCATGTGCTTCCATCATGATGCCCCAGAATGCAGGTTTGCCACCTTAGAACTAGGCCACAAATGGTACCTGGCTGAGATACAGACAGTTCCAGGGAGCGCCCAATTTAGCGCAATGTGGGCAGTTTCTCCACACAGGTTGACAAGCAGAGGAGGGGAAGAAGAAGAAGAAGAAGAAGAAGAAGAAGAAGAAGAAGAAGAAGAAGAAGAAGAAGAAGAAGGGTACCTACTGAGAAGATCCATAAAAAGCCAAATTCTGTCCTTGCTCAGGACATCATATAACCAAGGGGTGAAGGCACTGCAAACAAAGTTTCTAAGAGCTGTGATCTACTATCGAGTCTACCACTCAAAACAAACACCTTCCTATTTTGTTGCTGTGACAACTGACTTCCTCAACGAGGCCATGAAATTCTTCCAGAGGTCAAATTTATCTTCTGTGACAACACAGCTACATCCTCAATTTGCCAAAACCTTTTGACTGTGGGCTCCTGTTTCAAAATACGCTTTCCAACTCCATCTTGGGAAATGTCTCCAAGCAGAAGAGAGCAAAGCATCGATTTCTCCGCATTGGACCATACCTGTCTCATCACTGATCTCCCCGTCAGTGCATTCCACACATTCAAAACAACAAGTAGATGTCCCCTCGAGAATGCCTTTTCTTCTGCCTGGCGGGCAGTCTTCGCTGCAGTTGGAGAATGGCACCTGAAGGAATTAAAAACAAACCAACCATGAGCAGAAAGAGGCACAGTCATCAGGAAGAGTGTGAAAACCTAGATAAAGATGTTCTGCTCCAATTCATTCCAGGAACTGAGGAGAGAAACTGAACTTCACCAAGCAGGAACAGGTATGAGGCAAAGCCCTTCTGGTGGAGGCTCCTTCTCACAGAGGGTTGATAGCAGGCCTGCCAACTACGAGATGCTACTGTCTGTGGTGGCAGCACCTCCCTTTTTTCACGGAGGGAGAGGACAGGTGGCGGCTATACAGCCACTTCTCTTCTCTGCCACTGCCAGCCATTCACCTGAGCAAATTGGCAAGGGAGTAGCAATGCTGACCATGAGCAGAAGAAGAAAGGGGAGAGACAGGAGATGGCGAAATTGACGTTAGAAATAAAAGAGCAAAAAGAAGAAACGCTTCAATGGAGACCCTTTTCTGATTGTCTGAGAAAATATTATAGTCAAATGAAATGGAAGGCAGGACTTGAAGCAAAGGAATGAGAATATGTAGATGTTTTAGAGAAATATTACCTTTAGGGCAGTAGATTAATTATTTGAATAGAAACATCATGGGAGGAAGGGTGGGAAGCCAAAATCTTAAGGGAACCCTGCATTGAAATTGAATTGAATTTGTTAAATTGTTTGAAAACCAATAAAAAATTATGTTCAGAAAAAAGAAGAATCGGTGGCGGCTGCTCTTTGCATTTACTGCCCCTTGCTTCACCAGGCAAGCAAGTAGCTACTGCTCTTTTATTTTTATTATTTTATTCCATTTTATTAAACGTGATTTATGTACTGCTTAACTACAAGCATCTCTAAGTGCTGTGCAAGAAATACAATATAGAATATTGGTTAAGTGGCAAAGGCTCTAAGAAAGGAGTGGCAGCTGCCCATGTCACCAGCTCCGTCCCTCTGTGTGGATGATGTGAGGTCGATGCTGCTGCTGCTGCTGCTGCAGGTGGAAGCACCAAGGAGGGGGCCACCACCCAAGGGGCCCAGTCCTTACCACTAGCTGGAGAGAGGAGGCAGGAGGCAGTGTCTGCTGCGGCTTCTCCTGGGACACTGTGGTCCTAGCAGCTGCTTCAAAGGATGGGTTGGTGACAGAAATATTGTCATAGGGGACTCTTGAGAAATATAACCATATTGTGGGCTGGGGGGTGGGGAGGGAATGGTGTGCCTGTTACTCCAAAATGTGAGCCAGGTGTTAAGATTGACTTGAAAAAATGATAAAACGCAAGGGTGATCTTTGTGCTGCTGAGGGCTTAGAATCTGCATTATCTGTCAGTATCTAACATAGTAATGGGTTGTTTCTTATTGCCAGTGGCAATTTCCATGGTGGTGTCGCTCTCAAAGGCAGCGTCATGCTGGTATGCACAACAGCTGTTGCCCCAACTTACCTTTGTGTTAGAGAGCGAACAAGCTCAGAATCCATGCTGTGCATCACCCCAGCAATTCTTGCTGCCTGGCATTGCAGGGAACTGCCACACACGATCTAATGGCAGATTTTTGCACGTATACCAAACAGCCACAAGGTGGAAGCAGAAATCAAAACTGTGACTTTCGAAACAGTGGTCTGGTGCTGAATGTTGCTTAGCATTTGAACAATTTCATGGAGTGGCCTTTTCCCCTCAGGAACCACAACAATTTGCCAGCTGTGGTCTCGTCCAGACCTGCACTTGTCTTGTGCCTAGAAAGCACGAATCCAAGCAGTTTCCTGCTTGTCCCGCACTTTCTAGGCACAGGTCTGTCCAAGCAGTTATGCCCTCCTCCTCCTCCTCCTCCTCTTCTCCTTCTTCTTCTTCTTCTTCTTCCCTATACCCACAGGTCTCAGGGCGGTTTACAGAATAAAATCAAAATATAAAACCACAAAATCCAAAATAAAAATAAAAACAACAACCCAATAACCTGCTTTCTCCTGGAAAACCTGCTCTTTAGTGATCAATCGGAGCAAACTTCAATCCGCTTGATAGACATTTGCTCAGTGGTAAAGATCGGGTTTCACCGGGGCAAAGCAACAGAGCAGGGGCAAGTCTGGATGAGCCCTATGTATAACAACATAAGAGCAATTTAATTAACTACTAAATAACAAGGCAACAGCAGCTTGAGGCTGTGTGTAAATCTGTATGCCTTCCTTGAAAGCATTGCTGGCGCTCAGAGGTAGGAAGGACCCCCCAAAAAGCTCAATGCATTTGTGATTCTAGCACCAGGCACAGGGCCGGGAGATCAATGGAAAGGAGCAGGACAAAAAGGGCATATAGCAACAGGAGGGATCTCAGGGAGGCAAGCACTGTCCTCTAACTCCTCACTGCCGCCCCTCAGGGTCTGCCACCTGAGGCAGATGCCTCATGTTGCTTAATGGCAGCGTTTCCCAAACTTACAATAATCACATACCCCTTTTGAGAATTTCGTCTTACCAGCGTAGTTTTAATACTACTATTTTATCTTTGGATTGTTTTCTGCAGCTAAAAAGACTATGATAAAATAAAATAAAGAATTCTGGCATCTACCTATGGAACCCTCAAGGGTACACATACCACACTTTGGGAAACGCTGCTATACAGCATTCAAAATGGCAACATCAGCAGTATGATTTGGAGGACAGGAACTGATACTAGCACACATATGCACACTTTGCCTGCTGCTCATCCACAAAAAACCAGGCAGCAGCAACAAAAATGATGCATCCTCCCCCCTTCTGTGCAGCAGGACCCAAGAAAACAGAACCTCGCCATTGGCTATGGGAAAGAATTTCAGCCCAAAAAATCTGTGGACCTTGTGAGAAAAGTTGATAAACATTAATGTTAGACTCTTGAGAGTCCCATGGATTGCAAAAAGATCAAACCTATCAATTCTTAAGGAAATCAGCCCTGAGTGCTCACTGGAAGGACAGATCCTGAAGCTGAGGCTCCAATACTTTGGCCACATCATGAGAAGAGAAGACTCCCTGGAAAAGCCCCTGATGTTGGGAAAGATGGAGGGCACAAGGAGAAGGGGACGACAGAGGACAAGATGGATGGATAGTGTTCTCGAAGCTACCAACATGAGTCTGACCAAACTGCGGGAGGCAGTGGAAGAGAGGAGTGCCTGGCGTGCTCTGGTCCATGGGGTCATGAAGAGTCGGACACGACTAAACGACTAAACAACAACGTTAGTTCAGGGTGACTGGTGTCGCTTACCTCCTTGGAGAACCCACTCCACAGAATCTTGTTCTCATTGATAAACAGCCTCTCTCCTTTCTTGGCATAAACATTATAGTGTCCAACTTCCTCAAAGACGATGGAGCCGTCCTCTGGTGACAGGTGCCAATTGATGATTGAGTAATTCCCTATCAGGCCCCCAGATTCATCGAAATCCACTTGCTCTCCCATGTTGTTTGTGAAGTTCAAGTGCCGCAGGTGCTTCAGTACCTATGGAGAAGGATACAGAGACAGGCTGGATCAGGCCATCACTGATACTGGCATCTCTTGACAGACCAACACTGCTGCGCCAAAAGTAAAAGCCATTAAGATGCCTGAAGTTAGGTAGAAACAGAAATGGCAGCTTGTGCTGCTGAAACATTGACTTGTCAAATGCTTGTGTTGTTTAATACATCCTTTTGCAAACGTGTGTGAGATGACATTCCTGCATTGCAAAGGGGTTGGACTAGATCAGGGTTACCCAAACTTGGGTCTCCAGTTGTTTTGGACTACAACTCCCATCATCCCTAGCTTGCAGAACCAGTGGTCATGGATGATTGGAATTGTAGTCCAAAACAGCTGGAGACCCAAGTTTGGGAAACCCTGGACTAGATGACCCTTGTGACCCCTTCCAATTCTATGACCCCCCCCCCAATATTTTTTTAAATAAACCTCTTATTTTTGAGAAGGGAGAGGGGGCTATAGATGCTGGGGGAAGACTTATTAGAGACACTTGACTAGCCTCTCTTGAACTGGAAATGACACCATTGTCACGGAGTTTTCAGGAACCAGGGATATTCAGTTCTGCCAGGGAGCATAGGATTTGTAGTTTTCTCTGCCTCCCAATTTTTTTTCTTTTCACTTTAACCTTCTCAGAGGTATTTGGGGTGGGGAGAGGGCTGGTAGTGGAAGGGTGTGTGATAAAATAATGTGTGGTTGAGATAGTTCAGTTGGTAGCACATGAGACTCTTAATCCCAGAGTTGTGAGTTTCGAGTCTCACGTTGGGCAAAAGATTCCTGCATTGCAGAGGGTTGGACTAGATGACGCCTGTGGTCCCTTCCAACTCTTAAGATTCTAAATACTTAAAAAAAAAAACCTCT
This sequence comes from Darevskia mixta, assembly GCA_034641385.1. Classification (NCBI taxonomy): domain Eukaryota; kingdom Metazoa; phylum Chordata; class Lepidosauria; order Squamata; family Lacertidae; genus Darevskia; species Darevskia mixta. Next base: position 1,757,627 of record JAWWNH010000017.1, on the reverse strand, counting down.
CAAGTCTTTTCAAGCATTTCCATGGAATGCTTGAAAATGAACGCAAACACATTTTTTTAAAGTGAGCTACCGGTAAGTTGTGTGCTGAATTTTTAAATAAAAAAACCCAAAATGTGTTTATGCCAACTTTCAATTTTAAGAACTTCCAGGATGTCTCACACCATTAAAGTACAGTATCAAGATAAAAACAGTAGCAGAACAGTAAAACCTGAGCAGAACAAAAACAAACAAACCACAAGTACTTGTCAAAAACTAGTAGATTAAAACCAGTTTAAAACGGCAAATTGGTGAGCCTGGTTAAATGCAAAAGTCTTTGTCTGGTGTTAAAAGAACGTTGAGAAGAAAAATAGTACACACAGGGTACCACAACTGAAAAAGCACCACAACAAATTTGTTTCATGTGGTCTGAGGGCTGACTTCACACACACACACACACACACACACACACACACACACACTTTTAAAAACAAGTAACCAGCTGCTCAAAGTGGCTAAAAATGCTACTCTTATCATTCACATTGAAATTTTAGTTGCAAAAGAGTTATATGACATGAGCATGCAATGTTCCTGAGAGGCTTCTAGAAAAATGCCAGGGGTGGGATGGGGGCAGCCATGATTTTTCCAGTACAACATTCTTGGTTGGGACAGCACGCCTTCATGTGCCATTATTCTTCAGCCACAATTCCAACACACATGTGACATGACAGGAGTTGCACTTTTTAGCTGCTCCATGTGGTAAAGTTAGCGCCTGTGGTTTTTGTTTTAAGTGCAAGTCAGATCTCAGACCAGCTTGTATTCTAAGAAGTTAAAAATAAACACGACATATGTGTGCAGGTTTTGGGTGTGTGTGTGGGGGGGGGGGTAAATCCGCATGGAAATTGGACAGGACATATGAACACATGTAAAAGGGATACAGTCTGCCTCAAGACTGACCCATCCATCCTTAATGATTACTTTAGTATCCAGCCAGACTTGTGCGAAAAGGCAGTCCTTTAGATCGGTTGCTTAATTTCTGTGTGAAACAGGCTAATATTAGATAGAAGGCCTGTAATAACTTAGTCCCAAAAAAGGTAAGAATTTAACTAACAAAAATACCACTTTATTAAACGTCATGGTAGCTATTCAGAGAACAGTTTTCAAAGAGAAAGGCGAAAAACTAACTATACTATAGTATAGTGTCTTGAAACACAGCGATGCTGGTTTTCCCTAATGTGTTCCAAGTCACAGAGGGGACAAGGAAGTCTTCACCCAATGTGCTTTACCTGACTTGCTTCTCTGCACTTGCAACCCCCCACCCCCAAATCGTATTCAGTGATGCTGCCATCCACACATGCGGAAGGGAGGCCTCAAATGTCCACTTAACCGCGGCTTACATTTTTCAAATTGGATGGAAGCTGGTTTGAGGGAAAAGGCATCAAACAGCAGTATTTCTCAAGGAACTATAGGATATAGATTGATTGTGGCTAACGTTCATGTGCATTTGAGATCTAAATTGCCCTGCTTCTTAGATTGTCATCCAAAATCTTTAATTTTCTGGTCTATCACCACAACAGTTATTAACGCTGGGCTTCAGCAAATGATTTAATTAGACAGAGCCTATATGATACTGAGCGTCAGAATAATTTGGCCACAATAAGGAAATTATGTCCACAATAAGGAAATTATGTCCATGGTATGATTCTTTTCCACCTAGTCGTTTTGATACGTTGGCACCCTATTTGCAAAATTTAACAATTCTAATACACAGGTGCGCTTTCACTTACGCAAGATTACATATACTGCCTTCAGCTGTACTTGAGGGTCGATTTCAAAAAATTCCGCTTATGTCCATGTGGAGATGGCAGTATTGAATCAATAGCTCATGTGCTTCTAGCTTGCACTCTTTATAAAGATTTGAGGAGTGAGGTTATTATCCCTCTATTATTGTCCATGCTGGGTCGCTCAACCATTGCTACTGTGTCCTTTCTTCTAGCAGATCAAGATAACCAGGTGACCGCAAAAACTGCAAAATTTTTAGCAGGTGCAATCTATATAAATAAAAATGTTCCCATTGCGTGTTTGTCCGAAACACCCTTGCTGCGTAACCGCTGGACCAAATTGCATCAAATTAGGACACAGCGTTCCATTACCATGGCATACTAATCTGGCATAATAAAAATTCATATAAACCACACCTGTCATACCTAAAATAAAGTTTAAACGCAAAAAAAACCGTCGCAGGCATTAGATATCAGCAAAACAGCGCCCTCTAGCGACGGCTATACTGGTACTACAGCTACAAAAGCAAAACAATGGCGCAGCTTTTATACATCACAGCAAAACCTCAGAGCTCCGTCGGCCATTTGCAAGCTCGCAAACCGGTAATTGAAAATGGGGGTAGGGACAGAGAAGGGGCAGACAGAAGTTGAACAGGGGAACTTCTTCAGTTTCACAAAGCCGTGAAAGTTAGGCCGGCACTGTCACCACTGCCTGGGTCGTCGCCATTAACGCCATCAAATGCAGGCCCAGCCCAACCGCCGCCCAGGCCCCTTAGCCACCCCGCCACCGTGAAAGGCAGGCCCCGGCCCTTCTCCACAGCCGCTCACGACGACGCCGTCAGAGCCAGCCTGGGCCACCCGCTGCCCACTTCCCCACCGCAGCTGCCATGAAAGGCAGGCCGGACACCATCCCCACAGCCACTGCCGGCCCTCTCCTCTCCTACCACCACCCACAGACGCAGCCATCAACACCACAGCATTCACACAGCAAGGCGTGGCCGGGTCAGCTATTAGATATATTATTTGATTATTGATGTAAACCTTCAGTGTTTACCTCTATCTTCAGTACATTGTGTTTTATTTTATTGCTATGGCTAGTGGCTGATGCAAATAAAGATTCTTCTTCTTCTTCTTCTTCATGTGCACTTGGCTTCAAATAGCAAGGGTGGGAACGCACTGGAACCTGAGTCAAGGCTAATGTGTGCACAGCCTGAAACTATAACTAGCATGATCAGCGTTCTAGAAATTACTGTGGTTTACTGATGAGATTACCATGAAAGTTAATGTTTTTAAAAAGTGTTTGTGGAACTGATCTCTTATGCAGCATATTGAGTATGTTTATGTAGGTAAGCGCAGGCAATTTTTATCCGTAAGCCACCTTGAATCTTTGTCAGCAAAAAAGGCAGGGTATAAATAAATATAATAAATAATAATAATAATAATAATAATAATAATAATAATAATAATAGGTGCACACCTTTGTCTCTGCTTTGAGAGTTTGAGAAGTTTACACCCCACAAAACTAAACTGGACAGGATAGAGAAACCATCTGAAGTCAAATTTGACATTTTCAATTTAGAGCGAAAATTTGTAGCTGTGAGGTGACGGATGATGCACCTTGAGACATAAAGTCTCTCTCTGTAAATTTGCTACAGGGTTACCAGTAGGTGATCTACTGCCAACTCTGATAAGAGTTATGGTTCGCTTCCTATATCTTCTGCTTATACCCTGTTTCCCCTTTTTTAATACGTAGTCATAAAGTAAGCCATGGCAGGTTTTTTTTTTAACTTTGTGAGAAGTAAGACGTACCCCAAAAGTAAGCCACAGGGGGAGGCTGTACTGTACCATACTGACGTAATAAAAATAAGACATCCCCCCGAAAATAAGCCACCCTGTGTTTTTTTGAGGGAAAAAAATTATAAGACGGTGTCTTAAAAAGGGGGAAAGACGGTATATCTGTAAGCAAACTATTACTAAGACAACTTAAGTCTCTTGCGCTTTCCCATCCAAAGGAATCTCCAAGGGCAGTTCTATTTTTCTAGAAAAAGAGGTGCCAGAACTCACCATGAACACCTCCCTTGTTCTCTTATAATGGCAATGGTGCCCACCTGAGAGGTGCCGGAACTGAGTTCAAGCTGGAAAAAAGCCCTGTCCAAGGGTTGCCTGGGCACATCTCACCCCGGGGAGAAGTGGGAACTGTGTAACACAATAAAATATTTGGATCAGAGTCCAATTTATCAAAGGGAAGAGGAAATGCAAGGAAATGCTGCCTCGCACCAGGGATGCTTCTAGACATAGGTGGTCTTAGTGCACCTATTCATTGCTGTTTTGCTTCAAACAAGAAGTGGTATAGCAGGATTGCTTCCAGACGACTGGAATTCAAATGATATTCGGCAGCTAAGAAAGCAGTCCCTAGCCCAAATATTGGGCAGGGTGATTTACATCTGAAGCATGGTATGGAGGAAAGGGTTAAACGCGCGCACACACCAGCTTCAATCCTCACTGTGATCAGCCTGTGGCTGCAACTGGGGTGACACTGATGTAAAGACAATGCTATTTGGAAAGGTTAAAGTGACAGAGTTGACTCCAACAGAGGAGAGACAGACCACAGAGAACAAAATGGTAAGAGGGATCCATACAGACCATAACCAGCAACACACACACCCCGCAAAGTACTGGAACAGCTGCACAATGGGTCATCTTTACCTATGGAGACGGTGCATTTGTTCCTTTGTGCTTTGTGTCAGAAGATGGAGGGGGAAAGCTCAAGAGCAGGACGTTTTACTCACAATATCATGCGGATGCCTCAAAATCGGTGAGTGAACAAAGTGTGGCTATTCCATAATACATGACCATTGTGGAAGCAGCTCAGGTATGATGTGCTGCGGGAGAGCTCACAGATAGCACCACTGCTGCAAACAGCACAGACTTCAACTCATTGTACAGAGGGTGTGGCATGGCTGTGCAAAAAGAGCGTGAACAGCGCACTTTAGCTGTGCACTGAGTGCATCCGCCACTGCTATATTCTCTGCAAAATAACTTTCCATCTTTACTTCTTAAAATACTGTCATTTATGAACCCAATCACAGTCCTCTAATCCAAGCCCACGCCTGCAATCACTTACAATTCTTCGCATGTCTATGCAGAAGTAAGCCCCGCTGTGTTCACTTACCTTCCAAGTTAAGAGTGCTTATTTCAAAATAAATCCCATTGAAATGGATGGGATTTTTTTCTGAGGAAAGAGGGCTAGGATTGTACCTCCATCTCTGTCCTTAGATGAACCAACCCATTGAGGGCTTCTGAAAATGCCAACCCCTCCCCTTTCTTCCTCTTTCATTGAAGAGCGGAAAACCAATTGAAGGAGGGGAGCAATGAAGTAGAATGTCCTTCATTATTTAATGCAATAGTAAACAGCACCCTCTTTCCTTTGCATTAACATCCTCATAAATCCTTTCCTCTGTGTGTGATAAATGATAATGACCCTTCCCGCTATCATGGTTTTAAAAGCAGGTGCTCAACAGAGGAAAGGCGAAGAAGAGATTCTGTTCTTGTCAATCCGAAGCAGATGCATCAACTGGAGAACTGAAGATTAGGTGTCCTTCTCCATGAGCATCATTTCAAACCAGCAGTCCCCAGTCATTTGCCCCATGGTCTTTTTAAAACAAGACCTTTTGTTTCATATTACTAGCCTAATATACTAATTTTACCCCTTTAGCCCTTGCACAGAGTTGCCCTGAATGAACTGGGCTTCTTTTTAAACGCCGCTGAATTGATTCTTTGGCATTTATGTTTCTATCTTTAGTTACAAAACATACATGACAAGTCCTTAACAGTGAATTGTTTTGGCTAATCATTTACAGTCTGTAACCTATAAAAAGCTGCAAAAGTCACACAGTGATAAGGGCAGAGGATGTGGATTTTTCAAAAATGCTTTAGAAAAAAAATTAAGCATTCGTTCAAGAGGAAGGCAATGATGATATGTTATTAAGAAAAATGCCCTATCCGTTGTGAAATGCAAAGTGTGCATGAAGGAGAATCTATACATTCCACTGGTTGAGATGTAGAGTACGCCTTGGTGCAAACATTGCATTTTATTTTTCCTCATAAAAATGAATAATTGGGGGGAGGGGGATAAAGGGATGTAAATGGGGTACCACTAGAGTGGGGGTACCACTGACTCTCTTGTGGAGGAGGCATGTATGTATGCTAGGGTTGCCATATTTCAGAAAATGAAAATCCAGACAAAAATGTTGTTGAGGGTTTTTTTGGGGGGGGTGTCAAAGTTGTTGAGCTTTTTCCCCAGCTAGTTTTAATAAAATCGGCAAAACAAACAAACAAACAAACAAAACCAACAACCCACTTACAACATGGGTTGCCATACATTAAAATTTTCGCCCGGACACCATTTTCGGAATCAAAATCCCAGCAATGTCCAGGATTTTCCGGACGTATGGCAGCCCTTTGTAGCCTGCAGAATGTTTGAAGATGACTTTGCAGGAGGAATGACTGCCCCCCCCCCCCGCATTAATCCAGATTTAGCGTTTCTGCAGAAAATCTGTCAACTACAAAGGCCCTGCAGAAACAGTAATTAAATGGAAAAATCTGAGGATGGCATCATGTAGATGCTACATAAAACTTGCATGCACGAGCAGCACCAAGTCCATAATAAACTGCTATGTGGAAGTACCAATATGTCTGGGTAGGTGTGGGTTTCCTGGAGAGCATCATCTCAGTCCTTCTGTTCCAGCCATCCATACCGCGCAGTTGTCATTCCCCCCTACAAAACCATCTTCAAACATTCTGTAGGCTGCATACATACATACATACATACATACATACATGTTATAGCATTAAAGCACATTGATGCAGGGTCCCACTTGGATACAATTCTATGACAATATATGCAATATTAATCCTATTCAGAGTAGACCTGTTCTGTTAAAATTAGTAGACTGACTAACTTGGGTACATAAACTTTACTGGGTCTACTGTGGGGAGGACTAATTGTTGGATACAACCCATAGCATTAAAAAAAAATACATTTATATATAATCTTCTATACCAATCTCAAGATGGTTTACAGCCTTAGAAGACCATCTAGTAAGCTTGATTTATTTTATTTTTAAAAAAAAATGTAGCTCACAAGGTGCTAAGAAGGCAAGTCTATGCACATTTACTTGGGAGTACACTCCATTTAGCTCAGTGAGACTTACTGCTGGGCAAACATGTGTGAAGGACATTACTAAGCTATCAGTCATGATAATGGACAAACTGCAGTTCAGCATGCCACCAAAAAACAACCATCAAATACCGGTAGGGGAAGAGACTGAATGCTGAATGGCAGCTTCTTTTGTGAATGAATGCTCAATGTGGCTATAGGCAAGCTGCTATTCTCTCTACCTAAGAAGTCCCCCATCTGTGGCACTGTAATAGTCTGGGTCCTGTCCTGACTCAGACACAACCGAGTAACAGAGCTGTGTATCATCAACATGCCAGTGAAGCCTCTCTCCAAATTTTCCAGTGACCATTCCCCACGGCTTCATACGGATGTTAAAATAATACCCTTTGGGACCCCACAGCAAAAATGTCACGGGACTGATTTTACTCTCTGAAACTATAGTCATTTATGGATTAACCCATATCTTAAGATCCATATCCTGTTCTGTTATTTCCAGTCAATTGTTGTTGTTGTTCAGTCGTTCAGTCGTGTCCGACTCTTCGTGACCCCATGGACCAGAGCACGCCAGGCACGCCTATCCTTCACTGCCTCTCGCAGTTTGGCCAAACTCATGTTAGTAGCTTCGAGAACACTGTCCAACCATCTCATCCTCTGCCGTCCCCTTCTCCTTGTGCCCTCCATCTTTCCCAACATCAGGGTCTTTTCTAGGGAGTCTTCTCTTCTCATGAGGTGGCCAAAGTACTGGAGCCTTAACCTCAGGATCTGTCCTTCTAGTGAGCATTCAGGGCTGATTTCTTTAAGAATGGATAGGTTTGATCGTCTTGCAGTCCATGGGACTCTCAAGAGTCTCCTCCAGCACCATAATTCAAAAGCATCAATTCTTTGGCGGTCAGCCTTCTTTATGGTCCAGCTCTCACTTCTGTACATTACTACTCACTTCTGTACATTCCAGTCAATACATCACCTTAAATTGTGAGCTCCGAAATCCCTTTCCATTTCTGTTATAGCGGTTCCTGTCACGGCATTCATCGTGTGGCTTTTCCCAAATCATCTCCTATACTACCAGTAAGAGTATTTCCTATCTTGCTGTCAACCATAATTTCAACCATACATTCCTACTTCCCTCCTTCAAGTTCAAAATAATATATATTGTGCTAGTGACAGTAAAACCATGACACATCATGATGTTCAGTGGTGCCATCTTTATCCAATTTTAAGCATCAGGCAAAAGCTTTCTCTTTTCATCAGTTTTCAGCTCTTAATTTGAAGTGAGGCAGCATCTGTAAGACCTGCCTTTTAATTGTACAGGGGTGTGGGTGGGTGTGTTTTAGGTTTTTAATTAGTTGTGTTTTTTGTAATTGGTTTTACTGTTTGTAAAGTTGCTTTGAGTTGCTTTTTTGAGGAAAGCAACTGATAAATAATAGTAATAATAATACTGATCACACATGCAAACCATGCGCTCTACAACTAATCTATCAGATCCACCTACAGTACTTTTTTCCTAAGACTGAAAACAATATGGACTTTGAATTATTATTATTATTATATATATATATATATATATATATATATATATATATATATATATATATAATCCCTGGTAAAGTCCACCTATTGATTAATGGAAAGGCAAATGTCACTACGTGAAGCGCACCAGTGTTTTACAGAGATTAATCTGTTGAAATAAGTGTTTCGTTGACGCTCAGGAGTTTCCCATTAGATGAACCCAGTGACACAGAGTCAAACTACCAGCCTCCCTCTGCGAATATTTCATGGATGACTTGCTAAGTCATCTGCTACAACTCCTCATAATTTAAACAACACCAGAACAAAACAGCCAGTTCCCACAAACAAGAGTGCCACTTGCTTTCTACTCTGGTACATGCGATGGAGAACTTCAGGGTGAACTTTATATGGGGATAGCTAAAAACACTGGACTTGCTGCACACATCTTGCTACCTGATATGAAAAAAATCCTCTCCTTTATAGTACAATCTACTCTGGAGGTTACCAACCCAGTACTCATGAATGCCCTCATTAGCAACCCCAGGATGGAGAGACCCAGACCCTAAGCTTTCATCACCAATCCCACAGCAGTGAGAGACTTCAGGGATTCCGTTTCCTTTGAATGAAAGTCACTGGAGACTGTGGTGTCTTTGTGACACATGGTGTTATTTACACATCTATACAAGCTGAGCGTAAGATGGGGTGTTAATGCTGTCGGCCCCTCCAACAGATCTTGTTCCACCAGTGAGTTTCTAGGAGGGGTTCAGAACAGGGAGCAAGTCAAGCCTCTGTGTCTTCCCAGCTTTAGACAAGACTAGCCAAGAACTGGGCTCTGGTCTGTTATTATCCTACACCTTGGATGACATGGCCTTAAGCCAGGAGAGGTGGGGGAGGCCTGCACTCTACTTCTGAAAGCATTCACTGCTCAGGACCTCAATATATTAAGGACCACCTCTCCCCATATGAACCGACCCGAACCCAGCGCTTGTCATCTGAGGCCTTTCTCTGTCCCGCCCCGAGAGGTTTAGAGGTTGACAACATGACAACGGGGCCTTTTGGTGGTGGCTCCCCAGTTGTAGAATGCTCTCCCCAGAGAGGCTTGCCTGGTGCCATCATTACATGTCTTTAGGTGCCAGGTGAAAACATTCATCTTTATCCAGACCTTTGGCCATTAAACAATGTATGGCTTTTTAAAAGTGGGGCGGGGGACTGTTATTATTATTTCTTTTTCTGTGATTGCTTTATTTATTATTACTATGCTATGTAAATTATGCTTTTAATGTTGTACTGTGCCCTGGAATCTTCAGATAAAAGGCGGTATAAAATTTGAATATGAGTAAGAAAGAAATCACAAGCTAGTTGCTTAATAGGCAAGAGGCCAACTCTTTAGCCTTGTAAATAAGATGCTTAACAGCCTTGAAAACAGCCATTAACTTAACTAAGAGACTGGTTTGACCACTTCAGCAGTTCCTTCTACTACACAATCCCATCCTACAGATATAATACCACAGGCCTGGAGGGGACCAAACAGGCATCCAAACCAACCCCCTCAATCCTATAACAATACCATGCCTCTAAAATTCAGGTGCAGCTCACCATATCATGGGGGGCGGGGATGCAGTACTCATTATGATGCACAGACATAAAAACCTACCCTTAGAGATAGCAGAGAGGAAGAACAAAAATGAAAGAGGCATATTATTGAATGAAAGTGTATGTGTCCCACACACGGGGATTTTTTTTAGAAATATACAGTGGTACCTTGGTTTACAACCATAATCCGTTCCGGAGGTCCGTTTGTAAACCAAAACAGGTTGTAACCCAAGGCATGCTTTCGCCAATGGGGCCTCCAAAAATTTTTTGTTCATAATCCAAAAAAAAGGGGGTTGTAATCCAAAAAAAGGTTGCAAACCGGGACACGCACTTCCGGGTTTGACGTGTTTGTAATCCAAAACGTATGCAAACTAAGACGTATGCAAAGCAAGGTACCACTGTATATGATTGTTGAGCTCATCTGATATCTACAAGCCCTAGAGCACCCCCACATTCAACTTGCTGAGATACCACCCCACCTCCTTTTTCAATGGGTGGCAGAGAGCAGAACAGATGGAGGCATGGCAGAATGAGTTATCCACATGGCAATGCTGGAGAGGCAGCACTCATCTGCCACACTATACCAGATCTTCTCCTTGGGTGAATCCTCCCTGTGAAGGTTTAGCCCTAATGTGCTGAACCAGAGATTTAGGGAGCTTCTGAGACGCTGAAGAAACAGAGAGAAGAGAACAGAAAGAATAGGAAAGCTTTTTGAAGGACATAAAAAGGAGGAGTGCATGAAACCTGAAAGAGTAAGTGGAGAGGAATAACAGAATGATGAAGTGGGGTGGGTGAAAGTGGATGGATGGATCACTAAACAAACCAATGTAGCAGACAGGGAGAAAGATAGTAGAACTGACTCAAAATGTGAGCTAGAGCAAGTATCTTCAGCCTTTCCAGACCCAGGACCCACTTTTAACCCAAACATGAATTTCGGGACCCATTTCTTTATCTTTTACCATATATTTGCATGGTGGTGGTGCTCCTGTTGAAACCTACCTTGGTTCAAGCTGTGACTCAACAGTTGAAGACCAGTGAGCTAAATGATTTGGCTCCCTGCCATGTCCTCCTCTGCCCTAACCCCTGAAGAGAGTCTCCTCTTCCTGCATGCCAATATATTCCATCATGGCTCCTATGTGTCCTTTGACAACAAAAACAAGGGTGGGGTGTTGCCAAGCATAGCCTATGAGTGTTTCTCAAACTTGGGTGTCCAGCTGTTGTTTGACTACAACTCCAATCATCCCTAGCTAGCAGAACCAGTGTCATGGATGATGGGGGTTGTAGCCCAACAACAGCTGGAGACCCAAGTTTGAGATACACTGGCTTACATGGTAGGGTCTGTGAAACCAGAGGGGAATGTATCACCCAACACTCCGCACCTCCCATGGTTAGGCTCTTGCTAAAAGCACTGAAGAATGTTGACCTTTAACAATGCATATATGGTGTTCAATTTTGTGTCTTGTAAACACAGCGTATAGCAATTCTGGAACTGCGGCGAAAACTTTACCTGCCATGCTTCCACTTTCTTGATGTCAGCACATGACCCATTGGTGAACAGTCCTTTCCCAGGGGTGCAAGTGTATATATCCTGCAAAGCATGGGCAATGGAGTATACGGCCAAGTATACATTGTAGGATATCCGCAGGTGAGTATAATCCATGTAGGGCGTCTCCACACTGGTGATATTTTCGTGCCCAGTACAGGGGGCGCGGAAGGCACTTGTGCCATTTCCAACTCCAATGCCTTCTTCGCGGCTCTTCTGGAAAGAAGCAGAACCTGGATAATTTTTGTTGCTATCTGCCAGGTAGCAGTTAAAAGTCTCCTCCCAAAACTCTTTGATAAATCCATTGTTAACAGATTTCCTCGGATTCACCTTCCGCAGAAAGTTGCGGAAGCCGGGGATCTGCCCTGCCTTCAGAGCAAATCCAATTGTGCCACCCATGACATGAAAGAACTCTGGCATAGCTATCAGCGAAGAGCTGGCCCAGGCTTCACTGGCCAGCCAAATCCTGCCAGTGATGTTACGTGTGACAATCTCTTTGATCAGGGGTTCCAGATCTGGCCCACTTGAGAAAACGACTATCACCTTCGCTGTGGAATTCTCAATGACTTTCACCACCTGCTGGATCTGGTCCTCGGGCAAGTACTGTGCGATGAGCTCACTGAAGTCAATGCAGATGTTTCTCTCCTCCGTCTCTTCCCTGAACTTTTCGATTCCTGGCCGCCCGTAATTGTCATCTGCCGCAATGGTGCCCACCCAGTTCCAGCGGAAGTACTCGACAATGTCTGCCATGGCGGTGGCCTGATGTTCGTCGTTGGGTATGGTACGCAGGAAAGATTTGTACTCATTCCTGTTGCTCAGCAGACGGCTGGATGAAGCATAGCTAACCTGCGAGAGGGGACAGCGAAGAAGCAGTTAAGCAAACCGAGTAAAAGCAGCAAGTCAGCAAAAACAATTCGTAAAAGGTTTCCTTTGCTCTTGCCGTCTTGGAATTCTTATGGTGTATGAGGAAAGCGATGCCACAAACACAAACATTTAAAACGTTCTAAAGGTCTTATAGTCTGTCTTTCCGCCGGCTTACCTCAAACTTTGTCTTGTGCTCCATCTACTAAGGTGCAAAATACCCAGAATTACATAGACAAAAAGGTTGGGTGTAACTATTTATTCCCCCCCCCAACATATGCTTGAAAGGAGGACAACGAAAGGGAAAGGGGGAAAACCCTGAATAAATTATTTGTGCACTCTTCGCTGTGGAAATGCAAACCACACCATGCCTGAACTGACTTTTTGCAGGGAGTTCAAAGCAAATAGTAATGACAGGAAGACAACCTTCTAGGTCTTACTGACAGTCAAATAATAACAAATTACCATGTCCAGGTGGCATCTACCTGAGAGTTTTAAATAACACAGACATTAAACTGCTGATCTTCTGATGTCTCAAATCATTCACATTTATGCGAGAAACTCACTCACACACTTTAGAAATATGGCTATAGTTCTCAATAACCGCAACAACAATGAATCCACAAACAAAATGTAAAACTGACCATTATGGGTTTGAATTTAGAACATCCCATTATTATGGCTTGGAAGCAAGAATCCACCCTTGGATTTTTCTTCTTCTGATATACACTGAGAAGAAGCTATCAGTAAACAGCAATTTTCTTTCTTTCAAAATATATACGCTTACATTAGAATTATGAAAATAATAATAATCTGAAAACTGGGGAATACAAGCTAGCTGTTCCTTAAAAGACAACTCCAGCCATGAGGTTCTAAAATGCAAGAGCGCACCTTGCTAATGCAGCTGGACAGCTCATCAACTGGTTAATGTAGGATGCCTTACCATTTGATGCAGCTACCAGCCTTTAGCATGGGACGCGGCTGGCGCTGTAGTCTAAACCACAGAACCTAGGGCTTGCCGATCAGAAGGTTGGCGGTTCGAATCCCCGCGACGGGGTGAGCTCCCGTTGCTGAGTCCCTGCTCCTCCCAACCTAGGAGTTCGAAAGCACGTCAAAGTGCAAGTAGGTACCGCTCCGGCGGGAAGGTAAACGGTGTTTCCGTGCGCTGCTCTGGTTCGCCAGAAGCGGCTTAGTCATGCTGGCCACATGACCCGGAAGCTGTCTGCAGACAAACGCTGGCTCCCTCGGCCAGTAAAGCGAGAGGAGCACCACAACCCCAGAGTCGTCCGCAACTGGACTTAACGGTCGGGGTCCCTTTACCTTTACCAGCCTTTAGCACACATTATAATTCACAGGATGGGGGGGGGGCAATGACTCCCTCCTGCTTTTTAATCAATATTGAGAATCACTTCTTGAGTCCACTGTCTGTACTGATCTGTTCATGAAACTTGCCTTCAACTTCTGGAACTGGGAACAAATGTTGCTGGTTCCCACTTGGTGACTTTAAACCATCTACTTGACCTAAAACCTGCTTGACACTGCCTCTCAAAGAACTAGAGATGCACTAGAAATCTAGTGCTGAATGTTTTCTTCAAGACTTTCTCCAAAGGGCTGACATTCGGAGTACTAAACAACTTGCAACCCTTGAAATGGGGGGCGTGAGGAGGAGAGATAGAGAGAATGACCTTCCACCCATGCCTTCTCTGTCTCATTTGGTAGAAGTCATGCATGCTTTCTCAGAAAGGCAAACGAAGCAATATTCCCTCCCCGTGCAATCTGCTAGACGACAAGCAGTATTCATTTGCTGCTTGGTCAGTCTAAATGCTTCCGTCTGCGGAACCTTATCCAACTGCTTCTCATCTGGGGATGACATACGCTTCCATGAAAAAAGATGAGATATGCTTCCATAAAAACAACTGGTATCTTCCCATAATGGCTTGATAATTGGCAATTTGGAAAGCCAAAGCTGATGAAGAATAAACTTCCCTCCTAATCATGTCCAGTTCTCTGCCCTCCTTATCTATGCAAGCCAAGTAAATTATATGCCCTTCATGGCCTCCACCGCTAATGAGTTAGCTGGGGGATGAGTAAATAGAAAAGAACCTTATGCTGGGTCTTATACATATATTATTTTTTATCTTTCTCCTAGCAGCAGAAGCTGGCACTAGTATCTCCCACAGACAGGAAGCGACACCCAAGAGACAAACAAAGACAAAGCTAGAAGACCCATAAATTCCAAATTGAGGTTCTAAATAGGGATCAAATGGGAAGGCATTCCTGATTGCAGGGGTTTCCCCATCACGTGGAAGCTCACACTTAGGTTTCCTTCTTGCATATATCCCTGCATATGCACGCACAGACCGGGGACAGGACCAGTGGTGCAGAGTCCTTTTGTGCAATGAATGCACAAAAGAGGGCTTTGGGGTGCTGGTGTTCAAAGCAACCCTCTGATTCCAAATGAGACCTAGTTTTCACTGCTGACTTCAACACCACAGACTCTCTATACTTCTAAATTACTAAACATCCGAATGCTATGTCTGCTCTGAACGCTGTGTCTCTTCTTTGGAACAGAGAAACCTTGCAATGGTAATCCACACTCTCATAACCTACTCTCATAACCTACAGGCTTGATTACTGCAACAGAGTCTACGTGGGGCTGTCCTTGAACCAACTATGTTAATTTTATGTTCCAATAAATTATAGAATATGTGACACTAGCACTGTAAACATTTTATAAAGAGACCAATAAACTCTAAAGCTTTATATTTTTCTACTCCAGTGGAGCACCCAAGAGATTTGCAGCATACAGAAGAAAACACACAGAAAAAATATCATGGACACTAATCAGACTAAAATGCAAGAGAGAGGTGAAGGCGGTGGGGGTGGGGGTGGGGGGTTTGGATCAAACAGAGGCTTGCCTAAGGAAAAACAAAATTATTCAAATAGGCTGGGGGCGGGAGATAAAAACTGCACGGCATGGAATGCTACAGCTTATGAACAACAAGAGAGAAGACCTTGTTCCTTTTTTCTACCAACCGTGCCCAGATGGTGGTAGGATATATACAGAAGATACACCTGCTGATCACAGTGGATGGACCAGAATACATGGTAGGAGATAATCCTTATATTTGTTGGTCACCTCTTACTGAAACTTCCAAGTGACATATAACGAAGCTGATTAAAACAACCAAATACAAGCTATTAACAGATGCACCAGCCAATCACAACACCCCAGCTGCAACCCCAGGACAATATATATCTATATATATGTGTGTGTATATGTGTGTGTGCGCGCGCTTATATATACAATATAAGGTAAAGGGACCCCTGACCATTAGGTCCAGTCGCAGACGACTCTGGGGTTGCAGCGCTCATCTTGCTTTATTGGCCGAGGGAGCCGGCGTACAGCTTCCGGGTCATGTGGCCAGCATGATTAAGCCATTTCTGGCGAACCAGAGCAGCGCATGGAAACGCCTTTTACCTTCCCGACAGAGCAGTACCTATTTATCTACTTGCACTTTGATGTACTTTCGAACTGCTAGGTTGGCAGGAGCAGGGACCGAGCAACGGGAGCTCACCCCGTCGCGGGGATTCAAACCGCCGACCTTCTGATCGGGCAAGCCCGCATCCCATATATACAGTATATGTGTGTATATGTATGTGTGTGTGTGTGTATGAATGTATATATATGTATATATGCTTTAAAGCAGGTGACTCAGCACGGCCCTGCTTTGCTTTGGTGGGGGTGGGATTGCTCCAGCAGTGTCGGTGGCAAGGTCTGGGCTGGCGCTCCCCTGCCCAGGGCATGCCTGCCCACCCCAAGCGCTGGCAATTGACGCTACGCCACTGCTTTAAAGGTGATGACCAGCCTGTTGAATTAGGCCCATAAATGAAACAAGCAGCCAGTGAAGTTGGTATTAAGAAAGGAACAGGAAAACTCATTAAAATTCTGATAGTTGCAGTTTGAACCAGATGTCCAAATACTCTTCAAAGGCAGCCCCTCTCAGAATGCATCACAGTAATCCAGTTTCTGAAGGCATGTGCAAACATGACCAGGAACAGACACTAGTTGGCACACCAGTTTAAGATACTTCTGGTCACCACTACCATCTGAAAGCAAATCTATACCATAGATTTAAAGCACATGGCTTTGCCCAAAGAATCCTAGGAACTGTAGCTCACCCCTCAGAGCACTACAGTTTCCAGCACCCTTAACAAACTACAGCTCCCAGAATTCTCTGGGGGAATTCATGTGCTTTAAATGTCTGGTGTATACCCAGCCTGACATTATATAGGCAACATCAGACCCCCAATCTACAAACCTGATTTTTTAAATGTAGAGTGCTACCTCACCCAAAACAAACTATCCCTATCACTAGGTCTGCACTTCCAATGACCAAAGCATTTCCTGCGTTCTCTGGATTAAAGTTTCTTTTTTTTACATATAATTCTATTTATAGTCTTCATTTATATACATTACAATAATTATTCAACCATAATTTTAACATTTCCGACTTCGACTCCCTTCCCCCTTTCTGCAATTCTTTACATTTCTTTTCGACCTTTCCTGCATACTCCAAATGATCTTAACTTATTCCTTTATTTATCTATTCTCATATATATATTTTTGAAACGGCAGGTTTTGACAATAATCCTGCCAATACCTTGATCTGTTTACAGTTTGTTTGTACTCAATAGACCATTTCCATTCCTTTCTAAAAAGTTTGTTATCTTGATTTCTTATTCTTCTGGTAAGTTTTGCCATTTCTGCATACTCCATTAGTTTCTGTAACCATTCTTCTCTCGTCAGGACCTCTTCTTCCTTTCATTTTGGGCAAATAACATTCTTGCAGCTGTGGTCGCATACATAAATAAATTTCTATACTGTTTAGGTAGTTCTGGTCCCATAATTCCCAAGAGAAAAGCTTCTGGGTTGTTGTTTTGTTCTATTGTTCTATTGTCCCCTATATGACACAGTCAGACCTAGGCTTCTCCTCCTAATCCCGCCCTCCATCGACCTGGACGTCGAGCGTATGAAATACATATTGCTGGATGCCAATCCTATGGTTACAAGAGGAGTGGCTATTTACATACTCCAGGCGCTGAAACTTAGAGCCGCCTTTTTGGCTAATTTGTCTTAGCACCAGTTCCAGCTACTTCCCGTCTTAAACAACGCAGACCTGCCCTGCCCCCGTTTTACCATATCTGTATCGTTCATATGATTTTATACCCACTGTTTTATATGTACCGGCAACGTACAATTTCTATCTGTTATATTTTATGTATTTCCTTATCAGGCACCTGTCTGGTTTTTACTATGTGCTATGGCCAGAGGGCTGATGCAATAAATATATTGATTGATTGATTGTTGTTTTTTTACGAATGTTACCTTAAATAGGATTAAAGTTTCAGTGTGCTTGCCCACATCCAGTTAATGACTAAGTTCAAACAACAGTTTTCAAATCTCAACCCTTTTCACTTCCACACCCAATTTAAGGTGCTGGTATAAACCCCTAAATGGCTAGCAACCTGGATATGTGACCCAAATCAGCCTACAAAGTGAAGAGCCTTTTCTGTGGTGGCATGTGAACAAAATATATATTCTGCCAATTT
This sequence comes from Darevskia mixta, assembly GCA_034641385.1. Taxonomy (NCBI): domain Eukaryota; kingdom Metazoa; phylum Chordata; class Lepidosauria; order Squamata; family Lacertidae; genus Darevskia; species Darevskia mixta. The sequence goes on along the minus strand of JAWWNH010000017.1, from coordinate 1,739,575 downwards.
TCCAGTCTCTCCAGTGCCAGATTAAATCCTTTTAGATGGAATTTTAGTCAGAATTGATTCTTCATTTCCCTTGTGTTTTAGACTTACTTTTAATTTGTGACTCCATGTATTGTGCAAATTGTTTCCCTGGTTTGTCCCTGGAAACTTCTGATGAAGGGTGGTTAAGAAATATCTTAAGTGAATAGATAAGACCGCTTCCCTGTCTTAAGATGGAAAGGAGAGGTACAGCTTCTTGTCATCAGCATACTGTTGATAACAAACTTCAGCCAATAGCCTCCAGCAGCTTCAAGTAGATGCTAACCAGCATGATAAGACAGAACTCCGCAGAACCCCATTATAAATGGCCAACATGGAGACAGGACTTAGGTAGCCGACAAATTACGTGCAAGTTTTATTCTGCCAGTCTTTTGTGTACTTTAATCTTGCTGGCTGTGGATTTGTTTTATCTGCTTTTAGTTTGGCTTTTGAATGCTCTTTGGTTTTAATTGAAATGAGCTGAAAAAGCCCCCATGCTAGGTAAAGGTAAAGGCCCTGTTTAGGGAAGTTTTTAATCTGTGATGTGTTAATGTATTTTAATGTTTGCTGGAAGCCGCCCAGAGTGGCTGGGGAGACCCAGCCAGATGGGTGGGGTACAAATAATAAATTATTATTATTATTATTATTATTATTATTATTATTATACCCCTGACTGTTAGGTCCAGTCGCAGACGACTCTAGGGTTGCGCGCTCATCTCGCTCTATAGGCCAATGGGAGCCGGCGTTTGTCTGCAGACAGCTTCTGGGTCATGTGGCCACCATGACTAAGCCGCTTCTGGCAAACCAGAGCAGCGCACGGAAACGCCGTTTACCTTCCTGCCGGAGCGTTACCTATTGATCTACTTGCACTTTGACGTGCTTTTGAACTGCTAGGTTGGCAGGAGCAGGGACCGAACAACGGGAGCTCACCCCGTCACGGGGATTCGAACTGCCGACCTTCTGATCGGCAAGCCCTAGGCTCTGTGGTTTAGACCACAGAGCCACCTGCTACACACACACACTCCACATTCGGGAAAAGAGTAGCATATATTCAGTACCTGAGGTATGTAAAAGAGACCCAGAAGATTGGCCACGGCAGTAGAGATCCCAGAACCAGTTGCTCCCACCACTGCGATTGTGGAGGGAATGTGCTCTGAGCAATTGCAGAACTCATCCAGATTCAGAGAGTCTATCTTGTTTTGGGCCACAAAACTCAGCGTGGCTTCCAGGGCTTTGGAGACCGTGTTGCAGGTATCAAATATGCTGTATCCAAGGGTCATGTTGGGAAGAAGCGTCGGGCTGTTATTAATTTCCTCAATGGCAAAGATCATTGCCTGAAGCCAACGGAAACCACGAAAATTATACCTACAAAAAAGAGGGGGGGGGGTTAAAATGATGACAACTGGCTTGAAGGTGGGGGAGAGAGTGAAGAACAAGTGTCTGAGTAAACTAAGGTGCATGGCCAAAGTCTATCTTTCCATCAAAGAGCTATGATTCTATTCATTTCAAAGAAGTAAACTCAAAACTGCAGAACAACTGGCCATTTCATACATGCTGAAACAGACCAAGATTAATTTTGATAGTGACAGGTCAGGTGTGTAACTTTGTTGATTCTTCTAGACCTCTCAATTTTTTTTTTTTTTTTTTTAAAAATGCCTATTGACCAAGGTATCCTTCTGGAACAGCTTCTTAGGCAGATACCCCCAAACTCGGCCCTCCAGCTGTTTTGGGACTACAATTCCCATCATCCCTGACCACTGGGCCTGTTAGCTAGGGATGATGGGAGTTGTAGTCCCAAAACAGCTGGAGGGCCGAGTTTGGGGGATGCCTGTTCTTAGGGATAGCGCATGCAGGGAGAGGGCAGGCACTGCACTGCCATGGTTCTAGTCATTTTGGGGAAGTATGTTCCAAAAGGTAGGCTGGAAAACTATTATTATTCGCATTAGGAGTTATCCTAGCCACCTGGACCCCTGGTCAATCCGAACGATTATTTGCATAAAGAGGAACTTTTGTGATGGTGCTAAAACCAATCAGCTTCAAGCACTCCAATTGCTGACCTCCACGAGTCACTAACAGAATGCAGGGCAACAGCACCCACATCTGTGGAGAGCTCTCAGAGTCAGGCCACTAATAGCAAGGTAGCTTTAACCTCCTCCACCCTCCCTCAGTGCTCCCAATGCACTTTGCTCCAATTTTGCCTACTGTGGGAGCAAAGGAGGTGATTATGTATTTATTACCGTATCTGATAAGTTTGCATGCCCTGAAATGAAGTTTCACAGCTGATCTGTAGTTTCTTTGCCCACCACTGTAACTTTCAGCCTACACATTTGCAGGGACAGGAATTGCAACAGAGTTTGGGAGCCTGCTCTAGCTACTGAAATGTACGTTCACTATTTTTTTCAAGAGCTACAGATCAGCTGTAAAACTTCATTTCAGGGCATGCAAACTTATCAGACACCGTTCTGATTGTTCACAAAGCCGGGTGGGGGGTGGGAAGCAGGGAAATAATAATTCTATTTATAGTCTTATGTCCCCCATGGCTCTTTCGTAGGCTGCAATCTTTCCTTTTTTTTCACATCAGTCTTGCTGGAGTCTTGCTGCAGAGCCTCAGCAGAAGCCAACACCCTAATCGTAGCCACTGGCTACGAAGTTCTTATTTTTATGGAGGCTCCCTCTAAGGGTCGATTCCAACAGTTCCTGGGCAGAAACTAAAATGCATTCATTTATTAAACGTATATTAGGATTGCAGCCTTAGAAAGCTGGGCCACTTAAATAACAACAGGACAAGGCTTTAGGGCAGTGATGGCTAACCTTGACACTCCAGATGTTTTGGGACTACAACTCCCATAATCCTTGACCACTGGTCCTGTTAGCTAGGGATGATGGGAGTTGTAGTTCCAAAACATCTGGAGTGCCAAGGTTAGCCACCACTGCTTTAGGGGCTTCGCAATATACCGGTAGCGCTTAGTTTGAACTTGGTGGGTAGCAGGCTTTGGGAGTGAGCGACTGTTAACACATTTCCACTTGGGCTCACCTTATGCATTCAACGGATTCTGGTCTAGATTTCAGATCCTGGTGTTTAGCAGCCACTCCAAAATGAATGGGGAACAGCCCCCCAAGAATAATGTCTCCTTTCTTCTGTGCCCTTTGATTCGGTCCATAGGCATAGGCAGAGGTATTCCAAGTAAACGCAAAGAGGAGCAAACAGAAACTATAAAAAGTCATCGTTCCTCCTTTTCACGAGGGACAGAGGTTGCAAACTTCAAAATGGCTACACAAGAGGAGTAGGCCTAATAACCTTCAACAAGCCTTTTCACTTCTGAACACTGCGCACTGCGGATCTGGTGGGGATGCCTGGTGTACGGTAAGCCACAGGATAGCAGCCATAGTTCCACCAGCTCCTCAGTGGTCTTCTCCATTGCAATGGACCCAATCCAGCAGTTTCTTGCTTCCTCAGAGCTCGTCGCTTGTTAGACGGAGCCCATCTTCAAGACCCCCTAAAAAGAAAATGGAGATGTAAAAAAGCTATCTCAGGTGCATTCTGAGCTGTCCATAGACTGTGCCTCTTCCCCACTACCATCACCTTAAAAATAAGGGATGCAGTATGCCAAGGTCTTGAACCCACAGCCCTGAGATGAAGAGTCTCATGCTCTACCAACTGAGCTATCTGTTCACGCCATAGATTTGTATAACGGCATTATGATATTGGCAGTTTTATTTTTCAATTCATTTCCCAAGGATCCCTAGTATGGAATCTGCCTTTTTCATGGCCAATGCACACTGGGTTGGCATCTTCATTAAGCTATCTACTATGACCAGCGTTGGAAATTCGCCAGGCACCTTGTGCACCTTGCAATCGGCCAAGTTGCAACCAAGTGAAGAAGCCCAGGTGCCAGGATGGCCCCTGATGTCTCCACCAACTGCAGGTGCATGCCGGCAGATCCTTGGATCTTGACTGTTTTCAAACACTAGCAACACATCCTCTAGAATTCTATTCATTATATTTTATCCGCACAGAATGAATTTCAGGAACCAAAAAGCTGTACTGAAAAATACAACTTTCGAGCCATCCGGCCCCAAAATGGCATTCCATTTTCGCAACTGCAAACTTGGTTTAAGGAGCCATTTGGCGCCTAGCTTATTACATCTGAGTTTCAAACACTGACGATGACGCTAAGGTCTTACTCCTGGTCTGTCACTGCAGGTTCATACCCCATGAGCATATATGAGACTCTGAGATATATATTTTTGCCCCAACGTGCATCATTTTACACTTGTTTACATGTAGCCAGACAGTCCATCAAAGAAAGGACTAAGAATGTTGTTGAATCGGTGGGGCAGGTCAAAGGATCCTAGACTCACGTGCCCCCACCCCCCCAGCAGACAAATCCACAATAGCTCTGAGTAGCAGAGAGCATAGGTCTGAAAGCAGAAATGGTACATAGCAACTTTAATTCTTCTAATTGCAGCCTGTACCAATGATTTGTTAATACCCGACTCTACCCGGGATCCTAACTAATGGACAGTAATGAGGGCAGCCCTGCTTAAGCGCACGGTGTCTCTTAAAATAATTTTTGGAAGTGGGTTTTTTTAACAAAAAAACACCACCAAAATATATTGGTTACACTTTCTCTCTGTGAAGGTGATCTTTCTGCACAAGCTGGAATGCGCAAACACCTCGGGTCACCCTTCAGTGATCATCAGCCAGCTCACCTCCCTGCCAAGTCCACGGCAACACACGTTCCATCTCCGGGACGACGGTGTGACTTTTGGAGGCTCTATGCCTCATTTAGCCCTGGTAATGGCCTAATTGGGTTGGAAAAATGCAGGGGCAGGAGTGCGATTAAAAAACCAGCTTTGTGGTGCCTATTTCAGCCGTTGGAAAGGAAGGGAAGAAAGCAAAGAAGAATAAACTTCAACAAAAGGCTTTCTACTCTGAGCATTTAATTGTACATCTTTGCTTTTAATGAAGGCTGATGCTACCTGTAACACCGGGCATTATCCCTGAAAGTATAAAGAGGGTCAGTACAAAACACACACATCATCTCTGTAAAGGTCTGTGCATGATTCACTCTCTACAGTTCCGTAAAAAAAAAGCACACACACACACACACACACACACAAAACCCTACTCCACCCCCTTTCGAACCCAAACGCTTTGCCTTCAGCTCTCTGAGTAGACTGTAGTTATTGTAGAGTTAATAGATGATTTTACTTGGCAGGAATGAAAGTGACACAGGGAAATTTGAGTGACGAACCCCGCCATTCATTCAAAACACATCAGTTTGGGCAGCTCCACTATGCACTTTTCACACTTCTTTTTTTACACGAATCCATTAGAATACTGTATGTTATCCTTGATAACATTTCACTGGTTAATTGCACAAATAGTGCTCATTCCTGCTATAATTTCTCCCCTATTTTACAAATGTTTTAAAACGTCACATTTTATCAATGCTCCAAGGCTTCTAAAATTACTACTAAAAGCAATTTTTTTTTGTTTTTTTTAAAAAACACAAACAGATATCCTAATGTACACATTGGAACATGCAAGTGTTACAAAAGACGAGGGTTGACATCTTAAAAACTTAACATTTTAGGGTTTATTTCTGAGTAAGCATCCACAAGTGAGCTGTTTGGTCCGATTATTTGGAAGTAGCAAAGATAAAAATAAAACAAATAAGAGTTATGTACGCTTTCCTCCCATGCCTAGTTTGGCAATTGCTACTTTGAACCAACATTAAAACTCTAGTATGCGACATTTCTAAACTTACATTAGACAACATTTTAAGCCACTTTACCCTGAGCCCCCAACACATACAGGTATAGGATTGCACCATAAATATTCCAGCAGGGGGAGAGATGGGAATGAAGGCCCACTCCATCAGCTAGGCTGACAGACCAGCTGCCTTTTGACTCCTCCCCAATCTGAGCTGTTTCAATTCAATTCAATTCAAGCTGGTTTTTAAGGAACTATGTAACTTTAAGAACTGGTGCCTAAGTTTGCTTGTTTTGATTTTCATCCCCCACCCCTTTCCCCCCTGTCCATTATATTGTAAGTGTGGAAGGACTGCCTTTTGTTGTAGTTGTTGTTTTTATCATTGTTGTTGCTGCTGCACTGGGAGACTTTTTTTGCTGAAAATCAAGGTGATAGATAGATAAATGCATTAAGGATAATGTTGCGCAATCAATATTTGCAAAACCACTGCTGGCATTTCTCAATTAAATGAACCACCATATATTAATTCCACTATTAATTTGGGATTCTAGGGAGGCATTTACATAATTTATTAGTGTTACATTTTAGAAACAGCTAAGCTTAAGGAAACGGCGCTGCCAGAAGCGGCTTTGTCATGCTGGCCACATGACCTGGAAGCTGTATGCCGGCTCTTGGCCAATAAAGCGAGATGAGCGCCGCAACCCCAGAGTCGGACATGACTGGACCTAATGGTCAGGGGTCCCTTTACCTTTAAGTTTAAGGAAGAGTGAACAAACTGGTTTTTGCGAGGTTATCAAAACTGTTACCAGCTATGAAATTGCTTGTAGGGGAGAAAGCGACTTATAAGACACTAGTAAATTAAGCCCGCAACGATTACGGGCTCTAGGAAGGCGGCGGCGGGAGGGCGGGAAAGCCTGGCTTCCCGCAGAGGAGCGGCCGCTTCTGTCGGGCGGGGAGGCCTCCCTTCCCCCCGTCCTCTGGCTCTCCCCGTTTCTCTTTCTCTTCCCCCCTCCCAGCCCTCCTCACTCCGCTCGCTGGCCGCTTTGCTTAATCCCCGCCATGTTAGAGCCAGAAAACGGGCGCCTAGGTTCCCTCCTCTCCTTACTCCCCGGGGGGGAGCGGCGGCCAAGGCGGCGGAGACGGGCGGGGGCGGGGGCAGGGGCACGAAGCCCCCAGCCCAGCACGCATCCGCCGCGTGGCCGCGCACACCCGTTGGGGGTGGGAAGGGGCTCCCCCCTCTCCTTACTCCCCGGGGGTAGCTGCAGCGGCGGCGGTGGGTGTGCGGCGACCCTCTTCGGCCTCCGGAGCACCGGCGCTCCGCGAGGCGGGTCGATTCAGGCCGCTGGGGGGTGGAGAGGGGCTCCCTCCCCCTTCTTCTTTTTCCGGGGGTGGGGGGGAGCGGCGGCCAAGGCGGCGGAGGTGGCCGGCGGCAGGGGCAGGGGCGCTTCGCGCCCCTGCCCCCACGCTTGGCCTTGTAAGCAGTAATGGCGGCAGGCAGCGTTGGAAAGCACTTGGAGCTGCGAGGGTGGGGAGGTAGAGGCGTGGTCTCTACGCTCCAATCCCAGCGTCCGTCTGGGACATGCGCAGTGGAAAATTTCCACTGACACACACCCGCGGACGTGGGGACATTAGGGAATTATTATATAGGATAGTAATTTCAGTATGGAGATCAATCATACAGAATGAATAAGGAATTGAACCCAATGTGTTTTGACTATACACAATTTTGGCTTAAGGCAGGATCCCCAGAATGTAACAAATTGCAGGCTTACTATACAAATTCTACAATTCTATGCTTCTATGTAAGGAACTTTAAAAATATTCTATGACACAGATGCCTTTTCCCTCCTCAAAAGGTAAAAAGTTTTTTTTTTAATTACTGAAAATGGTAGGAGTAAAGTAGATAACAGGTGCTCAATGTAATAATAACGATCAACTTCTGTATACCACTCTGATATTCAATGAAAAGGGGGTATAAATACTTATATTTGTAAATTAATTAAATTGTGTCAAAATTAATTATTTTTATTATTGTACTCATAAAGCTTTACTTAATAAGTTTTGATTAAAACTGGTATTAAGTTAAAATATTTTTGCACACCATCAACATGCATTTCATCTTAGTAACTAGCTTTCCATTTGGCTTCTTCTGTAAGTTCCAATAGAGCATTTGTTTTAAAATAGAGATTCCTGCCCATATCTATTCCCCTGTGTGTGTTTTTAAACTTAATTTCACTAAAGCAAGTTTTTCCCCTTATGTCAGCACTATGAGAGTTGCACCTGTGTTTGTGTCATTAGACCCAGATGAGTTCAAATGCTAACGCTGTTATACTGTGGGAGATACTGCAGTGAAGCAGAACAAGCCCAGGTTGATTTTTGGATAATAGGCTTAAGGCTGCAATGTCAGCAAACAGAAAATCTTGTTTTGACTCAAAAACTAAGTGAAATAAAGACAGAATGCACTGGAATTGAATTAGGGCACAGAAAGGAGCCTGCTTTTCATATGGTTTGAAAATTACCAACAAGTAGTTACTAGAGGAAAAGGAATTGGTGAGAAGGAGGAAAAGGTTTATATTTTCTGTCTGTTGCCCCCACTGCTGCCCCTCTGATTCAGACAGCTTATTGCAAGTGTTGTTGCATTACTCTCAACAGATCTTAGTGCCACATTCTGCATTATACATTTGAAGCACAGTTAAAGCTCATGACTTCCCACAAAGAATCCTGTAATTCTCCCCCACAGACCTACAATTCCCAGAACCCTTTACAAGCTATAGTTCCCAAGAATCTTTGTCATGTGCTTTAACTGTGCATTTGTTGTACTTCAAATGTAAGGTGTGAATCTGCCCACTGAGCGTGTCCTGCAGGAGGAAGGCAGGACAGCAAGGGATCTAGGAACAAAGTCTTATGCGGAATGGCTGGAAGAGTAAAGGTAAAGGAAAAGGGACGACTCTGGGGTTCCGGCGCTCATCTCGCTTTACTGGCCGAGGGAGCCGGCGTTTGTCCGCAGACAGCTTCCGGGTCATGTGGCCAGCATGACTTAAGCCGCTTCTGGCAAACCAGAGCAGCGCACAGAAAATAGCTTCCCGACGGAGCAGTACCTATTTATCTACTTGCACTTTGATGTGCTTTCGAACTGCTAAGTTGGCAGGAGCAGGGACCGAGCAACGGGAGCTCACCCCGTCGCGGGGATTCGAACTGTCAACCTTCTGATCGGCAAGTAAGTATGTTTAATTTGGGAAGCTGGAGATTTAAGGGGAGGCATGAGTCTTCAAATATCTGAAGGGCTACATCATGCAGAAGATGGAGCAGACTTGCTCTCTGTTTCCCCAGAGATGAGAACGAGAACAATGTGTAGGAATTGTAGAAGGAATAGATTATGCTAAAGATTAGGAGACATTTCCTAACAGGAAAATCTGTTCACCAAGCTGCCTTAGGGGGTAGGTGGGCTCTCCTACACTGGAGTTATTTAAGCCGAGGCTCAATAGCCATCTGTCAGGGATGATGCAGCTGTGAATCCTGCGTTGCACTGAGCAGAGGGGTGGGCCATAATACCTCCATGGTCCCTTCTAACTCTCTGGGCGTATTGGCTACAATGCGTCCACAGAAAAAACCCAGCAGGGGAGAATTCTGGCTGTTGTGTGCCTTCTTACAATCTCCAAAAAGACATTAACTTTTTTTTGTGTATCAACAAACACATAACTTCTTGTCCCTCTCTCACACATATGTGAAATATTGAATTTAGAGGAAATGACGCATTATTTAGATCTGGAAAGTACCAAAACCAGATTGCTCTAAGCCAGATTGCTTTTAATACAGATTAATAGCCGTCTTCCTTTCCTGTCACTGTGTGTTGACCCCTTAATTATTTAATTATTTGATTAATTATCACCTTGCCTCATGGGTACCTGCTTCTGAACTTTCTTTAAATATGACAGCCAGCAGTGCACACAGTATTCTGGAATCTCTTCCCACATCAAGCACACTGTGTTAAAAAAAGGTAAAGGGACCCCTGACCATTAGGTCCAGTCGTGACCGACTCTGGGGTTGCGGCGCTCAGCTTGCTTTATTGGCCGAGGGAGCCGGCGTACAGCTTCCGGGTCATGTGGCCAGCATGACTAAGCCACTTCTGGCGAACCAGAGCAGCGCACGGAAAGGCCGTTTACCTTCCCGCCGGAGGGGTACCTATTTATCTACTTGCACTCAAGCACAGTGTGTTACCACAGTCCAAAATGGCTTTTGTCAGGTTGTAGCAGATGGTAATCTATTCTACGTATAAGCTATTGTAAGGGCTGCTGAAGATCTCTTGTCTACATGGCAGAAATCCTTTGAATGATTAGTAGTCACACTTGCCTAGCCCATTTGGAGAAAAACATATATTGACACAAATAGTTGGCTTATTTCTACTTATCCATTCTATCTGCTCATTCATTATTCCCATGAAATTATTTCTTTAACTGCTTAAGCAGACCTGCACAAATTCATCCATCAACTAAACTGGAATAAGTACCTCTGGGCTTTTGACATAGCAGGACACCAGGCAGCACACAGGTTCTGTCTACCAAGCTGTCTATGAATTGCAGGGATGCCCAGATCCCAGTTCAACAAGGATTACTCATCTGCTCCACTTAAATGAATAGGAATGTCATGTTCTTAAGCAGATCCCCTTTATTCAATGCAGCTCATGCACAATAATTTCCAGGTGGATTGTGCTCACTAAATCCTCTCATTGTTTTTAAAATGACCAAAACCATATTTTGCATATGTGAAGTTAAAATTTCAGTGCTAGAACGCCTGATTTCACCAATTGTGCCATTATAACCTTTGTTACAAATTTAATTTCCCTGTTAAATGCAATGTTTAAATAATTCTGATCTCGACAATAATAATAATAATAATAATAATAATAATAATATACCACCCTTCAAAGATCACACGATGGTTTACAGTATAAAAACACAACACTTCACATGACAACAACAACAACAACAACAAGTAATAACCCCAAATGATCTGCAGTATTAGATAAAGAAGAACAAGTCTTGTTGAAGAACCAGCAGCATGGCTTTGTCAACAGTAAGTCTTGTCTAACAAATATTTTAGAGGTGGATAGGTGGGGTTTTTAAGAGTGCCAATGAACATATGAATGGGGTAATCCAGAAGACACTTTATCCTTAGGTTTTCATAAAGCTTTTGACCAAGCCCCTCCCCAAAGGCTCCTGTGTAAGCTTAGTTATCATAGGATATGAGAACAGACCCTCTTATGGATTAGTAACTGGTAAAAGAACAGGAAGCAACAAATAAGAATAGATGGTAAGTTCTCTCAGCGGATGAATATAAGAAGTGGGTTCACCCAAGGATGGGTTTTGGGACCCGTGCTTTTTAATTTGTTTGTAACTGATCTAGAATTAAAGATGAGCAGCAAGGTGGCAGAGTTTGCTGATGACATTGCTTCTCTTTCCCTCTTCCTGGCTCTGACTATGCATCGGCTTCTGACCCCTCTGATCCTTATTTGATGTTCTGGAATGTGACCCCTACGTACCTTGGATTACATATTTATTTCTGACCTACTTGAATGGAAAAGCCCAGTTCTTAACACGTAGAACCTGACATCATAGCTTCTATCCCTACTGTGGCCTGACAATGACTTCAGCTGGCCATGGGCCAAGCTAGTCAGGGATGAGATCTCAAAGGAAGAATCCTTTTTAAATAATATTTTTTTAAAACCCTGCAGATGGTGAAACCACTTGTTCCCCAAAACGGCTTTGCAAAGCAGGTGCTGGTGGTGAAGAGGGGCACATATGTTTGTGTGCACTTGGAAAAAAACCAATAATGTGGATGCCTCTATTCAGGGCAGGAAGGGGGGAGAAAGACACGTGGACAGTAAGCACCTTGCATAAAATGAGAAGGGGAAAGAATCTGATTTCCCAGGGTGCACAAGAAAATATTTTGTTTAAGGAGAGATACCAGTATATGCCTCTGTTGGGTGCACTTCTTGAGACAATTTAGAAAGAACATTGTCTCACTACATACTTTGGGGGGCTGGATACCTATGATATTATCTCCCATTTAGTTATTTAAACATTTTTACAAGCTAGCTAAATCAACAAGCCCATAAAAATCACTAGCCCCAAAGAATATTTACTGGCTTACCTCGGCCACACTGACTTAATTGTGACTTAAGAGCAACTGCTGAAAAATTGACACACATCATTTGCTCAGCCAAGGGCAGTTGCGGTGGGTAATTTAGATTGCTACGCTGTGTACTGGTAGCATCACTTCATAGTCCTGCTTTTCCTTTATGTAGGGTCAGTGTTTCTCAAACTTGGGTTCCTAGCTGTTGTTGGACTACAACTCCCATAATCCCCGACCACTGGTCCTCCTGCTAGCTAGGGATGATGGGAACTGTAGTTCAACAGCAGCCGGGGACCCAAGTTTCTTCAATTGTTTGTGTGGGGGGGATCTCTAAATTATGGACAATCTTGGCCATCAGACTGAAAAAGATAACTACCCATCTGTGCTCTGTGGGCATGAGCTATGTAGAAGTGATGCTGGGCAAATATCAATGCAAAAGTTAAGACTGTTGCTAGGCATTACTACCGGTATGTAAGCCTCTGCGTAGTGACTTGTACCTCTCTGTTCTCCTTTTTTAATGTTATGTTCATTATATAACAAAAACCCAAAGAACCCACTTCTCTGCTTGAGTGTCTGAAAAACAATTCTTACTCACTACAGGAAACCAAGTTCAATGGGACTTTCCCCCACATGGGCACGTGATTGTAGCTGTGGAGCCCAATTCACAAAGAATTGCTCTCAAGCATGCTCCGTTGAAACGAACTCTGTCCTGAGCAGATCCTTTTTATTTCAGTGCAGCTCCTGCAAGAGACCTTCCTGCTGCATTGTGCCCACTCTAAACACTCTAATTTGGGGGTTTTTTAAAACAAAAAACAAAAAAGGCAACAACCCGGAGCCTGAAATGTATTTCACATGCCCTCATTTACAGTTCCCTTGCCAGAACACTTGATTTCACAAGTTGTGCCAATCTCATCCTTGCTGCAACCTCGCTGAAAACTGGCCCTGAGTTAATCATTCTAATCAACAGTTTGATTCACACATGATTTACAGGACACAAAACACAACCAGGGAGGACTGCAGGACCCACGTCACAGCTGTTAGGTCGGCAGCCCAATCCTCAACACGCTTGCAGTAAGAGCTGCTCAACAGTGGAACGGACTCCCTTGGAAGCTGATGGACTCTCCTTCCCTGGAGGTTTTTAAAGCAGAGGCTGAATCATAGAGTTGGAAGGGATCACCAGAGTCATCTAGTCCAACCCCCTACAATGCAGGAATCGTTTGCCCAACATGGGACTTGAACCCACGACCCCCAAGTCTCATGCTTTACCAACTGAGTTGGGTGGCCATCTGTCATGTATTACCGAGAATCCTGCATTTCTGTGGGTTGGACTAGATGACCTTCGCGGGTCCCTTTCCAACCCTACGATTCTATGATTCCGTGACCCATCGATTTTTAGGAATCTGAGGTTGCCACTGCGGGACACAGAGGGCCTTGCTTACCTGGGTGGGGCTGTCCTATGAATATGAAGGGGCCATAGGAGCCAACTCCTAGCCCCCCCTAAAATATTTGAGGGGGGGCTGGGCCCATCCATTGCCATTCAAATAGTGTGTGCGTCATGTGATCAATTATGCGGGGCGGGGCTTACCCCCCCCCAAAAAATTATTCAAGTTGAAACCCCTGGAAGGGGCCGCGCAACGAAATCCTAAACTTGTTGACTCGGCAGCGAGACCCGCTTCGTTTCGACGGGGTTTGCTCTGAAGGAAATGCGCTATAGGCTCGCAACGCAAGCTCCCCACTCTAGACCCCACTTCCAAATCCACTTCTAAACTGAGACGTGTTCAGATAACGAGGGTTTTTTGTTGTTGTTAAATAAATAAAAAATAAGCGCACAAACCCGAAAGGCTCCTTCACTAGCCCAGCGCACAGCTGCCTCAAAACCGGGCACAAACTTCCCCGCTTGCTGGGTCGGTGTGTTGTATGGTAAGAATAAGCACCCCAAATGCCCCCCTCCCAAGACCCCCCCCAGGTGAAAGCAGCAGCACCCCTCAAAGAAAGCGACACACTCCCACCCTCGCTCCGTCCCCCGCGCGCCCAGTACCAGAATTTCTCACGGAGAAGAAGGAGAAGAAGAAGCGCGCTCCGGAGTCCGCAGCGCCCGCAGGGAAACTTTCCCGCCGCTTCCCGAGCAGCGACGACGACGCGCAACTCGGCGCGCTCGGCCGGCCGTCTGGTCTAATCGCCCCGCGAAGACGCGCAGGTCCAGCCCACCGGCAGCGCCGCGCGCCGCGCGCCCAGGGCGAGCCCACCTGCCGGAGAGCCGCTTCCCCTCAGCGAAAGGCGCCCGGCCTCCTCCATGGCGAGCCCGCTATGACCTTGCGAGGGAGACGGGGCAGCCGCGGGGCTTCCCTCAGCCTGCCGTCCGTCCGTCCGTCCGCCTCCGGAGAGAGAGAGAGAGCGAGGGAGGGACGGAGGGCCGCGCAAGAGATACCCCGTCGGGGAAGCGCCAAGGCGGCGTAGTAGGGCGCTGAGGCGGCGGCGCTGCAGTGCCGTCCAGGGCGCGCCGATGGCTCTCTGGCGCTCCACCCTCGAGGGGAAGGGGGCGGAAGGCGGCCCGGGGTCGGCGAGGGAAGAGCTCGCCAGCAGCGGGCGGAGCGGGGTTGGCGGGGCCTCCGTAGGCGGCCTCGTCTTGGTTGCACAAGTCCTGCTCTCAATACCCCCAGGTATGCCTTGCACCACGCGCCAGGTCATTCATGGATCTCTTCACAAGTGGTGGGCGCCATTTCTGAAATCAGAAAAAAATGAGCCATGCTGCAACGTAGCCAACGGGCTGGCCTCTCCGTATTATTCCAAATTCGAGGCGCTTCTGTGCGTCGAGAACTTTCCGAATTATATCCCCTACCTTCATATATCCTAGGTAATGAGCATTTCCTTAAAGGCAACTGGAGGCCCCTGGCAGCCTTTCTGGACCTTGGGTCCCAGGATAATTCGTAGAATCCTAGGGTTGGGAGGGACCCTGAGGGTCATCTGGTCCAACCCCCTGCAATGCAGGAATCTCAGGTCGATCATCTCTGACAGGTAGAATCATAACATCTTGGAGTTGGAAGGGACCACTGGGGTCATCGAGCCCAACCCAAGTCGGGAATCTTTTGCCCAATGTAGGGCTCGAACCATTGGCGGACCTTGGGGTCTTAAATTCAGCACCTCTCGACTTCCATTCAAAATCTACTTAAGGATTCAGGGCACAGGTCCACAGAACAAAAACTGCATATAAATTGCACATGCTAATTTCTATCTACAGATGCCTCTGGGGAAATAAGGTGGTGGATGGTGCGCTCCCCGAAATCCACCTCTGCTCAAACCCACGACCCTGAGATTAAGAGCCTTGTGCTCTACCAACTGAGCTTTTGTTGGACTACAACTCCCATCACCCCTGACCACTAGCCCTGCTAGCTAGGGATGCTGAGTGTTGTTGTAGTGCAACAAAAGTTGGGGGACCCAAGGTCAAGAAGGGCGGTCTGAGGCCTGTGGCACTTTTAATGCTAACAGATTTATTATGGTATACAGTTCCGCAGCATAATGGGGAGAGCCACCGTGGTGCCCTCCAGGTGCTGCTGGACTCTCAACGCTCAAGAGCCCCAGCCAGCATCACAATGGCCAGGGATTATGAAGATTTTATTCCAACATCATGTGAAGGGCACCACATTGGCTACCCCTCAGTTAGGTCCACCACTGCATGAATGAAGGGTGTATGTGTATACAGTCAATTAAAACTATATTTTATACATAACACAGTAGCAGAGAAGTTGGTTGAGAGTTTAAGGTGCCACAACACCGTCATTTTTGCTGCAACAGATGGGCATGGGTACTCCTCTGAAAACTCTTGCCGCTATCCCAGTTTTGCTGTGTTAATCAGCACCCATTGTGGGACAGGAAAGCACTGTCTCCGTCCAAGCCTTTATGTACAGAACACAACTTCTTGATGAATTCTAATTCAGCTGTTTTGCACCAAATTCACCCTTTGAAATTATTTTCCAATTTTCAAATCAGCCGTGGAGTATCTTGGGAGACTGAAATCTTCCCCCACTGGTTTCTTGATCTTACCATTTCTGATGGCAGAGTTACTATGTCATACATTGTTTTGCATATACCTAGACCAGCTTGTCCTATATAGAAAGCAGGGGTGCATTGCCAGGAGGTGAAAGCATTTTGCCAAATTTGAAGGATAAGCAAGTGAGGGAGCATGTGGGCCACATCTGGCTTGTGGAAGATTTTCACCCAGCCTTTGAGCAGTCTCTCCCCCCCCCCCCCAATCTATGACACTCCTAGACTGTTAGTATTATGACAACCATACTATCATAAGGGAGGGGGTTCAAAAATCTACACCTAAGCCTTCATTGGAATAATGCAAGGTTCAGCTCCCATGACTTAATTTTAGGTATATTTTCTGATACTTCATTGAGCAAAAAAATTAGTGCAATCAGCTCTAAACTGACAGTTCATTTTGCCCTGCACTGCCTTGTGACCAAGATGAGCTTGAGAACAGCCCCTTCTTTAAAGCCATCTGAGAAGAAACATCTTACAAATCAGGGGCAATATTAAGGGGTGGCCCAGGGGACCTGAGCCCATTGTTGTTTGTTGCAGACACTGGATCCCTTCTCACTTATCACCCTTTAATTTTGTAGGAGAAGGAAAGCTCTGATCCTAAACCTCTGCTACCTTAACAGCTATACTCATATGTAAGAAAAGCTTCGGGAGTACAGTGGTACCTTGGTTTGCGAACAGTCTGGTTTGCATACGTTTTGGATTACAAACACGTCAAACCCTGAAGTGCGTGTCTCGGTTTGCAAAAAAATTTTGGATTACAACCCATATTTTTTTTTTTGGATTACAAACAATTTTTTGGGGAGGCCCCATTGGCGAAGGTGCGCCTTGGGTTACAACCTGTTTTGGTTTACAAACGGACCTCCGGAACGGATTATGGTTGTAACCCAAGGTACCACTGTAAACCCCGAGGAACAGTCCCTACCCGTTGCCTTGCAGGACATCTTAAAGAAAAGAAAAGGTTAAGGATTAAACCCTGCACAAATTCAGAGAGGAGTCCCTAAGGCAGTTGGATGTTGCTTTGTATGCCTCCTTCCTGCAACTGCTGCAGCCAAGTTGATGCCAAATGTATTGCTTTTATTTCCTTTGGACCACATCCGTGAGGCCAAGGTGGGGAGGGGGGGTGAGTCTTGTTATCTGGGCAGCCCAGGACCTCCACACACACTGCCCAGGCTTGCACCCCTCAGAGTTGGGCACACTGCAAAGTGTAGCCATCCACATCTCATTTTCCCAGAGGCACCTATAGATATAAATTAGTATATGCAAATTGTATGCAAATTTGGCTCTCTGTCCTGAATCCTTTATGTACTGTGCAACACTCCTGTCTTACATAAAATCTAGTAAGTTATCACAATGGGGAAAACTGTACATAGGAATGAACAGAAACACTGAAATCATGGATATTAACAGCGCTCCAAAACTGTAAGTCAACATCTCCCTCTGCTGACTTTTGGATGCCTTCAACTATTTTTTTAACATTCTTAACCCTAAGTCCACAATGCTTTTCTTTAATTCTGGAGGACTTGTATTGCAAAGCCTCACAGTTACAATCCACCATAAAAATTAGAATCATAGAATTAGAATCAAAGAATTGGAAGGGACCCCTAGGGTCATCTATTCCAACCCTCTGCCATGACAAGAAAACAAATATCTTTGAGCATAGTGGGATTTAATTCCAAGTAAACAGGCATTGGATTGTGCTGTAAACTTTCTTACTCTGTAATAATGGTTTGGAAGAATATTAGTTAAAACAGCAGCAGCAGTTCCAACCATATTCTAGTGCTCACAAATGCATTCTTAATGTAGAAGAAATCTAATAGTGAAGTGGATACAAACTCATTATTACAGTGAGTTTTTAATGAACTGTGTTTGTTGACCTGGAAACACCATTGTCTTATGTTTTGAGCTTTGAAGTACAATGACAACTGAGTTCCTGACGGCATTAGGAGTGGGTAGATGCAAATTGTGAGGTTACAAATTTCCTGTTCCAAGACTATATGGAGAGGTTTCTCAGGAGGACATTCTCCCTTTCTAATCTCCAGCATGCCCAACCCCCTGGCTTCTATATAGAAATAAAGTGCTCGGATTTGTGGCTGAAGCTAGCCATCAACTTGAGCCCTAGCACTATATAGTTCGGTGGAGGAAATTTTTAGGACAGGAAAAGAAATATATATACTGTATATATAATTTCCTTCCTTGTTTCTGAAACATTCCCCTTGCCAACAAACAATGCTACTACATGGCTTTTTTTCTGGGATGGTTGGAGACCTGAACTGGAGTAATCTTCTTAGGAGTTTGGAATACACTGGACAACTTTATTGCAGGTCTGAAATCAAATTTGGATGGTCCAGTCATTACTGATTTCACAACAAAACTTGCCTACCCCAAAATGAGGGAGTTGTTTCTTGTGCCCCAGGGATTATAAGTACAGTACTGTACATTAAGTTCAACATTAAAAGAAACCTAACAAGGATTGAGTATGCTTTTTGGCTTCCCAAGACCATGAAATACTATGGGTTGTGCTTATGGGGAGGGCAAAAAGAGGAGGAGGCGAGTAGCCAGCATGAAGCTTTAGTAGCACATAATAACCTAGAAGGGGCCAGAGGCAGAGGAGGTTGTGTGTCATTATATTAAAAAGAATCTTTCTTACGATTCTACCTAAGAAAGAAAGAAGAACGCCTCACGGTTTCTGTGGACTGTTGGACATGGACTGACGTGAGGGAGGGGGTCGGGTGAAAAGGACACTTTTGAACTCAAAATTCTTACCAGTTTAAAGGACTATGGATGTATGGATTGGTTTATGGCATTAATGATTTTATGTTTTAACTATGAGTTAAGTAGGGGGAAATTTAGCTAAAAATTCTGAGACCTAAGGGAGGTAAGGGTGTGGAAAAATATAATGAGTTTAAAAATAGGTTAAAATAAGGGAACTGGATAAGAATATAGGGAAAGAGCAGAAGTACCAAGATGCCGAGGTTTGAAAAAATGAGGGTTGTTAAGTAAAATGATTTTTGTATTTTAGGATGTTTTAAATTTAGTAGTGTGAAATCTGTCAAAGAGGAATAGCAATGAATGCAACAGAGGGGGACTTGAGGAAGTCAATCGAACTATGAAATTGAGAAAGAAGGGATGCCTGGCCCACAGAATTGGGCCAGGCCTAAGCAATGATATTAAACACTGATAGTAAGGTTAAATGTACAATGAATATGACTACCCTGGTGAGAGAGGGGGATATATGTGGCTTCCCACAGTGAGAGGTGGGAAGTATGGAAAATTTAACTGATATGTTATGTGCTTTAAAAATTGTAAAAACCAATAATTTTTTTAATATATATATATATTAAAAAGAATGGGGGGGGGGAGGAGAAAATACGGTACTTCCCTTTCCCAATCTTCAGAAACCTCCCTCATCCGTCTGTTTCAAGAGACAATGGAGTGTGCCTCCAGGGTTGAAGTAAAGTCACTGTGTTAGGAGCACAGAAGTGACTTCACTCGGGCACAAGCCTGGGCAGTGTGTATGGGGGTCCTGGCCTGCCCAGACAACCCCCCCCCCCAGCCTCGCTGATGTCCAAAGGAAAGCAGAGCCATACATTTGGCAACAACTTGGCTGCAGGAGTTGCTGGAAAGAGGCATACAAGGCACCATCTGGCCTTTTTAGGGACTCTGGATTTGTGTACATCTTACTGCTTCGTCTTGCCTTCTTCCTAAGATATCCCTCAAAGTATCAGAGGTTTAGGATCAGAGTTTTCTTTTTCCTAGACTACCTTCCCAGGTTGATGAGCCCCACCTGCCCCTCACTCCCCTCCAGAGCACGTGCAGAAATCTCCTTCTTGACTATTGGACCCACTATTGGTCTCGTCTGCTGAATCTGCCAAAGTCTGTCTTTGCATACAGGGGAAGTCTCGTAACTCACTGAGGGTTTGAGACTCATTGGCTACCCTTACCTGGTTTAGCTGACCAGTTGAAGCTGTTCCAGGGGTGGGGCCACCGGATGTCCTAAACTGCTTTATGAAGCTCATTTTCCAGGTTGGCTGGAGCCCTGAGCAGAATGACTAGCATTTAGTGTCCCCTAGCTTCTCCTGCTGCATTCCATGTCATTGTTGTGGCACCTCCTATGGCGCTGGTACCCGGTGTGGCTGAACCTGTCACGCTACCCTAAAACTGCCTCTGCTTAAATATTCAGAGGGTATGCAGGCTAGATGACATACAGCTGGCTCCCCCATCTCCTCTTCCAGCAAAAGGCAAATGTTGGGGAAGGCAATGATGGTAATCTTCTTCTCCAGTCTCCTGGAAGTACCAATTGCTGGTGTGGTATCTGAAGAAGTGTGCATGCACACGAAAGCTCATACCAAGGTATCTGAAGAAGTGTGCATGCACACGAAAACTCATACCAAGAACAAACTTAGTTGGTCTCTAAGGTGCTACTGGAAGGAAATTTTTTATTTTGTTTCGACTACGGCAGACCAACATGGCTACCTACCTGTATCAAAAAACCTAGTGGGCCTCAATAATTTTCTGCCATCCCAAGTGGGCCCTTTAGGAAGAAAGTTTTAATATTCCTGCTCTAAGGGACAGCCCAGCATAATATCTGGCACAATGCTTCATTTTGGTGGAAGACATTGTGAAATCCACCACCCCTATACTAATAGTAGCCAATATATGGCCCCCCAGTCATGCAGTTATATGATATGAGGTAGCCCCAATATAGGAGCCAACTCCCAGGGGCCGAGGTCCCTTTGGTTCCAATAAAATATTTGAGGGGGCCAACTCCCCCAAAGTTAATGGACATTGCCAATCAAATGATGTGTGCACCTCACGTCTTGTGATTATGTGGGGCAGGGCTTACCTGGGCCCCCCAATGTTTTATTCAAGTTGGCACCCCTGTAGCTCAAGGTTTATTTTGGGGTGCAGGGACATTTTATTGACTTCATATCCCATCCTCCCTCCCAAAGGGAGCCCAGGATGGCAGACAAATCCTCAGCTTAAAACCCCCCACTATGTTCTAAAACCATTAAAACTTCTAAAAATACTTACACTTTTTTTTAAAAAATCTAAAAACAGTTGCAATTAAAAACATTGTTTCATTCAGTGATCTCAGGATTGCCAGGAACAGTATTCTTCAGCCATCAGATGCCTGGGTAAACGTGAATGCTTCCAAACTCCTCCTGAAAGTTAATAATGATAGGGACACACACCTCACTAGGCGGGCATTCCACAAACAGGAAACCATCACTGAAAAGGCCTCATCACAGGCCAATGCTAACCAGGCAGCCCCTGGCCTGGGCAAACATATTGACATGAGGAGAGGAAGTATGCTTTATGTGAGATCCTTCCAACCCCTGGATCCAGCAAGTGTTAAAATATAAGGCAGGCTAGCTTCCTGTGTTGAGGAGATAGCCTGGGTGATGGGCCGTTAAGGGAAACAAAAGGAAAGGGGCTCTGGGTGAGATGGGCCCAGAGATAGTTTGAAGGACAAAGCCAGAGTTTAGAGCTGAGTGTGCAGTGATGTGACTTAGAAGTAAAGCAGCGAGCTGGAGAGTGAATCAGAGCAACGTTTTGAAAACCAGGGTTGATTTCTGTTTGAATCCAAGGCTGTGGCTATGGTAGAAATAAAGACCCTTTTGGAGCATTAATTCTGTGAACCCCTCCGTTGTAGGCTCAGGTAGTTTATACGTGTAAATAAACCATATAGCATAAAGACACCACAGTCTCTGCTGTGGCTCATTTCCAAAAGGAAACACGAACCCTGGGGGAGTGCGTGGAACCCCTGGAATCTCCCACCACTTGGAGACTGGGGTGGTATGCAACAGTATACAGCTCCTAACTAGGGCTGCTCATTCAGTTCTGTTTTAGTGGGAACAAGGAACTGGGACCTAGTAATCAACTTCAACTATGTGATTCCTAAGTTATTTTTTTTTATAGTCCGCTTTCACTTTGGCCTCTTGGAAGGAAAAAAAGTATACGGAAACAGGAAGTTCATTTAATATATCATTCTGAACCTCTGGTTTTGAGTTACTTTGCAGAGCACAGAGATGGGGGGAGGGGGAAGAACTCCATTATCCACATAGGTAATTCCTTGGTTTACATGTGAAAAGCCATTTTAAAATTTCCCCTGGTGTAGAAGTGAGAGCTCCGTGAATGGAGAAATGCTAGATTTGACTGTACCAGTTCCTCCACATTGACTCCCCCACCCACCGAACAAGGAAAAAGGGGCATTCCTGGCTTTTCTAACTCAGGAAATGTGGAGGGGTGTGGTTTTCAAATAATAGACTGCAAATTGCAACGCCAGTACAGTTCATTACAACAGCCCCACAATGTAGCCCAGAATGCATATTGCAGATGTGTGGCTAGGCTAAGGCTGGTATATAATAATAATAATAATAATAATAATAATAATAATAATCACATATAATAATCTTCAAGTGTCCCTGCGTCCACTGTGTCTCAGTGGAACTGCGCGAGTGCGCATGTCCCACAGGGACGCACGGATTGGAGAGCTCTACTCCCCCCCCCCAACAGGGACGCAGGCATTGGAGCGGCCGGAGAGGGGGGCGTGTCTGGGAGGCAGCGGCGGCGCACGCGCGTTGTCAGTTGCGCCAGTGCCGCTGCCTCGCATGGACGCAGAGCCCAATCCCCGCGGCTCCGAGGCCTAGCGGCCTGGGACGGCCCATCCAACAGAGTGCCGGTGCTCCGGAAGCCAAGGAGGGCCGACCCATCCTCGCCGCCGCTACCGCCGCCCCCGGGGAAAAAGAAGAAGGGGGAGGGAGCCCCTCTCCACCCCCCAGCGGACGCTGTTCTACCGCCCGACGGGGGAAGCGGCCCGAGGAGGACGCCGTGGCTCAGGCGGGATTTCAACCCGGGCCTCCTCGCCTCCTCCTCCTGGGGCTCTGCCTCCTCCTGGCTCCTCCTCCTCTAGCGCCCGTTATTTAACGGGCTAACTTCAACTAGTAATAGTAATAATAGTAATATATTTATACCCCGCCCACCTGGCTGGGTTTCCCCAGCCACTCTGGGCAGCTTTCCACAAAATACTAAAAATGCATTAAAACATCAGTCATTAAAAACTTCGCTAAACAGGGCTGCCTTCAGACAGTGCAGTGCAGTGCAGTGCAACCCTCATTGCAGACCGAGGGTCAGGCTGAAGTTGAAAGAGAGGTTTACAACCAACCATACTATATAGTCCAGTGTTAGTATTGCCGATCAGAGGCGGGGGTCTGAATTGGGGTTTGCATTTATTACCCAAAACCCCTCAAACACTCCTACCGGTAACACTCAATTGAATGGAGAAGCTTTGTGCTTCATTGACTTGCATGCAACCATGTTGCACTGTGAAATGCAAAAACAAAAAAACTCGGACGAAAGAGAAGAAACTTGTTTTTCCTGGTACAGTACATTGAATTGCTGGAAAGATAGGTTGCTATCAAGTCACACCTTCACTAAAATCCTGACTTTATCTCTTGATTTCCATGGACGGCTTTCACTCCCCTGCAATCGGAAAAAAAGAATCATTGTATTGAAACCGGAAATCATCCCTACTTCTCAGTGTAATTACAAATCTATGGTGTAGACAACAGGAAGTACAGGTGTCTGGAAACTATAGACTTCAGAATATGTTTAGAGGAAATTGCTAAACATGCAGTTAAGAGTAAAAAAACCGCTCTTTCAGGAATTTATCCCTCCCAGCCTGCACTATGGTGATATTATTTGTTAATGTGGTCACTGAAAAATCTTTTTTAAAGAAACTATCAAGACTTGAATTATTTCCTGCACTGTTTATCTGTGCTGTTGTATTTTTAATAAAATGTAGTTGACAGTTCTAAACTGGCAATTAACTGGTTATCTATCAGTATCTACCTCACCAGATACTGTGGAGAAGAGGTCAGCTGTGATAACACACAGAAAACCTATAGTGAGGGGGTAAAAACACTGGAATACATTGCCATTATCTCAGCCACAGCCCCAATGCAATATGTGGAGTGTGTGTGTGTGTGTGTGTGTGTGTGTGTGTGTGTTTGCTCATTTGTTTGTTAAGCTGAAATCTAAAACACTAAAACAAAAATCTCAGAAACTAAGACCTGAGTAACAAATAAGCCAAGGAAGCAATTTCTTTGCTGCTATGCTTTGTTTAGAGCTGGGCGGAATTACATATAGAATCATAGAATTGTTGAGTTGGAAGGAACCACAAGGGTCATTAGTCCAACCCCCTGCCATGCAGGAACCTCAGCTAGAGCATACATGGCAGGTGGCCATCCAACCTCTGCTTAAAAACCTCCAAGGAAGGACAGTGCACCACCTTCCATGGGAGCTTGTTTCACTGCTGAATAGCTCTTACTGCCAGAAAGTTCTTCCTGATGTTTAGTCAGCATCTCCTTTCTAGCAACTCAAATCTACTTGTTTGGGTCCTATCCTCCAGAGCAAGAGAAAACAAGCTTGCTTCATCTTCCATTTGACAACCCTTTAGATATTTGAAGATGGCTATCATATATCCTCTCAGCCTCCTCTTTTCCAGGCTAAACATACCCAACTTGATCGTTCCTCATAAAGCTTGGCATCCAAACCCTTTATCATCTTGCTTGCCCTCCTCTGCATGCATTTCAGCTTGTCAATGTCCATCTTAAAGTATGGCGTCCAGAACTGGACACAGTATTCCAGGTGTGGTCTGACCAAGGCTTTTACTTCCCTTGAACTTGACACTATACTTCTATTGATGCAGGCTAGAATAACATTAGCTTTTAAATCTAGGAGTCTTGGTAGACCATAAACTTGACATGAGTCAACAGTGTGATGCAGCAGCTAAAAAAGCCAATGCAATTCTGGGCTGCATCAATAGGAGTATAGCATCGCAAAACAATGCATATGTCTCTTTAACTGAATTGATTAGATGTCATAATTGCATATGGACTTTTTTACCATCATTTCGTACTACTGTTTTTACATCCTTTCTTCCCGGTGCTTGTCGACATGTCATCGCAATTATAGAAATTTTCTACTTTATTAATAGTTTCAGTCCTCAATGCAGACTTATATTGAACAGCTTTCTTTGCTAATGGTTTCTGTGATCCTAAACTTTCAAAAGGTTTACATATAACTGTACACTTCTTGCGTGGTGACTTGGGTAGAGCTCGGCAAGCCTTAGCTGTAGCCTTGCCCAGGGCAGAGTTGGATTTGAATGCTGACGGTGAGTCTTCATTTGTCCCAATAGGAGTAACTGGGACTTTCTTCTTCAACTCTCTATGTTTGGAAACTCTTTCTCTTACATTCTTTCTTCTGGCACTTAGCAACTTCACCTGTTCAGCCATTGGCAACTTACTTTCTTTGGCATTTTTCTTCTCTCTGCTTTTCTTCATAAATTCTTTTTGCTTGGCTTTGTATTCATTATATTTTCCCTCAGCTCTTAATTTTTCCCTCCTACGTTTCATCTTTTCAGCAGGTGTAAGGGCCATTTTAAAATATTTGCTTTAATTCCTAAATAAATATAAAGAGAGCAATTAGAATGCAAAATTTGAGCACTGTAACGTGAGTTACCATAATTGTGGTAACTCACGTTACACATTTTGATAGTGTTTGTAGGGCACAAACTGTAACATAAAATTGTAATGTTTACATGATTACATTGCATCTACTGCCTAGAAGGAAAATGCAGAAAAGTTTGATTCTGAAGCTCCAATTTAGAAAGATATTCTAAAAATAACTTGTTTTGGTAACTCACGTTACAGCTTCATCAATAATTAAAATCAATCAATACCAATGAAAAATGTAATTGGAGCAATATTTGCAATCGAAAGAAGACATTTTAAGCTTTCAATATACATATTACAATCATTGTTTACATGGTTTGAATAGATTTTATCTTACCTTTAATGTATGTCTAACTTCAAAAGCAAATTCATTTGCAGCATGTGCTACATTCAGGTGGCGGCCATCTTGGAATGAAGCATTCTGGGAATAATTTGTTTTGTTGCCAAAACACTTTGATATGTGTACACAAACTTAACATGTAAAAATATTATTAAAATTTTTAAAAAAATTCCCCCCCATTTTCATGGAATGACCCATAAGCCTATCTGTTATGGATGATCTAGTTCAGATTCCAGCATAGCAGGGGGTTGGACTAGATGACCCTCGGATGGTCCCGTCCAACTCTTGAGATTCTATGGGCAGCGGCCGTTTCTTCGAGAGCGCCTTGAAAAACAAATAAAAGAAACCCGGAATAACTTCCGTTGCCGCTGCGAGCCCTTCTCTACCCTTAAACAGCTCTATGAAACAGAAAACGAGAGGAAAGCGGAGGGCGTCCTCTTCCGCTCACGGAGAGCCACGCATGCGCGCGAGGGGGGCCTGCTTCGCTCGCTGTCTCAGAATTTCGGAGTCGGTTCCTGCCTAGCGAGACGTTCGTCGGAAGGAAGAAGAGAAGGAGAGGGAGAAGAGGAGGAAGAGGCCGAGGAGCGAGTGGCGCCACACTGCCGGGCGGCGGGAAAGGCGGCGGGCCCGGCCCCTCCGACGCTCCTCGGGCTCCGCCGCTGTCCCCGCTGAGCGGCTGAGGGAAGGGGGGCGACGGCGGGCGGGCGGCCTGGCCGGTGCTGAGGGGAAGGCAGGCGGCATGTGGTGACGGAGCTCCTCCGAATCTCCCTCAGGATTCGCGCGCAGGACCCCGCCGCGACCTGCCGCTGCCGACCAGGAGCCGCCTCGGGATGAGCGCGGCCGCTCCGCCTCAGGCCGCCGTGGCGCGGGGGCCTCCCTCCGGGGAGGGAGCCGCTGCCGGGACGGCTTCCCTGCGCGGAGCGGCGCGCCGGCCCTCCTGAGGAAGAAGGCAGAGGAGGAGGAGGAGGCCTGGTAGCTGCTCCGCCGACTGGGGCCGAGATTTAACCGCCGCCGCCGCCTCGTCTAGTCTAGCTTCGCCGCCGCCGCCGCGATGACGACCCCGGCGCTGCTGCCGCTCTCGGGCCGCCGGATCCCTCCTCGCAACCTGGGCCCGTCGTCGTCGTCGTCGTTCCCGCACCACAGGGCCACCTTGAGGCTCTCGGAGAAGTTCATCCTCCTGCTGATCCTCAGTGCCTTCATCACGCTGTGCTTCGGGGCCTTCTTCTTCCTGCCGGACTCGTCGAAGCACAAGCGCTTTGACCTGGGCTTGGAGGACGTGCTCATCCCCCACGTGGACGCCGGCGAGGGGGGCAAGAACGCGGGAGGGTACCTGATCCACGGGCAGGGCCGCGACCAGCACAGGCACAGGTAGGCTTGCTGTGCCGGGGCAGGCGTGGCCGGCCCTCATGCCAATGCTGCTATTATTATTATTATTATTATTATTATTATTATTATTATTATTACTGTAGTATTATTATTATTATTATTATTATTAGTGGAGTGGGGTTGGGTAGTCCATGGGTCTCAAACTCTCAGTGATTTAGGGGCTTCTCCTGCATGCAAAGCCAAGCTCTGGTGGATTGCGCAGACAATACCAACAGTGGTCAAGGTGGTTTCTGCATGGGCTATATATTATAGAGAGAAATGAGGGCAGATGGGGCTTGTCAACATGGGAAGGTATCCCATCTAGGAGAAGGAAAACACTGATCCTAAACGTCTGTTGCCTTGTGGGATATCTCTTGGGAGAAGAAAAGGCTATGGAGTAAGCCCTTCACAAATCCGGAGTGGCAACCCTAAGACTGTTGGGTGGCACTTTGTATGCCTTCTCCCAGCAACTCCTGCAGCCAAGCTGGTGCCAAACGTATTGCTCTGCTTTCCTTTGGACCACATCAGTGAGGCTGAGAGGGAGGTCTTGTCCTCTGGACAGCTCAGGACCTCCATACACACTGCCTAGGCTTGCAGCCTGGGGAGGACATGTCAGTGCTAATGCAGCCATTTGACTTCAGCCTTGGAGGTGCACTCCATTGTGTCTCGAAACAGACAGATGCTGACAACAACAGGTGGAGTGTTGTATACAGGAATAGGTAGGTTTCAGCCCTGGCTTAATGTGGTGTGCTGCCTTGGTGAAGAATCATACTGTGTGCTGTCAGGTCACGTTCACATCACAGGTGTCTAAAAAGAGGAGCTGTCAAAGACCTGATTCGCCAGTGCACCTTACTTACTGTATTTAAATCTTGCCTTTCCTTCAAGGACCTCAACGTGGTATGCATATTTCTGCTCCCACTACCCATTTAATCCCCACAACAACCCTGTGAGGAGTGTTAGGCTGAGAGGCAGTAACTGACCCAAGGTCACCCAGTGAGAGCTTCATGACCAAGTGGGGGATTCGAACCCTGGTCTGTCAGTACTCTTAACTGCTGCTTCACACTGGCTCTCATTTCCTTTTCCCCTCCCCATCCCTCCTAACAGTGGCTGTCCCCATGGAAAGCAAGCCTGGATTTTAGACTAGTGAAAGCCAGTTGTGTATCGGTCTCCTGCCATTTTGAGGTGGGAAGTTAAATGGCCTTTCCTTCTGGGGCAAGTCTTTGAAGCTGTTAGGAGTGGAATGAGTGAATACTTTAGATCAGAGGCTGGGAACCTCTTTCAGCTGCATTCACTTCTTGGCAACCTTCATGGGACCACATGCCAGTGGTGGGTAAGACCAGAGGCAAAAGTGAGCTATTTTCTGCATGCACTTGTATACCCTTCCCTGTCCTCCACCAGGGAACCAAAAGGCATTATCAGAATACAAGGACACATTCCAGCTAGGCAAAAACACTCAAAGAGGGTACAAAGACAGGTCAGTGAGGGGTGTGGCCTAGTGAAAGTTCTGGGGGGGCCAGATAGATGGTCTGGAGGGCCTCCTTTGGACCCTGGGCCAAATGGGTTCCTCACCCTTGCTTTAGAGGGGGCTGGTGACTGATCCACCGCCTACCCTTATTAGATGTAGGCATGGCAGGAACTGCCACAGACTGAAAAACATTGTTAAATCTATATTGTGTCTGATAACCTGAAGAGCTATGTAACAACTTGGGAGAAAAGAGTATATATAAGTCCTCACAGCAGGAACCTGTGCCACAAACCCTGGCATTATATAAACCTTTAGAATTTTATACAATGCTCTTAGCAAATGGAACAGAGAAGATTAATTAAAGGAGTGCCTTTTCAGTACCCATTTTGTATGGAACAGGAAAAAAGAGGGGCAGCACCAAAAGAACAAAGTACAGTACAAAGAGTCTGCATTGGGAGGAAAAAGGGTGAATTACACTGGGTGTTCAGTAATAAAATTACTATTTTTGAACCTTATATTATGGCTTTATGGGGCAAGCCTAATGATGTCTATTCAGAAGTAAGTCTAGGTGAGTTCAGTATGGAATACAAGAAGCAAAGGTATATAATGAAATCATTTTACTACCAAAGAATAACATTAAGTTAGTAGCAAACATAATTTGAAAAACTACTGGCAGGATCTTTAGTTATTTTAAATATTTTACCCCACTTTTACTTTGCTGCAGCTTACAGCCAAAAATAAAAACCAAATTTATCAACATTATAACTTAACACCATGAACTTAACCACACACACACACACAAAAATACACAAATACAAATCAGCTGAACTCACAGTGAATTCCTAGTCTCCAAAGGCCAGAACAGACAGATGGATCCTGTGATGTGGCACAGTTTTCTGTGTAGAATAAAATGTTTGGAAATAATATTTGCTCTTTTCAGAAAACCATTGAGGTTATAGCCATAGAATTTTGTATGTTGTACTTTACACTTTGCTCTTTCCTTGGTTGCATTTTTTAAGGAAAACACACTTGACACATATTTGAACTTGACACATATTGACTTGTGTCTCATGCTGTTCCTTCATTCTTCCCTTCTTCATGCACCACAACTGAATAATTCCTGGGTTCATTCCTGCTCCTGAACTTGGAAATTGGGGTTATCAAACAGGGCTTGGTAGCCAAGTTTTTGTTTTTATTAGCCAGCTATGAAGCATATACTACTGTCAACAAATATACTAACTGATGAAATTATATAACACTCTATGTAGGTTGAAAACATTTTTTTTGTTTGAACCTATTGACAGGTTTTTCTCTCCCTTTCAAAAATGTAAGGCTTATCTCCTCCACCACAAATACATATATGTATACTATTTGAACTTATACAAAACAATATTTATGTAACTATTTCTAATAGGACTACAAAATGTAGGGGCAACATGACATTTTGCCAATAAGATGCTTATTTTAATTTTCTAAGAAATTTATAACAAAAATGAAGGAAGAATTATCAGAGAGTTGGGGCAGCTTAAAGATTAAAGTTGTTTGCGGCATGAGTTTTCATAGGCTAACATCTGCTTCTCAGTTTTTTCCAAGCTGAATCACTCACATTCTCTGCCCATAGGATATCGAAAAGCTACAGTGGGCTTGGTTAGTTTTAAATCGGAATTAAATAAGCTTTAGGCTCCAAGTTCCATCAGTCCCAGACAGCATGGCCAGTGATGAGGAATGATGGGAGCTGTAGTCGATAACAGCATCTGGAGAGCCATAGGTTAGTCAACCCTGATTTAGGGTCAATTTCTTTCCTCTTTCAACTGCATAAAAAATAGATAACAATAATGCAACCCAAGAAGATACCACTTTTCTCTTAATGCCAGGTGAGAAAATCCAAAGTTTGACAAACTCTGTACTCTCAGAGTTTGTTAATATAATTTATTTGTACTATTTTTACCCCACTCTAAGACAACAATTATACATAACTTACCAGAGTATATGTCTCTAAGACTACAATTATACATAACTTACCAGAGTATGTATATATATTGTACATAACTTACCAGAGTATATTTAGATACTTCTTTGTAAAATTATTTTTCTAGCTCAAAACTAAAGATTGCATTTGAACTGGCTGAATATAAGCCTTGGTTTAAAAAAATGGTTAACTTTTTTTACAGATTGAACCTATGCTATCTTCAGCCAGTTCAAATGCAATCTTTAGTTTTGAGCAGGAAAAATAATTTTACAAAGAAGTACATACCGGTATCTAAATGACTAGTTTGAAGTAGCAACCCTATCAAAGAAGAAAAGAGTAGTATCCAGTTTCTGCTTGCTTCTTTTCCTTACTCTTGCTCTTTTTTATTTTTAGTATTTATCCCCTTGCAGTTCATTCAAGTAAAAACTCTTGACTGCAAAAATGTTAGTCTGAAAGAAAAAAACCAAGCTCCATTTTCCAGCCCCGCAGCATTATTTTTAAAATGGAATCCATACTTGCTCTGATTAAC
Source organism: Darevskia mixta (assembly GCA_034641385.1). Lineage (NCBI taxonomy): Eukaryota > Metazoa > Chordata > Lepidosauria > Squamata > Lacertidae > Darevskia > Darevskia mixta. The sequence continues at coordinate 1,708,482 of JAWWNH010000017.1, read as the reverse complement.
TAACATAGGTAAAATGTGCAATAGTAAAACCAAAATGCCTTCCTTAACCTAGTTACCGGCAGTAATCATTTTGCGTGTGTCTGATTGACGCACAACCACCGACACGCACACTACTTTCAGCCCCGGAAGGGGGCGGGGGCAGAATGGGCTTATGCACTACTGCTGACACCCACAATGAGTTGCCTGCATTATCTTGCAATTACCTCATACACTCACCATAACAGGAAGGGCATTTGGCTATAACTACCCTGGTGAGTGGATTTGTCAATGCCTTTTACCACCTTTGAAACAAACCAGGAACTGAAATAATTGGAAGTCGGTGTTTCCCAGTTTCAGGCATGTTGGGAAACTGGTTAATTGATTTACTTAGGCACTCTTCGGTTGTGCATGGAGAAGGAGCAGGAAAGGGTGCAGCAAGGGCAGGGTGTCTGGGTGCAAGGTTTGTGTATATTTTAGTTTAAGAAATGTGAGATATATTGTGGCTGAACTGGGGTGTTCACAACTTCTGCAATTTATTGTGGAGTAAGTACCCCACTACTAGACTCTTCTCATGAGCTAGCATTCATAAATGGACAAGGAAGAGTATTGACCAGTGCTCTTATTTAAAGAGTGCATATTTATACCTGTTCTTTTCTTCTTCTTCTTTGCCCTCTGAATGAAAGCAGAATAAAAATACCGGTATTCAACATTCAGAACTTCTAAAGTTCCTCTTTATTAATGTCCTATTGTAGTGCTTCAGATCAGTCTAGCAGAAAATTCCATGACACAGTTGAAACAATAGAAGATTGTATGTTAATATGAATTAAAGTGGTACCACTGGAAGTTTATAAAAATATAGTTGTCAAGGATTGAAGTTGTAGCGTGACTTGAAACCAGTCAATGGACAGAGGGAAACCAGTTCAGAATTCTTCCCTCAACTCCTTTTCTAGCCACTGTCTTTCCAGGTTCTGCACAGCCATTCGGGTTGAACAACCAGGGACCCCTTTTGCTCTAGGAATGCAGACTTAACTTGTCACATTAAAAATGGGAGTAGTTTGGCAGTAACAATAGTTTGAACCAATTACCCCTTCAGTGCCATTGTTGGAATGCCGTAGACTTAGGAAGTGGGAAGAAACTATTTCCCACCTCCTTTCTTAGACCTTCTAACAATGGTGCTGCACTAGGAGGAAAAATAACCCTTTCCCAAAGGTAAGGAGAGGCTTTGTTTCTCCTTTCCTGGAACTGGAGGAGACCCTCCTACACTATTGCAACTGTAGACAGGAACACAGTTGTTGCCCCCTTCCGCAGGACATGCTGGGGTAGAGGGAGATTCTTCTACTGCAGCGCTGCCCTACAGAGTAAAAATGCTATTGACTGAGCATGTCCGTCTGCTCCTGAGCCTGCCCCTCTACTGTGTGCGCATGTGTATTTGTACGCCGTACAAATTTGTACGCCGGCTCTCAGCCAATAAAGCGAGATGAGCACCGCAACCCCAGAGTCGGACACGACTGGACCTAATGGTCAGGGGTCCCTTTACCTTTACCTTGCACATAAGTGCAGGTTCCTGTGTGGCCCCCCTCGCTGCTGTGCTGTGTGTATTTGTGTGTGAATTGGACTCTGGTTGGCATGTGACCCTTGGAAGGCTGTCAAATCCTAAATGTGGCCTTCAAGCCCAAAAGGATTACACACACACCCTTTCAGCCTACTGTGTTGATTTATTGTATTGTTGTGATTCTCAAAAAGTGGGTTAAATGCACAATAGGTTTCTGGTTTACAGGCAGTGGGAGTTCGGCATAGTGCTATCGTAAGTCTCAAGGGCATGGAGTTTAATGTCACAGGTGTTGCTATTCCTTCAGAGTTTAATGCCTGTTGCTATTCATTGCAAATGAGGTCTTAACTGCTAATCTACTGTTGAGAAGACTTATTTGTCATTGTTGAAATGAAGAGAAGTGACGGAATCTTAAATGATTTTGACTTTTTTCGCACTTAAAATAACTAGTAATATAATGTTAATATGTCAAGAGTGATATTTTCATTTTCACAGCACATGTTTTGTGACCTTTTCAATAGGATTGAGTAGTTCTAAAGCTTGTGGGATAAGCAGGAAGCAGAGATCCATCATGCCAAGCTTCTGATGAGTTTTAAATCCTTTTTAAATCAGGTTTATCAGGGGACTCTTGGGCTGCAATCCTAAACATGGTTACTTAGCAGTAAGTCCCATTGAACATAGTGGGGCTTACTTCTGAGTAGACATGCATAGAATTGTGCAGTTCTCTGAAATGCCTGTGCCAGTTTTGCAATCACAGATGTGGGTCTTCCTTATCTTGTGATTGCTGTTGCATTACCCTATTTGTGCCAAAAACTTGTTGTGTAACTACTTCCTGCAGTAATAAGGTGAAAACTGTAAATTGCTGGTGATATTTGTTCATTATTGCTGCAGCTTTCTAAATTAGATGCACATGGATTTCCTTCTTTGAATGTAGAGTTGAGGGCATAAAGTGGATTTGCATCCAGATGCAGATCTGGATTGTGTTTCTGTCAATGGTAGGCATATATATGGCCAAGTCTTCATTGGGGCCTGAGAGTTTTGCTGCTGAATCCTTTCAACAAGGTTGGAAACCTCTTTTCAAAAACCATACCTTTAATAATTTCATTTGCAACAAAAGTAAATCTAAAGACTTCATACCCAGCGTTCTTGAGATAATGTTAATTGCTGTGCTAGTTGCCTTGCCATTTAGGGCCTCCTCATTTGCTCTATTCAAATTAGGGGTTGGCTGTGAGCACATTTGCAAACCAGAGAAACAGTTGTGGGCACAACAACACATACAGCACACTCAAGCACACAATGCCACCTATTTTGTTGACAAAAATAGTATGCTTAACTTCAGTGGGGGAGAGGACCCTGTAGACTACAGGCAAGACCCCTGCAAGCATGTGTTTGCCTATGGGAAGGATGTTTATCAGAGCTTCAGTTTTCTTTGGGGCTGGTTGATACATGCATGGTGTGTGAATGCACTTTCACAGATAAAGCCTATAGATAGCACTTTCATGTAGCCTCACATCAGTAACAGTGTTTTTCAATGAAATCTGTTCATTTGGCTGCAAGTGATGGCAAATGAAATGAAATTCTTGCATATGTGAAAAGGCCCATTTAATCGTTAGAATTTCTGAAATGCTCTAATGTCAACCATTTCTTACAACATATAGTGGTCTTCTAATACTAATAGATGTATCATTTGTATATATTTGGCAGAACGTCTTTGGTTACAGTTGGAATAAGAAATAGATGATTGTTGTATAACAGGTTGGCCCTAAGCTCTAAAAACAGAGCTTTCTGACTATTATTTGTTTATTTAGAGAAGAAGAGGAACGCTTGAGAAATAAAATTCGTGCAGATCATGAAAAAGCTTTGGAGGAAGCAAAAGAGAAACTGCAGAAGTCACGGGATGAGATCCAGGCTGAAATTCAAACTGAGAAGAACAAAATAGCAAAGGGTTTGAAGAACAAAATCAACAAGCCCCTGCCACTGGTCCCAGTACCAAATCTTGTAGGGATAAACAGTGGAGATCCAGTGGACCCAGACATCCGAGAAAAAAGGGACAAAATTAAAGAGGTAATGGCTTGCGTCATCTTATCATTACCTAGCTGTAGTTCGTGATGCTAGGATTATTTCTGTGAATAGAAACCATACTGTTTGTGATAGTCATAGAAGTTAATTTCATGTGGGAATTGGCTTAATATATTCTGCTTCATAATCTGGGCTTATTTTCTGGGCTGCTTTGGGAAGATGTTCATCACTCTGACCCCTATAGAACATTTCCTGCCTCTGGAGGAGGCTAATAAGAAACTCATGAGATAGAATCTGGAACAGGACCTCATGAGGAAATCTTAAGTGTCATGTTGAGGTGGGGGTTGCTTTTTGGAGGCATAATAAGCACGTAAGACAATTATTATACGTAGATTTTTTGTGTCTTTTCCTTTTACTGTAATCTGACATTTTTCTCTAATCTCTTGCCCTTTTGTTATGATTCAGAATTGGCCTTGGGAGCTCCTTTTCTGGGGTAGAGTGAAGATTACTGACAATATTTTTTTAATGTTGCATTAAAATGTGTTCAGCTATGCTAATGAAATTTCTACCTTAAATTTCCTCTTTGACAGAGGAAACATGCATTGATGCCCACAGTTCTTTCAACAGCTTGCTGTTTTCCCCCAGTCATACTTTTTCTTCTGTGCATTTGCTCCTATACCACCATAGTCATGAAATGCAACAGAGGTCTCTAGGCTTTCTGGGTCTGTGAACCAATTTGGATGTTTTTAAAGTGTCATGTGCATGACCATAAAATGCCTGTAGTGTGTGGGGGTGGGTGGGTAGGGGATTGCTGCTGTGGGGGTATGGCTAATCACAAAACATTGGGAGTATCCCATGTGTTTCTGCCTATGTGAAAACACAGACACAAGACACATACACACCACTCAACTGTTTCTCCCCATTTGAGTCATTGGAGCAGTTCCTCCATTGACTTGCAAAAATGGCGGAGAGGGGAAGCCTTCAGGAATACAGCTTTCTGCCTTATGCAAATCAATGGAGACACTGCTGCTTTGACTCACAGAGGCAGCAGGAAGCATCAAGAGGCAGGTGGCTGGCTGGCTGGTGATTAGGGATACCAGGCATACAATTTCATTTTGTGAGTATGTTGCTTTGTTCAAATTTGAGTCAGAGAGAAAATGCAATGCTACTCTGAGAAATAATGAGAGGCAAATTAGGAATATGTGTTTTGAAAAAAAGGTAATAAAAGAAAGAAGTTGGAACCATATTTAGAAACGCATTTCAACAGTGATTCTCATGAATGTGCTGGTCTTTGCAAGTTGAGTAGCTTCTTCTACTTAACCTGTTTGATTTATTGGCAGGGGATGCAAGGTTGCAGTAGATTGGCAGTTCAAATCGCAAGATGGGGTGACCTCCCATTGCTTTGTCTCAGCTCCTGCCAACCTAGCAGTTTGAAAGCATACCAGCACGAGTAGTTAAATAGGTACCGCTGTGGCGGGAAGGTAAACGGCATTTCCGTGCACTCTGACTTCTGTCACAGTGTTCCATTGCGCCAGAAGCAGTTTAGTCATGCTGGTCACATGACCCAGAAAAGCTGTCTGTGGACAAACACCGGCTCCCTCAGTCTGAAAGCGGAGATGAGCGCTACACCCCATAGTCATATTCGTCTGGACTTAATTGTCCAGGGGTCCTTTACATTTTGTACCTTTACCTTTTGATTTATTGGATTAGCTTCCTCATTAATCACTGCTAGTCTTCCATCCCTTTAACAGAAGCAGTTGCTTACTTTGACAGCACAGAATATTTTGCAAGACTTGAATTTGAAACATTTTCAGATATATTTCAGTTGAAATTACAGTTGTTCTCTGTTACTTACCTTTGTTTATATAGAGAGAGAATCTGTGTCTGAAACATATTTTAGTTGAATGGTTAATTTGTATTAATTTTTATTTGTTTTCCATTCCTTAGATGATGAAACATGCCTGGGATAATTACCGGCAATATGGATGGGGACATAATGAACTGAAACCCATTGCTAGGAAAGGACATTCCACCAACATATTTGGTAAGTTGTCGTTCTAAAAAACTCTTTTTGAAAATTCCACATAAAATACCTTGCTTATCCTGTTGTGTCATTGGAATTTGGAAAAGTCAACTAAAGAGAACTGTTAACCCACTTAAGAGATTGCATGTGTAATTCTGTAGATAACCACTCAATAATAGCAATTACAATTAAATGCAATCCTGTTTTATTCTTGAATTTTATTGTGCAAATGCATCAGTGCATGTCTGACTATTTATGCTAACGAATGTTCTAAATTTTCTGCTAATCATTGCAAACACAAAATTTGTACAATAGGTTTTTTTTTGTATAACACAGACTTTTGTAGTTCTGATAGTTGGCTCTTTGAATTAACATTCTGCAAACAAATCTGTTTCATGGTTACATTTGATGAAATGCACTCAGATTTTTGTGTGGCAAGCTGCAGTGTGTGCATGTGCTATGCTGCTATATATATTTATGCCTGCTGGGGCATTCATGTGTATGAGAGAGAGGGAAGAGCTGGCATGATGACTTCACTTGATCATCAGTCTTTGCCCTTGCTTACTTCATCTAGAGACCTGTTCTGCATAACTTTTGAGATCTCTTCCATGTTGCCTGGATTTGCAGCTTGATAGCAATGGTAGACTACATAGCCTTCTTAAACTATTGGACAAACTCTGAAGATAATAAAAACAGGGACACTATGGGGATGTTAATAAAAAGCCAATTGTACAGGGTTGACATGTAGAATATATATAAAAAGTTCTTTAAATACCTTAAGTTGCAGTATATATTGCTAAGATTTCTGCAGTCACAATGCAGTTGAAAATTCTACCTCTCTGTTCTCACTATGCCTGCAAGAGGAGAGGACTTAAGTCACTCAGTGAGGTTCTTTTTCAAAAACAGGGACATACTAGGACCAAAAATCCTTCAGTTTAAGAGAAAAGTTAAGATGTTTACTTACCTTATTCATCAAAAAACCAGAAATAATAATAAAGGGTCCTACCTCAAGCTCTGTGCCATATAAGCAGCAAGTAGAGCCTACAGTTTGGCATATTCTACTTGCTTACAAAAGTCTCTATATACCTGTGTTTTTCCTTGGGCTTTCACCCTCGATCCTCTTCCTTTGTAAGTTGGGAGAATGCTATGGGGGCAATGACTAGATAGGTGCACATCCTGGGTTCTGTTTCTTGGTCACGTTAGGGCGTGACAGGGTTAAAATGGATAGATGAGAACAGTGCATTTTAATTTATTGAATTTCACAGCAAGAGTGACAGAGTAGCTTTATTTCCAAATGTGGTTTAATGGACCTGTATTTCTTCAACCTGAAGTGCCCTGTTTGTTTCACAAAATGTTCCAGTGGCATATATATGTGAGGTGTTTTCCCTTCCCCTTTCCTCACAGAATGTGGTCTCTGTGCTTCTCAAGCCTCTTGGTTTTTGTAGCCCTCATGTGGAGCACCCTCTTCTCTCTGACTTAGAATGCAGTTAATCATCTCATCTCTCAGTGTTTCCAGGTCAGATAACTCTTCTGTGGATATGCTGGAACTAGTCATATCTTCCTTGAGGAATGTGATGTTGGCGATTTGTTTTCCTTCTTGTTGACAGAGTTGTCCCTCTGAATGTTTTAATGTATCTGGGTGCTTGATGCCTTTTTGTGAAGAAGGTTGAGACAGGTCTTCTGCAGAGACAACACCTGTCCAAAAAAGGGTGAACTCTTTGCGAGAAGCAGCAACAGCCATAGTAGTAGTGAGTATACAGGGCACCAGGTATAGGAGAGTTGACTGACTTGTCTGTAAGAATGTTGCTACAACAAAAGTCACCATAAGACCATAGCTATAAGCTAGAGTAGAAGCTAGAAAATAGACCCCCAAGGAGTTGACTTGAGCATCAAATCTGTGGCAGTAGGCTACCAGGAAACCAGGAAGTATAATATCTCCAAGGCCTATAGCAGTAAAAGAACTGTCATCAAAAATGGATGTTGAGGGTAATATTGGTACTTTCAACAGAAAGGGGATCTCTTCAGAGTCTGGTGTCCCATAAGCTGTCACATCCGTGATGCTTTTTCCAGCTTTGGTTAGGAAAGGAGTGACGAACAGACAGAGTACGTCATAAAGCAAATGAGTGAACAGAAACAAGCTACAGTTCTTTAAGGTGGGCATGTGAACTGTTCTCAGAATGTAAATGCCAATAGAGATTCCTAGAACATCTTGCAAAACCCAACCCCACTCATTCTCATTTCTGAAGATAACCCAAAGTGCAATGATGGCTATACACAGAACAGTTAGAAGCAATGTTCTGATCTCTAGACCTTTGTGAAAAAATGGGAGATGGATTACACGTTTTCCAAATGGAAGCTTGCTTACAAATGGAGCTAAGCAACCATGTAGACTGAAAGATGCGTATAGACAGAAAATGCCAATCATTGCATGTACCAGGTAATCATAGAAATAGTAGAGAGCAAGTAGCATGAAGGTGGCCATTACTGTACAAGTACATGTGAAGTAGACATTGGTGTCAATTGTTATCTCACCAAAATCATCGTCTTCTGTTTGAAATCGGCTTTCAATATATTGTTGCTTTTTTCTCTCTGTTCTGCCTGCCCAGTAGCTTCCTATGGTGACTATGAACATTGACATCAGATAAATGGCCCCAGTTTTGTGTAGCAAGTCCCTGATCAAGTTCTTAAACAATAAATAGAGAATGTCCACATCTTGGAGAAGAATTCCTGGGATTGTGACCTCCTCACAGTGACCCCAGTTATATCTGGGTCTCCAGTTTTTCATGAGATAGGGAGCATCTCCACCAAGAGTCAACAGCCCCTGGGTTTGGTTAATTTGATGGAGTCGGGCACTCTCAAAGAGATTGCAGTTGCCCTCCCTTACAGATGCAATTCTTGTGCTGAATCCACCACCATCATTGTCTTCCTCCCCAAAGAACGAAGGTGGGCAACACATGGCTGAGTAAGTGGTGTTCTGAGTTCCGAGCGCAGGGTGAAGCCAGCGATTTTTGTTACCCTCTTGACATGATTTCATCCACTGTGAAGGGAAGAGGAAGCAGTAATCTCCTCCTTTCTCTGAGCTGATACGGATGACCCCAGGGTTCTGAGCAAGCACAGGTGGAATAAGGAGCAGGAACAAGCTGGCTAGAAACAGAAACATCCTTCTTGGCAGTTTCCCTTATCTTTACTAGGAACTGTAACCACACGCTGCTTCTTTCTCTTCTTGTAAAAGAGATTTTGTCCCTTTCCCCCTTTTATTCAAAGCTTAGGCCCCTGGGACCCAAGCTCTGCTTGCTACATGGTAAGCTGTTCCTGACAGCCTTACCCCCACATCATGGATATAACCCCAACCTTGTTTGTTACATAATAAGCCCAGCTTCCTATCCATGGAGACAAACCCCACACCCTGTCTGCTGCATTGCATTTTCTCTAATAAGTATTTGTTTCTTGCTTTTGCACAACATGTTTTATCAGTAAGGCTGCTTGTCACAAATTGAGCCTAGTTTTCTCTTCAACCATGGATATGGATCCAGAATTACACACTGGAAATGGAATTTTATTACTGCTTTTATGATTTAATACCTTAATCTGGTGACTCTGTCAGAAGAAGGTGTGATGTGAACATTTTAGTTCATAAAGGTGACTGTCCTCTAAGCAGTGTTAAAATTTGAAGTATAGGAGCTAGACATTACAGGCTGCATAGCTACACAATAGGAATCAAGAGAAACTAGGGACTCTTTATGTTAGCAAGGTAAAGGTAAATGGACCCCTGACCATTAGGTCCAGTGACCGACTCTGAGGTTGCGGCGCTCATCTCGCAGTATTGGCCAAGGGAGCCGGCGTACAGCTTCCAGGTCATATGGCCAGCATGACTAAGCCGCTTCTGGCGAACCAGAGCAGCGCATGGAAACGCCGTTTACCTTCCCGCTTTACCTTACCTTTACCTATTTATCTACTTGCACTTTGACGTGCTTTCAAACTGCTAGGTTGGCAGGAGCAGGGACCAAGCAACGGGAGCTCACCCCGTTGCGGGGATTTGAACCGCCAACCTTCTGATCGGCAAGCCCTAGGCTCTGTGGTTTAACCCACAGCGCCACCCTCGTCCCATGTTAGCAAAGGTGGACATTAATTTTAGGTTGTGTGCTAGGTAAAAAGTCAATACTGTAGAAGCCCAATTGGGTAGAATCATAGAATTGTAGAGTTGGAAGGGATTCCAAGGGTCATCTAGTCCAACTCCCTGCAATGTGGGAATCTTTTGCCCTAGGTCAGGCTCAAACTCACAAACATGAGATTAAAAGTCTCATGCTCTACTGATGAAAAGAATCTTCGCACTTCAAGGGTGTACGATCCTCTAGCTCTAATTTAGGATCTCACAGCTAAATGTCTATATTTTCCATTTCAGACAAAAACGTAGAGATAGCCATGTTGACCCAAGAGAAAAATTCCTAACTCTGTACTAGGTCAGTAGTTTTATTAGGCTAAACAGAATAACATAAAATAGTGTGCAAGCTTTCGGATTCACCAGAATTCTTCATCAGACTAGATGGTAAACGGAGCATCTGGTCACAATCTTTTACCTAGTACACCATTTAAAATTAAATTCAGTCTCTGCTAATATAAACACTGCCTAGTTTTACTGTTTTCTACCTACCAAGGTGCCTGTATATTTCACTTAAGGAACAGACCTGGTTAACGAGCATCTTTTGAGGTTCTAGAGATGGGGGTCAGCCATTGTTTTTTTCTTGTTAACAGTAGGCCTTGGTGCTACCTGCATAGCACCTAAAGAGCCTCCTTTGATTATCTACTGCCTCCCTGGCATTACCCCCCCACCACTGTCAACAATTCACTACTCAGTTGCCTGTGGTGATTAAGAATTGTCCCCTGGCAACCAGTCAAGACTCCATTCTCCTGTGAAGCCTACCCCTTTAAGATTAGATTGGAAATAGGCAGTCCCACATGCAGTCTCCAGAACTATATCTCGAGAGTCCCTCACTTCTGAAATTGGAAAAGGAATGGACCAGAACACTGCCCGTGAAATAATATATAGCCTTACACTAAGGAGGGCTGCAATTCTGGAATCTGTACGCTAGCCTTTCATTGTCTGCCTTCGTATTTTGTTAAATATTTTTCTCTCTTTGTCCCATTTCTACTTCCATGGTTTTTGTCAGTCAGTTTTTTCTACCTGGAATGACTCCCCACCCCCCACCCCAGTAACGTTTGGTGATTGGTCTCAAGGGGGGCTGTTAAATTACATTTGTATCCATGTTATAATGACAAAGTTAAATCACCAAGCTGTAATCACTACATCAGCAGGGGCTACACATTATGGCTGGGGAAGGCAGCTAAGCATTAATTTCGACTACACAGCTGTGTATTCCTACCATGCTATTGAAACAGTTATATGCATTGAAACAGTATTATATGCATTTGTCAACACAATTACTGTTAAGTTACTGTTAAGTTCACTTAGATCAGCGGTGCTTACTTCGGAATAGAGATGTGCAGCACTGCACTTTCACTCTGTATGTAGGTTGATGAAAACCTGGAAGTTATTTACTTTTAACTTGTGATTCCCACCCCCAGCTTTTTACATTTCCCCCCTTCCAGTTTTTTTGGACACCTACCACCCTTATATACATGGTAAAGGTAAAGGTAAAGGGACCCCTGACCATTAGGTCCAGTCACGGATGACTCTGGCGTTGCGGCGCTCATCTCGCTTTATTGGCCGAGGGAGACGGCGTACAGCTTCCGGGTCATGTGGCCAGCATGACTAAGCCACTTCTGGCAAACCAGAGCAGCGCACAGAAACGCCGTTTACCTTCCCGCCGGAGCGGTACCTATTGATCTACTTGCACTTTGACATGCTTTCAAACTGCTAGGTTGGCAGGAGCAGGGACTGAGCAACGGGAGCTCACCCTGTCGTGGGGATTTGAACCGCTGACCTTCTGATCAGCAAGCCCTAGGCTCTGTGGTTTAACCCACAGTGCCACCCACATCCATATGCATGGTAAATAAGCACAAACAACATTTATGTTGCTTTTTTTTTTTTTTACTACAAACATTTAAATGAAGGCAAATATGGGTTTTGTCCAGTAAGATGCCCATTTTAATTTTCTGCCTTAAGAAATTTTACTAACAGTTGAAGGAAGAATGACCAGTTTTTGTTTGTTCGTTTTTTGCCTGTGGCACCTTGAAAACAAAACCTTTTGGTAGCATGATCACAACTTATTTGACTTGGAGCAGTAGCCATGTAGTGCAAAGGGAAGGGCTGAATTTTGGCGCTGAATTTAGGAGGCTGCTGCTGCTAAGGCAAGGTTATGAGTGAACTTTAGCACTGGAACTTTTTAGTGCTGGCTGGCTGAGTGAAAGGACTGGATATCATATACAGTGGTACCTCGGGTTACAGACGCTTCAGGTTACAGACTCTGCTAACCCATAAATAGTACCTTGGGTTAAGAAATTTGCTTCAGGATGAGAACAGATATCGCATGGCAGTGGCGCGCGGCAGCAGGAGGCCCCATTAGCTAAAGTGGTACCTCAGGTTGAGAACAGTTTCAGGTTAAGAACGGACCTCCAGAACAAATTAAGTTCTTAACCCGAGGTACCACTGTACTGCTAGGGTTACCGTGAAGTTTTGGCTTGGGGTTGCAGAAGGGATTGTCACTTTCTACTCATCTGCCACTTGCTGAATTTCCCCTCACAGATTTGCTTAGTATCAGGTGGCACTTCAGTCAGTCAGAAAAATAGAACCAGCTCTGCTTGACCAATCAGAAAAAGCTAAAAAAATCCTTCCGGCTTTAAGAGAAACAGATGCATCCATGAAGAAGACTTGCTGTGCAATGATGGGTGCCAGAAGGAGGAGAAAGTGGGGATAGAGAGGTTTCTGGGAGGTGGGGCAAGGGAACGAGAGAGAAAGTGTGGTTCTGTGAGCTTGTTGTTACCCATGAATAGCAGCCTGTCCTTACAGGCAGGATAACTTTCCCAGGGAATTTCCCCTTCTACCTGCCAAGTGATACTTCTTTTATCAGCCTGAGCACAGGAATTTCTTTGGCGATTCAAAGGAACAGAGATTCAAGTTCAAAGTTTTACTTACACGACAGAACACTCTAAAATACACCATGCATGAGGAATAATTCCTATAAAACCTTTTTCTGTATAGCACTAAAGAAATGAACACAGCAGATTAATGGGCTGGTCAGAAGCCCAACGGAGAGGGTCACAGGTCCCCTCTGGCTTGGTCTTCTCTCTCCTTTCTTATGCCAAAAATTTAGATGTTTAAATATACCCAGTGCTTTTTTTCTGGGGTACGCATACCCCTAAACATTTTGTGAATCTTAAATTTGGCCTAATTGAGGGGCAGTATTTCAATATGAGTAGGAAAATGATAGTATCCCTAAACATTTTTTCAGAAAAAAGCATTGAGTATATCATTCAGTCTAGTTTGTTGACATAGCCAGACAGTTACATCGGATGATTTTGTTTTCACTGATGCTGCTCCAGGTGCAAGGTAACATTCCCATGGTCCCAAACAGTATCTCTGGTGGTTCCTCTCCCTTTGGGGAGGGCATTAGGTTCAGCCCTAGTCATGCCATATTTGTTTCAAACTGGTTCTACTACAGTGGCCTGAAATAGTTTTTCATTCAACTTTACTTCTGTTTACGCTCGACCATACTCCATATTTATTGCTATGAACAGGTCTTCTTGTAGTTTATTGTGGGTTAACATTCTTAGGGGAAATCCCTTTAATTCCCATTTAACTTCCCTTGTTTTTGTAATGTCAGCTGAACAAGCCACTCAGTAGGGCATATTATACACAACAAACAAGGCCAAACATCTGAAGGAGTAGCTCCTTCGAGGTTGATCTGCCTAGCTGTTAAAATCAGCACAAAAGGTGACCCAGCCTAGGGCCATTCAGTGAAAGATAGACTATTACCATAGCACAAATAATAAATGAAAGTATAAAATTAAAATAATAAAGCTCTGAAATGTTACTCCTGGGGGGAATGTGTCTCTTTGTTGGGTGAGGGGGAGGTTCCCCACCCTAGAGAGACTGGTTCAGCTTCCATGTCTTGAATTTGAGATAATAGTAAAAATTTAAAGGTGCTGATATTATTAGATTTATTTTATTTATTAAGGGCAGCTATCACATTCACTTAGCAGATTAGAGGGCATCTAGTTGTCCAGGGTGCCAAATCTCCATGAGGTTCCCCCGCCCCACCCTGCCGCTTTGCAAAAGCTTCAATTTCAGGAGCATGAACATATTTTGTGTGTGAGAGTGAGATAGAAATCTTACACAGTCTGGTACATATTTTCTGTACCTGTTGGTTCCCTAATTCCAGTAAGAAGTGGATAATTCCTTGCAGGCAGGCACTTGATTCTATTGATTTAGTTATTCTATATCTATATATCTATATCTATATATCTATATATCTGTTATTTCATTAAAAAATATCAAAGTGGTTTACAACAAAAAATACATAAAAAACCAGTTTGGAAATGAAATGAAGCCACCTGAAAATAACGTAGCAATTTCTACATGTATACTATGCAGAAGTATATCTGTTTGCAAATTGAAAAGCCAAAAGTATTGCAACAAGGATCTGTGAGTTTTCGGGGAAAATCTGTCAGCGAAGTCTATGGTTGAGAACAGTTGTTACATGGAATGTTAGGGTGTCATTTTTTTTAAAGGAAAGAAGAAAGAAAAGTGGGTGGATGGATGGAGAGGGAATTGACCTGCTCAGGCCCCTAACAGCAGCTCATAGTGCCTTCAGCACTGTTCTCCAACTCAGTGCCCTCCAAATGTTATGCAGTACAACTCCCATAATCTCTGACCATTGTCCATACCAACTGGGACTGATGTGAGTGGTAGTCCAAAAAAAAATCTGGAGTGCACCAGGTTGGGGAAGACTGACCTGGAGGTAGGATTACACTGGGGTAACACATTTATTCAAGGATGTTTCAGGAAAATGGAAATTGAAAGAGGTACTCTTCCATTCTTCAACCTGCTCCTTGACACATTTCTCACTTTTTAGCAAAGGAGAGGCAGATGCAAATGTGATACAGAAATAACATTAAAGGAACAATGTTCTTAAAGGTGTGACATTTCACTCTTCTTCTTTTTGTTGAAGTTGTTGTTTTTCCCACATCCCACATGTGTTTTTTTTTAATCTTTATTCATGCATTCAACAAATATTTATATACTGCTTAATTATAACTAGAACCTCTAACAATTTGTTTGATTCATACTTGGATAAATTTATTTGTTTATAAAGGATAGTTCCAGCTTACAAATAAATAATGGCTACACTGAAGGGGAAGATCATAAGTAAAACTTTTAGTTATAATGGAAATTCTGGGTTTTCTGTAGGAAATTCACAACTGGGTGCCACTATAGTAGATGCATTGGATACCCTCTACATTATGGGCCTTCATGATGAATTCAAAGAAGGGCAGGAGTGGATTGACAATCACCTTGATTTCAGTGTGGTAAGTTGAACTTTTTGTATGTTGTCTGATTTCTTCCTATCTGCAGAAACATGAGTTATGAGGCCAAGAAATTGTACAGATATGACTATAAGAGTTTTATCTCTTATGTGCGAAGATCATTTTTCACCACAATAAAAAAATGATCGCAGCAGTTCATGACTCCTGTTAGCTTCCTTTTAACAATACACCACAGTTGCCTGCAACTTAACACACATCTCTTTTGCCACCTTACTATTCCTACAAGAGGGTGTGGGAGCCAAATTGTACAGAAAGTTAAAATCAATTTATAATAAAGTATGGACGTTTAATGTATATGTGAAACAACACATTTGCACACATTTTCTTTATTTTTATAATTAAGCACAGACTGTGAGCTTTCTTGATGTGAAGGGGCTCCTTAGCCAGAAAAGTATACTGTTAATTCACATAGGAGGTAACACTAACTCCAAAACCTGTTCTGTTAAATGGGTTTATATCTCCAAAGAAACATTTTCGGGAATTCATTATTTAAAACAAGAGGTGACACCCTAGGAACCTTCAGAAAGAAAGATAGGATACATATCTAATTAAAAAAAATTCACTGTAATAATTTGTGATAAATTATCTACATACTCTGTACTAATATCTAGCTTATATCCCTTTTTCTGTCTCAAGAATTCAGAGGTATCTGTCTTTGAAGTCAACATCCGCTTCATTGGTGGCTTGCTTGCGGCCTATTACCTTTCAGGTCAGGAGGTAAGTGGATTATAATATAATTGTGGAAATACATGCAACTTTTTGCATAGTTTTCTTAAAAGGGAACAAAGGTTTGCTTTCTTGCTGCTTCAGAGGCCTCACCAATAGGTAAGTAACCACCAACTCATAGCAGTACAGTGGTACCTCAGGTTACAGACGCTTCAGGTTACAGACTCTGCTAACCCAGAAATAGTACCTTGGGTTAAGAACTTTGCTTCAGGATGAGAACAGAAATCGCATGGCGGTAGCGCGGCGGCAGCAGCGGGAGGCCCCATTAGCCAAAGTGGTACCTCAGGTTAAGAGCAGTTTCAGGTTAAGAACGGACCTCCAGAACGAATTAAGTTCTTAACGGGAGGTACCACTGTAATCAGGAACGATATTAATTTCAAAATTCAGTACAAATGCAGAAAATTTGGGCATTGGCCACATAATCTGTTTTCATTTTATTAAAAAGAGGCATTAAAATGAAATATCTGGAGCCAAAAGAGATTTTTTTTTGGGGGGGGGTGCTTTAGTACTGTGGAAAACTCATTTCTCTCCATGCAAACTAATAAAAAATGTGTGAGGTTTAATTTGTATATTCAGGTTGCAGAATTTGGCACAAAATTTGCCAATAATTATAATGAACATTTGTCACCCTGTCTGAAATCAATTGTCAAAATTTGAAGTCTTAGTTTATGGTTTGCAGCAAGGTTTTAACTGCAGCCTGTGAAACAGATCATGAAAGATCTGCAGTGGGTACCACTCTGTATCTGGAGGATCACTTGCTCCCATATGAACTTGCCCATATCTCATTAAGATCTTACCTTGGGACTTGCTCTGGGTGCCCCCAACCTCAGAGATCCCATTTGCGTTACATGGAGCAGGGCCTTTTCTGTGGTGGCACCCAGATTATGGAGAACTTGTTAGGGACCTTGCACTGCTGTCTTTTAAATGCCAGCTAAAACTGTTTTTTTTTAAAAATTGCCCTAGCCTTTCCCAATATTTTTTTTTTGTATAATTGATCATTTGTATTCATGTTGTTTTTACAAACTATTGAATATGTTTTGTTGTGTTTTTAATTGTTATAAGCCATTTGGGGCCAATATCAGAATAAGGATGGGATAGAAAAGATTTAAAATAACCCAACCTGGACTTTTCTATGCTTACTTGCATAAGGAGTTACTTCTAAGAAGATATGTATAAGATTGCACAAGAAAAAATGGACAAGTGCTCATCTTTCTTTCTTGTGTTACAGGTTTTCAAGTTAAAAGCGGTCCAACTTGCAGGAAAACTTATTCCTGCCTTCAATACACCCACAGGGATTCCTTGGGCAATGGTGAATTTGAAAAGGTATGAGATTTGAGGCAAGAGGAAGACTGGAAATCAGAAGTAACAAAAACCTATGTTTGGCCACTGATAGTAGGATGTCTCAATGCCTGCTAAGGGATTTTTCTGCACAATTGAATACCTATATGTGGTGTCTTTGGAGTCTGATGTTAAGTTCTGCTATCATGTTAAATAGTAGTCAAGTTTGGGGGTGATCCTTTCACTGCTGGTTCTTTGAATTATTTCAAGCACACTTTTTTCCTTTGACTTGTGCTTATCTTCCCCAGTACTCTGTTGCTGATTGGTCTTTGCCTTTAACAGAAATAGATACAGTGGGACCTCGACTTACGGCGATAATGCGTTCCGACGCAATTTTCGTAAGTCGAAAACATTCGTAAGTCGAATCCCCATAGGAATGCATTGAGCGAAAAAATTCGTAAGTCGAAAAAATCCTATTAAAGTGGCCGCGACTTCCATTCGTAAGTCGAAAAATTCGGTTGCGGCGGCCATTTTGTTTCTCCCGGAAGTCATTCGTAAGTCGAAAAACACGTACCGGTAAGTCGAATCGCTCGTAAGTCGAGGTCCCACTGTAAATTGCTAAACTTCTTCCTATATAGAACAATACCAGTACCAAATACCAGTACCAAAGATTACCCTTTAATCTTTTTCCTGTCAATTTCTAATGTGTTCTTTCTCTTGCCAGTGGTGTAGGTCGCAATTGGGGCTGGGCGTCTGCTGGCAGCAGTATCCTATCTGAGTTTGGCACACTTCACATGGAATTTGTACACCTGAGCTACTTGACTGGCAACCCTGTCTACTATGATAAGGTTAGTTTTGTGCTCTCTTTCTGGTGCAATAAGAAGTTTGTAGATATTTATTGACAATGACTATACATAATGTCCTTGTTTTTATTATGTATTCTGTGTTTTTATATTGTGATTTTATGTTGTGAACTGTCCTGAGACCTGCAGGTACAAATTTTAATAATCATAATAATATGGAAATTATGCATATACCACCAAGGACCATTAATCGATTGACAATTTATAATGAAATGGTATTTAAAAGTCTGCCTAGTTCTTCAAAAATTTGTTAGGATGCCAATTTAAACTTGTTTAATTGATGGAAGAGGATCTGATTTACACTCTGTATTGAGACTAAGCTGTGATTATGATTCCCCCCCCCCCCCATTTAGGTCATGCATATTCGTAAGCTACTTCAAAAAATGGACCGCCCTAATGGGCTTTATCCAAACTACTTGAATCCAAGGACTGGGCGCTGGGGGCAGCGTGAGTACTTCCTCCACATTTATGTCAAATTATCTATCTATCTATCTATCTATCTATTATCTATCTATCTATACATGCACACCTATAAGCGCACATTCACACATAGGCACATTCTGAGACCCATTTCAGATATCACAGCCCTGACCATGGTTTAGCCTTTGGGAACAAGCTTCATACTCACATGCTCCATCCTCCTCTTTCATGTTCTGGTTTCCTGTATCTGTCCTGGCTAATAGTAATAATAGTTCTGCCTCCTTCATTGCACAATTGCATCAAGCTTTGATTTGGGGAGTTTGACTTCAGTAACTTCCAGGATTATGTATCTATGCTGCACAATGCAAGCTTCATTTATTAGCTAATGTAGATAGTTTCACAATCAGTATCAGCTGCTTCAAAGTATTGGATCCCAGCAGTAAGTCCATTAACTAAATTTCAGTAGTTCTTAGTTTCCCAAAGGAATTTCTAAAACAGCCATGGAAGTAGAGGGCAAGGAGTCTACAGCCTTTCTGCATCCTCTGAAATTTTCTTTAACTTTGGCTTGATACCATACAGTGGCTTGAACATCTGATGTGGTGCTGCAAACATTACTCCAAAGTAAGGGGGGAACATCTGATGTGGTGCTGTGAGTCTAAACCAGGGGTCAGCAAACTTTTTCAGCAGGGGGCCGGTCCACTGTCCCTCACACCTTGTGGGGGGGCTGGACTATATTTTTTTTGGGGGGGGGAGAACAAATTCCTATGCCCCACAAATAACCCAGAGATGCATTTTAAATAAAAGGACACATTCTACTCATGTAAAAACACGCTGATTCCCGGACCATCCGTGGGCCGGATTTAGAAGGCGATTGGGCCGGATCTGGCCCCCGGGCCTTGGTTTGCCGACCCATGGTCAAACAATTGCGAAGATGGGAGACACCCCCCCAAATAACCTCAGCCTTTCCTGTCAGTGTTTTGGGACGAGCTGTGCTGAGCACTGATTTTTTTATGCACCTGCCATGTCTCTGGGTAAGTCAGACTGTTGTTTAACTATTTGTGAGACTGCATAGAAATCACAAAGAGGAAAAACTGGTTTACTTACTTCTTTCCAGAGGGGCAGCTGGATTACAACAAAGTGTCTTGTGACGCCTTTAACACATGGTATCATGGCATATGCTTTTGTGGACTTGAGTTCATTTGTTTATATGTGTGAAGTGTATTTCTCGATTTCATACCTACAGCTGAAGATTGCAGGTTGCTTACCTGTGACTGCAGTTCCTTGGTCATCTGTGCAGTCAGATAGCCTACCTCCTCCTGCACTCCAGATGCTGCTGTTCTCCTGCTCTTGTTCTGCACTTCCTTATAGAGATGCTGCAGTGGTCCAAGAGTAACTGAGCAGGAAAGTGTGAGCCAGGCACCTTGAGCATGTGCACTGAGGATGGGAGTGGGTTTCCTGCCAGAATGTCTGTTGAACTCTAGAAAATTCTGAACATAGGTTAGTGCAAGGACAGAACCCATATGTGTGACTGCACAGATAACCACCTGAAAAAACCAGTCACCGGTAAGCAACTTACTTTTCTTTTGCTATGAGGTACATGCAGGGGGGTTTTTGAGCAGAAACTCAGGGAAACTGAGTTCCCTTACTCTTTTTAAATTAAATACTTATTTTTTTGTCTGGGGGAGCTGGAACAGATAAACACCCAATGCCTGTGCCAAAAACCCACCTATATCAGTAATCAGTAAAATTGTGGCCATTTCTAACACAGATCATTGTCGGCTTGTGTGTATTAATCACATATTACATCTAGCCACTGCCCTAGGGGAGTGGGGTCGCGGCGGCACTGTGACTGCACTAACTAACTTACTTACTTACTTACTTTGTGGTGAGTTCTCCCACCTTTTTTCCAGGAAAAAAAGCACTGGGTACATGTTCTGCATGTGGGGGTTGTTACTTTCTTCAAATCTGTCAGTCTGATGGCTTAGTTCACTTTTAAAAGTCTTAAGGTTTTAAAAGATTTCCTTGATGGCAAAAGTTGGCTTGAAAAGAGACCAGCTTTATGCTGCTGTCCCCAGCACACAGACCGCTGAAGAGATCAGAAAAGATTAGTTATCTTAACTTACTCAAGAGAGAACATTAAGCAGTAACATGACCACAGTCCTGGAGAGCTTTCAGCGCAGATATTGTGGCCAAGTAGATAAGCTAAGAGCCAGTTTGTATATACACTGAGTCAGGTTATTGATCCACTTGTCCAATACTGTGTTTTCTGACTGGAATCCAAGGTCTAAGGCAGCTTCCTTGCCCGCTCCACTCAACCTTACTGTGTAAATTGAATGGGAACAGTCAACTAATATAATTTTAATATGGAATGAAATGAAAAGCCCACTTTGCTGTTCCGTGATTAGCACGTTATGTGAAATGCTTCTCAGGTTTCCCAATATGTAATTGTGTGTTCGATCATGGGTCTGGGATTAGGCATTTAAGTTCTTGTGTCAAAACCCCAAAATGTTGCAAAGCTAATCAGTGATGGGAAAAGGAATTCATTTTCCATGCTCAGTGGTGTAAGATGAATTGTGATGCAAAATAAGTTATTTTTAGTATACCAAATTCTTAAACTACAGATTGATGGAGACGATTTTTAAAACAGTTGCTTTTCCAGACTTAAGGGTTATTTCCAGCTAGGTTTTACAAAATCAGTCATGTTCACTCATTTCACTGAATCTACTTTGAGTATGAATAATATTGGCTATAACTCTATGGAGTTTGCCCTGGCAAATCTAGGTAGTACTGCGCACACCAAATTTTACCCTCTTTCTCCTTCTTTGTTGCAGATCACACTTCCATGGGTGGATTAGGAGACAGTTTCTATGAGTACTTGCTGAAAGCATGGTTGATGTCAGATAAGATGGACATGGAGGCAAGGAAAATGTATGATGATGCTATTGAGGTGATTATAGTGCATTGATTTCCCCCCCTTCCCCACATACACAATGAGAATGTCAATTAAAAAAATGTTTCTCCCCTTAAAATGCAAAGGATTATTTTGTTTCTAACTCTTTTTAGGGCAGCAAGATATGCAATATGTACAGATATACCGTCTTGATTCAGTTCTGAAGCTGGTGTTTAAAACTGTGGAGCTCCCCATTTTGAACATAGTTTGCTAGCTGCATATTGTGGACTAACAGGCGTTTGATAACCCTAACCCACCGTACCACTCAAACCTGTTTTTGCAGACTCAGGCAGGCAACAAAAGCAGGTTTATTAAGCTCTTGCAGGCCACACTTGGCTGCTGAGCTGTAGCCAGAATTCTGCATTTGGTAGACCAGAAGTTGTGCAGACCTGCAGTAAGCACCATATTTACGCAACTGTAAATGCTGTGAAAATTTAAGAACTACCCTGAATTGTTTCAGCAGTATTGTAACTGAACAAATACTGGACATTCTGGATCTGACTTCCTGGGCTTGTCCTCTACATGTTGCGTGTGAGCAAAATATTGCAGTTCTTTAGATTCCTACCATCACTGCAGTGTCAGAGTAGCTGTTGAATTGGAAACCTCTGAAAAGTGTCATTTGCCAATATTAGCATTAAAAGTTGACAGAAGGAAACGCCAGCCTTTACTGAGCACTGCTTCCTTCTACTATGACTAATTAAAAACAACCCACTACTGGCAGAATCTGCCCCCACCTGTACATTAGAAGTAAAACACAGACCTGCTTCCAGAACTTCAACATCCACATGGAAATGCCCTCCCAGTTTAGAGTTTTATAAATTTTGTGAGCAGAGAACTGTTCTTGAGCCAAGATTTTCAACCAACCCCTTGCTCAAATAGGTTACCTTTTCTTAGTGAAGTTCCTGATTCTGGTACCCTACCTTTAATTCTAAGTAGGTTTCATGAATATGCTTGCTTTTAAAAGAGAGAATACCACCCACTGGTCTGTGTTGTTTTTTGTGTGTGTAAAAATCAGTCGTCTTGTAAATAGCGATGGAAAGTTCTCTCTCTCTCTCTCTCTCTCTCTCTCTCTCTCTCTCTCTCTCTCTCGGTGTATGGGTTTGCACGCTTCCCAGGAAATGTCCAATAATCCTGATTTGTTGAATTTCCCTTGAAGTAAATAATGTCCAATAATCCTGATTTGTTGAATTTCCCTTGAAGTAAGAAGTCAGGAAAGTTTTTAAGCAGAGGTTGAATGGTCATCTGTCATGTATGATCTAGTTGAGATTCCCCTCTAACTCTACAGTTCTGTGATTCTATTATTCTAAGTTGGAGTTTGTCTTATAGCAGCTTGTATGCTACTCCAAATCCCATGTGATGTGCAAAGGGCTCATGTCAGTATTTGTGAATTTAATGACTGCCCGCACAATCTTAACTATGTCTACTCAGAGTTAAGTTCTACTGAAGTCAGTGGAGCTTACTCCAAAGTAAGGGGGGAAGGATAGGGTTACAGCCTAAAATGCATTCTTTAATTGTGTTTAGATAGCATGATTTAGGACCCCGAGTGTTGCACTGCTAGGCTGAGGGAGTCAGAATGACCTAGTCAAATAGAATAGCCTTATCTGGACTACAGCTCCCATCATGGCTAACCATTGGCCATACTGGCTGACCATTGGCCATACTGGTTGGGGCTGATGGGAGTTGGAGTTCGACAACATCTGGAGGGTGCTAGGCTGGAGAAGCCTGGAATAGATGATCTATTAATCTTTTTTCTAGAAAAGCTACATTGAGGGTCTTTCCATTCACCTATGTACACACACCCCTCCGAAAAACAAACCCACACCTCCAGTGTAATAGCTCTGTCTCTGGAGAAGAGGGGAGGAGAATGAAGGTGTGACTCGCTAAGCTATGTCTCTGCTCTTCTCCTTAACCCCCACCTCTAGTTCTGTGGGAAATGATGATGCAGGATAAATGCTTAACTCTCATCATGCATGCCAGAGCAGGAACTCTGCTCTGTCTCTCTCCCTCCCTTAACAAAGAGGTAAGTAGCTACTTAACTCCCGTCCTGTTGAGGACTCCCATGTCAGTATTTATTTGTACCTAACTGCTTCTTTTGGTGTTTTGCAGGAGAGAAAAGACTTGCTTGGAAATATATATATTTTAATGCAAAGCATAAAGGATGCACTTGTGATAGTGAATATATTGACTATTCGAAGTAACTAAAGCTTTTCTGTTTCTTCTTACAGGCCATAGAGAAGCATCTTATTAGAAAGTCCAATGGAGGCCTAACTTTTATTGGGGAGTGGAAGAATGGGCACCTTGAGAGAAAAATGGGCCATCTCACATGCTTTGCTGGAGGATTGTTTGCTCTTGGAGCAGATGGTTCCCGAGATGATAAGGCTGGACACTACCTACAGCTTGGAGCAGAAATTGCACATACGTGCCATGAATCATATGACAGGACAAGTAGGTATCCTTTCCTGTCTTAAGTTCTGGGTGGCTTTTTCCCTTAATACTTACTAATGGTAATGTGGCTGAATTTGGAGCAATTTTGAAAGTACATGAAAATGGGGAGAAAATATACTGTGTAAGAGGTTATTTTTTAAAGCTCATGCCCTTTGAGTTTGAATGGTGAATGTGCATTTAATGATGTGTGCATTTAAACTTTGTTTTGCCAAGAGAAAAAGCTGCATAAAAGCATCATCAGTTCTTGGTAGTCATGAATTGTGTGAAAGCTAGAAAAGGATGTTATTAAATTACACAAAAAAATCTGCTAACAGTGCAAACCAGTAGGAGTATTCTTACTGTTAGCTTCAGACAATTTAACTGGATGAGGAACATAAAACTATATGCTACACATCTTTGTAAGTTGAGAAATTATCTATATTTGAGTTCATTTTAACTGTATTTTTATTGAAGCTAGTAGCAAAATCTAGATTATCAAAAATTGTGTTTTGCATTTACCATGCCTAGGAAAAAATGAAGCCTGCATCTCCTGGAGTCTAACACTTGTTACGACTTGCTCATAATTACAGTACATAACACTCTACCATTTATCCTCAGAAATAAAATATGTTTTTGCCATAGTTCTCTCTATGAGAAGCAGCCTTTAATAACTTGATCTACTTAGTAGATTTCATGATTCAGTTTAAGAGTTATAGATGTCAGTTTCATAATTTTGCAGTAACCTCAAATTTCCTTTTACACCAGGCTTGAGTAGTGAATTCTGTATTCTTAGTAAAGGAATCATATAGTTGTTCAATGTATTCAGTATTAATTCTACAACTGTGTGCACATTCATTATTCTTTCAGTGGGTTTTAGGGTGTTCTCACGCTACAAAAGGCCTGGACAAATTTGTAAGAACTGTTCCAAGTGCTAGTAAGCACAAAGTACTTGTGAGCGTTAAAAACAAACATAGAGTAATTTATGTTATTAGCATATTTGATAAAGAATTTCCATAAAAAGTTATTATTCATGCTTTTTATTATTTTCTTACTTGCTAAACACATATAATAAAGTAATCAAAATAATAACAACAGCAAACACAAAAAAACCTCAAGAAACATACATACAACCATAAATCCATAAGTTCTTACACATGAACTTATGTCACCATATTCTTTATTCCCAGTTCCTTTTCTTCTCTGACAGACTTCCATCTTCCTCAAAGCGGGTCTGTTTTATCTATTTGTTCAACTACTTCTTTTATCATTTCATCATTTCTGCTGTTTTCCACATACTGTACTTATAATCCATATTATGGTTTGTGAAAATTAATCAAAGCAAATCCAGTTTTGACTTGGGGGGCACTTTTTTTAAAAGTAATTTCTATAAATTTCCCATTCCTTTTGGAACTTTTGGTTAGGCTGTCTCCTAATTTTCTCTGTCATTTTTGCCAATTTCCATAAATAATTAAACCATCAAATGTTTCTCCCCCTCTGCCTCTTTCCTCTGCAGCATTAAAACTGGGTCCTGAAGCTTTCAAATTTGACGGTGGCGTGGACGCAGTAGCAGTACGGCAAAATGAAAAATACTACATTTTAAGACCAGAGGTGATAGAGACGTATTGGTATATGTGGCGATTCACACATGATCCGAAATACAGGCAGTGGGGCTGGGAAGCAGCACAGGTAACAACAGAATGCTTTTCCGTGTGGAAGTCAAAATGTTTACTGGCAACCTCTCACTGATGAAGTGTGATGAATATTGTGTTGCTGCATAGTTGTCTGTTTCACAAGCGGAAACATAAATGCACATATAGGAGAAATGACAAATAGCAGTATATAGAAACATATATGCATGCATATAGAAGGACAACCTTTGTTAAAGCAGAACCAGCACGGCTTCTGTAAGGGCAAGTCCTGTCTCATGAACACATTAGAGTTCTTGGAGAGTGTCAATAACCATATAGCTGTTTTATTGGCTGGTTTTTTTAAAATGCTAAACAATGAAGACAGAAGGCAGCACATGAGGCCAATATTTGTTTTTCTTTTGTCTCCCTCTGTAGCCCCCCCAAAGCCCCTAGAAAATTGGGGTGGGCTCTCCTGAACAGTGTGGGTTGCAGTGGGAAGAGATAATCATATGAAATCCGACAGAAGTACCTTGCATGAACCATCTTCACGTTGCATGCTTTATGCAACAAAGCTTTGAGTAGTATTCTGGGACAATCAAATGTAATAGCATAAATGCAAGTAGTAGTGAAATAATTAGAGGAGCAAGAGTCGTCTCATAACTTGCAGTGAACATTTCTGCTTACCTTATTATGTTGTTGCTGATTTTAAAAACAGTCCTCTACAAAAAAACCTTAACAGGAGTTTGGGAATTCCATATTTTTAATGTCCTGCAAGAACAGATTAAATGCAAAAACAGATTAATGGACATTTTGACTATAATATTTCATATATTGTTATCCCGCATACAACTCCCTCAGCTACCAAATTGTTATCTTTTTTGTTGTCTGTGAATACCCAGTGTTCGGTCTTGTTTGTCCCTTGCTGTCTTCATATATGGTTAGGTAGGATTCCACTGTTTCGCAACAGAATGTGTTAACTAGATGCAGCAGTGAAAAGGTGTCTAGTACAGACATAGGCTAACTCTGTCCCTCCAGATGTTTGGGACTATAATTCCCATCAACCCTGGCCTCTGGTCCTATTAGCTAGGGATGTTAGGAATAGTAGTCCCAAACATATGAATGGCCAGAGTTAGCCTATGCCTGGTCT
The DNA here is from genome assembly GCA_034641385.1 of Darevskia mixta. NCBI lineage: Eukaryota > Metazoa > Chordata > Lepidosauria > Squamata > Lacertidae > Darevskia > Darevskia mixta. The sequence continues at coordinate 1,681,972 of JAWWNH010000017.1, read as the reverse complement.
AGTAGAACACTCATTCTGTTTCCCCCACCCCCCATATAGGCCATTGACAAGTACTGCCGAGTGAGTGGTGGATTTTCTGGGGTCAAGGATGTCTACTCTTCAGCTCCTACATATGATGATGTGCAGCAAAGCTTCTTCCTTGCTGAAACACTAAAGTAAGCAGATTTTTCTTCTTGATAACTTTCTTGGAATTGCGGTGGTTCTAAGAGGATAGTGCTTATAAAATTGTTGCCTATTTCATTATTGTTTTCTTAGGTAAGTTGCAATTTTTTTGTAAACCACACTGGAATCTGTTTTGATGAATGGTAATATAAATGTTTTAAATAAATGTAACAATTGGAGTCAACAAATGAACTGTTGATGGGATGAATGGCAGAGGTACACCCACTAGAATGTAAGATGCAAGCACAGAGACCACCACAGTGTACCTAACATGTAATAGAAAGGGCATCAAAATAATAAGTATTAGTGACAAGACAAATAAATGTACTGTTTCTGTGATCCTGAAGGTTTGCAACATTGACCTTGTTACTAATTATCATTTACACTATTATATGTTAAATACTTTCCGAGTTCCTTTTTTAAGAGATTGTCTTCTGTAACATGTGTTTACATCCTGTTTACTGGTGGATATTTTATAGTGTCAGGCTATAGGTGTGTTTTACCAGGAGTTTGTTTTTGTTTTCTACTGACTGGATTCAAACATCACACTAAAGGTTGGCTTGGCTCAGACAAACCATAATTAACGTTAACCACAGCTGATTAATGCTTGGTTGGGTCAGAATAACAAACCATGGTTAATCAAGCACTGAAGTAAAAGCTTCCAAACTTTGTATTCACATCATGTTGCTGCATCACGATTTAGCATGGCATTTGTTTTCTTTTTTACTGCAATGCAAAAATAACTTACAAATGCTATTTACCCTGCCAATGGTTACCCAAGGGGAAATGGTGTTTAGTCGAGGCAGTATTTTTGAGATTGTTGTATATTTTACATAAATAAGTGTCAAGGCCTTACGGATTTTTTTTTCATATGCAGAGGGGTAGTAATTACGAAATATAGTGGTAGACATTAAAAAAAAAAAAAGATGTGGGGAGGATTCCCATTGGCAATAAATGAGGCTCTTGTGTACTGTACTGCACTTAATTGCTCACCAAGACTCCTTACGTTTTTCCATATCCTGGAAGGCTGAATGAAAGCCAGATACACACAGCGTCAATTTTACTATTTGGAGAGACTATCTCTTCTCCAGCCTGTTTCAAACTACTTTTTCTGCCTTTTATAAACAAATGTGTTGAGGGGTGTGTGTGTGTGACTGGGGTCTTTGTCCCCCTACTTTCGGCCCTGCCTAGCCCACTTACCCTGGAGAAAGCCCCATTGATTTCACAGCAATGTACTTCTGAGTAGACATGGTTAGGATTGCACTGTAAATTTAAAGATTATAGAGTTCCTTGGCACATTAATTGGATTAAAAACAAACAAACCTGCAGAACTGCATTATTGAATAACGTGTTTACCCCAGTGTGTTAACTTCAGAGATTAGGAAACAGACTAACCAAATAATGACTTGAATGCCATTATTCTGAGTGAAGAAATCTGAGAAATATTTTAGTCTACAGCTAATGTGTCCCTTGCTTGAATACTCAGATCATTTTGGCTCTCTGAGCTGGGTCTTAACGATTTGTTCTTTGAGGCTTATAAATAAATACTTCCCGGGTGGTACCATATATTATCAGATGTCTCTTAGAGGTCTGAAAATGAAAGGACTCAGTTTATGGGTGTGCATTTGAGACTTACAGGCCAACTTTTCACTAAGGCTAATGAGCACCAGGCTGGCATTTCACTACAGCCAAATGGAATTTGTTCACGTTAAGTTCATAACACTTCAGTCTTGAAAATGCAGTGAAAATCCAGTTATTTCAAAGAGAACACTTCTGGCAATCATGGCAGTGTTATTAATTTTGGTGGATAAAATCTAAATCATAAGGTCGAGGTCATTATTTTAAAAAGTATTTGAACAAGAACTAGACAATGAGTCCATTAAAAACATTTTGATCCATTATAAAATGCAGTTAATTGAGCAGAAGAGTTAAAATAACCATCATAATTTTTTAAAAGCAAGTACATATTTAAAAAAAGATGGATGGTGAGAACCATTCCATCCTATATGAGATACGGGGGGATGTTTCTTTTATGATAGCACCTGCTCTGATTACATTCCTGCTTCATTTAAAGCAATAATATTTTCTCTTTCAGAACAGTTGTTGCAGTTCGTATGCAAATTATAGAATTTATAGAATTTCAATTGATTAAGTGATCTGCTACAACTTATTTAATGGGTGATACTTTAAACCGTAAAGTCCATAATTTTTCTGAGGTTATCTTGCTTAGACGAGACATGGTGACAAACCTTCTGTTGCTCATTCCAACTTGTTTTCTCTCTCTACCTTGACAGGTATTTGTATCTGCTGTTCTCCAATGATGATCTCCTACCTTTGGATCACTGGGTTTTTAACACAGAAGCTCACCCCTTGCCTGTTTTACATCTAGCCAACACAACACTTTCAGGAAATCATGCATATCGATAGAAACTATTCCAGGACAAGGACAAAATACTTCGTTTTAGCTGTGTTTTGTTTACATGGACCACTTCAGACTTAAGGCTTGAGAGAAGACTGGCGTTGTTTAATTAATGAAAAACTTTGAATGAAGAGAGGATCAAAACTGCACTCTTAAGCATGTACATAAATTTAAAAATTCCATTTTATACATGACCAAAACTATCGAGTGCAGTGTGTGTCAGCGAGAGACCTTGTATATTTGCAACTGAGAAGGTGGAGCATGGTGTTTTTAAGAATTCAAAGCCCATGGCAACATGTTTCCTGCCCCATGACAGGAGTGAAGTGGAACTGCTACTACTGACCTTCGTAGTGAGCGATCTCCTGCCCAGATGGTGTGGATTCCTGATATTATGTCATTTGGTTTTTCTTTCGATGATGGCATGAGTAAAACAGTGACAGGCAACAAAAGTGCACTAATAGCACCTAGAGTTGAAATTCCTCTACTCCTGTTTAGAATTTTCTACTTTTCATCAGTCTGTCCAGACTGGCAGCCATTCCCAGTGCCTCTCAGACCCTTGCCTATTTTTATTATTGTTATTAATAATATTGATCAACCATTTGTTCTTGTAGTATTGTTCATCAGTAAATGAGATATGAAAAGGATCAGCAACTTCTCTCGGTTTTGCTTTTAGGATTTGGAAAGCTTCATTCACTGCAGCGTTGCTTCTTACACTATGACAAAACTGCCCAATGCATCTACAACTTGGTCAAGATTCCCTTCAACTAAGTTGCAATAACTCAACATTTGTCTATGAAGCCTGGAGTTTCATTAAACGCTCACTTTTTTATTTGTATATTATTCAGAAATGGAAGAACTGTTCTGTAAGAGATGTTTTTACACGTCCTCTGAGTAAGACTGTTACCTGGGTATAATGCTGCTTGGTTTTTGGATCTTTTGGTACAGCAGAAGTGTGAGGATGAGTTTGTCAGCCTTCACTTGCATAATAGAAAACCTACCAATTGATTTCTAAGTAACTGGAAACATAACGCTTACTGGTGTGTACATGATAGTGGACAGCAGATCAACAGAAATTTTTGCGTGAATTTTACTTTGCAATGCATCCTTGTCATTACTAAATGCAATTGATAGCAATTTGGGTTAGAAATGGCTCCTTTCCTGCCAGGTCCCCCACTCCACTTCAGTTAAAAGAGAACCATTAAGTATTTGGGGGGTGGAGGTTAGTTGGATATTTAAATATTTTGTATTAATATTTTTCATGTACATTGGAATCTGATTTCCTGGTGAATGCAGATTACAAGCATTTATTTTTGTTGGTATGCATCCCTTTAAAGAGTGCTGAAATCCAAAAATGTTGACCAAGTTATCCCATTGGGACCTTACTGTGCCTCAAGGACAGCCGATCTGTAACTCAGCACACCATTTTAACTAGGTAACATAACAAACCTAAGATCCACTTGTGGTGGAAGATAAGTTAAATATTTAACATATTGCAATTCCTAGGATGGAGATCACTACCCACTTTGCACTGGTACAGTACAGTACAGCTGGGCCTCTGACCAGGATCATGCTGCATTCTAATGTGAAACCCAATATATGTGCATGTCTCTAGCCCACATAATTGCAGAGATAAATCTAAAACTTCATGGTATATTTACAGTAAAGAAAGGTGGAATTCTAGACCTCAGAGGTTGAGTTACCGGTATTCCTTGCTTAGCACAACTACTGGACTGCCCCATGGTCTCCATTCCCATGTTGCCACCCCTGCAAATCTGTTTTTTACATTTCTGCATCCTAATGTTTTCTTCATGCTCACTTTTCCTTTCCCAGGCCCCCCAATAAACTCAATTCTAAATTCTGCATGAAAAAGACAACATATGCAAATCAAAATCATGTGCTGTTTTTGAGCTGTAGCCCGGCAATAGAATTTGGAATATTTTGATGCAAAGCTCTGTAGAAGTTGTGTCTAGCATAACGGTGGAAATTGCTCTCCATATGCTGTTTATACTGTTTTTATTGAGCCTAAGTCTTGGAACATTGACAATGTTCTCATCGAAATCAGTGGCAAAACTCTGTATGATGCATGGATATCCAAAGTGATTGTTTTGTTGAAAAGTAAAAATTGAGGGGCTAGAATGGTTTTCAGCCTACGTAGAGTGGAATTGGGCTTTGTATTAGGCTGAATAGTTTTCAGCCACTTTCTGTACATGGAAACAGTGCATACTCATGCTGGTACTACTTTACTGCTAAATTTGTCTTCCCTAAAACATTGATGTGCAGCAGATAGTAATCTTCATTTTAGAGCAGAACTGCACAAACAATACAGTGTCATTGTTGGGAATACTTGGATTAGCTGGTTTTGTTGAATAGCACCAGTGTGCTGGCAGTCTATCATCCCTCCATGCTTATTTGAAAAGTTTTTCAGACCACTCTGCATGCAGTTTCTTCCAGTTTTGAGTTTGCTTCTCTACCCCAGCCCCTTACTGGTTTCCAGTGTGCATGAGTATATTGATTAAAATGGGTCTGAGCATCTGGATCTACTGGTAGATCTCTGAGATATTTGTAATAGAGCTGCAAGTTTCTGGCCTCCGTTTTTGTTTTGTTTTTTTAAAAAAACCAAGCAGCAACAAATAGATTTCTCATTTCACTTTTCTAAATTAGGCTGTTGAAGCTAGGAAAGCTTGGGGAAGATTAAGAGCAATTTTCTTTATGTGAAAGGCCTGTGGGCTCTGTTCTACTGCTGCAAACAAATTTCTGGCCCATGCATGTACTCAGAAGCTTCCTGTTTTAAGTGTATATATCACCCCCACCCCCAAACACACACACATACACATTTTGCATGGGACTTCAGAGAAGAAGACACAAACTGAACATTGTGACAAGTTAAACCAGCTGTCATGGAATATAGGGCAGAGCCAACCCGTGAAATAATGGACATTAGCTACCCACAGAGCCCCCTAGATCTGCTGCCTTTGTCCACTTGCTGTCTCCAAGCAAGTGAGCAGTGACAGGAAAAAGGAGCAGGCTAGCAGCCTCAACCTGCCTCTCTCTGGGCAGTGCTGCAGCATGTGCCTAGAGCAGGCACCCCACACCTGCGGCCCTCCAGATGGTTTGGCCTACAACTCCCATGATCCCTAGCTAACAGGACCAGTGGTCAGGGATGATGGGAATTGTAGTCCAAAACTGGAGGGCCGAAGGTTGGGGATGCATGGCCTAGAGCAGTGATGGCTAACCTTGACACTCCAGATGTTTTGGAACTACAACTCCCATCATTCCTAGCTAACAGGACCAGTGGTCAGGGATGATGGGAGTTGTAGTCCCAAAACATCTGGAGTGTCAAGGTTAGCCATCACTGGCCTAGAGGGACAGGCAAGTTAATTACCAGTAGTGGTAAGGAAGAGAGTAGGCTACTTGGAGTGGTGGGAGGACCTATTTCAGGCCTCTTACCCAAACCTGCCCCTAAGCATCAAGCTGTATCCACTTAGCCCTAATAATGTGGGGTATGTTCTAACTACGGTACATATTGGGGGAGGGGGAGGAAGAGGAAAAATGCTTACCCTCTGAAAAAATGGAAATAGTATTTTTTTCTCCCAAGATTGAGGGTTGGGTCTGAGGATCACCCATGGAGAGCTCTTTTATGACACAGGTTAATCCAATACTACAATACAAGCAATCACCAAAAATAGAAATTGGAAGCTCAGCATAAATAAGTACTCCAATAATTCATAGTCACTCAAGTTAATTGTGACTTGTGCGGCTATTCGCTGGAAACCAAAAGCTGAATGAAATTACTATACAGTAATTGCTTTCCAAGCATCATTGAAACTAATTACCTAATTAGTCTTTAATGACTTAAGGCAAGTACTTCTGTTCCATTTTAAAAGAGTGGTTTAAAATTAGATTTCCCACTTATTATAATCGCTAGTAATTTGAGCTTTAGTTCTGCACACTGCTTTTGCATCGGGAGGACTAAAAGGGGGGGGGAGTATTGTTTGTCTCTACAAGTTCTTTTATGTTCTTCAGAACATACAACACCCCACCCTAAAAATAAAATACTTGTCCCAATTCTAGAGGGAGAGGTCAGGGACAGAATTATATAGAGCCAGAAATAGAAAGTCTGAATTCATGCCTGCTGGTTTGCTTTCCTATCTATCACTGTGCCTTGAGTTATAAAAGTGCTGCTTGCATTTGTTGCTTTGGTAAGTCTGCTACATGGGGTGCCATGAAATATGTCAAATTTTAAATCCTAAGCCACTTCAGAAAATTTCACTAATCAGATGCAATGCCATTTTCCTCTTGTTTGGCCATGCAACAAATTGAATATATTTGCTTCATTATTGAGTTTATCACAGTATTTGGTTTTGGGAGTTCCAATGCCATCCCTGCTCTCCCTTCTCAAGCTTTATGTGATACAGAGACAACAACTGTATTATAGTTTGTGTACCTTCTTGACAGCTCTTCAAGTCTGGTTTCAGTGGACTCTTGATTTTCTTTTTCAGGAATTAAGATAATCCGAGGGATGAATTCATACGCTGCTACACGTGAAGTGTCACTTGTTAATGTTAAAAATGTGAAAGACATCACAGATTGACAGGCCATAATGAAAGGCTCATAATCACAGCAATTGTTTGAACTATGTGTTGAATCCATTAAAATCTAGCTGCAGCAACGGTACATGAATGCACTGAGTTCTTGTTTTAAAGAAGAAAAAGGATACAAGTAACAATTAAAAAACAAATACAATTAGAATTAGTTTTTAAAAACATTTTTTTGCTCCTGTTCTACTTTGCTTCAGACATGTTAGATTTACCGGTAGTTATTTACAAGTCCTACATTCTAACAACACACAATTCTGGTTTATCCAGTGTTTTTACAACATGCTCACTTCTCTCCTCCAAACAAAATTTTAATAATGGACAACACCCATTTTCTCTGTACTAGGTTATTTAAGCACATGCCTGGCAACTGATGTGTGACCTCACTCCATAATTTTTATGTGGAATGCAAAAGCTATCTGTGGTCACATGTGCAAGTCATCACTTGCTGTTGTAAACAGAAAAATGCTGAACATGCAAATATTCAATTCTATACTTGTTTACTCACAAGTAAGTCTCACTCAGATTGCAGTGAGGACTCTATTCCATTGAACTCAAAGGGGCTTACTTCTGAGTAGACATGCCTATGATTCTGCCTGAGCCTATGAGTAGGCATACCTATGTCTGCTGTATAGTCTTTTCCCCCTGCTAGACCAAAAACGTGTGATTTAGACTCAAATATTTTAAATTACGTATTTTAATGTGGAGTACTAAAGCTCCATTTTCTGAATGAATAGGAACAGTACTCTCCATCAAGGAAAAATCCTCTAATTGACTTTAGCTGTTTTTTTATTTATTTTAATGAATATATTCTCTTAAAGATCCTGGGCTCTTTAAAAAAAAAATCTCTCTTTGATTGTCCACTCTAGATGTTTATACATTTACATATATACTTATATTTTTCTTCCTTTAAAATATTTGGCTGGTTGAAATAATTCATCCCCCACCTCCACAGGCAACTTTCCTATATGTTTAAAAGCCATAAATATCTAGGGCAGAATCCTTCTAAGAGAACCAGAGCCAATCAGCAGGGATTTTTTTTTTAAGCACTGCATTCGAGCTATTTATATAATCTCTATATGCATACACTTTTGGATTGCTTGTATAGTTCAGTTACTTTCTACACCGTTAAAAACGAGATAACAAAGAACAATTCAGTTAGTGTAGGAATTGGGAACCTGTGACCTGCCAGATGTTAAGACTGCAACATCCATCTTCCCTGCCCCTTAGCTATGCTGGCTCAGCGTGAGAGTTTAGTCAGACAACATCAGGAGAGCTACTAGTTCCTTATCCCTGGGCTTCATGTATCAGGTTGGTGACCATTTTTGGCTTTTGGACTGCCATTAATACACATGAAGGGGGCTTGGCTCATTCATTATTGTGATGTCAATCTGTAGTGGTGCAATTGTTGATAACCACAGGCCTAGGGGCACCTCTGCTTGATTTAGTCAATCTACCATGAAACACTTATTCATAGTGGATGTTGGCTGTCATCCTGCCTCTATTTCACTTTCCTAAAGTTTATATTTTTCTTCTGAAATATTAAAAAGGGCAAGAGTCAGCCTTGTGAACTGGGGAGCTTCTGGCTGTCTCTGAGCTGGCATCCTGCATATGTAATTTTTAAAAGTTTAAAAAGAATATTGTATATAAAAATAAAGAATGTCTTTAAAAGAAAGTGTTTGCTGTGAGCGTATCTTGTTTGCTTGGGAGCTGGTAAAAGAACTAGACAGCAGGTGGGACTGGCTTCATTCACCTAATGAAGTTACTGTTATTTTGCATTGTGTTATAAGCTTCTCAAGATGTGTGAAACTCATGTGGGTGTTATCCGTAGGGTGCTTTCTTAGTAAAAAGGTTCCCTTGAATCAGAGTTGTATCCGCCTAGATTGCCTTTCATTGTTGCAGAGGGAGAGCTGCATTGCACTAATGAGACTTGGCTCCTGCTAAGGAGGTAGTTTGACAGCAAGGGAGTTAGCACATCTTTATGTGCTAAAGGAGGAAGATGAGATTGCAAAGAAGCTGAATGAATTATTTGCATCTGTTTTCACTGTGGGGAAATGGGCGGATCCCTGTGCCTGAACTAACTTTCTCAGGGAGGGAGTCTGGAAATTAAAAATTGACAAATCACCAGGTCCAGACGACACCCACCCATGAATTTTTACCTTGAATGTGTAACTGCTGATCTTCTAACAAAAATATGCGAAATATATAAACTTATCATACTGCATGACTGGAAACGGGCCAATGTAACACCAATTTTTAAAAGAGGTCCAGGGAGTATCAAGGAACTTACAGACCAGTTAGCCTAATGCCTGTTCCAGGAAAACTGGTGGAAAGACATTATTAAGACAGAATTACCATAGCTGGAATAACAATGCTTGCTGAAGCATAAGCAGCCTTTGGAGACAGATGGTACCTTTTGGAAAGCTTCCATTAAAAATAAGAAACAATAACATGAATTTGTTAAATTCCGTGATTCCCCATCAGGTGACACTTTAGACACAGCCAGTTAATAGATTTTTAATCATCATCATGACACCTACATGGGTCACCCAGTAACACGGCTCACTAGTTCGCTCAGAAGCACAAAATAGTAAAATACAGTATTAAAACTCCATAAACGGCAAAACCTATGGACTAATAAAAATGCACTAACTCTTTATGGATGGCACAAAAATAGAGATGGTGGAGATGCCTCAAGCAGTGCTGAAGAAATTATTTAAGGAGGAAAAAAGGGAGTTAAAAAAAAAAATCTTTTTGTTTAAAAGGATACATTTCAAGGGAAGCTACAAACAAGCAGCAGCCCAAATTAGCCAGTTCAAGACAAGCTTTCATTACCACCAAGAGATTGCTTTGGGAGGGAAACTACTATGGTCGCTCACAGTGCAGTTGCACTTCCCTCCTTTCAACAAGTTTTTAGTGTTTTGGCATCTTTTCTGGTCCCTGGACAGAAAAGATGTGGAGATAAATAAATATTGATTCTCCTGTCAAATAAACTGCATCTCACTCTGGGATGTAGGTTGCACTATAACCAGACGAGCAGCACTGGCACCACTACAGGCGCCATATTCTTGTAGAAAAATCTGCCCTTATTCCCTTATGGGGTACACAAGAGCCCTTGCAAGTTCCCTGCAGGTTCTCCATCGGTAGGAGTAAAAACAGAGGCCAACCAGAGAAAAATTGAGAAGCAAAGCCTTTATTTTCACTGTTGCAACAGGGTGCTTTCCTCACACACACATGAGCAGGAAAAGACCCAGAACAATGGTGGGCAAGCTCCTATATAGACTTTGAAATTCCCCCCCTTTCCCCTCAAGACCAACCCCCTATACCTCATACATACATCACTAAAAGGGGTGTAACGCAGGACCACCCCTCAGATACATCACAGCTACATCACAGAAAAAGGCGGTCTCCAGGTGTGTTGTTTACCTCCTGACTGCCACTTCATATGATAATGTCTTATCTGATTGCCTTTCCTGGGCAGTCTGGCCATTCTTTTGTTATTATAACCACTAATTCCTGAATCTAGGTCACAGGTCACAGGCCCACACCCTGTTCATATCTTGAGTGTGCCCTTAAGACAGGATTTGTGAGGAAAGAGACAATGGGGAGATTTTCCCACTCCCTTCCTCCTTGCAGAGAAACACCTGGTCAGATTTTGAAAAAATGGTTTCAGGACTGTCTCTCTGTGCTGTTTTCAGACATTCTGGTTTCAGTCACCCCTCTCTGTTCATGTCTCAAATAGTGTAGTGGGGTGTTTTAAAAGGAAGCTCCCCCCCCCCCCCGAAATTCCTACAACAATATAAATAACACCCATTCCACATTTGTAGAGTTAGAAGGGACCACAAGGGATATCTAATACAACCCCCCTGCAATGCAAGAATCTTTTGCCCAACACAGGGCTCAAACCCACGACTCTTCTGCTTTACTGACTGAGTAAAAGGTACCCCTGACCGTTAGGTCCAGTCGTGGACGACTGGGGTTGCGGCGCTCATCTCGCTCTATAGGCCAAGGGAGCTGGCGTTTGTCTGCCATGGCATTTGGCCAGCATGACTAAGCCGCTTCTGGCGAACCTGAGCAGCGCACGGAAACGCCGTTTACCTTCCCGCTGGAGTGGTACCCATTTATCTACTTGCACTTTGACGTGCTTTCGAACGGCTAGGTTGGCAGGAGCAGGGACCAAACAACGGGAGCTAATCCCGTTGCGGGGATTCGAACCGCCGACCTTCTGATCAGCAAGCCCTAGGCTCTGTGGTTTAACCCACAGTGCCACTCGCGTCCCACAGCGCCACCCTGAGTAGGGTTGTGGATTTTCCCTTGGTTTTACTGCTTTATCTTTTCATAAGCCGCTTTTTGTTTGCTTTTAAACTACCAAGCGATGTATAAATTTCTTAAATAAAACAATATAAATATTTTTTGTGCTGTTGCCGCAAAGAGCAACTTTCGCTGTACTCTTTCTGGTGCCTGATGAAAACCATTCTATTCCACTTTAGTATTTTCTATTCCATTTTAGTATTTTCAACTTCCATAATGCCTTAAAAGTTGGGTTGAGGATTTTCCCTCGGTTTTACTGCTTTACCTTTTCGCAACCTGCTTCAGGTGTTGTTGTTTTTAACTATCAAGCGATGTATACATTTTATGAAAGAAAACAGAATAACTAAGTACCGGTAGTTCTTACAGGGCGTGGCAGGAGAGGATGCCAAACGTGGTGGGAAGAAGATTAAAGCACAATCCAAGAAACATTTAAACGTGTATAGTGCTGTAGTGCCATTTCACTTGCAGAATATGGATAGATGTCATTTCAAAAAGAGCATCGAGTGATATTGAGGACAATCCTAGTTTACAATAAAAAAACATCCGGTGCGGGCGCGAATAAATTTGCATTCTGAAATTGTGACCCAGAGTTGTTGTTGGTTTTTTTGGGGGGGGCGGAAGTTTGAGAACCACTGAAATAAACTAGATAAAATTTCGTGCCGTCGCTGCAAAGAGCAACTGCGAGCCACTTCTTCTTCCAGGGCGCCATCATCGTGCCCGCGCGCCAAAATTAATAAAAAATTGAGACGGAAACCGTCGAGATGCCGCCGGGAGTTGGGGGCGGCTGAGGGGAGTCTCCTCGGGTTACCTCAGGCGGAGGCGGAGCGGGGGGCGACGACGACCGCTTCCCTCAGGGCCAGCAGTAGGCCAGCCGGGCCAAGGTGGAACCCGGCGGCGGTGGTGTTGGCGAGTGGGGCAGGCGGGCCAAGGAGGCGAGGCGAGGAGCCCTGTCGGCCCGCCCGGCCTTTGTCTCGCCTCGGGGCCTGCGGCGTCGGCGTCGGGGCGGAGCCGAGGAGGAGAAAAGAGGTAGGGAGGTGCGGGCCGCCGCCGCCGCCGCCACGGAGAGCGCGTGCGAGAAGGCGCCCGGTGCCCAGCTCTCCGCCACAGACGGGCCCCAAGCGGCGGGTTTGGAGCTCGAGGAGTCCGGCCGAAGGGGGCGGGCGAGGCTCGGCGGGGTGCCGGCAGAGAGAGGGTTATTCCTACGTTGCCTGCCTGGAGGAGGCCCTCCCGCCGGGGCTCCTTCCAGCCCTCCGTAGCATTTCCAAGCAGGCATCTCTGCACATGGGTGCTTCTTCCCCTACCCGCAAAACCCAGGGGGGGGGGTTGGCAGACTTTCCCCCAGCCCGGGGGGGGGTTTCACTTGGAGGTCTCCTCCTTTTAGCCCCCTGGGGTGCCCAGGAGAGGGGGCGGTGTGCTGGGGGAAGGGGGTGGGTGGTTCAGCTTTTGCTGTTCATTCACTCCTCTGCACCATCATTTTCCATCAAGCTCCACCCTGGTTCCCTGTTGCATAAAGTAAAGGTAAAGGGACCCCTGACCATTAGGTCCAGTCGTGGACAACTCAGGGGTTGCGGCGCTCATCTCGCTTTATTGGCCGAGGGAGCCGGCGTACAACTTCCGGGTCATGTGGCCAGCATGACTAAGCCGCTTCTGGCGAACCAGAGCAGCACACGGAAACGCCGTTTACCTTCCCGCCGGAGCGGTACCTATTTATCTACTTGCACTTTGACATGCTTTCAAACTGCTAGGTTGGCAGGAGCTGGGACTGAGCAACAGGAGCTCACCCCGTTGCGGGGATTTGAACCGCCGACCTTCTGATCGGCAAGCCCTAGGGCTAGGCTCTGTGGTTTAACCCACAGCGCCACCTGGGTCCCTTTCCTTGTTGCATACCCTCCAGCATTTCTCCAACAAAAATAGGGATGTCCTATTAACAACAACAACAAGAAGTGCTTTAAAAAAATTGTTTGGGGGCACTCTCATTTTGACTCAAGATCAAGAAAATCACCATTTTATAGTTCACCATTTTATAGTTCAAATCAGGAAAAATAAATACAGTAAATGGACAAAAGTATAAAGATTCACAAAATATTTAGGGGTATGTGTCCTCCCAGAAAAAAACACTGATAATAATAATAATAATAATATTTATACCCCGCTGAGCAGCTTCCAACATGCATAAAAACATAATAAATATTAAGCATTAAAACAAACAAACAAACAAACAAACAAACAAACAAAAAGCTTCCCTGTACAGGGCTGCCTTCAGATGCCTTCTAAATGTTGTATAAGTTACTTCTCTCCTTGGCTTAGGACTCACATAACTCGATACTGTCCAAATTTCCATACCCTCCACAACATTTCTCCAGTGAAAATAGGGACATCCTGTTCCATCATAATGATAATAGTACTCTGTGTGGCTTCCAACACATATAAAAACAGAATAAAACTATATAGGGCTGCCTTCTAAAGGTTACTTATCTCCTTGTTCAGGGGTCACATAACTCCCTGCCATCCCAACATTTCTCCAGTGAAAATAGGGGACGTCCTAAGGAAAAGCGGTACATCAAATCAGACACTGGGACGGCTTTTGTAAATCCAGGACTGTCCCTGGAAAATAGGGACAATTGGATGGTCTGCTGTTCTCTCAGCCTGATCCAACAAGATAATGCACTACCACCACCACCACCAGCAGCAGCCATTTAATAAGGTTTTAGGCTGCACCCCCTGTGTCTCAAGACCAGGCCATTCAAACATTATTCATTTATTGCATTTCTGTCCCCATTTTTCCTCCAAAGGAACTCAAGGTAGCATAACAATCAGGAGGAGGCCAATCGGGCTGGTGGTTTCTCCTCCTTCTCCAGCCATGGAGGGGAAAGAGGAGGGCAATGGCAGTAGCAGGAGAGGAGCCACCAGCCATTGAAGCTGTGCTGCCACTGCGTTCAGCTCCGTCCCCTGGTTCCTGCTGACATCCCTGTATCACACATATGCCATGCGTGCATCATCACCCCCCCCATCTTCTGCTTAAGTTGTCATCTCTGTGCTGAACTACCTATAATTATTCAATATTTGTCCCAGGGGCGTACCCAGGATCAAAACTAGGGGGGGGGGGCAAGCCATGGTCGTTCAGGTTTGCTTTGAATGGACGCTGATCATTTTTTGCTTCTAGGGCTGCCTTCTAGGGGGGGGCAGCTGCCCCCTCTGCCCCCCCCCCGGGTGCGCCCAGGATTTGTCCCACAGGTAACAGCATCTGGTCACTCCTGTTCTACACCACACTTGAGGCTATTGCTTTGTGGGCCCTTCCTCTACAGCAGAGCTTTCCAAACTCTGTGTCGCAACACATTAGTGTGTCGGCTGCAGTGTGTAGGTGTGTTGCACGAACGCTCCCCGCACTCCTCCCAGGTGTGGAAAGGGGTTAGTTTAACCTCCACTTTCCTAGTGAAACTGAATTACTGTGTTGCAAAATGATGCATGTCTAAAAAGTGTGTCACCAACATGAAAAGTTTGGAAAGCTCTGATCTACAAGGAAGAGGGATGATGATAATTTGCTTAATACTGAAATTGCACAGTTGTGGCAGTGGGTTTGTATATACAGCAAAGAGTCTCATGGTACTTTTAATAATAACACATTCATTCATTCATTCATTTATTTCATAAGATTTATATGCTGCTTATTGTGAAAACCAACCAACAAACAAACCAACAAACCGCAAGGTGGTTTACAAAAAGACTTTAAAACCTTACAGTACTTTGAAACCACTTGAAATTACCACTGGGGGGAGCACAAAGAGAAGAAACGACATGATGCATCTGCACCAGCGAAACCAGACACCTTCATGTGCCACAACTGCAATAAAACATGTCTCTCCTGTATTGGTATCTATAGCCACAGTAGGTGCTGTAACTCTCCAGCGGTTTGACTCAAGCAGATTAAAATTACCTCAATTTTCTAACTATCTGGGTAGGCTTCTGAACAAGAATGTTTATCATGGCATAAGTCTACATGGACGAGTGTCCCTTTTATCAGATACATGAAATGCTTACTTGGCAGACACAGAAGAAAAAATGTAAAAAGTGAGTTCTGAGGAAAAGGGAGGCGGGGACACCAGACTGTGTTGTTGTTGTTGTTGTTCAGTCGTGTCCGACTCTTCGTGACCCCATGGACCAGAGCACGCCAGGCACGCCTATCCTTCACTGCCTCTCGCAGTTTGGCCAAACTCATGTTAGTAGCTTCGAGAACACTGTCCAACCATCTCATCCTCTGCCGTCCCCTTCTCCTTGTGCCCTCAATCTTTCCCAACATCAGGGTCTTTTCTAGGGAGTCTTCTCTTCTCATGAGGTGGCCAAAGTACTGGAGCCTTAACCTCAGGATCTGTCCTTCTAGTGACAGGATCTGTCCTTCTAGGGCTGATTTCTTTAATAATGGATAGGTTTGATCTTCTTGCAATCCATGGGACTCTCAAGAGTCTCCTCCAGTACATTAAAACCTAAATGTATGTAAAATAAGTACAGCAACCATTCAAAAATGAAATATCCTGGCATTGGTAGATTACAGCATAATCCATTCCTAACCATGTCTGCTCAGAAATAAATTATTTTGAATTCAATGAGGCTTAGTCTGAAGTAAATGAGATTACAATTGCAGTCTTAATTAGCACCTGTAATGGGATAAAAACCTGTTATCGTGATTTAGGCTGCACACACACAGTACCCATATCTGTTGTAACAATGTGCATTATGTTTTGAGGGGCAGAAGGGAGGTGTGTTGGAGGGACTGAAAATTTAATAATCAAATTTGCAATATTTCTACTAGCAGATTCAATTAGCAAAATGTCCAGGCAATTGAGTGCAGTTCTTGTTCTCTGTCCCTCTCTCACACTTTTAAAAGAACGCAATTGTGATACAAAAACTTGTACAATTCTGCACGTACCTACCTGGGAGTAAGTCCCATTGAATTCAGTGGAACTTACTTCTGAGTAGACGTGAACAGGATTCTGCTGTGAACAGGGAATTTTTTAAAAATGTGCTCATATACCAGTGAATTCATTTATGATGAGAAATACACCGGATAATTATAAAGCTGCATTGTGGCCAGAGGAATACAGCTTTTTCTTTGACAGAATGAATAAAATACGGAATTGGTGATTTGATGTCCACAGTATTTAATACATAAGAAATCCAGTTTTCTTCATATTTGGACAAATGCAAGTTTCCTCCAAAGAGCTCAAGGCAGCGTACATTGTCCTCCTTCATCCATTTTATCCTCACCAGAATCCTGTGAGTTAGAAAGGAATAATAGGCCCGTAGCAATAGCTTTTGCATGGGAAAAATTGTGATGTTAACCTAGGTCTCCCAGTTAAAGTAATGGATTACTTTGTGTGTGAACTTCAGCAGGTGGATCCATACAATCTTTTCTCACTGCAGAGTAATTTTTGCAGCCACCTTGTGGAGAATATCTGTGTTAACATACCCTTTGTTCAATGGATTGAGTTTGCATGGGTTTAGCAGGAAATGGGATCTAAGTAAGGAATCGTTGACACTATTGGGCAAATGCAGCCATAATCTTTGACTGTTTGTGATCTATCTTCATGTTCTGCTACCCACACGGTGCTGCTTCAAACCAAGAGATATATGAATCTGCCCTAAAGTGAGTCAGAACATTGATCCATAGGGCGGCGTAGTATTTTCTACTCTGGTGGTGGGTGGAGAGGAGACTGCAGAGAGGGCTGGGTCTACAACTGCCTTCCCACAATGGAAAAAGATTTGCATCTGTCTGTCTTGGGAGACAACTGGATACAACCCCCACCTAAGTCCCAGTATCCTTCAAGCTGCCAGGAATGCCCTTGGCAATAGAGGCTCTCACTTCCCTCCATTTAAATGCAAAACTCGGGGCCAGACTTCAGTGGAGTTAATCAATTATTATTATTATTATTATTATTATTTATTATTATTATTATTATTATTATTATTATTTATTTGTATTTGTTCTCAAGACATGACCTAGATGGGAGTGGGATTTGAGTGGAGGGCAAAGAGCACAACGGTTTCAAGCCAAACTCCCAGACAGCTTACCCTGGTTAGCCTCCTTGCCACAACTGCTTTCTCCTATTGGAAACTAGGAGGAAGTGCTTTTTGATGGGCTCTTTCCTCATCAAACCACTCTCTCAAAGGCATTTCCTCTCAGTTCCAGGCATGCTGAGGGAAGGAGAAAATGCAACAGTGGGTAGCATAGATAGGGGGTGGGCGGGAGGGAGGTGCTTCCTTCTTTCCTCATATCCCTTCCACCCTGCTGTGAATTTTTGATGGACGCCACTAGTAAGTTATCATTGTTATCTCTTGATGTGCAGGACGGCTTGTTCAATGATCCTGGAATGCAGAAGATGTACGGCGGCAAGACATCCTGACTGAAAACCTATGTGCAACAGCAAAGTAAGTCAACCCGTAGACTTGATTAAAATTAAATTACCTGCTTATCCTGCCGCTCTTGCAGGAGACACAAGTCAGTATATATCGGTGGACCACAAACTTCACAAATTGAGGGGAGCTAGGTGGAGAGAAAAATACTTATTTCTTTGTTGCCTTTATGTCCCACCTCTATCTCTAAGGAGCTCGAGGTGGCGTGCGTGATTCTTTCCCCTCCTTCTTTAATCCCCACAGCAACCCTGTGAGGTAGGTTAGCTGAGAGGCAGTGACCAGCTTAGGGTCACCCAGTAAGCTTCATGGCGAAGTGGGGATTTGAACAATGGTCCGTCAGGTCCTTGCCTGACACTAACCACTACACCACACTGTGCACAGTTGCACAATGAAGCTGTCGCCTGAGTGGATTTAAGCATTAGTATCAGATCAGCAAATGCAGCCATCAAAGGTATAGTGTTTCTTCCTTCCACATCATTAGCATTCAATAGCTCAGGTTCAGCAATGATCAGCCCAGCTTGGAACCACATACTGAATGATGTATGACAATGAAACTGGGAGACTTGAGCACTCAGACCTTATCCTAAACAAGAGATGGTCGTGAGCTGAGAAGTGTTATTGAATATTTTATTCAATAGGGAAAACCAGCAGTCCAGTCCCGATACTGCTAATCACCACAATTTCATTTTGTTAAAAAAATCCAACACAATAAATCATGAGTGGTTAGAACGCTGTGGTCTTCTCTTCCTTGACCTTCGGTTCCTGCATCTTCCCAGCTTAAATATGAGCTTTTACAAAGGAGAGAAGTAAGGCATGGTGTCCCCCATAGAGCTGTCTTTAGACTGTTGCTTTTTTAATGTGTTCATAAAATGAACTGGAATTAGGGCAGAGCAGTGAAGTGGCCAGCTTTGCAGAGGACATGAAACGATTTACGTTACATAAAGCAAACAAACAATTCAGAAAGGTGACAAACAAAGATTGCAAATGGTTAGTAGCAATACAGTCGCACCTCCACTTATGTATCCCTCTGGTTACGTAAACTTTGGAATGCGAATGCGGCAAACCCGGAAGTATTTTTCTGGGTTTTGCCGCATGCACACAAGCGCTCTATGCGCCGCACGCATGCGCAGAAGCAGTCCTCCAGGTTGCGAAAACCTCGGGATGCAGCGGACCTCTAGAACGGATCCCGTTCGCAACCGGAGGGTACCACTGTAATGGACTTCAGGCCAAAGAAATAATCTCTCCAGCTCAGTGGAATGAGAGCAGGAGAAGCCCCAAGCACAGGCCCAGCAGAAGCATGGCTTTCTCAGATTACAACACACAGCAAAGTGCCCAAGATGCAAACAACCCCCGCAACTTGCACGTGATTTATTTACACGATTGCAGCTTTGCACAGGTGGCACTGGCAGCTCACACTCACACAAACACCCTGCAGCCTTTGGGACCCTTTCCCCAGGGAGGCTTGCCAGTTTGTTGTTACTCCAAGTTCAGATCCTTCTCTCAAATATGCAAAGGTTTGAAATAACACTGAATATGATTTTGCTGAAGAAAATATGTATTGTCAGGGAAAGTCTTTTCTTTAAAGGATTTGAATGTTCGGTTCAACCTTGCATGGCAAATTTTGATACCTGCTGAAGGGAACAACCTGGCTGATCATCAAACAGCCATGAACATTAATACGTTTAGTTAGCTGGTTTCATTTCTGCCCCACCTTTTCCGAAGGGTATCCATATTTTAATAGCACATATGTGTGAAGTGGGGGGGATTCTGTTAGCTGCCTAGAACCATCTTGTTCTTGGCTCATTTCCTAAGTTTTTCTGAGTCATCCAGGAAAAGACTAAAACATGGCTGATTCATTTCCAGATGGCAAAAGTTGACGGCATGATAAATGAGGACGCTGCCAGATTTGAAATTCTTTGGCACTGCTTGGTAAGATGTGTCCATTCCAACCTTGTATACCTGTTATCATCAGATAAAGAATGTATGGTCTTGCCCTATGCATTACCCAAAGCTCTCTTGGAGTCTGGCACTTTGAAAAGGGCTTTGTGGTTTTCTAGGGTTCTAGGTGGCTAGGATGTGGCAAAATGAGCCCAATGTGGACAAGAATAGGCCAAAGTTTTGACCTCTGCATGTAAATAGCATTGATTATAAAACAACGTTTATGAGAATATTGTTTTTAAAGGATAGAAAAGGGGTAATACCAGAAAAATCTAGTCTGCCTAAAAGCATTCTTGGTAATTATTGTGGAAGGTTAAACAAACCTTGTCTTTGCTTCCAAGTTTAAGCTGCACAACCATATATCGTCTCCTAGTGTCTAAATCCATTGCTACAAATGCTATATTGAATTCCACCCAAAGTATCTCCAGAAATGTATATCTGAGGGTAAAAGGCATACAATAATATGTATAATATAATATATTTTCTGTGAACCGCCCTGAGACCTCCAGGTATAGGGCGGTATATAAATTCTATTATTATTATTATTATTATTAATAATAGACTTAACATTAAAAACCCATTTCCATCTTGTGAAAACAATGTTGGAAAGCTATGAAAAGGGTAAAAACAGAAGTAAGGAGGAGGAAAAGAAACTCATTGTAAACCTTCTTTGAGAGACTGCTGTTAATTTATAATTTTGAGGCATACAATGTGGGCATATCTTGTGTTATTTTCCTTTTGGTTACTGTCTGCATTAATTTTGTATTGAATGAATCATTGATATTTACAGGGCCCATGACTTTAAAAACATATTCCTGTGGTAATGGCAGGAATGAAAAAGTGGATTTTTCAAGGTCTTATGGTTTCCAAGAGCCTGGAAGGACAAGCACCCATTATCTATTGCACAATGATTCAAGGACCCTGCTGCATTTGAACGTATTTCTTATAAACATCAATTTTGTTTGGATATCTGTCAGGACATTTGGAGGGTATATATTGACTTATGATTGTAGCCAAGGCAGCACTAAAGTAACAATCATGTCAGCACAAGGATATCTGTTTGCACAGAAGGATTTTCCTCTCCCAGGCACCCCCTAGTCTGTTCTAGGGGGTGTCCCAACCTTCCAGAGCAAATCTGGGGAGGGCATGGGGTGCACATGGGACGGGGGCCATTGCACAAGCAGAAATATTTGCACTAAAGGGGTGTGCTAATTGAATACCACTCATCACAATTATTCAAACTGAGATTGCTATATTGATGGTTCGTCGTCATTTAGTCGTCTTAGTCGTGTCCGACTCTCCGTGACCCCATGAACCAGAGCATGCCTTGGAAATTTCTTACCAAAGCTTCTCCTTTTTAATGTCCATAGAGTTTTCATGGCAAAAATACTGGAGTGGTTTGCCAGTTCCTTCTCCAGGTGGATCACATTTAGTCTAAACTCTCGGCTATGACCTGCCCGTCTTGGGTGGCCCTGCATGGCATAGCTCATAGCTTCTCTGAGTTATTCAAGCCCCTTCGCCACAACAAGGCAGTGATCCATGAAGGGGATATTGATGGTGATAGGGAATTTTCGAATGGGGGACTGGACCTGTTCTATTAAAGTCCCAGACCCCGAAGCACGAGGCGATGACCTCAAAGGAACCCCACCTTAACTCCTGCCCCACACTGTGTCGCACAAGCACCCACATAACACCCTCGGGATGAAGGGTTTCCCCTCCCTGCGCCCTCTCCCCGTTTTGCCTGTAACCGGGACTAGAAGGATTCTATGTCCCTTTTAAACCCCGTTTTCCGTCCCGGTCTACTGCTGTTAAAAGCGCTATTTTCCCCTTGTAATTTTCTGTTTCGTCCCGGGCAACCTCCATTACTTGTTATGGCCAATGCTTTTCTATGGGCGCGTCTTGGCCAATCAAAACCATGCATTTCCTCTGCAGAGCGGAGCTCAATTAGAACTCTGTGCACGCTCCAGTAACCACTAACTAGGTGTTGACAAGGTTAACAAGGTGTTGACGGCTCCTTATCAGCCCCTGCCGGGAGAACAAAGGTGATTCGATCAAGAACGGATAGTTATTAATTAAATATTGATACATTGTAACTAGACAGAGTCCAGACTCGGAAATGTCCCTTTAAACTTTATTTCTCTCACCAGCCAAGCCGCGAATCTTTAGAAAATCATAGTAAATCACTGCCTTAACGGATTTCCTTCATCCTGGTCTCATTTTAAAGCTTACGAGGAGGGCTTCCAAGCCTCTCGATTCCCGCCATTGCCCGAGCCTCAGGAATTGACTTCTGAGGCCTTTTGTCACCCGCCATTGGTAAATGGGCAAAGGGGAACTTCTCTCCAAAACCTTCCATAATCCTTTAAGCGAGAGGACACGTACGCAGACCTAGGGGCCTCAGGAAATGCCACACCTGGGTAATCCTCTCCAAGTACCCATCATCAGGTTTCCAAGACGACAGACAGTCTCCTGGATGCTTCTCATTGTTCTTCCCCGGTTGCCACTCAAAATGTATATTTGACCCACCCAAGTGTCATTTACTTGTTCCTGTGACCCATCACCTATATGCTAAACTTGTTTACCTGTATGTTAATTTTCCTGTACCCTCCTACTCTCCACCCCTTCTTGACGTTTTGCTGATGTAGTAGTGATGTAGTTGTGATGTTTGGTGAACTGTATTCTGGGTTGTAGCGGGAACCTTTAAAATGGACTGTCACCTTTTGTTCGGGGTTCGGATTCATCGGAACCTGTTGCGCAATAAACTCCTTTGCTTTTGCTCCAACACCTGGCTGTTCTCCTTTGATCTCCGCTGCGAACCACGGGCTTCTCTCGTAGGACCGGGACCTGAGCAATCTCTGACCCGGGAATTTCCGTAACAATGGTTACTGGAATATTAAATGTGAGCTGATGTTTTCTTCTTCTCTTTTGCCTTGTTTTCCCCCATTTATTTCTTTTTTGTTGTTGTTAAATTTGCTATAAAAATATCCCATTAAATATTTCATCATTAAAGAAGTAGGCATTAATAGTATACTAAGTGATTTCTTATTAAACACCAATGTCATGTTGCAGATAAGCAGCTCCATTGAGACATTGCATTAAACCAGGGTTTGCATAAACCATTATTTCAACCCCAGATTATGGCTTGGGTTTACAGGCAGATGAAATAACCATGATTTGGAGCTGCAAGTCTTCTCTTGTTTCCATCTGCTCAACAGTCCTAGTTGAAAAGAAAAGAAAAGAAATTGGGTGTGCAGGTGCCCATAGAGATTGAGCAGCGCCTGTAATTAGTCTTTCAGTTTCAACATGGCTGGACATATATGCACATCACACAAAGTGAAACCCCTGGTTTTAGTGGAAATGCACAATATATTACTTAATCCTCCAGAAAGGAGACTGCTGCTACATTGCTCCTTCACAGGCTTTTCAGCTCAGCACTGCTTAGCAGTTAAGCAAAGGTTTTGCTTCATATGTAGCTGATTGTGGTTCAGGTCTCTCTTCCTCATCACAATCTGTAACTGAGAAGAAGCCAGCACATTTATGTGGTTACAGTAAGCCATACTCCAGCTTATTGGGTGTGTGAACCGGGTCACAGCTAGCACCAACTGTGGCTGATTCTGGTTTGCTCATGGATTGCAAACCTTGACTTGTCCATTCAGACATCACAGCAAACAATTGCTTTGGTGTGATGCCTGAATATAGTTATAGTAGAACCAGTTATATCACGTATTGTTTGGCCTAGCTGTGTATACAAATCCTCATACATTTCCATACTCCTCAAGTAGAACATTGACGGGGGGTGGGGGGGAGTGGCAGGAAAAGTATTTCTGAGGAGATTCTTGCAATCTACTCCCAAGTTTCTGCTGCTACGAAATGTAAAGATGCATAATAACATTATTCTTTTCCCCCCTTGTCCCTATATTTTGTTTTAAACAGACTTTGGGGCAAAGTGGAGGAGATTCGAAAGCGGCATGCTCAGGATCTTGAGTCATTTCCCAGTTTTTGCATGAAGGCACTAGGTGAAAGTTTAATTGTTTTCATGTGTAAATTGGATAAACTGATTATTTTCTCTCTCTGAAGATACGAGGTGAACCGCTCTTCATCTGAGGAAGCGTGTCTAGGGATGGTGCTATATAAATACTGCTAACAATAATTTCAGACAGGTGCATGTTGGGAATGGGTTTGTGGTGAGCTCAGAAGGCAATGTTGAAGGTGGATTCTGACCTGGTAGATGGATAAAGTCCCAGTAAAGTTTCTGTTACTGTGCTAGTGAAGGTAGGTGTGTGTGTGTGTGTGTGTGTGGTTTATTATGTTGATTAATGTATTACACTTGGAAGAGATTTTACAGACAGCTGCAGCATCGTCTGCCCATCTTTCTATATGTCTTGCCATGAGCAGGATTCCTCAGCGTGACATCTGTGGATGGAACCAGTAGAAGAATTGTGTGCATCTGTGCTCTCCAATTCTACAGAAAGAGAATTTATAGGTGAGATAGAACAGTCCAAAAAAGAAAGTGATTTCTATCAAATATCTCATCCTGGTCTCGCTTTATGCATGGTGTGGCTGGAAACACACTTTCTAGCTGGTCTTTACTAATCTTTGTCACTAATGGCAGTATAGATATCCCCACTTTCTCCTCCCTCCTCTCTTCTGCATCTTTGTCTCAGGTGGCCGATTGTGTAGTTTTGCTTTCCTTATGAGGCAACACTGGGGTGGGCGAGTAGCAGCACTGAGCAGCATTCACTTCCTGCCAGGCCCTTCCACTGAGAAAGACAGAGGAGCTGGACAGGGAGGGGAGTGGGCAACTCCAGTTTCAAATCCATGTTTCTTTGGTGGGGAAGGATTAGCCCCCTCCTTTCCCACTTCTCACCTTCATGGGGTGATTGCCAGCGTGAATTGCCTCTTTCCTTAGATGTTAACTTGACTGTGCCTGCCTCACACCCATCTCCCCAGAGTCATGCCATGAAGTGTCTTCTAGTTATTCCGCCCTAGTCTGTAGGATTCTTAAAGCCCTCAGGGGCCATGCCATACCCATAGCTGTCAACCCTCCCTTTTTTTGCGGGAAACTCCCTTATTCCAATGCTGTTTCCCGCTGCTATCCCGGATTGTTGATATCCCTTAAATTTCCCGGATTTCAAAGGAAGCAGCTCCTCTCCCTCCCTGCCGGCCAGGGAGGCTCCTCAGCTGCGTTGCTCGGCTGCCAATAAGGAGTCTGAGACCGACTGGGGGCGGAGCTTGCATGCCTTGTGCAGCCAGACCCTCACGCCCAACCAGACAGACAGCCTGCCTGCTGTCTACGCGCTCGCTCTTTCGCTCACCCGTT
Source organism: Darevskia mixta (assembly GCA_034641385.1). NCBI lineage: Eukaryota > Metazoa > Chordata > Lepidosauria > Squamata > Lacertidae > Darevskia > Darevskia mixta. The sequence goes on along the minus strand of JAWWNH010000017.1, from coordinate 1,656,822 downwards.
CGCGTGCAGCTTCTGGAGCGCAGGGTGGCGAGGCTACTTGGTGCCATTGTACCGCCCTCGCGGCATCCCTTATTTTCAAATCCGAAAGTTGACAGCTATGGCCATACCTACTTTTCAGGCTATTATTAATATTATTGGTCTAAATCCTCCTATCTGATGTTTCTGTTTTCTAGGAAACTATGAGATCCCAAGTGAGTACGAGGAAGAGATTCCTCCTGGAGATGATCCAGAGAAGGTGCAGCAAGATGAGCTTCTACCAAGACAAAATGAAGAAAATGCTCCTCAGAGTGAGGGAGGAGCCATTGAAGCTGAGAAGATGCAAGACAATTGTCCTGATCAGCAGCATAATGAATCTGCAGATCGAGATGGTAGCCTGGGACTCCTCCAAGACATCGTGTCTCCACCTGGGATTCCCTTGGGAGTAGAACCTTTTCGTTACACCGAAGGTGGGGAGAGCGTCCAATATAATTCAAGCCTTAATGTCCAACCTGAGATCTCTCCAGTGGGAGAGAAGCCTCATAAGTGTACTGAATGTAGCAAGAGCTTCAGCTGGCGCTCTGACCTTATTAAACATCAGAGAATTCACACGGGAGAGAAGCCCTACATATGCAGTGAATGTGGGGAAAACTTCACGGTGAGTTCTCACCTTTTTACACATAAGAGAATCCATACCGGAGAGAAGCCTTTCCTTTGTCCCGAGTGTGGGAAATGCTTCAGTCGGAACTCGCACCTTGTGAACCACCAAAGAACCCACACGGGAGAGAAACCCTTTGAATGTAGCGAGTGCGGGAAAAGCTTCAGCGATTTCTCAACCCTGACTCAGCACCAGAGAACGCACACAGGCGAAAAGCCCTATATATGTGTTGAATGTGGAAAAGGCTTTATACAGAGTTCACATCTCACAAGGCACCGGAAAACCCACATGGGAGAGAAACCCTACAAGTGTGCCGAGTGCGGCAAAGGCTTCCGATACAAGACGCATCTTGTACAACACCACAGACTTCACATAGGATAGGAAAGCAGGGGGAAGGCGACTGCCTTGCCTATAAAAGCTAATGAATGTTTTAAGTTTCATGGGGAAATGAAATAAAGAAGGAACCTTAAGAAAAGTAGTGTTTTTAACTGTAGTGAACAGAGGTCAGAGCTGTACTTTAAGTAGGAAACATGTTTGGTGTGTGTAAACCATTGCTTGCCAAGTCAGTGTTTAAACTATGGGTGGCATATGTGTCTGGAAAGCCTGGCCAAATTTATGTGGAAGGACTTGTATGGCACTGGGGCAATAGCCAGTAGCATGGAGCTTCCCCAAGCAACAGGGAGGGAGGATGGATATTGCAAGTCAGGTAATTTGTGGTATAGTTGCTGGATTGATGAGGGAAACCCCTCCCTTTTTCAACTGCAGGTGGGAAAATTCCCCTTTGTCTTTCACACAATATCTCCCCTGATTGCCCTGATGTTTTCTTTTTAAAAAATTATATTATATACGCATGCTGCTCTAGGGGCTCAGCCGAACCTGGTGTGTGAGGCAAGAGGAAATGGAAGAGCTTTTGAACATGTTAACAATGTTAACTCTACTTTTCTCTGAAATAAAACCATAATTCTTTTTTTATAAAAAACAACCACCTTTTCTTCCATTTTTAACCTGTGCTTGGATTTCTGGTTGAAATTGCACTTAGGTATCTGGAAAGTGTTCAGATGTACTTAACTGACAGTGAAAATCTTGCACTCTATACCAGGCACCCCCAAACTCGGCCCTCCAGCTGTTTTGGGACTACAACTCCCATCATCCCTGACCATTGGTCCTGTTAGCAAGGGATGATGGGAGTTGTAGTCCCAAAACAGCTGGAGGGCCGAGTTTGGGGATGCCTGCTCTATACAGTCCCTAGGGTGAAGAGGCACCCTAGGGTAGAAGGATTTGTTAGCTGGCATGACTTGGGGGCCAGAGTATAGAATCAGCAGAATCAGGTGGTAACTATTTTATGGACCGTACTAGAGAAAAATAGTATATTGAGAAGAGAACTAGGCCAAACCCTTCTTTGCACCATATTCTTTAAGGACGTAGTTTTTCCTCACCCACCCTTTTTTGGCAGCTGCAGCACACCACATCACCCTTATTACAAAAACCATTGCCACTTGATCATGCTGATTCTATAAAATGGCCCTCAAACTCAATTAAAAAACCCACACACACAACACTTGTTGCACAGGCCATGCATGTCCTGTTTATTTTATATATGCATTGCTATTATTAACATTTCTCTGCTAGGTGCTTGCAAGTAACCTGTTTGTGACAAATCACTGCTGTCCTTGCAGTTTTGAATGGTGACAGGAGCAGATGGCGGCCCATGAGAGCTGGTCCTGCTTGATCATTAATGTCCACAGCGAACGAAAGGGTTCTTGTACTTCATTCGGGCATTTCAGAAAGTGGGTTCCACACTTTGGCTGCTCTGTTGCCTCTCTGCTGACCCCCACCCTCCTTACCTCCTGCCTCCTCTTCATCCTGCCACGGAGGTCAACCTTGGAGGGTCTTGTTTTTCAGGTAGGCTCTTCTTAGTGGAACTACTTTGGCAATCCACTGGCTTGTAAGCTCCTTGGCTTCTTCCCATCTGTAGCGAGGTGTATAGCCAAAATCCCTTTGAGCTTTTCTGGAAGAAAAGCTAAACGGGGTATTGACCAAGGTCACAAGGTGAGTATTGGTGTGGGGAATGTATCTGACAAAAGGCTGGAGTAAGAAACTCACAATCTCCAGCAGCAGAGCATAGTAATAGAACATTGTCAAGGGCATCGGTAGTTTGGGTTCAACACCAAACCCCAGCTCCTTGCACAGCTCATAATTTAAGTCCGAATAGCTCATGTGGGGAGTGTCATCTGTGATGTAATAGAATTTTCCTCGGATCCGCTTGACCTTTTCTGGATCCCTCATGGCTTTCGCCACTTGAATGTGAGCCGAAGCAATGTTCCCTACATAGATGGGATTTACGAGAGCCTCCTTCCTAGACAACCTTATAATGACATCATTGTTTTGGATGCTTTCATCGAGGTGGCCCAGAAGGAAAGGACTTCCTTCTCCAAAGATGTACGGGGACCTCAAAGCGCACGTCACGAGACTGCTGCCATCTTTCAGTGGCTGGCCATCCAGCTCCCGCACAAATTTCTCCGCTGCTCTCTTCGATTCAGCATAAGGAAATTTCCTGGTGTCGTGATACACTGTGTCTTCATCGCCATCAACAATGGGGTCCCCTCTTGTGTTGGGACCCATCACTTCTATGCTGCTGGTGAAGACAAAATACTGGACGTTGTTGTGGAGGCAGGCATCCAGGAGCAGCTGTGTACCTTTACCAAAAAGAAATAGGTTAGCAAGGCTAGCTCAAGTTTTGCTACCAGAGGTGGAAAAATGAAAAGAACATTTCCCCGCTCTCTCACACACATGTGCCTTCTGCCATTTTTAGCGATGACCCAAACCCACCAGCTCACATTGCATTGTGCCAGGTGTATCTTTGCAATGAACTGCCTGCATGAAGCAAAGGTGGCAGGTGTTCCCTGTGAGAGGGGCACCTGCTAGGAAGCTGAAAGCTTCTGTAGCTCCTCCCCAGCTTATCCGTTAAAGTGGGTCTACTTACAGGTGAAACTCGAAAAATTAGAATATCGTGGAAAGGTTCATTTCTTTCAGTAATTCAACTTAAAAGGTGAAACGAATATATGAGATAGACTCATGACATGCCAAGCGAGATATGTCAAGCCTTTATTTGTTATAATTGTGATGATTATGGTGTACAGCTGATGAGAACCCCAAAATAACAATTTCAACTTTGGGGTGCTCATCAGCTGCACGCCATAATCATCACAATTATAACAAATAAAGGCTTGGCATATCTCGCTTTGCATGTCATGAGTCTATCTCATATATTAAACTCCAGTAGCTAATGAAAACAATTGCTTGCATAAATGGACTTTTCCACAATATTCTAATTTTTCGAGTTTCACCTGTACTACACAACATTGCTGGAAAATTTGACCTGAGGCTTAATTTGAGCCCCTTGCCAGTTCAGCGTTGTCCTACCACTCATTCTGCCTAACATTGTACATCAGTGTGCATAAAAATCCCTCACGTGTACTAAACAAACACACCAGGGAAAAGACTGTACTAAACCATTCTCCCTGATGCACTGGTCTTCTACATGCAGGGAGGTTTCTTTTTAAAGAAAAGTGGTTATCCAAACATGCAGTCCTGTCCAGGATCCACCGACTTCAGACTAGTCCCTCATTTTGTAACAGGAGCCTCTTGCATAGACGGTGGGCTTATGGGAGCATTTCATATCAACGTTTAAATGCAGAACATTGTGCATGAAGCATTTGCAGCTGAAACTGCCGTGTAAAGTGGAACAATCCATTCTACCATCTCAGGACTCTGCCTCTGTATCCCTATCTCATTCTGCACTGTATGCCACTCTAGCTTACCAAGAACAGCTCTGACAGGCTGGGGTGTGGCTGTGTTTTCCTGACAGTGCCATGGAAAGGAGACAGCAGAGGCCATATTGTGTTGTAGTACATCAGCAGGTGGCTGAAGGAGGCCTAGGAAGCAGGAGGACTCGTGGCAAAAGGTTGAAACGGAATATTTTGCCTGTGTGTATTGCTTATGATACCAGGCCACTCTCTCCCAGATGTTGCTGCTGCTGCAGCAGCAAAAACCACCTTCCTGGCTCCCTGGCGACAGGCTGTGGTTGGTCAGCAGTGAAGGAAAGACACAAATCACCTTGCTGAGGTAATTTCAGTTGTCTTGCAAACGTTCCATTTTCCAAGTGTGTCGCGCCCGGATTTCCCTCTGCACAACCCAGTCTTACCTTTTGTGTTGACATCCCAGAGTGTCTGTTTGTCTATATATCCCAAGACGTCGATGATGCAAGCCGTGTGGATGACAAGAGAGACACCTTGGACAGCTGTGCGGAGAAATGCTGCATCCCGGATATCCCCTTGCATGATTGTCAGGAGAGATTTAGTCTTCAGTTCTGGAAATTATGACATCAGATAAAGGGGTGATCAATTGTTTGCCTCCGTGGGTTCACTGAAGAGCAGGGGAATCCCTACTGTTTAATCTATATCAAGGAGCAGCCAAAATGACATGTTTCTCAAGACTTTGGCTGTGTATATATTCAGATTTAGGTTTGATGAGACCCTAAGCTACTGATATTTTACAGTGATATTTTAGGGAGCAGGCTAGCAGGTGGGGCCCATTACTTACATCATAGGAGCCTACACAACACAAAACACTGTTGCTGTATGTAGGTTTTATTTTATTCGTTTTTTATCTTATATTTTGGAAATGTACATCCAGGTTTTTTTCCTTTAATTTTTTTGGGCCCCCCCAAGAGAGTGGGGCCCTAACCTATAGCTTGTTTAGCTTATACGTAAATCTGGCACTGTATACACTATACCTTGAAAGCACATTCTTTCCCTCAAAGAATTCTGGGTGCTGTAGTTTGTCAAAAGTTGCTGGAAATTGTCACTCTGCAAGAGCTAAACTACAGTGCCCAGAATTCTTTTCCGTTTTTAAACTTATACATTTCAATAATTTTACAATCATTTTAAGCGGCTTCTGGGTCTAGTAACCCACCAGCATCTCAGACTCAGGTCTGAAAGAAGGAGAGACCTGAGTGCTCGCCTTTGGGCGAGACAGGGTGGTGAGTCGTCTGAGGATTGGGACCAGCCATTACCTCGTGCGGCGGCTTGTGGGGGTGCCCTGCCACTGCTGCTTTTGGCGCGGTGCCTCGCAAGGGCGCCGCGGTAGTAGCGGTGCCGGTTTGGATGGAGTGCGCACGCGTGAAATGCCGCGCATGCGCACTCCGTCCAAACTGGCACCGCTGCTTCCACAGCGCCCTTGCGAGGCGCCACGCCAAAAGCGGCGGGGCACCCCATGAGCCGCCGCACGCGATCGGCATCTCGTGGGGGTGCCCTGCCGCTGCTGCTTTTGGCGCGGCGGCTCGCAAGGGTGCCGCAGGAGCAGCAGCGGTGCCGGCGGGTGGGCCCCGTGCAGGGCGGGGCCAGCCCAAGTGTCACCCCCTCCTCCTGTGGAACCCGGGGCGTACCGCCCCCCCCGCCCCTCTTGCGACGCCAGTGCGCGGGCCGAACCTGGACCTCGCTCTACGGATACCCTCGGGTGAGCACACATATTGGCAGTCACGCATCAATCAGACTTGCACAAAATGGTTGCCAGAGTCCTCTCCTAAAGGTAATTCTCAGCCCCCACCCCCACCCCCACAGAAGGTAGCAGCCCCCGCCCCCAGCTCTCATTCAATATTCTTCCTTTCTCCTCCCAGCCTCTCACCCTGGGAGACCGAGATTACCCTGTCCACCACCCAGAGCCCTCCACCAACCATCTACCACCCCTTTGCGTACACAATCCCTGGATTTTAACAAGCATATGACTTCACAGAAAAGAAGAAAAAGAAGAGAAACAGAAAAAGGAAAGAAGCAAAAAGTGAGGAAAGACACACACAAATTGTCAACACCCTGAACCTCAAATTGTCTACAACAAAAATGCCTCAAACTGACTGTAATTGACCTGTATGAAGGATTTGAAAGAGGCACTGAATGTGCTTTTGTTAATTATAGAAAACCTTTTATATTTCCTGGGCTGTGCTGCTAGGCATGTTGCTGCTGCTATCCTGGATATTCAAGGGACAAAGGGAAACTAGTCCGCCAGTGCTCTGAAGTCAGTCAATTAGTTTTTAAACTGAAGGTTTCTCTGTAGAGAAATACATAGAGGAATATATAGAGAAACAGCAGCCGCAGGAGGTCTTTCCTGCTCATTCTTAAAAGCTGGTGAGACTGATTTTGAGCTTTTGATAATAGATGGAAGGATGCCAACGCTTTTCCTAGAACATAGTTAACCAAAGGAACAGTTGTCCCTTATTTAAACCTAACCTCTGAGGTTTTAATTTGTTGCCCTTGCACCTAATGCCCCAGTTTTTTTATTTTTCACTCTGGATTGGTGTCCACACATGCCTGCCATCTCCTAGAGACCACCAGCCCTGCTCCCAGCATAAGCACACACGCTGGAAAAACGCGCATGGCATCTGCACATTCAGCTGAGCATGTAAAAAGGGCCCGACATGCCATGGAGACATTATTCAATTCCAGTTGTGGAAGCCCGTTTCATTTGTTCATCTGAATACATGGAAGTTGTGGAGATACGGCCCACTCAGATGTTCGCTGGAGACAGTGTTTCTGATGAGGCTAAAGGCCAGAGGCGTAGCAAGCCCAGGTAGTACCCGGGGCGGAATTTTTTTTTGTCACCCCCCACCACTTTAATTTTAAAAAAATTTTAAAAAATTAAAAAGTGTCACCCCCCTCTGATGGTGCCACTTTGCGAGGTGTGGGGGTTTTGTGTGTGTGTGTGTCTATTATCTCTTTTTTTCAATAAAGTTAAAATAAAATAAAAAATAATAATAAAAATGTAAAAAAATAAAAATAAATAAAAATAAAAAGTGTCACCCCCCCTCTGATGGTGCCACTTTGTGAGGTGTTGGGGGTTGTGTGTGTGTGTCTATTATCTCTTTTTTCAATAAAGTTAAAATAAAAATAATAATAATAAATGATAAAAATTAAAAAAAATTAAAACGTGTCACCCCCCTCTGATGGTGCCACTTTGTGAGGTGTGGGGGGTTGTGTGTGTGTCTATTATCTCTTTTTTTCAATGAAGTTAAAATTTTAAATTTTTTTTTTTTAAAAAATAACATTTTTTTTAAAAAAAAAAATAGTGTCACCCCCCCTCTGGGGTGGAACCCGGGGCGGACCGCCCCCACCCCCTTGCAATGCCCCTGCTAAAGGCAGTCTGCAGGGAGCACCCAAGTTTGCAAAGAGACAATTGCAACCTTATGCCAAAGTATTCCTGTTCCACAGCACAACTGCTGCCCCACTGCTACCCCATTCATTCAAGCTGCATAGAGCAGACACATTCTGCCATCGCAGAGCAATACAAAACAGACGACCCTCACATTAAACCAAATCACACCGTCAAAATATTAACATGAAACAAATTTAACCATCCCCAAACATAAAACTAAACCAGTGAAGAAATATCAGGCCTTTTAAAGAGCCAACAGTTTAATGATGGGGCCTGAGGCACCTTGCTTGGTGATGGGCAACCCCCCTGCTGCACGAAACACATTCCCTGCAGGTAGAAAAGTGGCCTGTCAGGGCGAAGGATCCCAGTGCACACTTTTCCTGAGCACGTTACCTTTCTATGTGTTCTGAAATGTTTCAACTCATGCAACACCTCAGTAAGTGAGGCCACTGTCCTGAAAAGACCCCCTCCACGAGATAACCCTACAATTTGGATCCTCGCACGTCTTCTCCAAACTCCAGATCTTCCCCTCCCTTCAGAAAACAAACACAGAGGAACTTACTTCCAAAACGCTGGAGTGTCTCAGGGCTGAGGGCTTTGTCCGTGGCGCGGACCTCGGCCAGTCCTTCCTCTTCCTCCAACAACTGGCAAACGATCCTTTGACCAAGGAATCCACCAGCTCCGGTCACCAGGCATTTAATTCCTGCGAAAGACATGGTGGAGAAGCTGCAGCACTTGACCCAGGGCAGCCCTTCCTTCTGAAAGAGAAGGGAACAGCAGAGCTTAACAAATAGCAAACTCAACAGGGATGACCAGATTCTTTCAGGTGCCACTATTGCTAGAAAACTTTGCAATACAGCAAAGAATAACCCCCACCTCTAAGAAGTTAACTGCTCAAAGAGACAGTGATGATGAATGATCCCTACAATCTCCTCCCTTGTCTGAATTCCTCAGGACAGAGGTGGCAGATCAGGGTTGTTGCTGTTACTGCCTTCTCATCTGAACCTCCTTTTATCCTCTCTCTCTCCCCTCTTCTCTCCTCCTCCCTCAGATTGGGTAGCACACTCATGACGTTGCGTCTTGCGGCACCCAGCTCTCTTCCCTCTTCCTCCACCCACTTGGGTGAAAAAAATCCTCGAATTTATTTGTTTATTTTTAGAAAAAGCTCGCTCAACTGGTATCGCTTGTGTCTGGGTTCTCCCCCCCCCCCCAATGCATTTGTCCCATTTGAGAATTACCTGGTGGCCTCTTGAATGGATGGCAAAAGAGTTACTTCCAGTCTCCCAGAAGAGGGCCGGCACCCACTGAGAGCAGATAACAACTCTGGCTTCATCAATTGACCGAACAGAAAAATAGCACTGGGAAAAAGTTCCCACAACTTGCAGCAGAATCAGGCAGTAAAAGCCTTTCCATGGCAGCTTCCAGGATGTAATGCTTGAATATTTGCTCTTGTTTTTCCAACAGACAAAATAAAGCACTTGTTTAACTAGCATGTCCTGGAGAAAAGTTCATCCTAGCTTTCTCCCAGACAGTCCCCCCCCCCCTTCCAAGTGCATGGGATTTCCTTTAACAAAAAAAACAGAGAGTGTTTGCTAACCTCCACCTGAAACACAGCTGTTGTTGTTTAAAACACAGCTGTCAACCTTTCCCTTTTCTCGCGAGGAATCCTATTCGGAATAAGGGAATTCCCCGCAAAAAAGGGGGAAAGTTGACAGCTATGGTTTAAAATGGTACAATGGAGTAAACATTTTACCATTTCAGTTCAGCAGATAGTATAAACGACCCTCTCATTTTAAAGACTACTCTTCAATTTTTTTGTCTGCTGCTTTGGCAAAATCAAAGCAATGCTAGCTTGTAGCTCCATTTGTAACAAAAACTTTAAACAATACATTTAATTATTGCCTGAATAACCTGTACTTTTAATACAGCTGACATGATAATTCAATGCAAAACTAATGCATTCCCCACCCTCAAAAAATATTTTTTTCTGAAATAATTGCCTCTCTGCATCAGAGATTAGTTTTTAGGATTGCCACCTTAGCCTTATTGAATTCTGCATTGAACTATGGACAATGAAACAATGACACACACACACAGACACCCCATCACAACTGCTATGTTAATTCAGAATTGTTTCTTTCCATTCACACCTGAAGACGGAATTTTACCTGCTTGGAAAATGAACTTCTCTTGCTGTAAGCCGCCCAGAGTGGTTAGGGAAATCCAGCCAGATTGGGGGGGGGGCATATAAATATTAATATTATTATTCCACAGAAGCAACAATATGGTAGTTTTCTATTTAGAAATGTTGTGATGGCCTGGGATTCTGACTCTGGTGCTGAACCTGAGGGATCCCAGCCTGCACAGGATTCCCCACCTCCAGAATCAGCAGAGCCGGGGCTAGGGCTTGAGGCTGAAGGGCCCTCACCTGTGCTGGATCCTCAGGTGCAGGCATCTGCTGAGTCTGCTCTGGCTCCTGCTGGGATGGAGGACTCATTGCCTGCAGGTGCTCCACTCCCAGCCCCGTCAGAGGAAGCTGAGGCTGCCCCTGGGTCCGGTAACCCACCAGCCTCTCCTGAGCTGCAGAGGCTCAGGGCAGAGAGGCGAAGGGAACCGAGTTCCCGCAGGAGGAGTGCTCGCCTCCAAGCTGGGAGAGGCGAGTCACCTGAGGATCGGAGCTGCCCTATGCCTTGGGGCAGATAAAAGCCAGCCAGCCCCAGCCCCAAGTTGCAGGAGCAACATCGTTGCTGACCAGTTCCTGCCTGTGTTCCTGCTTGATACCTGTCCTGCTTTCCTGCCTGAGCTCCTGACCCGCCCTGGTCCCCTGCTTGCCTACCTGTTCCTGACTTCACCTGCCTCCCTGCCCTGCACCTAGCTTCAATTATTATGGACTGCCTTTCGTTACAACTCTGACCACGGACTGGACTTCGACCTCGCCTTACAAGTAACCCACGGGACCAGCCCAAATGTAATGATAGCAGGGATGTTTCCATATTTCCCCACCCCCCGAAATTATGCAGTCTTCATGGATACTTTTTTAATCACTGCTTGAAAATATGTGTTTCCAAGCTTGAAATATAGGTGTGAACAGTGAAAGAAAAAAAATAATGGTAAATAGTGAATCTGGTTATCTTTATCTTTATCTTTATCTCTTTATTGTCATTGTACAAGTACAACGAAATTGGATTTAAATAATAATAATAATTAAATAATTTTTTAAAAATTCATTTTTCATTTAAACAATTGTTTCCCCAACCAAAAATGTACTCAACACGAGTAACAGCAGTAAAAGCCATACGAAACACTTAAAAATAAGGGAGAGCACTGAGCAGCCGCTGCGTCTATGCGCGCCGCCATCTTAGAATTCTTATAACTTAGAACTGTTATAAAAAATAACAGAAATTTCAACAAAAAACAAAACAAACCTGAGCCTTCTCTGCCAAGCGGCGGCGGCAGCAGTGGTCCTTTATAGAGCCCATTAGGCCCCGCCCTAGGCCAGGTGGTGAGTGGCCGCCTGAGGCCCTCAGGCGTTCTGCAGAGGCTTAAAGGGTTGAGTTGAGCCTTGTAATACCTTTATCACAAGACTAATGGGTTGAAATTGTTTTACTCCTTACCAATATATTAGCATTTCCTATTGTTTTAGACTTTTTTCATCTGTAGCGGGAAAGATGCAAGTGTCATTTTGAACTAAGGAATGATGGAAAAGGGACCGATTAAAGTCAGGGGTCAGCAACCTTTTTCAGCCGTGGGCCAGTCCACCATCCCTCAGACGGACTATAGTTTTTTTTGGGGGGGGGGGGGAGGAAATGAACGAATTCCTATGCCCCACAAATAACCCAGAGATGCATTTTAAATAAAAACACACATTCTACTCATGTAAAAACACCAGGCAGGCCCCACAAATACCCCAGAGATGCATTTTAAATAAAAGGACACATTCTATTTATGTAAAAACAAGCTGATTCCTGGACTGTCCATGGGCAGGATTTAGGAGGCTATTGGGCCGCATCCGGTCCATGGGCCTTAGGTTGCCTACCCCTGGATTAAACAGATAGCACTTCCTTCAGACAGCTGCAGCCTGCCATGGGCTGCCTTGGGTTAAAAACAAGAGCAAGAACTGCAGACAAAAGGATTGTCTGTGTAAGCGGTTTGTTCATATCATCCTTACTCTCTATCTCTCATGTCAAGACCTCACTAACTTTCCTTCATACCCTTGACTTCTGGTAAGCATTGCAATAAAACAAAATAAAATAAAGATCCTTTGCTTTTTCCATGCCAGTCAAAGCGCGTCACAATTTAGCCATAGCACAGGCTGAGTCCATGTTGCGTTCCTAATACCCTGGGAGTCCTCCACTTTCTTTTCTCCACCATGTTGAGAATATAGCCCCGCTGACATGCTGCTGGGAAAAGCTGCCTGCTTCCCCAGAATTACGGTACCCCTTTGTTTTTATTGCTTGAAGGCAGTTTGGCACTTTTAAGGACATCTGGTCTTCAACTGCAGGGAGGTTTTTAAGGCCCTTCATTGAACTCATGAAGAAGATCTGATGAGAAGCTCTCACATTCAGGAAATTCAGGGCAAGGCATTGTGTTCCTTCTCCTTAAAAGTCAGAGGGCTTACGTTTTCATCATTCAAATCAGTAACCAGGGCCGGCGCGTCCATTAAGGCGAACTAGGCAGTTGCCTAGGGCGCCAAAATGGAGGGGGCTCTGGCCAGCCTGCCCCCCGCCCCCCGTCGCCGCCCGGTGCCACCCCAACCAGCGGCGGAGCAAGCAGCTTGGGGTGAAAACCGCGGCGGCAGGGGTGCCAAAATGGAGGGGGCGCCGGCCAGCCTGCCCCTCGCCCTCCGGCGCCGCCTAGTGCTGCCCCAACCAGCGGCGAAAACTGTGGCGGCGCGGGGCGCCCGGCTGGGCAGGGGGCGGGGCACCGTACGTCATGCGCAATGACGTCACGTGGCCCGCCCCCTCACCTAGGGCGCCAAAATCCCTAGCACCGGTCCTGTCAGTAACAGTTCTGCAGTCTTTATGGACTTAAAATCCTGACACACACAGGCACCTTTTTGTTACCCCCAATAAAGGACAGAGAGAGAATACAAAAACAAGGAAAACAGTCTTACTATGCAAAATCAAGTAACAATTATAGAATCATAGGATTTTTTTTAGAGTTGGAAGGGACCTTAAGAATCATCTAGTCCAACCCCCTGTATTGCAGGAAAATGCAGGTGTCCTGTAAGGGGATTGAACCTGCAGCCTTGGCGTTATCAGCACCGCGCTCTGACCAACTGAGCTATGTTTATGTTATAATCAAAGTTGCAGACCTGTGTCCTCATTCGTGGGAGCCAGCCCCATTAGAACTTACTTCTGAGTGGGTAGGATTACATGGGTAATTTCAAAAATCCAATTTACGAACACCATATGTTTTTCCGCGAAACAAATCCTTCTCCAAATTTTGGCACCTTTGCAATATGCGCAACCTGGCAATGCATTGGTTGTACAGTGCGGATGTGATCAGGAAAATAAAGTTCAATCTTATGGCTATTTACTCTGAAGTAAGTGCAGTTTTGTTCAATGGGTTTACTCCCATGGAAATGGGATTGTGGTTGTTGGGCTTTGCTTCCTCCTCCCCTTGTGATGCTTTCTCTGCATCAACCTTGAACTGTCTGCTGGCGGCTTATCTTGCAGCTGTGGAAGGCGTCCAAAACTCCTACTTGTGTACTGCCTTTCGGAATGAACATTTTGTCCCCCGCTTGAAAATACATGGAATTGGGTGTCAGAGGGCACGTTTTTCATGAAGTGCGCACCCGTTTGGCTCAGTCCTAACACTGACACAATGTGAATCCAGCACCTGGCCTTCTTCGCTGCATTGGCATCCGCTGGCCAAAGGGCTACAGTCAATTCAGCTCCAAAGTTCTGAAATAAACAGAAATCTGCTCTTATTCCCTTATGGGGTACACAAGAGCCTTTCCAGGTTCTCCATCGGTAGGAGTAAATTACAGAGGCCAACCAGAGAAAAATTGAGAAGCAAAATTTTTATTATATCTGTTGCAACAGGGCCCTCACTCCCAAAATGGAGGAGGGAGGAGGAACCCAGAACAATGGTGTGCCAGCTCCTATATAGACTTTTGAAATTCCCCCCCCTCCCGCTCAAGACCACCCCCCTATAATCATACATACATCACAAAAGGGGTGTAACCCAGGACCCCCTCCCAGATACATCACAGTTACATCATGAAAGGGGAGGTCTGGTAGCAGTAATCTGAGCATCCTTGACCCTCCCCATGCCGCCTCTTGCCCTCCACCCAAAAACCCATCAAGTAAAATAAAAGATATATTTACATTTCCCTGTTTCCCAGCCGAGTTAATCACACCCTTTTGTCTGGCACTCAGGTATCAGGAAGCCAGGAATTATCACTGAGACAATCACCCCCTCCTTCCTTGCAGAGAAATACTGGTCATCTGGGAGTCAAAATGGAGACAGGCCTGTGGCCTGACTTCAGACATGTGGCCTTGTTTGCTTGGAATACTTATGAACATTTATTATATATATATATATATATATATATATATATATATATGACCTTAAAATTCTTACAACAGTTCCTTATAGAGATCAGAAACAACCAGGGATAGGGATACCTTTTCAGCACCAAGCTGGCATTTCCTTATGGGCAGTTGTGTGCGGCCAGCAGACTAAGGGGACTAGGCTAGTCTCCTAAATGTTCCTCTGGTGCCTCCTTCCCAAAGCAAGGGGAAGTTTCTATTCCCTTGATGCTCCGATGTAACTTTACTTCTTGCATCGAGGGAACTGCTAGAAGGCTCTTGGAACTGGACCTCAGTGTCAAGGCTGAACGATGGGGGTTAAACCAGGTGAGGGTAGCCGATAGATCTCCAACGCTCAGTGAGTAAGGGCCTTCCTCTGCAGGTGAAGACAGGAGTCAGCGGATTGAGTGGGCAAGACCAAGAGTGGGTCCAACAGCCAAAAAGGCAGTTTCTGCACGTGCTGTAGAGGGAAGTGAGGGGCAGATGGGGCTCGTCAACCTGGGAAGGATGTCCATCTAGAAGGGAAAATCTGATCCTAAACCTCTGCTGCCTTGCAGGATATTTTCAGGAGGAAAAAAGGCTAAAGAGTAAACCCTACACAAATCCGGAGTGGAGTCCCTAAGGCGGTTGGATGGTGCCTTGTACACCTCCTTCCAGCAATTCCTGCAGCCAAGCTGATGTCAAACCATTGCTCTGCTTTCCTTTGGGCCACATCAGTGGGGCCGAGAGGGGTGGTCTTGTCATCTGGGCAGCCCAGGACCTCCACACACACTGCCCAGGCTTGTGCCCCGGGGAGGTCGCTCTGATGCTGCTAAGCCCCACTTCCGTCATCAACAGGAGGTGGCTTTGCAGGCGTCACGACTGACCCTGCCCGCTGGGCTGGGAATCAGCCTGGTACGTTGGGGGCTTTCCCGCCCGCATCACCCTCAGGCTGACCAATCAGGTCGACCTGGGGGCGTGTCCTGCTGCCGTTTAAGCAGGGAGCGGGCGGGAAATCACCCCTTTTTGCCCCACTCCCCAGCTGTTAGGTTCACCCACCATCCCGCCCTTACTCTTAGTCCCTTGACCTTGCTATGGACTTCGGTTGGTTGCCTTGGTTGGCCAAGGGGCCTGGTAGTTCTTTTTCCCGTTTGGACTAGCCATTCGGGTTTTTTCACCTACCTCATAGCAATCCGTCACAACTTTGGTTTGGCGGTTAGGCATTGGAAGAATTCGTCATAGAGCTGAGGAGGGGAGGTAGCTCCATCACCTGCCCCTATCTTGAAGGGTATTCCGGTAAATGGAATCCGGGGGCGTGGCCATGTCCGAAGCCTAGGGAGGTTAGGGCCCAAGGCACGCCCCAACGGTGATCACAGGGGGAGTTCCATTCGATGTACATCAATGGGGCTCCTTACTGGGGATTAACCCTTCCCAGACTCCCAACACACGGGTTGGGGTTGGATATAGCCTGTTAGGGTCCAATGCCTAAGCCAATACCACTCTACATCCGTAACCAATAAAGTTGTGGCCTTCACGCCCATTAAAATTCATATAATGTGTCTGTGTCTTTACTTCAAGGGGAGGGAGGGACATAGCCATGCAACAAGGTTTGACTTCACCTTGGAGGCTCACTCCCTTGTCTCTCGAGACAGACGGATGCCAAAACAAGGGATATTTGCGCTCCTTTTTAGGGTCTCTAGCATGTTCCCTCATAACTTAAGGAAACCCTGCTGAACCAGGAAAACAACTTCCGTCATAGTGATGCAGTATGGCTACGCTGCTGAGTGAACGGCCTTGAAAGCTGTCATATTGGCTGATGTAGTGTTATTTCGTGTCTTATCTACATGACCATGAGTCTCTCCACAAGATCAGTACATTCAGAAAGGGCCCAAGGGAAGGACATGGAAGCTCAGGACAAACAAGAGTGATCTCAGAGAGAAGCTGAAGTACAAAATGGACTAGTTCTCAAGAGTTCTCTATGGGTTTCCACTTCCTGCTGACTAAACCACGGGTCACTGAAGCAGGACATCAGATGAGGCCATTCAACCCATTTTTCTGTAACATGTATGAATGTACTGGTAATTGGGGGAAAAGAAAAGTGATTAGCTGGAGACTAAATGAATCCATACTAAAAGATGAAAAAATTATAGACAAAGCAAAAAAAACACGTAAAGAATTTTTCGAACTAAATTTAAATAAGGGTACACGAGTCCAAGTAGTATGGGATACGGGGAAAGCTGTGATAAGAGGATTCTTCATCCAACAATGCTCAATCCAGAAAAAACAAAAGGAGGAAAAAAAGAATAAGATCAGAGAGGAGATTAGAAAGAAAGAGAGTGAACTATATAAAGATCCTAACAACAAAGAAATTAAAAGAAATATAAAACTACTGCAATCTCAATATTCAATGATAATTAGTGAAGAAATAGAAGAAATAGAAGGGAAATTAAGAGCAATGAAACAAAATTTTTTGAACACGCTAACAAACCGGGCAAGTGGCTTGCCTGGCAATTAAAAAAAAGAGAAGAGAAAAGAGTTATCAACACAATTAATATGAAAGGGAAGATAATAAACAACCCAGATCGAATTGAAAAATGCTTTCTTGACTTCTTTAGGGAACTCTATGCGGCAGGAACAGAAACCACGGAAGAAGTAAGAGATTATCTACATAAAAATTTACTAACCAAAATTACTAAGGAACAAAGAGAAGGGTTAAATGCTCCAATAACACCATATGAAATACAAATGGCCATAAAGGAAACAAAGGCAGGGAAAGCCCCAGGCCCAGACGGGCTATCGGCACTGTTTTATAAAAAAATGGAGGAAACTCTGCTAGAACCAATGAAAAATGTTATGAATGAAATATTAAGGGGAGAAGACATTGTAACAAACTTTATTGGTATTTAAATATGTTATGACAAAATTAACATATTAATTTTCACTGCGAGAGGCAGTGAAGGATAGGCGTGCCTGGCGTGCTCTGGTCCATGGGGTCACGAAGAGTCGGACACGACTGAACGACTGAACAACAACAACAACAACATGACAAAATTATAAAACTGCAAATAAAAATCTACAAAATAAAAATAAAAATGAATGTACTGGTAAGGCCTGGCTATGGCTGTACACATGGGCATAGCGGGGGGGGGGAGGCAGGGGTACAGCTGCCCTCCCCAGATCAAGTAAAACAATAGAAATACTTAACTAACTGACCAATCATGACGGTTCTGCACCCCCTAACAAAAGTCCTGTGCCCCCCCAACAAAAACCCTCGCTACGTCCATAACACAATCTTAAAACTGGAAAGGGAGGTTTCAGGTTCTTCTCCTGAGCCTTGCAATCTGTAGGAAAAATATGATATGGCCATAAAAGCAGGGCTAACAGAAAGCCAATAGCCAAAGCTGACAAATAATCAATCATATAGCCATTCCCTTCCTATGAATAATCTAACAATGCGGATCAATGAAAAATAAGAAACGAGCAAGCTATCTGCTTATCTGCTCATCTGCTTCTGTAACCCGCAATCTTTGCTTGGTACAAAGTAGGCCGTTGTCTAAAAGCGGGTGGGGCGCTTAAAGTCAACAGAACTTCAAACTGTACCCATGTTTATAGCGTGGTTAGAATGCTTGATAGCGTAATAAATAGTACAAGTGTGATAAAATAAGCGGTATCTCAAAAACACTCATGGGTCATGACCCAGAAAAACAGAAACTAGAACAGCTAGTGGTTTTTATGGTGCTGGAGGAGACTCTTGAGAGTTCCATGAACTGCAAGAAGATCAAACCTATCCATTCTTAAGGAAATCAGCCCTGAGTACTCACTGGAAGGACGGATCCTGAAGCTGAGGCTCCAATACTTTGGCCACCTCATGAGAAGAGAAGACTCCCTGGAAAAGACCCTGATGTTGGGAAAGATGGAGGGCACAAGGAGAAGGGGACGACAGAGGACAAGATGGTTGGACAGTGTTCTCGAAGCTACCAACATGAGTTTGACCAAACTGCGGGAGGCAGTGGAAGACAGTGTAGTAAGACTACCTGCAGGAAACATATAATCTTACTTTTGCCTTATTCTGATCATTAAATGCTTGCATTTTGTATTCTATGCATTTAAAGATTGTGCCTTGTGAGAACTGATCTCACAATGTAATTCTGTGGTTTACAGCTGAGCTAAGCAGGTTGACCAAGGAAGAAATCAATTATGTCATTGAGTCTTGTGTCTCCAAGTGTTTTACTAAAACAGGATGTTGGGTGAAACAGGATGTCTGCAGTTGGGTGCTGGGTGCTTAAGATATCACTGGGACAAATGTACTATGACCAAGTCTGACGTAAGGAGATTTATTTCCTTGCAAAGCTAAATTAAAGGCCTAATGACCATAATTGGGGGAAAGGTAAAGAGTCTATAGGAAGTCAGTACAAGAAAGCAGAAGTGAATCTTCTCATTAGGGCAAACTGGGACAAAGTTCGGAGGAGACTTCTGGGGACAAGGGAGGGATCTGGGTTGCTGTCTTACGCTTATTGGCTTGACGCTTGATGCAATATATGAATATGTAACAGCTGAAGAGATCTATAAAACCTCTGGGCACCATTGTTTCGATGTCCAGATTTTTTGGAGGTTACTCACTGGACCTTATTGCTCAGCAATAAAACCTTACTTTCAAATTCTCCTATCCCTGTGTTTTGGTAATTATTCTAAAAACTAAGGTTCCCATTGCGTACAACAACAGGAGTGCCTGGCATGCTCTGGTCCATGGACACGACAAAACGACACGACAAAACGACAACAACCCTTCTACCAAATGCTAAAGTGAGCAGCTTAACAAAGCTTATGCGCTAGGAAGTCGTTCTGCGCATGCCCCATTGGCATAGGAGCATCACTGCGGTCTTGCACAGTGCACATCCACACCAATGGGGCATCTTTGGGAGAATTTCCTGGAGTGTCGTGTGCTCTGCAAATTAACTAGCTCCAAAGAGCGGAGAGGCCTTGTTAGCTTTCGTTTGATCTTGGGCAGTTCAGGGTCTATACAATTTATCTAACGTATTTATATCCCAATACCCTTCAACTCCGAAGGGCCCCCCGGCCAGTTTAAAAAAAATAAAAATGAAAAAACTGCAATCAATATTAAACAAAAAAACACAGCAGAATACTGAAAGCAGATGTAATTCTAAAACCACGTAAGCACAGATGCAAAGAGCATAGAAACAAAAAATAACTAAAAACTGGGAAACTGCAGAAATGTCAACATGGAATTCTGGGTAAAGTGCATTGTGGCAAATAGCCATGGCAGAAAAATTGTCCTACTGATTATGACAAAGGGGAGATGGCCAGGAGAGACTCTCTCACACCCTTCCTTGTCCAACTGCAACACAACAGCCCTGCAGTGATGCCAGTGGGTCTTAAAGGTAAAGGGACTCCCGACCATTAGGTCCAGTCGTGGACGACTCTGGGGTTGCACGCTCATCTCACTTTATTGGCCAAGGGAGATGGCGTACAGCTTCCAGGTCATGTGGCCAGCATGACTAAGCCGCTTCTGGCGAACCAGAACAGCGCACGGAAACGCCGTTTACCTTCCCGCTGCAGCAGTACCTATTTATCTACTTGCACTTTGACGTGCTTTCGAACTGCTAGGTTGGCAGGAGCAGGGACCAAGCAACAGTCACCCCGTCGCGGGGATTCGAACCGCCGACCTTCTGATCGGCAAGCCCTAGGCTCTGTGGTTTAACCCACAGCGCCACCTACGTCCCCCAGTGGGTCTTACTCTCTACTATTTGTAGTCACCACCCTTCCACTTACTCTTGCACCCCAGATGGAAGGGGACCTGACATGAGCCACACAATTACTTTTAACAAGGTCAGCGCACTCTGTACTCCTTTGGTTCAGCCTATACACAAATTGCTGGGGAAAACAGGGCTGGTGTGATGGCCTGGGATTCAGATAGATAGATAGATAGATAGATAGATAGATAGATAGATAGATAGATAGATAGTTTATTGTTATGGTTCTCCACCAGCACACACATATATCAATAAATACAATCCAAAATACATTCTAAAATATAAACTTATAAATGTAAAATTTTAGACTAAATAATAATAATAATAATAATAATAATAATAATAATAATAATAATAATAATAAAAAGATATCTTTACTTTAAAAATAGGGCTGCGGCCGATAATAACACTGGTTCGTCTTTAGCTCTGTCCTGAAGTTGTGTGGATACTGCTAGCTAGATCGGACCGAATTTTTGTGGCTCTAGCACAAAACTTGGCTACCTTTGCTGTCACATTATCGTTAATATCTGAAAAAAGCCACTCTATATAGAAATTGTCCGAACGTCCAGGTAGCTCAGTCAGCATCGTGTGGATAAGCTCGCCTCGCACCTCCTCGTAGAGGCAGCATCGCAAAAGTATGTGGTCAGTAGTTTCCACTTCTCCAGATCCGCACAGGCAGTATCTCTCGCACAATGGGGTCCGTTTGTACTTCTGGGATTCAGACTCAGATGCTGAACCTGAGGGATCCCAGCCTGCACAGGATTCTCCGCCTCCAGAACCAGCAGAGCCGGGGCTAGGGCTTGAGTCTGAAGGGTCCTCACCTGTGTTGGATCCTCAGGTGCAGGCATCTGCTGAGTCTGCTCTGGCTCCTGATGGGATGGAGGACCCATTGCCTGCAGGTGCTCCACTCCCAGCCCTGTCAGAGGAAGCTGAGGTTGCCCCTGGGTCCAGTAACCCACCAGCCTCTCCTGAGCTGCAGAGGCTCAGGGCAGAGAGATGAAGGGAACTAAGTTCCTGCAGAAGGAGTGCTCGCCTCCAGGCCAGAAGGAGAGGTTAGTCACCAGAGGATCGGGCCCACCCTATGCCTCGAGGCATATAAAAGCCGGCCAGCCCCAAGTTGCGTGAGCAACACAGTTGCTACCGTGTGCCTGCCTGGGTCTTTGTGCCTATTCCTGACCTGTACCTTGCCCTGCTTCCTGCCTTGCTCCTTCCCAGACTGTCCCCCTGTTGGACTGCTGAACCTCGGACTGGACTTTGACCCTGCTTCTTGGATGAACCCCTGGCGTGTTCCTGACCTCTGACTACACGGACTGTTACTTGACCCTGCTGCTGCCCGTCCCAGGACTTGGTTGCTTTGCTGGACCCACCGCTGTTGTCTGGGACTGCTTCACCATGCCCCACTCAGCCCCGGGTGAGTTTCTGGTCTTCCCACCCGGTGTCCTCTGGGCCGGGCACCCCCGGGGCCAGCACAGCTTGCTTCCAACTGCCTTAGCAAAGTCCTAGGGTGGATCTACACTTGTGGTTTATAACGTTAAAAAAGTGTTATTAAAATGTGACGCCAGAGGGTGCTGCAGAGCAGTGAGCCACTGCCAATGGGAAACTGCCCTTAAATGTTATAAAACATTTTATTTAATAGTGTTTAAACAATCAATATAGATCCGCTCCAAGATCAGTTAGCTGGCTTACTTCTCTGGCAGCGCCCCCTCCCCCCAAAAAAACTCTTTTGTGAAACCTAGGAACTTGGAGAACAAAGCACTCTGCTGAACAAAGCACAGCTGAAGAAAACTTGTTTGCTTTCTTTTCTGAAGTATTTTTTTAATTGGATTTTGCAATATACGCACAAATGAGAACAGCAACACCATTGCAGGTCTTTCATTCCAAAATATAGACCTCAAAATAAAACCCTTAAAATAAGTATAATAAGAAAATGAAAAAGAAAACCATACCAAAGAGAATAAATTTAATACAATATGCCAGGTAATAATCAGGCACCTGGTAAGAACAGAGTAAGTACTATACAAATCAGGCTAAACTGGAAGTAAATTGGCTAGCTAATATATTCTGTCCTGCCAACCTAGCAGTTCGAAAGCACGTCAAAAGTGCAAGTAGATAAATAGGTACCGCTGCAGCGGGAAGGTAAACGGCGTTTCCATGCACTGCTCTGGTTCGCCAGAAGCGGCTTAGTCATGCTGGTCACATGACCCGGAAGCTGTATGCCGGCTCTCGGCCAATAAAGCGAGATGAGCACCGCAACCCCAGAGTCGGTCACGACTGGACCTAATGGTCAGGGGTCCCTTTACCTTTACCTAATATATTCTGATTGTTCAAAGCTAAGTGTGGAAAGGAAAGTATGCCTACAAATGAATATAATAGTAAAATTAACATATTACCTTAAGGGAAACTGCTTGCAAAATGCATACATTGGTCAGAACTTCAAACAAAAATGTGTTTATTAGGAGGAATTGACATTAAATGCTGTTGAATTGTCATGGATGATTTATTTATTTTTTAATTGCAGATTGCTGCAGAAAGGTGTAAAATGGAATTTAAGATTGGAAAAATGAGAAACAGAAGGGAGGGAAATTGCCAGGTCCTTCCATCTCTTGTCACGTGACCAAACAGCCCCAGCACTGCATAAACTGCATTGGCCCCTTATTTCCCCTCTAGGCCCAATAGATGGTGCTAGTTGTCACTTTTGGGATGAGGGTATTTGAAGGACTGCCTCCTCCTGTACTTCCCACAAACATATAGGGGGCTGTAACGTTGCCAGAGATTTATTGGGGGAGGGGGGTGTGCGTTTCTGACATGCAGCTGATTCGTTCTTTCCAGTTGCTCTGAACATGCTTGTCCAGGGCTGTAGTCACTTCTTGGAACTGATGGAACAGGGCAGGAGGGTTCTTCACAACTTGGAATATTGAACAACGTGGCGGCCAATCTCAGAGACATTTCTACAGCCTGCATGAAGTAAAAACAGGCAAACTCTTAAAAAAATGTGCTGTCGGCAAATAGAACCACAGAGTCCTCTACTCCAAAGCCTACCGATCTAAGAAACCCTCAACTTCAGCACCTCTGGGAGCAAAGGTTTGGCCAACATGGACGCATGTATGTGCTAGAGCGACCAGCTCAGAGTTCCTTACAAGCTGAAGTTCGCATAGAGAGAAAGAGATAACCAAGTCTTGGTGATCCATTTCCTCTCAAGGTGGGAAGTGATGACATAGATGGTCAGGGGTGCCACGGGCAAAACTGTGTCATTGAAATTCTACTCAATATTGATCCAGAGTAGATTCCAATCAGGGCCAGTGCGTCCATTTAGGCCAACTAGGCAACTGCCTAGGGCGCCAAAATGGAGGGGGCGCTGGCCAGCCTGCCCCCCGCCCGCCGCCGCCCGCCGCTGCCCCAACCAGCGGCGGAGCAAGCAAACTGCGGCGGCGAGGGGCGCCTGACAGGGCAGGGGGCAGGGCACCGCTCCGCTACGTGCATCATACGTAATGACGTCATGTGGCGCCCGCCCCCTCGCCTAGGGCGCCAGAATTGCCTGCACCGGTCCTGATTCCAATGTATAGTTAGCAGAGTAAAAACTTAAACACGGTGCAGGATTCCCCCCAAAATAGACCAGAGGCAATAAATATTTCATCCAGCAGAGCTTTGCTGCTACTGAAGGCAAATGAGCATAATGGTCACAAATCCAATACATTCAGGATTGGCACCGTCCATAAGAAATCCAGTTGCAGCAGACTTAACTTAAACTGACAATAACTTATAATAAGTCTAAACCTTGACACTACATGAACACCACACCAGATGGAAAAGAGATAAAAAGAGAAAGTGAAACCCAGGCTCCTTCTGGCCTCACTATTATAATCAGCATGACCTTGACAGAAAGAGATACTCAGCTTCTCAGAAGGAATAACCCAAACATCATGAACCTACTGCTTGCTTCTTTCACACAGAGAAGCTTCCAGAACCCGCTTGAATGAATTAGAACAGGAAAGATCTCTACACATCAAATCAATACTTTCTGCACTAAAAAATGCAAACTGACAAACTGGCCTCTAGTTAGAGGTAGGTAGCCGTGTTGTTCTGCCGTAGTCAAAACAAAATAAAAAAATTCCTTCCAGTAGCACCTTAAGGACCCAACTAAGTTTGTTATTGGTACAGTATGAGCAGTGGCGAACGAAGCCGCTTGGCCGCCTGGAGCGGCAAAATCGGAGGCACCCCCCGGGGGCGGGGTGCCGCTGCGCAGCTCACATGCATCATACGCAGCGACAAACCCCGTGGGCAAGCCGCAGAGCGAGGCAGCCTCGCTCCGCAGCTTGCTCGCTGGATTTGCCACCGCGGCGCTCCGTAGTGCACATACGCATGCGTGCTACGGAGCAGGGGGAGGCGAGGAGCGGGCCAGGGACCTCCCTGGCCCGCCCCTCGCCTCCGCCCCAGCTGGAAAAAGGAAAGCGCGTGCCAAGCAGGTTTGCGAGCAAGCCATCGGTGCGCGCTTTTTACCGGGCGGCAGGGCTCGGCTTGGGCGTCGTGGGTGGGGGCGCCAAGTGTCAGGGTGGCACCCGGGGTGCACCACCCCCAACGCCCCCACCTTGCTCCGCCCCTGAGTATGAGCTTTCGTGTGCATGCACACTTCTTCAGATACCTCTGAAGAAACTCTGAAACTGGCCTCTGTCCCCTTTCCTTCCCTCCTTCCTCTGATGCCCTCTTGTCTCTGCCTCCCAAAGTCTTGCACAGCTGTTTGTTGCAGCAGCCCTGGCTACAAGCTCCTCAGGTGAATGGTGCCTCTGGGGCTGGCCAGGGGGTGCTGGTTGCCAGGAGCTGAGGTGACCTTGGAGTAAGGCAGGAGAGGGAGCCCAGCCAGCCAGCCCTTGCTGTTGGGAACGGACAGACAAGTCCCAGGCCCCTGTGGGGCAGTGTGAGGAGGCACCTCTCTTTGGGGCAGGGGGGGCAGCTCAGAGACCAGGGGCAGCAGCAGTCCTGAGGACTCCGAAGGAGAGGGGAGAGGAGAGGAGGCTGAGGGAACACTCCACAAGGGAAGGTGTTCGAAAAAGGGGGAGAGAAGGGGGAGGATTCACCAGCAAGAGCCATCGACAAACGAAGTTCCTCTTTTAAAATCTCCAAAACTTTCCGAAGTCCTTCTTCGCCCTGTTCCAAGAAACAGTGGTATTGTAAATTCAATCAATCAAATCTTTATTACGGTCCAGAGACCCAACAATTCATTACAAAACAATACACAATTTCGACAGCCCGCCTTCAGGTTACACAGGCATTTTGTTCAGACTTGGGAATAGGGATCATTGGTTCTTGCAACCACCGATAGAAACTTCGCCACTGCTGATGTTCTGTCATTTGTCCGGTCTTCCAGTAGGAACCTGACATAGTAAGCCTCTGATTTTTCCGGGAAAGTTACTAGCTAGGATAATATCAGTTCAGCCCTGGCTTGCTTGAATTGTAAATTATGGATCCAGCATAGGTTGAATATGGACAAGTTTTTGAAAGTTGAAAAGGATCTCAGAATTATTTTCCAACTATGTCTCACTGTTGTCTCTGTTCAACAGGTTTTGCCGGCATTTGAAACGCTGTGAAAGCCTATACAGAAACTGTTTGAACAAAATGTTAGCAGGATGGCTGTGGAGCGGAAGGCAGACTTCCACTTCCTCTTTTATGCCACCTTCAGTTCTCTGAAACAAACCGTTGCATGGCTCCAGATATCTAGGCTTCAGACATAATAATTATGTTGACTGATATGACAAAATAGAGGGAACAAAATTCTACAAAGAAGTGAGCCTTGTATGTACATATCCATATTGCTAAAGGCCATAACAGACATAATCAGGAGATCTGTAAGAGCCACAATATTAGCATAATACCTCTTCCCTTACTTGTGTACGAACCACATTTTATTCTAGAATGGAGACTACTTTTCCCCCTACATAGTTCACACACAGTCTAGAGCTATTGCATATTTTAGCTTGAGAAGAGCTTCTTGAGAAACTGGTTTTGTTCTGAAAATAAAAGATCATTGCAGATTGATTCTGCATTGCCCCTCAGTGTGTCCATTTGAAGACAGATTAAAACAGATGTGGGTGCTCCCAGTAATGGCGGCTCTATCCATACCTGCCCAATGGCATTGTGGGTGGGTGCGAACCCAGATCACAACCACCGCTTCATTCTTCGCTCTCCTGGGTCATGTGCAGGGAGGAAAAGGCATGCAGAACCTATTCAAGGGGTTGGTTTTCAAATGTGTGTTAAGCGCAGACCCTCCAAGTGTCCCTATTTTTCAGGGACAGTCCTGGATTTACAGAAGCTGCCCCGGTTTCTGATTTGATCCTGGAATGTCCTGCTTTTCCTTAGGACGTCCCTATTTCCATCGGAGAAATGTTGGCGGGTATGGAGTTATGAAACCCCCAAGCCAAGGAGATAAATAACTGTACAACCTTTAGAAAACATCTGAAGGCAGCCCTGTATAGGTTAGTTTTTTAATGTTTATTTTTTAAAAAATATGTTTTTATATATGTTGGAAGCTGCCTGGAGTGGCTTGGCCAACTCAGTCAGATGGGTGGGGTATAAATAATAAAATGATGATGATTATGGAATAGGACATCCCTATTTTCATTGGGAAAATGTTGCAGGGTATGCAATGACCACACCTGGCCTTGTGAACGGCAGGATCTATACTCAATCTAGACTGGAAGCAGAATGTTGAGGATGAATATAAATGATTCTGGACTGAGGAAAGCTTTTGCACTACAAATGTGTTGGTGTGTATGCAGCCTTAGTAACAGAAATTCAAGCCAGTCTGGCAACAGAAGGGAGGACAGTGAATTCCTAGTTTGCGAATACTGTAGTAGGGAGGTCCTGAGTCAAGACAAAATTCTGCCTATGGGCCACATATGCAAAAGATCAAATGCAGTGTGCCGGACTCAACTAACTGGTCCTGCTAGCGCAAGCTCATGCAAGGACTTCCATAAGCACAACGGGGCCTCCTCTTCTCCCCCTGCACCCCCAAATTGCCAGGAGGGGGGTTCAGGACGGAGAACCTCCAGGGCAGCATGCGGGGGGAGAGGCGGTTGCTCCATCAGGCAAGAGGATGTGCTGGCGCCGACCGAATGTTCGTAACAGGGTGACCTTGAATTCCTCCCACTGGTTCTCATCCTTCACTGAAGGAACTATTCACGTTATCTTGACTTTGAGAACAGCTTGTACGTCTGTCTCGCCCTCTTGCAGCTGGCTTTCCATTATGTTTCTTTTTCTACAACTCCCAAAGATCAAGGAATCAGTGCAGCAAAACAATATTGCCATTTCTTTTGCTGAGGAAGAAGGCTAACTGCTCTGTTGTTGTTTTTTAAAAAGCAACAGAGAAGAGCTATGGCGCATGAGAGACCAGGGCTTAAGGGAGGTTCTCATTGCTGCCTCGTGCTTTGTCTTTACTGATGGCTAACATGTTGCTGCCCCTTTAAAGAAAAACAAAATGGAACCTTTGCATCTCCCTGGATAACCCATGTTCCGGGTGTCTATTACCGTCTGGAATGAAAAAATGCAGTGGCCCTTGGGGGGGAAATAGTCTACGAGCCTACGAGCCTAGTAAAATGATTAGCTATGATTATGCTTTTATATATTTATCTATATCCCCATCTTTTTTTCCTAACAGGGATTCTTACAGATAAGATAAGAACAGTTAAAAACATAGAGGAAAACAATTCCATCACTACTGATGGTGATGGCTGTCCCCTCTGGCCCGTAGACTGGAGTGTAGCCTGTACACAGAGTGGGGCCTTCATTTTGCAACACAAGCGCCCTGCGTTGTTTTGCAAGTTGGTTTGGAAGCTGCTATTTTGCAAACAGATCTCCCTCGTAGATGGTAGCCCCAACCTTATGGGCTTTATTGTGACACGTGGCTTCAGAGTAACAATCAGAACTATGAAGTGGATTGAGAAAGTGGTGTTATAGCACATGTACCTGGACTGAAGCTTATTGGATAAATCAAGATTGCACAGGCAGAATGATGAACCACGCTGGAGCACAAAACATGCATGCAATATAGAACCAAAGGCAAGATGTGATGGACCATGTCCAAATGTAAAGGGCTATGCAGAAAGCCCCGTTTCGGTCCCTTGCTTGAAAGGGACTGTTGTTCATTTGCAATTTCTTGCTTTATAAGCCCTAAACGGTTGCTCAGTGCATACAAACTGTATATTTATTCACCTTATAGGCCAGACCCCATATAGCAGGCCTTCCGATGAAGACGCATTTTGCCCCGAGTGCCAGCGCTTTCAATACATCACTTCCTGTTCGTATCCCGCCATCGAAATAAACGTCAATTTTGTCTTGGACTGTGGCCACAATTTCAACTAGAGCATCAAGCTGCAAAGAAGCAAACGCGAAACACGTAGATGGGAACTGAGGCATAAATGTTCGAGACTTGCCCTCTGTTATCTCACAAATATACTTGGAACATGGATCTCTCTTGGAACTCCTATCTGCCACCATCACACCAATGCACTGCTACACATTAATGAAGGCTCTGCTCCACCTAGTGTCTGCTGTTTCTACTTATTTCTGTCCAGCCAGGCTATTTAAAAGCCAAGAGTATTCTGTTTGGGGGCTGGTCCACACCAGTGTGTACTGTGTGTTTGCAGCTGTTTGTGTTGCCATTTAATTTGTGCAATCCACACAACTTTACCCTCAAACAACACCAATACTTCCCCCCGCAAAATTCAAGTTTATGTGATATGAGGATAATCCAAACGTCAGGGAAAATTGGGTTCCAAACTGCTCCACTCAGTGTCATAGATTATTATTATTTGTCAGTGTTTTTGGATGGGTGGATCAACCATCAATTTCTGCTACTCCCTTTTCTATGGCCATACACCTTTCCACACCTATCGCATCCAAAGGTTGCTTAGTCCTGGAAAGATATAGGCTGCTTCTCTCTGCTGTGTTCAACATGGGGATATAATGCATGCACTCCTTTATGCACTATGCAGCCTTTGGGCAAGATACCACAGAATGGTCAGAAGTTGGAAGACACCTTTCCCTGTTGAATATGCTGTTGATGGCAAGGAAAAAATAGGTATATAAATTCCCTGGCTGCCAGGATTCTGGTCTGGTGAGAGAATCCCAACAGAGGTTTAAAATCACAAAATATGCAGCAAAGCAAAGTGTGGAAATACAGGCTGTCAGATCTTTAAAATGTGCCCTTCCAAGTCCCTTCCAAAGTCCCTCTCTTCTCCTAGGATAGAGAAAGACCATATGTTTGGTAAGTTTAAAAACTGTTTACTTACAAACTCTCCAAAGGTCAGGTTCATGTACATCAGCTAGAAAAGCTGCACAGGCAGCAAACTGTGGCTTAGTCACAAAGTGGTGAAAGTTCCTAAATAATTGGTGTAAATGCTCAAGAGATGCTTGTTAGAGCCATGTGGGCTGAACTTGGAGCAACCAGCTCAGACCTCCTCACACACCAAGCTTCTCAGGTACTTCTGAGGTACAACAATAGGCTTGATTACCCTCACTCCAAGATGAGGGGGTGTGACCTAGCTAAGCCTGGCAGGACAGTTTACTCTATGGCATTAACCCCTTCATGCATTCATTAGACTTAAGCATGTTGGTTATATGAGGCTGGTAATCCTACATATGCAACATTCACTGCACACAGGTGGTGTAGTGACAATAAAGGTTTTTAAAAAAATTATTATTATCACTGCATGATCACTGCAGATGGTGACAGCAGTCACGAAATTAAAAGACGCCTGCTTCTTGGGAGAAAAGCAATGACAAACCTAGACAGCATCTTAAAAAGCAAAGACATCACCTTGCCAACAAAGGTCCGTATAGTTAAAGCTATGGTCTTCCCAGTAGTAATGTACGGAAGTGAGAGCTGGACCATAAAGAAGGCTGATCGCCGAAGAATTGATGCTTTTGAATTATGGTGCTGGAGGAGACTCTTGAGAGTCCCATGGACTGCAAGAAGATCAAACCTATCCATTCTTAAGGAAATTAGCCCTGAGTGCTCACTAGGACAGATCCTGAAGTTGAGGCTCCAGTACTTTGGCCACCTCATGAGAAGAGAAGACTCCCTAGAAAAGACCCTGATGTTGGGAAAGGTTGAGGGCACAAGGAGAAGGGGACGACAGAGGATGAGATGGTTGGACAGTGTTCTCGAAGCTACTAACATGAGTTTGGCCAAACTGCGAGAGGCAGTGAAGGATAGGCGTGCCTGGCATGCTCTGGTCCATGGGGTCACGAAGAGTCGGACACGACTGAACAACTGAACAACAACAACAACAACAACAACAACAACAACTATTATTATTATTATTATTATTATTATTATTATTATTATTATTATTATTCTGTGCACTCTGTGGGCCTTGAACCTGCTCCAATAAAGGAGCTTGTTTTCCACCTTCATTCTGCACAGACACAAATGTTTCCATTCAACTTGTTCCCCTGCCCTGATTTTCTCCTCCCAGCTGTTTCTGCACTCATTTATCTTTTGACTGATTAAATTGATATCCTGCTCCTTTGCATCGGCGCACACAACCGAGTAAACCACAGCTGCGGACATGAACAGTTTTGCGCATGTTAAGTGTGATAGATAATGACCTGTCCCTTACACTTGCAGGTGCCCCATCCAGCTGTCTTCCTCCATGGTTGGACACAATAATCCCTTGAACCCCATGGCTGATGGCCAGCTCTGCATCTTCCTTTGTCAGAATCCCCTTGATGATGAGAGGTAGGCGTGTCACTCTCCGTAGCCAGGAGATATCATTCCAAGTGACAGAGGGGTCTACGCTGCCAGGAGGCACCCCATACTCTGAACAGTCTTTACCCTGAAGGAGAAGAGCAAAAGGGAGAGTCACTGTTGCTTGCACTGTTGGTGCAACTCTTAAACAGACCCCTGTCCTCCTAGGGCCAGTGATGGCTAACCTTGACACTCCAGATGTTTTGGGACTACAACTCCCATCATCCCTGACCACTGGTCCTGTTAGCTAGGGATGATGGGAGTTGTAGTTCCAAAGCATCTGGAGTATCAAGGTTAGCCATCACTGTCCTAGGCTTTGTTATAAACATTTTGAGGTTTTGTTACAAGCAAGCACTATGTAAAGGCTGTGAAACAAATATATACCACATTGGCCCAGATATAAGCCACAATTTCCCCAAAAATTCTGACCATGAAAAGTTAAAGTGTGGCTTATATTTGTGACCTTATGGTATGCAGCCAGGAGCGTGGCAAAGCAGCGCCCACCCAGCTCGTAGTTCCTGTCTTCTCCTCCAAGGCTGGGAAGGGAGAGAGTGAGGAAGGGAAAGGCTGACGGCAACGCAGCGCCCCCCCCCATATGCAGCCAGGAGCAGCAAGGAAGGGAGCGGCTTATATTTGGGTATTTTTTCTTTCCCCCCACCTCCAGTTTTAAAGCTGCGGCTTATATTCAGGTGTGACATATTCAGGCCAATATGGTATATATTGAACAAATATGGAGCTTTTTGCTGTATGGCCTCTTATTGCCCCTCTGGTAGTGAGGTCAGGCTTGGCTATACAATCATACCTTGGAAGTCAAATGGAATCCGTTCCGGAAGTCTGTTCGACTTCCAAAATGTTCGGAAACCAAAGCGCAGCTTCTGAGTGGCTGCAGGAAGCTCCTGCAGCCAATTGGAAGCTCCGTCAGAAGCCGCGCCGGACGTTCGGGTTCCAAAGAACATTCGCAAACCAGAACTCTCACTTCTGGGTTTTGCAGCGTTCGGAAGCCAAAATGTTAGACTCACAAGGCGTTCGGCTTCCAAGGTGTGACTGTATTCTATATTCTTTCCTTTGGCTGAATTTCTCATTGTACATCTGTTTTGCATGCAGAAGGTGCCAGGTTCACTCTCTAACATCTCCTGGTAGGGCCCCATCTGAAGCCCCAAAGAGCAGCTGCCAGTCAGTGTAGACAGTACTGAGTGAGATGAACTGACTTGATATACGGCAGCTTCCATTGTTGCCTTCATCCTGGGGTGGAGATTGGACAGACGGGTGGGCAAAGGAGAACAGAGATTGGGGTGGGCGGATGGGATGGTGCAGGGGATGGGTGGTATCCTGCTTTGCCCTCCTGAAATGTGGGAGAGTATGTTATAAGGAACCTGCTGTGTTTGCTTTACAGGAGCAGGAGAGACTGCTATCCAAGACAGGCAGGAAGCCGAGAGCCCCTGAAAGTTGTAGACTGCGAAGGCCTCAAAGGTGTGAGCATCCATCCCAGCGGGAGTGACAAGAATTTGAGCTAGAAGGGAAGCAACGATCCCCCTCCCTCCAGGTTAGAAAATATTTGATTGTTTTTCTTTCCCTTGTCTGTCCTCCAGTGACAGAAAGAGTCAAGCAACTCCAAGGCCTCATAGAGCCAAGAAGGCTTCTATTTGTTTTGGGTTGCATAACCCTTGCCTTGAGCGGATGAGCCCAATAGTGGGTCCAATAGTCCAAAAGGCAATTTCTGCATGTGGTGTAGAGGGAAGTGAGGGGCAGATGGGCATAGCTGTCAACTTTCGGATTTGAAAATAAGGGATGCTGCGAGGGCGGTGCAATGGCACCAAGTAGCTTCGCCACCCTGCGCTCCAGAGGCTGCGCTGCGAACGGGTGAGCGAAAGAGCGAGCGCATAGACGGCAGGCAGGCTGGCTGTCTGGTTGGGCGTGAGGGTCTGGCTGCACAAGGCATGCAAGCTCCGCCCCCAGTCGGTCTCAGACTCCTTATTGGCAGCCGAGCAACGCAGCTGAGGAGCCTCCCTGGCCGGCAAGGAGGGAGAGGAGCTGGTTCCTTTGAAATCCAGGAAATTTAAGGGATATCAACAATCCGGGATAGCAGCGGGAAACAGCATTGGAATAAGGGAGTTTCCCGCCAAAAAGGGGAGGGTTGACAGCTATGCAGATGGGGCTTGTCAACTTTAGAAAGGTAGCCCATCTTGGAGAAGGAAAACTCTGATGCTCAACCTCTGCTGCCTTGCAGGATATCTTCAGGAGAAGAAAAGGCTCAGGAGTGGAGTCCCTAAGACGGTTGGATGGTGCCTTGTATGCCTCCTTTCCGCAACTCCTGCAGCCCAGCTGGTGCCAAAAATATTGCTCTGCTTTCCTTTGGACCACGTCTGTGAGGCCGAGAGGCGTGGTCTTGTCATCTGGGCAGCCCAGGACTTCCAGACTTGCATTCTGGGGAGGTCACTTTGGTTCTGCTAATGCAGCGGTTCGACTTTACCCCCGAAGGCACACTCCATTGTCTCTCAAGCCAGACAGAGGCCAACAAACCTTTGTTTTCCCCCTTTAACCACCATTTTGTGCCGTCCCAAACACACCCGGCCACCCTGCTGCCTTGTCCCAATGTCCAGCCTGGCACTGCCCACACCTTGCTGGCTGTGTCTCTCCACAATGGTGTGGATGTCCTGAGTCACGCTACCCATTCCCTAGACAGCTTTTGTATGGGATTCCGCTAAAGCTTTTGTGGGATGTAAACACACAGAGCAGTCAAATATAACGTTGCTAGAGTGGACATGAAGGTGTCTCAGTCCTCCAGCCATAACTTCCTGTTTACCTGGACTGAGACAACTTCCTCTAAGTAACTGAAAGTGGGAGTGGCTTCACCTGGGCAGGTTAGGACAAAACCACAGGTCAGTGGCCATTTTCCCTCTCTTGGATCGGGACTTCATGCAAGCAACATCTTAGAGCAGAGATGGACTCTTGGCTTCCAGCCAAGAGGGCCCAAATGGAGCCTTCTCCCACATGGAGAGTCTCCACATGTACATATATTTTCTAAGCTTAAGTCTGCCTTCATCTGGGATCTTATTGTGACCATTTGATGTCTGTGAGTAAACGTTTTTACATGCTTTTATAGAAGACTTGTGTAGTGTCTTATTTTGACGAGGGATAAAGGGGTAATACCAGGAAACTACTTTTACAGAGGTTTAAACAAACCTGAGCAACCTTCTGCTGTGTGATTTAAAAGGGGAATGTAACTCTGCTGACTTAGTTGGAACTTGTAAACACAAGTTAGGATAAAGATATCTTAAGTAATATATCCTCATCCACATTCCAAACATTCCCACAGCTTTACAAACCTCGTAGGTGCCTTCAAAGTTCTTCGGCTTAACGGCAGACAAGAACCGGAAGTCGTTGCGGATGTCGTCGCGCCTCTTGCCCGTGTAGGGCACGTCCGCTGTGAGCACCAGGGCCCGGAAACCGGCTGCTTCTGCCCTTCGCACCAGTTGCTCTGAGACGGTTCTGTCCCGGTGGATGTAGAGCTGGAACCATCGGAGAGCAGCAGGCGCAGCAGCAGCAATCTCATCCACGGAGCAAGAGGAGTAGGAGCTGGCAATGTAGCATGTATTCATAGCTTCTGCCGCTTTGGAAAAATATGGGGATGGGGGAAGGAAAATCTGAGCCTAGTATGCTGGGTGTAAAAGACAATCACAGGAATAACTGAATTACAAAAAAGGGGAGTCTACACCGTGAAAGATCCCTGAAATGAGATGAACGTATATTTATATAGTGATACTCAAACAAACAATATGTTTAATGATCCAAGAGCAGAATTGCTCAAGAGCAAAAATACTCAAAAACGTTATAAACTAATTCAACTAATTCAAAGAAACTAATTCAACTAATTCAAAGAAATATAAATAACTCAAGAAAACCTTCCAAATAACTCCAATTAACCAAAACTAACTCAAGATAAACTTCCAAATAGCCTTAATGAGTAGCCTTAATGAGTTCTCGTTTCACTGTTATGATCTATCAGTTGAGTTATTTCTGGTTAATTGGAGTTATTTGGAAGGTTTTCTTGAGTTATTTATATTTATATTTATTTGAATTAGTTTATAACGTTTTTGAGTACTTTTGCTCTTGAGCAATTCTGCTCTTGGATCATTAAACATATTGTTTGTTTGAGTATCACTATATAAATATACGTTCATCTTGTTCCAGGGATCTTTCACGGTGTAGACTCCCCTTTTTTGTAATTTGGTATGCTGGGTTTGGCTGCTTTGGCTCATAGAATTGTTGAACTGTTGAGTTGGAAGGGAGCGCAAGGGTCTTTTAATCCAACCCCCTGCTATGCAGGAATCTCAGCTAAAGCAGCCACAGTATGATTAGTGGGTCAGTTCACTAATTCCTGTTATTTGTTTATTTTATTTTCTTACAGAGCACGAACGGTGGAATGGTACCGTTGACAGAGAAAAGAGGGAATTTTAAAAAAAGGTTATTTATGTATGCCACTACTGTGGCCCGTGTTTTGTTAGCCCAAAAATGGAAAACGAGCGAGGTTCCAGCTAAAGAAGAATGGCAACTTAAGTTGACAGAATATGCACAACTCGCAGACTTAACATATAGAACAAGAAGAACATATTTTTAAAGAAGATTGGAAAACGTTTATTGAATATATATGGGAAATAATTGTGTACAGCTGAAAACGCTGGCAGCATTAAGGTAAATTCAACAGCGTAAACAAGTTTTGATGGATGCAATAACGGAATACTGAATGGTATACAGTGGTACCTCGGGTTACATACGCTTCAGGTTACATACACTTCAGGTTACAGACTCTGCTAACCCAGAAATATTACCTTGGGTTAAGAACTTTGCTTCAGGATGAGAACAGAAATTGGGCAGTGGTGGCGCAGCAGCAGGGGAAGGCCCCATTAGCTAAAGTGGTGCTTCAGGTTAAGAACAGTTTCAGGTTAAGAACGGACCTCCGGAACAAATTAAGCACGTAACCAAAGGTACCACTGTAGTTTTTGTAAAATATGCAAGCATTTATGAGATGTAAAATGAACCATGGAAAGAGAAGAAGGGAAGTCATCGATATCTTAAGGATGTAAAATGAGTATTTTAAACTGTAAAACAGAAAATTTAATACAAATTACATAATAAAAAAGAGAGAGAAAAGAGGGAATTACATGTTCTCAGACATGTGGAAGTATTAGCAGCCAAGCCTCTGCTAAACGGCACTCACTCTATCTTCTCCATCTTTTGTAATATGGCGCCCTGTGCAAGGCCAAAATTTGGCTCCCCCAAATCGATCTTCTCCGTAATGGATCTTCTCAATTTTGTGCCCCCTTGGCTCTGTGCCCTGTGCAGGGGAACCACCCCACCCCACTAAATCTGGCGCTGTGGGTGCGATCTTTTTTTATTGCTGAAGAGGGCTACAGTCTTCCCTACAAGACTGAGCTGTACACATTACCCACCAATTTCCCTGTTGTGCTCTCATGAGGTCCTCTCCAGACCTCTCCAAAGTGGTATTTCAGGCTTGCCTTTTTGCAGAGCGTTTTAAAAGCCTTAATACGATCCGATAAACTTGAAAGGCGCTTGATTCTAAGGCAAGGCAGCCAGCTTGAGGGGAAGGGGAAACCAAGGTTGTATTCAGAGGCAAGTCTGTGTGTGGCACAGCTGTGTGGATGACATGAAAAACATGCACGCACGGGATGATGCGCTAAATCCACTTTCAGCTGCCCTGTGTGCCCAACCTTTGTTTCTCAGCAAGAAGGAGATTCCGGCATACCTCTAGCTGTGCTCAGCTCTCCATCTGGCCAAGCCAACCTATGGAAGCCGGTGGGAGCGATTCCCACAGGGAAGCTGATTTCAGTGCCAAGGATTGTGGTCCTTGTATCCATTGCAGACATGTCGCGCAGAACGCGTGGGCGAAAACGAATCCTGGAGGAAGAATTAGACATGGGATGTAATCCACTGGGAGCAGTCAAGTACAACATTCCTTGTTTTGCTAGAGTGGACATGCAGGGGAATGTTTGGTCCAGCCAGTCAAAACTTCCTGTTCCTTCTGGCCTGGAGCATCCTTCCTTGCATGTGACTAGCGGGTGGGCGTGACCTTTCCAGACCTGGTAAAAGAACAAGCCATGCTGCCACTCTCTCTCTTTTCTGAAAACAAAACTTTGTGGGATACAAAGACATCAGTTCCTCCCAATTTTGCTGCAAACAATTCACTTTCCCAGATCAAACTTCTGTTTTGATAGATACCAGATCAGCCATTTGTGACTGAGTTTAACAAAGTTAGCCGGTGGAAAGAGATGCATGTGAATGCTTGCACCCAGTGCCAGATTTACGTATAAGCTAAACAAGTGGGTGGCGCTGTGGTCTAAACCACTGAGCCTAGGGCTTGCTGATTGGAAGGTCGGCGGTTTGAATCCCCGTGACGGGCTGAGCTCCCGTTGCTCGGTCCCTGCTCCTGCCAACCTAGCAATTCGAAAGCACGTCAAACTGCAAGTAGATAAATAGGTACCGCTCCGGCAGGAAGGTAAACGGCCTTTCCGTGCGCTGCTCTGGTTTGCCAGAAGCGGCTTAGTCATGCTGGCCACATGACCCGGAAGCTGTCTGCGGACAAACGCCGGCTTCCTCGGCCTATAGAGCGAGATGAGCGCGCAACCCCAGAGTCGTCCGTGACTGGACCTAACGGTCAGGTGTACCTTTACCTTTACCTTTAAACAAGCTATAGCTTAGGGCTTGGGGGCCCCCAAAAAATTTAAAAGGAAAAAAAACTGGATGTACATTTCCAAAATATAAAAAACAAATAAAATAAAACCTACATACAGCAACATTGTTTTGTGTTGTGTAGGCTCCTATGATGTAAGTAATGGGCCCCGCCTGCCAGCCTGCTCCCTAAAATATCACTGGTTTGCTCATTTCTATATATAGGGTGCCTTCATGTTATGTGCAAATGGCTTTAGATACCTATTAGGTCCATAAATTACCATATAGCATATATTCAACACAAAAAACAGTGACAATTTGTTGTTGACAAAGGACAGCTGGACATATAAAGGGCCCCATTACCTTCAGTAGTTTAGGGCCTCATCAAACCTAAATCCGGCCCTGCTTGCACCGCCAATGTCTGGCGTAAGATTTCATCCCAGCCCAATCTGCCCAGTCCATGATGCCTCATGTGAGCGACCATCTTAACACGAGTGCTAACCTTCCGCTCAGCAAAGGTGAGCCTTTATCATACCTTTTGAATGCCTTGAGGTTTTCTTCCAGGGTACTACATTCATCAGCGCCAGCTGCAACAAAATCCCAGGCATCTTTGGGGAGATGCTTCTTAGCATATGCCTCAAAGTCTGACAAACAGACCAGGGCCATCTTAAATCAAAGCTGCAGTGGAGAGAAGAGAAATATGACAAGTACAGGCTACAAATGAGAGTCCTGAAGTTGGCTTGATGGGGAAATGTTCTTACAGACATGCACAGTCTCACCGCCCCCACCTCTTCTCAGCTGATCTGTGCAAATTAGCTGGAAGATACAGGATTATTCTGCTTATCAAACACTCAGTCTGCTGACGAGGAAGCAGGCAAACTGCATCCCTGCCAGGGCACTGGTCTTCACCGATTCTAAGCAAAATGTTGATTTTTATTTTTATTATTTTTTTGCTGCTTCCAAAACTGACGAGACCTTTATCTTCATTCCCCTCTTTTCTTATTTATGTTTCATCTTATTATTTATTATTACTTGATTAATTATATTTACCGTATATGCTGCCTTTCAACTTTCCAAAGTAGTGCTCAAGATGACTTCAACAGCAGCAGAGCAGGTAATTAAAACAGTCCACTTAGAATACCAAAATTAAAACCCACCTGAACAAAATGGTCTTTCTCTAATAAAACACTGAAATAATTTAAAATACAACCTTGGAACGAATCACATATGGTGGCAATGGTAAGGGAATAATTTGCATGTGTGAATGAGTCACATTGCACATCAATTCACACCCGAAATGTAGTGGTGTCTCCTTCCGCTGCAAATCAAATAATTATCGGGAGAAAGCAAGTGCTGAATCCAGCCACAGATTTTTCAATAACAACCTTTATCCACCTCCCACTGCCCACAAACAACCTCAGAAAAAAAGTACTTGCCTTTAGTGTGAGCAACTCCAGCTAGACCATTGCCTCAGTGCGGATTTTCAACTGAATGTCATGTTATCCCTTTGTGAACACAGCCACTCCTTGATTTGTGTTTGGCTGAGGGGAGATGGGGGAACGTTTCAAATTTAATACATCACCGCAGAAGATTAAAGCTTAACTTTCTAGTAAACTTTGGACTGTTTGTGCTGGTCTGAATGTGCTCTCATAATGAAACAATCCTGCCACGCCACACACTAGCTGCGCATTCCATAGTTCTGGAAGTTTCATCCCAACGGGGTACAGGAATCTATGGCAGAAGTGATATGTAAAAGCTGAGGCAGCTATCTTGTGCCTTGCCAGTGTGGTGTAGTAGTGGTTAAGAGCGGTGGACTCGTAATCTGGTGAACCGGGTTCGCACCCCCGCTCCTCCACATGCAGCTGCTGGGTGACCTTGGGCTAGTCACGCTTCTCTGAAGTCTCTCAGCCCCACTCACCTCACAGAGTGTTTGTTGTGGGGGAGGAAGGGAAAGGAGAATGTGAGCCGCTTTGAGACTCCTTCAGGTAGTGATAAAGCGGGATATCAAATCCAAACTCTTCTTGCAATGCATATCAAAGGCAAGACCTTTAAAGTTCTAGCACTAGAAGGTGGGCAGAATTCTCCCAGAATTCAGCATGAAGCAAATTTACTGCAGCCTGGTGAATCCTTCTCAGATGGTAAATTGTCAAAATAATTCAGGCTGTAACAAAATTATTTACCACAGATATGTCCCTCCTTCTTCTCCAAGGAGCTCATGGTGGCTTATGTGGTTCCCCCTCATCATTTAATGCCAACAACAGCCCTGAGGTAGCATAGGCTGAGAGGCAGTGATTAGTCCAAGAAGGTCACCAGTGATCTTCATGGCCGTGTGGGGATATGAACCCAGGTCTCCCAGGTCCTAGTCTGACACTCTAACCACTGCACCAACACTGGAGTGCAGGTCAAAGCACACTGATTTATTTAAACACAAGCATCAGAATAAGAATAAGAGCATAATTCCCCTCTAATAATGCACTTTTGCATGTTATTTTCAGGAATATATGCCTTTTATTCCAGCATATACAATTTTGTACACATCACTCGTCTTGCAAAATTCAGGGAAGGGCAGATTTCGAAGGATGATTGTGTTTCAGTTCTCATATTGTTTTGTAAAGTGTGATTTGGGTAGGTTTGCCTATAAATGGGAAATGAATAAAAATTCTCCCCCATTGCTAGTCTGGTGTGTGTAAATCTAACGGTTTATACAACTGCTGGTGCATCTGAACTAAGTTTTCATTTCTCCACTACATTTTTATTCTTCCTCTGGCTTGTGATCTGTGCTATTTGCCTGCCATGCAGCTTTGTTTAATTTCCTGCATCATTAAAGAGGGAATTATTAGGAAAATCCAGGTCTTGCATGCTGCCCCCACTAGATGCCAGTATAGCTCTATAAATCCTTTCATGAAACTGGCATGACCATGTTCCTTATTCTGGTAAGCACATGGGGAAGTTAACAGGGTGACCTTAACCTCAGAGTCTGCTTACACCCAGAGAAATCATCATCACGAATCTCTAGTTTAGTTCTTAAAATGGCTGGGGTGGGGAGTAGGTCATAGAATCGTAGAATTGTAGATCTGGAAGGGACGCTGAGAGTCATTTAGTCCAACCCCCAGCAAAGCAGAAATCTCAACTAAATCATACAAGACAGATGGCCATCCAACCTCTGCTTAAAAGGAAGGAGAGTCCACCACCTCTCATTTAAGTGTCTCACTTTCCAGTTGGGACACTCTGGTTTTAATTTTATCAAAGATTTGGGGAAGAAAAGGACAAAGAAAACCCTTATTTTAATACTCAATCCCTACACACAATTAAATACTAGGGGTGTGCCTTGGATTAGTATGAATCCCAAACCAAAGTAGGTCACTTGTCTTAGTCGCAGAAGGATCAGTCCAGAGTGGTGACCTCCAAAGTAATTTGGGGAGATTCAGATGTTAAAAGTATACAGACAGTGTGTCTGTAAATATTTCTCATCAAGGGAAATGCCAGGGTGGGGACAGGGGAAATGGTGGTGTTATTGATAGGTCTATCTTCTAACCAGAGGGAATGAATTGATCAGGGCTCACCAATCACATTGTTCTTGTTTGCTCTGTTCACTTTGCTCGTTCTGCTAGTGGAAAATGCTGGACATTCTAGTTCTTCTGCCTCTGTGCATCCATTCCTGTCAAATTAGTTTTGCATTTATTTTCTGACTTTTGTTGCCAACTGAGCAGAAAAGAAACCTGATGACCCCACCCCTAATTCACCATACTTTCCCAGCACCTGCACTTAGCTCAAGTGCATCTTTGATGTATCCATTTTCATAATAAAAACATTACCCACAAAACCACAGGGAAGGAAGAAGTGAATCCCTATAAATTCTCTCCTGCCACCTGCAAAATCAGCTTTGAATGTGCTTTACATACCCGGCTCCTTGAACTTATTTTTCTGTAATTTGGCAGGTTTATTACCTCAGGATACCTCTATGGTGCGTTATTTTCATTCAGAGACTAATTCAGCCTACAATTTCCCTCTGCTCTCTTCTTCCTCTGCGTGTTCTGGGAGACCAGGGAGAAGGGGAACTGGTCACAGCAGTAGGGGGATCCTCCCTCGATTCTTCAGCAGCCTACCTCATCCCTGTCTTCTGGCCCCCCTCTTCTCCTGCCTCTGAGTCTGAACTGCCCTCTGCCACAGCCTCTTCCTGCTCACTAGACTCTGTTGCCTCTTCTGCTTCTAACACCTCCTCCTCCCAGTCTGCTCCCTCTTCTCCCTCTGACCATTCATCGTCATCCTACCACCAATCCCCTGGCTCTGAATCTTCTTCCCCTGGGGTTCCCTTGGGGGTTCCCCAGCTGCTGCCTCCTGCCACTCCCCTGCATTAAGCCAGTCTATGCCACATGCGTTGAAATGTATTCTGCATTCACATTTTTTTTCAAAAGCTGGTGAAAGGAAAGACCATTCAAGTTTGTCAAATGCTTTTGTTGCATCAAGTGAAAATACCACAATAGGTATTCTGGTTTTGACTCCCGAATGCATTACGTTTACTACTCCACATATGGAGTCTGCTCTGGATTATGTCCATCTGGTTTCCTGCATTTTCCCCAGCCATAGCAGGAAAGGCAGTGCCAGATTTATGTATAGGCTAAGTAGGCTGAAGCCTAGGGCCTCTAAATCTAGGGGGCCTCCCCAGCGGGCAGTCTCCCCTCTCCCAAAATTGCAAACCCAAGACTTCATGCGAGGGCAGGGCAACTCAGGCCTCTAAATCTAGGGGGCTTTGCCAGCCTGCCCGCTCCCCAGTGCTGCAGTCTCCCCTCTCCCCTCTCCCAATATTGTAAACCAAAGACTTCATGCAAGGTCAGGGCAACTCAGGCCCAGCAACTATTAGACTCAGGGCTAGCCAATGGGGTGCAACTTGATTTTTTTTTGTGTGAACCCAGTTCACAACCAAAGTCTGCAAAATCTTATAGATATAAATAAAATCCATCTAGATTGCCCTGGCCCCC
This sequence comes from Darevskia mixta, assembly GCA_034641385.1. Taxonomy (NCBI): domain Eukaryota; kingdom Metazoa; phylum Chordata; class Lepidosauria; order Squamata; family Lacertidae; genus Darevskia; species Darevskia mixta. Next base: position 1,614,289 of record JAWWNH010000017.1, on the reverse strand, counting down.
TTAGGAGCGGCCCGCGGGGCCCAATTTGGCCCAATTGCTCCAATTGCCTTAAGGTCAGCCCTGATGAGACTGTGCAGGGGTTGGACTGACAAACCCTGCACCTTCTAGGTCCCTGGTGTCACCATTCAGAGTACAGACTCAAGGACTTGTTATGGAAATAAAGGGGGGGCACTTATTGGAAATCAGTTTTGTCACTTCCCCCCCCCCAACCCCAAGACAATGAGCCCAGCCACCTTTTATTCACAGTCGCATAAGGGCTGCACTACAGCATGGCCATAAACTTGTACATTCAACCGCTGAAATATACACCCAATATGTAGCAATGGAGATTTATGTTACTGCTTTATGAATGAACACTGTGTTTTATGAATGGACTCTGTATTTTGTGAATTACCTAAGATCCAACAATAGGGAGCTCTAGAATCTGACAGCTAACCAATTGGGTACTACCTAACAGCGACCCCTATTGCTGAAAGCAGGTAACCAGCAGGGAATGCTTCAGCTCAGCCTTTGCACCGCTGACTGAACACCCCCTGCTGTGCAGATAAGGGAGAAAGCTCGCAAACTGTATCCCTTCTGGCATCCTAGCCAACTCTATTATGCTGGTGTAAACCCTGGTGCACCAGAAGCCTAGAATAGCAGCAAATAAAATCCGCTCATACATCAGCAACTGATAAGACTTGTCAACCAGTACTCCCAAAGTCTTCCTAAATTATAAAGCTCCAAAATACAGGCCAAAAGAGAGCAGGTCTGGGAAGAGAGAGGCATACAATGGGCACCACCAGTGAAAAGACCCTGCTCCACGTAGCTCCTGCCCTGCCATTTGACACGGTGCCCACTTGCCCTCCTTCTTGACATGGAATGCTCTCTACTGGAGTCTCCAGGTCCAGTACAAAGACCATAAGAAGGGAGAGCAGGGACCTTGAAGTTCTCAACAGCTGTTAATCAACCAAGCAAGCACACAGGTCACCTTTGTCACAGTCAGGACGCCATCTTGTTTTTGAACAATCTTGTTTGTCCTCAGTTGTGTTATCAACATATACAAGCAGAAAGGTTGTTTTCCTTCATTTGCAATGAATCGTACAAAACAAAGTGCCATTAATAAAGAAAAGTTCCAGGGTGGCAACACAAAGCAAACTAAAAATGCTTTTGCAGTTCATCAAAACTATCCAGCAATATCAAGTTATAGGAAAACTGGTGCTATTAACAGTAATCCTTCTAGTTGGTTAATTGGTTCGGCAACTTCCATGCACATGAAGTGTGATGCTAATTATTCCCCCCAAGTTAAATGATAACTAATCAGAGGCAGCTACAGGAGAGCTATGAGATTCAGGTGAGGGTCAGATGCCTTGTCAGTCCTAGCAGGTATGTATATAAGAGGATGACCCGGTCTGAAGCCTGCCCACCATTCTCCTAAAGAGGAGAAGCCTAGCAAGGAAGACTTGTGTATAGTACGCAGATCTGAAAGGGCCACAAAGGGTAAACCACCCAAAAGGTATGCTGAAGAGTTTGCTAAAACAGTCATAGCAGATACAGCTGTTGTTAGTAACTCAGAGAAGGCTTGTGGAACCTTCAAGCTTCCAGGAGGTCCAGAGTTTAACCTCAGAGGATGCTGAGCCATGGTTAAATGCCATGAGGGCTGGACTTGATTCCTTAGAGAGGAACAAGACATGAGAACTAGTTCCAGGCCTGCCCAGGCCACAAAAGGTTTACAAAGTTCAGTTATTGCAAAAGTTTTTCAGTGTTAATTTTATGCATTTTTCAAAATCACCATGGTATTTAACAATAATATCTTATGTCCTTTAGAGGAGAAATTGTGAATTGTAGAATTTTAAATACCATCCTTGGCTTCACTCCATTTTGTTTATAACACTCTTCCATTTTCTTGTAGTGGTGAGGGTGGGGAGAGGCGTCACAAGTGGATTAGCCCAGGGCCTCTCTTCATGTAAATCCGGCCCTGAGGAAAGGGTTTAGTAACGTGCCAAATATTTTGCAAAATCCCCCAGTATAACTGTCTTTCCCAGAAATTATGACAATTTTAAAATGTTTTACAACTGATTGTAATTCCTTTAATGTAAATGGGCTTTCCAGAAAATATTTGTGATCCCGAGAAAGCACTTCCACACCTATTCCACCCAAATAATCTGATAGTTTGGTGGGGCTGTGGTTGAAAGGATTTTTGAATACTTTGTTAGTCTTGATTGTTATACATTTATTAGAAAAATACTGTAAAAAGGAGAGATGTATAAAGTGTTGTGTAACAGCTGCGGAACTGATTTTAATTTTTCTTTTAGTCCCTTCCCCCATCCAATTTCCATGAGAACTGTTGTGTATTGATTCAGAGTGTTATCATATATGTATTACTATTGTCTGTAATCACATAGGGTAAAGTAACTGCCTTCCTGTCCCAGAAGGAACAGTTACTATTGGTGCATTCAAGTTGCTGTATTTGGATCCTCAGTCTTATTGGTTCCCACCAAAAAGCAGCTGTGTGATTGCTTGAGATTGTTCCCTCCAAAATGTATCTTTTCCTTGCCAGTTCTCTGTCCCTATAAATGTAGCTTCCCTACCCTCAGTTCCCTCAGTCTTGTTTTGCCTGAATATAGAATTGCTACATGAAGAAGCTGTCTCCTGCCTGCTATGTCAGAGAGCTGAAATCACTTGCTGAAATCATTAACCCCACGCTACAACAACTGGCGACGAAGGTGGGATTCGAACCCACACGTGCAAAGCACAATGCTACAACAAGAACTGTCCAATTTTTTAATTTTAACTTTCATTTATTTGCAGGGAGCTTAATGTTCTTATTGTCATTTTCTTAATAACAGGGGGGGGGGGCTTGCACTGTAAATTGTTCGATATTTTGTTTCAATCCAATGCGTCCATTTACATTCGTGTTCTCGATCTCAATTTAGAAAACAAGAGAAGCAAAGGGAACTCTGAATGAACACGTTTACAGGTAACTGGCATAAAACATCCCATAAAGGCACACAAAGCGGGCAATCCCCTTTTATGTAAACTGTTTAGAGGTTTTTGTGGATTAAGCAGTTTATAAATCTTGATAGAAAAATAGCAAGTAGCTTAATAAATTAAAAAAATAAAATATCCATTCCAATTGTTGGTAGCACACAGAAATTAGCAGGATTGGACAGGAGGCAGGACTACTCTGTGCAAGACTGCAGTGGTAGTGTTACGTTTTTATTTTCCTTTGTATGCCACCCTGATAATTTTATGAAACGGCTGCCTAAATAATAACATAAAAATATTTTAAATAAATAAACCAAGAATGGCCTCATCAAAAAGAAATTGCTTCCTGCTTACCCAGAGAACCATCCATCAACATTAAGCCATTTTCCCTCTGGAGGGAAAAGCACATTTGGTGTTCCACATGGAAGCTCCCTTAGCTTTGTATCCTACATTCCAGGGCTGTATTTGCATAGTCTGTTTGTTGTAAATAAAAGGATCAGGCTGGAAGAAGCCCTTTCCAGTACTATCCATTTATTCTTGCTTATGCATTTCATAAGGGACCCAGGTGGAGCTGTGGGTTAAACCACAGAGCCTAGGGCTTGCTGATCAGAAGGTCGGCGGTTCGAATCCCTGCGACGGGGTGAGCTCCCGTTACTCGGTCCCAACTCCTGCCTACCTAGCAGTTCGAAAGCACGTCAAAGTGCAAGTAGATAAATAGGAACCGCTCTGGCGGGAAGGTAAACGGCGTTTCCGTGTGCTGCTCTGGTTCGCCAGAAGCGGCTTAGTCATGCTGGCCACATGACCTGGAAGCTGTACGCTGGCTCCCTTGGCCAATAAAGCGAGATGAGCGCCGCAACCCCAGAGTCAGACACGACTGGACCTAATGGCCAGGGGTCCTTTTACCTTTATGCATTTCAAGGAATTATGTCATGGACCAGCATTCTCAACAGGAGGCTCAGGAGAAAGTGCAAATAGCATCCCGTCCCGCTTGCAAGTGGTCTCCTATGTATTAACAGCATACAGTCAAGGGCGGGAGGTAGGAACTCTCCTCTGTTGCACCTTGAAATTAATCATGTTTACATCTGGCTTGAGACAATGTCAAGCAAAGATGTGTTTCTAGTTAAAAGTTTTAAGCTGCATCACAAAGGCAGAATGTCTATTAGTTAATAGCCAGTATCATTTTTCATGCCTTTTAAAGTCATAAATATTTTAAATATCAAAGCATTTTTCTTTGGTGTGTGTACGTATCTCTTTCTTCTAAGTGCCTTCCTGTAACGGCTTTCCTTTTTCTCCTGCTTGACTCTGTTTGCCACAGTTGATGCATGATGTAGTCTGAAACTTGCCATTTAGCTTTTACCTAGGCAAAATATTTCTGGCTACACCTACCCATATGTTTGATTGCTATGACTTTTATTCCCAATTTCTTCCTGTTCTTTAAAAGAGGAGACGTTTCGCAAATTATATAGCAAACCGATCCTGTGTATGCTTACTTGGAAGTAACTCCTGCATATTCAGGGAAGCTTTACTTCCAAGTAACTGTTTATAGATTGAAGCTTTAATCTATGTGTGATTTTTTTTTTTTAATGTTTCCAAGGGGCTATGTTTCCTTAACTACCTACTTGCTAAAGATATGCATCCCTTCTTTGAAATTAAACTTCTTTGAAATTAAAGGAAAATGTCCATATGTAAGAAAGACTAGCAGGGATTGGGAGAAATTTGCCCCCACCCCCCAAAAATTGCTGGACTCTTGTCATGAACATATACTGTTATTTTTCCGTCAGAGATCTTAACACTTGGAACACAGCCACTTAGAAATATACTTTGCCCCTCCTGTGACCCACCCCCATTTCCCCCCTGCTGCCACTGCCGTGGGTGTGATGGAACTTTGCAACCAGAAATGGTAGACCTGGGGAAACTGGTGTTGGCATTTTCAAACTGAATTATCTTAATAGCCCAATTGGCATTAAATTAGGAGGAGAAACACCCTTCTTAGATGAGAAAGCGTGTTCTCCTTCATGGAGAGCATGTGTTGCGGTGGGAGCCAGCAACTCACCCCTCCGGAGCTGGGCGGGATCGTTTAGATGGCCACGGCTTCGATTGGGTCCAGGGTGTTGTTGGGGAGATTTAACTTTTGCAATGTGTTGATGGACAGCCCAGTGGGTATATAACCCCTGGCACGCCCTGTGATGTTCCCCTTTGCTGCGTGCAACGGATCACCCGCCCTTCCTCTCCCCTTTTGTTTTATTAGGCCTCTGCGTTGACCTTGCTATGCCCGTCATGGGGTCGTCTGCTTTTGGGGCAGGGGCCTGGTAGGAATTTTTCCAGTTGGCTTATTGGCTGGTGCCACCTGGTTTTCGCCTACTGCGTAGCAATTAGTCACAACTTGTAAGGTTGGCGGTTAGGCATTGGTTATTGTGTTCGTTGGTGGAGGGGTAAAGATTGACTGTATCTGCCCCTCCAATGCTGCTGCTGCGCGGGGAATTCCATTAAAGGAATCCAGGGGCTCACCATGCTTTTGTCCGTAACCCCTGGTCAGGGGCCAGGGCCACACAAGAGCCCCTGGGAGCATTTGGGGAGAGACGTTGGGTCTGACCCCTGGCTCCTATTCTCTCCCCAAAGTGTTTTCCCTTTACTGATGGTCGTCAGTTCTGTCCCTAGTGGGACAGATAGTCTAAACCAGTGATGGCTAACCTTGACACCCCAGATGTTTTGGAACTACAACTCCCATCATCCCTAGCTAACAGGATAAGTGGTCAGGGATGATAGGAGTTGTAGTCCCAAAACATCTGGAGTGTCAAGGTTAGCCATCACTGGTCTAAACCAATGCCTATGCAACCACTCACATATTATGTATCAATCAATCAAAGAGTTTATTGCGTTAGCTTTCAGCCATAGCCCAACAAGATAAAACATACAAACAATACCAAAGACACGCAACAGAAAACATATTTCAATCAGTATTGCATAACTGCCCTAGAAAAATAGTAAAAAAAAAAATGAATTGCACTGATGTAAGTAATACCAAAATTTAAGTACTGACACCAGGTATCTAAAATTACTAAGAGATGTGTAACATGTAAAAACAAGCAAGCAAGCAAAGAGAACCTGGGGTAACATCTCTAAATTAGCTAAAAATAAAAAAGAGGGAGTGGAGCAGAACCAGGGCTGGAACGTACTACCCTGTCAGAGGGGTCCTGAGTTTCAGCGCCTGCAAGATGAAAATGGCCACCCCGCGTGAAACTTGAGGGTTTGCGTCCACAAGTAGGAATTTCAAGCGATCTTCCTTGGATGTAATGGTGGACATATATTATGTATTTCAATAAAGTTGTGGCCAAAAATTATGCCAAAAACCTAAACCTAAATTATTGTTTGAGGTGTGAGTTATTTGAGGGGTGGATTGGGGACCTCAACACGCAATAGTGAGGAACATGAGAAGTATCCATTGTAACTCTCTCCTATGACGGGATAAGACTTCCCACCCTTCTCCATATGAATTCCAGGGGAGGGAAAACTGAGAAGGATGTGTATTGAAATACAGGTTACAGTGGGACTCCTGCATCAAAGCAGTCTAGAGCCTCTGGGAGCCATTTTGAGTCATGAACTCAGCACAAAAGGGCTGACTGATTTGTAGTATAAGTGCTAAATTCAGTCTAGTATGTAGCAATAGGACCCAGCCATCTGTTTACCACCTGATGACCACGATGTTGCTCTGTGTTTCCTCCACCAACTTCCATACTGGGCCAATTTGAAGCTGAATTGGTGACATGTAAACATGTACTGTAGCTACAGTTGAAGGGAAAACTTTCCTAGGGCTGTCTGGTGCATGCATTGTAATTTTGCATAAGTATTAAAAAAACACCTAGTCATTGCCAGAGTTCCTGTGAGGAATATCGCGAGTTGGGCATGTGAAAATAATGGATAGGGTTTTGGTTTGTGGAGCAGTATATCCTGACTGCTGCAGCCTGGCCAGAATGTGATCAGATTATCTGAGCGAGAGGATCGTGAACAATCTGGCACTGATAATCAAAAACATGATTGGGAAACAGATGTTGAGCACTTTGGAGACTCTCCTTGAATATTGAACACAATGGGAAAGGGCTCAAATAATAAAGCGGAGAGGATCCTGGCAAGAAATATAGCGTGCTGACACTTTTACGACCTGAGATGCTTACAATATACAGAAACGGCGTTTTGTTTGCTTTCCATACACAGCTTGATATCACATGCTCAGCTCTCTCCGCTGCCACTTGGAGTCAGGAAGGACAATATATTTTCTTTCCCAAATAGACCTAGTGATTCTAGTCAGGTGCAGAAAGCAAATAAATTACAGGAGACATTTTGTGTCTATTAATCAATTGGTTTGTCATCTTCCAACCCTTGATCCCCATGAAAGAAAGTGGCAATGGGAAGGGGGAGGAAGGGAACAAGCAAGGAACCAAAGATGAGCTTATGTTCGAGGAAAATAGGACTCCAGCTTAGTAACTTCCCTTTCAGGCATTGATGCTCCAGGAAGAAGCAGGACCCATGTGTGCATAACGGTTATCTTTCGTTGCTTTAAAATAATAATAATGAGATATTGATTATTGGATAGAGGAATAGATAAAATTGGTCACTGGTTATAACAATGCAGGTTAAATTTCAAGACCATATGGCATGATAGGGTGGCAGTGCTCACCTGACCTACAGTCAGTTGTACTGCTGCTGCTTACAGGCAAGGCATCGGTGAGGTCAGCACAGCGCTAGCACACCAATAGGAGCACCAGATTTGCTGTATTGACGCATTTGCACCATGCCAACTTTGCCCCTCCTCCTCTACCTCCTGGTAAGCAGCAGCAACATGACCCACTAGAGATGAAGCATTTTCTAGCCTCATGAGGTGCTGTGAAAAAATGTGTTGTGTTTGGGTAAAGGTAAAGGGACCCCTGACCATTAGGTCCAGTCGTGACCGACTCTGGGGTTGCGGCGCTCATTTCGCATTATTGGCCAAGGGAGCCGGCGTACAGCTTCCAGGTCATGTGGCCAGCATGACTAAGCCGCTTCTGGCGAACCAGAGCAGCGCACGGAAACGCCGTTTACCTTCCGGCTGCAGCAGTACCTATTGATCTACTTGCACTTTGACATGCTTTCGAACTGCTAGGTTGGCAGGAGCAGGGACCGAGCAACGGGAGCTCACCCCGTCGCGGGGATTCGAACCGCCGACCTTCTGATCGGCAAGCCCTAGGCTCTGTGGTTTAACCCACAGCGCCGCCCGCGCTGTGTTTGGGTAGCAGGGAAATAGGCAAGGAGCAGGCAAGACAACTTTTCTCTGGTGCTACATAAACACTCCAACACTGTGTCACTGAAGTAGGTAAACTACAGGAGCTCAAGAAGTCCAAAAAGCCCTCTTAGCTAGCATTGTGTATTAACAGAAGGATACCTTTTCATGAGGCTGCCTCTGTGGTTTGCTTGTACACATGACTCCACTTCAGTTGCTGCAAGGAAGGGCAAGGAAGAATGATGGCTTCTTTCACTTAGGGCTTAACCCACGCTTCCCCTTTTCTGAGTTTCGTGCAACACTGGGGAGCCTCATCATGTACGCATGACATCACACGTGCGACACACACATGTGACGTCACGTATGTCGTGAGGAGAGTGAGAGGCCCAACGAGGCCCTCCACCACCATGAGGAGGCCCAGCGGGGCCCGGCCCCTCAAGAATGGGGGGAGACCCTCAGCCCCATGCCCACATAGAGCTGGCATGTATGCACTTGTCCCACAGCTTTCGCTTGGGGAAAACCACTTTTTAGTGCTCAACCAGAGCAAACAACAATTCAGATCATCCCCGGATTGCCCTTTGTTCCCATCTATCACTAAAGAGCAGGTTTTCCTTTGGAAAGCAGCTGGGCAAGGGGAAAACCCTCTTGGACCCATGCCTAGAAAAGGCAGGTCGAGCAGAAAACTGCAGAAGTGTGGACCAACCCTTAGTTGCTCTGGTAAATCAATAGGAGGTGTATCAAGAACCACAAACTCCAGATCATTCAAGGGGAGGTGCTTCTGATGCTTCTGCTGTTATCAAATCACTCTGGGAAAAATGCCTTCTCAACTGACCATGGCAAAGCCATGCTGGCCAATCTGCATTCTGGATCTTATAAAGTAGGCCCAGCGGCTTCCATAATAGCAGTCCTGATCCATAGTTCCTACCTAAAGCTGAGACTCATCCAGATTTCCTTTTCCACCATGTTTTCCAGGCACAGGCCTGCACTTTAAAGCTTCTTGTCCAAGTGGTGTTTTTTTGGGGTTTTTTTGATCCTGGCGCTTTCCCTAGAAAAAAACCTTGTTTTACTACTGAATTGAAGCAAATGGCAACGTGGAAACCCCAATTGCAGTTTGCTCTGATTCAGTGGTAAAACACAGGTTTTCCTGAGGAAAGTGCCAGGATCCGCCGCAAAAACAACATGCCCTTGGGCACAGAGTGTTAAGAAGGATACTGACAAGCTGGAACGTTTGCAGAGGAGGGAGGCCAAAATGACCAAAGGTCTGGAATCTAAGCCTTATGAGGAATGGTTGAGGGAGCTGGGTATGTTTCGCCTGGAAAAGAGGAGACTGAGAGGAGTTATAATAGCCATCTTCAAATATCTCAAGGGCCATCACACGAAAGATGGAGCAAGCTTGTTTTCTCCCGTTCTGGAGGGTAGGAATCGAACCAATGGCTTCAAGGTACAAGAAGTGAGATTTTGACTAAACATCAGGAAGAACTTCATTACAGTAAGAGTTGTATGGCAGTGGAACAGTCTCCCTCGGGAGGTTGCGGATGCCCCTTCCTTGGAGGTTTTTAAGCAGAGGTTGGAGGGCCACCTGTAATGGATGCTTTAGCTGAGATTCCTGCATTGCAGAGGGTTGGACTAGATGACCCTTGTTGTCCCTTCCAACTCTACAGTTCTATGACAGCCCAGACCTGTGTCTAGGAATGCAGCACAAAAGGTCATTTGGATGAGCCTCTCTTTCTTGTGCAAATGAGCAAAGCATAGGTGCTGACAGAGCAGCATCCAGAATATGTTTTTGTTTGCCTTGTTAAGTCTGGATGAAGACAGTCAAGGCAAGCCTTGGGATGTTGTCCCATTAGTAGCTCAGCAGGACTGGCTCCTGCGGCCTAGGACCCTCGTACCTACGGGACCGCCTCTCCTGGTATGCCCCGCAGAGGACCTTAAGGTCCACAAATAACAACATTTTGGAGGTCCCGAGCCACAAGGTTGTTAGACTGGTTTCAACTAGGGCCAGGGCCTTTTCAGTACTGGCCCCAACTTGGTGGAACGCTCTGTCACAAGAGACCAGGGCCCTACGGGATTTGACATCTTTCCGCAGGACCTGCAAGACAGAGCTGTTCCGCCTGGCCTTCGGGTTGGACTCAGTCTGATGTTCCCTCCCCTTATGGTTTTGATTATGGGCGATAAATGAAGCTGTATTTAAATTTTAAATTGTATTTTAACCTGTATTTTAATTAACGGTTTTTCTTTCTTTTACATTTTATTGTAATTTTTATTGGTGTTAGCCGCCCTGAGCCTGGTTTCGGCTGGGAAGGGCGGGGTATAAATAAAATTTATTATTATTATTATTACTGAACATGGAGTGAAATGTTGAGATATGAGGAAGCTGGCAAGCCTGCTCCAATAATCGGCTTCGGCGCATCATTTGCTGTCTGCACCATATCATGTGCTTGATATGACGAGGTGCAATGGTGACAGCTTGGATGAAGTTTCGGTCCACAAATTTCTTAAACTCAACTGATGTAAACGCAGACCCATTGTCAGAAACTATAATACCTGGCAATCTATGTGCTGCAAGTAACTGGCTCGGTGCTGCAATTGTTGCAACAGATGTTTGCGATGGGACTAGGATTACTTCAAGCCAATTTGAGTAGGAGTCATAGTAGCTCCTTCTCGGGAGCTACTATGTATCTATAAAAAAAGAATTGCTTTAAAATGGCAGTTCAATGGCACTGGACCACCTAGGAAAGCAAAATGATTAATAAAATAGTGAATGGCAAACGCTGGATTTGTCCATATGTGGTAGTCATGCAGGACGTCAGAGATTTACTGACAAATGGTTATTTCCTCCAGTAAAGAAACGTTCCAGGTAGAAATATGCATGAATCTTTCACTGTCCACTGCACAGTATGCTGCGTGAACGTGTGCTGTCCCCCCTCCTGGATGGTTTGCAACCACTGCACGGTGGAAGTGTTGGATTCTGTTTGTCCGACATTGACCAAAGGGTGACTGCAGGGGTAGCCGATTTTTTTGGCAGCAGTGCCCCAAGGAGTAGATTAACAGAAAGAAATTCTAGATTTTATTTATATATACATACAACCAGCCTAAGTACTCAACTGTTGTTTCTTTGTATATACTTTAAGGCTCCTGTACGTTAAAAACTGGTTTTTAACTTGTATTTTAATTAATTGGTTTTTATATTCTATTGTGATTTTTGTTGATGTTAGCCGCCCTGAGCCCGGTTCTGACTGGGGAGGGCGGGGTATAAATAAAAATTTATTATTATTATTATTATTATTATTATTATTATTATTATTATTATTATTATTCTATCTCTCACGGTTTTATCTGTAAAATGCCTAATAAAGGTTTGATAAGTAAGAATCCATTACTAGGAATGATTAAATAATACACTAGGTAATGCAAACATTAAAATATATCAAGTGCTAAAATTTATTATAATGACTTTTGCAAGAATATCATTTGCAAAGACTTGGCATTTGAGAGTCATTAAGTTGACTGGTATGTTACAAGCTTCTAAAACAACATGAGGCGGAATGAATAAATAAAATCTACAGTTCAGTACATAAAAAGAACTAAATATATGGATTGATTGCATGCCGTAGGATGTAATTAATCTTAAGGAGAAATTTGGTATAATCAGAAAATATTTGAATGACTATACGAAGTTTCCCCCTTCCTTTGGTTGTTGTTTTCAAAATAACTTAATTATTTTATGTAAGTTTCTAAGAGTTTTCATGATGTGCATTTAAAGAACTGAAAGAACATACATTTTGATATTTATCAGAGGGGGAGGAGAGAGAGCTAACTGAATACATTAAAAATAATTAAAAATAAGAATATGTAATTCAATGTGGGTACCATGGGTACCAGGTTGGGAAAGTTTAAGATGAATTTTCTATGAGATGTTGCCTTCTGGTTCACTGCTAGAACTGCCACCTCCAGAATGGGGGTGGCTGACATCTGGGAGTTCCCCAAGCAGGTTTTCCAGATGCTCTTAAATTCAAAACAGCATTGCTACATGTGGTGCTGCATCAAATGTGTGTGCATGCGCACGCCATTTTAATAGGTGTGCGGCAGCTGGTGGGACATTATCTAAATAGAGTTGCTCTCTGTATTCTAACTCTAGATGAGGAAACAGTCACAGAATACAAGTTTGCTTGTTTAGATCAGAGGTAGCACAGACCTGGCACCCGAATCACTTTTATGGGACCAGCAGTATCCCCACAAAATTTTAGTAAAGATCTGCCAATGAAATGTAAATTAGTCTACAAGTGTACTTCATGTGGCTTGTATTGTTTTCTTGTCAGTAGTTTGGAAAGGCAACAGGCCACTACAAATCTGCCTCTTGAGAGGGTCTTTCAGGGAAAAAAGTACATTATTTCCTCAGCCAATTATCTCATGTCATCTGATCACATATGCTCCATATCTTACTTCTAGGTGGTGCCAAATTTATACCATCTCCACCCCCATCGTTCTGCCTGGACACTGAGGTCCAGCTCCGAGGGCCTTCTGGTGGGTCCCTCACTGTGAGAAGTGAAGCTACAGAGAACCAGGCAGAGGGCCTTCTTGGTAGTGGCACCTGCCCTGTGGAACGCCATCCCATCAGATGTCAAAGAAATAAACAACTTTTAGAAGACATCTGAAGGCAGCCCTGTTTAGGGAAGTTTTTAATATTTGGTGTTTTATTGTGTTTTAAATATTCCGTTGGGAGCCGCCCAGAGTGGCTGGGGCAACCCAGTGAGATGGGTGACAAGTAGACAGACAGACAGACAGACAGACAGACAGACAGACAGACAGACAAATAGATAGTCCATGAAGTGGTTGGGTTGTCCCCTGTCCCCAGGTAGTGTCTGGATAATATAGTAGGCTCTGAGATTATAAAGGTTGGTTGTCTTTGTAGATCAAGAGAATGCAGAATCTATATCAGGATGTACTGGTGATCTCTGGGTAATTTGTAGCAGATCTTTCTGACTCCCAATTGCTGAACAACCAAATGACCTTTTCTGTTTAAATTAGGCTGCTAAAATAAAGAAAGCTGGCCAGGAGCGGGCTTTTGTATGATAGGCCTATGAACTCAGGTCAGTTGTAGTACTGAAACCAGTTCACAGAAGCACCATTATTTATTTTGAAATGTATGTCTTTTGCACCCAGTACTATTGTTGGTGGATCTTTGAGTCCAGGCAAAAGACCAAGTAGACCAGACAAGCCCCGGTCTAGATGCTACCGTATTTCTCCTAAAATAAGACACCCTCTTTTTTTTTCCTCCTCAAAAAAACACAGTATGGCTTATTTTCAGGGATGTCTTATTTTAACCGCTCTGCGTTGGTACGCTGCATAGCCACGCCTATCCAGGCCGTCTTAAGGGAGAGGCACGGCGTCACTATGTCTTATTTTTGGGGTATGGCTTATATTTCACAAATGCGTAGAAATCCTGCTACGGCTTATTTTATGGCTACATCTTATTTTAGGAGAAACAGGGTACCTGAGATATTTTATGTTCAGAATTGGCAATGGGCCAGCAAAGGCAAGCACGGGTTCATTCCATTTGTTGCTCACTGAGAAGACAGTCCTCTAAACAGCTACACTGTACTTTTGCTGCCATCTTTATATTATATTATACCCAACTTTTTCCTCCTGGTAATCAAGGCTGGATTCCTGCCGGTTAGCATTGCAGCAGACCCTACTTTGAAATAAGATGCCTGAGAGTGGTTGACACCTGTGGTGCTTTGGCTCTTGGGAAAAAATGGTTAACCTTGAAGAGAAGTCTGGGAGAGGGGAACACTTTCATGTTTTACAGGATGGTGGAGTTCCCTTTGGTTCTTCTAAAAAGTATTAGCAAAGGTCAGATTAACAAGTCAACACTGAAACTGGAGATGAGCAAGATTCCTCAAACTGAGGCAGAAAAGAAAAGAAAGAGGGAGGGGATTGGGTGTGGGGATGAAAAGCTCACAACGCAACCTGGCTCTGATCCTTTCTCCCTGGTTGGGCCTGGGGCATACTTGATAAGGTGAAGGGAAATTGTAAAATTAGACCTGGCAACCTTCACAGAGAGGCCCAGCGCAAGCCCCTTGGCCTGAGGGAAGCTGAGAAAGTTGAGGAATTGTGGGGGAAAAGGATCTTGGCAGCCTAACTTCCTGTGGCGGCATCCAAGGCTAATTAGTTTTCAGTGTTCTGTGTGTGTTTGAATGGAAACGAGCCAGCACTGAGAGGCACTAGATGAGGAAATCAAAACCACATGGGCTGCAAAAGAAAGAAGAAGAAGAAGAAGAAAGGGGGTGTCCTTTTTAGCTACATTTTCCTTTTTCAGGAGGGGGCGGAGGCTGGACCGTTTCTTTTCATGAGCACTAAATCACCACCGCTCCCCTGTCTATCACATCTCACATCTGCCTCAGAACTCATTAAACATCAAAAGGCGGCTCTATCAGTTCTGCTTAGTTAGAAGTCTGAGTTACTAGAAGCCTAACCAGAGAAGATTTTGTATGTTTTTAATAATAGCTTAAGGAACTTCTTAGCACTCTATAAATTACTTAATGCAACAAACTCTTCCTGTGGACCAGCAAATGTTTTACAGAGAGGGTAAATGCTGCCTTAACACGCTTGTGGTGAGCCCACAGCCATAGACGGACCAGTTCAAATGAAGCTTTAATTCATAGTCATTTCCAGATACAGTATTTTATGCGCATGGGCACATGTGTGCGCGCATGCTCACATCCTTTTCAGAATCTCAGAGGATGATTGTTATCCATGCTTATTATTATTATTATTATTATTATTATTAATATTCCCAGTTTACTTTTTCCTAACTACATGATGATGTTGTAGTTAACATCTTACGTCTCCCCATTCTTCTAAATGCTCGCAGGTAATCTGCTGGACGGGACACAGGTAGCACTGTGGGTTAAACCACAGAGCCTAGGGCTTGCCGATCAGAAGGTCGGTGGTTCGAATCCCCGCGACGGGGTGAGCTCCCGTTGCTTGGTCCCTGCTCCTGCCAACCTAGCAGTTTGAAAGCAAGTCAAAGTGCAAGTAGATAAATAGGTACCACTCCGGCAGGAAGGTAAACGGTGTTTCCATGCGCTGCTCTGGTTCGCCAGAAGCGGCTTAGTCATGCTGGCCACATGACCCAGAAGCTGTACGCCGGCTCCCTCGGCCAGTAAAGCGAGATGAGCGCCGCAACCCCAGGGTCGGTCACGACTGGACCTAATGGTCAGGGGTCCCTTTATCTTTACCTAATCTGCAGGACAGAATTGCCTTGACAACACAATTCAGTTATTTCTGCTGGTTAGCAGGCAGGCTAAGGCAGAAGTTACAGTACATGTAACATGCTGTTGCATAATTTCCCCCCTGGAGCTTTTTTTAAAAAATTAGCCACAAGAGGCTCTAAACTGGGTAGGAGATCTGGGTGAGGAAGAACTGCACCTTCTCCTTCAGATATTTTCCCATTCAAGAATGTTGCCCCACTCCAGTCTGCTTTTCCACATTGAAGGGAAGAGATATGGATACCCCCTTGAGGAGCAGAGCAGCTGGGGGATTTTGAGTCGAAAAATGGCCAGAGGTAAATGGGTAAAGCAGTCCCTCACCACCACTGGTCCAAAGCTCAAGACTGCAGCCTTCTGTGGCCACTGTTTATTTAAAAAGAAGTTGGGGGAAGCTTACACATGACTGCTTATCATGTGTAACTGGCCAATGAGTGTCTATAAATTTTATATTATATTAATAATTATAATATAAAACTATGCATGGAAAAGAGAGGGCCTTGTGGCTGTTTAATGTCATTGTGTTGTTTTGTATTGAATCTAGGCCAGATGCTCATTTTAAAAGTCTAGTAAAGTATTCAGACAATTCAGTATGAATTTTCAGATCGCCCAGTGCCTCTTCTCACTGACGGCAATTTCCGTGACTAAATGCTAGCTTTCCAAACCACAGCTGTTCCTAACAGAGACACAAGAATCGTATTGTTATTTGCACTGACAGCCCACATGCAAACGCCATGGCAAGCTGAGCAAGGAGTCTGTGGATGCGATGCCAGCTCAGCGTCTCTAGTCTACCATGCCTTATGACTTACCAAAATGTAATGCAGGGCCAAACCTCACTCACTTCTCCAAAACCGAATTGCTTGATGTGTGTGTGAGTGGGGGGGGGGAGAGGTAGGAGAGTGACTTGAGGGCAGGGGCTTGGGGGCAGTTGCCAGTTATTATTAATTTTTTTAAAAAGAAAATTATAACACAGGTCATTTTCTTCTTTCTCACACATGCAGCATTGGTAGGCACTTTATGTGAGACGGAGGCCCTAGAACAGGGGTCGGCAAACTAAGTAAGGACTGCAGGCCGGATCAGGCCCAATTGCCTTCAGGATCCAGCCCGCGGACTGTCCGTGGATCGGCGTGGGGATTCTGTTTGTTCGGGCTGAGCCATTTCCCCCCTGCACCATTCCATTTCCCCCCCTCTCCCTCACACACACACCATGGTGGCGCCTCCTCCCTCCCTCCTCCTGGCTTCTCCCTGCCCTGCCAAAGGAGGAAGGGGGCTGGGCTGAGCTGGCTGAGCACCATTTTAAGCAGCCCCTCTCCAGAGCCAGCCCTTTTGTGCCGCTCATCTTCCCTCTGCCGCCATCTCCCTGCTGCTCCTGTGAGCCAGAGAGCGGAGCGGACGAGCTCGCTCTGCCTACCCACGAGAAGCACAAGAACGAGCAACACGACGGCCAATGAAAGTAGTATATTTTTTTTCATGTATAATAACAGTAAGACAACGGACAGTGATCCAGTATTAACACTGTTTCGTGTACATCTTCTTCAGCATGTAACTGCAAAGGTAAAGTAAAGGGACCCCTGACCATTACGTCCAGTCGTGTCCGACTCTGGGGTTGCGGCGCTCATCTCGCTTTATTGGCCGAGAGCCGGCGTACAGCTTCCGGGTCATGTGGCCAGCATGACAAAGCCGCTTCTGGCGAAACCAGAGCAGCGCACAGAAACGCCGTTTACCTTCCCGCCGGAGCGGTACCTATTTATCTACTTGCACTTTGACATGCTTTCGAACCGCTAGGTGGGCAGGAGCTGGGACCGAGCAACGGGAGCTCACCCCGTCGCAGGGATTCGAACCGCCGACCTTCTGATCAGCAAGCCCTAGTCTCTGTGGTTTAACCCACAGCGCCACCTGGGTCCCTAATTCAATAAAACATAGCACTAATATAACAATGTAATATAATAGCATACCTCAATATACAATGGAAGTTTTCAAGGAGCAGTGGTCATATGAATATGTAACCACTGCTGTTAGTTATCAGGAGTTCAGGTGCTTATGAACCCACTCATGGCAGCAGGTGAATTCCATTAGAATCATGAATGAACACAGTTAAAGCAACATCACTCCTTAACCAGAGCTAAATAAAGCAACCAAGATCCATTTCTGAATTCAACCCTTCCGGATGAAGCGTCCTAAACCCATGAGAAGAAGCAGTGGTGGCGGTGGCGGCAGCCCCAGGGAAGGTAAGTGCAGCGGCTGGTTCTGGGGTCTGGGGAGTAGGACTACTTGCTCCCCTCACCTCTTCTTCCAGCTCCCACCCGCCGGTGCCACTTCTCCGGCCCGCCACAAGGTCTGAGGGACAGTGGACCGGCCTGCGGCTAAAAAAAATTGCCGACCCCTGCCCTAGAAGCATCCTGAGGGCATTGTGCTGAGTGTTGGACATACAAAATTAGAAAGGTAAGGTCAAAGGAGAAGGTGGCCACAACTGAAGCTCCCTTGTGGTAGGTCATTGCACTGGAGCATAGGCCTAGTTTTCACCGAGGTAGTAAAACTTTATATGCCAGTTGTATCAGTTCAAACTGTAGGTGGAGGCGCCTATGTCTGAATGTTCCTCACATAAAATTTCACCACAGAAAACTGGAATGTTCAATATTTGATAAGCCCTTCTCCTCTCCTGAAGTGTGTGGCATTTTCCTTTAGCAGACTATTTCAATGAATTTTAAAAGTTGCTCGAAGTTAGTGAGATAAATTTTGATAGATTTATACAGTAGGAAAAAATACTTTGAGAAAAATGAAATATATGCAATGCTTGCTTACTTCTCAAAGTTAAACATGCTCTACTACTTCAAAACATGAAAGGTATCATATGTAACTCAGCCCAGGTGTGGTAACCGGGGAAGAGGAGAACACAGCTTCACTCTTAGACAAATATGTCCAGCGGACCCAAAATGGCCATGTATAGGTGATGTATAGGTGGTATATTACACCATTAAAACTGGCAAAAATGTATAAAACAGAACAAAAGAATTGTTGGAGATGTAAAAGAGGGGAAGGTACATTTTGCCATATGTGGTGGGATTGCAAGATTATAAGAAAAAAAGGGAAATGATATACAATGAACTGAAAAAAAATGTTTAAAACAACCTCTGTTAAAAAACCAGAAGCCTTTCTGTTGGGTATTTTAGGACAAGAACTGCTGAAAGAAAATCGGACATTATTTATGTATGCTACAACAGCAGCAAGAATTTTAATAGCACAGAATTGGAAGACTGGAGAAATACCATCAAAAGAACACTGGCAAGAAAAGTTGGTGAACTATGCAGAGTTAGCAAAATTAATGGATAAACTGTGTGAAAAGGACAATAGTGACTTTGGAAAAGAATGGGAACGTTTTACAACTTATTTGCAGAAACACCAAAAAAAACATGGACTCGTTGGCAGGATTTAAATAAAGATTTACAATTTTATTTACAGAGAACAAGAAATATAACAGGTGATAACATAGTATTATGTACAAACAGTAGAATGTAACATTTGATGTAATAAACTAGAAATGGAAGTTGGGGGAAGTCACAGGGAGAGGAGAAATTGGAAAATGAATATTAAGTAATGATATTGGATATTTGTTATTTGAAAAGAAAATTAATAAAAATTATTTAGCAAAAACAGTGGATTCTGAAACAGAGTCAGCTCGCTTCACATAAAACGGAGTCTCTCCTTCATTAGATGCCTCCCTTGTGACCAACGTTAGCCAATCAAATGTAAACACATAGCAATGCATACAAGCATTTACAATTTCAGTGAATTGTAAATTTAACGCCCCTCCCGCTACTAAAAATAGGCTTGGAACAATCAAATAGGTTGTGTTGTGTGTTTGTTTGTTGCAATGTGTGTGTGTGTGGTACGCAAGACATTTCCTCTGGTTTGCAGATGTGTCAATAGGCCAAAAAGATTGGCAACCCCATGTGTAGATAGAGCCTATCTATATTCCAAATATATCCTATGATCATGTGTGATGGCTCTTTGTACTCCACCAGAGGGGGCTGCTTTATATGACTGGCATCATTCTCAGTTAGCTCAGGCAGGAGTGATTCTTTCACATCACCTGCTGCTACCTGGTTGTTTTGGGGTTTTTTAACATATTTTTTATTAAAGGTTTCTTGATTTAAAAAAGTATGTGCAATGTCTCTTTTTTCAAGTTACATTTTCGACAGGTCAGTTTCATTTGTTGAGACATTAGTGTTACCTTAGGAAGAAAAGGGACACAGGTGTGGCGTTGTGGTCTAAACTACAGAGGCTAGGGCTTGCTGATCAGAAGGTCAGCGGTTCGAATCCCCGTGATGGGGTGAGCTCCCGTTGCTCAGTCCCTGCTCCTGCCAATCTAGCAGTTCGAAAACACGTCAAAGTGCAAGTAGATAAATAGGTACCACTCCAGCGGGAAGGTAAACGGCGTTTCCGTGTGCTGCTCTGGTTCACCAGAAGCGGCTTAGTCATGCTGGCCACATGACCTGGAAGCTGTCTGCAGACAAACGCCAGCTCCCTCGGCCTATAGAGTGAGATGAGCACGCAACCCCAGAGTCGTCCACGACTGAACCTAACGGTCAGGGGTACCTTTACCTAGGAAGAAAAGGGGGAAAGTTTTGACCCGAGATGCTGCGGACTAAACCTGGGGTCTTCTGTAGGCAAAAGCACAAGCTTTGGCACTGAGCTATGGACCCTCCAGACCAGGGACAGCATAGGGCAGTGATGACTAACCTTGACACCCCAGATGTTTTGGAACTACAACTCCCATCATCCCTAGCTAACAGGATCAGTGGTCAGGGATGATGGGAGTTGTAGTCCCAAAACATCTGGAGTGTCAAGGTTAGCCATCACTGGCATAGGGTATGATGCTCTTTTCTTGGTAAATTAAGACCTGATTCTAAGTTTTGTATTGGTTATACCGGTAAAAGCTGCTGTATCTTTACAATACCACAAAATATAATGTTTACATACGCTTGTGTCTCAGATGGATGGGGCTAGATCTGCTGCTTTTTCCACTGACAGTGGAAATGGAAATTCCCATTGTCCACATTTTCATCCCAGGTCTGGAATGAAAACAAATCAAGTGAATATGATAGGCATTTGTGCACAACATGTATTTCTTTGAAAAAGCTGTACATAGGGCTCATCCCCACTTGCCTTTTGCCCTGCGCTTTCTAGGCACAGCTCCCTGCTTTGTGTCAGAGGCTCCCCACCTCCACTTTTGTTTCATCCAGCCACTTTCCCCAGGAAAACCTGCTCTTTAACGCTGAATCGGAACAAACAGCAATTCGGGTTTTCCAGTGGTAAAGAGCAGGTTTTCGCAGGGAACTTGCCAGGGAATAAAAGGGGGGGGTTCAGAGAGGGAGCTTTAAAGTGCAGACCTGAGCCTAGAAACAGTACAAGGGCAAGTCTGGATGAGCTAGGTGTCAATGATTTAAAAAATAACAACTCTTGCTTTGATGTTTACATTGAAATGAAAGTTGCGGAAATAATGACATCATTAATTACTTAAAATTACTAACTTGTGTACATTATGGAACTGATTATCTAAGTTCCCTTATGTGAGGCCGATGAGCTTGCCAACATGGACACGGGACAGGGCTTTCTTAGTGGTGGCCCCATGCCTGTGGAATTCACATCAGCCTATCAAGCCTTTCAATGAGCCCTGAAGACCCATTTGTTTACCACTGTATGGTTGTGTTGGTTTGGTGTTTTATATGGTGTTGCTGAGCTTATAATGATTTCATAGAGCTTACTGTTCTTAAGAGTCTGGATTTTATTGGTGGCTAGTGTCATTGTTGGGTCTTATTTATTTATTTATTTATACATACAAGCATTTATATACCACCCTCTCATAAAATATCAGGGTGGAGTAGAGAGCACCCTGCCAGCAATAGAATAATGTTACGGTTGGTGTTTTATGGTTATAAATAGATAGTTTATTATATATTTACTTGCTAAAAGCAATCTTGAGAGAGTCTTATATTAAAATCTAGATATATATATATATATATATTTCAAAAAATAATGTCATAAAAATAATAATGTCAATAAAAGGTCACTGGCTGACAAGTAAAGGGCCAAGATGCCATGCCTTTCCCCCTAGGGGTCTACTAGGGAGTACCTTTCAGGAGGTTTATAATGGGTAATTTCCACAGTAGGCATAAATGTACAGTGGTACCTCGTGTTACGTACAATCCCCCTTATGAATGCTTTGGGTTACGCGCTCCGCTAACCCGGAAGTAGGTGCCCCTTGTTGTGAACTTTGCCCCGGGATGCGAGCGGAAGTCGTGCTCCAGCGGCGTGGCGGCAGCGGGAGGCGCCATTAGCAAAAGCGCGCCTCATGTTACGAGCGGTTTGTGGTTACAAACAGACCTCTGGAACCAATTAAGTTCATAACCGGAGGTACCACTGTATAATGGAGGTACCACTGTATAATGGAGAGGGTTAGGAACTGTGTGGTGCAGGTTGGGGAGAGATGTTGTGTCTGCTGGGTGAAAATATCACCCCATTTCGACTTCCGGTTGGCGCTGCCGGAGATGGCGGTCGGGGGGATATGTCGCTCGTGACATTCCCCCGTCAGGCCGGGCAAAGGGGCGATCGCGCCAGCGCCGCGACCCCCAAAACCCCCGGGAAGGGCGTCCCGGGGTCCGGAGGACCCGCAAGAGCTCGGACGCCGGTCCCGGTCCCAGGGAGCTCTTAGCGGAGCTCCCGGGCGATCGGGCGGCGGAGCTCCAGGGTCCGTATCCAGCCCCGTCTGGCGAAGCTGCCAGACCGCCACAGCTGAGCGCGCCGATTCCTCCAAAATTTTCAATTTGGAACTGTGAGTAATCTACAAGAAAAATCTTTAATTCTAATTAATTTGAACTGGCTTGAGGGTAAAAAAAACGGAGGTCTGCCCCTTGCCATTGTGTAACAACGACAGGGCATTGTTGCACAGCTTGAGAAGTACTGTTTGGAATTTGATACTTTGTTTTGGAGACTTAACCCCTGCGTCTCCCCCGGTCCTAGGGGGCAGATGAAGATCATTTAATTTGTAGGAGCAACTTTGGAACTTTGGAACTTTTTAAAGTTTGAAAAAGTTTGGAAAAGTTAGAAAAGAACTGATTGCTAAAAATGGCGGTGAAACAGGATGTGGATTTGTCAACATTGTTGGAGAAACTGAAAGAACTTAGAAGGGATTATAATGCTGGAGTGAAAGAACTGAGAACTGAACTGGCTGCAGCTGGGAACAGTTTTGCGCCAGAGATAAAGCAAAGCACAAACAATGACCAGATTGGACAGGATTTACAATTAAACCCTGTGAACAGTGTACTTGTTGAACATAAACAGAAAAAGCCTATCCAGAAGAGAATCAGCTGCAAAAGAATCATCTACTACAAGTCAAGAGCTGTCATCATCAGGAAAAAGAGAAATACAAAGAGAACAGTCAACAAATCACAGCCCAACGACAAGCAGCAGAGGGGAAGTCGGAACAATCTGGATCAACCATGGAAGGAAAGGCCGAAGACACTAATGGATATCGTTTTGGATGTTACTCTGCAGCAAAGACAATGGGTTCCAAAGATGCCTCCTGCAGGAATAGGATGAGCACGTATACGAAGTAACTGATTTGTGGCTTATTGGTTTTTGAACTTGGACATGGCAGGAAATGATTATAGTATGGTTTTTGGAACATAATGATATAAGATGAATAGCTATTATAAATGATAAGTAATTTTGATATTGAAATAGTCTGCACCGGGGACTGGGGGGGGGATAGGGATCTGACTAAAGTAAAAGATAAGAAATGTAAAAGATGTGAGTGGGTGATAATCGATTTGAAATTAAGGAAATTATGGAAATGTTAATGATGTGAAAATAGAAACCTGGTAAGAAATGTACATCATGATAAATGAAAACAATGAGGGGGGGCGTGGGGAAGTCATCAGAGAATGTAAAAATTGTATGTGATCTGGCCCGAATCGGGGCTGGACAAAAATTTGGAAAACCTAATAAAAATTATTTAAAAAAAAGAAAAGAAAATATCACCCCATTTCTTCCCAACGTTAGTGATTGTGACCCATTTCATAATACCGTATATACTCGAGTATAAGCCGACCCGAATATAAGCTGAGGCACCCAATTTTACCACAAAAAACCTGGGAAAGCTTCATAGGAGCCACTGCCTGCCTCACTCGAGTATAAGCCGAGGGCGGCTTTTTCAGCACAAAAAATGTGCTGAAAAACTAGGCTTATACTCGAGTATATAGGGTATTTCTTTTTTCCTTTTTCTGGTGATCTAATGGGGCAAATCCACTTCCTTGCCTTTCCTCATTTGCCCACAGGATTTGGCCACATGTATCCCGGATCACTGCAGCGCAGCGTATTGAGCTGCCCCCCCACCCCCCGCTTTCCCTCCCCTCATGAAGTGCCTCACACAACTCACTCATTCAACTTGCGAGGATTGTCTCACTTGGTGTAATTCGTATCCATGACATCATAGCATGCATCATTTATTATGACATGCTTTTTAACCCTCTTTGTTTGTTCTTCGGCCTTCTTGCTTGTGCCCACAGATGATTTTCATATGATAATTCTTTCCTTATTTTCCCCATTTCCCTTTTCTGCTCAGAAATAATCCCACTTTTCTACCACATCGATGGCACGGGGAGAACCTGCATGATTATTTGTCTTAAGCAGAAACAACAACTTTTGCTAAACCTCACATATACATCATTCATAATAATCATCCATCATAAGGTCTTTACATGTGTGCATGTCACCAACTAATGATCATCCATGTTTTTACCCCCCTTTTTGGGGGGGGAAAAGTGTGTGTACAGAGTCCGAAGTGAGATCATCCCACATGTGTTGTCCCCCAGGTATGTCTAAAATGGAAAGTGAGCTTCGCTTGTAATTGTGAGTATATAGGAACAGGCTATTTAATTGTAGCTTGACAATCAACTTGGATGATGTTCTCGCTAAATCATCGCTGACAAAAATATTTTGCTGAAATCCCTAAAGCCAAAGCACAGCTACACAAATAAATACTGTAGCAGAGCCTGACAGAAAGACATCCAGGCCAATCTCTTCCAGATGGCACTGATGGATGGCTTTGTGCTTCTATTTATTTGGTTTCCCAGGCAATGGTGTCTTGCCTTCACTGTCCATCACTTGATTAGTTTTGATCTGGAGGCTGACCTTGCGGTCTTTACAACACTAGGTGGGCAATTTGGTAGGTTTACTTCATGGATTGAGTTGGGTACCAGAGGCCAGCATTTAAACCTTGATAGTTCACCCACTTTGTTGTCAGCATAAAAAGACTTTCTCCAGTTTGTGAGGTTTCTGAAGTGAATGGGACCTTACTGAACTTTGCCTAGATCATGGCCTGTTTTTAAAACTTGGATTAAACTGATTTGTCGAGATTTTTTTTTTTTTAATGGAGGGCTGTATTTATATGAATACATCTACACAGAAAGATATCCATGCCAAGTTTGGTGTTTTAAAATGAATTGTCCTCTGTTTATTTTTGTGTATGTTTTGCTGACTAGCTGTATGAATCGATTTGGTCAGTGACCGTTCAATAAATTTGTATTGTAAAATGAACTGGGGGGCTGAGATACCCAAAACAGTATTTCACAGTGATGGGTTATCATTATTATCATCATCATCATTTTATTATTTGTACGCCGCCTTTCCACAGTTAAAAACAATGCTCAAGGCGGCTTACAACATGACAAGATTTACATAATTACAAAAGTCATAAACAATAAATAAACCACATAAAAAATACACAACCAAATGGAAAACAATTTCCACATAAATCAAAATCTAAAACTAAGAATGCAGCATTAATATCACAGTTTAAAATGACATAGGTAAAAAAATAACAGCAATTTAAACAAGAAACAAAAACGAAACAAAATGGAGCCCTCTCTGCCCAGCAGCAGCAGCGGCAGCAGCAGTCCTTTATGGAGCCCACCAGGCCCCGCCAGGTGGTGAGTGGCAGGACTGGGGTCCTCAGGCGCTGAGCAGGGGAGTCCTCCTGGGTGGTAGCAGCAGCAGCAGTTCTTATGCGGCCTAGGACCCTCGTACCTACAGGACCGCCTCTCCCATTATGCCCTGCAAAGGACCTTAAGGTCTACAAATAATAACCTGCTGGAGATCCCGAGCCACAAGGCTGCCAGACTGGTGTCAACCAGGGCCAGGGCTTTTTCAGTTCTGGCCCCAACCTGGTGGAACACTCTGTCACAAGAGACTAGGGCCCTGCGGGATTTGTCATCTTTCCGCAGGGCCTGCAAGACAGAGTTGTTCCACCTGGCCTTCGGGTCGGACACTTAAAGACTGATGGTTTCCTCCCCTTGGTTTGGTAATGGGCGCAAAATGAATCGGCATTTTAAACTGGTTTTTAACTTGTATTTTAACTAATTGGTTTTATATTCTGTTGTGATTTTTGCTGTTGTTAGCTGCCCTGAGCCCGGTTCCGGCTGAGGAGGGCGGGGTACAAATAAAAATTTATTATTATTATTATTATTATTATTATTATTATTATTATTATTATTATTATAGGCCTGTCAGGCCCCGCCCTGTTATATCACATATAGAGCGGTACCTTGGTTCTTGAACTCAATCCATTCAACTTCCAAAACATTCAAAAACTAAGGCACAGCTTCTGATTGGCTGATTGGCCCCGGAAACAATGCCTACAGCTGAAATGGACGTTTGGCTTCCAAAAAACGTTAGCAAACCGGAACACTTACTTCCGGGTTTGCGGCATTTGGGAGCCGATTTGTTCATCAACTAAGCTGTTCGGGAACCAAAGTACCACTGTACAAGTAGCTGGCAAACAGCCTCACTTGAATAAAGGGCACCTCTACTACTGTTTATCAGTCTCCCACTGTAGACCCTTTGTCTCAGAATATACTTTCCTTATATTATTTTGAAGGAAATGTGACGTGATGTTATGGGTAGGTTTCGTGTCACAACACAAAAAAGGCGGTGTAGACATGATGCTGATCATTTTCCTACCCAAAGTGAGGCTGAGGCAGTCCCTCTCTCTCCTGCCACCATTATCCAAAGCATTTCTGATTCAGTGGATGAAATATACTCGGAGTCGAGTGTGGATTTCATGCTCTTTATTCAGCTCATAGTAGCGAGGAATGAGAGTTTCCCCAGAACGTCTGCTTTATATACATTATTTACACAATGGGCCCCACGTGATTGGCTAATTCCCGGATACTCCTGTAAGCCAATCAGGTTGCGGATTCACTTCCAGCTGGAGCTGGATTGGGTGGCTCCTGCAGACCAACCAAACTGCTGCATTCTGGATCCTATTGTTCTAGGACCAACCAGACTGCTGCATTCTGAATCCTATTGTTCTAGGACCAATCAGACTGCTGCATTTTGGATCCTATTCAACTCAGTACATAACAGTGGAGCTTGCACAGGAGAATTTCCAGATGTTGAGTTGTCACACACACACACAGCTGTTCTTCCCCATGAAGAACCTGCATCCAGGACTTACCGCAGCTGGCCTGTCAACAAAGTGGGCTTGTGGTCTGTGTCCAGTGCAGTTTTCAAATCATTCAGAGCGCATGCCAGTTGATTGATAAGGAACAAGCAACTTTTCCATGATCACTGTCTGCAGTTTATAAAAATGTAAACAGATGAGAAGCAAAAACAACCCAGTGCCGTTTGTATAAATCTCCCTGAATTAAGTGATTATCCTGTCCCCAAATCCTTATTATCTGGGGCCACAATATGCATAGTTCTGTTTGTTCTAGAAAATAGAAAGTATATTGGACCCGGTTTGTTAGGGATAAGTGTATGTGTAAAAGTATTATTTTAAAATGCAGGCTTCCTGCTTCCAGAGTACCAACACTGACTCATTTTAGTAAAGTATGATATTAACTCTGAAGTTAGTTGGGTACAACAGGAGTGAGGATCTTTCCAGCAGTGGTCTGCTCTCCCAGCGAAGTCCCCCCAGACTTTTAAAAATGTCAAGTAACTTGATTATTTTGTGGTTGACATTGTCTGCTGTTTCTTGTTTTGGCATGCTGCTGTATATGTTCTTCTAACATATACCGGTATTGATTATCTCAATTTTTTTTGTAAGCTGATAGGACAGGGCATAATTATTTTAAAACAAATAAAGTAATTTCATATTAAAGTATTACATATAAAGTAATAGATATTAAACTCACACATAACATGATGACTGATGTAACAACTGAATTCTCACAAAATATGCTCAGGGATTTCAGATAGCATGAAACTTGAACAGTGTGCTACAGGGTATTGGCTGCTTGGGGTATTTTCTACATCATATTTTTCTGAACTGATAATTTGAAGAGTGGGAACATTTCTGTCAGGTCCTTTTCATAAGTACAACTCGGATGTTGTATATGAACGTGCAATTAATGTTGTTGTTGTTGTTGTTTAGTTGTTTAGTCGTGTCCGATTCTTCGTGACCCCATGGACCAGAGCACGCCAGGCACTCCTGTCTTCCACTGCCTCCCGCAGTTTGGTCAGACTCATGTTAGTAGCTTCGAGAACACTGTCCAACCATCTCGTCCTCTGTCGTCCCCTTCTCCTTGTGTGTCAGGGACCAGAGTTTGGCAGGTGAATGGGGAGAGAATAACTGATACTTTAAGAATGTTTAAAATCAGCATCATGGACTCTCCGACTTCCTGTGTGGGTGTGCATAACTCTGAAGATGAGTTTCATAGTATTTCTTCAAAACAGGTAATATAAGTTCACAGGGTGTGTGGTTAATACCTTTATCTAAAGGAGCCATTTCAAGTGAGGAGATCTTCTAGGTGAAAAGAACTGAGGGATGCATTATTATTATTATTATTATTATTAGAGCAGAACAACTTTCAGTATTGTAAGTATGAACACTGTTTTTGTACAGTCACACTGCCTGTTTTATTTTCAGTGTGGTAAAATGAGATCACAAGCAATGCTGGTATTTATTTGGATTTGAAAGCTTCACTGCATGGACAACCTTAGGTTAGCATTAGAGATGGGGAAACAGTTTGATTCAGGTTACCATTAAAGCTGAATTGATCAATTTTTCACTCTCTGAAACAATATGAAAACTAAAACATAACCATCCTTTGAAATTCACCCTTGCTGTTCTCCAGCCAAAGAATGCTTACAAAAATGTAAATATTAGGTAAAAGTGTGCATATTGTTGTTGTTGTTGTTGTTGTTGTTTAGTCGTTTCCGACTCTTCATGACCCCATATATTACTGGATATAAAATACAAAATGCATTATATTAGGAGAAATTGCTTCAAAAATCTGTAGGTTACTCAAAACTGCATTAAAATGTGCTTATTAAGAGAACTTCACAGTAAAATGCTGGAGAATTTTCATGAGGATTTTTTTTTTTTTAAAGAAAACCCACAAATTGCTGCAGAAATGTGGAGAACCAAATCTGAGATTGGAAAAACGAGAAACTGAGAGGACTGAAGTGGGGGGATCCTTCCATCCCTAATGAGCACGAACATTTATTCTTGCCTTTATAATACAATAGATAATGTGTTTGTGTGATTTCTTTGTCTGCAGTTCTGTAATCAGGTGGCAGACTATTCTGCTCTTCAAAGGGGCGAACGTGATTGAAAAGTGATGTCTCCCTGAAGGGACACCCTCTTCCCGCCGTACTTCTCCAAGCAGGTATCGGCCATCCCAAGATTGTGCTCTGAGGGCCCTTGTGCTGCGAAAGCCCCCTTTCCAAACATGATACTAGAAAAATATAGCTTAGCAGCTCCTGCCTGCATATTTTTCAGATCCTAAATCTGAATTAAATTTCCTGCCACCTACAGCATGTGTGAAATTCAAAACAGAGCCCTGCAGGCTATATTGCTTCGCTCCCCCGTGCTGGAAATGTGAGATGAAATTTAAAACAACAACAACAAAATAGTAGCAATAACGGAGAAGAATAAAGGAGGAATCTGGGCATCAAGCTTTTCTTTCCCCCAAATTCAGTGGAATCCACAATACATACAAGAAAGGCTCAGGAGCTGTTCATCTAATGAGGTTACCAAACGCAAACAAATGCAGGGGGCAGAATTAAGGTTGCTTTCTCTTTGAACATAACTTTGTGGTGGCCAAATAGTTAAAATTCCACTACAACACACCTTTTGTGCTTTGGGGGGCATTTCGCTTGAATGTGCCCCTCCTGTTTCCCCTCTAAACTAAGGTCAGTAAAGAGGTGTTCGGAGGACAGAACTGGTGGGCAAAGTGAGTTAAATCAGGCAAAAGAAAATACAGACTGAAATGTCAGCCTAGAAAGGATCTGTATCAGCTTTCAGAAGGTTTTCTCTATTTACTTAATCTAGCTTTCAGAAGCAAAAGGGGGAAAAACTTATACCAGAGAATGGAATCTGCAACATCAGAAATGTATATGATAATTAAGAAGTACCATCTAAGGCAGTCATGGCTAACCTTGACACTCCAGATGTTTTGGAACTACAACTCCCATCATCCCTAGCTAACAGGATCAGTGGTCAGGGATGATGGGAGTTGTAGTCCCAAAACACCTGGAGTGTCAAGGTTAGCCATCACTGATCTAAGGCAAGGGTGAATAACCCCCAGTCGTGGACCCTGATCTAGTCCCCCAAGCAATTTTTTTCTGACCCCTCCCAACAACTGCACAGATTTGGGTGGCAGTAAAAAGACAAAAGACAAGAAGTAAACACAGTGCTGGGGTAGGCAGAGAGGGTCTCTGCTCAGACCAGTGCCCTGTTGGGGGTGTAAATCGTGTTGGTGCCCTTGGGGTTCCGTTCTTCGTTTCAGCAGAGTTACTCAAAAAGTCTTCCTGTGTCTTCACAGCATCAGCAACAGTCCAGCCCTCTCTTGGTGAATTCCCGTGACTAGCATAACAACCTCACCCATCCAGTTATTCTTTATTATTTGCGTTACAGGTTGTATAACACTAAAAAAAAGGTAAAGGTAAAGGACCCCTGACAGTTAAGTCCAGTCGCAGATGACTCCGGGGTTGCGGCGCTCATCTTGCTTTACAGGCCGAGGGAGCTGGCGTTTGTCCGCAGACAGTTTTTCTGGGTCATGTGGCCAGCATGACTAAGCTGCTTCTGGCGCAACAGAACACCGAAACCAGAGCAGGGCACGGAAATGCCATTTACCTTCCCGCTGGAGTGGTACCTATTTATCTACTTGCACTGACGTGCTTTCGAATTGCTAGGTTGGCAGGAGCTGGGACAGAGCGATGGGAGCTCCCCCTGTTGCGGGGATTTGAACCGCCGACCTTCTGATTGGCAAGCCCAAGAGGCTCAGTGGTTTAGACGACAGCGCCACCCGCGTCCCTAAGAGTTCGCTCCTATGAATGCATTCAAATTACAAGAAAGGAGATTCCAACTAAACCACAGGAATTACTTTCCGATGGTAAGAGCTATTCGACAGTGGAATGAACTCCCTTGGAGGCCAGTGGGCCTGCCTTTATTGGAGCTTTTAAAGCAGAAGTTGGATCACCATCTGTCATGAATGCTGTAGTTGAGATTCCTGCATTGCAGAAGGTTGGACTTGATAGGCCTCAAGGTACAATCCAACTCCACAATTCTATCACTGTATGGTGATCACTTATGCATCACTAAGAACAATACTGCTACTGGCATGAGATGAAGTGGCTGGGTTTGGTCATCTTGTGTTCTGTCATGCCATATTCCATGCCAGAAGCAAGCAAGGCACCTTTATTGCCTGGAAACTGTATAGCAACAGGCCAGATGCACCAGCTGTGGAAACTAACCAGACTCCTGCTTTCCAAAGGTCCCAGTGTGGCCTTGCGAAGAGGACAGCTTTGATAACACCGAGAGGCTGAAGAAGAGAGAGGTTGGTGGTGGAACTGTGCAGAAAGGATATAAGAATTTGGATTTGGATTTAGATTTAGCCTTCCAGAGATGGAGAGACAGAGAAGCATAGCTGTCAACCCTCCCTTTTTTGGCGGGAAACTCCCTTATTCCAATGCCGTTTCCCGCTGCTATCCCGGATTGTTGATATTCCTTAAATTTCCCGAATTTCAAAGGAAGCAGCTCCTCTCCCTCCCTGCCGGCCAGGGAGGCTCCTCAGCTGCGTTGCTCGGCTGCCAATAAGGAGTCTGAGACCGACTGGGGGCGGAATTTGCATGCCTTGTGCAGCCAGACCCTCACGCCCAACCAGACAGACAGCCTGCCTGCCATCTATTCGCTCGCTCTTTCGCTCACCCGTTCGTGCGCAGCCTCTGGAGCGCAGGGTAGTGAAGTTACTTGGTGCCATTGCACCGCCCTCGCGGCATCCTTTATTTTCAAATCCGAAAGTTAGAAAAAATCCCTTATTTTCAAATCCGAAAGTTGACAGCTATGCAGAGAAGATGAACTGTGGGATTTGGTGTTGCATGTTTTATAATAGCTGACGTTTGATTTGGAGAGCAGCTATCAGTTGGATTTACTTACAGTCACAATTTTTTAAAAAGTGAAACTTTGAGAATCAACTCACTTTTGTTCTGGTGTCCTCTGAAGAGAACCTTCCTTGTTGAGTAGTATCTTTATAGGTTTTGAGAAACCTAAGGCATTTGCTTTTGCAAAGAATCCCATCCAATTCCCACATAAGGAGTGTTTTATATATATACATATTCATGTAAGGTGTCTATCCTCTGATAATATATCGCTAAAAGAAAGAGGACAATGATCTGCATAAAATGCAGAAATTATTAATGTAATTTAAATTAAAATGCAATACATCGCACCAAAGTGAGGAAAACTGACAAGATGACATGTAGGTTCAGTCTGCTGCCCAGGTGTTAACTGTGGATGGGCAGTTTAAAGGGCTGTGCTCTCTCTTTTCTGGTTCTTTATCCTTAAACCATACTTGAGTCAGGTTTTTTGTTCAGTCGTTCAGTCGTGTCCGATTCTTCGTGACCCCATGGACCAGAGCACGCCAGGCACGCCTATCCTTCACTGCCTCTTGCAGTTTGGCCAAACTCATGTTAGTAGCTTCGAGAACACTTGAGTAATGTAGCTGTTCAAATACAGGATGGGAATGTGAGATTAGAAGGCTGCCTTGCATTATTCCCTGTTCTTCATAGGATGGAAGATTTCCCGAAAGCCATAAAAAAATCCTGTGCTGCACACATACCCGGTACATTTGGGTTTGTATTTTTCCTTGAGGTGTAAATTGAACATATTTTCTCAATCTCTACCCCAACCAGGTAGGATTGACAGCTGGGTAAATAGGTTATCTATCCTTCCTTTTGAGGGGGGGCTACCCTTTTGAGCTTTACAATTGTGCCTCCGAGCCATGGCCCTTCGTTGTGACTTTGCCAGTAGCAAGACTGCGTGCCTGACCTCTGCTAACATGCGGCGCTCTTAAGAGTCGGAGGCAAGGAGGTAATCTTATACTCAGGGTGTCAGTGGTCTATGCTCTCAGAGCAGAAATCTTATTAGAACATTCTTCTGCCAAAAGTGTAGCAAAATAAAATGGATTTACTAACAGGGTGAAGCCAAGGTGTGAAATCAGCCCGGGAGGATATGTATGGCCCTAATCCTTGTCATTTTTTCTTTTGGCATTTTTTGCCCACCTCCTAAGAACTTGTAAAATGGACACTGATTCTGTAATTTTGAGAGTATTTAACAAAGGTTTTCTTTTCTTTTCTGCCCCCCTCCCCATTGGGTAATTCCAAGAATAAATACTGAAGGCCTAGATAACATGGAGTTTGCATCCTCTAAACCAGGCATCCCCAAACTTCGGCCCTCCAGATGTTTTGGACTACAATTCCCATCATCCCTGACCACTGGTCCTGTTATGGGATCATGGGAGTTGTAGGCCAAAACATCTGGAGGGCCCCAGTTTGGGGGTGCCTGCTCTAAACCAATGGGTCTTAGACCAAGCTCTCACTTGGATTATAATTTTGTGCCTGCGGCTGTGCTGTACAAGTTCATTCTGCAGAGTAAAGGACTCACATGCAATAGATAAATAAAATCACCCAGCCCAGAAAATTAGCACGCAGCGAGCTTAACGTTCTCCCTGGCATGCTTGTCTTCTATGTGCAGGGATTAAAAAAAAAACTTTTTCTTTAAAAAATGGGAAATTATTCTATTATGTGAATCGCCATCTGTAGACTGAAGCAGCAGAACTGAGATGCAAGATTTCCCTTTTAATAAAAAGCAGGCCCTGGACCGTTGCTGTATTGACTTTGATGTGCTTGCCCACTACATTTTTGTAGTGACAATTAATGGACAGGATTAGTTTTCTCATCGTGCCAGATGAGACTTTATATGTGTTTGATGGGGTTGTCTGAGAACTCAAAGGTCTTGAATGATACACGGTTGCGTGTCGAGGTCCCAAACCACCCCTCCAAATAATTCACACTTCAGACATAATTTTTGGTTTTGGTTTTTTGGCATGAATTTGGCCACAACTTTATTAAATTACAAGAAATGTGAGTGGTTGCGTAGGCATTGGTCCAGACTATCTGTCCCCCAAGGACAGAACTGACAATTGTCAGTAAAGGGGAAAACCTTCCAGGTAGAGAAAGGGGGCCGGATGGGTCTGACCCCCCCCTCTTCCCACAGGCTCCCAGGGGCTCTTGCGTGGCTCTGGCCCCCGACCAGGGGATACGGGCAAAAGCATGTCGAGCCCCTGGATTCCTTTAACAGAATTCCCCACACACCATCATCAATTGAGAGGGGCAAACGAAGTCAACGGCCCCTTCCTCAATTGGGGAGGGACAAACGCAGCCAACAGTCCCATCCCCCAACCAACATAATAATGACCAATGCCTAACCGCCAACCTTACAAGTTGTGACTATTTGCTATGCAGTAGGCAAAAACCAGATGGCACAAGCCATCAGCCAAATGGAAAAAATCCTACCAGGCCCCTGCCCCAAGAGCAGACGACCCCATGACAGGCATAGCAAGGTCAACACAGAGGCCTAAAATTAGGGAGGGAGGGTGATCCGAAGCACGCAGCCAAAGAGGGAGATCCTGCTGCGTGCAAACCATTTATAAACGCTGGGCTGTCCATCACAATTGGCAACATACATTTCTCCCCAACAACAGCCCCTGGGTCCAATCATAGAAGTGGCCATCCAAACAAACCCGCCCAGCAACAAAGGGGTAGTTTGTTAGCCCCCACCGCAACACGTGCTCTCCATAATGGAGAACTCGCTTTGTAAGCACCGTTTCTGAAATGCTGCACTTTTGGCAAGTGCAGTTCTTCTAGACCAGTGTTTCCCAACCTTGGGTCTCCAGCTGTTTTTGGACTACAACTCCCATCATCCCAAGCTAGCAAGACCAGTGATCAGGGATGATGGGAATTGTAGTCCAAAAACAGCTGGAGACCCAAGGTTGGGAAACACTGTCTAGACTATGAAAAACAAGCCACACAAAAAGAGCCTTGTATTTGTTAACATCTGATAGACTTGTTTACGGGAAACATTGGGGAAATGTTCAGAACCATTAAGAGAATCATCATAAATAACCGTTCAGGCCTCAGACACAGGAAGCTGGCTGAACTGGTTAAAGAATGGGAAACAGAGAGTAGGAATAAATGGACAGCTCTCATATTGGAGAGGTGCAAGAAATGAGATTTCCCTAAGCAACTGGTGCTTTTAAATTTCATTTCTAAATGATCTGAACTTAGAGGTGAGCAGTGTGGTGGCCAGGCTTGCTGATGACTCCAAATTATTCAGGGTAGTGGAAAATGGCAGATCCTTCCATCCCTATTCTGGAGCAACAAGAGGAACTCCTTCACACAACAGCTGAACTATGGAATTTGGATCCACAAGATGTGATGATGGCCACCAACCTGGATGGGTTTAATAATAATTTATTAGTTATACCCCGCCCACCTGGCTGGGTTTCCCCACCCACTCTGGGTGGCTTCCAACAGAATATTAAAACACAATAAAACATCAAACATTAAAAACTTCCCTAAACAGGACTGCTTTCAGATAACTTCTACAAGTCAGATAGTTGTTTATTTCCTTGGCATCTGATGGGAGGGTGTTCCACAGAGTGGCTGGGGAGACCCGGCCAGATGGGCGGGGTACAAATAAAAAATTATTATTATTATACCTAGAAATGGCAGTGCTCCCAATTAAGGCTTACTCCCCCCCCCGCTCCGTCCCTATTAATCTATGTCACTCCTACGTTTTGTAATCTGAGTTTGTACCCTCTGAACTTTCTATTTTAACACTTTCTGAGCTCTCTGTGTTTTTGGAGAAGGGGGGGGGTGAATGCTGTCCAGAGACTGTGAATCTGTTAACCCTCTCTCTTCTAGTGTTTCTTCTGCTAACTGTTCCCCATCCAGTATTTCCCAGCTTCTGCCTTCTGAACTATGCCCCTCTGCAAACCACTGTTCCAAATCTATACTGTCCTCCTGCTCCTGGGAAGATTCAGGATCAGGATGGGTGGGGTGGGGTGGGGCTCCCACCATTCTTCCTCAGTGCAGCCCTCCTCAGCACAGTCCCTGACACTAGGAGATGGAGCCCCTGCTTCTTAGGTTTTCATGAAGCTGTGTTTGACTGAGTCAGATCACTGGGTCTTCTAGTTCAGTATTATCTATAGCGGTTGCCAGGGTTTCACCTCCCTACCTGGGTTCTGTTTTAGTCACAGTTGATGTGCCTTTGACGGCCAGCAGCAAAATTTGTGTACTAATTCTTAAAAAGCTTATAGTATTATGAGAAAGGGAGAAAAACTTCCTTCTGTCCACTTGTCCTCACCATGCAAAATCGTTAAGCATTGTATGTGAATGTTAACGTGAATTGTGTAATAACGAAGAAAAATGTTTCTATGCTGCTCTGGGTTTTCCCCATTTAATCTGAAGCCGTTCCCTTGTTATTTAGGTAGGGTTTCATATTTATTTGACCCTGCCTTCTGCAGGGAAACGCATAAAAATAGGTAAGCAATAATACTGTTTAAACAAGCTATAAAAAAAGCAGCAGCTACAGTATCAAGCCTGTAAAATATCAATGAAAAGGTGTGTGAAATAAAAAAATCTGAACCAATGAAGTCGTGCCTTGATGGGATATTCACCATCAATTGCCCAAATGCAATGTAATATACCTTGAATGTCCTGGCAGCACAAATAATACAGAGACACATAATCCCTCATGTGTTTCAGTGTACCTCGAAATGCCACACATGCGCTGGAATGTCATGCAGAAATACATCTATACACAGAAACAAAAAAAGAGAAAGAAAGAAAGGCACCAGGCAACATGTGGTTAACACATGTTAGTGCTACGACGTGAAAATGAAGTTGTGTTCAGTTGTACATTCATTTTTTAAAAGCCAGATGCAGTTTGGGAGCTGAATTATTTTCGCTTTGTGCTTAATGCTTGTAGGTGATACACATGGTAATAGCTGGGTTTTGAGAGAAAGGAGATAAGTAGCTCTTATACAACCTTTAGAAGGCATCTGAAGGCAGCCCTATATAGTTTTATTATGTTTTTATACGTGTTGGAAGCCATCCAGATTATTATTATTATTATTATTATTATTATTATTATTATTATTATGGAATAGGTCACAGTGGTGGCTAACCTTGACACTCCAGATGTTTTGGGACTACAACTCCCATCATCCCTGACCACTGGTCCTGTTAGCTAAGGATGATGGGAGTTGTAGTTCCAAAACATCTGGAGTGCCAAGGTTAGCCACCACTGGAATAGGACATCCCTCTTTTCATCGGAGAAATGTTGGAGGGTATGGAAATTTGGAGGGTATGGAGTTATGAGACCCCCAAGCTGAGGATATAGGTAACTATACAGCCTTTAGAAGACATCTGAAGGCAGCCCTGTATAGGGAAGCTTTTTTTTATGTTTAATGTTTTATTATGTTTTATATATGTTTGGAAGCCGCCCAGAGTGGCTGGGGCAACCCCGTCAGATGGACAGGATGTTGTTGTTGTTGCGCATGTCCCACACGGACGCAGGGATTGGACAGCAGAGACTTGGAGCGCAGAGGCGGGTCGCCCCTCGCCCAATCAGCGCGGCCCGGCAGTTGCTGAGAATATGGTGGCCGCTGTGGCTGGCACTTGTTCGGCCTGCGGGAGCCGCGCCTGCTGCAGGCAGCGCTCAGGCGCCGAGGGAGAGGCCGCGGCTTCCCCTCCAGCGCCAGGCCACGTCAGTGGAGCGGAGCGGAGCGGAGGGAGCGTTTGCAGGCCGAGGTGGAGCCGGCGAGCGGAGCCGGCCAAGGCCCGTGAGCGGGGAGCGAGCGTGTGGCAGCAAGAGAGAGAGAGAGCCTCTTTGCAGGTGTGCAGCTCCTCTCCCGGAGTAGCGGCGCCTGCCCAAAGCAGCAACAGCAGAGAAAGCAGGAGAAGCGGCAGGCGCCTCTGCCCGAGCTCGGCACCAGGGAGGCACCGACAGCACCCAGCTGTATCCGGCCGCGGAGGATGGACACCGCCGGCGGCCCCAGGCATCTCCGGCCGCTGCTTCTTCTCTTCCCGCGCAGCCCCGGCCGCCGCCGCCAGCAGCGCGTCCTCGCGCCCCACCCCCTCGGAAGCGGCCTCCATGGCCCGCCGGCTAAACTTCGCCTCGCGGACGCTGAGGCGGAGAGGAGGAGGAGGCGGCGGTGGAGGCGGCGGCGGTGCTGGGAAAAGCGGGCTGAGGCGGCCGCTGTCGACTCGCCTCAGCCCTGGCTGCCGGGAGAGGCGGCGGCGGCATATGTTCTAGCGCCCGTTATTAACGGGCTAAATTCAACTAGTAATAGCATAATAAAACATTAAACGTTAAAAAAAACAAAAAACCCTTCCCTATCAGCTAATCACCCATTCCCACCACCCTTCTGAGTAATCCCCCTCCCCACCCTCTCACTATATATAAGGGTCTGGTGACTTCTGTTTCAGTGTACTGAAGAAGTGTGCATGCACACAAAAGCTCATACCAAGAACAAACTTAGTTGGTCTCTAAGGTGCTACCGGAAGGAATTTTTTATTTTGTTTCGACTACGGCAGACCAACACGGCTACAAATCAATACAGAGTTACCACCTCCCCAGTGGCACAAGACATTTACCAAAAGATGAGGGCAGAGCAGTCTATTGTCACGTCTCTGGGTCTCCAGGGAGAACAGACGTCTGCAATGTAGTTCGATGACAGAAAACTAGATAAAGATATTCAGCCACTAACTTGGTGAGCTCCTGATCATTCCCCAATAATAGAAAATGTATGACCTCCAACTCTGGTTTCCATTTGGGAATGCAGAGTTGATCAAGAAGTTGCTGGTGGAGATCTACATATAGTTTGCATTTAAGAACCATATGTGTGAGAGTTTTCACCTGGTGGTCTTCACATGGGCAAATTCTTCCTCCTTCCACCATGCCCGAGAACCTTCCCCAAAGGATTATTTTATTCAAGTTGGCACCTCTGAATCCATTGGTTCAGGTTCTGGCCTCCAGAGAAGGAGAAAAC
Organism: Darevskia mixta; assembly: GCA_034641385.1. Lineage (NCBI taxonomy): Eukaryota > Metazoa > Chordata > Lepidosauria > Squamata > Lacertidae > Darevskia > Darevskia mixta. The sequence goes on along the minus strand of JAWWNH010000017.1, from coordinate 1,575,401 downwards.
AAGCTTGCTCCATCTTCCATGTGCCAGCCTTTTTGATATTTGAAGATGGCTATCATATCTCCTCTCAGTCTCCTCTTATCCAAGCTAAACACATGCAACTCCCTCAACCATTCCTCATACGTCTTGGTTTCCAGACCCTTGATCATCTTGGTTGCCCTCCTCTGCACACATTCCAGGTTGTCAATATCCTTCTTAAATGTCTTCCCTTGATCTGGACAGTAGACAGTTGATGCAGCCTGGAATAACATTGGCTTTCCCCCTTGCTGCATCACACTGTTGATTCATGTTAAGTTTGTTGTGTATTTATTATTATTATTATTATTATTATTATTATTATTATTAAATAAAATTTCTATCCCACCCTTCATCCAAAGATCATAGGTTGGTTTACAGTATAAAAAGACAAAAATAAATACAATAATAATAATAATAATAATAATAATAATAATAATAATAATTTATTTGTACCCCGCCCATCTGGCCGGGTCCCCCCAGCCACTCTGGGCCGGCCTCCAACAGACATTAAAATACATTAAAAGATCACAGGTTAAAAACTTCCCTAAACAGGGCTGCCTTGAGGTATTTTCTGAATGTCAGATAGTTGTTTATCTCTTTGACATGGGATGGTAGGGCGTTCCACAGGGCGGGTGCCACTACCAAGAAGGCCCTCTGCCTGGTTCCCTGTAGCTTTGCTTCTCGCAATGAGGGAACCGCCAGAAGACCCTTGGCGCTGGATCTCAGTGTCCAGGCTGAACGTTGGGGGTGGAGACGCTCCTTCAGGTATACAGGACCGAGGCCGTTTAGGGCTTTAAAGGTCAGCACCAACACTTTGAATTGTGCTCGGAAACATACTGGGAGCCAATGTAGTTCTCTTAGGACCGGTGTTATGTGGTCCCGGCGGCCGCTCCCAGTCACCAGTCTAGCTGCCGCATTCTGGATTAATTGCAGTTTCCGGGTCTCCTTCAAAGGTAGCCCCACGTAGAGCGCATTGCAGTAGTCCAAGCGGGAGATAACTAGAGCATGCACCACTCTGGTGAGACAGTCTGCGGGCAGGTAGGGTCTACAAACGAAACAAACGAAAATAACAAACGAAAACAATATTCGGACAGTATTATAATTTACTAAATAATACCAAGAACCCTAGATCCTTTTCGCATGTACTACTGGCAAACCAGTATGTTTGTGCAAGTGGTTCTTCTTTCCTAAGTGTAGAACCTTACATTTGTCCCTGCTGAAATTAATTTTGTTAGTTTTGGCCCAGTTCTCCAATATGTTAACGTCATCTTGAATCCTAATTCTGTCTTCTGTGGCATTGCATGTAACAAAGCACGAACTAAAATGCTCATTATTTACTGGTTTGCTGGATGAATGCAAACAGAAAGCATTTCCTTTCGCTTCCAAAACACAAATCTCTCTGAAACATACCAGATTGTATTTTAATGGCTCTTTAGCCACTAGGGCGCAGTAATGCACAAACTACTTCCAGGCTTGCAGTATCCTTGGATGAAACTAAGAAGTTTATAATGTTGCACAGGTTCCCCACACCCCCATTTTTTAAAAAAGTCATTATTTCATTTGTAGAAGAAGAAAATAGCTTACAAAGCAACTTGCTGACCAAACTTTGTGAGTGAGATTTGAAAAAAGTCTACAGCTATTCCCAACAATCAAACGTAAAAACAAAAGCACAACTTCTGGCATTTTAAAGACTTACAGATTTATTGTCGCATCAGCTAGAACAACACACAAATCACAGCCATCCTTTCGTTTGTCAGTTTATATTAAATTCATTTAAAGTCCAGCTACCCCCTTATCTCTCATATCTATGGCCACGGACTTATTCGTTGCGACGTGTTTTGATCCTTTTACATTTGTGTTACAAATACAGGATGTTAATTAAATATCTTAAGTTTATTCTTTGGTATCTATTGATTGGTCAGGGAATACATTCTTTAGGGAGATTCCGGGTAGGGGAAAAAGTGCTTCTTTGCACAGTACAGTGGTACCTTGGTTTGCAAACAGTCTGGTTTACATACGTTTTGGATTACAAACACGTCAAACCCGGAAGTGCATGTCCCAGTTTGCAGACTTTTTTTGGATTACAACCCATTTTGGGGGATTATGAACAATTTTTTTTTTGAGGCCCCATTGACGAAAGCACGCATTGAGTTACAACCTGTTTTGGTTTACAAACGGACCTCCGGAACGGATTATGGTTGCAAACCAAGGTACCACTGTACAGTACACAGTTAAACTATGGAATTTTCTACAATAAAATGCTTTGATGGCTGCCTACGTGAACAGCTTCAAAAAAAAAAGATGATTTGACAAGTTGATGGAACATAAAGCTATCAATAGCTGCTAGGCATGGTGCTTGTATATTGGCTCCAGTGTTATATGGTTGTATATAAGGTAAAGGTAAAGGGACCCCTGACCGTTAAGTCCAGTCGCGGATGACTCTGGGGTTGCGGTGCTCATCTTGCTTTACTGGCCGAGGGAGCCGGCGTACAGCTTCCAGGTCATGTGGCCAGCATGACTAAGCCGCTTCTGGCGCACGGAAACGCCATTTACTTTCCCGCCGGAGCGGTACTTATTTATCTACTTGCACTTTGACGTGCTTTCGAACTGCTAGGTGGGCAGGAGCAGGGACCGAGCAACGGGAGCTCACCCCGTTGCGGGGATTCGAACCACAGACCTTCTGATATAAGGTAGCACTGAGGTAAAGTCACTTGGCGATATCTTCGTTCCTCTGGTAAAATATATTGTGCAAGTGAAACATTGTTGCTCCCAGGAAATGCATAATAAGCAGATTGCTGGTAATTTTGTTGCACGACAGGTTGCGGAATCTGTTGCGGAATGAGTTTCTCCCACCACAACTGTCGCAAGGGTTTTCTCTGTTATCCACTAGCACTGGCATAGGCAAACTCGGCCCTCCAGAAGTTTCGAGACTACAATTCCCATCATCCATGACCACTGGTCCTGTTAGCTAGGGATGATGGGAGTTGTAGTCCCAAAACATCGGGGGGGGGCGAGTTTGCCTATTCCTACACTAGCACAAGAGCCCCTGTGGGAGTGGATGGAGAATGTTGGTGCACATGTTGGAGATGCAAGGTATATAATGCAGATATTCTACATATCTTTTGGATTTGCCCTGAGGTAAGTAAGTTCTGGCTTGATGTTATAAAAGAACTTGAAAGTCCTATATGACTTGAAAACGTTTAAAAATACTTTTGTTAAAAAAACTAGAATCCTTTTTGCTGGGTATAGTGGGTGAAGAGATACCAAGGGAAGATAAAAGACTGCAACAACTGCGGCAAGAATTCTTTTAGTCCCAAAATGGAAACAACGAGAAGTACCAATGAATGAAGAGTGGCAGATGAAGATGGTGGACTTTGCAGAACTGGCAAAGCTGACAGGAAAAATCCGAAACCAGCATGATCAAGTATTCCAAAAGGACTGGAGTAAATTTATACGATATCTGAAAGATTATTGTAAACAATTAACATCACTAGCAGGGTTGTCTGAAGACTTGTAATGAGAAATCTTCTATCTTTCTATAAGTATTTAAATTTTGAACCATTTTGTAATGAGTGTAATTAGAATTGGAAAATGTACAAAATGCAATGATATAAAGGTTAATTTTGAAAGCCATGAGGCCGGAGGGAAGGAAGTCGATAGGCTCTAAAGAGCCAGGGCGGTAAAGCGGATAATGATGATGTGAATGTATAATACTAAATGGAAAATAAATAAAAATTATATATTTTAAAATGTTTTTTTAAAAGAAAGTCCTATATGGGGTGTAGCCTATATGGTTCAACTGATCAATATGATCCAAGTAAGAGAGGGTAGTGAGGATTATGAACATTTTGTTAGAAAATTGATGGTTTTTATTATATGTTGCTGCAATAAGGTACAAACACATATCGATTAGTATGTGCTGCCAGGAGCACTTAGAGATTACTCATCTAACTGAATTTATTTAATTTTAATGGGATTAATGTAGTTTTGAAAAACGCAATATCACCAAGTTAAAAGAACTAGATTTCATACCAAAAACAAACTTAGTTGGTCTCTAAGGTGCTACTGGAAGGAATTTTTTTCCCCTCTTGTCACTCTATATGTGTTAATAAAAACTGTTTTCTTTTTTTCGTTTTCTCTCCCTTATTTCATTTTGTTGTTACTTTGACTATTAAGATACTATTGTGGTATTATTGTTTTGTCAAGCTTAAAATGTTAAATACAGTGTCATCACTGATGTATAATGCTTAGAATCTTAAATAAATACTGCATAAGCCAATCCGAATATAAGCCGAGGCACCCAATTTTATCACAAAAAACCTGGGAAAGCTTCATAGGAGCCACTGCCTGCCTTACTCAAGTATAAGCCGAGGGCGGCTTTTTCAGCACAAAAAATGTGCTGAAAAACTAGGCTTATACTCGAGTATATACAGTAAATGTGGTGGGTTTTTTTTTTTTAAAGGAGGAACTGTACTTCCAATTTTAGACAATGAGACCTAACTTGGTTAATATTTTTTTTATATAAATATACAGTATAACCCTTTGGTTTTCATTCAGCCAACATAATAATATTATAAATGGATTTTAGCAAGTGTTTTTATGCATTCTATTTTAAAGACATATAAAGAATTACAGTAATCCTGTATCTTCCTTGCAAAAAGTTGGGAGAAATTGGTAGAATTATATTTGCAACCATCACATATTTTCTTATTTTTAATTATATCCAGTCTTTTTAGTGTGAGGTACTACTTGTAAAATACTTTATGTCGTCTTTCTTTCAAGACTATAAAGGAGCCAACTAATTGCTTTCCATTCATATTCTGGAATCTCTTCCTCTCGCAAGGCTCTCCGCATTTTTAGGTGAAATTGCAAAATTAAAACCCACCCACCCACCCACCCACACACACACACACACACATCATAGTTGATTTTTATTTGTGGGGATTAACAATGAAGCCCCCTCGCAAATTCTCTTAGTTCTGTCACAGAAAGCAAATCTCTAGCCAGTACGATTATAATCAGGAAGAAGTGTGTGTGTCTTCATCACCACCTGTAGCTTAAGGGAGATGATATCATTCCTGGATAAATTGGGGGGGGAGCATCCTCTGACTCCTCCATTCTTGGCAACTCACTTCCTTTCCTTCTAATTTCCCCCTACTTCCTGCCCCTTCCTACTCTGCTCCTTTCCGTTCCTTCCTTCCTGGCTTGTCTTTCTTTATTCATTCTCTTCTCTCTTTCCTGTTATCTTCCTTTCAGCAACAAAAGGTTCATGTGGAATGGGTGCCCCAACTGCTTGCCATATGCAGCATGAAGAAGTGCTTGGAATATAACCAAGATTTTTGTCACACTTTATCCTTGGGACGGGTAGAAAGGGATGGGATAGGGACTTTGAGGTTGGCAGGAGAACATCTTTAGGATGAGAGAACTCCTCCTGCAAAGGGCATTGAGCTCAAAGAGTCCCACTCTTCCTATGTGCAGAAAGCCTCCATTGCGCATCAATGTGAGGGTGTTGGCTGTGAGCCTCACCAGTTTCAATCTCTCAAACCATTATACAGGAAAATATTTTATGGAATTATTTATCATAGCTGCAGTGTACATACTGTACACAATCACTTTTCCTCAGCTTTGTGCCAGTGTGTATACAAAAGATTACCACAGGATGGCAACACATATATTTTGGGCTTTTATGAAACTGAATTGAACGCTTCTTGAGTACAGTACCATTGCAACTGGTGGGGTAGGGGAGCTGAAAACAATGCCAATATATTTCACATCTGGCAACCAATGCACCAGCTGCATCTGGTATGCAGGCTGAGACCCTACCTGCCCACAGACTGTCTCTCCAGAGTGGTGTATGCTCTGGTTATCTCCCGCTTGGACTACTGCAATGCGCTCTACGTGGGGCTACCTTTGAAGGCGACCTGGAAACTACAACTAGTCTAGAATGTGGCACCTAGACTGGTGACTGAGAGTGGCCGCTGAGACCATATAACACCGGTCCTGAAAGACCTACATTGGCTCCCAGTACGTTTCCGAGCGCAATTCAAAGTGTTGGTGCTGACCTTTAAAGCCCTAAACGGCCTCGGCCCAGTATACCTGAAGGAGTGTCTCCACCCGCATTGTTCTGCCCGGACACTGAGGTCCAGCTCCGAGGGCCTTCTGGCAGTTTCCTCACTGCGAGAAGCGAGGTTACAGGAAACCAGGCAGAGGGCCTTCTTGGTAGTGGCACCTTACCTGTGGAACGCCCTCCCATCAGACGTCAAGGAAATAAACAACTACCTGACTTTTAGAAGACATCTGAAGGCAGCCCTCTTTAGGGAAGTTTTTAATGTTTGATGTTTTAGTGTGTTTTTAATATTCTGTTGGGAGCCCCAGCCAGATGGCTGGGGTATAAATAAATTATTATTATTATTATTATTATTATTATTATTATTATTATTATTATTATCCATTTGGTTTCAGATAGTACATGGGTAGACGAGTCTACAAAGCCCAGAACACAAATTTTCACGGCCATCTAGTGGCTACGGTGGCTCGTTTGCCAGAAGTAATGTATTTCAGTTCTGAGCAAACTAAGCCTCCTAGAGCACAATAAACATCAGGAGGCTTAGTCTGGCCAGAATAAAGTATTCCAGAGTTACTGCTAAATACATTACTTCCGGTAAGTGAGGCACCATAGCATATCTGGAACCAAAGGGGCACATTGGTTGCCAGATGTGAATTTTCCCCCAGCTCTCCAATCCCACTAAACATGCTATTGCAGGCCTGGGGAACATCTGGCTCATGAGTTCCTGGGCTCAATTAGACCCAGCAGGGGTGCTAATTTGGATTGCAGGGCTGTTTTCCCCAAGCCATGGCCATCTGACCGACATCTATTGTCATATGACATGCAAAGCACAGCTGCAAAGAACAATCAGAAGTCTTAGCGTGTGTTCCGTGTTGTTTCTTGGAATCGGGGCTTGCTGTCATTCGCAATCATGCCTAACCAAACCGAAAAGTGTCTCACCTAGTTTGAGAAGGGGACCCTACTGCCACAATTTCTAGAGTGGCTCAATGTCACAATGACCATACATTACTCAGAAATAAGCCCCAATAGATAGCATGGGGATGGCTCCCAGATGGGACCGGAGCTTGAACTGGTTAGTCTTAAAGGTGCCACACAGAATTGCTAACAAGCCTCTCCCAAAAATCTTTCAACCCCATGGAAAAAAAGATTATCCTCACACTCCAACTTATTCTCTTCTGTGCCTTTCTTCCAGAATGTGGAGGGATGTTAAATGGACTAGGCCAGTGTTTCCCAAACATGGGTCTCCAGCTGTTTTGGGACTACAACTCCCACCATCCCTAGCTAGCAGGACTAGTGGTCATGGATGATGGGAATTGTAGTCCGAAAGCAGGTGGAGACCCAATTTTGGGAAACACTGAACTAGGGTGTAGGAGACCAGGGTTAAAATCACCACTTATCTATGACTAACTAGGTTGATGAATAAGGTTAAGCAGGCCTTTCCCGTGGTCGCATCCCAATTGTGTCTCCCATGGGAGGCTCATTTGACCTTCCTCTCTTTTGAGCTTCTGCTGCCTGGTGAAGACAACTTTGAAATTTTTAAGGTTGGGTCCGATGTTTTACTGTCATAGCTGTCAACTTTCGGATTTGAAAATAAGGGATTTTTTCAAACTTTCAGATTTGAAAATAAGGGATGCCGCAAGGGCGGTGCAATGGCACCAAGTAGCCTCGCCACCCTGCGCTCCAGAGGCTGCACACGAACGGGTGAGCGAAAGAGCGAGCGCGTAGACGGCAGGCAGGCTGGCTGGCTGGTTGGGCGTGAGGGTCTGGCTGCACAAGGCATGCAAATTCCGCCCCCAGTCGGTCTCAGACTCCTTATTGGCAGCCGAGCAACACAGCTGCGGAGCCTCCCTGGCCGGCAGGGAAGGAGAGGAGCTGCTTCCTTTGAAATCCGGGAAATTTAAGGGATATCAACAATCTGGGATAGCAGCGGGAAACGGCATTGGAATAAGGGAGTTTCCCGCCAAAAAAGGGAGGGTTGACAGCTATGTACTGTTGAATTTGGCTTTTACACTGTTGTCAAGTAAGCCACCTTGAGAGACTTTTCCTCGAAGAGGTGGCCTATAAATATTTTAAAGTCATAAAATAAAAGGAATGTCTGCCATACTGTCTCTTTTGCGGCTTTTTAAAATGATGGTTTAACAGTTTGAATCATTTGTGATGGCTTTATTGCATTCCTTGATGTTTTAGCACCGCTTTTATAGTGACAAGGCCAAATGCATTTTATCAACAAGCAACATAAAATAAAATGTATACCAGGACGCGGCGCACAGCCGAGGGATCCATGCCAAATACAGTTCCTCTTTCAAGGCATCCCTTGTTTATAATGGCGTGATAAAATATGTGCTTCCTGCTACGTATCCCGGTTCCTTTGCCTCAACTCTGTGAACCTTGGTCAAAACGGCCCTCAAAGTTGTAAAGATGGAGGGAAAGACTATGAAACTATGTCGAAACAAAATAAAAAAATCCCTTCCAGTAGCACCTTAGAGACCAACTAAGTTTGTTCTTGGTATGAGATTTTGTGTGCATGCACACTTCTTCAGATACACTGAGACAGAAGTCACCAGACCCTTATATATAGTGAGAGGGTGGGGAGGGGTATTACTCAGATGGGTGATTGGCTGATAGGTGTGGTAAACCTGTTGACGACTGTTAACGACTGCAATTGGTCTTACAGGAAAAAGCAAGGGGTGAGATGACTAAAATTTGTTGTTCAGTCGTTCAGTCGTGTCCGACTCTTCGTGACCCCATGGACCAGAGCACGCCAGGCACGCCTATCCTCCACTGCCTCTCGCAGTTTGGCCAAACTCATGTTAGTAGCTTCGAGAACACTGTCCAACCATCTCATCTTCTGTCGTCCCCTTCTCCTTGTGCCCTCAATCCTTCCCAACATCAGGGTCTTTTCTAGGGAGTCTTCTCTTCTCATGAGGTGGCCAAAGTACTGGAGCCTCAACTTCAGGATCTGTCCTTCTAATGAGCACTCAGGGTTGATTTCTTTGAGGATGGATAGGTTTGATCTTCTTGCAGTCCATGGGACTCTCAAGAGTCTCCTCCAGCACCATAATTCAAACGCATCAATTCTTCGGCAATCAGCCTTCTTTATGGTCCAGCTCTCACTTCCGTACATTACTACTGGGAAAACCATAGCTTTAACTATACGGACCTTTATCATTTATAATGAGATAAGAATCCAATGTCTCTATTCAGCCCAGGTCTCTCCATGGTTTTAAGTTTGGTAATAAGTTGCAAACTATGAAACTATGTGTATCTCTGCACTAGGGGGTGAGCCATCCCAAGCTAATTTACCTATATGAAGATGAAGAAGACTTTTTATTTGCATCACCCACTAGCCATAGCAATAAAATAAAATAAAAATGTACTGAAGATAGGTAAAAACTATGGAGAATACATTTTGGGGGTTTACATCAATAATCAAATAACAGATCTTATTCTAATTGCCCCCGCTAAAAACCTTGCAGTTTTTGCTGTCACCTGATCATCTTGATCTGCTAAAAGAAAGGACACAGTAGCAATGGTTGAGCGACCCAGCATGGACAATAATAGAGGGGTAATACAGTAACCTCACTCCTCAAATCTTTATAAAGAGTTCGGGCCAGAAGCACATGAGCCACTGACTCAATACTGCCATCTCCACAGGGACATAACCATTTTTCCAGTGGAATTTTTTTGAAATCGACCCTCACGTAAAGCCGAAGGCAGTGCAGTATATTCAATCTTGCGAAAGGGAAAGCGCGTCTGTATTTTGGAATTGTTACATTTTACAGGTAGGGTGCCCGAGTGTCAAAATGACTAGGTGGAAAATAATCATACCATGGTCAAAATTTCCTTATTGTGGCCAGATTATTCCGTTGCTCGATATCATATAGGCGCTGTCTAATTAAATTATTTGCTTTACTGAAGCCCAGTGTTAGTAACTGTTGAGGTGGCGGTCAGCTCAGCAGGATCCCATCCTCGGTGCCAGTGAAATATACTCGGAGTCGAGTGTGGATTTCATGCTCTTTATTCAGCTCATAGTAGCGTGGAATGAGAGTTTTCCCAGAACGTCTGCTTTATATACATTATTTACACAATGGGCCCCGCGTGATTGGCTAATTCCCGGATACTCCTGTAAGCCAATCAGGTTGCGGATTCACTTCCAGCTGGAGCTGGATTGGGTGGCTCCTGCAGACCAATCAAACTGCTGCATTCTGGATCCTATTGTTCTAGGACCAATCAGACTGCTGCATTCTGAATCCTTTTGTTCTAGGACCAATCAGACTGCTGCATTCTGAATCCTATTGTTCTAGGACCAATCAGACTGCTGCATTTTGGATCCTATTCAACTCAGTACATAACACTTTTGGTTGACAATTTTAGTCCAAGCTCTCTCACGAACTTACCTCTATGCACTTGGCCAAACTGCACTGGAGACATTCATCTCCAACTGCCCTGTGTTACGATACCTGACTAGATGTGCTAGATTATTTTCTTCTCTGTGTGCAGCTGTGAATGCTAGTGGTGCCATTCCACACCCTCAGACGATTTCCCAGCATCCGTGAGTGAGAGGCAGCTGCCATTCTCCTTGGCGGGAGCTGCAGAAGCTGGAACCGTGTGTGGAAAGGATGTCAGAGGTGTCAGAGCTTTGGGGGTAGAGAAGGCTAAGGGAGTGAAGTCACTGTAACAGGAACTGTTGTCTGCCTGTCCATCTGTCTGTCAGCATGAAGTTCTGAGTCAATAAATACCAGCCAAAAACGTGTGAGTCCTGCTGACCCACAATCCTGCTCTCTGTCTCTGGAGAAAATAAACAGGGATTTGGGAATGCTAAAGTGTTGTGCCGTCTTCAGAGCTGCCATTGTATTTGCGTTTCACTCAAATAATATTCAGTAATGTTAAGTCCCAGGATCTTTCGTGAGTTCCTTAGTTAGGCTGTAATCCTAAACAGACTTACTAGGGAGCAGGCCTCCCTGAACACAGTGGAAATTACTCTGGAGTAAACATGCATAGGATTGTGTGGTAAGAGAGTATAGGATAACCCCTTCACCCACTTTCAAGATGAAATAGGAGAAAGTTCCTTATCTATTCTGGAGGGGTATCTTTCCCCTCATGCTTACATTGTAGGCATGTACATCTCATTTGTGAAAATTAAATTGCAGCCATGCTGTTGCTCTCTCCCTAGTATCCCTAGTAATTTGCCAGTTGCACAGTCACGAATTATGGTGCTGGAGGAGACTCTTGAGAGTCCCATGGACTGCAAGAAGATCAAACCTATCCATTCTTAAAGAAATCAACCCTGAGTGCTCAGGACAGATCCTGAGGTTAAGGCTCCAGTACTTTGGCCACCTCATGAGAAGAGAAGACTCCCTAGAAAAGACCCTGATGTTGGGAAAGGTTGAGGGCACAAGGAGAAGGGGACGACAGAGGACGAGATGGTTGGACAGTGTTCTCGAAGCTACTAACATGAGTTTGGCCAAACTGCGAGAGGCAGTGAAGGATAGGCGTGCCTGGCGTGCTCTGGTCCATGGGGTCACGAAGAGTCGGACACGACTGAACGACTGAACAACAACAACAGTCACCAATAGGAAAATGCTCCAGAAGGTCATAACCACAGCCCAAAAGATTATCGGTCATCCTCTCCCATCTTTGGACGAACTATATAGCTCCCGTTGTCTCAAAAAGGCAAACAACATTTTACAGGATTCATCTCATCCTGAATATAGTCTGTTTGCATGGTTGCCTTTGGGCAAGAGATACAGAGCAATTAAATCAAGAACGCATAGACTAAAAAACAGTTTTTATCCAAGAGCTATAACTATTTTTAATGCTGTAACCAAATGATATGATCTTGGGGAGTCGTGATGGATGGTATGTATGTGTATGTGTGGCTGTAAATGTATAAATGCGTATATGTGGCTGTAAATGCGGAATGGCATTCAATTTCGTTGTACTATATACAATGACAATAAAGTATCTATCTATCTATTTATCTATCTGGGGGCGAAATATAGGCTAGATAGTTTGCTGTTGTTGGTACCACTTCCTTCCAAAGGGAATGAAATTGTGACTCTGATACATAGCTTAACAGACCTATTTCATTGTTTCCTATGCATGAAATGGACTCATGGACCTCAACAACTCTAGGTATCTGGTTAGAGTAGTTCCACAAGCTGTAGAAAACTGCCACGCACACATTCCACAATGCTCTACTTTCTAGTAAGGTCTGAAAATGGGACAATCATTCTGTGTTCCTTTAAAACCTGAGTCCTATGCCTGTAACAGCAAGCGCTGACCGCAACATGCAGCATCCTGCAAAGAAATTCGCAGTCTCCCGAGGGATGGGGCAGAGGCTCTCTGTATGCACAGAAGGGGGTGCTGTTCCACAGGGTCGTGTGCAGTTGGCTGTGTTCATTCTGCAAAAGTAGACAGCAAATCTGAACACCTGCCCAGCACCTGAATTCCATCATGCCCAGTATTTATTTGTTCTGCATTTCACAAAATCCATCCAGGTAGCCCCAGTGCTGGCCCATTTTCAAGACCTGTCAAAAGTACATCAAGATTCCGCGGGGAGCATGTAATAGTGTTAACTGTTGACAATTCCAGTAACTGCGGAGAAGAAAAATAATAATCAAGACTGGGGAAGGGGAATGAATTCCCTTTCTTTGAGAAAATAACAGATTCCCCCCATAGCCACGGTAGGGCCAATAACTGGTTGACGAAAAAGAGGAAGAAGCCATGGATGCAATTTATTTATTTTCATGTTATTTAGTTGTTCAGAGTGCCGGTACTTTCTATTATGCTTTGGAATCCTTGCAAGAACTCTGCAAATGGTATTGCTATATTGCAAACGGGTGGAGGGTTTGACCAAAGCCACCTAGCCAGGGGCATAGGAAGTGGGGAGCAGGGGGGCGGTTCGCCCCAGGTTCCATCATGGAGGGGGTGACAAATTATCAAGGAACAATTACTGCCCTACTAGGGAGGTTCATAAAAAAACTTTTTTAAAAAAATGCCTGCTCCAAAGGTCTTATCTTACTACACTAGGGATTATATAGCTGTATATGAAATTTCATGCATATCAGTTAATATCTTGACCCTCCTCCACGAAAATAGCTGTTTACTTGGCTGTTTTCCTATGTTGTGAAGGCTGAAATTTCAATTCAGTGGCGCACTTACTGTTCCTAACCCTAACCCTGCGGAAAGCCATCTAATTAGACTTTGGGAGGTAATTTAATTATTGTTTGATTTTATATCAATGTTATGTATCTGATGTTAGCCGCCCTGAGCCCGACTTCGGCCGGGGAGGGCAGGATATAAATAAAAGTTTATTTTTACTTATTATTATTCCTTTGTAAGAAAATATGAAATAATGTAAAACCATTTTTGCAGGCGAAAAAATATATTTAAAAAATCACCTGACTTTCCTACGCCTCTGCACCTAGCAAGTTCATAGTGAAGGTGGGATTTGAAAACTACACTTTCAAGCACACACTCTCAGTCACTATGTTGTACAGGGTCTCATAAGGAATATGAGAATTAGAAATCTTCGCCTCCAAGGATGTCAATCTCAAGCCATTTTCTGACTACTAAACCATCTCAGTCCCTGCCTTTAAAAAAATCTAGAAAGTGCTGAGCAGGTTTAAAACAACAACAACTTTGTATTAAAGGGTGGTGTTGTCTGAGCAGGGAGCCTTCTTTGCGCCTAGGTAATCACTGTATGAACTCCATAAGGATATGGTTAAATTGAGTATTAAGATGGTTGCACTTTAAGAGGAGGAAAATATGTCAATCACAGTTTGCCTTTGACAAAAGGAAATTCCTTGAAACTGAGAATGGGGAGGGAGGGAGAATGTCTCCTCATGTGGGTGGCCAGGAAACTTGAGGCCACCCTAGTACGAGAAAGAGAGAAACTAAGAGACATGAGGATTGGGGGGGGGCTGGGGAAGTCTCACCAGATTGAATTCTGCCCCAGTGCTGCGAGACGTTCACACCAGGTCTTGTGAGAATATTAACAAGGTTACAGGAGAGGGGCCTTTAGCCTCAGGAATTATTAGTGAGTATGGAGCTGTATTTGCACAAACACAACCAGATGCAGGGTGCCAAATGTCCTACAGATGTGAAAGGAGCTGGAGTGTGCTACATATCTTATGAGCTTTATGTTGATCAAAACCTCAGTTAAGACAACCCACAAATAACAGGGGAGGGGAGTGGAGGGCGAAAGCCCTCCTGCAAAAACTGCACTTACCGATCTATTACGGGGTCATTCCCTTCTAGAACCACTAATGTTGCCCCAGAGACCAGGCACGTTGTTTTCAGAATATGTCTGTTATCCATCTAGCTTTGGAAAGAGGAGTCTCTCTATGTTCTTTTTCAACTGCTGTGCTGATCGTCCCAAAAACAATTTTCTACAAATTCAAACTTTTATGCTACTGGGGGGGGGGGTGGAGGGAGGGATTTCTCCTATAAAACCTGTCCATTGTCTGTTGTCCAAAATGAGTGTTGCCGAATATTGTTGATGATACCAATGTAAATATATTGTCAAAAGAATTAGTCTTCTATAGGATCTTGGCAGGACAGATAGTGATTGCACCCCTAATGGAAGACAGCCCAAAATGTTACAGCAGATGCTAGTTACCACTCACTCTGGAATACAGCTATAATGGAGAAAATCATGGATAATTTCAAATTTTGACAAGAACTTCTAGATGGTTTTTATATGATTTGGCATTCCTTTAAGACACATACAGTGGAACCATCATTTTCAAGACAACCCTCACCACAAGCCTGGCAAATATGTATTATAAGAAAAACTGCTCCCTTTCCCTTATGGGGTATTCCAGAGCCCGTATAGAGTCCTTAAGTGGGTTCCCTATTGGTAGGAGAAAACAGAGGCCAACCAGAGAATATTGAGAAGCAAAGCGGCTGGTAAGCCTGATCTTTATTAAACTGTTGCAACAGAGTCCCCACTCACCACACACAGGAGGGAGGAGAACCCAGAACAATGGTGCGCAAGCCCTTATATAGACTTTTGAAATTGCCCACCCTGTAGCTCAAGACCACCCCCCAAAACATCATACATACATCACAGAAGGAAGCGGTCTACAGCAGAAATCCTGTCTGCCAGGATACCTGATAATGGTCACTGATTGCATTACCAGGGCAATCTGGCCATTCTTTTGTGATGGTTAATACTTTAGTTCCTGAGTCCAGGTCACAGACTCACCCTATTCATATACAAATATGCCCTTAAGAAAGGATTTGTGAGCAAAGAGACAATGGGAAGGCTTTCACCATTTGCCTCTCTTACTGCAGAAGAATATCTGAGATCCTTGGGAGAGTCAAAATGGCTTCAGGATTGCGCTCCTGTACTATTTCAGACACATGGTTCATATATTTAGATATGTGTGCATTTATGAATATTTATTCTATATTTGAGACCTAAAAATTCTTACTATACTAGAGGATCAAAACTCACAGCTGGGAAGCTGGTATCTGAACGTTACCTGATGCAATATCACCTACAAGAGCGTCAGGTCTCCTTGAATATCGATAAGACATTTAAGGGACTGGTTCTTTGGAACTGAAGCAAAAAGTCTTAACTATGATTACTCCTTCTCAGTGTTCACCAGGGTTCCACTTATTAAATGGGCACCAGGGGTGCCATTTGAATAAAATATTGGGGGGCAGGTAGGCCCCGCCCCACATAATCTATCACAAGGCACACACCATTTGAATGGCAATGCCCACTAACTTTGGAGGGGCCCACCCTTTTTATTCGGGGGCAAAGAGACCTCAGCCCCTAGGAGTTGGCTCCTATGATTGGCACACTTTCGAGCCAGATATTTGACACACCTCCTGTATGCCTTGATAAGAGTCACCTACACAGAACTATGCGGATTTTAAGCTGTATTTCAGTCATTTGCTGAACATTATGTTTTAAAGTATTATATATTTTGATGTTAGCCGCCCTGAGCCCAGCTCTGGCCGGGGAGGGCGGGATATAAATAAATTTTACTTACTTACTTACTTATTTATATTATTATTATTATTATTATTATTATTATTATTATTATTATTATTATGTGGCAGCACCAATACTTTGGAATACTATTGATATCAGGCAGGCATCTTCACTGTACTCTTCGGCACCTGCTTAAAACATTTTTTTTCAGACAAGCCTCTCCAGATAAGTAGAATGTCAACACATATTTTAATCTGTTTTTAGTTTATCGTTGTTTTACTTATTTTTTATATGTTTTAAATAGCTGTTTTAACCATTTCACTGATAATTTTATTGTCTTATTCTTTTTGTAAACAGTTAGGTGTGTGGATTTCCCCCCCCCCCCAGTCAAGTGGTGTATAATTTTTTTGAAATAAATAGATATAAATAATAATAAATAAAAGCTGGAGAGAAATTCCCAGATGTCATCTCCTGCTTTTAGCTCTCAGTGATTAACAGCAGCTGTCTGTCCTAAACTACTCGGAAGCCATTTACCCTAGTGAAGGATGGTTTCCCACCTGCCTTCCATAACCGTTCAGAGAATCCACATTTCTATCATTTATTTCTTAAGACCTTTCTGGCAGTGCCATTCCCAAGGATATAATTACAATGTAAGAGTAGCCTATAGTCGTTGCTATTAGATGTATGATAATGAAGCCATTTTTATTATCTGGGAGGTAACACCAGGGCTTTTTTTCAGCCGTAACTCACCGGACTCAGTTCTAGTACCTCTCAGGTGAATGCCATTGCCATAATAATAATAATAATAATAATAATAATAGTTTGGATTTGATATCCCGCTTTATCACTCAAAGCGGCTAACATTCTCCTTTCCCTTCCCCCCCCACAACAAACACTCTGTGAGGTGAGTGGGGCTGAGAGACTTCAAAGAAGTGTGACTAGCTCAAGGTCACCCAGCAGCTGCATGTGGAGGAGCGGAGACACGAACCCGGTTCACCAGATTATGAGTCTACCGCTCTTAACCACTACACCACACTGGCTCTCAAGAGAAGAGAACAAGGGAGGCATTCATGGTGAGTTCCGGCACCTCTTTTTCTAGAAAAAACAGCATTGCTTAACACTCTACCTTCTAAGCAATTACATCCCTGGGTTTATAGTACATGACATTCAGGGGAGGGAAAGCTCAATGTTGTTATATATAAAACAATGTTGTCGCTGTCGCTGATGAGGAACAAAAATGTGCTTATACATGCTTTTCAAGTTTGTTACCACTGATCCTTCTGAATTCTCAGATACCCCAGACTGAAGGTGTGCATCTGGGGAAGGAAAGAACCCCTTGATGTTCCAAGACATGGAAACACAATCCTTGTTGAGGCGCAGATGTTTGCAATAGAGAACTTTCGCCCAGCAAAGTTCTGTTTTCAATCTGCATATGACAGGAAACACAGATTTGAAATGAATAGAAAGAACAGAGAAAGCATAATGGATGATAAAACAACAGCATGTAGGAAAGATGTCCTTTCTTACTTCACTACCATGCCCCCCCCCACGCAAAAGAAGAAAATTACAGATGGAGAATGTAGAGAGAAAATCGCGACAGCAAACCGAATGGTTTTGCTGTCCTGATATTGCTTAGCTTTCTCAGTTTACTTGCTAGCAACAGCAAACTGTTGTGACATTTCGCTGTGCAAAACCTTTGTGTAGGAATTATGCTGGATTGGCGCGCTGGCATGCCATGCCAATCCTGTCAAAGTAAAACGCTGTGCTGGCATACCACGGCAGTCCTGCCCAGACGGAAAGTGTTGCGCTGGCATACCACACTGCGCTGTAACGTTGGAATGGCAGACACGAGTCAGGAACATAAAAGAACAATGGAGGGTGGTGGAAAGTTACTGGAAGTCACAAGATGAGCACGGGGAGGGTGCATGAGGAGAGCATGTGCTGGGAGCATGCAAGATGGTCACGTACGCAATGGCGGAGGCATGGGGGGAGCTTTGGGGGTGTCACTTTTCAAAAACAACTCCTTACATGGTGCTATGTGCCACAGCTGGGGCAGATGTTTCCTTATATGGTTCCTTGAGATGTACCTATGTTGTTAACCATTAACTAAGGTGTGAGATTATCAATAAAAGGGACCCTCGCAAAGGAGTCGAGGTTGCCTTCCCGTACATCCATCCTGTCTCCGCGTCGTGCTTTCTCGCCATTTCCCACACCTTTGTAAATATTTTTTAAATGAGCCTATGCGTTCAATTTCTCTGGAATCTTGAGGGCTGCAAGATGTGTCCATTCATTCAGCTCTCTCTGAATCATTGTTTGTATGAAAGTAATGATCAGCTGTGTCAATCATCCGTCACACTTCTACTAGCAAACTTGAGTGATCAAGTGCCGATCGGTTTGGAAGCCACCCAAAAGCAAGGGAGTGGCTTCTACATACTTTAGGGACTCCCTAGCTATATGCACTAGTATGCACCGTTCCAAAACAAGAGAGGTTTTTTAAACCACAAAACAGCTGACAAGAGTGCAATCCGTTGAAAACCCAAATTGCAGTTTGTTTCAATTCAGCATTAAGGAAAACAGTGTGGGGTGGAGGCACGGAGCTTTAAAGAGCAGGCAAAAGGTAGGTGTGGATGGATGTCCTACCTCAAATGTAATCTGGCTGCCTAGAATAGAATAGAATAGAATATATTTTATTGTCATTGTCCCCTTCGGGGACAACAAAATTACTTGGCTGCTCCATCCACCCAGATAGGGCACTCCATGCAAAAACAAAACAAAACAAAACAAAAACAAAAACACTGATTAAAACCATATAGTATGATACAACATAACAGGTAAGATTAGATGACTTTCAAAGTCCAGGCTTCCCATTCAAGGCCGAGATCGCTCTGGAGAAGAAGCTGTTCCTAAGACGGCTTGTTCTTGTCCTCATCATCCTGTATCTCCGTCCCGATGGCAAAAGCTCAAAGAGACGGTGACCAGGATGCGATGGATCTTTTACTATGTCCAGTGCCTTTCTGTGGCACCTCATGGCATAAATCTGCTCTAAGGTGGAGAGCGAGCAGCCAACAATGCTCTCTTAGCTGCTCCTTCTGATATTCTCTTCCCCTCATTCCTTTGAACCACTCCCTTCCTCTTCCAGCCTCCATTTCCCAAGCACCTAGGTCTTCCACTCATCTTTTCTTAGGACTCTCTGCATGCCCGGTCTGTTGGGTCAGAAAAAGTTCAGCCAATGGCAGACAGTTTCTGGGGATCATACCAGCTCAGACATCAGTAGAAGTGACCCTTTGGTTGGAGTGACTGAGCCAATGACAGTTAGAGCTCTTTCTGATTACCAGCCTCTCTTGACAGCCAAACTCAACAAAATAATACCTACAGACTGTTTATATTCAAAAGCCAGTGACTACTACGTTAAAGGGGAAAGAAGAGTTTGTGCAAGGTTCCAGTCATATCCAATTGTTGTATTGTGAAAATAAACCACTAGTTAACCAATTAAAACCAGCTAGAATTGAAATATTTTACATTGGTGAAGCACTTTTTTGTCAACATGAAGAACACTGCATATCATTGTATAAAAAACATCACATATCCTGTATCGGTATTTAGGTGGCCCGTCTATAATTGAATTATACAGCCAACTGCTTTAAATTAATGTATTATTACATTAGATGCTATCTGATCAGAAAGAATGCCTAACCGTTCTGTGAGTCTATGCACCTACAGATATCAAGACACAGCATCCTGCATTAAAGGTATTTTATTTTTTTAAAAGGTGGGGGAATAGCATTTAGAAACATTTATTGTCATTGGGGGGGGAGGGGGTCTCTCAGCACATACACCCAACAGTATATGAATGCTGTGAGAATATGTCATGATTTATAACAGGAATCATAACAGGGCTCATTTGATATTCTAGGTACAGTTTCTCCTGGCAGAAGCAAGGATGACGTCTCCAATTTCACCAGGGTACACAATTCTCAGTCCATGTGTAAAGTTATTCCCTTATACCTTTATACCGGTATATATGCACTGTTTTTAACAGTATTTGTGGCCGGTTTTTAAATACAGTTAATATAACAGCACAGTATGTTATCAACACATCAAATAGTCCATCTTTTAAAAGCATTGGGTCTTTGAGATGGATATGTGGAACAGAGACTCATTTAATTTCTAAAAATAAGAGCCATTCAGTGTACAAAACCAGTGAGTTGACCATGAGCACCTATAAGCTCCTGGTTGGAAAATCCTGTCCTTCCTACAAACTCTGGCCCATACACTTGTGGTGCATTTCAGATATTCATTGCTCTGTACATGAAATAGAATTATCGTGCCTGAAATATTTTGGATTTCATTGAACCTCCTGGTTCTACCATTAACTTTCTATTGGGGGGAAAAACACCTAAGTGTGTACAATTTTCAGGGCCAGCCCAAAGCATGCTGTTGCCAGAAAATCCAAATGGCAGTCTCCACCTACAAATGCTAATTAAGCTGGGACACAGTCTGCTGGGAAGTTCTCCTGTGCAATTATCAGCTGTGTTAATAAGCTGACTTTGCCACTGTTGATGGGTCTAGTTCTTTTTCAATCACGTGTCTCGAGGCCTGACTCTGGGAACAGGGAGATGTGGCAGTAGGGACTGGACTAAGCAGTTAAGGAGAAGAGGCCAGAAAATGGAAAGTGCCCCTTCTTCCAACCAAGTTAATCCAGGTTGTTCTAGCAATGAACCATTACATCTTAGTTTGCTGTTGCTTGATGTTAGGGTGGTACATTCAAAAGCAAATTTATTCTGGGACTTGATCCTAAATGAGGACGTTGCTCTGGCCTGCACTGCTGAGATCTAAGAAGACATAAGTCTGTCTCAGCAGTATTGTCACCCCAAATTCTACAGGCAGCATTAATTTAAGCTCCATGGCAGGGAATGGGAGATTGGTTGTTCTGCTGAGATTCTATCTCCTTTGTTCTCCAA
Source organism: Darevskia mixta (assembly GCA_034641385.1). Taxonomy (NCBI): domain Eukaryota; kingdom Metazoa; phylum Chordata; class Lepidosauria; order Squamata; family Lacertidae; genus Darevskia; species Darevskia mixta. Next base: position 1,554,409 of record JAWWNH010000017.1, on the reverse strand, counting down.
GCTCTTTGTCTAGCAATGTTATACTTGGTAGTGGGTACATGGACTGATTGGGGATTTTGTTGACACCCCACCCAGCTGCCTAAAAACCACATTTTCTGCACTGTTTCAAAACTCAGAAAAATCTGTTTGACTAGAGGGAATGTATCCTGTTCCGTTAGGGCATCAGATTCACAGGGGAAGTGGACACAGGCTGATTTTATCTCCTCTGGGCAGGCCCTCAGGTTGAGTCTAGTCACACACATCAGGTCAAGGCAGGTCAATTACAGGTCTGAGAATTCAGGACCATGGATAGGTCCCAATGGGACCAGCTGCCTTGAATTCTTGCCCTGTACAGTGGTACCTCGGGTTACAAACTTAATTCGTTCCGGAGGTCCGTTCTTAACCTGAAGGCACCCCTGTTTAGGGAAGTTTTTAATCTGTGATATTTTAATGTATTTTGATATTTGTTGGAAGCCACCCAGAGTGGCTGGGGAGCCCCGGCCAGATGGGCGGGATACAAATAATAAATTATTATTATTATTATTATTATTATTATTATTATTATTATTACCTGAAACTGTTCTTAACCTGAGGCACCACTTTAGCTAATGGGGCCTCCCGCTGCCGCTGCGCGATTTCTGTTCTCATCCTGAGGTAAAGTTCTTAACCCGAGGTACTACTTCTGGGTTAGCGGAGTCTGTAACCCGAAGTGTTTGTAACCCAAAGCATTTGTAACGCAAGGTACCACTGTATTGCTGCTGTTGTTGTTGTTCAGTCGTTCAGTCGTGTCCGACTCTTCGTGACCCCATGGACCAGAGCACGCCAGGCACGCCTATCCTTCACATTGCTGCTGTAGAATGATGTTAACTCAGCAGAGAACTGAAGCCATCTGAAGGCTTATGTAGGCTGACAAGGCCTGTTCTATAGAGAATGCCTGGGCTATAAGAAGGCACCCCTGGATGGAGCAGTCAGTACCTCCTCCTATAGCTGTTAAGCCCAACCAAACTTTACAATTTAATATCCCAATGTTCATGTTATAGAATCATAGAACTGTAGGGTTGGAAGGGACCCTGAGGATCATCTAGTCCAACCCCCTGCAATGCAGGAATATGCAGCTGTCCAATATGGGGATTGAACCTGCAACCTTGGTGTTATCAGCACCATGCTCTAACCAACTGAGCTATCCACTCTTCCTTAGGCTGTACGTTAACATTATAGGTACATCTTCTAGCAGGGTTGTGGGGAGCGATGGGGATGTTCTGCTAGAGGGTTAGTGTTTAAACTTAGGGTGAGTGTGTCAGGAGTAGGGAGAGGAGCTAACAGTAGGGCTGGCGTCCCTGATAAATGTTTAAGATAAGGAAGGGGGTTTCAGTTTTTCCTAAAGCTTTAAAATAGAAATAAATAGAAATTGAAGGAGAACCTAAAAATGTGGGGAGGGCGGGGGCACACAACCTCAGGTTGCTTGTAATTTGAGCCTGGCGTCTGCTGCCCCATGTGGTTTGAAGATGTTGCACTACTAAGCCTCCATATGTGTGCAATCAAAAGAGCCTTTGTTTCAAGATAAGTTTATTTCAAAATGGAAATTAAGCCTTTGTAATTCAAACTAACCTTAAAAACATATTCCTGACTGTGGTGGGGAAGAACATAGAAAAGGGGGAAGGCAATTAAGCAGTCAGTTGTATTTTTATTTAGGCTTTTACCTCTGAGTAAGTGTTACAGTATGCTATGATGCAGGTGGGGTTGTGAGTTGTTGGTTTCAAATAATGTTGCTGTGGGTGCAATCCAAAGCCAATCACATGCACATATTTTTTCTTCTGTGAAGGAAAATGTTCCATTCCATGAGCATTCCTTGTTATTCACATGTGGAATTTCCCTGCACATTAATAAGGAGGCACTACTGTTTCAGAAAGGGACCCAGGTGGCGCTGTGGGTTAAACCACAGAGCCTAGGGCTTGCCGATCAGAAGGTCGGCAGTTCGAATCCCTGCGACGGAGTGAGCTCCCGTTGCTTGGTCCCAGCTCCTGCCAACCTAGCAGTTCGAAAGCACGTCAAAGTGCAAGTAGATAAATAGGTACCGCTCTGGCGGGAAGGTAAACGGCGTTTTCGTGCGCTGCTCTGGTTCGCCAGAGGTGGCTTTGTCATGCTGGCCACATGACCCAGAAGCTGTACGCCGGCTCCCTCGGCCAGTAACGCGAGATGAGCGCCGCAACCCCAGAGTCAGACACGACTGGACCTAATGGCCAGGGGTCCCTTTACCTTTACTGTTTCAGAGTCTACACTCATCCAGTTTTGCACTAAACTGTGTCCAAGTCTAGTAGTGTTTTGCTGCTGTTTGGTACACCACATTTCACAAGGTGACCCGGTCCACAAATCAGATTGCATGATCTGTCACTTTTTATACTCCACATTCTCAGTTTCTGCAGAGGGGAGGGAGGGGGAAACTTAGATTTCATCAGACAATGTTCTGAATGATCAGTTTGGATTGAACTCTTTCCCTGTTTCTTCTCCCATCGGTTGAGATCTCCTGATCAAACCCTTTTTTGAAAGTTAGGCAGGAAGATTCTAGGGCAACCCTCCTTGATCACAATCATCTGCCATCTTCATTGATAACTTTTAGATACCATCAAAATCCATCCTGTGTTTTTCTTTATATAAAAAACTTTTTCGAAAATGATCTAAGTAACAGAAACTTTACTTTCTGTCGGGGTTCTTCTTCTTTTACTCTAACATGCTAGCTTTCTATGGGCAGGGGGTTTTGTTTTTCAGAATGGGGGAGCATCCAAACTCATTCATCTCTTTAATTCCAGCTCTGGGCAAAGCAGGTTTTTAAAGCACTACAGAACAGGGGTAGGCAAACTAAGGCCCGTGGGCTGGATGCAGCCCAATCGCCTTCTCAATCCGGCCCACGGATGGTCCAGGAATCAGCGTGTTTCTACATGAGTAGAATGTGTCCTTTTATTTAAAATGCATCTCTGGGTTATTTGTGGGGCCCGCCTGGTGTTTTGACATGAGTAGAATGTGTGCTTTTATTTAAAATGCATCTCCAAATTATTTGTGGGGCATAGAAATTTGTTCATTTCCCCCCTCAAAATATAGTCCGGCCCACCACATGGTCTAGACTCTAAGGGACGGTGGACCGACCCACGGCTGAAAAAGGTTGCTGACCCCTGCTACAGAAACTTGGAGAACTGGTGGCCAGAGACAATAGGAAGATGTGTGCAACATAGGCGTTAAGCAATCCTTATTATTATTATTATTATTATTATTATTATTATTATTATTATTATTTCAAATGGAGGCCAAGGCAGTCAGCCTTCAAAACTGATGGAATAGCTTAGTCGGCAGATGCACGAGATTCTTTAATCTCAGGGTCCGCAGGGAGGAAATATTCCTGCTGCGTTGCGGAATCTCAGCCTCAGGGCGGAAAGCGAGGGCAGAGGAGGAGGAGGTGGAGGCGAAGGCAAATGAATGACCTAGTGCGCACGCGCGGTGTCACGTGACCGTCCCCACCTTTCCAACATGGCGGCGCCCAGTTCCTCCGTCCGAGCGCTTCACCTCATACAGGTAACAGGGCTCAGGAAATGCAGAGAGGGAGAAACGGCGCTCCGGGTCGTGGTCGCTTCTTGGAGGGAGCGAAATGCGGGAGCCGAGGGGCAGCTATCGCATATTCTGCCCCTATGGCTGCGTTTTCTGGCGCCTTCCTACCCCGCTGCTTGGCGAGCAGGAAAAAAAGGCTGTGGGAAACCGGGAGCCGCTGTGGCGGTAGTGCGGTTGAGGTTGGGGACGGTGTTCTGGATTCGAATCCCCCACGCGGCCGCGGTGCTTACGTGGCGAAAGTGGGCTAGTCGCCGCCTAGCGCCCCCGCCCCGCATCCACCTCACGCTGCACTTCAGCGCCTTGGGATAAGAACGAAAAATGAAAAAGAGTGTGTGTGCCTCTCTCTGTGTGTGTATAACATTTCTATACCACATTTTAGGTTAGGTAGCTAAGAGATGGTGACTGGCCCAAAGTCATCCAGTGAACTTCATAGCTGAGTGGGGATTCAACCCCTGGTCCCCCAGGTCCCATGCTTGCAAGTGGTATACATGGTACAGAGGGGGGGAAATATGTTCTCTCCCCCTTAATAATGTACTATGTAGAGTCACAGAATTGTAGCATTGGAAGGGACCCTGAGGGTCATCTGGTCCAACCCCCTGCAATGCAGGAGAATTATTTTAGCCCAATGTGAGGCTCAAACCCATGACCCTGACATTTAAAAGCCTCATGCTCTGCTGACAGGGTTTTATTATTATTTTGCATGAGGGGCTTCTGGTCTCCTGTTAGGGCCCCCTCTTCCTCATTTTGTAAGCAGGGTCTTGTCGTCTGGGCTTGTGATGCTAACACAGGGGTTTGAGTTCATTCCCAGAGGTGCACTCCATTGTCTCTTGAAACAGACAGATGCTAGCAATTTATTCCTGACAGTTTTTGATAGATTGGTGGTAGTTGTGGTAGTGGGAGTAGGAAGTAAACAGTAACAACAGTTCCTTCTGACTGTTCAAAGTGTCTCCTGTATATAAGGGTGCAGTTGTGTGGGGGTTGTACTTACTAAGCAAAAGATTCCTTCATTGCAGAGGGTTGGACTAAATGACCGTTGTGGTCCCTTGCAATGCTACAATTCTATGATTCTGTGAAAGAACATTAAGAGTATTGCAAGAAAGAGCCCATTGTAAGGGACTTTGCAAAACTAACTTTGGTGCCTGTAAGTCTAAATGCCTAAGCATCCTTTCTCTTCTTTTTGTCCATTCAACAGTTACCGGTAGTAGCTGCCTGAGTACAGACTGCTAGCATTCCCTTTTTCCTCCAAGTCCTCTTTCTCTCAACGACTCACAAAACACAGGCTGCAAGATTGCCACCTGGCCTTTTTTAAAACTGCACAAAGAACACCAGCCAATTTTGTGTTTTTATCTTGTATTTTTATCCTTTGAACTGCCTTGAGACCTTTGAATAAAAAATTGGTATATGAATTTAATTAATAAATAACAACAACAACAATAATAATAACATGATGGTGTTTTTAATTAGCTTCAATGCCAGGGATGACTGGAGAGTATTAGGATGGCTTAGTGCCTCTTTTCTATCAGAGAAGTGTCTTTGGAGTGGAGGCCAGAAACCCAGCTGCACTCCAGCTACCAAGCTATTACCTATTGTTTTGTTGCTGGTGGTAGCAGACAGAAAGCCTCAAAATGGGGCATTTCAGGGGCAAGGTGTTGGTGGCATTGGATCCAAAGCTTTGCAGATACCCTGAGGGGCCTCTTACACCATACTGAAACGTATATAGAAAAAAAATGACTGTTTTGTCCAATATTGGCAAAAGCAAGGGGCTTAATTATCCCTAACTGCAATCTTTGGGATTGCAGGCATGAGCTCCAAACAAGGTTTCTGCTCTACGTTGGCTGTGTCCTGAACAGAAACACTCCTCTTTGTGGTTAGAATACACTAATATTTTGCTGTGGTTCTCTGTTTGTTCCTTCTGATACAAAGCAAGTAGTTGGGTGTCTGTCAGTTTGGGAGTGAAGCATCCTCTAAAAGATAAGGTAGTGGTTTCAACACAGTCAAGGGACTCCCTAGGTACACAGAATTAGTTTGAAAAGAGAAAGAAACCCTAGAAATGGCCTTAAAAGGGCTTATGAGTTTCCAGGACCTACAGAACATTGAGGGCAGCTGACCTGTGGCCTGTTGGGTGGGGGAGAGAAAGTATTAGAAAGAATAGCTTTTGGTAAGTATAGTGATTGTGAAGTGAGAATTACAAGTAAAGGGATCTGTGCCCCAAGGATTTAAAAAACCTCTCCCCGCATGCTGTTTGTCGTAGTTTCAGCAGTATGTATTCTTCTTATTTGCCAGAAACACCTGCTACATGCGCTATAAAGTACCAAGCTTTACGAATATCAGCCAGTCACAAACATGAGTCATCTGGTACTTTATAGCACATTGGGGGAAGTGTTTGTTTGGGGGGAGGGTGTAGAAAAATAAATAGCAGTGTCCTCCCACTCTAAACTCCTGAAACCTCCTACCCCTGTGAGTCTTAAATTACGAGGTTCCTTTTTCACACTGGTCGATTTCTGAACAAGAGCTCTCCTGTTAGGGGCTTGGAACACATTGGACACACCTTTAGTTGCAGGACCCTAATGCACTTGTCTCTTTTAATACTGAGCTTCAGTCATGTTATGCTTGTCATTTTGGAAACAAAATGGGGCCTGCCAAAAACCAGGTGGTAGTTTCTGCATTTTCAGAAGGGAACTCAGTTAAAGCAAAAGTGGCTTCAAAGATCCGTGAAATGTTGAATGTGTCAAATAGGGAAGGCAGTTGCTCTGCTTCAGCCCTTGACGGTATCCTAGCAGTAACTATTAGGTTGCCATTATGTTAAAAATGTTCCTCGCAGAACTTATATGACAAGGTTTCAGCAGTGGAGGAAAGGAGCAATGTTTTGTTTGTTTGTTTTTTCACTCTAGAAACCCCTATACAGTGTAGTGTTCAGGTTCGAGATTGGCAGATACAAACATAAGCCTTTAGTAGTCTTGCATCCTAATCCCACATAAATGTGCATAGAAATGAGTCATTTATTTCTATAGGACTTAATTCCATGTAAGTGTGCTTAATCTTTCATTCCTAGTTCTAAACACTTGTTGCTAGTTTTCCCATCTATAAATATCAAGAAAACATCTGTGTTTATAGTGATGCAGTACCAAGGTGTTTGGTATTCCCCACTCTAAATCATTTTTGTTAGCACACCAAGTGGCTTACAACCAAAATGTTTATCAATGAAAATTAAATTTCTGGTGTTTTCTCACATCCATGTGTAAAGCCAAAAGGGTGTTGAAGTCCTCTGTCTTCCATTGTGAAGCAGCTGCCAGGATCTAAAATAGAAATATACAAAATATTGATAAAGTTTGGTGTCCCATTGTTAGCATAACTTCCTAGATTCCTCTGGCAAGCAGATGTTTCTATGCTTGCATGCCTGCTGGAAAATGCTCAAGTTTGGGCTTCGTCAAACATGTTGGGAAAGGGAGTTTCAAAGTCACTGAAAATGAAAGCCCTTGTTAATCACAGAGGCTACCATCAAGCAGTTGGCCTATTTGCTATAGTAAAAGGTAAAGGGACCCCTGACCATTAGGTCCAGTCGCGGACGACTCTGGGGTTGCGGCGCTCATCTTGCTCTATAGGCCAAGAGAGCTTGCGTTTGTCCGCAGACAGCTTCCGGGTCATGTGGCCAACATGACTAAGCCACTTCTGGTGAACCAGAGCAGCGCACGGAAATGCCGTTTACCTTCCCGCCGAAGTGGTACCTATTTATCTACTTGCACTTTGACGTGCTTTCGAACTGCTAGGTTGGCAGGAGCTGGGACCGAGCAATGGGAGCTCACCCCGTTGCGGGGATTCAAACCACTGACCTTCTGATCGGCAAGCCCTAGGCTCTGTGGTTTAACCCACAGCGCCACCCGCTATAGTGGTAAGTCCCATAGTGTTCTAGAAAGTATAGGTTAAAACAATCAGAATTGTTCATGAATGGCAATAGGAAGCCAGTGCACACAGCAGAACAAAAGTGTGTCCTGTTCCAGAGACTCACCCTGTTGAAAAGTGGTTGCTGCATTCTGCACTACCTTTAGGTCACTGATTCTGCAGTTTGAAATGTTTAATAATGGGTACAGAAAGGGAATAAAGCTTCTGAGACGTTTCTCGGAATAACTTGCCAGGGAGTTATTTCCTCTTTAGAACTTAGTTGGTTTACACTTCCAAACAGTATTTCTAGTTTCAAATATAGATGAAGTTTAAACCATTGTTAAAGATGTGTACATAGAAGGTTTTACTATAATTTCCAAATTATTTTGAGTGGTTTGTGGGCATGTGTAAGAAACAGACGTAAGAACAGCCCTTCTGAATTTCACCAAATGTCCATTTGGATGTTCACTCTGAAGAAAATCCCATTTAGTTCAGCGCCACTTACTTTGAAGTGCCTTTTAAAATCATTTTATCCACAGCAGACAGCTGATGGCTTCTGGAAATCTTACATGAAGGGAGTTAAGAAATTGGAGCACCCTCCACATGCAGATACAGACTTTGTATATTTATACAGGGATAGGATTCTCTAGACTCTATTAGGAGATTTATGTATTTTTGTGAATTCCCCTTTAGTGTGTTGGAACCCAAAAAATGGGTCACGCTTCTGCTTAAGTTGGGTCTTAGCAGTGGTATCACCACTATTTTGATTTGTTTGCTTGTTTATATTGTTTGGAAGAGAAGGGCAGAAGAGAAAAGAGGAGAAAAACAGGAGGAATGTGCAGAGGAGGGGGAGAATATTACCTAAAAATTTGAAATGGTGCCAGGGAAATATTGGAGGTTGCTGATCTAGTATCACTTTTCCTTATTCTTTGCTCTCAGTCTTCACAATCTGTATTAAGTGTTTTTTACGTGGGTTTAAACTACTGCACTGTAATATGTTAATTGCCCTGAGTTTCTGTTGAGATTGTGTATAAAATAGGATTTAAAATACGCAAGAATACAAATATTTTATAAATATTACAAATATTGTTTCTATTATTATTTCCCTGACTTATAGTGCTAATGGGTATGTGATGCAGTTAATTGACAAGTTTAAATAGATTTAACAATGCAGTCCTAAAGAAATCTACTCAGAAGTAAGTCCCATTGACTTACCGTGCAATCCTAACCTTCTACGTAAGTCCTATTGAATTCGATGGGCTTAGTCCCAGGTAAGTGGAGTTAAGATTGCAGCCTTATTCTCAGGTATAATATATGTTGAGCTTGTGTGCGTGATTTACTTGAGCTGCAGGCTGCATCCAAAGCTTGTCCTACTCAGAGAAGGCCCATTGAAATGCATGGACACAACTAACTTGCATTCGTTAATTTCAGTGGGTCTGCTCTGAGTAGCACTGGCTACAACCCCTATGTTTGCTAGCAGATCCAGACTTCACATTCTTCAGTTCAAGGTAAGAGTTTGCACACAGGTTTCGCTCTCTCCCCCTCTCTCCTTCGGTCTCTCTGCAGTTTCTCTTTGTCTGACTGATTTGAAAATTCATAACTAGCAAACCAACTAAAAACATGTGGAACTCTGTGGCTCAAATTATAGCTAAGTAACAATAAGGGGGAAGTCTATGCATGATCCTTCTCCATTTCCTGAGTTGCTGCCGCCTCATTAATCAGGGCTCAAGTGGTATAAGTGAAGCCGCTTGCTTTGTCGCTGGCGCAGCGGCTTCTTCGTCCCCTTCCCCACCCCCTGTGTGCCTTCACAGTGGGGAAAACTAGAGAGGGAAACCATCAATCTTTCTTGTCGCACATGTCAGCAGCGATCCGCTCCTCTCTTCCTGCGTTCTCTCTCTCTCTCCTGCTCGCTTGCATACATATGAGCGTGCACACACAAACACACCTGTATTTAAAATTAGCTTTGCGACCTTATCGTTTCCTTACCTGCTCTCTTTAAACAGATGGATAGATCTGTAAACTGGAATCTTCTACTCCAAAGTGCAGACAAATCCAAAGCAAAGGCTTTAAAGCCAGCTAACACTGACTTAACTTGATAGTTAACAGCAAGTGCGCCATAACTGTATTTCATAACGTGATTTCAAAAGGAAAAGGGGAAAAAATTGGAACAATTTGTTTAATCTGCACGTTAATGGCCATATTGCTATGGCTGCCTAGTAATACTAAGGTTCTCAAAATCTGTATGTTAGATCTTTTGATTATTCCCAACTAAATTCCACACCATTTTTTATATTGCTCATAAAGATGAATAAATAAGAAACGTGTAAAGACAATAGTGTAGTTGACACCTGTTCCACCCCCCTGTTTCTGTGCTTGTATCTACTATGATACAAAAATGCAAGCAGGCAAAGCTTTCTTCATGTGGAAAAAGTAGAGGGGAAAGCTTCACATGCCAAATTTCTGTGTTAGATTGTTAATAGCTCAGAAGCTGAGCCAGTTAAAAAAGCAGAGTTGGAAGCCCAGTACAAGGACTGGGAAACCTCCAGTAAAAACAACTGAGGCACCACACCTGAGGACTGTTGTACAATGGAAGTGAAGCTTACTGGTGTCTTCTAGAAAGATGCTCTGTCTTAAGCTTTTCTGCCTCATAGGGTTAGTGTGAATACCACGTTTCCTCATTCTACAGAATTACGTTGTGGAGCTCATAACATACAAGTGGAACCTGCAACAAAATATTGCTGTGCAGAGTGGTCAGGGTGCCAGCTAGCCAGCCAGACCACCGTTAATGATACTCCATTGCATTTCTCTTCCATTAGTTTTCCATTTCCCTTTCCACATAATAATAATAATAATATAATAATAATAATTTATTATTTGTACCCCGCCCATCTGGCCGGGTCTCCCCAGCCACTCTGGGCGGCTTCCAACAAATATCAAAATACATTAAAATATCACAGATTAAAAACTTCCCTAAACAGGGCTGCCTTCAGGTATTTTCTAAATGTCAGGTAGTTGTTGATCCCTTTGACCTCTGATGGGAGGGCGTTCCACAGGGCGGGCGCCACTACCGAGAAGGCCCTCTGCCTGGTTCCCTGTAGCTTTGCTTCTCGCAGTGAGGGAACCGCCAGAAGGCCCTCGGCGCTGGATCTCAGTGTCCGGGCTGAACGGTGGGGGTGGAGATGCTCCTTCAGGTAGTCAGCCTTCCATTCCTACCAAGCATGCTCAACCCTCCTCAGGAGGCTGTTTTGCAGCTCTCTGCTCTCTTTTAGGGTTCTTTTATTCTGCGTACTTCTGCAAACCTTTGAGTTTTCCCAAGCCTGTTGATCTTGTGGGTGGCTGGTACCATTTTGCCTATATCAGGATCTGCACTCAGACAATGAATTTGTTGTTCTTATATAGGATCTTATGCCCCTGTTTCCAGCAATGGTTGAGATCTTTTAAGACTGGTCACGAAACCGTACTATGCAGAATTCTGTGATGCTAAGGGATTTTTTCTCTGGACAGAAATGGTCATTCTTGGTTGGCTGTAGTCTGAGTTGGCATCTCCTATGGCTTATATTTCTGCCCATTGGGAACTCTTGAGAAACATACTCTTTCTCTCTCTTTTTAATCCTTTACTAACTCCAGATCTTTTGAGCATGTGGCTCTGATGTCCTGACCTCAACATTTCAGTCAAGCACATTCCAGCCCTATGATTTCATGACACCAGACTGAACTCCCTGCTATGTTGCCTTCTGACTCTTGCAGGGTGAATAAACAGTGAGCGAAGCCTGTAGCAGGGCAGTGTGGCTTTTAGCACTATGATTTCAGAATTCTTACTTTTAATGAATATTATTTTAAGTTGAAATGAAACGCTTTGTGCAACTCGTATTTTATTATTAATGAGGTATCAAATGCAGAAAAATATTGTGCAATAATAACTGAAGCGTTATAAGTATTTTAAAAACCATCAGCACAAGGAAAAACTTCATTATGGCATCATTTTGCCAAAACTATCAATAATCTACCACTTATATTCCCCTCATTACACAATTGTAATGGCGCGATTTGTTAATCTGAGACCATTATATGTTTATATTTCTTTCCTGCATGATTCATTTTATCTCCCCCGTGCCATAGCATGTGTCAAGCACTTTAATATTTAAAATGTGCCACCAGTATTTGTAATTTAAAGTTAAGCTTTGAATCCAATTCCATTGATTTTGTCACTAGCTACTCTGACCATTGGGAGTTAATGTGGTATTGCTCTTTTTGAAATACACAATCTGTTTATTGAATTCCACTCTACTTGAACCTCTTAGGCTGGAGTTTGTGCCCACTCACCTGAAAGTATGCAGAGAAATCTGAGTAGACATGTGTAGGATTGCACTGTTAATCAGATAGTGTTCCATTCAACCTCTTGGCTCCCGTTTGATGAATGGTTACTTTTTTAAAAAAAATCCACTGCTTTACCACTGCCATTTATTTTTCTAAGAGGTTTTCATTATCTGCTGACATAATATTTTGTTAACATTTTGTGGATATAACAAAGTAATTTCTTAGCTTATACTTTCTTTTATCCTTATAAAGTTTTATCTACAGTCAGATAACAGTACAGTTGTACTGTGTTGGAGCATATGTAATTTCCTTCATCCGTATCGAATTTGAGCTCAGTATTTTTCATAAAGGATATAGCGGGTTTGTGGGAACATGAGGCACCTTCGATACAGATGTACTGTAACTATCGTGCGTGTTCCTACTTACCGGTAGGCTGTAACTACTTGCACTTACGAGCTTTCTCTGCTACAGCTCTTAATGACTGAATGACTGAATTGTTTCTCCAGTCAGGGCCGAGATAGTGATGGTTATTTGGAGGACATGATAGTGAAAATAAGATTCTCAGTTAGAATCCCTAATAGTAACTCTACCTCTTCCTAGCTTTAAACATCAGCACATGGAAAATATTTTAAATAAAAATTATTTCCAGTTGATTACAGGGTATTGTTGTTGGAGTGTTTGAAGTGGAAAGGATCAGACCCTAGCAAGCTTGGGATGGAAGAAAGCAAATGTTGTAATTTAGCTAAACTGTGCATATGTAATTCTTTTCATCTCTCTTCCCCCTCAACAACAACAACAAATTAGTTGTTTCCAGGCATTTAATCATTTCAGTTGTTTCTCTATGAACTCTCTCTAAGCGATATATTTTTGTTATTGCTGAAGTATCCATAATGGGTCACAGTATTTGAGGTGTAGTGTTTGATTGTGCAGTTAGTGCAATCACTCCTTCATTGTTTCCCCCCCGGTTGGCATCATACTACACCTTAAATTAGCAAATTGCAAGTGTTCTGCATGTTAAGGAAACCTTGCTGTTTTCTTCAAGATAGCAGGTTTCCCTTTAAAAAATATATATAAAAATCCAGCATTTTTCTGGTAGGAAAGAGGGCATGTGTCTACCACACAAAGCTGCCTTTTACTGAGTCAGGCTATTGATTCATCAAGTTTAGCGATGTCTCTTCTGACTGTTGCTGACTATCCTTTTATCTCCTTTTAACTGGAGATATCTGGGACTGAACCCAGCATCTTCTGAATGCAAAGTGCCTGTGCTTTACTGCTGAACCACAGCCGCTCCAGCAACTGCCCACTACTCCGCATGGCAGATTACTTCTGAAACTGGGAGGGGTTTCAAAAGCTGGTGGTGGTATGGCATAGGATCTGTTGCATTGACGAAGTAAATACGAATTTGACGGTGTGTCCTGAGGCACCTCTTAAGGGTAGGATTATGAGCAGAAGAAAGGGTACCCGCTTTCCGTAGCATCAAGTAAAATACCGTATTTTTCCTTGTATAAAACTAGGTTTCCCCCCCAAAAAATAATATCCAAAATTAGGAGGCGTCTTATAAACAGATAGTGCCAAGGGTGGGTTTTCTTAAATCTGTCCTCCAAAATAGGGGGCGTCTTATACATGGGGGTGTCTTATAGGCGGAAAAATATGGTATGCCCTCTGTCCTGATATAATTTGTGCTTTTTTCCACTCCTATTCCACAACATTGGCTGCCACATACGGGGAATGCAACACAGCAGGGTGATGATGTTAGACAAATGTGGGGAATTTTTTTTACTATCCATTACTGAGGAGGTGAATATGATACTGGGATGCAGTTTTGTGCAGCAGCCCTTTGTTTTTGGAGAAACAGTCTTGGAAGAAGAAGTATTGGATTTGAACATGAGCTTTGGTTAACAATCAAAAGTGGAAAGTAAAGTTAAATGGGCCACCCAGAAAGTTGCTTTCCTTTTTAGAGATCAATCTGTCAGAGCTCACTTATGATTGATGATTTAAGCGGATTCTTTAAAAAGACGAATACCAAGTTATATCTCAGGGTTTCGTTTTGCTATATATATATATATATATATATATATATATATATATATATATATATATAAACCCACCTTACTGAATAATGTAACTGTTTGGACAGCCATACTTTAGAGTTTCCTTCTTGAGTCAACAAGAATATTTGTCTTCCGTGGGAATAAGGGAGATGGTTAATATCCGAAAAACATTCTGGCATACAGAGAAAGAAAGGACTAGCAAAAAGAAATGGAATAACCAGAGCTGGAAATAATGATACTGCCATTACAGTTTTTTGAGGACATGACAACATTCTTTCTTGAGTGTCAGCTACAGTATTTTCTATGAAGGTTTTAGCCGAATAATCTCTTCAGCTGTTTTTGAAGTGTATAACCTGATGCTGTGAATTCTTAATCAGAATAAATTTCCACTGTGTTCAGCAAGGCTTACACATAAGTAACCATGCTTAGATTTGCAGTCTTCGAATAGCAGTACGTAACTGGTATTGTAGCAAACTTCCAGTCTTCCACTGAGAAACAGCAGTGGTTTATATTCTTTATATTTAAGCCTTGCAATTTTGTTTCTGTTCCCACCAGTCTAGCAGTTGGTTTAACAAAAACACAAATCTTCACCACCTAAAGCTGACTAGGAGGTTTTTTAAAATAATAATAATTTTTTTAAAAAAACAACAACCATAATGTACAAGTTATTATAGTGCTGTTAGGATGTTTTACAATACTGTATAATAAAAGTGGGGGGGAGGGAGATAGGATGCTGATCAAGGAACTTACAGTCTAAATTTAGAGGGAGGGGTTATGCAGGTAAACAAGATACAGAAATAAGCAAGTACAGATAATAATAATAATTTATTATTTGTACCCCGCCCATCTAGCTGGGTCTCCCAGCACTTACTTAGATGCACTTACTAAGGCTTTGTTTCAGTTGGAGATGAGGGTTGTGGGCCCCAGTCAAAGACTATGTGGGGAAAGAAGTGTACAGGGTTAAGAAGTGGCGCATCCACACTATAAATCTGTATCACTTGTAAATCACTTATTTATTTTATTTTATTATATTTTTTGCTTACACAGACCATTGACATTTTTGTTAACCACTTGCACATCACTAAAAGGTAGATTGGCCAAGATCCCCAGCAATTTTCAACTGTTTGTCTGTTTGAGAGTCAGTGTGGTGTAGTGGTTAAGAGCGGTAGACTTGTAATCTGGTGAACCGGGTTCGCGTCTCCGCTCCTCCACATGCAGGTGCTGGGTGACCTTGGGCTAGTCACACTTCTCTGAAGTCTCTCAGCCCCACTCACCTCACAGAGTGTTTGTTGTGGGGGAGGAAGGGAAAGGAGAATGTGAGCCACTTTGAGACTCCTTCGGGTAGGGATAAAGCGGGATATCAAATCCAAACTCTTCTTGTTGTTGTTGTTGTTGTTGGGTTTTTTTTAATGACTGCCTTAGAATAATACATCACAACTCTGTCAAATTGTGGAAGATTGAGCTGCTAGGCCACAATCCAATTTAAAAGCTGCAGGGTCAGAGTCCTTTCGAAATGGACAGAAGCTCATGAGCCCCCAAAGTGCTGTGATTGAGAGTAATTGTGTAATTTACCGTATGCTCAAATATCCATACTCCCTGTATTTGTCCTATGTGTTTGCACAGAAAGTTGCAGGTATGTACCTGGGAACTTTCATATTGTTTGGTTACCTGTGATGGTTTGTTCCGCTAATGATTAATTCAATTATGGCTTGGCTCCAGAATAAAGGTCTGAAAAGGATTTTCTCTGGGATTCAACCAACCGGGATCCCTCATCTGGGAAACTACCTTGGCGCTATCACAAAATGGGTGAAGCTACAGGAAGAATGCAGCTCTGTATTATACAGCATTGTGGACCTCCACTCCCTCACCATACCAAGGGAACCAACAGTTTTACGCACGAGCATCTTAGACGTCACTGCTGTTCTCCTTGCCTGTGGCATCAGTCCGCAGAAGTGTTTCATTTTCCAACAATCCCAGGTCAGTATCTCCCTCTGGTTCGGCATCTGATTTCAGTGGACAGAGTATAGCTCCACTTAGACCATCCCCCCACCCTCTGTTATTATCTATATACAGTGGTACCTCTGGTTACGTACTTAATTCGTTCCGGAGGTCCGTTCTTAACCTGAAACTGTTCTTAACCTGAAGCACCACTTTAGCTAATGGGGCCTCCTGCTGCCTCTGCGCTGCCAGAGCACAATTTCTGTTCTTATCCTGAAGCTAAGTTCTTAACCTGAAGCGTTATTTCTGGGTTAGCGGAGTTCTTAACCTGAAGCTTATGTAACCTGAAGCGTATGTAACCTGAGGTACCACTGTATGTACTTTAGAAGTCAAAGCCAGGTTTGGATAAATTTTTAGGATACTTACTGTGGTCAATAGATAAATGAGACGTGAGGTTAAATCACAGAACTTAATAGTTTTGCAGAGATTCCCCCCTCCCCATCTTGAGTCCAACAGATTGCACAAAATGGAAAAATCTGGGGTATATTATTTGATTATTGATGTAAGCCTCCAAAATGTATTTTGTATAGTTAACTTTTTACTTCTGTCTTCAGTATATTTTATTTTATTGCTATGGCTAGTGGCTGATGCAAATAAAGATTCATCTGATCTGATCTGGGGTATATGCAGGTTAGAATTTTGAAAACCGCACTGCCTTAACTGGTGAGAGAAGTCTGCCAGCTATATTTTGAAATGAGACCTTCTTTGAGATAACTCCATTGGCTCAGTTGCTGATGAATTAACAGGATGTGTAAGGGCGTTCTGACTGCTTAGAATGTTTTGTTTCGTTTCGTCGAAAAGTCGGCATCCAGAGCTTAGAGACAGATGTTAATGGAAAGAGTGGAACAAAGTAAGCAGTACCATTGAGTGTTGATCAGATGTCTGAACAGTATGTGAGTTTGTCTGTGTGAGTAGTATGTGAATGAAAAAATGAGAGAGCGAGGGAAGAGGGTATGAATGAAAAGAGGTTATTAAACACAAGAAAGCACATTGGAAAATTTGCATAACTCTCCATTTGCTAAGTTTTTGTTTATTTAATTCCTTGGGCACTCTTAGTTCTTGGTGTGGATTTACAACAGCCATAACAATTTCTAACAGCTGCAAAATTAATAACTGAATGGTATGTGATTGGTTTTAAAAAGTTTTAGGTGTTCTGGGTGTTTTGAATGGGTTTGAACTGTTTTTAAATGTTTTAAATATGCCTTTTTTAAACTTGAACTCCTTTAACCTTTTAATGTTTACCGCCCTGGACTCCTTTGGGAGGAAGAATAGGGTACAAATGTGATAAATGCAATAAATAATAATCATGGTTTAAAGAACTGACCCAGCACCCCTGAATAAAACCAATAAAGGATACGACTAAAATACATCAGAACAAAAACCCTGCCACATTTGATTTCATATTAAATGTATTGCGTTATAAGAGAGGGAAGGAAAGTTAACTTATACGGGACAAAAAGGACTCTACTAAATGGAGAACGTCTAGCCTAATCCAGCCAAAAGATGTTATACACTAGAGCAGTGATGGCTAACCTTGACACTCCAGATGTTTTGGAACTACAACTCCCATCATCCCTAGCTAACAGGACCAGTGGTCAGGGATGATGGGAGTTGTAGTCCCAAAACATCTGGAAGGTTAGCCATCACTGCACTAGAGAATAAACAGATCAGCCAAACTGTACTGTATTGCCATAATGTTTCAAAATTTTCATTTTATTTTAGAACTTAACAATGTATTCATAATATTTACCTGTTTACAAATGTGTAAGGAGAGTCCTTTGGGAGCCTCTGCATTGGCACTCAGCAGCAAAAATTTCCTCTTTCTGAGTCCAAATTAAAATTGCAAAATTGGCACACTTTCTAGGTAAAGGGTGTCACCTTCCAAAGTCTAGAGAGAGATTCCAGGCATCAGGAAAATGTTAGTGTTCTTGTTTGCTCCTGTTGGCTAACATCAACCATCAGTCAATTGGCTTGATAAATGAGATCACTCAGCAGCTGCAATAAGACTTTCTATTTAACTATTACTGTCATCTCCCATCTACATTGTATTTCAGAGGTAGGGAATTGCTGGCCCTGGGGGCCTCCCCATCTGGTCTGCAGCTCCCCCCCCCCCCGGTAACAATTGGCTCTGTTTTCAAATGTAATTGCTGCATGGGGCAAGGACGATCTTTGTGGAGATTATCTGGGGAGGGAAGGACTATAGCGGATAGACAGCGTGGTGGCCTCCCAGCAGCTGAGTCACTGCTGCTTACCAATAAGGAGAGGGGCAAGGCAGCTGGGAGCTGGGAGTGGTGCAAAAGCTGCAGCAGAAGCAGCCTTCTGCTACTGCTGGTGCGTTTGCACCATGCTGACCTCCCTGCCAAATTGCCCCTCCCACTCTCCTTCCCAATAAGCAGCAGCGACTCAGCTGTTGGGAGGTGAGGTGAGCGTCACTGTGCTTTGCACTACTGCGGTAGCGTTAACCCTTTCCAAGCTGCATTCTCCATGAAAATCTCCCTCACACAGCAATTATGCTTGCAGGCGTGGGGAGTGAGAATCTGCATGTATGTGTGTTGTGTGTGGATGTAAGGGTGTTTGTGAGTAAGTAAATGAATGGTGTCCATTGTGTGTGTTAGGTTGGAGAATGCATGTGAGAATGTGTGAGATAACGTGCGAGTGACCCTGCCCACTTTTGTATTTGTCCCGCTCATCACTAGCACAGACCCCCACCCAAGGTGGATAAAAATCAATGGGTTTTTTTAAAAAAAATATAAAAAATCAGATTTTTTAACATTTAAATTGGATTTTTTTTATTTAAATCGGATTTTTTTTATTTAAATTGGATTTTTAAAATAAAATGCTTTTGGAGGAAAAATCTTTCTAAATATAGTCTTCTATTTAAGTTACATTGTAGTCCAAAGGCTATTCATCAGGAAATAAGGATTTGTTTTAAGTTTATCAAGTGTGCTAAAACTCAGTCTAAGTTTTTTTAAAAAATGTTTAACCACATCAGTTAACAAACATGGATACATATTCTATCATGTTATTGTTTTAGTTAAATAAATTGTTTACATGGTTATTAAGGAAATTATTATTTTTCTCCTTCCAATAAAGTACAGCAGAAAAGTTGTCCAAATATAAACAGTTAACTTATTAAACCTCACCATGATTTCATAATTATCTGTCTATGTATTTCTAGTAGTATAACTAAATCAATAATTTTTGATATAACTGTAAAAACTACTCTGAAAATTTATTATTCCAAAAATAAAACCTTCACATGGTTGTAAATATTAAGATTACACAAGCAAGAATGAGTCTTTCTGTAAAAAAAATATTTAAATCAAGTCTTACGTTTCCGAGCACAATTCAAAGTGTTGGTGCTGACCTTTAAAGCCCTAAATGGCTTTGGTCCAGTATACCTGAAGGAGCGTCTCCACCCCCATCGTTCAGCCCGGACACTGAGGTCCAGTGCCGAGGGCCTTCTGGCGGTTCCCTCACCACGAGAAGCCAAGTTACAGGGAACTAGGCAGAGGGCCTTCTCGGTAGTGGCGCCCGCTCTGTGGAATGCCCTCCCTTCAGATGTCAAAGAGAACAACTATCAGACCTTTAGAAGACATCTGAAGGCAGCCCTGTTTAGGGAGGCTTTTAATGTTTAATAGATTACTGTATTTTAATGTTCTTTTGGAAGCCGCCCAGAGTGGCTGGGGAGACCCAGCCAGATGGGCGGGGTATAAATAATAAATTATTATTATTATTATTATTATTATAAATCAAGCCTTACTGACTAGTGATTTAAATCGTGATTTAAATCAATTTGATTTAAATCAAATCCACCCTCCCCCCCCCCCGAGAAATAGGCACAAGGGAATGTGTCTCTCAGGCTGGGGAGGTGTTGCCCACCCCTGAGCATTGGGCCGAATGTTGAGCATCAGTCTAGATTGAGAATTCACATGAAGCTTGTTGACTGACCTCAGGCCAGGGTTGTTGGGAAGTAAAATGTATACTGCCCTGAGCATCTTGGGGGAAGGGTGAGACACACATGCTAAAATCATTCAAGACACAATGCATTGATTTGCTCATTTAAAAATGAGGCCAGGAAAAAAACCCACAAGGATGGATTACAATAAACAATAAAATACAGCAACCGAACAGAAAGAAGCAGCAGAGGACAGGAAGCACTACTCTCAAACCTCTAAGACTGACATGAAGATATTGATTAAAATACAAGGCACCCTGTCAGGGGAGAAGTTTTGGTTATACCAGTGATGGCTAACCTTGACACTCCAGATGTTTTGGAACTACAATTCCCATCATCCCTGACCACTGGTCCTGTTAGCTAGGGATGATGGGAGTTGTAGTTCCAAAACATCTGGAGTGTCAAGGTTAGCCATCACTGGGTTATACAGTTGTACCTTGAAAGTCGAATGGGAGCCAAAAGGTTCGAGAACTAAGCTGTTCAAAAACCAAGGTACGACTGCATATGTCTTTGGTTATATGCCATGGCAAATCACCATCATCATTTCACTTCTGTCAGGCTTTTCCAGGCAATTATCTTTCCACAATAGTTAGCTGATTTCTGATTTTAACTTCTTAATATGGTTTTTAGTGTATGGTGCTATGTGTAATTGTTACGAACTGCTCTGATATTTTTTAAATGAATAGCATGTATAAATATTTTTTCACAAATGAGTAAACATTTTTTTCATCAAGAAATAAAACAATGGCAGTTTCATGTAATAGTGTTGGATGTAAATGGAAAGGGAGACAGAGAGTTCTTTCAGGAGGCTCCACCCCAGATTAGAATTGAGGACTTCAGGGAACACCTGAATCCCAGCAAAAAATATTGAATTTTTGCCCAGTAAGAGCTCTAGGGATGCAACATATTGGATGATCACATCTTTGGGGAAATCAGCTAATGGACATAGCTTGCTTCCTAAGGGAAACAATAAATAGAGGGATTTGTAATGCTGATGTTCTTCCAAGTATTTTTAGCTATGCTGCAGGAAACATTTTCTGAGAAAGATAATATCTATACGGAAAACAGGCTTTTCCATCAGGAGACACGAAAGGTTTTGAGCTGCTGCATATTACGTCACTGCCACTGCCTTGGCCTAAGTTTCTAGCAAAGGTTTCATTTAGCTGGTATTCCGCTAGCAGCACCTTTTGCAGTGTAGCCCCGGGCATGTCTACTCAGAAGTAAGTCCTGCTGAGTATAATGGGATTTCGTCTCTGTGCATAGAATTGCAGTCATTGTCTAGGATTTGTCATTGTGGAAACTGGCAAAGTGTGTGATTCGGACAAAAGAAAATCAACCACTTTTCATTGCATATGCAACCTGGACAATACTTTAGCATTTAATTCCTAGGGGTGTTAGTTTTGCCATCCTTCTGACCACTATGAAAACATCTGGCTGTTGCTGGTTGAGGATTAGCGAATTCTTGGCTGTAGATATCTTCTATGGTATGGTAAAGGATGGGCTAAAGAAAGGAAGATCCTCTAGGCAGAGGAAAGTGGAAATCATTAGTACTGATTGCAACATGCAGTGAACAGTTGCCAAATTGGAAATAGAGTCCTAGTTTCAGGAAAGCCCATTAGACCACTAATCTACAAGAGTCATGGGTTAATGTGCATTAAGTACTTGTCCTGTCATGTAGAAGTAAAAAGGTTTCCCCTGAAAGATATGCCTTTGCTGCTTCCATCACCATCACATGCCAACAGCACAATGCAAACGATCCCCCTCTTCTCTCTTTTATAACTAGCTCCTCTGTTTCTGGGCCTAATACTGGCTGCATTTTGTTCTGATGTTCAAATCAGCAAAAGAGATGATTAATTCTTGCCCTCCAAACCAGAATCGGAAACCATGGTTTCAAACGGGTTTCTGATTCCGGTTTGGAGGGCATATAATTCACCATGTCATGATTACCGGTAATTGCAAACTCTGGCTATGCTAGCAAGGAAAAAGGGAGGTGGGAAGGAATGTCTGGTTTGTTGTTGTTGTTTAGTCGTTTAGTCGTGTCCGACTCTTCGTGACCCCATGGACCAGAGCACGCCAAGCACTCCTGTCTTCCACTGCCTCCCACAGTTTGGTCAGACTCATGTTGGTAGCTTCGAGAACACTATCCAACCATCTTGTCCTCTGTTGTCCCCTTCTCCTTGTGCCCTCCATCTTTCCCAACATCAGGGTCTTTTCCAGGGAGTCTTCTCTTCTCATGAGGTGGCCAAAATATTGGAGCCTCAGCTTCAGGATCTGTCCTTCCAGTGAGCACTCCGGGCTGGTTTCCTTCAGAATGGATAGGTTTGATCTTCTTGCAGTCCATGGGACTCTCAAGAGTCTCCTCCAGCACCATAATTCAAAAGCATCAATTCTTCGGTGATCAGCCTTCTTTATGGTCCAGTTCTCACTTCCGTACATTACTACTGGGAAAACCATAGCTTTAACTATACGGACCTTTGTCGGCAAGGTGATCTCTCTGCTTTTTAAGATGTTGTCTAGGTTTGTCATTACTTTTCTCCCAAGAAGCAGGTGTCTTCTAATTTCGTGACTGCTGTCACCATCTGCAGTGATCATGGAACCCAAGAAAGTAAAATCTCTCACTGCCTCCATTTCTTCCCCTTCTATTTGCCAGGAGGTGATGGGACCAGTGGCCATGATCTTAGTTTTTTTTTTTATGTTGAGCTTCAGACCATATTTTGTGCTCTCCTCTTTCACCCTCATTAAAAGGTTCTTTAATTCCTCCTCACTTTCTGCCTCCTCAAGGTTGTGTCATCAGCATATCTGAGGTTGTTGATATTTCTTCCGGCAATCTTAATTCCGGCTTGGGATTCATCCAGTCCAGCCTTTCGCATGATGAATTCTGCATATAAGTTAAATAAGCAGGGAGACAATATACAACCTTGTCATACTCCTTTCCCAATTTTGAACCAATCAGTTATTCCATATCCAGTTCTAACTGTAGCTTCTTGTTCCACATAGAGATTTCTCAGGAGACGGATGAGGTGATCAGGCACTCCCATTTCTTTAAGAACTTGCCATAGTTTGCTGTGGTCGACACAGTCAAAAGCTTTTGTGTAGTCAATGAAGCAGAAGTAAATGTTTTTCTCGAACTCTCTAGCTTTCAAGTAAGCCTTTGTAAACCATGTTAATTTCTGGTCCCATTAAAAATAACTCAGCAATACTTTATCTTTCAGTGAACAATTTCAATTTTTAAAAACTTTTACTTCTGGAGCGAAGAAAAACATAGAACATTTTGAGATTGTGTACAGAAAATTGTTCTTGACAGAGGTAGAGATTTCCTCTTGTTCACTTAGTTTTCTTTGGTGGTGATAGCATGCATATTGTGTTTGTATTATAAACTTGCACGGTGTTTGCCATCTCTAAGATGGTAATTTTCAGAAGGTGCCATCAGTCAGTACTGGATATTTTGAGTGTTAATTTTGGTTTTGGTGTTTGAACGGCCATAGCTTTATGCCTCAACTTTCAGCTCAGCAGCTCTTTCTCACTATCTTAACTTGTGAAATCCTGTGCAACCTTTGGTGCAAAGGCAGAGAGTGTGGCGCCCTCTAAACATTGTGGACTACAGCTCCCATCAGTGCCAGCATGCATGGCTAACGGCCAGGGATGGTGTGAGTTACAGTCCACAACATTTCAAGGGAACCATTTGCATTCACAGATGAAGCTAAGCAGGTGTGGGTCTGGTCAGTATCTGGGTGAGGGACCACCTTGGAGCTCCATGTATGTTGCCTTAAATTCTGCGATAGAAGAAAGCCTGGATAGGAATGCCCTAAATAAATAAATTGCTTGGGGTGGGGTGCAATCAGTAGGTCTGATTAGGAGTTGTTATGTCTTCTGCCTGGAGATTTCTCATTTAATGTAAGAAACCACCAAGAATGGAAGTCATAAAAATCCTTATTAAATCAAGTGTCTTATCAGTGGGGAAAGTAAGTCTATTATTATCCCTTAACACGGCTGTGTTTATTTGGTTGATGGATTAAAATTAGAGGGGCTTTAATGTAAACTGATGCTGTCATGCCAGAGTGGTGATTGTTGCATGACCCTATAAATTTCGTCTTTTGTTGCTCTTCCTTTGATGTTCCGTGCCAGGGACTGCAACCTGCCAGCCATTGTGGGCATAATCTGGCTTGCCAAGCCTTTTTGAAAGGTCTGCCAACCCCCAACAGCTTGCTAAAGAGGCATTGGTGGTTCTGCTTCCTGAAAAAGCAGGTTGAAGGACTCAGAGAAACAGTAAGGAGCTCTCAGTTCTTCTCTGGCATTCCCCGAGTGCTCGGCGATTGTAGTACTCCCCAATTGTAGTACTCTTTCCTGCTTCCTGAGCACTTTTATCTGCACCTCAATGGTTCTCAGTGATGGTGATAGGCAGTATGGGATGGGTGGCCACACCCACTCTTTCAACAGCAACCAGTGGCATGTAGTCCCAGAGGGCAATGCACTCCTTGGCCCAAAAAAGGTTAGCCACCCATATATATATATATATATATATATATATATATATATATATATAAATATTTTTTAATTTACAAAAATAGATGCATTGTCTCTTTTTTCAAGTTGCGTTTTTTACAGATCAGTTTCATTTGTTGTGAGACATTAGTGTAAAAGAAAAGAACTCACTCTGAAACTCACTTTCAGGTGGTACCTAACACCAAGGAAACTAGCGCTAATATGCCCAGGAACCTCACCAAAATGCTGGAGAGGATGCACCTCCACAGGCACATACCTCCACATGTGGTGGGAATGTCCCCAAATCCAACTCTTCTGGACATCAGTCATGCAAGAAATATGCAGAATAATTAAGCAAGTATTAGAAGTCACCCCAGAACTGGCCCTACTAAACATCTTCCAAGCTAATAATGCCCACTCACATCACAAAGAGCTCATAACCCACCTGCTCTCAGCAGCCAGAAACATCATAGCTAGACACTGGAGAGACCTATCAGGAGTAAGCATGGATCAATGGTATCAAATAGTATGGGAAACAGCTTGATCAGACAAAATTAGCCACCCATTTTATGAGAACCTAAGAGCCTGCTAGACCAGGCTAGTGACCCACCTAGTCCAGCAGCCTGTTCTCACAGCAGGCAACTTCCTATGGGAAGGGCACAAGCAGGACGTGAGTACATCAGCGCCCACCACTCCTGTGGTGTCATGGCTAGTGGTCATTGATAGCTTTATCCTCCATGAATTTGTCTAAATTTCTCTAAACCAGGCACGTCCAACAGGTAGATTGTGATCTACCGGTAGATCACTGGATATCTGTGGTAGATCACTGGCTCCCCCCAAAGAAGCTAAACAACTTTGGCTCCCCTAAAAAAATGCCCTGCACTCCCCCAAAATGGGGCTTTCCTCCTGAACCTGACCTGAACCCCCCTCCTGACCTGAACCCCCCAAAAGGGGGTAGATCACTGCCAGTTTTTAACTCTGTGAGTAGATCGCAGTCTCTTGGCCACCCCTGCTAAACCTATGTGGTTTCCTGTTTGACTTGATTCTGACTGTAATCTTTGACTAATCAATATTTAAACTTAAGTTTATAAAAGAGAAAACTGAGGGAGAGGGAAATGTTGTTTTCCAAAGGTTAAAGGTCTGAAGTGCAGGCTTCTTCCTTAGTGTATGCCTCCATAGTGTGAGAAAAGCAGGGTGGAAAAAAAGCAATGATTTTGTAAAAAAAAAATATCTTTTTTTAAAAAATCGGATTTTTAAAAAATTGAAATTGGGTTTTTAAAATAAAATGCTTTTGGAGGAAAAATATTTCTAAAGATAGTTTTCTATTTAAGTTACATTATAGTCCAAAGGCTAGTCATCAGGAAATAAGGATTTGTTTTAAGTTTTTCTTGTGTGCTAAAACTCAGTCTATATATATATATTTTTAAAAATGTTGAACCACATCAGTTAACAAACATGGATACATATGCTATAATGTTACTGTTTTAGTTAAATAAATTGTTATTAAGGAAATGGTTGTTTTTCTTCTTCCAATAAATTAAAGCTGAAAAGTTGTCCAACTATAAACAGTTAGCTTATTAAACCTCACAGTAATTTCATAATCATCTGTCTATGTATTTCTAATAGTATAACCGAATCAGTAATTTTTGATATAACTGTAAAAACTACTCTGAAAATTTATTAATCCAAAAATGAAACCTTCATCTGGTTGTAAATATTAAGATTATACCAGCAAGAATGAGTCTTTCTGTAAAAAAAAAGAAAGAAAAAAGATTTAAATCAAGTCTTACTGACTAGTGATTTAAATCGATTTGATTTAAATCAAATCCACCCTGGAGAAAAGTGTAAAGGTACTTTTGCTATAGTAGAACCATTTGAAGTTAGCTTCCTCCTCCCCCAAGTCAAGCACAGAATCTCTCAGCTTTTCTTTCCTTCTTTAGCATCACATACTGGAAACCAGCAGAGAGAATTGAAGGTGGTAAAGAAAAGCTCCATTGTGCCACAGTTGTTCTGGCTTTGCAAATATTTGAAGCACTAACAAAAACCTGCAGAATCTATGGACAATTAGGGCATCAAATGGGTGTGTGCACACCAGAGGCAATGCACACTCACCCCACAGTCTTCAGCTGTTTTTTAAGTATTGTCAGTCTCCAGTACTACTGTCTGTTTCTTAATAAGTGTGAAACATCCATTCACTTGGCCTCTTCCAACCACTTCATGTTTTCTGGGATGAAGTGATAAACTGCTCCACTTTGAGTTCTATACAGTGGTACCTCAGGTTACATACGCTTCAGGTTACATACTTCGCTAACCCAGAAATAACGCTTCCGGTTAAGAACTTTGCTTCAGGATAAGAACAGAAATTGTGCTCTGGCGGCGCAGCAGCAGCAGGAGGCCCCATTAGCTAAAGTGGTGCTTCAGGTTAAGAACAGTTTCAGGTTAAGAACGGACCTCCAGAACGAATTAAGTTCTTAACCCGAGGTACCACTGTATTTCGCATGGACCAGCCATCCACAAGTGATGCGCTGTCCTCCTACAATGTGTTAATGTTAGCATTACCTAATGCATTGAGCAGTGGTTCTGGGCAGCAGGACCAAATATTTGGAAGGGTGTGTGTTGAGAGAGAGAGAGAGAGAGAGAGAGAGAGAGAATGATGCAGTTGTTCCAAGCATATTTGGACCTGTTGCATTTGAGAACAGCATTCTGGTTAACTCTTGTGGACTAAAATGCAATTTCACAGTTCCTCTTGAAGCTGAGAAAATATACTTTCCCTGTCCCTTAGGGTCAAGAGATGGAGGCCTTTGTACAATTATGAGTCAGACAATGACTGAGAATAAAGGAACGAAGGACTGGGCTTTCAAGGCAGGAATTTATCCTCCACCTCTCGCTTTCACTGTGTAGCAGATTTCTTGGCTCTAAAATTTTGAAGTACTGGGCTGCCCTGGAGAAAATGCAACACATTTGACTGTCTGGTGAGGGCCACTTCATAGAATCATAGAATTGTAGAGCTGGAAAGGATCCCAAGGGGCATCTAGTCCAACCCCCTGCACCAAGCACCAACAGGAAAAAGGGTGTGTATGGGAGACACTAACTCTTCATATATAAAATTAAATTTTATGTTTTACAATTTAAAATACTCGTTTTACATCCTAAGATATCAATGACTTTTCTTCTTCTCTTTCCATGGTTCATTTTACATATCATAAATCCCTGCATATTTTACAAAAACTATACAATATTGCATTATTGCATCCACCAAAACTTATTTACACTGTTGAATTTATCTTAATGCTGCCAGTGTTTTCACCTGTACACAATTGTTGTTGTTGTTATTTAGTCGGTTAGTTGTGTCCGACTCTTCGTGACCCCATGGACCAGAGCACGCCAGGCACGCCTATCCTTCACTGTCTCTCGCAGTTTGGCCAAACTCATGTTACCGGTAGTAGCTTCGAGAACACTGTTCAACCATCTCATCCTCTGTCGTCCCCTTCTCCTTGTGCCCTCAACCTTTCCCAACATCAGGGTCTTTTCCAGGGAGTCTTCTCTTCTCATGAGGTGGCCAAAGTATTGGAGCCTCAGCTTCAGGATCTGTCCTTCCAGTGAGCACTCAGGGCTGATTTCCTTCAGAATGGATAGGTTTGATCTTCTTGCAGTCCATGGGACTCTCAAGAGTCTCCTCCAGCACCATAATTCAAAAGCATCAGTTCTTCGGCGATCAGCCTTCTTTATGGTCCAGCTCTCACTTCCATACATCACTACTGGGAAAACCATAGCTTGGCAAGGTAATATCTCTGCTTTTTAAGATGCTGTCTAGGTTTGTCATTGCTTTTCTCCCAAGAAGCAGGCGTCTTTTAATTTCGTAAAGAATTATTCCCCATATATTCAATAAACGTTTTCCAACCTTCTTTAAACATATGTTCTTCTTGTTCTCTTATTCTATATGTTAAGTCTGCGAGTTGTGCATATTCTGCCAACTCAAGTTGCCATTCTTCTTTGGTTGGGACCTCGCTCGTTTTCCATTTTGGGGCTAACAAAACATGAGCCGCAGTAGTAGCATACATAAATAACCTTTTTTTGACACCTGGGAATTTCAGTCTGGATTATCCCCAACAGAAAGGACTCTGGTTGGGTTTGGGGGGGGGAAAGTACTTTTAAACATTTCCCCCCAATTCATTATGGATCATTTCCCAATACTCTTTTACCCTTTTACAAGTCCACCACATATGGGGAGACACTTGCTCTTTGTCTTCTCCTTGTGTTCCTGTTGAGAGCCCCACTTCGCTCCTAACATGTATGAGAGCCCCATTTTCTTTGTCTTCCTGCCTTTTCCATGCTGTCTATTGTGTCGGAAACCTGATTCATCCACACCCTCCGTGTACTGCTGCAACAACCCCATGCTTCATTTGGCCACTTCAGAGGGTTGCCTGGAAGTGAAAGAAAGAGGATATGTCATTCTCACCAGCTCTTATCCCCCATGGATCTACGTAGCACAGATCTGTACAGAAGTAGTTGTATAATAACTTTAGTGTGGTGCTTCAAATGACCTTTCATTTTTAATGGCTTATATGCTACTTATGGGAAGGGTCAGTCTCCCAATCAGCCCCTGGTACCTCCAGATCAAAACAGTCACAGGTAGTATCCTTGGGAAAGAACCCTGCTTAAGATGTTGGAGAACTGCTCCTGGTCTGAGTAAACAGCATCGGGCTAAATGGACGAAGGGCTTGATTCAGATGTCATAGTCATAGCTTTTTCCAAGCAATCAGAGACTGCGCCTGGGTAAAGCCAACCTCTCCTCCATCCATTTCTTGCCTCTTCTGGTTCTGGGAGACGTGGGGAGGGCAGCTTGTTGCAGCTGGAGGGGGAGACAACCACAACTCTTTGCCAGCCTGTCTCATCTCTGCCTCTTTGCTTCCCTCATTCCACTCTCCTTCTTCAGCTTCTGCCTCTGATTCTGGACTGCTCTCTGCCACAGACTCTCCCCGCTCACTAAGCCCTATTACCTCTTCAACTTCTGACACCCCCTATTCCCAATCTTTTCCCTGTGACCACTCATCATTGCCCCACTACCACTCCCCAGGCTCTGAGCCTTCTTCCCTTCCTGGTTCCCCTGCTGGTTCCTCCAATCAATCCTCTGCGCCCAACCAGTCCATGACATTATCATAAAAAGACAGCTCTGTATGTTCAGAAACATGCTGTCTTTGTTTGAAAGTGGGGACTGCTACTAGGGCTGTGCTTTTGTGAAAACCCTTTGCACCTAATTAATTGCCTATCTGATTTGTTTCAGGTGCCTGAGCATGCAGAGCTTGGCTGGATTCTGGGATGTCTCACAAGCATGCCACGCCTGCAGCACTTTCCACAATGGAAGGTGAGGTTTCTGTGAGCCTTTCTTAGCTTAGTTGGCAGGTGGACTATCCCTGTTCAGCTGCTACACAGGTGAAGCCTTTAGGCCTGCCCTTGTCATTGCCTGGCTCCTGCCATCTTCTCTTGTGCTCATTGTAGCTGTCCTCAAATACAAAATAAAGGTATTAAGCCAAATGCATGTGTCTTCTTTTTCTTCACATAAATAGGTGAAGAATGCCAGCCAAATGAATGAAGGAACAGTTGGTCTGTTCACCTATCCTGTTCTTCAAGCTGCAGATATTCTCCTCTACAAGTAAGAGTCAGAATGCACAGCTCCATAACTTATAAATGAAGGCCACTGTGATATAACCAAGGGGACTGAATAGTTCAGGACTGGGTGGCTTTTGAGAAACCTAGTTGTGGTGAGATTGTCCTTTCATTCTGTAGTGAATCAGTGGCCCTTTCTCACTGACAGGTTATCTGGTGGACATTATGATTGTAGCTAATCTGTCATTGATAATCCATGAATTACCCGCTCAATCTAGTGGTTTACTTCAACTGTGGTGTGGTGTGTGTTTTTTAAACAGTTTGAGTGAGCAGATGTGAACGATCTCTCTCCCCCCCCCCCCAACATTTATATTTTTCTATTTCTGTTGGAAGGTCAACCCACGTTCCTGTTGGAGAAGATCAAGTCCTGCACTTGGAGCTGACCCAGGATACAGCCCGGCGCTTCAACAAAAAATACGGAGAATTCTTTCCAGTGCCCACAGCCATTCTAAGTTAGTACAGTACAAAACCTATCACAAATGACTGCCTGTTGAGTAAAGTGAATTGGCTTGGGGAGCTTTTGCAGAAGAAAGAGAAGAGCGGGGATAGCCAGGTGCCAAAGTAAAGGAGTACAAAGGGAAACGGAGGCTGTCAAATGCAGCTTTTGAAAAGTATGGCATGTATTCAATATTTGCTATTCCAGTACGTAGGTGCTGCCCTGACCTCTTTTCCTATCCTTTACAGCAGTCCTCCAGAATACAGTCGTACCTCGGAAGTCGAACGGAATCCGTTCAACTTCCAAAACGTTTGGAAACCAAGGTGCGGCTTCCGATTGGCTGCAGGAAGCTCCTGCAGCCAATCGGAAGCTGCGTCGGACGTTTAGGTTCCAAAGAATGTTCACAAACCAGAACACTCACTTCTGGGTTTGCGGCGTTTGGGAGCCAAAACATTCGACTCACAAGGCGTTCGTCAACCAAGGTACGACTGTATTATGCATTTCACTGTGCCCGTGGCATCTTCCAGACACTCTTAAGAAAATGGGCTTTCATATGTAAAAACAGGGATGCCTAATAAAACAGTTTTCTATAGGGAAGGAGGAGGCTGGTTGGCTTGATTCTTTGTTCTAGGGAAGGCTCAGTTCTGCGGGGCTCGAACCCACAAACCTGAGCTGTTTGTATAGGTCAGTGATGGCTAACCTTGACACTCCAGATGTTTTGGAACTACAACTCCCATCATCCCTAGCTAACAGGACCAGTGGTCAGGGATGATGGGAGTTGTAGTCCCAAAACATCTGGAGTGTCAAGGTTAGCCATCACTGGTATAGGTCAATAGTATTATCCCTATAATGCAGATTGGAGGTGAAAGACTGAGGCTTAGAGAGAGTGGCTTGTCTGAGGCCACCTAGTGAACCATAGCAGAGTTGAGATTAGAACCCGGGACTTCCCGATACGTCGCTTAGCCACGTAGTCACTCTGTTGCGGAGCTCTCTTCTGTAATTGCATTTTCTCTTGATTTTAGCCGAATCAAAGAAGATCAGGTCACTCAGAGATCCCACATCCAAGATGTCCAAATCAGACCCTCTGAAGTTAGCCACGGTGGACATAACAGACAGCCCCGAGGAGATAATGCTGAAATTTCGTAAGGCTGTCACAGACTTCACCTCTGAGGTGACCTATGACCCTGCTCGCCGCCCTGGCGTCTCCAACCTGGTCGCTATTCACTCTGCTATAACAGGACTCAGCACGGAGGAGGTGGTACGTCAGAGTACTGGCCTTGACACCGCTCACTACAAGGCAGTAGTAGCAGAGGCAGTCATTGAGAAACTTGCACCAATTAGGAGTGAATTTGTGAGGCTAAAAGAAGACAGATCTTACCTGGAGAAGGTTTTATGGACCGGAGCAGAAAAAGCCAAAGAGCTTGCAACCCCCGTATATTCAGAAATCAAAAGACTGGTGGGATTGCATTAACCTCGAGGAAAAGCAGCCGGTGCCTTTCATAATCTGAGTTCAGCCTTGGTTATCTTGACTGATTTTGGATCCACGAGTAACCGAATCATTACCTCAGGCACATTAAATGGACCAGGCTTGGAAATTGCAAAGAGCCAAATAAGCAGACATCTGAGCTAAAGAGTGCTTTTCTCCCTGCCTCTGCCCCCGAAAAGATTTGAGCTAATGAAAAAAAACTGAATCCTTTCTGCATGAGAAATGCAGCTTTTCTGTGACCTATTTGTTTTCTGGAAGGAACCTGTGCAAATTTCAGCCTTTGATGTCCAGCCAAAGCCTGTATAGACTCCTCAGTAATTGCTCTGTGAACCTGAACACTCTGTTGATCAGAGTGTCTCTGGGACAAGTGTCATCCTTACCACTGGCTCTGGCTGCTCCCTCTGGCAGTCTTAAGACGTTTTCTCACATTACATTTTGTACTCAAGTATAGATAGGTGGGTTCTGAATGCATTCCATCTCCGTGTTACAAGATGCATCGATGGGGGAAATGCCTATGTACACAAAATACACTCCTCCCATCCCAAAATACACTGGGAAAGGATCAGCTCTAGGCTTTGGCATGTTTGATTAAGGGAAGGTTGAGGTTTCACGTTTGTGCCCTCAACAGAAATAGCGGGCACATTTTTTTGTACTTCTGTATCAGTACCAAAAGTACCAAAATTCACCAACTGAATTCCTGCATCTTTCCAGGTTGTGTTGGCGAGTTTAGTTGAAAAGTAATTTATCCCGTGCAAGGGAGAGATGATCTAGCCTGGCAGCACAGTCACTGGCTTGTTGCTGTATTTTCACATGTAACAAAGTTGTTCCCAAGCAGGACATGTGGACAAAAGGCTATGATCCCAGAAAAATGTAGTGTTTACTGAGTTCAGATGTGGCACCATCAACCTTGGGCCCCGTTCTCCACCCTTTGCACTCAGATCCTCTCATTTAGCAGTGCCGGGTGACAATCTGGAGGATACGTGAGCGCCCTCGAAGACCCAGAGAAAATGAGAAATGAAGTTGCCACAGCTTCTTCCTCTGTTGACTCATCTGTGTGTCTGCTCCCACCCCACTCTAATGTAGGTGGGTAAAATGTAGAGTCCTGATCATGACTGTAGGACAAATGGAAGCAATAGGGGGAGGGGACAGGTAGGAGAAACTGTGGCCTCTCAGAAAAAGCCAAAGCAGCAGCCACGCTTTCTCCACCCAGAGGCACCTCCACACTCAGTGCTGGCCTGAGCAGGCTGCATCTCATCCCTATGAACAGAGGCACCTTCAAGCCTTGCCCCAGAGTCTCCAGCTGCCTGTTTTTGGGCAGCCTTGAGATGTGGCTTTGCTTCTGCTAGGAGCCTGTAGGAAGAGTGGGCTGCTGGGTGCCCTAAGGCCCCTTTTCTCAACCTGATGCCCTCCAAATGTTTGGGTGAATCAGTCTCATGAGTTCCAGACAACAAGCCCAGTGTTGAAGGACGATGGTTATTGTACCCAGGTTGCAGAAGGAATAGGCCTAATGCCTCATGTGCAACGCACATTGTGATGCTTCCCCGCTGGGCAAGAGGAGGTTAAACGTGGTGGCTTTTGAGAGGCTGCTCTACTCTGCTCATGCCAGATTGCAACCAAAGGCTCTTCTGTACACTTAAAATCAATGTGGGGGTTGTGGAAGCATCTGCCTGGCTCTATTTGAAGCAATAAGAAAAATGGACAAGCCAAGCTAGCTTGGTGGGAGAATAATGCATTGACGTAGAATGAATTTATTCAGAATCAGGAAGAGCAAATGCTGTATTCTGTTTAAAACTTCGGAAGAGGGTAGAGTAAAGCTATTGAAATAAATAATGAATTGTACGCAAGACTGAAAGAAGCATTTATTGTTGATTTTTTTTAAAAAATAGCAGTGTGTAGTAATCCACAGCATAAACTCCAGGGCAGGGGGGTTTTCACTTGTCTGAATTGCTCAGCTCGCCTCTCCTAGCTTTCCTGCAAAACTTGACAGCTGCCAAACACACTGCAGAGAGAAGAGTGAAGTGGTGGCTCATAGGCTGTCACCGTAGCCTCCCCTTGCCCACCAGAGTGCCATCCCACCACATTGGTATGTTGCAGTGCCAAAAGAGCGGGGGAATCTACGCTCAGAGAATCCTTCTGCACCAAGAAAAAAGAAAGAAATTCTGCAACTCTCTTTAAATCATATGACAATTGGAAATTGTCTCTTAGAGGACCCAGATATCTAATTTTGCACAACTTTACTTCTTCTAGTCATGGCAGGGGTAAGACCACATCAGCTCCATCACAAATGTCTGGGGATTTTATTCATTTCTGTCTTACCCCACCATCCTGTCTTTCTGGATTCTGGCTCAGCAGCGCCTGCCTAACTGTCAAGCATACGTTTGAGCTAGAAATTTATCTCCCCACTCTTTTTTTTTTTTTAAATGATAGGTAAGATTTTCTGGAATTCTGCATCCACTGTCATGTTCTGTGTTTCCATGAAATCACAACACACTCCCCATAGCAAGAAGACTGCTTCTCTTGGTATTCATTGTGTGGGGATAGAAGCCCTACAACCTCCAGCCAGTTTTGTGTTCGTTTTCTATGTGGGTAGGTAAGCTCTCTGGGGTGTAAGGGGTGTTAGGGGAGGGGTAGTACCTCTGGTGGGGGACACACTGTGCTCCTTCTGGGGTAGTTTGTCCACCTTTGGTCTCCACCTTGCACTCAGCTCTCA
This sequence comes from Darevskia mixta, assembly GCA_034641385.1. Taxonomy (NCBI): domain Eukaryota; kingdom Metazoa; phylum Chordata; class Lepidosauria; order Squamata; family Lacertidae; genus Darevskia; species Darevskia mixta. The sequence continues at coordinate 1,519,849 of JAWWNH010000017.1, read as the reverse complement.
CCTGTGCTCCTAGAAGCTGTCAGCATGTGACAGCGGCCACACCCCGGGAAACGACTTTGGCTGGCCGGCTAAACCAGGTGGGGCTCAAACCCTTGATGAATGAGAGACTTCCCCTGTGTCAGGGACTGGGCGGAGGAGGAATGGTGGAGACTTGTCTCCCCAGCTTGACCTTTCCAGGGAGGAGGAAGAGCAGGACAGTTTAGATTTACAACGGGTTTGAGGGAGGTCACAGCTCAGAGGCAGATGAGGGGAAATATTGGGAAATACAGTCATACCCCGGGTTGTGCACATAATTCGTTCCGGGGTGCCATTCGCACCCCGAACTGTGCGCAACTCTGGTGGTGCTTTTGCGCATGCGTGAGAGAGCGCTTCTGCACATGCGCGAACTGCGCAGACATGCACAGAAGCATCCGCGCGGCGAAATGTACTTCCCGGTTGCTGGCGTTTGCATCCTGAACGTACGCAACACGGAGCGTACGCAACCCGGGGTATGACTGTAATGGGAGAGGAGGAAGAAGCAGCACCAGGAGGGCGAAAGCTGATGGACACAGTGTCTATAGAAAGCATTCCAGACCACCCAGAACCTGGCGAGCCTTGAAAGTATGAGAGCAAAGAGCTCAAAGACAGAGGGCACTTAGTAGCACCCGTAGGAGAGACACTGAGCTTGACGAATGAGGAAGTGGGAGAGACGGGGGCTGGAGATTCGCTCGGGACGCCATTATCCAAGACACTGGGTTCTATAGCCTCTCTGTAAATACTGGGGGGAAAGCGGGCGGCAAGAAGCATTTCCTTGTCTTTGTACTTTCCTGGACAAGCAGCCAGGAGTCACTGGCAGCAGCCTGACACCCTGCATGCAAAGACAGGCTCTGGCAAATTGAGTAGACGAGACCAATAGTGGGTCCCAACAGTCAAGGTGGCAGTTTTTGCATGTACTGTAGAGGGAAGAGGGGAGCAGATAGGGCTCATCAACCAGGGAAGGTAGCCCATCTAGGACAGGCATCCCCAAACTGCGGCCCTCCAGATGTTTTGGCCTACAACTCCCATGATCCCTAGCTAACAGGACCAGTGGTCAGGGATGATGGGAATTGTAGTCCAAAACATCTGGAGGGCTGAAGTTTGGGGATGCCTGATAGCAGAAGGAGTACTCTAATCCTAAACCTCTGCTGAATTGTGGGATACCTTCAGGAGAATAAAAGGCTAAGGAGTAAACCCTACACAAATCCAGAGTAGAGTACCTAAGACGGTTTGATGGTGCCTTGTACACTTCCTTCCCGCAACTCCTGCAGCTAAGCTGGTGCAAAGTGTATTGTTCTGCTTTCCTTTGGACCACATCAGCCAGGCTGAAAGAGAGGCCTTGCCGTCTGGGCAACCTAGGACCTCCAAACATACTGCCCAGGCTTGCACCCCAGGGAGGTCACTATGGTGCTGCTAACACAGCCGTTTGACCACCCTCGGAAATGCACTCCATTGTCTATCTACACACACAAGATGCCAACAACAACAAGGATAAACTCTGGCCCTCTGTAAGCTCCCATCTTTCCTGACCATCGACCATGCTGGTTAGGGCTTATGGGAGATGGAATCCAGTAGCCTCTAGCTGGTGTGAAACTAGACTTTATTTCACCTGGGTCAAAGACCCATTTTGACACACACACACACACACCCTTGTGCATTTGAGTACACACAGAGAGAGACTGAGAGCCTCAACAGCATGCCTCTGGAGGCTTCACTTGGGGCAAAACACCAGGATAGACCCCCCCCCCTCATGGCTATGGTTCTGGCCTCTAGGGGACTGCTGCTTCCCCACCCCTGATTTACTGCCCAGCATTGTGGTGGACTGCCTCCATTTTTACATACTGAAACTCTATAGGTACAAAAAAGTATTACCATAACTAGGACAGTGCTGTGGCACGGCATCTCTGTAATGATGGCTGTTGATGAAGAGATGAGAAGGGTAACTTCTCTTCCCTGCTTCTGCAAAGTTTCCAGTGTACAAAGGTACAGCTTCTTCGGTCTTACAATATGAGTTTGGCTGTAAGAAAGAGATCTTGGTTGCAGCGCAGCTAGGGGTGAAGTGCTGCTTGAGGTGGCCACCAGGGGGTAGCATAGTCTAAAACGCGGAGCTTTCTGAAAAGTCACCACAAACACATGGGGAAATGGAGAAATCACCGACAGCTCTGGAATGGTGCATAATTGCTCAGGTTTGGGCACCGTTTCACACATTACACAGCAACAAGCATGGGATTGCCACTGAGCGTACACTCGACGGGCAGCTGCAATACAAAATACTATATAAAGAAAATAAACCAAACCTGGCACACCGTATAAGAGGCATATTTTCAAAGCACCTGCTTGACACTTTCCATTTTGGGGTGTACACCTGGACAATGTAATGTCTGAAGCAGCCCCTAAGCACCCAAGTCAAGTAATCAGCCCCTAAAGGCACCCTGATCTGTGCCTCTAGGTTTGCTGCATCCCCACATCTGGAGTAAGACCAGTGCTGACATTTAGATTTTAATACAAAAGACATTTTTAGAACCAGAGAAGTCAAACAGGGACATCCAGGGGAAAGGTGGTTTGTGTCTTGGGCTCCCTCACCTTCCCCCATGATGATGTTGTCGTCGTCACATTCCCACTTGTTACTTGGGGTTTTTGCTATAATTAATTAAACATAACAATAGCCTTCTCTAGATTAGGAACTTTCATGAAGCAGAGAGAGGAGGAGACAGCAAAAGGGGAGAGATATTGTTCCTTTGGTTCCTTTATGTTGCCCCCCCCCCTTTACGGTTAAAGCAAAAGCAAATAAACAAAAAATACTTGATACAAACACAGTTCGTTTCAGGACTATATCAACTTAACAGTGAGTAAGTGAGCAGCAAAATCAATCATTACATAATTGCAAAGAAAAACCATTTGAAAGGGATACAGTTCAATGCAACATTATTGCATTTTTTAAATGATCCAGACCCAGGTTTGCTGGTGCCAGGATTGGGACATCTCCAAAGAACTTTATAAGGATCCCAACAAGCATGTTTCTCTGAACTGCTGGACACATCTGAGGATTGGGAAGGCGGGAGGGAAATGGGACCCTGGAATTATGCCCCACAGATTTCAGTACATGGTATTTAATTTGAGGTGAGTGCCCAGAACCGAAGTCTCTTCTCCAATTGCATTTCTAGTTACTGGGCCTTTCTTCTTCTGCTCATCTGGTAGAGCGTGAGACCCCTTAATCTCAGGGCCGTGGGTTCGAGCCCCACATTGGGAGAAAGATTCCTGCCTCGCATGGAGTTGGACTAAATGACCCTTGTGACCTCCCCTCAAATAAAATATTTGAGCCCCCCCCCCAATTTAATGGACATTGCCATTCAATGTGTGTGTGTGTGTGTGTGTGTGTGTGTGTGTGTGTGTACATTGATTATGCAGGGCAGGGCTTACCTGTCCCCTCCTCCCACCAATATCTTATTCAAATTGGACCCCTGGTCTGCGGTCTCATCTTCCAAACCAGAGGTTGCCTCTCAACAATTCGGAGCGAGAGAGCTGCCGCTCTTAATGGGCTTCGAAATGACACTTTCAACCCGCAGGACTGAGGATTTGGGGCCCTACTACGCCCACCCGGCACGTCGAGCCCATTTCGTTGTTTGTATTATACTGTCAACAATCGATTGATTGAGTGATTGATGTTCCCACCCGTCAGGGCGCAGAACTTGGGAACGGGAATAAAATAGTAGACATGCTAGAGGGTGCCTCTCGAGGGCGCTCCAACTAGCCCATTGCTCCCCGCGGTCTAGACGTCCTTGGCTCTCTGGACTTAACCACGGAAGCGCCTCGGCTTCTGCCTCAAAATAATCCTTGAATGCTGAGCAAGATCGTGGGAAACGAGCGACGGACAGAGCGCGCAGGGAAGACGAAGGCAAACGCAAGAACCCGCCGAGCTTGCTTGCCAGAAGTGAACGGGGGGCGGGGGGGGCAGCGATCCCTCCTCCCAGCTGCTCGTCTCAGCTCCCCGAGACTTTTTCTCCCCGCTGTTTCTAGCTTGCTCCGATTCAAAGCAGAAAGGAAACGCGCGCGCACACAATAGTTTCTCTCTCTCTCCAAGGCAGGTTATTTTTTCTTTGGAGGGCAGCCACCAAATCCATTGTCTGCAAAGGATGCTTGATGGGTTGGGGAGTGGGAGAGAGAGGAGAGGCGGGGGGGGCATCACTTTGAAGTCCCCCCACAACTGTTGCAGCTCCAGTTCTTTCCCCACCCGGCTTGGGTCTCCAGATGCACGGAGAGAGATTGTTGCTTTGATCTCGGAAAGCAGCAATTCATTCATTCGTTCGTTTCATTGGGGGGGGGGGGAGAAACGTGGTTGCGTAACTGAGAGCATAATAGCAACCATGCAGCAGGGGGATGAGGTCATTGTGGAGGGGGAAGGGGAGGGGCAGAGAGCTGGGGTGCGTGAGGGGAGCCCAGCATGGGCGTAGCCAGGGTGGGCAGCAGCTGCCCCCCAAAATCAAGTAAATCAATCAAAATACTTGACTGAGATTCTGCCCCCCAACATGCAGCCTGTCTCCCCTAACATAAATCATGGCCACGCCCATGGAGGGGGGGCTCTGTGGAGGGTGGGGTGGACTGGACAGGTCGGGGTGCAGCAGGAATTTTACCTAGTTCATCGGGGTTCGCTTAACCTTCTAGCCTGCTGTCACGTGTCACCCACCCCACCCTGAGCAGCAGACCCAAAGCCTTGAAACTCAGATGCAAGTGATGGGCAGAACGGTGGGGAGAAAAGAATCTAAGCCAGGAGGAGGAGGAGAAGAGGAGGAGGAGGAGGAGGAGGAGGAGTTTGGATTTGATATCCCGCTTTATCACTACCCGAAGGAGTCTCAAAGCGACTAACATTCTCCTTTCCTTTCCTCCCCCACAACAAACACTCTGTGAGGTGAGTGGGGCTGAGAGACTTCAAAGAAGTGTGACTAGCCCAAGGTCACCCAGCAGCTGCATGTGGAGGAGCGGAGACGCGAACCCGATTCCCCAGATTAGGAGTCTACCGCTCTTATTCACTACACCACACTGGTTTTGGATTGAGCAAATCTTCTCCTAAGGAATAACCCCGAACGAAGTTTCCTGCTCCTCGCTGCCTTTTCTCCCTGCTCTGACCTCTGGCTTCTGCTGCAGCAGATTCTTCTGCCTGCCTGGAAAGGAAGAAAAACACTACGGCGGCCAGCTTCCCCGCGTCCACTCTTGCCCTGTCGAAAAAATCCTGATTTATTATTTTTGCTGGAGTTAAAATCAATCAATCTGCGTATATCGTAATCGATATTTTTTTAAAATAGGTATAGAAACTTCATAAAAGAAAGTAAGAGTTTCCCCCTGCTCTAGCCTCCTGCCAATAGAGCTTGCCAAAGGTTGATTTGTGATTCACTGGTGAGAGAGGGTTAAAAAGGTAAAGGGACCCTGACCATTAGGTCCAGTCGCAGACGACTCTGGGGTTGCGGTGCTCATCTCGCTTTATTGGCCGAAGGAGCCAGCGTACAGCTTCCGGGTCATGTGGTCAACATGACTAAGCTGTACAGTATTGCCAAACGCAGCCAAGTCCGCTAGGCGGCGTTCAAGAGCAACTTGTTCCGGCGGAACTGAAGCCAATTCCGGATGGAGTCTTTTATTGATTTATTTGGTTTGTTTTAATTTGAATAGCTAGTGACCTATTGGGGAGAGTTCGAGTTATCTCGATTAAAACTTATTTATTTCTTACGTTTAGGAAAGTTATTTGAGGACACCAAGCAAAATTCATTGGAGCACATTGGATTTTAGAAGAACAGCACCACGATTATAAATCCTTAACCACAAGTGTGATAAGTTACAAGTTCAGTTTAAAATGCCAGCCACGAATCCCGGCTAAAAAATAAATTGCACATGCGAATTAATAAAGAAAAACGCTCAGCTGCCATATGGATCTGCACGTTTGAATCGAATTAACGTATTTCGTGGGTATGTTTCAATGCCCGTCTTTAACCCAGTGTCCTAGAAACTAAGCCTTAGATCAGTGTTTTTCAACCACTGTTCCGCGGCACACTAGTGTGCCGCGAGATGTTGCCAGGTGTGCCGTGGGAAAAATTGAAAAATTCGAAAGATTTTTTTTAAAAAGACACGTGTGTGTCTTTCTTCGATTCCAGCCAGAATATCAGCTTTGTGTTCAGCCAAACATGCCCAGGTTGCGCACTGAATAAAGTATTTTATAATTTTTCATATTTCTGTTTACTTACTATTTCATAATAAAGTAATTATAAAATACTTTCTTTGTGTTTATTTGATTCCTATTCAAGAGAATTACTTTATATATAGTCAATATAGGCACAGAGTTAAATTTTTTAACATTTTCTAATGGTGGTGTGCCTCGTGATTTTTTTCATGAAACAAGTGTGCCTTTGCCCAAAAAAGGTTGAAAAACACTGCCTTAGATCACTTCCATGAGCTCTGCGTGCTTAGACTGCTGTATGAGTATACAAACTTTCGCCTTAACAAATGGAATGGAAACCTCAGCTCAGATACCGACGTCACTGCCTGAACAGTACCAACCTCTGTCTGTACGGGAGAAAACCCCACGGAGTCCCTAAGCCATGCATAGGATCGGGCAAGCGAACTCATCTCAAGCGAGAGCTAATGAAAGGGCCGGTCCACCCATGAGGCCAAGTGGGGAGATTGTCTCAGGCGGCAGAATCCACAGGGGCAGCAGATCTCAATGCAGATCTTCACTCACCTCTTCTCCCCTAGTGGGGAGGGGGAGGGGTGCCGTTTTGTGGTTCCCTTCAGGTGCCAAAGTGTCTTGGGCGGCCCTGATGAATAGACACTCCCAGCCAGGAAGGGCTTTCATATCGCATCCCCGAGGTACCCTCAGGGCAGATGCCCAAGCAGAACCCTGCACGTCAGAATGGGAAGCAGACCTGCACACCACCCTCGCAGCCAAGCCGAACCCCCAATTTTGAATTAGAAGCAATATTTGCCATCTCAAGGGCTGGGGGCTCCATTAAGTCCAGAGTCTAAAATTATCTACTCCCATCGCAACTAACCCCCCCCCCAAAGGATTTTCACCATCAAAGGCGGAGGAACCGAATCTTTATAACTTGCTCCTCGCCCTGCGGCAGAGCTTGGTTTGATCACTTCAACCGCAGCGCGACTTCGGGGCTGCAGCGAAGTTGTCCTGCGCGCCCCGGGCGCCTCCCGGTGGGATCTGCGGCGCTGGCGGATTAAACGCGGCAGACAAAGCAAGGCGAGGCAATTGCCTGAGCTCTGGGCTTCGGAGAAAGCTGCAGCCCAGGCCTCGGTTTGCAGGGGGGGGGGGGGAGGTTCCTTCGATATATCAGACACAAACGTATTATTCCGCCCTTTCTCCCAGGGGTTTAGGGCGACATACTGGTATTTTCTCTCTTCCACCACCCAGGTTTCTCCGCAGTCAGCCTCCTCGGCAATTCTAACAGGGCACTCCACAACCCAATTCTAGCCACTGCTTCTATTCCCCATTTTTATTCTTCTGCACAATTGCATGTTGACTGAACTTTTTTTTTTTACACTTCGACACTAAGATGGGCTTTGCACTCCTTCCTGTGTGTCCGAAACGATCCGATCCTGGAATCACCAGCTCTTAAATTTATGCCCCTCCGGCTGCTTTTTCTTAACGAAAATGGCTGGGGGGACGGAACGGGACCTCGAGGGTGTTACCAGCTACGTGCGCCAGGGAAATGTAGGGGGCGATGCAAGATTCCACTAAACCAGAAAAGTGGGGAAGAAAAATCTTGTTTTGTTCTCTTTATCTAGACAGCCTTTCCTAACACCACAATCCGTACGACCAGCCGCTGTTTCTCGCCACTAAAAGCGTGGATTTGTGTTGTTGGCGGGCAGGATTATCCCGTTCTTTCGCCTGCAATGCGCTCTGCAGGGCGCGGATTGGAATTAAAGGATGGGGACTTTAGCTTTATTGGCAACATGGGCTGTCATAAACTCAGTTACCCCGCAACGATCCTGTTCATGCTGGAGAATAAACAGGCAATCCTAGTCTCAGGGACACTGTGCATTTTAGAGTAAGGTAAAGGTAAAGGGACCCCTGACCGTTAGGTCCAGTCGGGACGACTCTGGGGTTGCGGCGCTCATCTCGCTTTACTGACCTACAGCTTCCAGGTCATGTGGCCAGCATGACTAAGCCGCTTCTGGAGAACCAGAGCAGCGCACGCACAGAAACGCCGTTTACCTTCCCGCTGGAAGGGTACCTATCTATCTACTTGCACTGCGTGCTTTCGAACTGCTAGGTTGGCAGGAGCAGGGACTGAGCAATGGGAGCTCACCCCACCGACCTTCTGATCGGCAAGCCCTAGGCTTTGTGGTTTAACCCACAGCGCCACCCTTACTTTAGAGTAAGGCGGCACAAACAAACCTGCAGCTTGCATCTCATTGAACTTCATGGCGCACTGCATACTTCCTAAACTTAAGTGGCCTGGAAGCGAGAGGATTAAAGCGAGCGTGCTTAGTTCGTACTGCACACGGTTCCAAATCTAAAAACTTCGAGTGAAGTGGATAGTCGTCCTAGTGGATGAGGCTCAAAACTAGCCCGAACCTCGCCTGATTCTTTCACTGGCTGTTTTAAAGGACTGTTACTTTAAAGAGCGTGATAAATTGCCAGACTGTGGGCTCGCGTAGACAACGGCCAAACTCCAGGGATTAGGTTTTAAACGCTTTTAAATCCCATTGTTTCATTGAAATCAACATTAGATTGCGAGTAACGTAAGCATCAGTTTGTTTATTTTTTTTAATCCAATTTTGGTTGCTCGCCACAGATTAAGGAATTTAGGCGCTGAGGACCGTCTCGGTATATTTTCATCCCGCTGCCTTGAAGCAATGTGCAGGAGACAACAAGACAGAGACACGCGTCTTTCTGCCGCACGCGCTTTGGTCTCGGAAAGAACCAGCAGTTACAGGTAGACACAGGCTCCATCTCGCATGAAGCCGTATGAAAATGGGTGGGAACCGAGCAAAAGAAGCAGCGACTCCCGGGCACTTCAGGGAGCCTGCGCAGCAGCGCAGGAGAACCTCTTCCCAGTCTGTGCAGTCTTGTTTCGGGGGAAGCAACCCAGAAGCGAGACATTCCCTGGAAGTTGTTGCGCGCCCGCGGCCCAACAGGGCTGAGCGGACGCGGCCACCAGCCGCCGCCATCTCTCGTCGGGGCGGCCTCTTTGCTGGGCGCCCGGCTCCATTTCTGTTCCCGCGCACGCACGCATCCTTCTTCTGCAGTGGCGGAACAGGCGCGGGCGCGGAGGGCAAGGCAGCGCCCTTTTGCGCGCCCTAGGACGCAAAGGGGAAACAATCTCGCCGGCAGCTAGGAGGTGGCGGAGCTCTGTGCCTCTTGCTCCTCCAGCGCAGGGTGCGGAGAGCTCGTAGGGAGGTGGCGAGGCTGATCTCCTTGTTAGGGTGCCAACTTGAATAAAATATCACAAGAGGAGGCACACATACCACTTGAATGGCAATGCCCATCAACTTGTGGGCGCTGGCCCCCTCAAATATTTTATTGGCCGGGAGGCGAAGGGACCTCGGCCCCTGGGAGTCCTAGCAAGCTAGCTGCTCCCCCAGCCAATCGGAGTAGGTGGCATTTATTAACTGACTGGGTAGGGGAGATCAAAGGGTCTTAAGTCTGTAATTGCGCCTGTAGGGCTGGTCCAATGCTTTTTGCTGCCTGAGGCAGAACAAGTAGGGCGCCCGCACACACTCTCTCGATCCTATCCTCTAGACCAGGCATGTCCAACAGGTAGATCGTGATCTACCGGTAGATCACTGGACGTCTGTGGTAGATTACCAGTAGATCAGTGGCTCCCCACAAAGAAGCTAAAAAACTTTGGCTCCCTTAAAAAAAGGTCTTTGCCCTGCAACCCTAAAATGACCTGAACCACCAAAAATAGGGCTTTCCTTCCTAAAAAAAAAGCTCAACGTTGCTTTCCTCTTTCCTAAAGAAGCTCAACAACTTTTACGTGAACCCCCCAAAACAGGGTTTTCCTTCCTAAAAAAAGCTCATCGACTTGAATCCCCCAAAAGGGGATAGATCACTGCCAGTTTTTAACTGTGAGTAGATCGCAGTCTCTTGGAAGTTGGCCACCCTAGGAACACAACACCTGCAGTAAAACGCACGCACACACCTCACAACCGCCTTTTCACCTCTCTGGCTACTATATAAAAATAAAATAAAAGCGCAACGATAACAAAAAATAACAGTTCCGCGGTCATTTTATGACATCCCAAACCAGTTGCCTAGGGCCCCTTCCTAATGGGAGGGCCGGCTCTGTGGTGTGGCGTGGCCCTGCTTTAGAGAAGACGGCCCTCTGTTGTTGTGACAGGCTTGTGTCACAAGTGAAACCCTCTTTTGAGGGTGCCTTATTTTGAGGGCTGCCCAGCCCAAACTGTTCTTGGTATCCGCCTTTCTCGGGAGACAACGGAAGGCGCCTCCAAGAGTTCAACAAGAACTGCTGGAGAATCACAGCGCCTGTTGTGGCTGCAGAGACCAATATGCAACGCTGCCTCCCGCGTTTGCTTTTGCTGCGTTAGCCAGCACCTAAGTGACCTGGAGCAAGCCTGGGTGGTGTGTATCATGTGTGTTCTGCGCTGCCCAGAAGACAATTCAGCCTCTCCGATGGGGTCCAAAGGAAAGCAGAGCAACTACCTTTGGCACCAGCTTGGCTGCAGGTTTTCCTTCCTAAAAAAAGCTCAGCGATTTGAACCCCCCAAGAGCCGGCCCTCTAAGGCGCCTTAGGGACTCCAGCCCCAAAACAAGGAACCAGGGAAAGGGAGCACCAGAGCCTTGAAGTTGCCCGTGGGCACTTAGCAGCACTCAGATGTTTCCCATTGCGTTATAGCCGCTATTTCTACACTTGCACCTATGCCTATATACATCGCCAGGTTAATGGAAGATGCGTGCACATCCCTTTTTTTAAAAATGATGCCAATCCTGGGCCACCGAGTCCGTGAGCCAACCAGCCAGGAAGAAGAAAACGGCTCTGTGAGGTAGCTCCTAGGCTAGTCGCCTAGAGGTGGCCCCTGGCTCCGGTGCCCCCCCTCCAGTCCCCACCCTCCTGGTGGCCTCGTCACATAGCTGTCAACCCTCCCTTTTTTGGCAGGAAACTCCCTTATTCCAATGCCATTTCCCGCTGCTATCCCGGATTGTTGATATCCCTTAAATTTCCCGGATTTCAAAGGAAGCAGCTCCTCTCCCTCCCTGCCGGCCAGGGAGGCTCCTCAGCTGCGTTGCTCGGCTGCCAATAAGGAGTCTGAAACCGACTGGGGGCGGAGCTTGCATGCCTTGTGCAGCCAGACCCTCACGCCCAACCAGACAGACAGCCTGCCTGCTGTCTATGCGCTCGCTCTTTCGCTCACCCGTTCGCGCGCAGCCTCTGGAGCGCAGGGTGGCGAGGCTACTTGGTGCCATTGCACCGCCCTCGCGGCATCCCTTATTTTCAAATCCGAAAGTTTGAAAAAATCCCTTATTTTCAAATCCGAATGTTGACAGCTATGCCTCGTCAACCATGGTTCCCCGAGAGCCCGCCAAGAGTCGTCGGCCTAGCAAGGCGGGGAAGCCACATTGGGAGGCCTCTTGCGCTGGCCGGCTTCCCCGCGCCTCTCTTCGGGCCGGGAGCAGAGGCCGCGCGGGCCCCTTCTTCCTCCTCCTCGCCCGCGCCGCCATTTTGCCAGCCCTCCACATTCTGCTGTCGCGCCCTCGGAGGCCTCTTCCTCGCCGCCGCCTCAGGCCGCTTTGGCGCCACCTTCCACCACCCTCCGGCTTCCTCCACCGCCTGGAGGTTTCCGGGCCTCTGCGAGGGGGAGACACAACAAACAGCCTCTCGGGAACCCCAGGCCTCCCCGCCTCGGCCTCGGAAAGGGCTTCCAGTGGACCGGGCTGCTGCCTTACGGGAGGCCGGGTCAGAGAGAGGCCGGGTCGGCCTTTGGCAAAAGGCCGCAGCGCCAATCTTGGGGCGGCCTGCGGTCGCTCGTTGCCGGTGAAAGGCGGCATTCAGGGCCTTCCTGGGCGGCGGCGGCGGCTGCAATGAGCACCGGGAGTGTCCGGCTCTGGAGGGCGGGAAAGTCTGCTCGGCGCGCTGCTGAACTCGGCCTGTGAGTGGGAAAAGTGGTGCTGGAAATGCTCCGGGGCCATTTTTTGTGGACGGGACATGGAAACGGCGAGTCCGGAGTCGCCGGCAATAAGACTGATCTGCAGCTCGCGCTGTTCATAACCAGGATGGCAATTTAAAAGCGCCTTCCATAGGGATGTTTTGCCATTTAAAGCGCTTCGTGGAAGGGGAGGGAGAAAAGGAAGAGGCCAATTGCTTTCTCCCCTTTTCTGCCCTGCATCTATATAAAGTGTGTTACGGTGACACTCGAAATGCGCCTTTCCTTCCTCTGGTTTTTTTTAATGAGAACCGAAAACTTGCACCGATAAGTATGCACATCTTTCCTATATTAAAAATCCCTTTTTCTAGATTCACATTCATCCAAATGGCGTCACAGTGGCTCAGAGCCGCTTCCACTGCATTTGCACGCCTGAGATTTAAATTGGCTTTCCCCCCTAAAAACCAATTGATATTGCAAAGGTAAAAAGCAAACACTGGTCAGAAGACTGAATTTTGAGTTTCTCTTCCTTGGCTTTCCATCTCACATTTTCATAACTGGTGAAGAGAAAGCGCTCTTCAAGGCTCTTGTGTGAAAATGTGTTACAGCACAATTCTTTGTGAACTTACTCAGAGGTAAGTCTTAAGTTCAACAGGGTCCCCCCCACTCATTAGAAAATGTGTTGAAGTTTGCAGTTCTGAAGATGCCCACCTTTTGCAGGTGATGATGCATTCCAGGTAAAATATGTAATTTATATATAATTTATTGACATTACAGGAAAACAGCCATTTAACAGAATGGCTAGAATCTCAGTCTCCATAGGCTCAAAGGGGTCAACTCTCCTCTGCCATCCCATTTTCTGCACAACTCTAGGGAATTTTAAGTGGGAGAGCTGCAGGGAGGGTGGACGGTGGAGAAAAGCATGTCATTTAGGCCGTTTGATTTCAACATCAATAACTTTTGTTTATACACTTACTCTGAAGCTGTCAATTATAATTGCGTGTTCTCCTCTAGCTCAGCTGCATGGCAGTCCAACTGAGATCTGGACAGGATACCACCTGATTTAGCTAATCATACACTTTACTAGAGAAATATAGGTCTCTTCCATCTTCTGGTCTATAGTAGGTGTAGAGTAGAAATGTAGAATAACTTCAGGGAGGTCAGAAGAGCTAAAAAATAAAGTGGAGAAGAGGAGTGGAGCAGGAATTCCAGCAGTGCAAACCTAAGTGTTTTAACTCAGAAGTAAATCCCACTATACTCAGTGGGATTTGCCTGCTAGTAAAAATGCTTAGTGTTACAGCCCCAATCTTTTATTGAAGGAGTTTAATTACTAAAGCAAGCATCTGAAACTGATCTTTAAAATCACTTGTGGTGGAGGGAAAGAGTGTGCTTCCTGAGAAATTTTTACAGCTTCTCACAAGCCTAAGGATAATATCTACATGATAACAAACTGGGCCCTACACTATTTGACCCACATCAATTGTTTTCAATTGTGATGCACAATAATTACTACTTTTATGCTGGCAGGTTTTTCAGAATAGGAATAATTTTCATGATTCCAATGAACTGTTACTCAGGATGGGAATGGTCTGAATCTACAAAGTGGACCATTTTCAGAGCTTGGAAACTTATGCAAACATGTGCAAAGGCTTGCAATGTGACACCATCATGTGTGTTTTGCATAGGTTTCTGCCTATGCAGCAGGGCTTGTAGGTCATTGGATGGAGGTCCGTCATAACTGCCTTGGGAAGATCATCCTGATAGGTGGCTTTAAAAAAATCCATTTAGAAATAGTTTTTCAATGGACTTAACAGTAACGACTGTACCTCACTGTTAGTTGCCTGGCCCTGTCAAAGCAAAAATGTTAAATATATTTTAGAAAATGGCCTGCTCTGTCACTCTGGTCTGTTGACATAAAATGTTGCTGTGCACATGGAATGGTGAGGTTTCTTACTTCAGGACAAAAGTGCCCAAATCAGCTACAGCGTTTGCTTAATTTGAAATATGGAATGAAATCTCAAACTCAGATTAAAAACAGAAATGAAATAGTACTTTCAGAATTTGAAATAATATTTTGACAGCAACAAATGAAGGGCAGCAGTCTTATGCATGTCAACTCAAAAGTAAGCCCCATTTTGTGCATGGGAGTGCAATTCCTATAAGCATGCATAGAATCCAGCTGATAGGCCCCTTTTGCTCTGACGATGTCACATAATGAAATGAATGTGGGAATGTCTTTATATTGAGTATTTCAAGAAACTGGATACCACTTAGAATTAGTTAACTGAATAGCATAGCAGGAGCCTTCCCTTCTGGAATTTCAGGGGGCCAAATTGCAGGTGATACTCAACAGTAAAGGGGAATTTTTGGTGCCTGGTATACTTGGCCAAAGAACAAAAACAAAAAACTTTTTATCATGCCTACTTAACCATGATCCTTCAAAGATAGAAAGCATGATAGCATTTAGCCTCAAGCTTTGACAGCAGGTGCTTTAGAAGCCAGCCTAACTAAAAATAAGATGTGTGTTGAAAAAAATGGAAGAATAAACAAAACAAAACGGCAATGCGGTTGCGGGTCGTCCACTGAAAAACGCAGCGTGCAAATCTTTGCTACAGACGTAAGTGTGCAGGGAAGGGTGCTGCTGCTATCCAGACGGTGTCAGAAGTTAATGGTTATTTTAATAAAACCGAGATGTGCAGAGCCCAAGCCGTTGAAGGTGGAGAGGGCGACGGGGCAATGTGGGGTGCAGGAGAGAGAATGCACGGAAGAGGGATCTCTCTGCCAAGAGATTTCGTGCAAGTGCTGCGCTGTGCTTCCCGCCATGGAGCAGCGTTCAGCTGCAACATTCTCAGAAGCACTCAGTCATAACGGGCCCACTTGAGCGGTACTTCAGTGCAAAAGCAAGGAAAGGCAGTGAATGTCTGGATCTAATGGTTTACCCAGAAGAAAAGCCCACTGGTTTTAGCAGGGCTTCTTGGGATCTTACACACTAGGGAAAGAATGACGTGGGAGAATTGAGAGATCCAGCATCTGCGTTTGTGAAATCAACGTTATCACCACCAGAAGGGCGAAGAAGACCGTCGCAACCATTGAAACCAAATATGAAATTATACATTGCTGTCCCCGCCCCTGACATGAGCTTTCTTCGCTCTCCAAAAAGCAAGGAGGACATCACCATCATTTGTTTTAAAATAACGGAAAAGAAACCAGTTCGACCTCTGCCTTCTCCCTTTATTCTTAAGAATGCAGCGCTTTGTCTAAGAGAGAAATTATTTCGCGCAAAAATTCAGCCTCAGGGTCCTGGATGCCCAGTTATCCAGCCACTATCTCAGCCGAACTCTTAGCAAAGGCGTTGCAGGCGCCAGCCTCTGGGAAGTTCTCCTGAACCAGCCCCATAGAAACGAACGTCGGTTACTCAAAGGCACCGAGGGGCAAGGGTTGTTTCTGCCACTTTCTCTTGTACGCAGCTTAATTCGTTCTTCCAGATCCCCTAAACCAGAGTTCAGCGCCCCGCTGCCCTTTCTCGCTCTGCGCGACGCTGGCCTGGTCTCTCCACAACAGCGCTTTCCATAAAAGACGCCGGGGAGACTTTCCACTGCGCGGCTTTCCGCTCGAAAGCCTGAGGGAAACGCCGTCGAGATTTCTCACTAATGCAGCCTGAAGCAGAGGGAACCGTCGTTGCATTTGATCTGGTCTATAACGGAAAAGTTCCGAAAGCGCGCTGGCGAAGCCTCCGTTCGCACTCTGCGCGGCCCTTACGCGCCACTTATGGATCGCGGAGCTTTAGCCTGTGCGCTGGGCCCTCCGAGCGAAGCAGCCCTTTGCGCTCCACCCTGGCCTCTCGCCTTGCTCTGCCTCCTTCCCAATCCATCCTCACCCGCGTCTTGTCCAGCTCTCAGATGGTGACAAAGAGGGGGGCCGCTTGCCTTTCGCCAGTTGCTTCCACCGGCCTTCGGTTCCGACCACGCCGGACACCCGCTCCTGCCTCCTCGGAAAGCAGGCGCACCTGCCCGCGCACCCTGGGTGCCATCCGACTGTGTGGCATCTTCTCTGGCCATGGCGCAAAGCAGAGAGAGAGAGAGAGAGGTCGCCTTTGGGATGGCGCTGCAGATCGCGTGGATTTCCACCGGGGCCGACGGGGAGCTCGACACAGCTAGAGAGCAAAGTTCAACCTAGAAACAGCCCCCTCCCTCGGGAGGGACGGGAGGGGTGCGTGCAATGGGGTGGGAAACTGCGCAAAAAGGCGGCAGTTCCCTGGCCTTTGTTTAAACAGCCCACCGCCCTCACCGCTTCGGAGTTAGGAGGTGGGGCTGCTGACAACAAAACGGCCTGATCTCCCCTCTGCGCTTTTTACTCTTCTGAGCAATCCCCTTACCCAAAGGTTCCCTAAGCTTGAATAGGGCTGCCCGGGAGCTTGCCAAGAGGTCAGCTGCCTGTGGGTGAGGATTCAGAGCCCCTTCCCCAGGCGCAGGGTCCAAAAGGGCAAGTGCCACTCTAGCCTAAGAAAAGCAACCAAGGCCCTGTGGCACCTTGGGTACTTCGCGAGACCTTGATGAAATGGGTCCAGCACACGAAACCCGTTCAGGTCGGCGGGTCGCAGCGCACTACCCTTTCAGGGTGTCTCGGCTGCTTTGACCGCAGGCGGAGAGACGCGAGAATCAGACGCACAAACTGCTCCAATTTGCAAGCAGTTTTAAGCGAAAGCAGCTGCATGTAAGGGCAGGCGACTCGGTCCCAGCCAGGTCCATGTAACTAATTGGCCGGAGTCGACCCAGGCTTTGATTCTGGCTGTCCAGTTAAGGAGGAAGTCGGGGGGGGGGGAGCGGAACAAGAAAAGGCAGGCTGTCTGGTTGCCTCGAAATGAGATGAAGCTCATCGCGGCTCGGTAGGCTCTTTAACTTTTGAGCTGACGGAGACCGAATTAAGGCTGCGTCTTGGAGCCCAAAGCTCCGTTTCCAGTGGAACACCTTCCCCTTCCCTCTGTTATCCTTTTAAAAGCAATCCATCTTTTGGGGGAAATATGGGGAGATTCTGCTTTGAGTCTGTGGAAACAGAGGAAGCCCCCAAACACCATCCCCGTCTCCCAATTCAGACAATTATGTTTGTCCACAAAAGCGGAAAGACAAAACAAACCCCGGCCAAGTCCTCACCGACGCCTGCTGCTAAACCAGAGGCGGAGGGTGATAAAATCAAAAGGGAACCTGGTGGCTCGGTTTTTCTAAGCGCCCCCCACGCCAACCCCCGTTTCTAGTAACGCACTCAATCGAAGTTCCCCCTTTCCTGGAGAAAAACAGATAAATTTATGAAGGGATAGCTAAGAGAATAATTACAGGGGAAGGCCGTTAAATTTTATTTCGAATCCCCAAAGGCAAAAAGCTGACATTTTATTGCAAACATCTGGCGGGCTTAAGGAGGCTGGCATGGGGTTGGTTCCAAACTCTTAATGCCGGTGTGTGTTTTAATTCGGAGCAAAAAAGCAAGAGAAGCCTCGTCAAAACACGCTCCCACTATCCCCAAACCCTATTTGCTCAGTTAACAAAAAAAGAAGGAAAAAAGGGGGGTTAGTCTTTGTGAAGTTCTCTTGCGCACGCCTCGCGGAGCTGCCTAGAGTGCTCGAGTTGGCGTGGTGGAGCGGGTCGCTATTGACCAATACGGTCTACTTGGGAGTAAGCCACTCTAAAGAAGCTCAGGCTCCTGCAGCATATGGAAATGGCAGTCAACGCCCCCCACCCACAACCTCTTAAAATCTCACTCGCTAGCTGTCCTTAAGGGAAGCTATTCCTCGATGCCCACCCCATCCTCTCCCCACTGGGCATAATGGAACTGATCTACTTTTACGGGGCTCTTATAATAACGAGGACTGCCACAAAATAATATCTGCGACGCCCTTTGAACAACCCGAAGGCGCGACGCAAATAAATGCTGCATTCTTCTTCTTCCATGCAAGTTGGGAGGGAAGGAAGAGGGCGAGAGAACCTCCATAATAACTAGCTAATAAGAAGGAGGCACTGGGCTTGGGGGTGTCCCATAAAATTGCAGTCGGAGGCCTGCTCTTTACAGTCCTCATAAATGCGCCCCTTTGCCAGCCGGCGCGGGGATATCAACGTGCTTGACATTCCGAGGGCAACCAGAGCAATTGGGCTGAAATTAATCTCTCCTCTTAAACTAGCGCCGGGCCCGGCTCCTCCACCCCCTTTTAAAGACCATCTAATAAGGTAGTAAAGGACCATAAATCACAAGAACGCCAGCCCACCCCGCCGGCCGGCCCGGCTGAGCGCTCTGCAGCTATTGCGCAAGGTCCCCTTACGTAGCCGAGCCTGGTACAAAGCGCCCCCCCCAACAAGTCCTCCCCCCCTCTCCGGGATGGGCGAACTAACCTTCCCCTTTGTGGGGATGGGGTAGTTGGTGATGCTGCTACTACTTATAAGCGTTTTAACTGGCTTTAGTGCAAAACCCTCTTCTTCCATCCGTGGTACATTTATTGAACGGTGCGCTTCGCTGCTTCAGCTTGGTTAGAGGACGCAGCTTTCCCGGGGGCAGCCCGAGCCCCTGCGGGGTCTACTCTGAAGTAAACCCTGCTGGGCACAAGGTTGAGATGGGAAACCTGGATCTGCGCTGCAGCACCTCAGATCGCAGGTGGAATCCAGTCTGATGGAATTATCCTTCGCACCAAATAAAATAAAAATGCCATGCGCCCATAGCATGCCAAGTGAAGCTCATTATGCGTGCAGCGTTTTCTTCCTGCTTTGTTTTTTTTGTGGGACTAGGGAGAAGCGCACAGGCAAATGAATCCATTCCTGGGTTCTCTGAGCTGGTACAGCCCAGACACAGGCTTACCATCTCAGGGCGAAACGGGCCTAAGGGTGCGCAGGACTGCAACTCTGGACTGGGGTTTCCAGGTTTCAAAATCTAAAGGCATTATCACTCCAGAGAACGTGAAGAGGGAGATAAAGTCTCTCATCAGATATAATCGCTCATCTAATCGGTCTGGGGTGTATGTGGAGCGAGTGAGGGGTGCTGTGATAGATGTTTCTCCTTTTGCAAAGAAAAAGAAATAGAAAATCCCATACAGCAAAGGATTCAGGTGGTGAGATGGGAGCGATTGTCAGTAAACAGCTAATTAATCCGAAATTAAGCCGAAATGACCGACGGCGGTGTTTACACATAGGCCACCACCTAAAACTTGTGGGGGGACGGGGCGACCTCTGGGGTCCTCCCAATGACCTCCGTCCTCGCAAAGACTTTCAGGAGGCAGCCCCGCTCGTAGGATGCCGCGCAACCTCGTGGCGCTCTCAAGGCTAGTTTATGCCATAATAAACGTGTTAGGTGCCATGGAGCTCTCACTCCCGGATAAATGTGCTTCGGAGTGGAGGCGGATCTCTAGGAAGTTAAACAAAAGACAGAAAAACCCGAAGGAAGGGCAGAGATGGGCTCGGAATCGTGACCTTGGGACAGGTCTTGTAGGTGAGAAAAGTCTAGCAGAGCGATAGGGGAGGGGGCGGTGAGTTGTCAGCCTGGGTGGGCGCTATCTCACGCACATTAACTTGCCATCAAATCCCATTTAATTCTATGGGATTTACTTCCGAGTAGAAGAGCTGTTTGCCCCCGGATTTTCCTATTCGCTCCAGATTTGCCAGCAATCACTGCAGCCCGCCTTTTCCTCCGCGGTTGCCTGGAGATTTTGACTGCATCGTCGCACCACTTAATTTCGGATTAATTTCTAAAGCGCGCGCGCGGAAGCAATGCGGGCAGTGGAGGTCGAGTAAATATTTGTCACCTCTGGAGCCTTAAGGAAAAATCGACTTAAATATGTTTTCCAAACTGCGAAGAAACACCAAAGGAAATTAGCGCGCTTTTGGCATTGCCAAACCAGACTGAAAGACGCGCAGAGTGGCCATAGTCGCTCATCTTCTTATCTTTTCGAAACGCTGCGTGATTATTATTATTAAAACAAAATACGCCCAGACTACGTGCACTTTGTTGGACGTCCGTAGCACAGATTCCTGAGGGCCAGGTACCTTGCAGGCCACTTGTTCTGGGATCGTGATGTGGGCGAATGAAGCGCATACGCCTTAAGGCAACATGCAAGAGTAAATGAGATTTTGTTAAACTCATTTTCATTTCTATGCTTGGTTTATCACCAGTCATTAAATGGATAGGAACCCAATCCCGTTGGTTTCCACTTAACTTGCATACACATCAGTGTGCTTAGGATGGGGGGGGAGAGCAATTAAGGAGTCTCACTCAGCGCCCCCCCTCCAACTCGAACTCTGTTTATTTACTTGCAAATCAGTCCAGTTGACTACCATTGAATTGACTGGACCCATGTGCGTGCAGAGCATGCTCATGCAAATATAACTGGCTCCAGTGAGCCTTTACTCTCGAGTAAATGTTCTTAGGGTTGCAGCATTGAAGTGTCATGGAAATCGAAAGAACTTGCACCCAAGGTATATTTTTTTAAAAAAAATATTGGCAAAGTATCACTGCCTCTTCTGAGAGCGCTTAAATTTTCCTCACAAAGCTTTCTGTTACATAAACACTATCAAAATCCGCCGGCTTTACAAGGATTAAAGGTGAGTAGATAATTCTGTCTATTTTAAAGCCAGGATTTTGGTTTTAGAAAGGGCCTCCTAGGATACGAATGAGCGGCTTAAAAAAAAAAAAACCTAGTCAAAACGTTTAAAAATTCTTCATCTCCTTTCCCCAGGTAGTTCCTATTTTCCTTAGTTTTTGTTTTAAAACAAAAATGAACCCCTCACCTATTTGCCTACCCGCCCTCCCCAAGCATCTATTCCTCTCCGAAAGAGCCTTTGAATTGCAGAGTCCGCCCAAATACTGAGAGAATTGCGCGCTCCGACGCCCGCCATTCCTTCCCCGACGCGCCGTGGTTGCTTTTGCGTGGAGGACGCGAGCTTTCGCCCCCCTCCGGCTGCTTTGCCGGAATTTAGCCTCCTGCAAATTTCGTGCGATTCCAAGGCTGGCGAAAGAGAGGGCATGAGCGCAAAAGCCGACGAAGAAGCCCCGCTTTCTTGGCATGGTGGGTCACCATAGTCGGGGGAAGTCTAATCGAAAGAAAAAGACGGCGAGAGGGAGAGTTTGGTGCGCGCCCGCGCGTTATTTGGCGCTGTCAACTCCGAGCGGAGCAGCCCCCCCAAGCCACCGCGAGGCACCGCGCCCGCCTGCGGGATACCTTACCTGATCTTCGCCAGGCTTTCCCAGCCCCCTCCCCGTCGGTACTTCGGTCTCAGAGGACCTGAAATCCATCCGAAGAAGGAGGTTTGTGCCTTAGACTGCACTTGGATGATAACCAGCAAAAGTTTGGTTCAGCCGTGTCAAGGGACCGCAATGAGACGCTGCCTAGCTAGCCCCGACGTGGCTTTCTAGATAGCTGGCTGCCTGGATATCCCCGCGTCCTTTCTGCCGTCCAGAGCAGCAGCCTGCGAGCGTCGTTTATGACAACTTCGCCTTTGTCTGCTCTGGATGCTTGGTGCACGATTCGCGCGCGCGGCTGCCTGCCTGCGCTCCCTGCGTCTCTTTCTCTCTCTCAACGCTGTGGGATTATTGGGCAGTTTGTTTCTCTGTTTCTGTGTCTCAACATAGAAGGGCGTGTAGGGGGAATGAAATGTAGCAATAAAACAGAGTTGGACATTTTATTAAAAAAATGACGTCTCCGCTTCGCTTTTGCTCAGATTTATGAACTGGGAAATTTGGTTAAAATAAAATAAAATATCCTCTCCATAAAGAGGCCGATTCCAGCCCAAACCCAAAAACCAGGCAGCCCAAGCCTCCACATGCTTTACTGGCAAGTAAATTCTGCGGGAATAATTAGGGGTTCATTCGAGGGGAAATGCACAGGATCGCAGCCTGCCTTGATTTCACTGGGACAGATTTTTACTGCCGGCTCCTGTGCGCTGATTTCGTCGGGAGGCATTCCCAAGCTAGAGAGTTTAGAATCGCAGCCTTCACGACGGCCTTCACTCTGAGATGAACTTAAAAGTGGCTGTTACCTTGGGCTAGATCCTGCCTACGTTTTTTATCGCATCCACCTTTTTGTTGTTGTTTACAGTGCTCTTTCTCCCATGTGGCCTGTAAGTCTTGCAGAGCGATAATCAGAATTATGCAGATAGGCTATTAGTATGGTCAATACATGCCATACATTCTTAGATGTAAAGAGGCGTAGAAACATATGTTTAGGATAGGATATAGGATAGGAAACATCGAAAAGTCGTAGCCGTCATACCGTGATATAGAAATATATTGTGCCTCTGTTGATTTTTGATTCGGTCGTTGTGATTATGCATTTTGGACGCACACCTGAAAGAGTTTTCTAAGGCCGAAGATTTTTACGGACAGCCCCTCCTCCCGTCCACCTCTCAACCTACCAACATCGAAGTTTGCCTGGATTGAAACCAGTTTAAAACTCATCCAATAACGCCAAAAGATTCGCGCGCGCACATAACTTTGCACTCGGGCGGAATTCCGGATCAGGCTGCTTAAACAGGACTTCGCATGGAACTGCCAACCCTGCATAACGGACTTCCTTTTCAAGGATATATATATTGGTTAGTACATTTTAGAAACCTCGCTGCTGCTCCCCCAACCCTCCCGGCTTTAATTTGCTTGAAGGAAAAGGTAGCATATGCAGAAGGGGAAAACGATCCCTCCTGCATGCGGTCGTCGGCGTTGTCGATTTTTCTCCGAGCAGCTTCGCATATTTGCGGGGAGCGGGTGGGGGAGAATCTTATGCAAGCTGCCAGGGATGAGGGTGGGTAGGTGGGGGCTAGCATCTGGGGCAGGGTAGGGGGCTGGGCGCCCTCTCGGCTTGTTTTTTGGAGGGAGAGAAGAGAAGGGAGAGTGGCCGTGTGTTGGCGGAGGGGAGTGCTGCTCGGCTCCCGTCCAGCAAAGGGTTAATTCCTCGCGCAGCTGCCCAGGAGGAGCCAAGCTGGGAGAAGCAGCCCGGGCGCTTGGCCCGCCCCTTTCTCATTGGCTCCGGGGCGCCGAGGTCCCCGGCCTGCGCGCCTTCCCATTGGGCAGGGACTTTGCGGCTCTCTCCTGACAGGCGCGCAGCCTGGCGGTGTCGTTGGGGGTGTTGGGGGGGGGAGAAGAAAGTTCCCCAGAAGTTTGGATCAATCAGAGGGAGAGAAAGGGGGGGGGAGAGAGGAAAGAATGAAGCGCAGCCTGCAAGCGCCGCGACTCTGAGCGGCGCCGGCGATCCGGGCGGTCGGTGGGTCGTCTGCGCTGCTCCGCGGATCCATGTAGCGTCCAGGCGGCCGCTGGGCGCTCTCACGTCGGGGCGGCCGACCCGCTTGCCTCTTGCTGGGGCCCGGTCTCGTGAACCAGCCAGCTAGCCAGCGTCGCCCTACCTCCGGCCAGCGCTTGGGCAATTGGCGGCGTGCCTGCCCCTCGGGCCGCGGGACTCGCCAGGCACGCACTCACCCCGTCGGGCGGCTAAAATGAGCGAGAGGAGGCGCTCGGCAGTGGCCCTCAGCTCGCGAGCGCACGCCTTCTCCGTGGAGGCCCTCATCGGCTCGCACAAGAAGAGGAAGCTCCGTGACTGGGACGACAAAGGCCTGGATTTGTCCATGGACAGCCTCAGCCCCGACGGGCAGCTGCCGGACGCCGACGACCCCGCCCAGTGCCTGGACCTCAACGCCAACGGTGAGTGGCCTGGACGGGGTTGGATTTGGGGAGGGGGGAAAGGAAGGAAGGAAAGGGTCCGCGGACGCGCCTTGGGGCGGCTGGAGAGTCCTCTTGGCACGCGGCAGCCGTGGCCAAATGCGAGGCCAGAGCCCGTCCAACGAGACAGACGTTCGTTGTGGCCTGCGGAGGCTTGACCTTCCGCCGACAGGTGTTGCTGGAGGGGGCCCGGAATAATGGCCGGATTTTTGGAGGTACCTGGTGGAAACCATTTAGGCTGCAGCCGACGGAGACATCTTTCGGAAAGGTTAATTTAGCACAGCCTCCCCGCATAATGGTAGCGTTGGAAGCGACCCACAGGGCCGTCTCGTCCGACCCCCTGAAATGCAGGAATCGCTTCAATGTTGCTTGTGGTTTTTAATAGCCGTCGGGGAAACTGTATCTCTTGAACCCTGGCCCGGGCGTCCCCAGGGACTCGGCCTCCCCACCCTTTGCCTTGCCTTCCTCTTGCTGCCAGGCAGCCCCTTCGCCCCGCCGGGACAGGAATAGACCGGCTGATGGCTATTAATAGCCAAAGGCATCAAGGCAAGCCTCGCCTGGCATCGAAAGAGCGCCCCCCGAAGGGCCAAGCGGCGCTGGGTGGGCGACGCACGCTCCATGCCAGCTCGCCACTGCCGGGCCTGGGAGAGACCTGGGAAAGGGGCGCCTCCTTGCGCGCTCCTACCGCGAACATATCCCGGGATGGAGACTCGGGACTCCGAGCGCGGAGAAGTCAGGGGTAGTTCACTCAGGGACGCAACAGGATCAGGCCTTGGGCCCACGGGCGGGAGCTGGGCTGCGGGTCCTGCGGGAAAGAGGCGCCGCGATTGGCAACCCAGATTGGAGACTTTTTTCGTTCAAGCGGCTCCTCTCCAGAGCCCTTGGCAGGCGAAGCCAGCGCGGAGCCCGGCAGCGAGGATGGACGGACCGGGGTCTTGCGACGACCGGATCCCCCCTCCTTCCCCACAAAGCTCCAGCGGGTTCGGTGTAGTGTTAGCAAACACTTACCGGTATCTACTTCTTCACGTCGGTTCCTCTTCCTCATCCTGGTCTTTCAGGACGCATGCCATATATCTACTATATTTATTTATAGCTGTATCTATAGCTGTATTTGTGATCCGTATACATATGATCCCAAGCAGCCTTACTCAGAAGTAAGTCCCATGTAGTTCATGGGGACTTACGTGTATGTGTAGGATCGCAGCCTCCACAAATAATTACATGACATCTCAGGTGATCGTTTTGAATTTTCAGCTTTTTAACCGTTTCCCGTTTTAAGCAGTGCTTCCTGTAAATTATATTGTGTCTTCCAATGACACGATTGCGAGAAAGGGTTTAAAAACGCCATTTGATGGAAATCAGTCCCCCCCCCCCCGGTTTGGCTGTATGTGTCAAATCACTTCAGTTATAATTCGAACGACGGTTGCTTAATTACAGAACTGTAAATATTATTTTTTTAAAAAAGGACTTCAAAAGTAGGAAAGAGCTGAAAATCTGTTAATTTTCCAAAACGTAATTTTTTCCTGTTGCAGTAAAAGCGAAATCCCTTTTCTTTGAGTTAAAACCTCAAGTCAATTCGTGTGCCTAGGAGTATAAATACAGGACAGAATTACCGGTGGATTGTTTAATGAAACTTCCTGCTCGAAGTCAGTCTCTTGCTGGGAGGATCGAGCGAGCGCCCGCTTCAAAGTCCCGTCGAGCCTCCAGCGGGGCTTAAATTTCCACGTACCGGTAGCCAAGGATCGAAGTGTCTTGCAAGTCCTGTTCCTACACTTTCCCGCAATGCAAAACAAAACAAACTCCCTATTCTGACCTCTCCGCTGTAGCCGAAGCTCCGTCGGGGGACGGCGAGTCGCAACTCGCTGGGATTCGGCATGATTTTTGGATTTTGCCGTCCATTCTCGGGAAAGCGCAATTCATTGGGACGTTTTCCAGCCACTTCCTCGAGCAGTCAGTGGAGCTTTGCGCAGGAGAACTGCCCGGTCAATCAGTCTCTGAAATATGATGGCTTTCAGTCCGATTTGCAGTCCGCGGGCCTTTCCCGCTTTGCCTCGCGGGTGAATTATTGTAACTCAGTAGGACAAGGCCCGTCTCCGAGTCCCAGCCCTGTTTCCCGAGGGCCCCCTCTGCTGTGAATGGATCTCCTTCCCTCTCTTATTACTTCTACTTCAAGTGGGGTGGTTTTTTTTAAAAAATAAATAAATTGGAGGGTTCGTCTTAATTACGAATGTCTTAATTATGCTCTGCCTCGGAAATAATTAGAGAAATTAACGGGTGCGGGCGGGACAGCAACTTCTTTGCCCCGCCTTATAGGAACCGTCGGAAAGAGACCTTGCGAATAAAGGCGTTTGGGATTCCGGAGGCGAAAATTGATTTTCTGGAGGGGCCGCGAATCCGGGAATCCAGACTTGGGTTTCGAGAGTTCTTCCACAAAGTAAAGAATATAGAGAGATCTATCGGGGGGATTCCTTCACCGCCCCCAACCCTCCCCCCCACCGCTTTACTCCCCCCACACCTCTCGGAGGAGGGCGCGCATTGTTCAACTGTTGGCAGTCCCGTAGAACCGAGATGTTTTTCAACTTAGCAGGACTGACGGCGATCCCTGCTCTCTCCCCCCCGCCCACCCCAGAGGATTCGTTTCGAAGGAATCCCCCCGGGCTGAGGGTCGGAAAAGGAGAATTGCGAAGGGAAACGCGGGGTCGAAGCGAGGGGCTTTTGCGCAAAAAACCAAACCAGAACAGAAACAGGGACTAGCTGCAGCAAGAAGAGAATTGTTACAAAAATAAAAATAAAAAAATCACAAAAGGCAAATACAGGTAGATAGCCGTGTTGGTCTGTCATAGTCAAAACAAAATAAAAAAAATCCTTCCAGTAGCACCTTAGAGACCAACTAAGTTTGTTCTTGGTATGAGCTTTCGTGTGCATGCACACGAAAGCTCATACCAAGAACAAACTTAGTTGGTCTCTAAGGTGCTACTGGAAGGAATTTTTTTATTTTAAAAGGCAAATCGTTAGGGGAAAGAGCCCATTGCAACAGCCGTCTAGATCCCGAGATTATCGCGATCATTATTGACATTTATTTTTGACGCCAACAGTGTGGGCGGCGGGAGGGAAGTACAGTACTTTGCTTACTTAAGAATGGGGTGTATGGGGGAATCTCGCTGCGACGATAAAAAGCAAAAGGCGAGACCTGCCTGTTGCTTTTTAACGAAACCCGCTCTATACACAAGAGGCGTGGCTGGTTTGTCTCCACGCAGCGGGCCACGATCTGCGTTCTGCGCCAGGCCTGAAATTCAGCGTTCATTATATTTGCAGCCGTCCTCTAAAAAACACCGCATCATAGTTAAAAGTTCTTAAAGGGCTTTGGTGTTGTTGCCGAGCCACCCAACCGAAATGCGTCCTTGAAGAAATGTAAAACACGGCTCTAACTTCGCACCTAGTCTTTTCTCCCGCTCCTCCCCGTCATAATATGTATTTCTCCTGCCGCGTGGGCTTTTCCCGAGACCCGTAAACACGGCAAGCCCTCTGTTTCTCGGTTCTTGCCGCTGCAAAACGCGCGGAGCGTTTGCGCCAAACTTGCGCCGGCCGAGAACTTCTCTCTCTCTGTGTGTGTGTGACGGGGGGCACATTGGTGCGGCGGATGATCCTCTTTACCTAAAAGGGCGAGTCCAGTTTGGAAGGAGTTTGGCTGGCTCCTCGGTTTGTCTGGATTTCTGCCTAACCCAGCCTGCCAATTTCGCCCCGGTGAAAGCGACAAGTTTAGCTAAGCTTTCGGGCAGGATGCGCCATCAATCCGGAGGGCTCGGTTAAATCCGAGGCACAGCCTTAGAAAAAGAGAAAATTGTTCTTGCTTCTCGGGGTCTTTTTCCTTAAAAAATAACACTGGAGAGTCGAGGGATATTTTTCTTTAAATCGAGCCATTTTTAAAGATTTCTTTCTGACGCGCTAACCATCTCCCCAGTCGTTCTGTACACAGTCGACACTGCAAGAAGAGATGCCAGCAGAAACTAAGGATTCAGGAGTCTCTTCAGAAAACACACAAACCTGGGAGCAAAACTATATATGATCTTACGTGTGCTTCCTTGCATTTTTTCGGGGTAGTGATGGTGGGAGGGTGGCTGCCGTTTTTCACAGCGATTCCACTTTCTATTAATCTCTCCGCCACACGCCACCTATGTGATGGTGTGTTTCCCCCCGATGTGCTTGCGACCTTCTCCTTCTCCTCCTCATCCCGCCCTCAGCGCCGCACATGTGTCCTAGGTGCAGACTTGTTTTTCACACATAGTTTATGCCCTCGACTGGTGTATGCAACGATCTGGGTGGGTTTGGGGACACCGATCTGACACTGGCAGTAGAAAATTGAGTAGAACAGGGCGTCGTCGGCCCCTTCTAAAAGTGGGCGCGCAGGGGGAAAGCTTGTGAAATGGAAGGAGACGTTCTTCCCAAGTCAGACTGGGATGGTGGGGCGAGTGGAGGAACAGTCCCCCATCCAGGGTCAGCCAGTGCGGGTCCTCTTCGAGGGAGAATTTAGCCCTTTTGAATTGTGACAGCAGGAGGTCTCCACACACACCTCAGGATCCTACCCGGTTCCCAGATTTTCTTCCTCCCAGAGGAACCTGCCCGTTAGTTTGGGATCGGCTCCGATGAATCTGTGGCAACACAGCCCAAACTACAACCCACTTAAGGTGAGCAATTTAGATGCTTTATAGTTGTGCAATCCTACCCATAATTATCCCGAAAGTTTCCTTGAAATCAACGAGATTTTCTTCCAGACGCATGCAAATTATCAGGCTGCTGGAATGGAAACTGGGGGGATTTCAACCAAATCCCCAAATGCTGTGTTTATTTTCATTAAGCTCAATGAAGGTATGGCTTCGTACTTGGCCCGCTGACTTGGAAGTATCCGTCTCTGGATTACGTGCCCCTAAACACATTTAGGTCAGAGGCACAAAATTTAAATCTAAGCATGTTTCTTTAACTGGGTGGATAGTTACTACTTTCTGTGCCAAGGAATTGTTTGCTAACCTGTTTCAGAGCCCAGCAAAAGTGCCAAAATTTGAGCAGAATTATACTCCTACAACCTTCACCACGCTGTTTTGGAATAAACTCAGTTGGAGTTAGCTGGCTGTGCTCACCAGTTATATGTTGGGGGTCAAAGTTACCAGCTAGGACCTATAGTTGATCCTATCCATATTTATGGTTATTGGGTCCCCGTGTTTTTAGTGGGTCTTGCTTCCTACTGCCTTTGCCTAGCATCACATCTGAAGCCCAAGAAGCTTCAGTTTATCTGGGTTGCAGAGCAGGCTGTGAGTTTGTTATGCACAGCTGTCCATCATAAAATGTGGACTGTGTAAATGGTGCTGGCCGTCACAGTGTGCATTAAAATAACCCCCCTAGAGGTCAGGGCAAGGCAAACGGGAATATTTTCTCCCAATATGGTTCCCTTTTATCTCTTTTATGTTGATGATAACTCAGAGAGGGGGGTTACATAAACCAGAGAACTACCAACCAGTCCATCTGTTTTTGTTAATATAGTTTTAGTGGTTGTACTTTTAGGTCCAATAATTGGAAAGAACAGAAGAAAATTAAACTTCCTCTTCTTCTTCTTTGCCCAACAAAGGTTTTACTTATTTATTCATTGTGAGTTCACCTTATTTTTTTGGTTTCTTTAATGTTCTACTTGCATTTCTCAACTTCATTGTGAAGTTGTTTGGTGAAGATGGCTTTGCTGTCTGCCTTATTGCTGGGCAGCATCTCTCGCTGGCATAATGGTTCTCCTGAGAGAGCTGTAGGTCAAGTTTAATTTTATAGTTTAACTGAAAGGTCATAATGATAAAATGTCAAACAAAGGAGGTATGGTTCAAATGAATGTGTCTGCCGCCTAGCAAGAT
Source organism: Darevskia mixta (assembly GCA_034641385.1). Lineage (NCBI taxonomy): Eukaryota > Metazoa > Chordata > Lepidosauria > Squamata > Lacertidae > Darevskia > Darevskia mixta. Next base: position 1,490,165 of record JAWWNH010000017.1, on the reverse strand, counting down.
TATGGAGGATTTTTTTGGGCCTCAGTTTCTGAGCAGCCATTGCAAATTTTGAGATTTGCTTTGTGGCACATTTCTTCCTGATTTTATTTTATTTTTTATTTTAAAAAACAACCAATCTTTGTAAAATCAAAAAAATTAGCTAAGGTCTTCAGGTTCAATACAGATGGTGCAATGGAATACATAATGAAACACTGTTTAAATTTCATTGGCCCCACAGATGCATAATAATAATAATAATAATAATAATAATAATAATAATAATAATATATTTATACCCTTTATGCCACTCTGGGCAGCTCCCAACAGAATATTAAAAACACAATAAAACATAAAACATTAAAAACTTCCCTAAACAGGGCTGCCTTCAGATGTCTTCTAAAAGTCAGATAGTTGTTTATTTCCTTGACATCTGCTGGGAGGATGTTCTGCAGGGTGGGCGCCACTACCTAGAAGGCCTTCTGCCTGCTTCCCTGTAACCTCACTTCTTCTGGTAAGGGAACTGTCAGAAGGCCCTCGGAGCTGAATCTCATTGTCTGGGCTGAATGATGGGGGTGGAGATGCTCCTTCAGGTATACAGTATGTTGTTCAACTGGAATGTTCCAAGAACAGCGATCAGGATATTGTGAAGACATTAAAAGGTAAAGGTAAAGGGACCCCTGACCATTAGGTCCAGTTGTGACCAACTCTGGGGTTGCGCGCTCATCTCGCATTATTGGCCGAGGGAGCCGGCATACAGCTTCCGGGTCATGTGGCCAGCATGACTAAGCCACTTCTGGCGAACCAGAGCAGCGCACGGAAACGCTGTTTACCTTTCCGCTGTGGCGGTACCTATTTATCTACTTGCACTTTGACGTGCTTTCAAACTGCTAGGTTAGCAGGAGCAGGGACCAAGCAACGGGAGCTCACCCCATCGCGGGGATTCGAACCGCCAACCTTCTGATCAGCAATCCCTAGGCTCTGCGGTTTAACCCACAGCGCCACCCGTGTCCCTATGTGAAGACATTACTCGGAGCCTGAATGGTGCCTGAATTGGTACCTGAAGCCAGTGGAGGCTGGTCCACTATGATGAATAGGGCACTGTGCCGCCAACCTTAATCTGCCTTCAGCCAGCCCTCACCTAATTTCCTCCTTACTTACAACTGGCCTAGAGCATGGCCTTCCCATCAGCTTCCTCCTGCTTTGTCTCAGTGCTGCCCTCAGCAGGAAAGAGACAGGAGTCAAAGCTAGAACCAGGTGGCTCTGCCTCTCATTGGCTGAGCTTGCTCTTGTCATTGGCTCTTGCGCCACCTACTGCTGACATCCCTGCCTTCTGCCCTATCAGTCCCAATGGACACCAGCCCCCCACAGCTGGAAGCCAAGCAACAATGGGGCCACTCTCCTCAAGGCGAGGTGCAATATACCCAAGGCTAACCAAGGTATTCTGGACCTGAGGCAGGAAAGTTCCACACAAATACCTCTCTGCCTTTAAAAATACAATGATAAAACATAAGTAATGAACAACTTGCTGCCTTTTTGCTTTGAATTTCTTGGGGAAAGTGAAACAACAACAACAACAACAACAACAACATCTCCACCCCCACGGTAATCAGCTGTGTCTGAGGCTGTCTAATGGTAGGGTCAATCTAAGATGGCAAATTAATCAAGGGACTCAGTAGGTAAAGAATGAGACTCTTAATCTCAGGGTTGTTGGTTTGTTGCTGGGCAAATGAATGAATGAATCGGTTTATTTCGGTCACTGACCCGATTGTATCCTGGGCAAAAGATTCCTGCATTGCAGAGGGTTTGATTAAATGTCCCTCGTGGTCCCTTCCAATTCTATGATTTTATGAAAATAACTTTCTAAAGCGTGACTAGGTTTTGTAGGGTGAGGGTATAGTGAAAATGCTGTGGTTTGACTCAGCTCCATATATATCTAAACTAGGGAGAAAATGCTTTAATCTCTTATGTAACCAATGTTTTGATTGATCTAGGCGTCAGTATCTTAAATTCTGGGGATTAATGCCCAGTGCCCCTAATTTTAATGCCCCCTTTCCCTATTTGACTTTCCAGTAACTGCTGCTAATATCACTGCCTCATTCCAGAAAAGTTTAAAATAACATATACAGAAGGACCTAAAAGCGCACCATTTTATCGGCATAAGTCTCACTCCTGTTCCAATACATGCTGTGGGTGTTCCAGGCAAAGTTGTTAGGAATTTATTTAGTGAGATTTCCAGCCGTTTGGTCTCAATCAAACCCCAAGCCACAGCATCGTAATTGAGGGGGGGGGGGAAACCTCTGGTTTGAGCACTCTCAGGGATGGGAGGGTCAGACCACTCCCTTTCCTCTGCCAAACCCAAGAATAGCTTGTGAAGACTGAGTAGCTTTTAGCTTAGCTCACATCATTGCTCCTGTTTCTGCAGATGTCACCCTCGAATCGACAAAGTGATGAACTTGCCCAACGATTTGATCATCTAGGGCCCTGTTTGTGACATGCAGTCCAATCCCGAAAAGCAGCCAGTTTTATTCCAGTGTAATTAATATATAACTGCTCTCTCTGTCGGATTGCCTCCCTTCAACCTTTCAAAAGCCTTCTCGGCCCTGTGTGGGAGTTGTAATATAAAAGTGTGTGTGTGCTTGTGTGTAACCCTAGACGACTGTCTAAGCAATCCTCATAATACTACAAGATGTGCCCAAATTAATCTCTCTTGCTCTTCAGCCTGACACCTCAGCTTCAGCAGCTGTGGGAGGGATATTTATAAAGTTGACTGCCATTCCGCTTGGCCTCTGACTCTTCTCCCTGATCCTGAGCTGGAGGCTGTTTGAGGCATAGCAGGTGGTTAGGGTGGCTGCCTAACAGTGCTCAGAGCCTATTTGTCTGTTTGTTTATTGCTCCCATGGGGAAGGGAAACAAGGAAGAATCTCGAGCACATTCGATCTGGGAAGTCAAGTTGCCCTCAGCACAGTTCTCCCTCCCCTTCTCTTCCCTCCGCCACTTGCTCCATTGCACACCGATACCTATTTTGGGAGGCTGTAGAGGAATTGGAGCTGAAAGCACTAATTCAATTAATCAGCAGATTAGCCAATTAATTCATGAACTGCAGATCAAGGATGACAGGTTTTAACTGGACTGTCTCCCGTGATGATTAGTTAGCACTGATGACATTAAAAGGAATCTATTTGACTTCCTTGGTCTCAAGTACGTTTGGCTGATTTTTCCAAAGGTTTTTTTTTTGGTAAACATTAAACTTATTGGGAAATTGTAATAATCATTTATTAGGTTTTAAATGCTGAAGTTATATTAGACGCTTAATATGAATGAAATATCCTCATGTGCATTGATTGAGATGCACATCTAGTTAAATGATCCGCTCAAAGTAGGGCTGATTCACATAACTTTGGCGGCTGCTTATTTTGAACAGGTTTGCTTTTTCTTATTTTTGCGGTGACCCATTCTGGAAATAAACCCAAGGAAGGCTGAGCGAGTTAGCTTTTTATTTTCTAAAGAAACATTTAATCGTCTAGGACATATAAGGAGCTTTGTTCGGGGTTTGTACAACCGCCACACAGCTGAACATGTATGTGTAGTATCAAAATAAGAATCTGACCATGAAGACATATAGGAGTTTAAAATATTGGTGCGGTCAGACCTCTCTTTGTATGAAGAGGTGTGTGAGTCTATGAGTATGATAGAAACTCAGTACAAATGGCTGCGCAAACAAGCAGAAGTCCAGGTTGGAAAGTGAGATGTGCTGATAAAATTGCACTGATGATCCAACTACCAAAATTAAAATGATTTTAGGAAAATGTGGTTGTTTTTAAGGGACGTCTGAGTAACTGGAATGTTTAGGTAACTCACTTGCAAATAAAAGGGAGATGGAAAAAAGAAAGAAACATGTACTTAGTTTTCTGTGCACAGAGAATCAGGAAAAGGAGATCTTTTGCTCCCGGTAATTTCCTGAAGGCAGAGTTATGGTTGTGTGAAAGAGGGGAGGAGATAGTGAGAACAACTGATGCAACTTCTGCTCTGCACCTCACTTATATCCCAGACCTTTTGCTTACGTGGGTCATGTGGGAATGTTGAGGGAGAGGATATATTGATTATTAATACCTTCCTACGGGTGGCGCTGTGGGTTAAACCACAGAGCCTAGGGCTTGCCTGCTCTGGTTCGCCAGAAGCGGCTTAGTCATGCTGGCCACATGACCTGGAAGCTGTATGCCGGCTACCTCGGCCAATAAAGTGAGATGAGTGCCGCAACCCCAGTGTCATCCGCGACTGGACCTAATGGTCAGGGGTCCCTTTACCTTTAACTTGCGGTAGCAAGTTTCTTTACTTAGCAGAGTGCATTCCCCCTTTACGCAACAAAAAACTGGTTGCAAACTTGTGTTTCTTAAGACCAGGCTTCTTCAAACTCGGCCCTCCAGATGTTTTTGGCCTACAACTCCCATGATCCCTAGCTAGAAGGACCAGTGGTCAGGGATGATGGGAATTGTAGTCTCAAAACATCTGGAGGGCCGAGTCTGAGGAAGCCTGTTCTACACAATGCTGAAAAGATTCACTGCCACCTCCTTTGATAATATGATACCAACAGAAATTAAACTGGGGTTCTTGGGTGGAAGGATAGTTCAACACCATTCAAGATAATATTGTGAGATCGGTTTTAATACAGTTCCATTGGTGGATCCAGTCTGGAAAGAAAAAAATCGCACTGAAAGTTAGAAGAACATTTGTAATGGATTTTAACAGTGACGTGCACACACCGAAAAAGAGGAACAGTTCAGATTATCATATTTCAAGGGGAAACAAAACCAAAAGAAGATATATGAAAAAGAAGGCAAGAATGGGAAATACTTAATTGTAATCATATTAATATTAGGGTATGCATCGAATAAAAGATTCAGTTCAGATCCTACTTTAGTGCTTTAGAAAACAGGTAAATTTGGCTTCAGTTGCTTCAGAGAAAATATTGGATGCAAATCTGAACTTCTCTTTAGAAAATCTAAAGCTTCATGTCACTAATGGGGAAATAAAGCACAGGACTGTACTTTCCCCCCTTTTTGTCAGAATTGAATGAAATTTGAAGGCAAAGTAGCCCTTTCTGTGGGTAAGAAGCCTATTGAGTCTCAGACAGGTTCAGGGATTTCTAGACTAGGTACCATTAATATAGATATATTTAAAAGGCAACCCTATAACTTTTTAATTCCTTAGCAGAATTGGATTATATTTTCAGGCACAGTTTCTCTTCCTGAGGGAGTGAAGGCTGCCAAGTTTTGGACAGATAGCTACAGAGGGTTATGTGCAAGGGGGAGTACTTAAAGTCCGTTTGGCGATAAAGGAATTTGTTTTCCCCACTTTGGGAGGGGGAATTTGTATTTAAAGATCTACATCAGGAATGGTGGTGGAAATAAATAGCTACACTGGGAACAAGGAGGAGGAAATCAAATCAATCTTACCCCATAGTTGAAGAGGGAATCAAAGGCCATCTCAGGGGAGAAAGGGGCCTGGCTTTGAATAATGCCAGGTGGGGACAGACCCCAGGAGACCCCAGAGGACAACCACTGCCATTTCCTCCCTAGGGTGGAAGAGACCAGCAGCGCCTCGAATTTGCTGAGAGGCCACTGTAGAGGCAGCATGGACGGGCGATTGCCAAGGAGGCAGCAGCCTTTGTGGTATCCTGCTGCCCGAGGCAATCACCTCACCTTGCCTCATGGGTGAACCGGTCCTCCACAAACTGACGTTCCTTCTGCATCCCTCCCGAAAGCAGAATGATTAGAAGCAGAAAGTGGAGTCCTGATAAAATTATTCTCTGGTTGAAAACTCAAGCTCTTAACCGCAAAACTGCACCCCTTACTTTCCCTTCCCCCTCTCCTGTCATGCTACTAATATGTGGATCTTGGTGTGTGTATCAGTTTATACAGACTCACTGTCTGTGTTTCAGAGTCCCTCTAAATCTGTCCCAAAGGTCCAGGAACAACCCAATTAGCCCTGGAATCCTTTGAAAGACATTCATATCAGTTTGCACGAATCCTGTATCTTTTCGTTGTGGCACACTTTGGTTTGGGGTTTGTCTGAAGTGCAAGCACACCTCTAATTAATATGTGATCAACTATGTCATTATGAAGCCCAACATTCAATATTATGTTTCATATGCTTCTTTCTCATGCAAAACTGCCTAAGAAGCAACCAAGTGTCATTGAAAGGATCTGAACACATTAACACCAATGCTCTGGGCATGATCCCCAGCTGAGTTCTCAGGCACAAGTCCTGCTGAAATTAATAAAGGCTGTGGAAAAGAACAGTGATGTTCTTAGTGCAAGTCCTGCTCATTTTAATGTGAGATGCTTAGGAGAAAATGCCAGGGGAGAGTGTGCCTTTTGCCACTTCTGCTCCCTGTAATAGTTCCATTTCCTATTTGCTACTTGCTACTGATATTTTCAGGGACGCAGGTGGTGCTGTGGGTTAAACCACAGAGACTAGGGCTTGCTGATCAGAAGGTCGGTGGTTCGAATCCCTGCGACGGGGTGAGCTCCCGTTGCTCGGTCCCAGCTCCTGCCCACCTAGCAGTTCGAAAGCACGTCAAAGTGCAAGTAGATAAATAGGAACCGCTCTGGCGGGAAGGTAAACAGCATTTCCATGTGCTGCTCTGGTTCGCCAGAAGTGGCTTTGTCATGCTGGCCACATGACCCGGAACCTGTACGCCGGCTCTCGGCCAATAAAGCGAGATGAGCGCCACAACCCCAGAGTCGGACACAACTGGACCTAATGGTCAGGGGTCCCTTTACCCCTTTACCTTTACTGATATTTTCAAAGTTCATTTATTCAGTAACATTAGCCAATGTATTTTCTTTTAAAATCAGCCAGGCCTGTCCAGACTTCTAAAATATATTTGTTCTCTCTAAAGGCTTGCCATGAATCTGATCTATTCTTGTTCATTAACCTAAAGCAGGTGTTATAAGAATTTAAGGGAAGTTACCCGTTAAAAGGTCCAATTCCGGGTGGAATCCTAAACCCCAGCAGGATGTTGTTTGAGAACCCCTGCTGTTGTAGAATTAACAGAGACCAGACCAGAGTTCTAATGGAAAGCCAGGCGGCTAGTTAAGCCTGATCAGTTTATTATAAAGTATATAACTGTTGGCAACAGGGTTCTTGCTCACAGGACAGACGATGGAGAAGAACCCAGAACAAAAGAGCAGGCGAACATTTATACACTTTTGACACAGTACAGAACAAAAGAGATAATAGCATTATGTGGGTGAGGTAAGGGATTTGACCAGGTGTCTGAAGGGAGGGGGTCCTTCTGGTGGAGAGTCACATTTAGATACAAAAGGTGTTTTCCAGGTGGTCGTTGTCCTTGGGAGTGTCCATTAACTACTGACAGGATTTTATTTTGTGTGTGCATTTGCCCTACAGCTCCATTTGCTCAACAAAGATCCCTTCTCCTGACTTGGGTGGGTTTGTGTGTTCGTATGCAAACAAGTTGGAGGACCAGTGGGCAAGGATACAGAGAGTCACAAAAAGTTTAACACACACAGTTTGAGATACAAAAGTTACAAAGGAGAAAGGGGGAGGGCTGTGAGGGTGTAGACACAGCCATGCTTCTCAGGAACGAGTGCATTTCTTTCATTAATAAGCCTCCCCCCCAACACAGGCATGCCCAAAGTCCATTTTGGGGGGCCTAATCCGTCCTGCCAGTCGATTTAATCTGGCCCCCGTGGCAGTATATGTCCTGGGGTAAAATCCTAAAAAAAGCTCAACAACTTTGTGGTAAAATTGTAATGGCCCTCTTTGAAAAAAGTTTGGGCACCCCTGAAAATGTATTTGATTATCTGAACCTGGTTAGACTATCAAATAGGGAAAAGTCTGCCCGTTGGAAATTAAAATGAAACTTCAGCTCTCAGAGACTACATTGTATATATGGAAGCAAACATTTTCTGCAGCAAATAATACCAGCCGACACCCCATGGTTATTGAAAGGACTGTCAATACCAGCTACAGGAAGTATTTCCCTAAATGTTAACTAACTAAGGACACAAGCAATCATTTTCTGTCCCATTGAAATACAGTAACTGGAAAAGAAAAGTATTTAAATTTAGCCAAATTATCCCCTAAGTATTAATTTGTTTACGGCTTGTGTGCCCTGTCCTTCCTCTAAGGAACTTAGGGCGACACACATACGGTAGCTTTTTCTTCCTGCTTGATTTTCACAGCAACCCACAGAGGTAGATCGGGCAGAGACTGTGGCTGTTACAAAATTACATGGCAGATAAACACATCTGGAGCTGCCCAGATGTGAATCAGTATAGCGGCCTAGGCATGCGCCCCAGATTTGGCGAGGTTCATTCAACTTTGACCTCTGAGTCTTGAGAATGGAGGAAGCGTGGGGGAGGGGGTGGTTTTTGTTGTGTGTCTCCAAAAGAGTCTGCATCTCATCCTCCTGGAGAATCCTCACTTCTAGGCCTCTGAAATTCCTTTTATAGGAGGAAAACTAGGAAGTCTGCACATGTAGCAGAATGAGCTGTGAATACCACCCAGAGGGGTGCCACTTTCCCTGCTTAAAAAAAACTATAAAACTATAAATAGTGATAATACACTGGCGCAGCCCAAGATTTTGCCTGCTAAACACCAGCTTTCTATTTGCAGTGAGGTTTTATTTCTTTAACGCAGTGAAGCATTAAAAATTGTGATCCACCCCTCTCCACCTGCGGTCCATTCTTCTGTTACCTCATTCTGTTGTAGATTTTTAGATTGCCATAAGGATGCAAGTAATAAGTTGTGTTTTGTGTGTGTGGGAGAATCCTACAGATGCACTCAAGGCTGCGAGAGGTGTCAACTGATGTCTTCATTTAGAAAGATTACATGCATTTTAAATACACGCCCCCCTCCCGGTTTCCGCACAATATTATTTTATTACATACAGGAAGAAGTGGGATTCGGAAGACATTCCTGTCTGGACTGTGACTTCTAAGCAAATCCAAAGAGGTTTGATTACAAGCAAAAGTCAAAGATTGACTTACAAATCATCTATCATGGCTCCCTTTCCCCACTTGGGCCTGAGTTATTATATCAAATATCAACACAACTTGGCCTCTTTGAGAAGCGGCACCCGGCCCTATTCATATCTGTCTTTGGCGAAACTGATGTTTTTTTCAGATGGAAAAGCTGGGAGGGAGAAAAGGAGGGGACAGCCTCAAAAAACGCCAGAAAATGCTTTATTACTTTGCAGCCTGTTCCTGAAGCCCCCTAAAGCACTGGTTTGAGTGAGTAAGAATTTATTGCATTAGGAGTTTGAAGAGTTCGGCTCTTTAGGATTTATATTTTAGTCTTTAGGATGGTAACATTTCTCTGTCCCCATCTTATGTTTACAGGTTTCTGTTCTGCATTAGAAAGTTTACGCTGCTTGATTGTATTCATATTTCTAAGGGGTTGAAGCAGCTTACAATGTAAAACAATTACCACTACTTGTTTTCAGTTGCAAGTTTTCCAGTATAGGCCTGCTTCCATAGGTTACTATAGCATTTGTGCTAGGTTCTCTAATAAACTGTAAAAGATACAGATTGAGATGAATTTAAGTCAATTCACATTTTCTTCATTTTGTCTGTGTATATGCATGCATAGGTGGTCTTGTGCTAAAATATATCAAACTATACCAATGAAGTTTTTCTAATGCTAGCCAATATTTTGGAAGTTGCCATGGTGCAAAGGAAAGGACAGGTTCCATTAGTATCCCAAAATGGATTTTTTAAAAAAAAATAATAATACTAAAGACACATCTGTAATGCAGACATGTTGTATCCACAAGTGTTTTGTTTTTAGTGCAGATTGCATTCTGGAGTTTATTTTTTAATGTAAGTCAGATAAGTACACCGATTGTGAATTTGAATTTGTGATATGAATTGGATCATGAATTATTGTCATTTCTTGACCCCACTCAAATGGCTGCAGAGAGAATATGGCTTTTGGACTGCTATTCATAATCAAACAAGACATGCTTTTCCAGAATAATAGAACATATGGTAGTCAACAAACTGGCACATTAAATACGTAAATTACCTACTGGTATGTTGTATCTATATTCCTTGGGACCTAGCAATTAATTCAAAGTACATGAATTTATGTTAAGTCAATTCACATGCTGAAGAAAAAAAACAGTCCCAGAGTTGTCTCCAGCTTAGGTCCCATCCACACTTTACATTTAAACAATTATCATGACTTTCTCTGAAGAATCCTGGGAACTGTAGTTTGTCAAGGACACTGAAAGCTGTTAGGAGACCCCTATTCCCCTCACAGAGCTACAGATCCCATATTTACCTGGGAACAAGGATTGACTGTAGTTCTTGGAATAAGGGTCTCCTAACAACTCAGTGCCCTTAACAAACTACATTTCCCAGGATTCTTCAGGGGAAGCCATGACTATTTAAACTGGTATAATACCGCTTTAAATGTACAGTGCAGATTGTGCCCATCATATTCAGTGCAGGCCCATTGAAATCAATGGGCAACTTACTTAAGTGTATTGACTTCAGTGGTTCTCTGCTCTGAGTAGGGCACAGTGAAATCCAGATTCTGGCCATGCAGTAAAGTGTCCAAACATTTTATTTTATTTTGTGCACCATCCTAATAGCTACTTGATGAAAGGTGGGTTGTTGTTGTTTTTAAAAATTGCCTAATAATAAAATAAATGTCTCAATCTCACAACCAAATCAATGTTTAGCATATGATGGGAATCATGATTTTATGAATTTGTGCAATTGCATGGAAATTAATCTGGCCACAAGATGGAGCAAATAGTTTCTAGAAGTGTGTGAGGTGAGTAGAAAAAAATATAGGACCCACCATCGCATGCACTTACTAAGAATGTCTCTGTGGGGAAATCAGATACCCCTATTGCATGCAACTGTGTTCTCATAATCCATTACTGGGTTGTGTGTGAATTAGCCCCAGCGCAGGTTGCCTGTCTCACCTCATCCTTTCTTTCAGTTGTTGAAATTTGTAGCATGCTACTTTCCAAGGGTTTTAGCAGACAGCAGAACTTAAGTATAGACATAAGGATAACTTCTTGGTGGATTGATCACTTTGCAGTTGTAGGAAAGGGATCTCACAGTCACGCTGCAAGATAAGAAATACCGGTGTGCTGCCTTACAGTCAATGGTCCACAAATTGTGTCAAGCATCATTGTGGTCCATTTTGGCTTCCGTCCTGTCAGCATTGGCCACCTGAGTTCGCTATTAGAAGCAACAATGCTATGCTTTTTATTGCCTTAAGATTGTAATAGAAAATAATAGATAACCTGAAGGACATTAGAATAATAATTAGAAGACAATTCACTAAACGTGAGGGGGTTGGGAAACCCAATAAAAAGAAAACGCATCACCTCATATGTAAACACCATGAAACTACACATCGCCTTCCTAAGATAATAATAATTAAGCAACATTTATATTATTTTCTGGGAACGAAACCCAACATTCTGGGTTCTGGCCAATAAAATGCCTATTTAATTTCCTACCCAATTAATTTTTTACTGGAGGAATGATCTGTTTTTTAAGCAGCCCGACAAGTACAGTGTTTTATGGCATACGTTTTCACGGGTCTCTGGAATAGTCTCTAATTCATCATAGGCTCCTCCTGCTGGGGGGGGGGCATCGTTTCCCCCCCAGTTTTCCTTTCCCTCTCCTGCAGCCTCCAGTGCTATCCCACCCCCAGGATGTTCCAGAAGTTCCCCATAACACTCTGAAGTTGCTTTTGCAGAGGGAAGACGGATTCTGCAACAATAATCTCTCATTTCCTTCCGTATCCTGTTACTGGAACTTCACTCATAGGAAGCCTGGGTGCAACCCACAGATGCAGTTTTTCCAGGCTTGATCACTGAAACTCTCTGCCCATGGAGTCTGGAAAAGCTACATTTGGGTTTATTTCTTTTCAATCAGAACTTATAATGAATCCAGATTCTGGGCATGTAAGCATACTTAGCTGGCATAAACTCTGTTGGACTCAGTGAACATGCATCAATGTCCTTCTTCAGCCAACCAAAATGCACTAATTTCTTTTTGCATTTCTAACAAAGCTCTTCCAAGGAACTTTTATCCATTCAAAATAATTGCCCCTTTCTTCTAAATTGCTACAACTGCTTGCCTGCCTTTCATTACTATGTTGCTGAACTGCAACTCATTACCAAACTTAAAAGCATGGAGAGACCTGATCTGAATAGAGACATTGGATTCTTATCTCATTATACATGACAAAGCTTTTTTAACCTTCTCACCCCTTGCTTTTTCCTGTAAGACTAATTGCAGTCGTTAACAGTCGTCACCAGGTTTACCACAGCTATCAGCCTATCACCCATTCCCACCACCCTTCTGAGTAATACCCCTCCCACCCTCTCACTATATATAAGGGTCTGGTGACTTCTGTTTCAGTATATCTGAAGAAGTGTGCATGCACACGAAAGCTCATGCCAAGAGCAAACTTAGTTGGTCTCTAAGGTGCTACTGGAAGGAATTTTTTTATTTTTTATTTTGTTTTGACTATGGCAGACCAACACGGCTACCTACCTGTATGTGGTGTGTGTTTGTGTGGAGGGGAAGACTGCATTGTGGGGTAGAATGACAAAACCTAGCCAACACCCCTGACATCCCCGGAGAAGTGCAAAGTGTGTTTGTGTGTAGAGTTTCTGCCCTCGCTCAACATCCTGCCCATTATAACGATAAAAATATTTCTAGAATAGATTTCTATATAAAACCAGGAGTGGACCAATGTGAGCTCTTGTTATTTATAAGCAAATGTTCACCTTTATTATGGAGACATTTCCCCCAGCTACCACAGCTTGTAAACCAACTGGGTCCTTGCCTCATGAAGAAAAAATGGGGGATGTAGATTCTTAATTCCCTCCCAATGTCTGCATTGCTCTGCTCCTTCAGCTCCCAAGCCTTCTCTTTAATTAAATTATTAACAGGGTTATCTAGTAGACCAGGGGTCGGCAAGGTTTACCTCGCCTGGGCCGGTTCACTCCAGCGGAGATCCCTCTGTGGGCCGGATTGTGCATGTGTGAGAGAGAGCGTGCCCATTATTTCTGGCATCTGCATCTGCGCAGACGAGATTTCCGGTGCCGCAGAAGTGAGTCCCCGCGCTGCACTGCACCAGTTTAGCACAGCGCCCAGGGACTCGCCTAGCGGGCGGCTCAGTTCAGGGGTGGCTCGTGGGCCTGTTAAACGACCCCAATGGGCTGCTTGTAGCCCATGGGCCTTAGGTTGCCGACCCCTGTAGTAGACAATTGGTTTAAATGCATTTCCCTCTTGTCTGGATTGCTCATCCATACAAAATGTTCCCTGCACATAGAAAACTATTTCTGAATGTTGGTTTCAACTCTACTGACTCGCTGAGTGAGGAGAAGGATTTCTCTGTCCGTTTCTAATTAGGAGTGTGGATCCTAAAAGGTGAAACTGAAACTGGTACGAGCGTTCAGGACTGTGTGTCATTAGCCACTGCCCATAATGGGATTGCTTTTTTGGCAATCTCCTGCATGAGCCTCATTTCCCAGCTCGGGCTGGCAGCAGCCGTGGCGTGCAGAACAGCCCAAGCCCAAGTCGCCTGAGCCCCCACCCCCCCAAACTCGGACATTTCCTTTAAAATGTAAAAATCCACCCAGATGGGAATTTTGGTCCCACAAAAGAGGACATGTCCAGGTATTCCCGGACTCTAAGCTGAACGTTAGATATTTTACTCTCTGACAGTTTTCACTTTCTGCCTACATACTTTGTTTTTGTGGTGCTTTTCATGGCCAAGACAATCAAATTTGAAACAGAAAACGGTACGGCTATATCTGCGAATGGTTCACATGGATTGTAACATGTTGGGTTTGGGGATCTCACTTGTGATGAACACATTTCTCCCTCCCCCCTGGTTCTATTTTTTAATAAAGATTTTATTAAATTTCAATTTTTTCCAATATTGCTTCATAACATATAACATAATACATAATTCCAAAATTTCTCCCTCAACTTCCTTCTCTGGTTTATTTAAAATAGTATCAATTCCTGCGTATTCCTTTTTCAGTCCTTTTTTATGTTTTAACTTTTAAATTACCAGTATATAATTTTTTGTCAACTGTAAATGGTTATTCAAAACCTGCTAGTGAGTCCAGCTCTTTGCATGGATTTTTTATATAAGCCGAAAATGGTATAAAACCAGACCTCTTAATCGAGGTCTTCCAGAGGTGCCAGAAACCTGCTGTCCACACCAGCTAATCAATGTCAAGAAATGTGTTTATTTTTGGCATTTTCGTGATGAACACATTTCTTGACATTGATTAGCTGGTGCGGACAGCAAGTTTCTGGCACCTCTGGAAGACCTTGATGAAGAGGTCTGGTTTTATACCTTCCAGATCAGAATAGGGCCATTCCTCTTGTAGCATCACTGTTACCACCATCTGTATCATTCATAAGGTGCCAACAGCCTGGAGCCATGGAACATGGCAGCTCACAAGCCGGCTCCATCCTTTCCTGCCCACAGCATCACCCTGATAATGGCTGGAAGGTGTACTCCAGCTTGTGTACAAGCCAAATCAGGTGATCTAGGGAGCCAGTGGGGTCTCTGGCGCTCTCCTCAGCCTTGGGTCCTCAAGCTGAACAACCTATTAAGCAGAGTAGTTGTTCTGCAAACTCCTGAGGCCCGACCCCACCTCCTGCAGCTGCTGCTACTATTGCCTACTTTGGGAATTTGATTGCTTGCCTGTCTACTTGGATTGGATGCTGTTACTTGCAGTGGTGTAGCGTGGGTTGCCAGTGCCCGGGGCTGTGCAGAGAGGGAGAGGGAGGGAAACAGATGGAATATGCATATGCATTCAAGTGCCTCACAGCACCTGTGTCACCCAGGAGTTTGCAGCTGCAGAGATAAGAAAAGAAGACTTGTTGCGTCGTATGGAGGAGGTCACTTCCTGGCTCACACGGAGAAGCTGTTTTCAGCAGAGCCCAGTGACAGAAACACGCAGCTGTATTGAGGCTGCACTGGGTGTTGAAATTTTGTGCCCCTAACAGTTTTGTGCCCGGGGCAACTGTCCTTGTGGCCTCCCCATGTTACGCCTCTGGTTACTTGTTCTTCTGACCCGTCAGTTGCCATCTTTCAGAATTGGATGCCTTAGTTTATGTTGCCTGTCTCTTTCCCCTTGTCTGCCATCTCTCAAACTTGATCTGTGCCTGCCCTTGACCACATTTCTCTCCTATTTTGCCTCACACTGACACCCAACACCCCATTGGACCTGATCCCCGGCTATTTGCAGGACTGACTCCACTGTGCTCTGGCATAACGCATTTCTCATTCTCTATGTGTCTTTAGCATGGCAATTCAGATGCATGTGCCGCATTGTGCTCTGCAGCACCAGTTTTATTACAGTGAAGCTTCGCAATATTTTAAACAGGCACAATAACTAGAGTTTTACTCGCAAGTGCTATTAAAGTGAGAAATGAAATAGTCCATGCCTATGTGTCTGAGAGATCTGGAAAACTATTAAAATAAGTCATTAAAACAACACATGAGTCTAAATTCTTAAAGCACTTTTATTTCATTCTAAGTAAAAATAGCAATCAAAAGGTTTCGGGGTAGGGATTTTCTGTGTGCTGGTCTTTCCAGGATATGCAAAAGAATTCTTCTCTGTTTGCCGTCAAACAGCCTTGGACAGTGTTTCTTTCCTCCCAGTCGTACCTCTGTTGTTTTACTGTTCACATTTCTTTTCTTCTACTCTGGGTTCAACAGGACTGGTCTTTATAATGCTTATAAAATTCTGAGTGGGTGGTAGGAAGCCTGGGTTCCTAACTCATCTCCATGTACAATTCTGTAATAACACATAATAAAATAATAATAATAATAAACCAAAGTTAGAAGGTAACAGATTGCACAGTTTTCCAAATAAGGGCTTGAATAACCCATTTTAGTTACAAACTCAGCACTCAGCGTTTTAAGCTATAGTCGCTAATATGTTTCTCTAGTTTAGTGATTAGTCATGTATTGGAAGTTATGTAAGTAATTTATACAATGTGCTGTATAAATTCTCTAAATCAGGGACGTCTCTGGAAAATAGGGACACTTTGAGGGTCTGACACACACAAATCCTGGGCAAAAATCCTGGCCAGCCAGCCCCCACCCCCCGAATACAAAACAGACAGCACGGTACAGTAGAATAATATATCAAAATGACGCAAACCGTGAAGAATATTCAATAATATATATATGCATATGCAACTGGAGGAAATTTACTCCATACAATGTACAAATGTCTCAAAAAGTGCAGAGAGATTCAAAAGTGCAATGTCCAATGTGCAACAAGTCCAATGTCATAAAGTGCTAAAGTCTCTCAGGAGTTCACATCTGCTTCTCCCGACGGGCAGCTAGCTTGTATTATCCCCGTTTCACTATTATCGTTTCTTCAGGGACGGACATCGTCTTAAATAATTATCATTACAATTTACAATGTACATAGTGAGCATTTACATTCTTAGAATCAATAAACATATTAACATCTAAAAAGTTACTCACCAAATTGTTCATACATAAACACTTAACTAGGCTGAAACGCTCACAACCTCAACGCCCCCCCCCCCCAGCTACAGCTCTGCCTAACATTGGGGTTTTTTGTGTGTGTGTCACCCTTCACAGTCACAAGAATATCTAATCTGATCCAGTCAGCCTTCCAAATATATTTAGGAATGTGCTTCAGTTTTGGGCAGTGTGTGTGTGTGGGGGGGGGGGGAGCCTTTTAATAAAGCTGTGCCAAGGTTTTAGGCACAAACAGCCCAGTGAGAATTTCTCCTTTGCTCGACTCATTCAAATGAGTGGGCTCTGTGCAAAAAACCTTGCCATTTCCATACGATTTGCAAAGCAGAACTTCCTACCTTCTGATTTTGGTCTTTTTGCTGCCACCAGTTACAAGTTCTCCCTTGCCGGACAACTTCGCAGATCGTTCAAAAAATGGCTGTGCCAGTGTGGCTGAGGGCAGTACAAATGAAAAGAAAATCATGTGTGTGCCTTTTCTAATTGCTTGTGAAAGTGTTTCACATTCAGATAGGCCATGGAGGATGTGTCTGGAAGGGCACTAACTAATAGTTAGAAAACACAGGGTTGTAAAAATAGGTTTCTTTTGTGAGAAAGCAGTTTTTGATGGCTTTTTGATGGCTTTTGAGCCAGTGTGGTGTAGTGGTTAAGAGCAGTAGACTCGTAATCTGGGGAACCGGGTTCGCCTCTCCGCTCCTCCACATGCAGCTGCTGGGTGACCTTGGGCTAGTCACACTTCTCTGAAGTCTCTCAGCCCCACTCACCTCACAGAGTGTTTGCTGTGGGGGAGGAAGGGAAAGGAGAATGTGAGCCGCTTTGAGACTCCTTCGGGTAGTGATAAAGCGGGATATCAAATCCAAACTCTTCTTCTTCTTTTTTTAAATGGTTATGTTAGAGCAAACTCTTGACCCTTCTGACACCTTTAAGTTTTCCCCCACTGGGCAAAGAGCAGCTGTGGGATACACTTAGATCAGGAAAGAGTTAATTCCATCTTTCTGCAGTCCCAGTCCTACCTGCCTCATAAGGCTACAGTTAACTCAACCCAACCAACCAATAGGAGGCACATAATCCTGCCTAGTTCGATGCTTCCTGTCGTTGCTGCTTTTACAATACTACGTCACACTAAATTGTTCTCGGACTAAAACGTCTGCAGTAACATTTCGTTGCAGGGGGTCGGACTAGACCAGGCATGTCCAACAGGTAGATCGTGATCTACTGGTAGATCACTGGACGTCTGCGGTAGATCACTGGTAGACCATTGGCTCCCCCCAAAGAAGTTGAACAACTGTGGCTCCCCTTAAAACAGCTCAACATTTTACCTCCTCCCTGAAAAAACTCAACAACTTTGACCCGAACCACCCCAAAATGGGTCTTCCTCCTTCCTAAAAAAAGCTCAAAAACTTTGACTTGAACCCAAAAAAAGGGGGTAGATCACTGCCAGTTTTTAACTCTGTGAGTAGATCGCAGTCTCTTGGGAGTTGGTCACCCCTGGACTAGACGACCCTCAGAATCACTTCCCATTCTACAGCTCTCTAAAAAGCTGCACATTTTAACAGTGTTTGGAACGTGTGGTGTCACGGAATCCACAAAGGTCTGCATTTGCATAAAACTTATTCAGACTGGGCTAGATCCCATTGACAGGAGGAAATGCAACAAAGCTTGTGGCCTTCTGGAGAACCCAGGAAATTTCCTTTTGGCCTCTTCCCATGCTCCCCGCCCCCACCTGCCCCACCATTTAATGCACGAACAACGGAGAACTGAAAGGAAGTTATGATGTGTTCTGCATCTCTCTCCAGGTTTGGAACAGGGAAAGGTTAAATGACGACGAGATTTGAATGGCAGCAAGCCATCAATTTTGGCTCCTAGGGTTCTTTTCTGTCCTAGCAGTTGTAGCTATTTTATGTGGCGTGCCATTTCGGCAGCACAGAGAGAGATGCTGGCACTGATCTTTAACACATGTGGAAAATACGGCTAGGGAGTGAAGCGTATGGAAAACATATTAATCTTTTTACAACCAGAAGATCCATGTTTGCTTCTTTGCACTCTCCTCACTGCTTTTGACTCCACTGCACATTTGGGAGCTCACCTCTTCCCTCCTCTATGAAATAAACTAGAGACAAGGGGCCCAATCCACCAAGAAGCTCTTGCCCGACTATTGTTCATTTTCGATGGATTTTGTTTGTTTGCACAGGAGAACTTCCTGGCTGATTGTACTCATTCATACTGTTGAAATGGATCAGAGCAGCATAAGAGGATGGTACAAACATAAACAGCATTGCCAACCCAGATTTACCCAAATTGCATGACTGGCTTGCATTAAAAGGAAAACAACAACCAGAATAACACTGTAAAATGTGCATGGTTAATATGAGTCTTCAGGAAATATAGCGCAAACATAGTATCCAGGAAGGTTAAAACATCTCTATGTAAGGTTTTGGTCTTAAAATGGTTAGATTTTTCACAAAACTATGAGCTGGAAATGTTGAGGAAGATGCGTTTTGCTGTGAATTTTTGCTAAAGATATTTCCAGTGAGGTCTTTCTGTAATTTGGGAAACATTTCTTTCCTGTTCTGGATTCTCTGATCTGATGCCCGGACACATGAGCAGCTGGACAGTAAGCGAGAAGCTTCACATTATCCTAATACCCAGTGGGATTTGATAAGACTGATCGGGCAATCCTATAAATGTCTGTTCAGAAGTATCTCCCATTGACTTCTGTAAGACTTACTCCTAGGGGAAATTGTAGTACTTACTTAGGAGCAAGCCCCAAGTGAGCTTGAGCTTGCTGGTCCTTGATTCTGATAGGATTGCACTATATCCCAATCTCAACACCAAATACTGTATATCAGATTGTATGGAATAAGAAGAGCCCACGATACATTTTGCAATGCAAATGGGAAACGACCATTTCATTTCTAAAGGAGAGTATGGGCAAAGGAAATTATCACAAAATAAACCAGGGCTATTCACATCAGTGCTAGAAATAGGTTGGCGCTAAGGTGGTGTTGTTCCCCCTCCCTCCGGACTTGTCCATTACAGTTTGTAAAATCAGGTAGGACTGGACATTTGGACCTTGAAGGTGGCTAATGCCTCTGTTAGTGAAGGTATGAACCCCAATAGCTTGAAGAAACTTAATTCCTATCTCGTGGTTTCTGATAACTACCCCAGCATTTGGGGGGAAGCTATTGGAGTGTGTGGTTCTTCTCAGCTCCAGGTAGTCTGTGATGTTGCAGGTTGTTTTGATCCATTCCAGTTCAGCTTCATGCCTGGTTTTGGGATGCAAACAGCCTCGGCCACCCTGATGAATGACTAGCCCAGTGGAATGGACTTAGGAGAGTACCACCCTGTTAATTCCCCTGTTACCGGTAATTCTCAGTGGCTTTCAGTATCACCAAGCCTAGCATTTCTCCAGAGCTGTCATGGCCTCCCCCTTATCGGTCGTTCAATAAGGAGGCTGTCATTTGCTTTTCAGTAGCTTTTATCAGTGCTCATTATTTACAGTGAAGAGCTAAATCATATCATGTCTACTCAGTCGCTAGCAGAATCCGGAAGTGGCGCACGGCGATTTTGGCACCAGCAGAGTAGCTTAGGGAAACGGAAGCGCCTTTTCCTCCTACGTGATCTCTGCCCTGGACCTGCTAGCTGGGAGCTGCCAGGTCTCTCGCTGCATCCCTCAGGCCCTGGCACCCCTTTCCCTTCCGAGGAACAGCTGCTCCCACTCCCCGATGAGTCAGTCGTCAGAATAGGTGGCTGTTCCCTATAAGCCAGTGATGGCTAACCTTGACACCCCAGATGTTTTGGAACTACAACTCCCATCATCCCTAGCTAACAGGATCAGTGGTCAGGGATGATGGGAGTTGTAGTCCCAAAACATCTGGAGTGTCAAGGTTAGCCATCACTGCTAAGCACTCAGGGCTGGACGGGAAGGGGGAGGCAGATCCCTGACAAGAGCAGTTGCCTGGATGAGGCCTGGTTCCAGTTTTTGTGGATTTGAAGTCTCAGAACGTGGTGCAATTGCCCTCCAGGTTCCTTTCTGTCTCCCTTCTACATGAAACGGCTCGGAAAACTCGACTGGAGGTTTGGGCTGATGTGAGGATGATGCCTGCTTGTCTGCTTGTTACTGAGCTGTGTTCTCTTGATGTTTTTTGTTGTACATATGTACAACTCTGCTCCACTCTCTGAGAGGTGACATAAAAACATTTTAAGCACATAAGTAAATGAATGAATGAATGAATAGATGTCTTTTTGAACTGGATTTGTTTCTCTTTCTGATCTTTGCTCGTTTCCAAGCACAGTTCAAAGTGTTGGTGCTGAGCTTTAAAGCCCTAAACGGCCTCGGCATAGTATACCTGAAGGAGCGTCTCCACCCCCATTGTCCTGCCCAGACACTGAGGTCCAGTGCCGAGGGCCTTCTGGCGGTTCCCTCCCTGTGAGCAGTGAGGCTACAGGGAACCAGATAGAGGTTCTTCTCGGTAGTGGTGCCTGCAGAGACGGGAAGTACCTGGATTCTTTGGGGGTCAGCATTTTAACCAAGGCCTTATCCACACTTCCTTTTGTCTCACTGCTTCCCGTGCCTAGGGAAACTGCTCTTTAGTGCTCAGCCAGAGAAAACAGTTCTCTGGGTTTCCCCCAGATTGCCATTTCTTCCGATCTATGGCTAGAGTGGGGTTTCCCTTGGAAAGGAGCAGGGCAAGGGGAAAACTGCTCGGACCCATGCTTTCTAAGCGCAGCACAAGCGGAAGTGTTGTTGTTTAGTCATTTAGTCGTGTCTGACTCTTTGTGACCCCGTGGACCAGAGCACGCCAGGCACTCCTGTCTTCCACTGCCTCCCGCAGTTTGATCAAACTCATGTTAGTAGCTTCAAGAACACTGTCCAACCATCTCGTCCTCTGTCGTCCCCTTCTCCTTGTGCCCTCCATCTTTCCCAACATCAGGGTCTTTTCCAGGGAGTCTTCTCTTCTCATGAGGTGGCCAAAGTATTGGAGCCTCAGCTTCAGGATCTGTCCTTCCAGTGAGCACTCAGGACTGATTTCCTTCAGAATGGATAGGTTTGATCTTCTTGCAGTCCATGGGACTCTCAAGGGTCTCCTCCAGCACCATAATTCAAAAGCATCAATTCTTCAGCGATCAGCCTTCTTTATGGTCCAGTGGAAGTGTAGACGAGCCCTAAAGTGGCAAAGGATTTGGGAATCCTTTTGCCCAAGGGACAGATGGCAAAACATTCAACCAAATGTACTAGAAAACCTAAGCAAGCAGGGAATGACTTTGATTTCCCAAATCTACTATTTAACTATGCAGTTCAACAGCAGGCAATATCAGAATGACTAAAAGGAACGTAAATTCTGCCAGCTATTATGAAAGCAATAAGCTGTTCTAGCACTTTTAAAGTATTTTTCTTCTTCTGGGCAACAGTTAATTGAAGGATGGGTAAAATATATATATGCAATAATGGGACAGTTCTATTAGTTCCAAAAGAATTATAATAATAATAATAAATTCAACCAGTTTTATAGAAAAGTAAAAGCTGGCACAATTGGTCAGAGATTTATCCTCCTGATAGGCTGAGGGATATAGCGAATTCTATCCAATACTGCCCATTGACGCAATGCAATGTAAAGAGCATGCAATGTAAAGAGACCCTTAGGCCCAGAAAGAATTTGCATAGCTGGAGATTTCACCTTGTTAAGGACCTTTCCTGCCAGAGCTCAAAGCTGCTTCTAGCATTGTCTTGGCTCCAGCAGGTATTTTTGGCGCACAGTCTTGCCTCATGTAGCTTTGTGAGTTGGCTCTTCCCTTAGGCAGCAGAAAGTGGCTTGGCTCAGGCAGTGAGTGTCTTTTGGTAACTAGTAAGGAGCGATACATTATCAAATATGTATATGTATATGTATATGTATATGTAATCACTGCAGGGATTTTCTGCCATTTGGATTTCATGCCCAGACACCAACATTCCTGCTTTTGGGCTGCAGGAAAGCTCACAGGACTCTGAGAATCCCAACGATAATTTGTTGGCGAAGCAACAGCATGCAACCTAGGGGAGTGTTTCCTGTGCTCCTGGCGTGCTCCTGGCATGGGCTCACATGTATGCAAAAGCCATCATGAGTCACAGATTCCCATATTAAAATGTTTGTTTTCAAGGTTAAATTTATACCGGGTGTACCACTATAAGCAGTTAAAATTACACTGTGGCCTTTAAATGTTTTTAATAGAATTAACCTCCATTTAGCTAACGTAGGCTACCTGAAGCGTTTTAAGAAGAAAATGCTGAAGCGCGTATTTAAACCCCGCGCCGAGGGGTCAGCTATGTATAAATGTGCAAAAATGTACCAAGCCTGTTGAGTTTGCCCATGCCTTCCTCTCCGATTGCCCTGTTATTATTTTGCTAGTTCTCCCTTATCTCTCCTTTCTTATATCTCAACACACCCCTATCTATGGCCCTCCAGTGCCACCACCCTCAACAGCCTGAAGCAGAGGTGCCAGGTTGCCCCCAAAATTGAGGGGTCCCAATGTGTGCTTGATTCTCCCCTCCCCTGTGATGACCTTTGATTCTAAACCACAGAGCCTAGGGCTTGCTGATCAGAAGGTCGGTGGTTCGAATCCCCGCGACGGGGTGAGCTCCCGTTGTTCGGTCCCAGCTCTTGCCAACCTAGCAGTTCAAAAGCACGAAGTGCAAGTAGATAAATAGGTACTGCTCTGGAGGGAAGGTAAATGGCGTTTCTGTCCGCTGCTCTGGATGTACATTTCCCAAAAACACCTGGATGTACATTTCCAAAATATAAGATAAAAAACAAATAAAAAACCTACGTACAGTGTTTTGTGTTGTGTAGGCTCCTATGATGTAAGTAATGGGCCCCGACTGCTAGCCTGCTCCCTAAAATATCACTGGTTTGCTCATTTCTATATATAGGGTGCCTACATTCCGCATGTGCAAATGGCTTTAGATACCTATTAGGTCCATAAATTAACATATAGCATATATTCAACACAAAAAAAGCGACAACTTGTTGACAAAGGAGAGCTGGACATATAAAGGGCCCCATTACCTTCAGTAGCACAGGGCCTCATCAAACCTAAATCCAGCCCTGTCTTTATCCCCCTCCCCCTCTGCCTGGTCCCGGTGGTAGAATGCATGGCGGGCAGCAATTTTGGACGGCTTCGGAGCGTAGTGGTTGCGTAGCTTCTCTTGTAGCACGTCCCGTGGCGTTGCCTGGACTTCTAGCGGTGCGACCAAAGCTCGGGGCATCTCAAACACCTCGGGCCTGCAGAGGCTGAGGAAGAGGCCCCGCTTATGCTCCTCTGACCCTTCTGTCAGATCGTTTGCTTGAAGGTAGCAGGCGAACCGAGCGAGATATATGAGTCCCACGATTCAGAGGCTGGGGCAAACAGCGGTAGAGGCACGAATGAAGCCATGGTTCCGATGCTGACGTGGAGGGTGATGGATTGGAGCACAGTGCTCTAGCCAGAACGGTCAGCTCTGAATTGGTTCTGTTTGGTGATTTCGCTCAGTGTTTCAGCTCAGTGATTTCACTCAGTGAGTGTCCGAGTCTGGCTGTGCTCTGATGTCCATCAAATCCCATCCTCATCACCAGTATTAAGTAGTGGGTAGACATAGCAGATGACACAGTGATTCTCCAAGCTTGTGCTGGTCCCGTGGGTTACCTGAAAGGCGAGGTCCAAGTCCGGTCCGTGGTCAGAGGTGCAACGTAAAGGCAGTCCGTAGTCACTGAAGCTGGGTGCAGGGCAGGGAGTCAGGCAAAGTCGGGAACAGGTAGGCAAGCAGGGAACCAGGGCGGGTCAGGAGCTCAGGCAGGAAAGCAGGACAGGTTTCAAGCAGGAACTGGTAACCAACAATGTTGCTCCTGCAACTTGGGGCTGGGGCTGGCCGGCTTTTATCTGCCCTGAGGCATAGGGCGGCCCTGATCCTCTGGTGACTTGCCTCTCCTGGCCTGGAGGCAAGCACTCCTCCTGCCTAAATTAACTGACGTGGACCTGAGTGAAAACTTCAATACATAACACACTCCCTTGCTCCTAATGTAGGCCTTCAGTCGCCCCTTCTTCCCTGGCAGGATGTGTGTGCTATTTTGTGGTTCGCCTCAGGTGCCCAAGTATCTTGGGCTGGCCCTGATTCAGGTTCCCCCAATGTATCCAGAGTTTCTACTCTCTCTAAGATACAACAAGCTGGAAAATGGAGGCTCTCTTCCAGCCAGCGAGAGGCCAGGCCATTGGAAAGATGTCTTGCCCTTCTAGGACAGGCAAATTCATCTTGTGCTCCTCAAATGATGCAGTCAGATTAGGCTTTATTAAACCTCCTGGGCTTTTTAGGACAAGGATTCAAAATTCTCCTGTTCTCCTTTTGTCCATTCCGTCATTGCATGTGATTCTCACTTATCCAAGTGAGCGCAGGGTGTGTGTATTTTCTATTGGCTGGAGCAGAATCACAATTTCCTCTTTCGAGCGTCCAGTGCAACTGATATTTATAGACTTTTTCCTTTCCTCTTCCTGCTGAGCAGCCTCCCAGCTCAGTAGTTTGAAGTGTCATCTATGTTTACCCACTTTTTATTGCATGTTATGGCTAACCCCTGCTGCTGATCCTTTTTTTAAACCTGAGCCAAAACCAGTTTCTGGAGGCTGCAGTTGGAATTGTTATGAGAATATACTGCCTGGCAGATTTCAGACAACAGACTTTGCACCTGTTCGCCCAGTCAGGCTGCAAGCACCTGAAATTTAATGTCACTGCCCTGTGTTAAATGTACTGTATATGGTAATTCTTAAATTTGGGCTGTACCTCCAAGGAAAAATGACTCATTTGTGTAAGTGATGAACTATTTTCTGTTTGGAGTTGCCTCTTGCATCAGGAAGCACAAATTAGGGAGGCTTGCATTAGTACATGAAGTAAATGAACTCCCTCTCCATCTTGGCTTTTTCTTCTCCAAACCAAGATCCGCAAGCCTCTTGACAAATGCTTTTAAGATTGCACACGGCTACTATATATATTTTTCATTGCTGGTGATCATAGAATCATAGAATTGTTGAGTTGGAAGGGACCACAAGGATCATCTAATCCAACTACCTGCAAAGCAGGACTCTTTCGCCCAACGTGGGACGTGAACCCACAACCCTGAGATTAAGAGTCTCATGCTCAACCAACTGAGCTATCTCTCAGGGGTAATCTGTCTAGTGATTTCACTGTGGTTTCATTGTCCTTTTTATACTATGTAATCTGCCCTGGGACCTTTGGGTAGGGCTGCCATACGTCTGGAATTTTTTGCACATATATGTGATCTGTCCGTCAGAAATAGCATCCATGCGTTAATTTCCGAAAATTGGCAAAACTGTCCAGGGAAACGGGCATATGGATATGGTGAATTTCCTAATAAGTAGCTCAAAAACATCTTTCTTTCTTTCTTTCTTTCTTTCTTTCTTTCTTTCTTTCTTTCTTTCTTTCTTTCTTTCTTCTTCTTCTTCTTCTTCTTCTTCTTCTTCTTCTTCTTCTTCTTCTTCTTCTTCTTCTTCTTCTTCTGCAAAAGAAGCTCAACAACCCTGGCAAAAATAAAAAAGGAACGGTCACTTCTTGAAATATGGCAACTTTACCTTTGGGCAAGAAGGGATGCGGGTGGCGCTGTGGGTTAAACCACAGAGCCTAGGGCTTGCAGATCAGAAGATTGGTGGTTCGAATCCCCGCGACAGGGTGAGCTCCTGTTGCTTGGTCTCTGCTTCTGCCCACCTAGCAGTTCGAAAGCACGTCAAAGTGCAAGTAGATAAATAGGTACCGCTCCAGCGGGAAGGTAAACGGCGTTTCCGTGCGCTGCTTTGGTCCGCCAGAAGCGGCTTAGTCATGCTGGCCACATGACCCAGAAGCTGTACGCCGGCTCCCTTGGCCAATAAAGCGAGATGAGTGCCACAACCCCAGAGTCGTCTGCGATTGGACCTAATGGTCAGGGGTCCCTTTACCTTTACCTTACCTTTGGGCAAAGGGGAGGCAATATATCTCATAAATAAATAACTGGTCGGGTGGAAGCCAAGGAGCCCAACTGTAGGTGGAGCCAGTGCAAGTGACTGGTGGATCCAGCTACCGGTAATTCTGTTTTTGCCCCCCATCCTCCTCCCTGCTGAGTTTTGCAAGGGCAAAACTGAGACTGAAGAGGAGGAAGCAGATTGCCAGGGCAGCTTGCTGGGCTGGTTGTCAGAAAGGAGGCAGGTGGGTTTGGCGGAATCGAGATGGAGGTTGTTGGGGCAGTGCCCCACTTGCCCTAAATGGGCTAGCCTCCACTGAGAGTTCATGTTGGACTTCCCTATGTGCCCCAGGAGACTGTGGTCTTTTTGGTGCCACGTCAAGCCTTTTGATTTGCTCAGGTGTTTCGATACCATTTATTTTATTTGGTAGAGATTTTAAGTGGGTTTAACATCAGCGTTGTCACGAATTGCTCTGCTGTTCCACCATTTTCATGAGATGTTTGCCACTTTAGTTTCAGGCTGCTGTGGAAATCCTTTTGAGAATTAAAGAGGAAGGTACAAATGTTTGCCCCCCCCAAAAAAAGATTTGGGAGGGTGCTGGGACACCCCCCTAAATGATGTTGGCTCCCCTAAAAAACAGCTCAAAATTTCTGTCCTGTGCCCCCCCCCCAAAACGGGCCTTCCTCATTCCTACTTAGACCTCAACAACTTTGACCTGAACCCCCCCAAAGGGGGTAGATCACTGCCAGTTTTTAACTCTGTGAGTAGATCGCAGAGACAATTTGTTGCTGACAAAGGACAGCTGGACATATAAAGGACCCCATTACCTTCAGTAGCTTAGGGCCTCATCAAACCTAAATCCGGCCCTGGGCAGGAGAAAATAAGTGGTCCCTGCTAGATGCTTTCTTTCTTGATAAAATAATAAAAACAAGTCCTCATAATGCGCTCATGGGACTTAACTCTTGCAGATCCACTTGGGTCAACATCAAAGCCTAAAAACTGGGTCTGGCCAGGTGCTGTTGATCAGATAAAGGATCTTGGTTTCCACTGCAAAGGCTTTGGGTGGTCACCTTGCTCCGCAGATGCTCCACATGGCTCTCTGGGTAAAAGAGCAAAGGTAGGTGTTTTCTGAGCACCATCTCTTTTTCTTGTCAAGGCAAGGAAGGCACCATGCAGAGAGAGAGAGGGAGGGAGGGAGGGAGAGAGAGAAGCATGAGGCAGAGATCTGTTGCACAGGCAGGAAACTTGCTGCTTGCTGTTAAGAGTCTAAGAGTCGTATCCTCCAAGAACTCCACATTCCCAAGTGGCAGGAATAGGGGATACTTTGGGAGAAGCCCTTTGAGGTTCAGAGAGTTGAGTCTCGGTGGGAAGAAATGTGTTCGAAAGTGGCAGGAACTCCTCTGCCGTAGGGCTTCAAAGAGGAAATGACTTCTGATCGCCAGAGTCTGAAGCTGGTAATTTAATAGGGAAACTCTGCATCTCCTATTGGGTTGGCGTTACTTCCCTGTGTATTGATTTTTTCCACCACCCCCCCACCCCCGTGAGCCCGTTCCAAAAAAATAAATAAATGCACAAGGATATTAAAAGCAGAAACTTCTGGTGTACGGTTTGGATGAAAGGGAAAAGGGAGGTGGGCGAGTGGATGGGGGGGGGAATGTGGTGTGTGTGCCCACGTCAACTTTTGCTGGAAAAGTCACGTCAAGCCTATAAACACTGCAAGATGCAGAGAAGCCAAGTGCCCTGCTGCGCTCCCCCTGGTCTTTCCATCTGTGCCGCCGAAGGAGGAGGAGGAGGAGGAGGAGGAGGAGGAGGAGGAGGAGGAGGAAGAGAGGGCAGCGCGGGCAAGAGCAGGAAATAGAAATAGAAATAGAAATACTTTATTGTCACTGTACCACATGTTTACAGTGAGATTAAACGAGCCCCCTTCCCCACCCCAATCTCTCAGTTCTTCGTACAACCACCAACCCTGAACGTCAGCTGCAATGTTGCTGTCTTCCATTCAGCAGCCTCACGGCCCATGGGTAGAAACTGTTCTTTAACCTGTTGGTTCGGCTTATCATGCTACTACCATGTTTCTCCTAAAATAGGACACCGTCTTATATATTTTCCCCCCTCAAAAAAACACAGTATGACTTATTTTCGGGGGATGTCTTATTTTAATGCTCCGTGATGGTATGCTGCATAACCACACCTATCCAGGCCTTCTTA
The DNA here is from genome assembly GCA_034641385.1 of Darevskia mixta. NCBI lineage: Eukaryota > Metazoa > Chordata > Lepidosauria > Squamata > Lacertidae > Darevskia > Darevskia mixta. The sequence goes on along the minus strand of JAWWNH010000017.1, from coordinate 1,461,482 downwards.
AGGGAGAGGCGCCGCGTCACTATGTCTTATTTTCGGGGTATGGCTTATATTTCACAAATGCATAGAAATTCTGCTACAGCTTATTTTATGGCTACGGCTTATTTTAGGAGAAACAGGGTATATCTCCTGCCTGAGGGCAGGAGATTAAAAAGGTGGTGGCCAGGGTGTGAGTCATCCCTGAGAATGTTCCTCGCTCTTCTGAGGCAACGGTCTTCTGCGATAACATCTAGGGGACTCAGGGGGCAGCCCATGATGTCTTGTGCTAGCTTCACCACCCTCTGTAGGGACTTTCTGTCCATGGCTGTCAAACCAGCATACCACACCTTGATACAGAATGAAAGAACACTTTCTATCATGGACCGATAGAAGGAAATCATTAGTTGTTGTCTAACATTGTTCTTTCTCAAGACCCTAAGGAAATGAAGTCTCTGTTGGGCCTTCCTGACCACCTGGGCTGTATTGACCTTCCAAGTAAGGTATTCACTAAGATGGACTCCCAGGAATTTAAAGGCAGAGACTTTGACTGGACTTAACCATCCAGGGGTCCTTTACCTTTAGTAAGGCATAAGGCTCCATCATAGTAAGGTGGCTCAGGCTTGAGCCATGGCACCCAAGGGACCTTTGCTGTTGGATAGCTGAGCCATTTCCTTTGGTAATTCCAAGCAGAGACAAATAATTTGGTTCCACCTTGGTCCCAGTTTTTGCATTCATAGCTGTATTATCTGATAAAGTTGTGGCCAGTTTAATTCATAGCTGTCAACCCTCCCTTTTTTTGGCAGGAAACTTCCTTATTCCAATGCCGTTTCCTGCTGCTATCCCGGATTGTTGATATCCCTTAAATTTCCCGGATTTCAAAGGAAGCAGCTCCTCTCCCTCCCTGCCGGCCAGGGAGGCTCCTCAGCTGCGTTGCTCGGCTGCCAATAAGGAGTCTGAGACTGACTGGGGGCGGAGCTTGCATGCCTTGTGCAGCCAGACCCTCACGCCCAACCAGACAGACAGCCTGCCTGCCTGCCTGCCGTCTATGCGCTCGCTCTTTCGCTCACCCATTCGCGCGCAGCCTCTGGAGCGCAGGGTGGCGAGGCTACTCGGTGCCATTGCACCGCCCTCGCGGCATCCCTTATTTTCAAATCCGAAAGTTTGAAAAAATCCCTTATTTTCAAATCCGAAAGTTGACAGCTATGGTTTAATTCCCACACCCACCTCTTGCTGCCATTCTGCAGTGCTAGAGTTTGCAGTCATGGCAGCTATACAAAATCAAAGCAGTGCAGCCAACGGCAAACTGAGAGATACCTTAAGGGATTTCCAATCGTTTGTGTTGAAATTTTGCCCACTATGTGTTTGATAGCTTGGATTTTTAAGGGTAGCCTATGAAGTTGTTCCAGCTATAGAAATTTACTTGGTGTGAGTGTGAGTGAGTGTATGTGTGTGTGTGTGTGTGTGTGTGTGTGTGTGTGTGTGTGTGTTTGAGTTTGATGGCAGTTTCCTTCACCCCACCCCCCTTTTAACTTGCTGGGTTTGAAGAAGGAAGAATCTCCCCTGGGATTTGATTGATATGGATTTGGCAGCTGTAAATTGCTCACAGCATGCTGCAGAGTCTGTCCTGCGAGGTATGTTCAGTTCCATTGAGATTTCATGGTTGGGGAAAGGAAGCTTTGTAAGAGAACAGAGCAGATGTGTCTTTCAGCTGGCTCATGCCCGTGCCTTTTGCAGCAAGCGTTTTCCTGGACTGCGTTGATCTCCTGGCAAGCTTGTAGAAAAGATGGCTCTGAAGAATCGTATTGAGGATGAACTTTAAACTTGGGGTGTGGGTGGGAATCCAGAGTGCTACAGAAGTGTTAATGCAAGCAGATTCAATGTTAGAAAACTTCCCAACAGTAGTTGCTCAGAACAGTTGCCCAGAATCTTGATACTCCCCTAGTGGCAATTTTTTATATACATATCTTTACAAACACAACATTGTGTCGAACAGTTCAAAGGAAACTTGTTCTGACTGCAATTTAAAACTCTTTCAAGGCATTGCATTCTTTTGCAGAAGGTCATGCAAGGGCATTGTTAATACATTGTTGTGTGTGACATGAGAGAAACAGCTAGATTTGTAAGATTGGGATGTCCCCGTGATGTGAAATGCAACTGTATCTTTGCAAACATAACTGCAAAGCAACAAACACCAAGTTGTGCTCTGAGTGGGGAAGAGCACCCCTTTGTGCTTTTGGCATGTGTGTGTGTGGTGGGAAGGCACGGGTAGTTGAGGTGAACGAGCCTTGCCACAATTGTTTTGTCAGCATGTGAGTTGTGGGTTCAGGCTACAGATGCAACACTTTCAGAGCAAAATAAAAAATAAAAAAATTCCTTCCAGTAGCACCTTAGAGACCAACTAAGTTTGTTATTGGTATGAACTATACAAGATCTCTAAGTAGCTGTCTTATTACAAAAGAATTTCAGAAATAGACTGGAAAGAGAAGTTGCTGGATTTCAACTTATTACCAAACTTAAAACCATGGAGAGACCTGGTCTGAATAGAGACATTGGATTCTTACCTCATTATACACGATAAAGCTATTTTTAGCCATCTCACCCCTTGCTTTTTCCTGTAAGACCAATTGCAGTCGTTAACAGTCGTCAACAGGTTTACCACACCTATCAGCCAATCACCCACCTGAGTAATACCCCTCCCCACCCTCTCGCTATATATATGGGTCTGGTGACTTCTGTTTCAGTGTATCTGAAGAAGTGTGCATGCACACGAAAGCTCATACCAAAAACAAACTTAGTTGGTCTCTAAGGTGCTACTGGAAGGAATTTTTTTATTTTGTTTCGACTATGGCAGACCAACACGGCGACCTACCTGTAACTTTGAAAAGAAAGTGAGTTTCCAAGGCATGCTCTGCTTCATGGCGTCATGGACTAAGACAATTAAATAAAAAAATTCTGATGTCAGGGGCTGGTTGGATGAGGAAGAGTGGTGGGAGCCACTTGCCCAAGAGCCCCTCAGGGAGGGCACAGAAGATGATGACTTAGAGCCTGGATCATGGTGGTGGAACACAGAAGAGCAGTCTGGGGAAGGGGCCAGCTGGGAGGTGCTAGAAGCAGGGGGTTTGAGCAGTCAAGCGGGGTCAAGAGAAGGTGGTCTTCCAGGACAGGGTTAGAGGCTGAGAGTCACAGTGTGAGTGAAGACTCAGACAGAGAGGAGTCTGAGATTGATCCTGCTACACAGCAGCAGGACAATCCCAGTCCTGCTGGCTCTCCTTTCCCTCTGACACTCTACTCAAGGAGAGTCCAGAATGTTGCTGAGCAATGGGCCAGACAGACCCAGAGCTTGCCCCCTCGACACAGCCTTTGTCTGCTTGGGAGGAATCAAAAGAGGACCTACTATGTTGTTATTTTCTGTTAGTAAAAAGCTAATTGTGTTCCCTGTCTCCCATGCTTCCCTGCCCTGTGCTTGACCTGGGCTCACTTGACAGCTCCTTGACATCTGGCAGACTTGGAGAACGAGAGGCTCCTGTACTCTTCTGTATTACTCAAACCTGGCGCATCACTGAGGGGCTTGTTTTAAGTACCTGAGTGGAAAAGACTGGCTGGTTAGCAGCTGGTAAAGAGACATACAGCAGCCTCCCTCCTTTGGATGACTCCACTTGCAGAAGTCAGATTGCCCTCAACCATAGAGCCATTCTCTGTTTTGGTCCTTCATTGATCGGATTCATTCCCACTCAAGATCTTCTAGATCTTCAGATTCTTGGATCATTTATTAAGATTTTTTTTCTTTTGAGCCAGGCTTTTATCCTTCACAATTTAGAGAGTTCTGCTGGCTTTGCATCATGCATCATTCTCCCTGCTGTTAAGATAATGCTGCTGATTCCATCTGCCTTTTGCTTTGGGCTGTTTTAATGGGGTTTGGTTTTTCTCAGTGTTGGCCATATTATTAGCCACTTTGAATGCTCATTTGAGCTGAAAAGCAAACGATACATCCTAAAATCAATTAATAAAAAGCCCTTGCCCAAAGGCTGGCTACCTAAACAAAGATGAGATGCAGGAGAGAACAGGAAGGGGTGGTGGGAAACAGGAAGTAATGGGAAATTAAAGTTGTGTGCAGTTGTAATGCTTTCAGCAGGCTTTCCTCCTTACCATTATGGAACCTTTATAATTGTTGTTGGAATTGTTGGCATCTGTCAAACCATCAGAAGAGTGGAAAATAATGACAATTTGAGGGAAGTTCCCTCATTTGCTTTATGGAAACAATAAGTTGCCATATGCCAGGCCACAGAATTATTCTTATCTCCATCCTTGTCTTTGGCAGATGATGGCGGTGGAAGCAGGAGAAGCGATCAGCCTTCCACAACGTAGTCTCTTCCAAATGCTTTGAACTACAGCTTCCACCAGCCCCAACCAATATGACTGTGATGGCCTGGGATTCAGACTCAGACGCTGAACCTGAGGGATCCCAGCCTGCACAGGATTCCCTGCCTCCAGAACCAGCAGAGCCAGGGCTGGGGCCTGAGTCTGAAGGGGACTCACCTGTGCTAGATCCTCAGGTGCAGGCATCGGCTGAGTTTGATCTGGCCTCTGATGGAGTGGAGGACTCATTGCCTGCAGGTGCTCCACTCCCCACCCAGTCAGGGGAAGCTGAGGTTGCCTCTGGGTCTGGTAACCCTCCAGCTTCTCCTGAGTTGCAAAGGTTCAGGGCAGAGAGGCGAAGGGAACTAAGTTCCCGCAGGAGGAGTGCTCGCCTCCAAGCCAGGAGAGGCGAGTCACCTGACGATCGGAGCCGCCCTCTGCCTCGGGGCAGATAAAAGCCGGCCAGTCCCAGTCCCAAGTTGCAGGAGCAACATCGTTGCTGCCCAGTTCCTGGTTCCTGACTCCTGTGTTCCTGACCCCGGCTTTGTTACCTCGGCTTCTGACTCCTGGCTTCCTCCTGACCTCGGCTTTGTGACTTTGGCTTCCGACTTAATCCTGACCTCGGCTTTGTGACTTCGGCTTCGTGACTTCTGGATTGGACTGACCTTGGACTGGACTAGACCTCGCCTATCGGATATCCCTTGGGACCAGCACAGTTTGCTCCTGCCACACCCGCACTCCCCCTTCGTTGGGGTGCGTTCGGGAGGAACCGGTCATTATGACTGACCAGGCGGCTGCGCTGGCGGCATTGGCCCAGGAGAACCAGGTCTTGACCCACACAGTGCAGCAGCTGAGCAATGCGGTTACGGCGCTTCAGCAGCGTTTGGACGTCTTACCGGCTCCTGGTGCCGGCGTCCCAGCTCCAGGCAAGTACCCAGTGGCCCTGCCAGAGAAATTCGATGGGTCCCCGGCCAGCTTTCCCATGTTTCTCGCCCAGGCCAAACTGTATATTCAGGGGCGAGCCCGGGATTTCCCGGACGACCGCACCAAGGTGCACTTCCTGATCAGCTTGCTGAAGGACCAGGCGGCCAAGTGGGCATTGCCGCTGCTACGGCAAGACTCCCCCTTGCTGACAGACTATACGGGGTTTTGCAACCATTTTGAAACCGCGTTCGCCAACCCTCAGAAGGCGAGTCAAGCCAATCGGGCGATTCGGCGGTTGAAACAGGGCAAGTCCACAGTGGCCGCCTATGCCACAGAATTTCGGCTGTTGGCGCAGGACTTGACCTGGAACGATTCCGCACTTCGGGACCAGTATCTCGAGGGGCTTTCTGACGAGATACTGGACCAGCTGGCCACCTTGGATTGCCCCACCACGCTGGAGGCCCTCATCCAACGGAGTCTACAGATAGACGATCGGTTGGAGGACCGTCGCCAGGCCCGGGGCCATCGGCACTCCGGGCTCCCGACTCCAGTGCTTCCCAGCAGTTCCACGGCCAGAGCCGAGTCACTAGAGGAGCCGATGCAGCTCGGGGCAGCACGGCCTCGCCTCTCCCCTTCGGAGAAGACAAGGCGTCGGGAGGGGAACCTCTGTCTCTACTGCGGGGGGAGTGGACACTACGCTCGAACATGCCCCGAGAAACACCAGCCGCAGGGAAACCGCCAACCCCAGTAGCCAATGGCCCAGGCTATCTGGGGTCCCAAGCGTCGCATGATGGGCCCTCACCAGTGGAATTGCAACACCTCATGATCCCGGTGCGTCTGTACCCCCCAGGCGGGCCCTGGATTCTCACCCACGCTCTGGTGGATTCAGGGGCAACCCGCTCCTATATGGACTCTGCCTTCGCTGTTCAGCATCGGGTGCCACTCCAGAACAAGCCAGAACCGGTGCAGGTGGAGGCAATCGACGGACGGCTCCTGCGGTCAGGCGCCGTTACGCGGGAGACCCAGCCCTTGGTCCTGTGCCACCAGCAGCACCAGGAGGTGCGTACCCTGGACATTGCCACCATGCCCCGGTTTCCCCTGGTGCTGGGGATGGACTGGCTGGAGTCTCACAATGTTCAGATCGATTGGGTCAATCGAACTGTACGCTTCCCAGACTCGGGTTCGAATGCTCAGTCCGAGATGCTTTCGGCCGCCTCCATGGGGGAGGCTGCGTCAACGCTCCCCGCCGTGTACCGGGACTACGTAGACGTGTTCGAGGAACAGGGGGCAGACCGGCTGCCTCCTCATCGGTCCTTCGACTGCGGCATAGACCTCCAGCCTGGGGCGCCCCTGCCTGTGAGTCGCCTATACTCTCTTTCGGAGCCAGAGCGTGAAGCCTTACAGGACTTCCTTCACAAGAACCTGGAGCGTGGGTTCATTAGGCCCTCTACCTCTCCCACCGCCGCTCCAGTACTCTTTGTTAAGAAGAAGTGTGGGGAGCTTCGCCTCTGCCATGATTACCGAGCCCTGAATAAGATCACCATCCCAGACCGGTATCCCTTGCCCCTAATTGCGGAGTTGCTGGAGCGGGTGCAAGGGGCGCAGATGTTCACCAAACTGGACCTGCGGGGGGCTTACAACTTGATTCGGATCCGTGCCGGGGATGAGTGGAAGACCGCATTTGGGACCCGTTATGGGCAGTTCGAATATCTGGTCATGCCGTTCGGACTATGCAATGCGCCCGCCGTGTTCCAACGGTACATCAACCACGTGTTCCAGGACTTGCTAGACAAGTACGTGGTGGTGTACCTCGATGACATTCTGATTTATTCCCGTGACCCAGCTCGCCATGAGAGTCATGTCCGGACCGTGTTGCAGCGCTTGCGGGAGCACCGCCTGTACGCTAAGCTCAGCAAGTGCGAGTTCCACCAGCGGTCAGTGGACTTCCTCGGACACCGACTCTCCCCTGACGGTGTACAGATGGACCCCGGGAAGGTGGCTGCGGTTCGAGAGTGGGCGGCGCCGCGGAACCGCAAGGACCTACAGCGGTTCCTGGGGTTCGCCAACTATTACCGGACATTCATTGCGGACTACGCTCATCGCACCACCCCGTTGACCCGTCTGCTGCGCCCCAAGACTCCCTTCTCCTGGGACGAGGAGGCTGAGGGGGCATTCCAGGGGTTGAAAGCCTGTTTCCAGAAGGCGCCGATTTTACAGCATCCTGATCCCTCTCGTCCCTTCGTGGTGGAGACGGACGCCTCCAGTACGGCTCTCGGTGCTGTCCTGTCCCAGCAACACGGACCTGATGCGCCACTGCTACCCTGTGCCTACTACTCCCGGCAGCTCCTTCCGGCGGAGCGCAACTATACCGTGTGGGAGCGGGAACTACTGGCCATTAAGGTGGCCTTTGAGGTCTGGCGCCATCATCTTGAGGGGGCACGACACCCGGTGGAAGTGAGAACCGACCACCGGAATCTGGAGTATCTCCAGACCACCCGCAAGCTGAACCAGCGTCAGATCCGGTGGGCACTGTTCTTCTCCCGATTCCAGTTCCGGATCCGTTACATCCCCAGCTCCCAAAACCAGAAGGCGGACGCACTGTCCCGGAAACCGGAGGACATTGCAGAGACGGTGCAGCAGGCGGCCCCAACAACAATCGTCCCACCAGCAGCGTTCCTGGCTGTTCAGGAGACTGAGTCACTACGGGACCGAGTGCGGAAGCAGCAACGGGTCGATGCGTGGGCTCAGGAACGGATTCAGGAATTGGCCAGTGGATCGTGCCCTCGATACCCAGAACTGGTTGTGCACCAGGGTCTGCTGATGCACCGTGGTCGGTTGTACATCCCACCAGGGCCTTTGCGGGCCGAGGTGCTCCGAATGTCACATGATGCCCCGGCAGCTGGCCACTTCGGGAGGTATCGGACCACCCACCTGGTCAGCCGGGAATTCTGGTGGCCCCGCGTGAAAGCCGACGTGGCACGGTACATTGGGGGTTGCGATGTCTGCCGGCGAGCCAAGGGATTGACCGGGAGACCTGCGGGACTGCTACAGCCACTGCCAGTTCCTCCTCGTCCGTGGCATACGGTTTCGTTGGATTTCGTGGTGGACCTACCCCTGTCCCATCAGTGTACCTGTCTCCTGGTATTCACGGACCACTTCACTAAGATGGTGCACTGTGCCCCGTGCTCGTCTGTACCCTCAGCCAAGGAGACGGCGCAACTGTACTTACAACACGTCTTCCGCTTACATGGCCTACCAGAACGTTTGGTCTCCGATCGCGGTGCCCAGTTCACCTCCCGCTTCTGGCGTGCTCTACATCAGGCTCTCGGGACGGAGGTCTGCCTATCTTCGGCCTACCATCCGCAGACGGATGGACAGACCGAACGGGCAAACGCGGTGTTGGAACAGTACCTCCGGTGCTACTGCAGCTTCCACCAGGACGATTGGGTCGACCACCTGGCGTTGGCCGAGTTCGCGTATAACAACGCAGTGCACGCTTCCACCCAACAGACCCCGTTTCAGGCGAACTATGGGTACCACCCGCGGTTGTTCCCAAGCGTGCTGCCGGCATCCGCAGTTCCCGCAGTGACAGACTGGCTACAAGAGCTCCAGTCGCAGCAGCAGCTTCTGACAGAGCAACTGAGCCAGGCCAAGGACGCGTATAAGGCCCAGGCCGACCGTCACCGTCAGGAGGGGCCGGAACTCCGTGTCGGTGACCTGGTATGGCTCTCCACCCGCCACCTGCACCCCTCTCGGCCTTCGCGGAAGCTGGATGCCCGCTTCACCGGCCCATTTCCGATCGTGGACCGGGTCTCACCTGTGGCATTCCGTCTCCGATTACCCGCGACCCTGAAGGTCCACCCGGTATTTCACCGGTCCCTACTCAGTCCGGTCGCCCCGCCCGATGAGTTCCACCCAGACCGTCCACGACCGCAGCCAGTTCTGGTTCAGGGGGAGCCCGAGTACGAGGTGGAGCACATTCTCGACTCCCGATACCGCAGGGGGAAGCTCCAATACCTCATCGACTGGAAGGGGTATGGGCCCGAGGATCGTTCGTGGGAACCAGCGGAAAACATCCATGCGCCTGCCTGCCTCCGTGAGTTCCATGCAACTTACCCCAGCAAGCCTGGTCCGGCCCCTCGGTTGAGGGGGGGGCCTGGGAGGGGGGATGGTGTGATGGCCTGGGATTCAGACTCAGACGCTGAACCTGAGGGATCCCAGCCTGCACAGGATTCCCTGCCTCCAGAACCAGCAGAGCCAGGGCTGGGGCCTGAGTCTGAAGGGGACTCACCTGTGCTAGATCCTCAGGTGCAGGCATCGGCTGAGTTTGATCTGGCCTCTGATGGAGTGGAGGACTCATTGCCTGCAGGTGCTCCACTCCCCACCCAGTCAGGGGAAGCTGAGGTTGCCTCTGGGTCTGGTAACCCTCCAGCTTCTCCTGAGTTGCAAAGGTTCAGGGCAGAGAGGCGAAGGGAACTAAGTTCCCGCAGGAGGAGTGCTCGCCTCCAAGCCAGGAGAGGCGAGTCACCTGACGATCGGAGCCGCCCTCTGCCTCGGGGCAGATAAAAGCCGGCCAGTCCCAGTCCCAAGTTGCAGGAGCAACATCGTTGCTGCCCAGTTCCTGGTTCCTGACTCCTGTGTTCCTGACCCCGGCTTTGTTACCTCGGCTTCTGACTCCTGGCTTCCTCCTGACCTCGGCTTTGTGACTTTGGCTTCCGACTTAATCCTGACCTCGGCTTTGTGACTTCGGCTTCGTGACTTCTGGATTGGACTGACCTTGGACTGGACTAGACCTCGCCTATCGGATATCCCTTGGGACCAGCACAATGACTGTGCTGGCTGAGGCTGATGGGAACTGTAGTCCAAAAGATCTGGAAGAGACCAGGTTGGTGGAAGGCTGACCTATTGGTAGAGCCCAGGGGTTGGTTGATAGGACAGATACCAAAGTGCAGAAGCAAACTTTCAGTTAATCTGTAGTCTCTTAGGGTTTCTGCTTTTTTTAAAGCTTTCACTTATTGATTGAATTGGTTTTTGGCAGCTGTAAATGGCATACTGCAAAGCCTCTCCTAAGAGATGCCTTCAGTTCCATTGAAGACTATGAAACACCCCCTCCCCAAAAAGGGAATTTTGGCAAGGGAGAAACACACTCTGTGCCACTGGACACCTGTTGTGAGGCATATTGCAGTGTGCTCAACATATGTGCCCAGCTGAGGGCTGGCAAAGTGGGAGGGTGGGAAAAGCTCAGTTGACTTCTTATGGGGATTGACATCTGTGTGCATTTAATTCTGTGTGGAGGGCATGTGCCCTAATTTTGGATGCAGGTTTGCATTGGGAATTCAGTGTAAATTTAACACATTAACTGCCATGGGCTTTGCCCTAATATTGTATGGGTTCATGCATCTTTATCTTTATCTTTATATCTTTATTGTCATTGTACAAGTACAACAAAATTGGATTTAAAATAATAATAATAATAATAATAATAATAATAATAATAATAATAAAATAATTAAAAAAATCATTTTTCATTTAAACAATTATTTTCCTAACCAAAAATGTACTCAACACAAGTAACAGCAGTAAAAGCCATACGAAACACTTAAAAATAAGGGAGAGCACTGAGCAGCCGCTGCGTTTATGCGCGCCACCATCTTAGAACTCTTATAACTTAGAACTGTTATAAAAAATAACAGAAATCTATAGGAGCCCAAAAGTGTTGGAATGCATTATGTAAACATTAGAACAGCCTATATAGAGACATAGAGGGAAATCTATGTCTTTGACCGACTGACAGAAATAATTTGTTGAATTCCTTTTCTCATGAGAAACAACCTGGGAGTCCATTCTTTCTTAGGCAGAGAGGTTGCTTAAGAATCCAGAAGAATTAGGTGATATTTCATCAGCAGAACATTTTCTGTCAAATGACAAAAAATTCATTTTGCCTTCTTGAACCCCATGACTCGAAAACAGCTTTTGATAGCAGTTTTTAAGCAAACAACTGTGTAGTATATTTCAGTCACACCCATGTCTGCCTGTCTCTTGTTCAGTCTTCTCTGATCATGGGTTTACTACGGAAAGCTGCTGTTACAAATGAAAACTATTTGATAAATTAGATGTGGCTGAATCATGGCAGCCTTGAGCACATTATAGCTGCTCTGGCATAGTGCCTAGGAGATTAAGCTACAAATGAGGGATTCCCCAGCGGAAACTCCATTCATTCTCCCATGAACTTATAAGGCTGGCATTAGGCAGGCTATAACCTCTCCGTCTTAGTCTCCATTCACAATAATCCTGACCTACCAGCCTGAGCTATTGCAAAGGTTATAGCCTTTATAAGCTCTCTGAAGTGTTTTGACGTTTCCGAGCACAATTCAAAGTGTTGGTGCTGACCTTTAAAGCCCTAAACGGCCTCGGTCCAGTATACCTGAAGGAGCATCTCCACCCCCACCGTCCAGCCCGGACACTGAGGTCCAGCGCCGAGGGCCTTCTGGCGGTTCCCTCACTGCGAGAAGCCAAGTTACAGGGAACCAGGCAGAGGGCCTTCTCGGTAGTGGCACCCACCCTGTGGAACGCCCTCCCACCAGATGTCAAAGAGAGCAACAACTACCAGACTTTTAGAAGGCATCTGAAGGCAGCCCTGTTTAGGGAAGCTTTTAATGTTTAATACATTATTGTATTTTAATATTCTGTTGGAAGCCGCCCAGAGTGGCTGGGGAAACTCAGCCAGATGGGCGGGGTATAAATAAATTATTATTATTATCATTATTAGACAATCTAAACAAGTCAGGTGGGAGGCACAGAAACCCAAAAGAATGCAAAAAGAGAGCAACCAGTTCTCAAAAGTGCCAACGATGGATGTTTATTGTAGGTTTCTTTCTTCAAAGACTTAGAGCTTCTGAAGCAGGCTCCTTTGGGAGCCAAATGGGCAACAAGCAGAGTTTTTGTGATCTGCTTCAGAAAGTCTAGGCTTGCTCCTCAGGAAGAAACGTTAGTTCTGAAATGTGTTGAGCTACAATAATCATTAACAGGTGTCACTTTTGAGAACTAGCTTCTACCTTTTTGCATTCTTTGTGAAGTATTTTGAATGCTCTAAAATGCCAAGTACTGTTCTTTGGAAGTAAGGCCCACTCTAATCATTGGGACATCTTCCTTTAATTTTTTTTTAATTAAGGTTTATAGAGAAAAATACAAAACAATATATTTTCCTTTTTTAAAACCAAACCAAGACTTTTATCTAGATACAATAAATACACAAAAAGGGAGGGAGGGAGAGAAAAAATAGAGAAAGAGGAAGAAAGAATGAAGAGTAGAAAAGAGGTTAAAAGAGAAACATAGAAAAATAAGATTTGGAAAATAAAGAACTTCCTGTTCTTCATTTGTCCGCTATATAAAAAACAATATTCACTTTCTATAAACAAACATTATCTTCAATCCTCAAATCCATATATCATTATTTCTTTTTAATTTTCATGCAAAAAGTCTATGTGAGCTTTCCAGTCTTTAACAAATGGTAAAGAAAATGACTTTTCTGTTATTAAACATGTCACTTTCACTTTTGAAAACTAACTTCTCTTTTTTTGCATTCTTTGTGAAGTGTTTTGAACACTCTATATAAAAGCCAAGTTCTGTTCTCTAATCCCTGGGACATCTTTCAATTGATATGAACTGCTTCCATTTCCTGCACTTGTGACTCCAATATATTCTGTATGAGAGTCATGCATTTTGGTTGCTTGTATATTTGTATTCTTGTTATAGTGACATGGATAATGCTTGTTAGATGGTTTGTTCTCATGTTTTTCAAGACGATCAATGGTTAAGTTAATGAAACATATTAAGCATGCAATATGGGATGTGTCATTTCATATTGGTGTCCTTGATAATCAGATTTTTGTTTAATGTGTACAATAATAATAATAATAATAATAATAATAATAATAATTTATTATTTATACCCCGTCCATCTGGCTGGGTTTCCCCAGCCACTCTGGGCGGCTTTCAACAAAGCATTAAAATACAATAATCTACAAATTCTCTAGGCTGGTGCAAAATCATTTCCTTGCACTAGCAATACATTGCTGAAGTTCTCACTTCCTATCTGTGCAAAAGACCAATAAAAGGAAAGCAAACTGAATACTGCTTGCCTGTTTTTATTTATAAGTAAAAGGACTGGAGGCTTAACATTTTATCAAAATGAAAATCCTAGGGAGGGTCCAGTGATATTGCTTAGAGCAGTGTTCCCCAACCTTGGGCCTCCAGCTGTTTTTGGACTACAACTCCCATCATCCCTCGCTAGCAAGACCCAGTGGTCAGGGATGATGGGAATTGTAGTCCAAAAACAGCTGGAGGCCCAAGGTTGGGGAACACTGGCTTAGAGTATATCCTATTTTATTTATTACACTTGTATACCATCCAATAATACTTTCAGTACAGTTTACAAGTATTGAAACATGTACTCCACCTTTTGGTTCACAAGGCAACTCACAATAATAAAAAATGAAACTGCAAGACAAACATGGAAACGATCACATCAAGAAGTAGCAAATAGCACTATAATGGAATCCAATAACATCACATTGTGGAGAGAGAGTCACATCATGCTAAATGCTTGGCAAAATAGAACTAGCTCTTATGGCTCACACTTGAAAGTCTTAATAGAGGGAACCAGCTGGGCATCTCTAGGAAAGGGATTTACCAACCAGGGGGCCATGACCGAGAGGGCCCTGTGCTGCCTTCCATCTCACCAAACCTCAGAAGGCCATGGAAATATTCACAACATGGCCATGGCCTCCACAAACATTCGGTGTTTGCAGAGCAGTTTTTGAAAATGGTTTGGCACAAGCCATTTCTTTCGTTCAGCCCCATTGTTCTGTTCCCCCCTCCTTTGTTAGCCAGACTTTTATATCCTGCAAAAATCTAGGTGTCCCTTGAAATAACAATTACTTTCCCAATAATTTTTCCCATATGTTCGCCAGCCTTCCTCCTGCAGCTTTAGTGCAATGTGGTTATTTTCTCAAGGGGGAAAAAAAATCATTGTTCCAGAAATTATAATAGAGGAACAAATAACATATATTTGCAAAGAAAGCTCTGCCAAAAAAAACCCCAAACCAAAAGCAACACCCATTATTTCTGAGATACTAAAAAGAAGGAAAACAAGCGTTTTGTCTAAAAATACCTAACTGCAAGAGCAACATATGTGGCATGACATATGAGTAACCAGAACATTATTTCTCTGGTGTTGAGTGAATTTTCTTTCTTTCTTTTCCTCCCCTCTTCAGTTGGAGTGCTCCATTATTGTGCATCCTGAATACATTTCTTGCTATTTATATTTTATATTGTGGGCAATTTCATACAGCTGCTTTAAAACTTAACGAAAATTCCAGATGTCATGTTAGGAACAGAAAACCAGAAACCAGATTGTAAATCACAACAATAGCATGCATATAATAAAAGAGATGCCGTTGCACTCGTCTTTCTTTAATTTTTTTTTTTTAATCCTTATGCTGACTTTTCTTTATGCCTTCCTTCTGTGGGGAATTTTTAGAAATTGATAGTTTGATCTGGTGTGCTCTCTCATTTGTTTAGATTCAGAGCAGAGTACGGGTTCAGACACTGAAGCATTGGCTGAGAGGACGTCCTGCTCATTTGACACACACTCCGACCTCACATCCAGCGGCCCCATCTCTCAACCACCTCCTACCTCATCCATGGAGGAGATCCAGGTGGAATTGCAGTGTGCGGACCTCTGGAAAAGGTTCCATGATATTGGCACAGAAATGATCATCACTAAAGCAGGCAGGTAAGATGAAGGCATCCCCTCAGCACAAGACTCTGAGTTTCGATGTGCAATTGACTTAATGGAATAGAAAGGTTGTCACAGTATCGTCCGTGCTTTGTCACAAACTCACTTCCCAAGAATGTCAAGGATTGAGGCTTATAATACAACAAAACCAAAACACCAAACCGGCTTGCAAATATAAAGAACAATTTTACGCAGTAAAACACACTAAAGTGCAGCATGCATGCCAAAGCCTGGAGATACTTATAAACAAATAGTCAACTAGTGGCACAACTCTGCCAATAATGTATATAGTAATACATACAGAAATTGTGCTCTGGCGGCGCAGTGGCAGCGGGAGGTACCAACTGACCTTCCTACGCCTCTGCATGCAAATATAGAAATGGTACTGTTTGCCTGGCAAAAAAGTTGGCATCTCAAACATATACAGTGATACCTCGGGTTACATACGCTTCAGGTTACAGATGCTTCAGGTTACAGACTCTGCTAACCCAGAAATATTACCTCGGGTTAGGAACGTTTCTTCAGGATGAGAACAGAAATCAGGCAGCGGCAGCACAGCGGCAGGGAGAGGCCCCATTGGCTAAAGTGGTGCTTCAGGTTAAGAACGTTTCCAGGTTAAGAACGGACCTCCGGAATGAATTAAGTACATAACCAGAGGTACCACTGTATTATTATTATTATTAATTTGTATACTGCCCTTCATCTGTAGATCTCAGGGCAGTTCACAGCATAAAAACACAAAATAAAAACTAAAAAAGCATAATAAGAACAAGAACAAAACAATAACCTGCTCCCTCCAAAATATATATTATTAGTACTGGTGCCTTACCATTGGCCAGCATGAAACCTTTAGTGCTGATTTTAAAGCATTCCCAATGGTAATCTATATGCCAATACAAAAAAACTCACGACATTTGGAAGCTTGTAGAACTGCAGCGTTAAAATAATAATATTAAAACATCCATTAAAAGCAATTGGGTGATGATACCTTCAGAGGCACCCAGTGGTCTGTTATCTTTTAAACTGGCGTTGCATATTCCAGCCAGTTCCCATTTTAATTCCAATTAATTTTCATTTTTGCAAATAATCAGCACCTTGGACAGAGAAGGGACTCACCAGGCTGTAATAGTGTTCAGTCACTTAACATGAAGGAAAGTTGGGGGGAAGAGATTCAGCCTCTTCTCCCCCACTGTTTGTTTTTCATTATCTTTTTTCTTTGCTCTCCTTTAATTCCCTGAATTTCGTAAGAGGAACCAAGTGTAAGAAATGTTTGTGGCCTGTATTACGGTCCACGCGACACTGAGCTACTGCTCCAGATGAACCCAATAGGTTTGGAGAAGTTCCAACAATCCACATCTTAGAAGCCAATTCTTACCTGTCTCAAGGCTCTCCTTTTTCCTATGAGTACAGGTAATAATCTAGTTTTTGTCATTGGTTTTAGACTGTACATGGTTCCTAATTACACAGATCACTGGAAACAAACAATGGATGTTTGGCAGCCACTGTTCTCACATTTACGGAATCATATCACATTCAGTGAGGAAATACTCCTTCAACTCAGTTGTAGGTTTGCCAATAGGCTTTAAGAGGTGACTTTGTGCCTGTTTGCTGGCAGAGGACTTTGTGGGGTATGTAGATGCTCCAAGCCAGGGGTAGGCAACCTAAGGCACATGGGCCGGATGTGGCCCATGGGCCTTCTCAATCCGGCCCACGAACGGTCCGGGAATTGGTGTGTTTTTACATGAGTAAAATGTGTCCTTTTCTTTAAAATGCATCTCTGGGTTATTTGTGGGGCCTGCCTGGTGTTTTTACATGAGTAGAATGTGTGCTTTTATTTAAAATGCATCTCTGGGTTATTTGTGGGGCATAGGAATTCGTTCATATTTTTTTTCCAAAATATAGTCCGGCCCACCACATGGTCTGAGGGACGGTGGACCGGCCCACAGCTGGAAAAGGTTGCTGACCCCTGCTCCAAGCTATCTGAGCTATACATTTAAAGCAGCATCGTACCACTCAGGGCAGTTTGTTAAGGGTGCTGTGAGTTGTTAGGACGCTCCCTATTCCATCCTACAGCTACAATTCCTAGAGTGGTTTAACAATCAATCCCTTTTCCCAGGGAACCTCTCAATTGTGTTTTTAAAAAAGATTTTTTTTAAAAAAATAGCACGACAAATAACACCTAAAAAACCCAAACAATTATATAAGCAATGGGAATGGAAAAGAACAAAGCATGATTCTATATATTCCTCTAGGAAGCCTATATGCAGGACATCAAGTTCTTAACTTGTTGCGTAAAGAAGTAACCGCTTTGAGGTTTGTTTGTTTTTTACAATCAAGTGATATATAACTTTTATCAAATCAGTAAATATGTACTGGGCAGGGTCTCTTTTCAAATGAAATTGAGCATCAGTAGCTCAGTGAAGCAAAAAAGTACGTTCTGGTTAAATATAAAGATGAATTAGTATGATCTAGAGCGGGGGTCGGGACGCGGGTGGCACTGTGGTCTAAACCACTGAGCCTTGGGCTTGCTGATCAGAAGGTCGGCGGTTCGAACCCCCGCCACGGGGTGAGCTCCCGTTGTTTGGTCCCAGCTCCTGCCAACCTAGCAGTTCGAAAGCACGTCAAAGTGCAAGTAGATAAACAGGTACCACTCCGGCGGGAAGGTAAATGGCGTTTCCGTGCGCTGCTCTGGTTCGCCAGAAGTGGCTTAGTCATGCTGGCCACATGACCCGGAAAAACTGTCTGCGGACAAATGCTGGCTCCCTCGGCCAATAAAGCGAGATGAGCACCGCAACCCCAGAGTTGGTAATGACTGGACCTAATGGAGGGGTCCCTTTACCTTTACCTTTAGAGCGGGGGTCAGCAACCTTTTTGAGCCATGGGCCGGTCCACTGTCCCTCAGACCATGTGGTGGGCCGGACTATATTTTGAAAAAAATAATGAACAAGTTCCTATGCCCCACAAATAACCCAGAGATGCATTTTAAATAAAAGGACAGATTCTACTCATGTAAAAACACACTGATTCCCAGACCATCCGCGGGCCGGATTGAGAAGGTGATTGGGCCGCATCTGGCCCATGGGCCTTAGGTTGCCTACCCCTGATCTAGAGAGAGATCATTTCCCCCTCCCTCTCTTACCCCAAATAAATGGACTGGCGGTACATTCAGGACATTTCTCAGCCACACAGGTTTGTTGTGAAGATAGAACAAGGAAGGACAGAGTGGAGGATTACACCACCACTTTGAGCTCATGGCAGAAATGGTAGAATAGAAACGTCATGGCATGACTTTAAGCTTAGGGAATTTGTTGCAGCATTTTGGTCTGGCTTTAAAACCTTCACCTCCTGATCCAATGAGTGTGATCTACACATGAAAGCAAGCTGTTGCACATGTGTGAATTAGCTGGATGAAACTTTGAGTGTGTGTGTGTGTAGCTGCACATCGCCCTATTGAGTTGCTAGTTGTTGCACAAAACCACTCCATCCAAGACTTGGGGACCTCCTGATGATTCCATATAAGAAGCAGGCTGTGTGATATTATTGTTGAATGGTGATTTTGGAGTGTGTTATAGTTGCTGCTGTTCTTTTGATTACGATTAAGAATTCCATTATATGAATTTTAATGTCCTTTCCTGTTTGTTGCTGGGATATTGTTGTACGTTGTTGTTTTGTTACTCTGGTTTTCATTTTTTCTAATGAAGAGTAGTCTATAAATGAGATGAGATATATATAATACTTGAGTACAGGTAGGGTTGTATGAGGCCCTACTATTTTAAAATCTTTTAACTGCGTATTTGTGCTGTGTTCCATGCTGCTAGTCTGGAATGTAATGGCGCTTGTGTGTGCCGGGAGCAAAACCATGGCGCCTTTGCACTGAACTTGCACAGTTGTTTGTGTAGATTGTTCACACTGGCTGCATGAAGGTCACCCTATCTTAGCCTAAAAATCTTAACCAATTGACATCTATGGCAAATCTCCCATGACTTCACTTAGGTCAGTGGGGGTTTTTTACTGGTTTCCCATCCTTTGAACTATGATTGCAGCTGGCTCTGTTCTCCCCTCAGAAATCTGTACTGCAGTGCTTAAAAGTCTCTTGGGATTCTGTATAGTGGTGATCCCAGGCTCCAGGACCAGCTGGCTCCTAGCAGCCGCTTTTTGCTGTCCTGCGCCTGATGCTCTCTGCATCCATGAAACTCTTTGGCATCTCACCCACTTTCAGGCAAGGCGTGCCTGGTGGATTTGTAGGCCTTGTTGCCCTGTTAGCATTACTTAGGTTGTATCTCTTGCTGCTTTGTAGACGCTTTGCGGACACAGGCCTCTGAGCAGGGGAGCTGCTCCTGTGTAGGGAGAGAGGAAATCAGTACCCAAGACAACCATTATGCTTACATGCCATTTCTGTGTCTTATTTCTCGCGTAAAACATTCATGTGAAATGAACTACTGGAGTCAGGGCCGGATTTAAGTTTGATGACGCCCTAAGCAACTGAAGGTAATGGGGTCCTTTATATGTCCAGCTGTCAACAACAATTTGTCGCTGTTTTTTGTGCTAAATATACAGTGGATCCTCGGGTTGCAAACGTCTGCACATGCGCGGGTTGCGATTCGGCGCTTCTGCGCATGCATGAAGTGCCGAACCCAGAAGTAACCCGTTCTGGTACTTCCGGGTTCGGCGCGTTCGTATCCCGCAGCGAACGCAACCCGCATTGAATGCAACCTGAGGTATGACTGTATGCTATATGGTAATTTATGGACCTAATAGGTATCTAAAGCCATTTGCACATAACAAATAGGAGCCTACATAAGACAAAACACTGTTGCTGTATGTAGCTTTTATTTTATTTGTTTTTTATCTTATATTTTGGAAATGTACATCCAGGTTTTTTCCTTTAATTTTTTTGGGCCCCCCCAAGAGAGTGGGGCCCTAAGCTATAGCTTATTTAGCTTATACGTAAATTCGGCACTGACTGGAGTGCTTATTTTGGCAATGCAACTTTCATGAAAACCTCCCCCCCCCCGAGAAATGCATCCAAGGAGCCCCTCACACTGTTGGAGGCCAGTGGAGAAGCACTTGTGCACCATCCTGGCATAGGTAATATAAGGGACGCGGGTGGCGCTGTGGTCTAAACCACTGAGCCTCTTGGGCTTGCTGATCGTAAGGTCGTAAGCAGTTCGAATCCATGCAACAGGGTGAGCTCCCGTTGCTCTGTCCCAGCTCCTGCCAACCTAGCAGTTTGAAAGCACGCCAGTGCAAGTAGATAAATAGATACTGCTGTGGCGGAAAGGTAGATGGCGTTTCCGTGTGCTCCGGTTTCCATCACGGTGTTTAGTCATGCTGGTCACATGACCCAGAAAAGCTGTCTGCGGACAAACGCCACCTCCCTCGGCCTGAAAGCGGAGAAGAGTGCCGCACCCCATAGTCAAATTTGATTGGACTTAACTGTCCAGGGGTCCTTCACCTTTACCTTTTACCTAGGTAGTCTGAGTTTGAAGTCAGCAAACAATTCTTCTCCCATGAAGGGGCCTTTGAGCCATGTCTTGACACATGGAGCTATCTGTAGGCAGGCGTCCGATGCAGTTTCATTTGCCTCAGTGCAAGGATATTGTACAGCTGTAAAAGGTTCAGAAAAGGGCAAACAACATTATTAAGGGAGCTGGAACAACTGCTCTATGAGAAAAGGTTACAATGCCCGGGGCTTTTCAGTTTATAAAAAAGGCAAGATTGTTCACATCACTGTGGTGTATAAAATTATGTATAGTATAGAGAAAATGGGTAGAGATAAAAACACGCTGGAGCTAAGGGTGGGAAGTCAACTTCTAAGTATATTTTAAATTGGAAATTAATTTTAATTTTAGAATTGTTAATCTGATATTTGCTAAATTTGTTAATCTGTTTAATTTTTAATTTTTTAAAAAAACTTTATAAAATTAATTGGCAAAGAGAGAGGATTAATTTTAATTTTAGAATTGTTAATCTGATATTTGCTAAATTTGTTAATCTGTTTAATTTTTATTTTTTTAAAAAAACTTTATAAAATTAATTGGCAAAGAGAGAGAAAGAAATTAAAAAGTGAATAGACAGAGGTTTTTCTCCCTCCTGCTTAATTCTAGCAGCTAGGTCATTCAATGAAGCTGAATGTTGTGTCAGTCAGGAGAGACAAAATGAAGTGCTTCTTCACAACAGGGCATGGTTAAGATATGGAAA
The DNA here is from genome assembly GCA_034641385.1 of Darevskia mixta. Classification (NCBI taxonomy): domain Eukaryota; kingdom Metazoa; phylum Chordata; class Lepidosauria; order Squamata; family Lacertidae; genus Darevskia; species Darevskia mixta. Next base: position 1,440,226 of record JAWWNH010000017.1, on the reverse strand, counting down.
TCGTTGCCACAAAATCTAGTTATGTCCACCAAGTTGGACAGCTTCAAAAGGCACATTAATGGAGAATAAGGCTATCAGTGCCATGATGTCTATATATTACAGTGCAGGAGGATTTTCTGCTGGGCTGCCTTTCATGGCTGAGACCTGTCTGACTCTGGCTCTGTGAGCCAGTGTGGTGTAGTGGTTAAGAGCGGTAGATTCGTAATCTGGTGAACCAGGTTCGCGTCCCCCCTCCTCCACATGCAGCTGCTGGGTGACCTTGGGCTAGTCACACTTCTCTGAAGTCTCTCAGCCCCACTCACCTCACAGAGTGTTTGTTGTGGGGGAGGAAGGGAAAGGAGATTGTGAGCCACTTTGAGACTCCTTCGGGTAGGGATAAAGCGGGATATCAAATCCAAACTCCTCCTCCTCTTCCTCTTCTTCTTCTTCTGGCACCTTCAGTCTTGCTTCACCTTGTCTTAGGGCTACTTCTGGATCAGGCCACGGAAACCTGATACGTCCTTTAGCTGTACTCCAGCCTCCTCTCCCCAATTAGGGAGACCTTGGCTGTAAATTGCAACTTCCTGTACCCATTTGACTTGGCAGGTTTAACAAGCCGGTGTGGTGGAAACGAGGCAAGGCCCCCAAGCCACTCCATAGTAATTTATCTTGCCTAAAGACTGTGTCCGGCTATGAAGCTAACCTCATCAAATAGACAAATCCTCTCCCTCAAAATGGGGTTTTGGATAGGTTCCTCCTCTCTCCTCCTCCCCAACAGTTTTATGCTCTTAGCTTTAACTACCCAGAGCCTTTCTGGCAACAGCAAGGTTTCCTTGTGCTCTTGCGAATGTTGCTTAAAAAGCAAGTAAGATGCAAATGCCACCAGATACCTCATGCTTAAAAAATGCAGACTTTAAGGTGATGAAATGGAAGAAGCGACAGCTAGGTGGAGCAATAGATCGCAAATGTTCCACAGACAATTCCTTCTGTGCCATTCTGAACTGGTTTGGAAAGAACTTTTCCACAGTGCTTATTTCCAACCCACAACCAACCATTTTTAGCCGATCTCTTTAGAGCTCAATAGAAAAGACCATTGTGATCAATGACATCAGAACACATCATTATGTCCTTTAATCATGTCCTTTCTAACTAGTACTGCACAACATTTTTGGGGGGACAGGGGTCTATACACCTGGTGCAAAAGAGATTTGGAGCATGGCAAACTTTTTCCTGAACCCCATTCAAATGGTATGTTGATGATGGCATTTTGCATCTGTTTCCTGTTACAGTGGTACTTCGGGTTACATACGCTTCAGGTTACATACACTTCAGGTTACAGACTCTGCTAATCCAGAAATATTACCTCGGGTTAAGAACTTTGCTTCAGGATGAGAACAGAAATCGGGTAGCGGCAGGGGGAGGCCCCATTGGCTAAAGTGGTGCTTCAGGTTAAGAACGTTTTCAGGTTAAGAACGGACCTCCGGAACGAATTAAGTACGTAACCAGAGGTACCAATGTATTTGATGTCCCAATCAGTGATTTATTCAGCGCGTTGAAAATCCCCAGCCATCTTCCCTCTTTAAATACTTAGGTCAGGTGTGCCAACTTGAATAAAATATTTTTTTGAGGGGGAGGGTAAGCCCCACCGCCATAACTGATCACATGATGTGACACACACACACACACACACACACACACACACTATTTGAATGGCAATGCCCATCAATTTTTGGGCTCCCCGGCCCCCTCAAATATTTTAGGGAGGGCAAAGGGACTTCAGCCCCTAGGAGTTGGCTCCGATGACTGAGGTTATCATGTAGCCAGTTAGATTTACCTAGGTGCTGAGACTATAGAAGGCAAACAAAGCTTTTGAAGTTACTGTCCATAATCTTTGTCCACAGGCCCTAGTCAAAGTCAACTGGCTATATGAAAACACTGCTGTTTTGGGGGATGAATGAGATATAAACCATTGGCACCAAAGAGCTGAATCAGGTTGTAAATTAACTAAGAAAGGGATGAGGGGAGGGTATGCACTGCCAAGAAGATGAGATAAGCAGCTATTGGGGTAAAGCTGCCATTGGGAGGTGGCTATACCCCCCCCCAATATAACTCCTGCATATTTTGCAGGAGAAGAAAATGTGCACATATCTCCCAAAGTTTAGCTTAATACAAGTAAAAAATTATTTGATGTTGTTTGTGGGACATTCACATCATTTTTAAATGTATTTTTTTTAATTAAAGATGTCTTAGTTTACAGAGATATGTGCATTGTCTCTTTTTTCAAGTTGTGTTTTCTACAGATCAGTTACATTTGTTGTGAGACATTAGTGTTGCATGCAGTATTAGGTTGGGAAGAAAAGAGGGTGTGTGTGTGCATGGGGTGGGGTGGCAATGCTTCTATTTTTCTGCTTAGTTGTATGTGTGGGGTTTTGTGTCAACATCACTTGTGTGAGTTTCTCTTTCTATTTGCTTGTTATATTTCCTTGGTGGTGAGAGAGGTTGGGGGTGGCCTAGGGTGTGGTTGGTTGTCTTTGTTTGGCTGTAGTGAGATTTGTTTATGTGTCTCAGTGTGTGAGAGGGTGGGCTTTTGGGTAAGGTTAGCCATATTGATTCGTATGCTGTCGGATTCTTGTTGTTGTCTTGTTGGGCTGTGTATGTGATAAAGGGGAACCATACCGGGGTGAAGGTGTCTTCTTCTACTGGTCCCCGTGTCACTTTCAGTTTATTGGTTAATTTTTCTAGTAAGGCTGTTTCCTGTACTATTTGATACCATTGGTCCATGTTTACTCCTGACAGGTTTCTCCAGTATCTGGCTATTATGCTTCTGGCTGCTGAGAGTAGGTGGGTTATGAGCTCTTTATAATGTGAGTGGGCATTATTCTCTTGGATTATGTTCAGTAGGGCCAGTTCTGGGGTGACCTCTAAGTTATTTTGCTTATTTCTTATATGACAGATGTCCAGAAGAGTTGGATTTTGGGACATTCCCACCACATGTGGAGGTATGTGCCTTTGGAGGTGCATCCTCTCCAGCATTTTGGTGAGGCTTCTGGGCATATCAGTGCTACTTACTGTGGTGTTAGGCACCATCTGTAAGTGAGTTTCAGGGTGAGTTCTTTTCTTTTAGCTGAAATGGATTTAAAGTGGGGTTTGGACCACATTCTAGTTCATTGGGTGGGGTTAATTTCATAGCCTATGTCATCCTTCCATTGTTTTTTGATTACGTTGATGGGGTTTGTGGGATTTTGGAGCAGTATTTTGTATATTGTGCATACCATCCCCTTTGCTATGTCCCTTTGTTGTTAGAAGAAAGTTTTTGAAGGTTGTCAAGGGCCTAGTTGCTGCTGATTTTACTACTGGATTGTTTAAGAAGGCATGTAATTGGTGGTGTGTTAGCCAGGGCATTTAGATGTCCCCTAGTTTGTCTTGTATTTCTTTTTTTATTTCTTTATTTCTTTTTTCTTTATTTATTTGCATTTTTAAAAACAGGAAGAGAAAGCATACTTTACCTCCCTTCCCCCTCCCTTCCCATGTCCCACTTACAACTTCGTACCAAATACAGCATGTATACATATTAGGGCGTGTTGAATTTTTCATCTTTTAAAATCCTGATTTGAGGGGTGTTAAAAAGTTGTGGTATGATTAGGTAATTTGAAATATATTTTGGTTACTTGTAAACATTTAGGTCTTGCTTGGTAAATATCTATGTGAAAAGTTCCTACTTTTAAACATTTTTTACACCCTTTTCCTATTTCCTTTGCTTTTCTACTACTCTGTGTAATCCACATCTTTTTAATCTTCCAATTTGTTATCTATTAAAAACTCTATCTGTTTCAACTCTGCTGGATTTACTCAAGACCTGCTAAGCTATGTATTTGTTTATACTGGTTCTTAAAATATTCAATAAACATTATCTATTCCTCCTTGTATTATTTATCTTTGTTTTCTCTTATCGTGTTCATCAGACCAGTCAGTTCAGCATATTCAAACATTTTACACTGCCATTCTTCCTTAGTGGGTACTATACTTGTTCTCCACCTTTGTGCCAATAAGGTTCTAGCTGTGGCGGTGGCATATGGTATTGTTTTTTGGGGACCTCCATTGCTAACATCTACCAAGAGGAAAATCTCAGGTGTTTCGGGGGGAGTTTTTTAAAGTATCTTTTTAAATTCATTATAGATCATTCCCCAATATTCCTTAATTACTTTACAGGACCATCACATGTGGAAAAAAAATCGCCCATTTTCATTGCACTTCCAACATATACCTTTTTCTTTTTCAGACATTTTTGCAAATCTGGTGGGTGTTAAATACCATCTGTGGGTCATTTTCATCATATTTTCTTTTATCGCATAACATGCTGTGAAATTCATATTTCTTTTCCACAACTTCCCCCATAATTCATAATCAATATTGTGACCCACATCTTGTGCCCACTTAATCATGCTCGATTTCACAAATCCCTCTTTAGTTTCTCACTCCAACAGCAGTTTGAACATTTTTTTATAATACTTTTATATTTGTATCTAATAGGTCTTTGAGACTTTCGTCCTGCAAAGCCGTTTTCCCTATCTATCTTAAAACAATTCATTAATCTGATGTACCTGTAGCCAATCCGTAACCAGATTTGTGGCTTTGAAATTCAGGTCTCTACTGCGTATTATAGCTACTCCGCAAGCCTTTCCAGAGTCAGGTGCAAACCATTGTTGACTGAAGCTGGGTTCGCTCAGGAGTTTGCTTCCTTTAGGTGAATTGTGTATTTCTTATAGGAAGGCAATGTGTGGTTTCATGGTGTTTACATATGAGGTGATGCATTTTCTTTTGATAGGGTTTCCCAACTCCCTCACATTTAGCGTACCGTATTTTCCGGCATATAAGACGACTGGGTGTATAAGACGACCCCCAACTTTTCCAGTTAAAATATAGAGTTTGGGATATACTCGCCGTATAAGAAATACGACCCGGCGTATAAGACGACCCCCAACTTTTGAGAAGATTTTCCTGGGTTAAAAAGTAGTCTTATACGCAGGAAAATACTGTAATTGCTTTTAAGCAAGCCATTCTGCTTGTCTACTACTATAGGGTGATTCCCTACCAACCCGTCAGGGTTGTCCTGTGTCTCTCACCTTATATTGCCTATCCAACCTATTTTGTTGCGTTGGCATAAAGTGTGATGGGTGGGGGAAGAGGAGGGTTAGAATGAGATTTGGGTTAAAGAGTGGGGGGGGGTAGATTACAGAAAGTAGCCTATATGTAGTTAAATAGGTGTTTGCTTGGGGTTATTTGGATCATCTGGCTTCCAGCCCATTGGTCCTGCGCCTCAGCTGGCATGGAGGGCCTTGTTTAAGAACAGGCCATCCTGCCTGTTGTTTGGTCAGTGAGACTGTGTTAAGCGCCTTTGTGACACTTGTGTTGGGTATAAGGTTGATAAGCAATGTTGTCAGTGTTGTTAACAACATTATTGGTTTGTTGGGGTGTTGGGGTAGGGATATGGGTATTGGCACGCTCTGGCGCCACCATTGTGCTGGTTGTGTGTCAGATTTTAGCCTGTTTGTTGATTGTTTTATTGAGGTTGGGGGTATTGTTTTAGTTGGTATGGGTTTCTTTCTTTGCTTTTAATTTTCTTTTACCTACTGGTTTTGTTTGTTGCCTTTGTGTGGTGAAGGAAGAGACGGAGAGGTTGGCGGGGGCATTCACATCATTTTAATTCTTTTTGTTCAGTATTAGAAATAACTATCATGAACACACTGAGGGAAAGAAGATTACTGGTTTGTCTTCTATGAGTGGTCATTTACCTTGTTGCTCTGATGTATTGCTGTGAGGTTGTTCATATGACCCAAGATAGAAGCATGTAGACCAAATGTTGGTAAGAACATAAGAGGTTTGCTGAATTTGGGCCCAATGTCAATTGAATCCAATATTAATGATTCCAACTATAGTCACCAGGAGGCCTTGGGGATGCCTATAAGCAAGGTGTAAAGGCAATACATGGTTTTGTCCTGAGTAGCTGTTATTTGGTGGTAGAATGCTTCTGAATATGGAGGTTCCATCTAGTTAACATGAGAATGCTGGCTAAGAGTCAAGGCCTCAGTTGAAACCTCACTTCAGCTATAAAGTCACCAGGTGGCCTCAAGTAAGCTGCCATTTTCCTCTTCAGCCCCTCTCCCAATTTACAGCACAGATATATAAATAGTGCAGTGAGGATTCCTGAGGTAATCTGTGTAAAGCACACTAAATGCAATATAAATAGGAAGTATTTTTCCCTCTTATTATGTTTGAGCGGAAGGCATTGCGGCCACCACTGAAAATCATTTCTTGCTTCCGTTATATAACAACACTGAATTGGCAGAATTCCAGTGTGGTCGGAGAAGGAGTTATAATCTCTTCGATGACCCCAGAAGCGAATATTCTTTGTTCATAAAACAGGGCTACTGTCTCCGTTTGGTAAAATACCAGCGTGGCACTAGGAAAATAATGTCATTATAAATAGAAATTGGTGTCAGGTGGCCATCAGTGGGATGGCAGCACACACTGAAGAAAATTAGATGTGTGAATTAGAATGGGTGCATCAGTCCTTCACTGAAAAAAGAATGCTGCACAGCATGTGTCATCTGTTTTCCTAACCGAGGGGTAGGCAACCTAAGGCCCGTGGGCCAGATGCGGCCCCATCGCCTTCTCAATCCGGCCCGCGGACGGCCTGGGAATCAGTGTGTTTTTACATGAGTAGAATGTGTGCTTTTATTTAAAATGCATCTCTGGGTTATTTGTGGGGCATAGGAATTTGTTCACCCCCCCCCCAAATATAGTCCGGCCCACCACATGGTCTGAGGGACAGTGGACCGGCCCACGGCTGGAAAAGGTTGCTGACCCCTGTTACCTAACCAAAGGAAAGAGGATGAGATCTGGGGGGCAGAGGAGAGACCAGGAGGCTGGGTTATATGTAAGGGGTGGCAATCATCTTCGTCAATGGTTGGGGCAAGTTGTATTTGCAACACCTAGAGAACACCATGTTAGTTGTCCCTGGTATTATGACATTAGGGTGTGTCATTTTAGGGAGTGAAACTTAATTTTTGCCAATTTCTTCAGTGAGGGGGTCTTGAAATTATGTTGTTAGGTGTGCGGGATTCAAATCTGCTATCATTTTTGTATTTAACTTGGTAAGCCTACATATGAGGAAGAAGCACACTAACTGCTTTCGGAAAACCGAATAATTTTAATTTTGCCTTCTGAAAAGGTCAGGCCAATTCTAAACAATATTAATAAATAAAAATAATATTAATCTATAATATAATTGCAAGTACTTGACAACCATTTAAAATTATTTCTGTGCAATTTTACACACATTTTCCTTACCAAGCAAAACGAAATAATATTAATTTAACCAAAATATTTTTGAATTCCCAAGTCTGTTACAACATTTTAGCACCCTTCATTTTTTTTTTAGTTTGAAAAATTCAGCATGCCCTAATGCAACATTCCTAGCCACAGGTGTTCCTCACCAGAGCACCCACCTGCATTAACAGATCCCAAAGCACGTCGCTTCTTTGCTTCCCCGTTTTATTCTGGAGATTCTGTAAAAACTTGTAATGAGCGAGTGAGTGGAGGCGAGAGTTTATTGGCATGTTTGCTTGAGGAGTTTTCTGTGCCGAGGGTCCCTTTGTGTCCCTCGACACTGAACGCAGAGCAGCGGTTTTCAGTGTTTTAGCAGACATCTTCCTCTGTCAACTTTACAATCCTGCCTTTTCCCTTCCTCTTTAAATGATGTGCAGATTGATTTTCAGAGAAATTAAACACTTTTTATTGGTGCTGGGTGGGTGGGGGAGGAAGGATTGCAGCCTCAATTTAATTTAATTTATGGGGAGGGAATGATGTGGTGATTGATGAACAGGGGTAATTATTTGGGGGGGAACTGATGTTACAGACACAGATGTTCTCATATTATATTTATTATAATATATATATTAATGATAGGGTCACCAACTGCTGGAGTAGCTGCATGTATGTTTGGGCGGAGAACTGAGGAGAAACTCTCTCTCTGTGTAGGTGGGTGGGTGGCATGATCCTGCGGGAGAGAAAGAGATGTGGGGTGACTTATTTGCACAGAGGAAATGAGTAGATTGAGGGTTAATTTAGGATGAATTGATTTGGACAATGAATTTGAGGGAACTTGGGGGTATGATCTTCCCAATAGTCCTTGCCTCCCTGTGGAACGCCCTCCCATCGGATGTCAAGGAGATAAAGAACTACACAACTATTAGAAGACACCTGAAGGAAGCCCTGTATCGGGAAGCTTTTAATGTTTGATGCTTTGTTATGCTTTTTATGTTTCCAAGCATAATTCAAAGTGTTGGTGCTGACCTTTAAAGCCCTAAACGGCTTTGGCCCTGCGTACCTGAAGGAGTGTCTCCACCCCCATATTCAGCCCGGACACTGAGGTCCAGCTCCAAGGGCCTTCTGGCAGTTCCCTCACTGCGAGAAGTGAGGTTACAGGGAACCAGGCAGAGGGCCTTCTCAGTAGTTGCGCCCGTCCTGTTGAACGCCCTCCCATCAGATGTCAAGGAAATAAACAACTATCTGACTTCTAGAAGACATCTGAAGGCAGCCCTGTTTAGGGAAGTTTTTAATGTTTGATGTTTTATCGTGTTTTTAATATTCTATTGGGAGCCGCCCAGAGTGGCTGGGGAAACCCAGCCAGATTGGTGGGGTATAAATAATAATAATAAATAATAATAATAATAATAATAATAATAATAATAATTATAGAACAATAAAATGTCTCCAAATGCTTCTGTAGCAGTGTCAGCCAAATGCTTTTGACATTCTTAAAAGTGGTCGGTGCACAAGGCATCCCCTGTTTGTCCCCAGCGTTTGTTAGGAGAATGTATGAGTTTTATCGCTGGTTGTATGATGCCTGTCTGTGCATGATAGAGAAGGCTAGATAAAACCATGTGAATTGTCATTTCAGGCTTGGGTGGTATGTACCCCCATCTCTAAAATGGGTACATGTTTTTTCTAAGAGGTTCATGTGCAGTTCCATCATCACACAAGCATATAATGTGTGATATGACCTGAAGCCTATGGTTTACTTTCTTGATGTTTGTTGTGCTCTATATGAAGGTAATTTCCTGCCTTTTGACTAAAGCATGACTAGTCTTGTCTGAGTTACAGTGGTACCTCGGGTTAAGTACTTAATTCGTTCCGGAGGTCCGTTCTTAACCTGAAGCGTACTTAACCTGAAGCACCACTTTAGCTAATGGGGCCTCCTGCTGCCGCTGCGCCACCAGAGCACGACTTCTGTTCTTAGCGGAGTTCTTAACCTGAAGCGTACTTAACCCGAGGTACCACTGTATATTGATACCATGTGGGGATGGTTATTATTTTGTATGCAGAGGATTTATAAACGCGTAGCTAAGAAAGGCTCTGTGCGGCCAACGGAATGTGTTGGGCAGTGTTTCTACAAATTTATATCCACTGTGGAAGACCTGGTTCAGGCTCTGTGTCGCAGAACTTTTTAAAAAATGTGCAACTTGACATAAAACATTCCAGGAGGAAATTAGCCATTCCAAATTCAGGTTAGTTACATTTAGTTACTGAAGAGAGAGGTATCATATTGCCAAAATAGTGCAATGCTTTATCGTGTCGATAAAGAACATAGAAGCTTAGATAGTTACTTTATACCAATTCAGACCACTGGTCCATCTAGCTTTGTATAATTGGCACTGACTGGCAGCAGCTCCTCAAGATTTCAGGCAGGGAACACTGCCATCCCTACCTGGAATCTCGAACTTCCAGGGAATGTAAATCTTGGACCTTTTGCATGAAAAGCGTGTGCTTAGAAATGGTTTTAGTTCTCAGCTTTTCCAATCAGCTCTCCACATTTCTGCAGGAACTTGTGATTTTTAAAAAAAATCCTCATGAAAATTCTTCAGCATTTTAGTGCATATTTCTCCTAATAAACACACTTTTGTTTGCAGTTTTGACTGATGCACACTTTTTTTTGCAAGCATTTTCTTTTAATATGATATAATTTTGCACACTATTTTCACCAGTATACAGTGGTACCACCTGTTGTGGACGGGATCTGTTCCGGACGTCTGGTCGGATCCCGAGGTTTCCGCAACCTGAGGACCGCTTCTGCGCATGTGAGCATGGTGGTAGACCGATTCTGCGCATGCGCGCATGGCAAAACCCGGTAAAATACTTCCGGGTTTGCTGCTTTCGCATCCCGAAGTTTACGTAACCAGAGGGTTACGTAACCAGAGGTACTACTGTACTAATTTTTCTGTACACTTACCCCCTAGCACAGTGATGGCTAACCTTGACACTCCAGATGTTTTGGGACTACAACTCCCATCATCCCTGACCACTGACCCTATTAGCTAGGGATGATGGGAGTTGTAGTTCCAAAACATCTGGAGTGTCAAGGTTAGCCATCACTGCCCTAGCAAATGCATTTCTGTGATGGGGGCCTTAGTTGAGATTACTGCCTTGCAGGGGATTTGACTTGATGATCATTTGGGTTCCTTTCAACTCTACAATTCTATGATTGGTTGGGGAACTGAATCACAAAATTCGGATAAATGTGAATTTTCACAAGGTGGCTGTGTTTTGGGTCTTACAGAATCATAGAAATCATAGCATTGTAGAGTTGGAAGGAACCACGAGGGTCATCTAGTCAAACCCCCTGCAATGCAGGAATCTTTTGCCCAATGTGGGACTTGAACCCACAACCCTGAGATTAAGAGTCTCATGCTATTTTGGAATTTGATAGATTCAGCTATAAATGGATTCCCCCCTCCACCCTGACACGTGCTCTATCACTGAGCTAAGGACCTCCCCCTTAAGTGTGATGCTTAAATAGAGTGCTCTTCTTCCCTAATGCTGTCAAGAGTCTCAGTTCTGAGGATTTCCTGCCACCTTCTGTAGGCAGAACTCTCAGCAACAAAGTATGGGCACACAAAAAGACAATGCACATGGGGCAAGTGTGTGAATTAAGAGGCACTTTGTAGTGGGGAATGAACTTCACAGCTTGCTGGTAGAAACTAATACTTTGTCACCAAGCCCAGCCATAACCTCTAAGCCCCTGCACAGTTCTGTCTCGACAGAGCAGCTCTCTTAGGCTCATCAGGATGACTGCATTGACCACTTTCCTCCTTCCTTTTCAACCTTCACATTTCTAGGAGAATGTTTCCTGCAATGAGAGTGAAGATTACTGGACTGGACCCCCATCAGCAGTATTACATCGCCATGGACATTGTGCCTGTGGATAACAAGCGGTACAGGTAAGAGCTGCGAAAGAATGGGAGCTATTAACTAAGTGCTCCATTCAGAACCAGAGAGCCTGAGAGAGCAAGAGAGAAAGCTCAGCATCAGACCCGAAAGGGTCAGAATTGCTTTTTAAAAGAGAAGAGAGACACTTGGATGTGAATTGGAGTGTGCCATAACACACCTGGTTAAAAAATAGTACGCGCACATGCACACACATGCGCGCACGCACATGCACACACACGGGTATGCATACCCTTTAAACAGTTCGTGAATCTAAGTTTGGCCTCATTGAGGGGCAGTTTTTCAATATGAGTAGGAAAATGAGAGTACCCCTAAACATTTTTTTTAAAAGAAAAAAGCACTTTTGCTGTAAGTAACTCCTATTTCAGGGACCCAGGTGGCGCTGTGGGTTAAACCACAAGAGCCTAGGGCTTGCTGATCAGAAGGTCGGCGGTTCGAATCCCTGTGACGGGGTGAGCTCCCGTTGCTTGGTCCCAGCTCCTGCCCACCTAGCAGTTCGAAAGCACATCAAAGTGCAAGTAGATAAATAGGAACCGCTGCAGCGGGAAGGTAAACGGCGTTTCCGTGCGCTGCTCTGGTTCGCCAGAAGTGGCTTAGTCATGCTGGCCACATGACCTAGAAGCTGTACGCCGGCTCTCGGCCAATAAAGCGAGATGAGCACTGCAACCCCAGAGTTGGACATGACTGGACCTAATGGTCAGGGGTCCCTTTACCTTTAACTCCTATTTCATTCTCCTCCCCTGTGACTCTGAGCAAACAGAAACAATTGAACATGTCCCCCCCCCATTGCCAGTATTATACAAATATACGTCCCAGCTTCATTCTGCCAATAATACACAAATTCCCAGGATACACAGAACAATTCTATATCTCTTTACTGCTCCAAGATATAAACCCTGTTATAACATACCCCATTGCCAGATATTGTGCTGCTATGATTGACATATGTTGGAGGAAGGTGTGTGCCACACAAATGAAGGTTCACACCTACAAATTTTATATTTTGTTTGGTTTATGTACCTTATGTGCTTTGATTTTATTCTGGACTATCATAATTGAGAGAACAGGTATGTGTACCCCCTACCTCTATAGTTGCACTATTGCCTATTTAGCATGCTCTGCTTATTTATGTAGGTGCTTTTACCTTATGCAGTGTGATGCAGCAGCTAAAAAAGCCAATGCAATTCTGGGCTGCATCAATAGGAGTATAGCATCTAGATCAAGGGAAGTAATAGTACCACTGTATTCCGCTCTGGTCAGACCTCACCTGGAATACTGTGTCCAGTTCTGGGCACCACAGTTCAAGAAGGATACTGACAAGCTGGAACGTGTCCAGAGGAGGGCAACCAAAATGGTCAAAGGCCTGGAAACGATGCCTTATGAGGAATGGCTTAGGGAGCTGGGTATGTTTAGCCTGGAGAAGAGAAGGTTAAGGGGTGATATGATAGCCATGTTCAAATATACAAAAGGATGTCATATAGAGGAGGGAGAAAGGTTGTTTTCTGCTGCTCCAGAGAAGTGGACACGGAGCAATGGATTCAAACTACAAGAAAGAAGATTCCACCTAAACATTAGAAAGAACTTCCTGACAGTAAGAGCTGTTCGACAGTGGAATTTGCTGCCAAGGAGTGTGGTGGAGTCTCCTTCTTTGGAGGTCTTTAAGCAGAGGCTTGACAGCCACCTGTCAGGAATGCTTTGATTGTGTTTCCTGCTTGGCAGGGGGTTGGACTGGATGGCCCTTGTGGTCTCTTCCAACTGTAAGATTCTATGATTCTATGCTGACCTGTGGCCGTAATAAAGATTTTGATTTGATTTGATTTCATACTGTGATCAGGAGTATGGGTTTGGAATAGGTGAAACTCCCTCCTGGTCCCATCCCAGACACGCCCCCTATTTGGGGACTTACAGCAGCATAAGTTATGCTGACTTAAGTTCCATTGGCTGAGCCGTCATTGAGCCAAGGTGTATATTTATACCAGTGTATCTCCAACACAGCTGGGGTGAGGGTCTCACTCTGGTGTAAGCTTGGCTGAGCTCTGGCTCAGCTAGGAAACCCCAAGACCTGCCAAATCCAAACTCTCTCATCCCAGCAGATTTTGGGTACGGATTCTGATGTTAGTAACTTTCACTTGAATAGAAAACTTTCAGCTTGATATCATCTTCATCAGTTATATATATTGTTACTCACCCTTCACCATGAGATCTCAGGGCGGGTTAGAACGATTTAAATATACTATATTAAAAACAGTTGAAGCAGATTACGATCAAGATAACAGGGTGGACACTAAAATGTTCGTGGCCGGTGTTGCAGCACACCGAAACGGAGTCTGAACTAAGGATTTTTAGAGATGAAATCATGGGACTTCCGCCATGTAAACTGAGAAGCAAATGGCATTTGCAGGTGCACAGTGTGTTAGAAGAGTCATCTGCAAGTAATGAAATATTCCTATTATATCTCTAAAGGCTTTCATCTGTGGATTAGTAGGCTTAACCAATTAGGCTGTCCCATGTGCAAAGTTTTCTAGGGACAGTAATTGGAAAAGAGGATTAATAGAGATGCAAAAGTGAGGGACTGGTTCCAGGTATCATCTGGTTTCCATTAAAGATGAAGCACACAGTTTCCTTCCTGTGCATATAATCTGAGCTTGAACGCTGTTGGGTGAGTGCAGAAGGAAAGCTCTTAAAGGGGGGTGGGACTACAGGTGTTGTCTGTGTCTGCATTTTAAATAATAAAGCCTCCTTTCTCAAATCCTTGTCTCTCGCAGGTATGTGTATCACAGCTCCAAGTGGATGGTAGCGGGCAACGCGGACTCCCCTGTGCCTCCAAGGGTTTATATTCACCCCGACTCGCTGGCATCTGGGGACACCTGGATGCGGCAGGTTGTCAGTTTTGATAAACTCAAACTGACCAACAATGAGCTAGACGACCAAGGCCATGTAAGTTATTAAGAAGCACATTCCCTTTTCACCAGCCTTTTGCTTCAGCCCTGCCCCTTTCAGATCTGGGCACTACCCACTACAGCGATGTATTCCTTAGCTCAAAGCCCTTCCTCCAAGCAAGGGCGGAGGAAGAGGGGGGCGGTGGGGGCGGTTTGCCCCGGGTGTCACCACGGAGGGGGGGGTGACAAAATGCCAGGCGGCACTCACCGCGGGTCCTGCGGCGCGCCTGAGCCATGCGTCTCTCCTGGGAGTGACACGGTGACTTGGGCGCCTGCAGGCTCTGCGCTGCCCCAAACGGTCCGCCCACTCCCTCCCCCTCAGTTGTAGGGCAGCTGAGTGGGAGGAGGCAGGCAGACTCCTCGGAAGCCCCGCAAAGCTCCCAGCCTCGGAAGCGTCCTGCCCCAGCTCACCTCGCCCTATGGGCGGCTGGCCCCGTCCCGGGGCGCAGGGTACACACGCCGCCCCAGGCGCCCAATCGGCTTGCTCTGCCACTGCCTCCAAGGTGGCGCTTCTGCTCTTCCTGCAGGGCCATAGGAAGACAGGGGCACTGTGGGGGGGCGCCCCCATGCAGGCCTAGCCCAGTGCTCCTTTCCAGCCACCAAGGGTCATGTCGGCCGGCTGGACCCCCACCCCTGCATGGGAAGGCGGCTCTGTGAAGCCCTGCTTTGCTCTGGTGGGGGTGGGGTCATTCCGGCAGTGAGGGCTGGGCTGGTGTTCCCCTGCCCAGTGTGTGCATGCTGTCCCACCCCGGGCATTGGAAAACGCACAGAAAAACTCAAATACATGCTGATCTCTTCATTCTTAGACACTACATTTGAAAAACATAGAGTTACATGATACTTCCAAATGCACTCTACAAATTAACATGAACTCAAAAATTAGCTGACGAAGACATCCATATCGAAACAGGGCCCTGTCCTGATTGCTTTTCCTGAATTTTCCTGCTTTTTCTTCACTCTGGCTTTACTTATAAAATGATCCTTTTGAATACTTTTGAATATGAACTGATATACATTTATTGTTACTTGAAATTTCTTATGTTCTTATACTGTAACGAATTATTGTTTACTCATACTACTGTGAATTTGAAGTTGTATTTTTCATTTGAAGCCATTGTGAACTTGAAACTGTTTTTCTTATTTGAATTGACATTCTCTGCCTAAGACTGTAATTCTTAACAGAATACATACTTTTATTTAACTATAACTCACGAGTAGGATTTATTCCTAGTATTGAAATTTCTGGCCAGAGCTCTTGGTGTGTATTTCCACCCTAGACACTGGCAGTCAACGGTAAGAAGGTAGAGGAACTAGCTCCACTGGGGACTGGGAGTGGCTGCAGGGAACATAAAACACCGGTTCTAAAAGATCTATGCAGCCTCTCAGTATGTTTCTGAGCACATTGCCAAGTGTTGGTGCTGACCTTTAAAGCGTATCCACCCCCATTGTTCAGCCCGGATGCTGAGGTCCACCTCTGAGGGCCTTCTGGAGGTTCTCTCACTGCAAGAAGGCAGAGGGCCTTCTCGGTAGTGGTGACTGCCCTGTGGAACGCCCTCCCATCAGGTGTCAAGGAAATAAACAACTATCTGATGTTTAGAAGATATCTGAAGGTGGCAGTCCTGTATCGGGAAGTTCTTAATTTTTGATATTTTACTATGTTTTTATATGTGTTGGAAGCTGCCCAGGGTGGTTGAGGCAACCCAGCCAGATGGGTGGGGTATTATTATTACTACTACTACTACTACTACTACTACTACTACTACTACTACAAAAGTATAATTCTATCCTTATCAGACTAATAGTTTGGGAGTCATTTGTTCAGTACCCATCCCCAAATATCAGCTCTGAAATTTTTAGAATAGTGCATTTCAAGTAAATCTCCCTTGCCTTTCCTCTGTTTCCCCAAAGATAATCCTGCACTCAATGCACAAGTATCAGCCTCGCGTCCATGTTATCCGCAAAGACTTCAGCAGTGACCTTTCTCCCACGAAGCCAGTCCCCACAGGTGATGGGGTGAAAACCTTCAACTTCCCAGAGACTGTCTTTACCACCGTCACTGCTTATCAAAACCAGCAGGTAATGAAAACGATGCTCTAGCAGCCCATCTATTAACCACCACCAGGTTTCGATCTGCTCTTAAATGAAAGCTATGCTCTCTGTGCCAAACTATGGCCCACTAGATTTAGATTTATTGTTACGGTCCTCGACCAGCACACACAGATATACATAAAAACAATCCAAAATACAATCTAAAATATAAAATATACTAGAAATATAAACTTTAACCATTATATGAAATTATTAGATAAAAGGATATCACTACTTTAGAGGATGGGCTACCACTAATAGTGACACTGATTCTTCTTTAGCTCTATCCTGGAGTTATATGGATACTGCTAATTAAAACGGACCGAATTTTTATGGCTCTGGCGCAGAATTTAGCTACCTTAGCTGTCACATTAAAGTTAACATCTGAAAGAAGCCATTCTATATAAAAACTGTCCGAACGTCCTGGAAGATTGGCCAGCGTTGTGTGGATAAGACCGCCCACTAATGGCCCACTAATTAATACATTTATAAACAAATCTATCAGCAAAAATGTCACAACAAGCCAAGTACTGTTACAATGCATGAGCAGAGCGGTGGTCTCAGCAATAAGTCAGCAGAGCAAGCGAAAATGACAGCATAAGTTAGCTTTGAAAGAAAAAGACAGGTGGTGTAACCCAACTTGTGGGGGGGGGGAAAACCCACACACAAATTCCACAGAGGAACAGAATTTGTCATAACTCAGGAACAGAAGGAGATTTGCAACATGGACAGTTGAGTTTACAGGCTGTTGATATGGAAATATTAAGTCTTTGGGAAGAATTCCAGTAGGAACCAACCTAATATTAATGTCAAGATAGCCCAACAGCGTTTCGACTACATATGTATATTTCAAATCTTAAAATCATAAATACACGCTGAATTTTGCAGAAGACAAAGAAACCCTTTCTGCAACTTTATGACTTTAAGCTACTTACACAGCTATTAAAAAATTGTTCGCGTTAGGAACTCAGGAATACATGGAGAAGTGTTCAAGGGTTGAGAGCAGGCTTTCCTCATAATGGGTATCTGTTTTCTTTTCCCAAATCCTTCATGAAATCTCTCTCTTGTGAGGTCAGCCAGCTGCAATGTAAGATGCACAGTGTCTTTACATAGTATGTAGCTTAAAGCATATGAAAGCAGAATCTGTTTTCTTTACTTGGTCCCCTGACAAGATCAAAACTCTTTGCCCTGTACTATAGATCCTACAAAGTAATGTATGCTGGTTCCAGTTTTAACATCATCAGGCATTGTTCAGCAAATTCCTGAACAGGACAGGCTAAAGTAGGAATTGGCGTCAGTGAACTTTGCCATTCTCCCAGAAACAGCTGACATGCGAAGGGACTGAGTGTACTTTGCTGCTTTCTTGATGCTAGAGCTCACTGTAGTTGAAAAAAAAAACATACAAAGATATGAGAGAGATGTAAATCTGTAGAAACACCAATTGCAGCTTTGAATATAGAATGCTTTTCTGAGATTTGCTATTTTTATAGCAACATAACTGTACCTCCTAAAAGCCAACACAGCATTTCAACACAAGGAGAAATGATAAAAAGGAGCGGAGGGAAGGATAAATATGGTTAAAGGTAAAGGTAAAGGGACCCCTGACCATTAGGTCCAGTCGTGTCCGACTCTGGGGTTGCGGCACTCATCTCACTTTATTGGCCAAGAGCCAGCGTACAGCTTCCAGGTCATGTGGGCAGCATGACAAAGCTGCTTCTGGCTAACCAGAGCAGCACACGGAAACGCCGTTTACCTTCCCGCCAGAGCGGTTCCTATTTATCTACTTGCACTTTGACGTGCTTTCGAACTGCTAGGTGGGCAGGAGTTGGGACCGAGCAACGGGAGCTCACCCCGTCGCAGGGATTCGAACCGCCAACCTTCTGATCAGCAAGCCCTAGGCCAGGGGTGTCAAACTCCGGCCCTCCAGATGTTTTGAGACTACAATTCCCATCATCCCTGACCACTGGTCCTGTTAGCTAGGGCTGATTGGAATTGTATTTCCAAAACATCTGGAGGGCCGGAGTTTGACACCCCTGCCCTAGGCTCTGTGGTTTACCCCACAGCGCCACCTGGGTCCCTTAAATATGGTTAGGTGTGAGCAAATGCAGTCTTCATTTTAGCTACAGATCTGTGTTTCCCAAACTTGGGTCTTCTGCTGTTTTAGGACTACAGTTCCCATCATCACTGACCATTGGTCCTGCTTGCTAGGGATGATGGGAGTTGTAGTCCAAAAACAGCTGGAGACCCAAGTTTGGGAAACACTGCTGTAGATGAAGGTGGCAGGGATGCCTAAAGGTCTCATAGAATAAGCGAGATGGGATTTTAGGAAGAGCAAGGCGTTTTGATCAGGGATAGCTGATTTACAAGTTGAAGAAACAAATTCACACACACCCCACACACAATATACAATACAAGGTGTGTGTGTAATTTAATTCTGAGTAAAATGCAATTGAATGCAACCCAGAATTTACAGTGACATAGAACTGTTAATTTACCATTTATGGAAGCAATAATTCATTGTGCATGCCCCTAACTCAACTGCAAACTGTTTATCTGGGGGAGAGTGTGAAATGGCATCAAGCACCAATGAAAAGAAGAGTAATTGTGGAACGATCAAAGTTATGCAAAGTGCTAAGGAATGAAATATTCTCCATAGAATCTAAATTAATTTACATTCTGTTACAGATTACAAGATTAAAAATTGACCGGAATCCGTTTGCAAAAGGGTTCAGGGATTCTGGAAGAAACAGGTAAGAGAGTCCCTTTAATCACCCCTGATTTCCTTTGTTGTATCATCCTTCTCTGGCAAGGGTGCCGGATCAGGTCCCCCAGGCACAATGTGGTGCCTTATGTAGTTAAAAGACCCTGGAATCAACATCTGGGGCAGCAGATGGATTCACTTGCATCTTCAAACATTGCTGTGGTCAGTTTCATTTGTACCAATCACATTCGCCCCTCCCCAAGACGTGACTGATATCAAATCTAATGACACTTACCATCTGCTTTGCTCTGCTTTTTTTTTTTTACAATCAAGCAATATATAAATGTTATGAAATAAATAAATCTGCTGGGCCACTCCCCTCTCAGATCCTTGTTCATAGCCAATGCTATGTGCATGAATCGCTGGATCAGGTTATATGCTTTTGGGGAACTTGGGAGGGCAGTGTACAGAACAGATATAGGCTGTCGTGCTGCTTTAATTGCCCTGGTCTCAGTGGATAATGGGACGCGGGTGGCGCTGTGGGTTAAACCACAGAGCCTAGGGCTTGCCGATCAGAAGGTCGGCGGTTCGAATCCCCGCGGCGGGGTGAGCTCCCGTTGCTCAGTCCCTGCTCCTGCCAACCTAGCAGTTCGAAAGCACGTCAAAGTGCAAGTAGATAAATAGGTACCGCTGCAGCGGGAAGGTAAACGCCGTTTCCGTGCGCTGCTCTGGTTCGCCAGAAGCAGCTTAGTCATTCTGGCCACATGACCTGGAAGCTGTACGCTGGCTCCCTCGGCCAATAATGCGAGATGAGCGCCGCAACCCCAGAGTCGGTCACGACTGGACCTAATGGTCAGCGTTCCCTTTACCTTTACCAGTGGGTAATTCTGATCAGGTTGCCCAAGCCTGATAGTTCTAGCTCTTCACAACAGGCACTGATTTCCTAGCCCAGTGCTTGCTTTCCTGTTCACCATGCTATGCCATCCATCCCACTAGTGGGAGAAGAATGACTGCAGCCCCGCTGCTTAGAATCTTGTAGGCTTTTCAGGCTCATAAATGTGTGTGGTGTTTCTACTATCAAGACCAGAGAATGCCCTTCCCTAACTTCAGACGTTTGGGACTACAACTCCCATAGGCCCTGCCAACTGGGACTGATGTGAACTGCAGACCCAAACATCTGGAGGGTGCCGGGTTTCCTCTCTTATTTGGGCAACTCTGGGTGGTTTGATAGTTCTTTTGGATTTCTGATCCAATGAACATTGCAGATGGTGGGAAAGCTTGAGGTGTGTGTGTGTTGTGGGGGGAGGTCCAGCTCTGGAATTTTAGGCATCCTCTCTCCCAGGGATCCATTCTGGAACAGACCCTCCAGGCTCCAGGCCCATAAGAGGCCTCCAGGACTTGGTACACAGTGAAACCAGCATTGCCATGGATGCAGCTCTCCTTGCCACCTTCTAGCAAGTAGCCTAACACAATATGAGATGTGGCATCAAGGAAAGTCATGGTCTGAAGGCCAAGGAAGTACCTAAGGGGCCGCCTCTCCTGGTATGCCCCGTGTAGGACCTTAAGGTCCTCAAATAATAACATTTTGGAGGTCCCGAGCCACAAGGATGCTAGGCTGGCCTCAACTAGGGCCCAGGGCCTTCTCAGTACTGGCCCCAACTTGGTGGAATGGTCTGTCACAAGAGACCAGGGCCTGTGGGATTTGGCATCTTTCCGCAGGGCCTGCAAGATGGAGCTGTTCCGCCTGGCCTTTGGGTTGGTTTCAGTTTAACCCTGATGTTTCATTCCTTTATGGTTTGATTGGTGGGTTACTTAAAAATGTGGCTGCATTTTAAACTTTAAATCGTATTTTAACCTGCATTTTAATTGTATGTTTTGTTCTGATTTTATTGGTGTTAGCCGCTCTGAACCCGGTCTTGGCTGGGAAGGGCGGAGTATAAATAAAAATTTATTATAATATTATTATATTATTATTATTATCATCAGTTGGTTCTGGTGTATGAGGATGATATCATCACTGACAGGCCTAGGAGTCCAATCAGAACTCAGTCTGGAGTTTGCATGACCTTCCCATGCATCTGGGAAATTAGTCATTTCTGAAAATAATTTCTAGGATGGGCTGATGAAGCATGGGTCTCAGGAGGACTGCTAGATTCAAAAGCCTTGTTTGGGAAAAATTGGGAAGGGCCAAGGAAGTTTGTGTAAATAAATTAACTGCATTCAGCAGGTCTGAAGGTGATTGTGAGTGATGACCATGAGCATGTGGCTGGGGGGCTGAAGTCCAGCATCTGAATGAGACACCCATAAGGTTTTGGCCTGGTGCGGTCGGACTCCCCCCCCCTCCACTTTGAAAACTCTGGGAAACACGGAAACTTGTGGCTCATTAACATTAGGTATAGGGCAGGAAATTGCTACACGGCTGTGGCTGCGGAGAGCTCAGCGCAGCTTTCTGCTGACGTCAAACGGAACTGAAATCTTTAAGGTATTACACATTTAAGAAAGCTGCCCTGGGGGGCTTATTGCAGGAAAGCCACACAAATAGTTGTGAGCGTTAACGAAGATCCTGCCAAGATTTTGTTGCAGGGTTCAGCCAACGGGATGCTGTAATTCTCGGAGGCCTTCTGCAAAGAAATTGCACACCGAATGCACTTGGGTGGAGGGGCTAAAGGGAAAGGCAGAATAAAGCTGTCCTGAAGAGGTTTTCTATTGCATTACATACACATTAATTTTGTTCTACAGCCATTCCCTCACCTGGAGAATCGGGGGACTATAGTGGGGGAGCATCATCATCATCATCATCATCATCATCATCATTATTATTAGAATTTATATACAGCCCTATACCCAGAGGTCTCAGGGCGCTTCACAGAACAAAATCAAAATATAAAACCACAAAATATATAATTAAACTAAAAACCCATTAGCCCCCTCCCAAAAAACCCCCCACATTTTAAAAGAGCATAGGATGTCAATCAAATCAGCCAAGAGCATGGCAAGGCTCTTTAATGGAGAACATACTACAGTTCCTAGGATTTTTGGAGGCAGTGGGAGAGCCACGACAGCTTAATTGCTATAAAAGTGATATACATTTCAAGCGTTGATAACCCCACTATGTACTTTGAATTACTCTTGTCTTCTTTCTTTCACCACAATTTTCAGTGTCATGGTTAGCCTTGTACAGAACCAGCAGGGGGCTCTGTGATTATTCTCAATTCACCCAGATTTTTTTTTAAACTACTATTATATGTTTCTCACCATTGCCATACAGGGGTGTGGGGGGGTGTATTAGGGTTGCCAAATGTCCTTTGCCCCAGGAAACACCCTCTTTTTTCATGGGTATGTAAAATGAGAGTCATCATAGTGATCCGTAGTTAAAAGTAAGGTAAAGGTAAAGGGACCCCTGACCATTAGGTCCAGTCGTGTCCGACTCTGGGGTTGCGGCGCTCATCTCGCTCTATAGGCTGAGAGCCGGCATACAGCTTCCAGGTCATGTGGCCAGCATGACAAACCCGCTTCTGGCGAACCAGAGCAGCGCACGGAAACGCCGTTTACCTTCCCGCCAGAGCGGTTCCTATTTATCTACTTGCACTTTGATGTGCTTTCGAACTGCTAGGTGGGTAAGAACTGGGACTGAGCAACAGGAGCTCACCCCATCACAGGGATTCGAACCGCCGACCTTCTGATCAGCAAGCCCTAGGCTCAGTGGTTTAACCCACAGCGCCACCAAAAGTAGAAGTCGGCAAATGTGTCCTCTTTTTTGCTCTTCAGAATATGGCAACCCTAGTATGTACTGTATGTACACACACTCTCTTTCTCATTGTAATTATATATGTCCTTCCTTTCTGGATACAAATCTTCACAAGGCAGCTTACAAGTAACATGGAAGACGTGTAAACAGAACGCCAGTGAACATTAACAAACAAGTGATCAGAAACATTCAGCAGAAAGGGATGTGCATTGGTGTATAAACAGTGGTGTAGATTGAAAATACAAGCACCCAAATTACTTGTTCAAGTTCAAGTACTTTATTACGGTCACAGACCAGCATAAGCAAAACATCTAAATAAATAGTATAACAGTATGAATCTAAGCGAAAAATTATTAAATAAATGGGAGCAAGAACCAAACGTAGATTTAAACATATACATAAAAAGGTAAAGGGACCCCTGACCATTAGGTCCAGTTGCGGACGACTCTGGGGTTGCGGCGCTCATCTCGCTTTACCTGCCGAGGGAGCCGGCGTACAGCTTCTGGGTCATGTGGCCAGCATGACTAAGCCGCTTCTGGCGAAACCAGAGCAGCGCACGGAAATGCCATTTACCTTCCCGCCAGAGCGGTACCTATTTATCTACTTGCACTTTGACGTGCTTTCAAACTGCTAGGTTCCCCGTCGCGGGGATTCAAACCGCTGATCAGCAAGCCCTAGGCAAAGGCAATAAATATCCATAATTACAAGGGCAAAAACTTGCATCACCATCAATAATAATAATAATAATAATAATAATAATAATAATAATAATTGAAGCAAGCAAGCTCGGAATCTGGGGATTGCGTCTCATCTGACAGGGATCAGCAGCTATCCTTCCCCACTCTGGGAGTGCACCCATGACTTTTTCCTTCTGTTACAAACTTTCCTTCGTTTAAAACTCCACCAGGACTGAAAAACGAGTAGCATACAATCAAAAAGGATTACAATATTGGTATCCTCTTTCGTCAAGCCTTTCCTTTTAGAAATTGTGTCTCTCTCTCTCCCCCCCCACACACTTTATACTGGGATAATTGAGGCCTTCTCTGCCCCCACAGTGTCCAGGTTTTGTTTCTTTTTATTAGCTACTGCAGCATTCACACGGTGTAACGTTGCCATGAAAAGCATAGTTTGCTGTCCATTTATAAACCTACAGGGCAGGCTCCAATACCGAGTTAGGCATGCCGATTCCCATTGGTGTCAACGGGCTTAAGCATGCTTAGCTGCGCACTGGATTAAAGCCATGGTTTTTATTTGCTCATAAATTCTGCCAACCCTCAACCCTCCCCCCTTTTTTGGGGTGGAACCCTGCACAACCCTATAAAACCTGGCTGAATTAATTGGTGGCTTGGGAACACCAACAAAAATGTACTACTCCACAAAACAAACTTAACCTAGTGTGGTATAGTGGTTAGCTGGGGTGCTCGACCCGGGCAGGAGGGAGGGAGAGATGGAGGGAGAGAACAAGAGAGAACCGGAGGTTCAAATTTCTCCTCTAGCATATTAAATCCAGCCAAGCTGTGGTATTATCTCTACTAGATATCTCTACTTGAGATAGTGCCACAGCTTGGCTGGGTTTAATATGCTAGAGGAGAAATTTGAACTCTGGGTTCTAGTTAAATGAGTTGTTACAAAATAGGGAGGCACTAGGTAGCCGGTGTGAACTACAGGCTACAGTTGGTGAGTAATCAACATGGCACAAGCAAAGTAAGGAAATAATTCTACAAAATGCATTCAATGTGCCTTGAATATTTCTTACCCTAATCATCACCATCACCAGTTACAGGTAGGTAGCTGTGTTGGTCTGCCGTAGTCAAAACAAAATAAAAAAATTCCTTCCAGTAGCACCTTAGAGACCAACTAAGGTTGTTCTACAGGGACCCAGGTGGCGCTGTGGGTTAAACCACAGAACCTAGGGCTTGCTGATCAGAAGGTCGGCGGTTCAATCCCTGCGACGGGGTGAGCTTCCGTTGCTTGGTCCCAGCTCCTGCCCACCTAGCAGTTCGAAAGCACGTCAAAGTGCAAGTAGATAAATAGGAACCGCTCTGGCGGGAAGGTAAATGGCGTTTCCGTGCGTTGCTCTGGTTCGCCAGAAGCAGCTTTGTCATGCTGGCCACATGACCCGGAAGCTGTACGCCGGCTCTCGGCCAATAAAGCGAGATGAGCGCCGCAACCCCAGAGTCGGACACGACTGGACCTAATGGTCAGGGGTCCCTTTACCTTTACTTTTAAGTTTGTTCTTGGTATGAGCTTTCGTGTGCATGCACACTTCTTCAGATACCATCACCATCAGTGCTTTTTTTTCTGGGGGGACGCAGGGGTACGCCTACCCCTAAACATTTTGTGAATCTAAGTTTGGCCTCATTGAGGGGCAGTATTTCAATACAAGTAGGGAAATGAGAGTACCTCTAAACATTTTTAATAGAAAAAAAGCACTGATAATAACAATAACAATAACAATAACAATAATAAATCCCCCCCTTTTTGCCTGCGTCTTGAGAAACAGAAATGGAGTTTGTTTTTGTTTTGGGGATTTTTATGTCACTCATTTGCTCCGATGCATTTTGTTTAATGTCTCTAGAGAGATGAATGTGAAGACCAGAAGAAGTAAGGCTATGAATCCTTACAGAGAGTTGTCATTCATCTACCTGGTTTTAAAATACAGTTGTGAGGGTGATTTGATTATTCAAATGATATTGAAAGTGCTAAGCTGAAAGGGGCAAAGTGTATGTGTGTTTTACCAAAGTGTATTCTTAATTTCATATAAAATCCCAAAGTTATTTGGAAAACGCTCTACGACATATGTCAAAACAAAACAAAACAAATCCTCCCCAACTTTCACAACAAATTTTTGACAGATTGCTCTCACAGCCACTTTGCCTTGGAGAGATGCTACTTTCCATCAGAGAAGGCTTGGCGTCCTCAAATAAGAAGTGAAAAGTTTAGATATGCAGTTGCTTTCTGACAACTGAGATTGGCGGTGTACACTGGGGGTGGGGAAAGCTTTTCAGATCAGCTAGGTGGGGTGGAAAATGTAGCAAGATATTCCAGATGCCAAGGAATGGGCTCCTTGCAAGAACACTCAGAAGACAGCAAAAACACTGTATGCTAGCAGATGCGGTGGGGGGAGGCTGGCCATATGGAAAGAGTTACTGAAACAAAGAGATACGTGGAACATCTTTTCCCATTTTGGGGGAACAATGGGGTCATTTAATATATTACCTATTAATAAAATGTAATGGCACTAAAAAAAAACCCCAAAAACCCAAAAGAAAATCAAACAAGAGACAGTAAATTCTGAAGACCTATTAAAGAGGCTAGGTTTTTTAAAAATGAAATGGAGCCTATACAGTTTCCCTCTTTCTCCTTCCAGTCCATCATTAACGACAGAAAGAAAAATGAGAGTTTGTGATTGAACAGACAACATTAGTCCGCAATAGGATTGGGGGGAGGGCAGAGAATAGGAAACCTGAGCTGACAGGCAGGCAGTCCGCTTGGACCAGGTCATGCATAAGAGCTTCAGTCTTGGTTAGGAATTCAGATCTGCAACCATTTCATCAAAGTCTGATATCATCTTGTGAAACTCGTTCTCCATGCAGTAGCAGCCCATTTGGCAAGGTAGAGCCATGGAGCCATCTTCCTGAGACCGGTGCCCCTGGAGCTTGACAGGGTGGGGCAGCAGTGAGGTCTGGGCTGGGTAGAAACACCCAATTGGTTCTGCTGGTGCATCTACTTAGCCCCAAACATGCCCCTGCCCTGCTCCATCCCACCACAAGGTCCACTACTGCTTGAGAGTAACTGAGGTCCATGAAAACATGGATACCTGAGGTTAACTTTAAAGTACCCTTGGTGGTAGGGTCTGAAGTGAGTTGTCAAAAAGAGGAGCATTGCTGGATCAGGCCAGTGGCCCATCTAGTCCAGCATCCTGTTCTCACAGTGGTCAACCAGATGCTCACAAGTAGGTTCTGAGCACAACTGAAAATCCCTTTCTGGAATTTCCAGAAACATTACTGTCTCCAACAAAGGAGACGTTTCAGTCCAACATTCCCCGACCTTGTGCTCTTGTCCAAATGTTTTCTTGGACTACATTATATCTGTATGCTTATGCCCTTGCTATAGTTAAGGTTTGGAAATCTGAGGTAAGTCCCTGCCCTGGATCTGAAGCAAAGTGGAGCTTGTTTTAAGTGATCCGAAGAGACCCTGTGGCGAACCTGCCCTAAGTTAAGGGATTCTCTTAAAGAGTTAATGTTCACTCCATGTTTGAGTGGCAGCTCACTCGGGGGAGGCAGGACATTCCGCCCTTTAAAAGGAGGGAGCAGCCGTTGGTGAGAGAAGAAGAGGGAGTGAGTGAGTGGTGACTGGAAGAAGAGGGAGTGGGACCAGGATAGTGGTGGGTAGGCTAGGTAGGATAGGATAGGATGAAGATCAGTTTGTTAAACTGAAAGTGTTTATGCTTATGGTTGGAAACTAAGTGTATGAACTAATAAAGATCTGAAAAGTTATGTTATGTAAAGAATAAAAACTTGTTTTCGTTGAGCCAAGAAGTTATCTCGTTTAGTTTGGGGTCCAGCGATATATGAATGCTTATGAGGAAAGGAACTCAGAGAAGAGACAAAACTCACATGCAGGGAGATAGTTTGTGTCTCAGGGTTTCTCTCAAGAGGGGCAAGAGGGTAGAAGCCGTGGTAAAGCTACACAGTTGCTAAAGGAGTTAGCTAACTGACGCAGTGAGGGATCTGAAGGGACAGAGGCCCCAGTACTGCAAGCTGAGAGGCAGGTTAACCCCAGGAGCCCAGAGCATTGTGAATATATATATCTACCGCTGTCACGGCAGCTGGACAAAAGAAACCCCTGTTACTAAGATATCCCAGGTTACAATAAAAAGGGATTGACAACTCAGACGGACCTCAAAGGATAGAGGTGGGGCGAAAAGAAATTCTGACCCGGAACACCTCAGGAAAAAATACACTTAGTAACAGTCAAAGGGGTGAAGCGTGCAGCTTGAGGGGAGGTTCGTTGCAGACCCCTTATCCGAAGGAGGTTCTTAAGCCATATTTCCCTCACACTGCTAATATACACTATTTCTGGTTTTCAAATGTGTGAAGCAGCTCTTTTAAAAGTTTCTTTCTGGACTGTGTTAGCGTTAACAATGCAAGTTCACATTATTGTGTCAACTGGAGCCTTGTGCGACTCCTGTGGCCTTCACGTTAACCAGAAAGGTTTGGTTTTTTGTGGTGCTATAGCCTGTGCTGTTGTGAGACTGCAGGGTGGAAACATCTTCTGTTCTTACACTCAGCAGCTTAGCAGCTAATAAACACTATACAGCAACTTCTCGTCTCTTAAACTTGCTATTACAATATAGAGTTTTGCCAGGCGCTATATATTTTAAACATCCACACTTCCGGGGTGACTTTGGAAAGTCAACTGAGCGATGGCATGCATGTTCAGGAAACCTTTTTGGCTGCAGCAACACAAGCTCCCTTAAGAGTCTCTAAGGGCCTGAGGGCCGCAGAAATTGAACATGAGCAGGTTCTCAAATTTAATGAGGCATAAGAAAGCAGGCCAGCGATAGGAAATAAAACAAAAGAGGGATGAGCGAGTAATGGAGGAAGGTTAACTGGTCTCCCCTGATTCCTCCTCACTTCTCTTGCTGTTTCTTTTCCCAGTCCTCCTTTAGCTTTGCGGTCAATAATGAAGGCTGTTAAGCCAACTCTGAATTTGGACTCCAGCTCTGCTACAGGCCTTGAATGTGGCCTCTGGCTCATCACCTTCTGCCTCACTTTCTGCATGTGCTGTTTAATTTTTATTTCTTCATGTCCCTTCCAGAGGTTTTCCCAGTTCAGAGTCTGAGGCACAGCTTGATCAGTTTTCTGATCAAAGAGGCAGTGCCAAATTAATCACTAAAGCCGCTTCTCACAAAGGAGTGGATGATTTAGAAGCCAACAGGAAAATATGAAGGGGAAAACCTGTATCATTAAAAACGTGGGCGATAAAAAAAAAAAAAAAGCACAGGTGTGCACAACATAGCAATTCAGAAAGTTGCTGTTGACAGAGAGAACAATAAAGCTGAAATAATCTCATTTATTAAGGTGGCTATACCTACTCACTGACATTTCTCTTTCTCTCTCTCTCTCCCTCTGTTTTCATTTCACAGAACTGGCCTGGAGGCCATTATGGAAACATATGCATTCTGGAGGCCTCCCGTGCGCACGCTCACCTTTGAAGATTTCACCACCATGCAAAAACAGCAAGGTGAGCCATTTTATAATGGGCACCAGAATGGTGGCAATGAAGCAACTGCAGAGCCGCTCTAATGGGCATATGGTATCCAGCTGAATCCCTGATAGTCCTGTGACTCTTGACAGCCGTGCAGAGATATAAACCAGAAAAAGTTCAGCTACTAGTTTCAGAAACAGGGGAGGTTTCGTAACAGGGGCACTTTATAGCCATCGCAAAGCCCTCTGTATGGCTAGTTCATATTCGGGCTAACACCCCTACTGTATGGGAGAGAGCGGCACATGTGCTTTGAGTTTGGAAGATCCCAAGCTGACTTAAGCAAGATTTCAGGCGAAAGGCCTAGGAAAAGCCTCTTTGCCTGAAAACTTGGGAGAATTGCAGCCGGTTGGAGTAGGGCAGGGCTGGGGGAACCTCGGGCCCTCCAGATGTTGTTGGGCCCCAACAACACTTTGTTGTTGGTGTCCATCTGTCTTGAGAGACAGTGGAGAGCTTCTCAAAGGGTGAAGACAAATTGAAATGACCTCCCCAGGGCGTGTATGGGCTGCCCAGGTGACAAGACCTCCCTCTTGGTCTTGCTGATGTGGTCCAAAGGAAAGCAGAGCAATACGTTTGGCACCAGCTTGGCTGCAGGAGTTGCTGGAAGGAGGTGTACAAGGTGCCTTCCAACCGTCCTAGGGACTCCACTCTGGATTTGTGTAGGGTTTACTCCTTAGCCTTTTCTTCTCCTGAAGATATCCCACAAGGGAGCAGAGGTTCAGGGTCCTTTTTCTCAGTGGGCTACCTTCCCAGGTTGATGAGCCCCATCTGCCCCCCATTTCCCTCTACAACACGTGCAGAAACTGCCTTCTTGACCATTGGGCCCACTATTGGTTCCGTCCGCTCAATCCATCTTCACCCATCTTCGCATGCAGGGGAAGTCGCTAACTCACTGAGGGGTTGAGCCCCATTGGCTACCCTCATCTGGTTTATCTGGCCAGTCGAAGCCGTTTCCCGGGGCGTGGCCCCTGTCAAATGCGGACAGCTTTTAGGAGCCACAGGTGAGAGCTGAGTGCAGGGTAGGGACCAAAGGTGGGCAAGCTACCCCAGAAGGAGCATGACATGTCCCTCATCCCCTAGCACCCCATACATGGGAGTTGTAGCCTGACAATATCTGGAGGGCCATAGGTTCCCTATCCCTGGAACAGACAATGCTAGGCTGCAGGAGCCCATGGTCTGAATCAATATAAGGTTCCTTCGTGATAGAGAAAGAGAATGTCTACTTAAATGAACTTACAATGAAAGATGTCTGGTCAACGTAATGGTGGTGGTGGGAACGTCAATGCATTTTCAGTTCAGCATTGGGTTTTCTTGAAGGTGGCTGACTTCTCGCGCTTTTCCGCCTTCCTTGTTCCTTCCCTTGTTCATCTGCCAGTTGAGACGAAGCTCCTTGTTTGTAAGTTGACTGTTCCTGCACCGCTTCCCTGCTTTTTCCATCTCCTTGTCACTGCCAAGGAACATGGAGCACTGATAGATGATCCCTGCCATTAGCAAAGGCCAGGGCTGAAATAAACCTTCGCTGTTATTTTTTCCTGGGAAAAGTGGCAACATTTCCAGTGTGCTTGTCACAATATCCCCCCTGTGGTTTGCATTCTCCCAGGCAACTATGCCCAAGGGTGGTCTTTTGAGTGATCACCAGGAGGTTCTGCCCCAGAGCCAAGGATTGCCTTCTGGGTGGTGACCAAGAAAGCAGGGAGGACCTATGTGCTATTCTGCTACCTTCCCTTGTCAATAAATATAAGGCATATTTTTGCCATAAACTTCCACCAGTTCCATACCAGCCTAATTATCATGGTTTCCCTTGAAGAATCCTAGAAATGGCAGTTTGATGTAGGTGTTGAGAATTCTCTAGGAGAGAGCCATGGCTCCTTGTATGGAACTAGACCTCTCAGAGTTTGTTTATATAAAAGATTATGCCCTGCCTTTCTGCCTTGCAGGGCTGCTCACAATCACACGAAAACTGTTAGCAAAAAACAAACAAATTGAAAGATAAAACCAATTGAAACAAATAAGCAGCATAAACATCAGCAACAAAAGTCCAACAGTAGCAGGAAACCTAATGGAAACCATGCTTAAAAAAACACTCTCTTGTGCTAAATTTCATCGGAAGAATTTACTGGGAGAGAGGGAATGGCTATTAAACCAGTTGGAACGCCCTCCCTATTGATATCAAGCAGGCACCTTCACTGTATGCGCTTTTGGCACCTGCTAAAAACAGGTGCCAAAATCAGGGATGTGGGTGGCGCTGTGGGTTAAACCACAGAGCCTAGGGCTTGCTGATCAGAAGGTTGGCGGTTTGAATCCCCGCGACGGAGTGAGCTCCCGTTGCTCTGTCCCTGCTCCTGCCCACCTAGCAGTTCGAAAGCACATCAAAGTGCAAGTAGATAAATAGGAACCGCTCCGGCGGGAAGGTAAACGGCGTTTCCGTGCGCTGCTCTGGTTCACCAGAAACGGCTTAGTCATGCTGGCCACATGACCTGGAAGTTGTACACTGGCTCCCTCGGCCAATAATGCGAGATGAGCGCCGCAACCCCAGAGTCGGTCATGACTGGACCTAATGGTCAGGGGTCCCTTTACCTTTACCTAAAAACATTACTGTTTAGGCAAGCCTACCCAGGTGCTTAATAAATTGAGGTAATTTTAATCTCTTTGAGTATTTTTTTACTTTTGTGTGTTTTAAAGTACCCTTGTAAATTGTTCTCGATTTTCTTGTTTTATCTTTTTGTAAACTGCTTTGAATTATTTTTTTTAAAGAAACAATTAAGCGGTGTATAAATTTTATGAAATAAATAAGTAGAATAGCTAGTCCCCCACTTCATCCATAGTGCTTGAACTATGGGGGCTGGGTGGGCAGAGGGGACCATTACATTTTGCGACCTCTTCTTAGCTCCTGTGTTCAAAGGCTATTGGGGGCTGAGGGTGATTCACGATTTGGATAAAATTGAGAGGAGCCAGCAAGTGCTTCTGAGGTTCATTAAGTCCCATGGCTCCCACTGTTCTGATATAATTTAACTACTGCTTCCTCAATCCAAAGTTTATATAAATGTATGAGAAGGAAACTTCTGTATCATTCTGTTTTGTCAGATGTGTGACTTATCCAGTGCTTTCCCCCCTAAAAGAATGTTTAGGGGTACTCTCATTTTGACTCAAGAAAATCTCCATTTTATAGTTCAAATCGGGAAAAATAAATACAGTAAATGGAAAAAGTGCAAAGATTCACAAAATGTTTAGGGGTATGTGTCCCCCTGCGTCGTCCCCCCAGAAAAAAAGCACTGCACCTATCCAATTTTCAGAGGTATTTCCTGGGTGCTGCTGAAAATCCTCTCTCACCCAGTCTAAGGCTCTTTCAAGAATTTAACACCAAACCCAAAAACATACCATCTCTGTTGCTGATTATCTTCCATTAATGCTACATACAAAGACCTCAGGGACCATGGATTTTAGTGATTTGCCCCCTAGGACTGGAATATCTGTTCTGTTCTGTTTGATTGATATCCTTGGTCAAAACGTTGTAAGTAAATAGTACTTTCTACAACTTACATGTGTGGCCAGGCTAATAACAGTCTCTCCCCCCCCCCTTTTCCTTCTTCTAGAGGGGTGGTGGTGTCAATATAGAACATCATAATGGCATGGGAGTAAAAAGTTGACCCCCCTCCTCAATATATTTGCTCTGACCAAATTCAGAATGCCCCATAGCTGTTTTAAAATAAAATGTTGGGAGATCAGATCACACATCTCCCTCATCCCATGTAGCTACTATGAGATTGTGAAAGGTAGCCCTGTGCCTAAAGGCTTTGACTCGGAGCCTGGGGCATGTTTTAGCCGCACATTTGTTTGTGAGCATCCTTGGATTATCAGGCCAAGGGTAGCATTCTCTGCTCCAGTGATTAGATGGACCACTAGGCCTTGAATCCATAGCTGCACTGATAACCTTCTGCCCCAGTGGTTCTCAAATGACATGTTCATATCAGCCGCAGCAACTGCTGACACAGTCAAGTAATATAAGGAAAGGAAAATATTTCATGTATTTTTAGCTTCTTTAAATGCAATTTGGCAGCTGAAAAACCAGGAAGCAAGCCAACACCATGTGACCGGTGAGCTCCCTGCAGACATACTACCAACTGTTGCCTTGGCTGCTCATTCAGGATGGCATCAACTAAAAATTTGTCCCTAGTTCAGGACCCATTTGCTAAAGTCATAAATGACTTTACACCTACAGCTTTTATGGTCTTCATTTTGTGTGCAGCTTTCCTAAGAGACCCTCAAAAATAGCTAAGCTCAAGCAAAATGGTTTAAAGTTTTAAAGGCATAAGGATTTGACACCCTGGAAGAGACAGGCGGTTTTGCATTTTTCCAGCTATGTAAAACATTGGACCCAGTAGAACCAACAGCTAAGAGCAATTTAATAATGCTGCCTAAGCTAGCCCACGTTGCTAGCCCTGAAACAACCATCTGAATCTTATAAGGAACCGACTGAAGACCTGTGGCACATTGCTAAACAAGATGCCTGCACTAGAATCAGGCTCAACCAGGCCCAGACAGAGGGTGGGCCATATGGGCCACTTAGCCCGGGCCTCCGATTCCAAAGGGGGCCTTGGTCAGCATATTCACAATTGCTCACCTGAGGTGAATGTAAAAAATCAGGGGGGGGGGACGGACGGACAGAAAACGCGAAGGGCGGAAGGGTGGTGCGTTTCAACCTGCTAATAGCGCCCTCTGGTTGTGTTGGAGAGATGAGGGATTGTGAATATGCCCTCGGTAAGCAAGTAAGGTCTTAGTCAAGTCAAGTGTTTGTGATGGTGGGCCATGTTTTTCATGCTGTTAAAAGTTGGTGAGTTTTTGTTTGAAATCTTGTTTGCCAAAAATTTAAACCACGCATAACTTAAAGATAAGTGTGTTGGCTTTCTTATCGCTATTTTTTTTTTAAAAAAAGATGAAAAATTAATAAAGATGTGGACATTTATTTAAAATTTTGTTGACTAGGCCAGGAATATTACTCACACCCGAGGAGTACATATAGCTCAATGAGGATAAAATTTGGTGGAAACCATGTTTTTTAAAGAAATAGTGGCTTACGAGCAATAGTGGCTTTCTACTCTTTTTTAAGAGTAGAATAAGAAGATAATAAATAATAGTCAAAGTTATTATTTGTCAGCATAACTTTTGTGAAAATTATTTATCTGCTTACTTATCGGAGATCCCCAGGGTAAATAAAAAAAGGGCCACATTATATACCTGGCCCGGGCCTCTGTCTGGCTCTGCAAGGGCCTGGGCTCAACACAATGTTTGCCCCCTGGACTCCTGCTCATATGTGGAAGATTATGTTCTTTGTGACTAACTTCCTTATGATTCAGCTGGACTTTTCTGACCTCCGTGCAAAACATGAACTCAGTGCTTTCTGAGTTGCTGAACAGAGAGGTTCAGGACTGATCTGTGGACTCACCAGCATTTTACAGGCTCTTCGACATATATAAATTATTATTATTAATTACATTTATATACCTCCCTTCATCCAAGGATCACAGGGCAGTTTACAGTATGAAAACACAAAAATGCATAACATGGTAACAAACAAAAACAATAGCCCTCCCCCAGTTTAAAATGCCTTTTTTAAAAAATGTGTTTCATTGGTTTTCAGTTACAAATGGTTGTTTAATCAGCCAAAGGCCTGGGAGAAGAGGAACATTTTTGCCTGGTGCCCAAATATATGTAATGAAGGCGCCAGGGCAGAGGCGTAGGAAGGTCAGGTGGTACCCGGTGCGGAAAATTTCTTGTCACCCCTCCCACATTGATTTTTTTTTTTTTGCCTGCAAAAATGGTTTTACGTTATTTCATATTTTCTTACAAAGGAATAATAATAAGTAAAAATAAACTTTTCTTTATATCCCGCCCTCCCCGGCCGAAGTCGGGCTCAGGGCGGCTAACATCAGATACATAACATTGATATAAAATCAAACAATAATTAAATTACCTCCTAAAAACATGTCAAAATCAAATTAAAGTCTAATTAGATGGCTTTCCGCAGGGTTAGGGTTGGGAATAGTAAGTGCTCCACTGAATTGAAATTTCAGCCTTCACGACATAGGAAAACGGCCAAGTAAACAGCTATTTTCGTGGAGGAGGGTCAAGATATTAACTGATCTGCATGAAATTTCACATATAGCTATATAATCCCTAGTGTAGTAAGATAAGACCTTTGGAGCAAGTTTTTTAATGAACCACCCTAGTAGGGCAGTAATTGTTCCTTGATAATTTGTCACCCCCTCCATGATGGAACCTGGGGTGGCCTGCCTCCGCCCCCCCACTTCCTACACCCCTGCGTCAGGGGAACCTTCCTGGAGAGAGCATTTCACAAGCAGGGAGCCACAGCAGAAAAGGCCCAATCTCATGTTGTCACTCTCCAGACCTCTTGCAGAGGAGGCACACTAATGCCTGGGGTGGTGATCACAGGGTCCTGGTCAGCGAATGGGGAGAGGTTGTCCAAATTAACCCCTACAAATAGCTTGTAAAATAATCATTGCTTTCCGTTCATGCCCACTTCCCTTTAGGAGAATTAGGTCAGAAAGTCAAAACTGATTTCAATAAACAAAGACAAGCAGGCTGTTGTAAAGTAAAGTAAAGTAAAGTAAAATAAAATAAAATAACACAATATTCCTTCCTTCCTTCCATCTTCTGTGCTATTTACTGTAAGTCGCAGCCCACAAAGATCTCAGTCATTATAAATGTTTTGTAGTTGGCTTCTTTCTTTCTAGAGGGGCTTAGGAGGACATTAGCAGGATTATGCCGTGAAACAATGTGAGAAGCCCAGCCCAGACGACAGATTTCGGCACATCCATTTCACTAAGAAATTCTCCCGCGCAAGCCTTTATTTATTTATTATTGTCTATATTTTCCTCATCTTCTAGAAGCGCTCAGAGTGGCAGACAAAGTAATTATAAGATTCAGCAAACAGTTTCTTGAAACAGTAAGAACTACAACCGCCACTTTAAAAGCAACAACTGTGAAACTCCTAAAGCCTATTACTGTAGCAGCAAAGCGCAAGAAATGATACGCATTAAAACTGGCTACAGTAAAGCTATGTGTGTTACACATTAGAAAGTCCCTTTGGTGGAAGAGACTCCAGGATCAGTTCTAGGAGGACCCCAAAACGCCACTCCTGTTTCTTCACAGGGAGTGCTGCTCCTCTCCATCCATGTTTTTTGTAGTTACCTGCAAACGCAGGTAACTACGAAAGGGCTGAAAATTAATGCTAGGCCTACTCAGATTATACCCACTGAAATTTAATGACCATGACTAAATTAGGTCTACTAATTTCAATAGGTTTTCTCTAAGTAAAAGTTAGCTCCACCCACGATAAATGTGTCCCCTTACTCAGATCTGTTACTTGGGGGTGGGGTGGGGAGGGCTAAAAATCTGAAAAACTTCCCTGGCTATATTAACAGACATTTCAAAAGGCACCCTAATGTCTCCTCTGAAGGCAAAATGGGGAGAAAAATTGGGCAGTGATTTACCAAGGACAGATGCCAGAATATAGGTTTTTCCTCAGCATGAATAAGAGTTGAACTGAATGCAGGAATGCCAGCTTAGTCCCAGGGCATGATCCTGGCACCTAGATTTTTGGGTGTCCGCTCTTTCATTGGGAATTTTGTGGGTGCTCGGGCACCCAGGGCCTCAGGGAGTTGGCACCTATGACTGAATAGCATCTGTTGTGGCCTATATACTGTGAAACCAAAAGGAACGTGGGTGGCACTGTGGTCTAAACCACTGAGCCTCTTGGGCTTGCCGATCAGCAGGTCGGCGGTTCGAATCCCTGTGACGGAGTGAGCTCCCTGTGCTCTGTCCCAGCTCCTGCCAGCCTAGCAGTTCGAAAGCACACCAGTGCAAGTAGATAAATAGGTACAGCTGTGGAGACGACCATTTTGCACAGCGGTTCCATTTCATCCCTGTTCTGCCCCCTGATCTGTCCCCATTCTGTCTTCTTCCCGGTCAAAAAGGACTTCCACATTGGCGATTGCTCATCAGTTGGACATGTCTAAATATTGCCACCTGTACTAAAATTGATTGTAAAATTACCTCCTTGATGATATTCTCATTAGGACATCCCTAAAAAGCTTCCAAGGAACCCTGAGGTTCCCTGAGCAATGATTTTAATTGCTGTGCAACAGCACATCATGTTCTGTGTGTGACTGCTTGTTTGATTTTTAAAGGCTTGCTCATCAATAACATTACTGAGCAAGTAAGTAGCATTTTGCCAGTCCAGGACATCGTGTCTTTCTCCTAAGAATTAAGTTAACTTGGATATGCAGAAAACATTAAGAATAAATTTAAGGAACCGCAGAAAGAGGGGGAAGGAAGTTGAGCTGTGAAATGTTAAAATGGTTGTAAAATTATTGAAATGTATAAAACTGAAAATCATAAATAAAATATTAAAAGGAAA
This sequence comes from Darevskia mixta, assembly GCA_034641385.1. Lineage (NCBI taxonomy): Eukaryota > Metazoa > Chordata > Lepidosauria > Squamata > Lacertidae > Darevskia > Darevskia mixta. The sequence goes on along the minus strand of JAWWNH010000017.1, from coordinate 1,402,778 downwards.
AGAAAGCTGTCATCTCTCTGGCTGAAAGAGATCAGGAAAATGACAGATGCAAAAGACCTTCTGTAGAATCCTGTTTGTTTTACAGAAAAATAAGCATCTAGCTGACGTAAACCAATAACCAGGCTCTACCCAGCTTAAAAAAAAAAAGCAGCCAAAATAATAGAGATACACTTCAAAACATAAGGGCTCTGGAAGAGCTGAACTCTTTACGAATGACGTCACCGACACGGAGGTTGGCTTATTCTTGGGACGAAGCAGGTTTGAGATTAATTAAGTCCACATGGCAATGAGATGTTACAGGGTTGGACTGGGGAGAGCCAAAAAACTATTAAACACTTTAAATGTTTTGGGGGTATTTTTGAAACCAAGTTGAACTCGATCCAGATTCTCATTATTAAAAATATTTGGCTCTGCTTCTTGACTTTAATGAAGAACATTTAGGGGGGGCGGGGGGGCGGGCGGGGGAGAAGAGTTCCAGTAACTCTGCACTATGTCATTTTCCAAGAGTGCAGAAGCTGTTGCTGGCTCCTAGACGCAATTCTTTTTCTCACACAACACAGATAGGAGATGCTAACAATGCCTCTGTGGGTAGAGGGTTTTGCCAAAACTCATTAACCCAGTGATGGCTAACCTTGACACTCCAGATGTTTTGGAACTACAACTCCCATCATCCCTAGCTAACAGGATCAGTGGTCAGGGATGATGGGAGTTGTAGTTCCAAAACATCTGGAGTGTCAAGGTTAGCCATCACTGCATTAACCCCAGCCCCAGCCTTACATATATGCAGCAACTAGTTTAGAATCCTTCACTTGAAGCACAAACTTTTTAAGCTTCACTTGAAGCACAATGCTTTTAATTTTTTTTTTCCTGGTAGGGTGGGGGGGATGGGTTCGTTGTTTGGTTTGGGAATTTGTGTAATCTTGGTATACTTGTAATTTTATTGTTTTGGGGTTGTATTGTTTTATTGTGTGTGTGTGCTGTTGTTGTTTTCCTTCCTTGTTGGTTTTTGCTGTTTTTTATACAGGTTTTATTTGTTCTTAAGGGGAGGGGTTAGGGCTGCCGGGGAGTGGGTCCCAGCCAATAGAATGGCTGGGGCAAGTTCCACAGGGGGGGATGCACTGGGACACCCGATCTCAGTGATCACGGGCAGGAGGAGGAGTTACGCTAAGGCCAGACCATGTCATTACCGAGGAGGCAGGCTTAGTCGTTGTTTGAGGACTATCCCTGCCTCCGGGTCTGGCCCTGACCGGATGGGTACTGGAATCAACAAGGGATACCCACATGACCTGAAAGTGTTGCTGTGTAATGCCAGGTCAATGATGAACAAAACCACTGCCATCCACAACCTGATTGTGGATGGAGGATTTGACCTGGCATGTGTGACAGAGACTTGGTTGGATGAGGCAGATGGGCCAGTCCTTGCCGCTGCTTGTCCACCAGGTTTCTCTTACGCACAGCAACCCAGGCCATCTGGGCGGGGAGGGGGGGTTGCAGTGATTTTTAGGAAGTCATTAGTTTGCACCAGGCGTCCTATTGGGAAGACCCAGTTTTCTGAGTGCATGTTCTGGAAGTTGGGCAATAGGGGCAGTACAGGATTCCTTTTGGTGTACCGACCTCCCCGCTGCACCAAGGATTCCCTGGCCGAGCTGCTTCAGGTCGTGGCGGACGTGCTCCTGGAGACACCTAGCTTGGTTGTCTTAGGAGATTTTAACATCCATGCCGACACGACCTTACAAGGGGCCGCTCGGGACTTCGTGGAAAGCATGGCCTCCATGGGGCTGTCCCTGAATAAGTTTGGCCCAACTCATAGCCGCGGACATGCCTTAGACCTGGTGTTTACCTCTACGGATGTTGGTGATCTGACACTAAGTAAAAGCGAAACAAAAGAAGTGCCATGGTCAGATCACTTCCTGGTGCAGCTGGACTTCTCCGCGACCCTTCCCCTCTGCCGGGAGGTGGGACCAATTCGGATGGTCCGCCCCCGCCACTTAATGGATCCAATTGGCTTCCAGAGAGTGGTAGGGGATGCTTTATCCCATGTTGATGGCCTTTCAGCCGATTCCCTGGTGGCCCGCTGGAATGTGGAGCTAACCAGGGCTATTGACTGTCTGGCTCCGAAGCGCCCTCTCCGATTGCATGGAGCCCGGACAGCCCCGTGGTTCTCCCCGGAGCTGAGGGCGATGAAACAGTCGTTGAGACGGCTAGAGCGCCGGTGGCGGAAAACTCATTCCGAATCAGACCGGACACGGGCTAGAGCTCAACTTCGAGCCTACCAAGTGGCAATGGCGACGGCGAAGAGGACTTTCTTCGCCGCTTCCATTGCATCTGCAGAAAACAGCAGCAGGAGACTCTTCCAGGTGGTTCGAAATTTATCAGAACCACCGTCATCACCGGGGTCTGGTAGGGACCCCGAGATCTCCTGCAATGCTTTTGCAAAGTTTTTTGCAGATAAAGTCGCTCAGATTCAGGAAGAGGTAGACTCCACCGTGGGAGCAGGGCTGGGGCGGGAGAGTGCTAGAGTCCTGTCTAGTCCAGTTGTGTGGGATCAATTCCAATCTGTTGCCTCCGAGGATGTGGACAGGCTGCTTGGACGAGTGAAACCAACCACCTGTCTCCTTGATCCTTGCCCATCCTGGCTTATAAAAGCTAGCCGGGAAGGGCTGGGCGATGGGCTTTGTGGGGTGGTGAATGCTTCTCTTTGTGAGGGAGCCTTCCCAGACCCGCTAAAAGAGGCGGTTATTAAACCGCTTCTTAAAAAACCATCTTTGGATGCGGCCAATATGGCCAACTATCGCCCAGTCTCAAATCTTCCATTCTTGGGCAAGGTGATTGAGCGGGTGGTTGCTGAACAACTCCAGGCACGCCTGGAGGATGCGGACCATTTGGATCCATTCCAATCGGGATTTAGGCCTCATCATGGGACTGAAACTGCCTTGGTCGCACTGGTCGATGATCTCCGGCGGGCTAGGGACAAAGGTGAGAGCTGTTTCCTAGTTCTGCTGGATCTCTCAGCGGCTTTTGACACCATCGACCATAACATCCTTCTGGACCGTCTAGAGGGGTTGGGAGCTGGGGGCACTGTTATACAGTGGTTCCGCTCCTTCCTCCTGGGCCGTGTTCAGAAAGTGGTGGTGGGGGATGAGTGTTCAGACCCCTGGGCTCTCACTTGTGGGGTACCTCAGGGTTCCGTCCTCTCCCCCATGCTTTTTAACATCTATATGCAGCCGCTGGGAGAGATCATCAGGGGGTTTGGGCTGGGTGTTCATCAGTATGCGGATGATACCCAGCTCTACCTCTCTTTCAAATCAGAACCAGTGAAGGCAGTGAAGGTCCTATGTGAGTGCCTGGAGGCGGTTGGAGGATGGATGGCGGCTAACAGATTGAGGTTGAATCCTGACAAGACAGAAGTACTGTTTTTGGGGGACAGGGTGCGAGCGGGTGTGGGGGACTCCCTGGTCCTGAATGGGGTAACTGTGCCCCTGAAGGACCAGGTGCGCAGTCTGGGAGTCATTTTGGACTCACAGCTGTCCATGGAGGCGCAGGTTAATTCTGTGTCCAGGGCGGCTGTCTACCAGCTCCATCTGGTACGCAGGCTGAGACCCTACCTGCCCGCAGACTGTCTCGTCAGAGTGGTGCATGCTCTAGTTATCTCCCGCTTGGACTACTGCAATGCGCTCTACGTGGGGCTACCTTTGAAGGTGACCCGGAAACTGCAATTAATCCAGAATGCGGCAGCTAGACTGGTGACTGGGAGTGGCCGCTGGGACCACATAACACCGGTCCTGAGAGATCTACACTGGCTCCCAGTACGTTTCCGAGCACAATTCAAAGTGTTGGTGTTGACCTTTAAAGCCCTAAACGGCCTCGGTCCTGTATACCTGAAGGAGCGTCTCCACCCCCACCGTTCAGCCCGGACACTGAGGTCCAGCGCCGAGGGCCTTCTGGCGGTTCCCTCACTCCGAGAAACGAAGCTACAGGGAACCAGGCAGAGGGCCTTTTCGGTGGTGGCGCCCGCCCTGTGGAACGCCCTCCCATCAGAGGTCAAAGCAATAAACAACCACATGACCTTTAGAAAACACTTGAAGGCAGCCCTGTTCAGGGAAGCTTTTAATCTGTGATATTTTAATGTTTTGTTTTCTAATATTTGCTGGAAGCCGCCCAGGGTGGCTGGGGAGACCCGGCCAGATGGGCGGGGTACAAATAATAAATTATTATTATTATTATAAACAATTGAGAATAATTACTATCCTCAGGTAATTCTCAGCTTGTGCCAAGTCTCCCATCTCTGGAAGAACTATACAGTTCCCGTTGCCTTAAAAAGGTTAACAATATTTTAAAGGATCCATCTCATCCAGGATATAGTCTCTTTGCACCACTGCCTTTGGGTAGAAGATATAGAACAATTAGATCAAGAACAAATAGATTGAAGAACAGTTTCTACCCAAGAGCTATAACCATCTTAAATGCTGTAACCAGATAATATGACCTTGGAGAGTTGTGATGGGTGTATGTGTGGCTTTTTTTGGTGTGTGTGTGTTTTGTGCTGTTTTTTGTTTCTTTCTGTTTTTTTAATGGGATGGCATGCAATTTCGTTGCACTTGTATAGCGTTGTGCTTGTACTTGTGCAATGGCAATAAATTATCTTATCTTATCTTATCTTATCTTATCTTATCTTATCTTATCTTATCTTATCTTATCTTATATCTTATCTTATCTTATCTTATCTTATCTTCTACAAGGGGCAGGTTTGGTTCTCCACCCCTGTGGCATCCATGAGTGTATTGAACCCTTTTCACACTGCGAATGGGAGTAGGACCAAGACATTGGGTAGTTTTGCTTCCAGCAGGGGATCTTCATCTGTCACATTTGTATCCTGGTCTTCCTCCAAGGAGCCCAAATCAACGCACCCTAAGGCTTGCCCCAATTTTATCTTCATAACAACCCTGGGAGGTATTCCAGGCTGAGAAAACCATGGCTGGCTCAAGCTTACACTGTGGGCTTCATGGACTGAGCAATAATAATAGTAATAATGATAATAATAATTTATTATTTATACCCCGCCCATCTGGCTAGGTTTCCCCAGCCACTCTGGGCATCTCCCAACAGCATAATAATAATAATAATAATAATAATGTGATAAAACACCTATAAACTTCCCTAAACAGGGCTGCCTTCAGATTTCTTCTAAAAGTCAGATAGTTGTTTATTTCCTTGACATCTGATGAGAGGGCATTCCACAGGGCGGGTGCCACTACCGAGAAGGCCCTCTGCCTGGTTCCCTGTAGCTTCCCTTATTGCAGTGAGGGAACCACCAGAAGGCCCTCGGAGCTGGACCTCAGTGTCCGGGCCGAATGATGGGGCTGGAGATGCCCCTTCAAGTATACTGGGCCGAGGTATACTAGGCCGAGCAAGAACTTGAAGCCATGTATCTTTAGCCAAAGTCTAATTCTTTAGCCCTTCTGGCTCTCCAAAGCACATTGCTGGCCTACCTTCTGCACATACATATGCCTGTCACAGTGATGGGTATTTCGCAAGTGTTTTATAATTCCCAGGTTATATGTGTAATAGCTCCAATTGGTGACCTTCTGTAATCATCTGGTGGAAAATTCCATTGACGGTGTGTACAGGAAATGTGGGGGCTGAATGCCAGCGACTTCCAAATCCAATACTCAGCATTCTGTGGATAATTGCTGAAGGAATGTCAGCCTGAAGGGAACTGATAAGCATCAGCTACTGCTTTTGTGAACCTTGCTGATTCCGCTGGTCACATGGGATTGCACCTGCTGGGTTTGATGAGGTTAGAGAAAAAGGCATGGATGGCTGCAGTGTAATTTCTTGCATTTCCACTGGTGTGCAGAAGGACAGGAAAAACTCTCAGTCTCTTGCTCTTCTTAGAGGTTCTCTAGCATTGTATTTTCCTATGCAATTATGGTGCTGGAGGAGACTCTTGAGAGTCCCATGGACTGCAAGAAGATCAAACCTATCCATTCTTAAAGAAATCAGCCCTGCGTGCTCACCCGCATCCCTATGAGTAACGCTTAGTCTTTCCTATAACTTTCAGAAACTAGTTCAACCCAAGAATACCTTGCTCACTGATTAATTGATCTGTGGCCAACACTTCACAGAGCACCTTAGTATAGACTCCTCTTTTGATGCTCCTGAACAGACATGTCATTTCCTATTTTCAATTTGCTTCTTCAGGGCTTAATCCTTTATTTTTGACAGGTTAACAGGACAACAACAAATCACAAGGTTCAGAAAATCAGAGGTACTAGAAGTATATTGGGTGCAAGTGTTTTGAATGGAAAGCTAGCTGAGTCTTGTATGCAAGATAATATACTGGAGACTTTATTAGAGGCAGCAAACATTTCACTTACCTCCGTGCAGTAATCTGGTTCTCATCCATGCCTTTGATCTGCCAGAGTCATCTGAAAAATATTTTTAACAAACATCATTATGAAGCCAATTTCCCCCTGCCATTATGTCAAAAGCCAGATACAAAATCAATATGCTGGGTGGGGAAATTGACTTGTCACTAACAAAACATGTAGTAGAATCCTATCAGTGGTGTGCGGAGAATTTTTTTGTAGGGGAACATTTAGTAAACCAAACCAAACATTTAGTGCCAGAGGCGCTAGCTTGTGAGGACGATTGGGCAGGGGCTTGACATCATGACATCATGCATGTGAGCATTGCACCTCCCTCCCTAAGCCAGGCTTCTCAGGCTTTGGGAAGGTGGTGCCAGGGCTCCGACAGGCTTTGGGAAGGTGGCAGGAGGGCTCTTGGACCCGTTGGGTGCCATCTCGAATAAAATATTGTGGGCACTGGTGGAGGAAGAGGGGTACGGGGGAGCGCACCGCCCCCGGCAGCACGATCCCGGTGGGGCACCATTGTGGCGGCCCTCCCCACCTGCGCTGGGCGTCACGCCCCCAGGGTGCGCGCCACACCCCTGTGGATGGCGTACCACACCCCCAGGATGCCGACAGTCCCGCCTGCTCTCTGCCCCCCCTGGTGCCAGAGCATGAAGCTCTGCCACTGATTATGGGGTCCCAGGTAAGCCCCACCACACATAATCTATCACATGACGCAGTGCACACCCACCATTTGAATGGGAACGCCCATCAACTTTGTGGGGGCCCAGCCCCTTCAAATATTTTGCTGTGCTCCCATGGCCCCTAGGAGTTGGCTCCTCTGCGCTGGAGTATCATGCCTCCCTCCCTAAATTGGGCAGAAGCTTCCCGGAATTTGGGAAGGAGGTGCCAGGGGAACATTTAGTCCCCCTAGCCTCCCTAGTCCACTCACGCCACTGAATCCTATGCATATTTACTCAGAAATCAGTCTCATTGTGTTTAATGTAGCTCACTATGTCTATGTCTATTTAGGACTATGGCCTTGATCCCAGCATGCAAGCATGTGAGCATGCACACATCCACACACCAGTTGGTTGTCCTCTTAAAAACTCCAGAGAATAACTTTTGCGTGGTTAGAGGAAGGCCATAACCCTCTTGAGGAGAATAGGTGCATGTGACCTACTACCTTGACTATATTTTATGAGGGAGTGTAGAAGGGACATAAAATGTTCTTTTCTATCCAGGGCCGGATTTAGGTTTGATGCGGCCCCAAGCTACTGAAGGTAATGGGGCCCTTTATATGTCCAGCTGTCCTTTGTCAACAACAAATTGTCGCTGTTTTTTGTGTTGAATATATGCTATATGGTAATTTATGGACCTCGTAGGTATCTAAAGCTATTTGCACATGCAGAATGTAGGCACCCTATATATAGAAATGAGCAAACCAGTGATATTTTAGGGAGCAGGCTAGCAGGCGGGGCCCATTACTTACATCATAGGAGCCTACACAACACAAAACACTGTTGCTGTATGTAGGTTTTATTTTATTTGTTTTTTTATCTTATATTTTGGAAATGTACATCCAGGGGATTTTCCTTTAATTTTTTTAGCTTGTTTCACTTATACGTAAATCCGGCACTTTTGTTTACAGTCTCTGGGGTCTTTTGCCATCATGTGCTATCTGCAAGTGAAAAACACCTTTGATTAACAACGGACCCCATGGTTGCTCCCTTGTCACTCGGTTCTGGCTAGGGATGAGCAAGAAATCAATTTAGCTGTCACCAAAAGTTGAATTTACACTTTATGAAACAGTATGAGAACTGGAACACAGCCATCCTATGAAATTTGCACTTATCTGACATATGCTATGCAGTTCGCCAACCAAAGTATGTTTACAGAAATGCACATATTAAGATCTGCATATACCTGCATATATTAGTTAATATAACACTCACAAAAATGCATTATATTAGGAGAAATTGCTTGTAAAAATGTGTCCATTAGTCAAAACTGCATGCAAAATTGTGCTTATTAGAAGAAATTCACACTAAAATGGTGGAGAATTTTCATAAGGATGTAAAAAGGAAAATTCATGAATTGCTTCAGAAATGTGAAGAACCAGATTTAAGATTAGAAAGATGGGGAAATGAGAGAACCAAATGGACAAATTCTTCAACCCCCTACTTCTGGCCTCGATGTAGAATGAAGCAGAAGGGTGGAAACAGATGTAGCATTTTAAGCATGATGGGAATTTTGGACACATCTTTGCTGCCATGAAAACAATTAATGTGTTTTGAACTACTTCCACCACACTTGTAAAGCGACATCTGTCTTCACGTTCCTTTTAGTTATCCCATATGACTTCCTCAAAAAGAACACTGATAGAATTTGTCAGTTGACCAGTTCCTCATTGGTTTGTTGCAATAAGGAGGCTTTGCGATGCATTCTCACATTTCCAAGTTGAGTTTCTTTTGAAGGGCAGATCCCAAAACAAGGAGAAGCTGCCCTCTGCAAGGTAAAGGTAAAGGGACCCCTGACCATTAGGTCCAGTCGTGTCCGACTCTGGGGTTGCGGCGCTCATCTCGCGTTACTGGCCGAGGAAGCCGGCGTACAGCTTCCGGGTCATGTGGCCAGCATGACTAAGCCGCTTCTGGCGAACCAGAGCAGCGCACAAAAATGCCGTTTACCTTCCCGCCAGAGCGGTACCTATTGATCTACTTTCACTTTGACGTGCTTTCGAACTGCTAGGTGGGCAGGAGCTGGGACCGAGCAACAGGAGCTCACCCCGTCGCAGGGATTCGAACCGCCGACCTTCTGATCAGCAAGCCCTAGGCTCTGTGGTTTAACCCACAGCGCCACCTGCAAGGGGAGGAGTAAATCCGTCAGATGGGAGCCCAGATTCTGACCACTTTGCAAGGCAGTGGACCTGTATGGCGCTCATGCCTGTATGTTCATTGTGTCTAATTTTGTAAAACAATAATTTCACAGCAGACAAGAAAAGGGATGGAGGAGATGACAAGGGAAGATAATGCAAATTCATTAGGCATGGATTGCTTGGTGGTGGTTCTGCATTATGCCTCAGAAATGTTTGTTGTCGCTTTTGTTTTCCAGGGGGCAGCACAGGAACTTCCCCAACCACATCCAGCACAGGGACACCTTCCCCCTCTGCATCCTCTCACCTTCTCTCTCCGTCATGCTCGCCGCCGGCCTTCCACTTGGCCCCCAACTCTTTCAATGTCGGCTGCCGGGAGAGCCAGCTGTGCAACCTAAACCTCTCTGATTATCCTCCATGCGCAAGAAGCAACATGGCCGCCCTGCAGAGCTACCCAGGGTTGGGCGACAGTGGATACAACCGGCTGCAGAGTGGTGGTGCGCCTGCCACTCAGCCCTCCGAAAACTTCATGCCTCAGCGGACTCCATCTTTGATCTCAGGAATGCCGGCTCCTTCTTCGCTGCCCAGCAATGGCAAGATGGAAGCGTACGGTGGCCAGCTGGGGTCATTCCCGACTTCGCAGTTCCAGTATGTCATGCAAGCCGGCAATCCTGCCTCCACTTCATCTTCCTCACATATGTTTAGTGGCGGCCACATGCAACAGAGCTCCTACAACGCCTTTTCCCTTCACAACCCTTACAACTTGTATGGATACAATTTCCCAGCTTCTCCCAGGTTGGCAGGAAGCCCCGAGAAACTGGCCAACACCCAAAGCACTTTACTTTGCTCTTCGCCTTCCAACGGGGCCTTTGGAGAGAGGCCATATCTGTCGACAGGAATGGATCATGGGATGCATGTGATCAGCCCTCCCAGCAACAGCCAACCCCCAGCCAACGCTTGCGATAATAGACAATACGGGGCTGTACCAGGGTCCTCTTCGCAAATGTCAGTGCACATGGTTTAACTGGTGCTTGGACTCACCATCCTGGTCGACAGTGAGCGAGGATCTCATCATTTCTATTGGAGATCTCACCCCTGTTGCTTTTCAACTTTTGAAAAAGGACTTGTTTGTGAACAATGAATGGAAACACAAGCCATCTATAGCTAAATCCCAAAGAACCTGATAGCAGCAGACTGGAATCAAGGCCGTCATGTAACTGAGTGGCTTCTGTTTCTAATGGATTTTAAAAAATGAATAAACAAAGAAAATGGCATTGTTTGCAGAAAACCTGGGGTGGGGTGGGGAGACCTATATAGTATATGCATTAACTATCTGACCTTGGTGTGAACTGTTCACAACAGAGGAAGTCCAGTGTGGGTGTGCTGTTCCTTCCACGTTTCCCAGCTGCAAGCAACAAGACTTCGTTTCCTAGATCTGCACTGCCAGTAAAAGGCCCTTGTAACATCATCATCTTTCCCTATCTTGTCATCTACAGTCATTAAGTTGAATCTACGGCTTTCTCTCACCCACTGTAGGAAAAGAACATTGTGTTTGAAGTGGGGATTCTCTTCCTTGAGCAATTTTTTTTGGTGCTCTTGCTGTTGGGGGCCTTTCACTCTCCCTAGACGACAATAATTTTCCTTGCAAAAGCATGTCATCGAAAAGAGGGCGAGGGAGGATTTAAACCATTAAAAAGGTTTTCTTTAACTTTGCAGGGAAAGGCTTCTGTTAAACATGCTTGGTAGCAAAAAAGAAAAGCAGGATCTCTGCTGCACAGGATTCCGTGTTGAAAATGCTGCATAAGGGGAAATGGTGTTTACCGTATTTTTTCGTGTATAAGCCACCCCCTTGTATAAGACGACCCCTATTTTTTTTTTAACCCAAAATTAAGAAATTAAGTTGTTTAGTTTGGGGAGGGGAGGTCACTTCCACCAATCGCTCACCCGCCTGCCCGCCACTGCCAATCGCACACCTCACTGCAGCCGCCAATTGTCTGCCCTCTTGCCACCACCAACAGTCCACCCACCCACTTGCCACAGCTGCCAATCGCCAGCAGGCCTTGCCACAGCCATTACTCACCCGCCCAATCGCTGCTGCCAGTCTCCTGCTTGCTGCTGCCATTAATCGCACGTCCCCCTCTCTGCATTCACTATTCGTGTATAAGACGACACCCAATTTTTGCCTACTTTTTATTTTTAAGAAAAAAGCATCGTCTTATACACGGAAAAATACAGTAATTGTACGTTCAGTGCCTTTGAGCTATCGATAGCCTAAGTAACATTAGCAAAGCCATGGCAAGGCATGCTTAAAATATATATCACTCGGAGGAGTCAACTGGAAGGGAAGGAAGTCTCCAGACTGTGATAATGTCAAATGACAAGTTCTGTAAGAGGCTAGGTCTGTTCTGTGAAAGTATGCAGCCTAGCTCCAGCCATCTTGCATGTACCAGGGAAGGGGCAAAAGCTGGTTATTAACATCAGGGGCAAGTCTTCTTATCCCCTGTCCAGCCTGCCAACTGGACAATTTTCTTTCTTTCTAAAGTACCGTTCTCTTCTGGTTTTACTTTTCCTTCAGCTCTTTTAAAAGTAAGCAAACAAGTGATGCTGACTGAGCACGTGCTAAGAAGTTTTAAAGTCGTGTGGAAGTCCAAACGCCGAGCAACAGAATACAGAAACTGCAGTATAGAGATTTGTTTTGATGTGTTGTAGATAAATGTATTTATGTCTCTAGCGTGTGGGGGAGGGAGGGGAATCAATATTATGAATATTAAAGAGGGTAATAAATGGGTATGTAAAATATATATTAAGAAAGAAAATGTATAAAGATTTGCCCTCTGCAGGGGACTCTGTTTGTAGGTGCCAAGCACATAACTAATGCAAAAATAAACCTTTGTTCCTTTTGTGTTTTGTCTGTCTGGAAATCATGCAGGCGTCCAGTTCCTTCATACCATTCAAATGGACCTTCTCTGGGCATATTCCAGCCATAAAGCAGAATTATCTTCATAACAGAACATCAGATCAAAGCAATTTACAGGGTTGAAAAAGGCCATTAAAATGATATTTTCTCTTCCAGGACAATTCAGCATGAAGAATGGGAGCTGTGCATTAGTAGATATGCAGTTGCACAGCTCCTATTAATCTCACTGGGGATTGTACAGAAGAACTGACAGTGCACCTATTATTCCTATGACTGGGTGGATGGACCAGCAGATAGGCGAAATAATAATAATAATAATAATAATAATAATAATAATAATAATAAAAATAAATTTATTTATACCCAGCCCTTCCCAGCCAAGACCGGGCTCAGGGCGGCTAACACCAATAAAATCACAACAAAACAATCAATTAAAATGCAGGTTAAAATACGATTTAAAGTTTAAAATGCAGCCCCATTTTTAAGTAGCCCACCAATTTTTAAGTAGCCCACCAATCAAACCATAAAGGAATGAAACATCAAATGACAAATCATAGTCATTTGTCTGAAAAAGTACAGGAAAGCTGGCGTTGGGGTGGGCAATCAGGAAACCAGTTAAGGCAACTGCTTTCAAAGAAATAAGAGCAGCATCTAAATTGAAATAATTTGTAAGAGAGAAGATTGCTGAATATTTGGATTTGAATATCTATACAGTGGAACCTTGGTTCTCGAATGGCTTAGTTGACGAGCAAATCGGCTCCCGAACGCTGAAAACCTGGAAGTAAGTGTTCTGGTTTTTGAACGTTTTTCGGAAGCCGAACGTCCGACGCGGTTTCCCCTTGAGTGCAGGAAGCTCCTGCAGCCACTCAGAAGCCACGCCTTGGTTTCTGAATGTTTCGGAAGTCGAACGGACTTCCGGAACAGATTATGTTCAAGAACCAAGGTACCACTGTATTATAATTAACTGAACACTTGGTAATAAGGTCTAAGTTTATAACATGCACTTTATATATTTTAAAGCACTTATCCATACTGCTTTATGTTTAGAAAATTGCAAAGCGGTGTACAGCAGGGGTGTCAAACTCAAATTCATCGGGGGCCGCATCAGCAGTTTGGTCACCCTCAAAGGGCCGGTTGTAGGACTATGTGTCCACTCTTTATTATCATAAATTATTGTCACTGCATTCAATTATTACTGTTTTTTGTAATAATGTAAGTGATAACTAGCTCTGAAAGCAGAAACATAGTCAGAATAATGGCAAGTAGATATTCAAATGTACAATTATTGTACAATTTATTGAAAAATGATTTTTGGTAACAGACAGTAATTTTTTTTTTAAACATACAAATATTGCCAAACACTGTTTATTACACATATGGCAAACACAAGGCATTAACTTTTTTATTTGGTGCATACATCAGGGAATCAAGACGGGCTCTTGTGTGTCCTCTTGTCCAAATGTCTACACAGCAGCAAAAACAAGCGTCAAACCAATGCGCAAAGTGACCCTACTACAAAGGGGAGCAAAGTGTGGGGCACCCCTACAACTGGGTGGGGGCAAATAAATCATCCCAGTATTGGGGGGGGGGAGGTACGTTGTAGTTCTGCAACAGCATCCTGAAATAGCCATTTGGCCTGCCTGTGGGCATCCCCACAAGACGACACCTTGCCCGACCTCTGGGGCAGGTCAGCAAGGCAGAGATTTTGCCAAGGGCAATGCCCGCTCCGACGCCGGGAGGTCTCTAGGGCCACCTTTCCCATCTCCCTGCCCCTAAAGTGAGGAGACAGGACGCGACTGCACTCAGCTGTGGGGGAGAGAGAGGTGCACTGGCACCCTATTAGTATTCTGATCCCCCCCCAAAATAAAATGCAACTGGGGTGGGTTGCGAAAGTGGGGAGAGGGCGGGGGGGAGCAAGGCGCAGACGTCTCGTCTGGACGTGCAAATCGGTGGGGTGGCGCACGGAGGCTGCCTGGGTCTGGCGCAGGCTGGTCCCGGGGGCGGGTTCCCGGTGATGGCGATGGGCAAGAGCCACGCTGCCCGTGGGTCTGCCCCATAGGGGAGGCTTCCCTCATCCCCGCAACCCAACGGAGAGCATGGCGTGAACGGACCCTGCCTGGAGCCGCCGGAGCCGCCGGGGCGAAATGGGATTCTGGCTGCCTGGGGTCACCGCTCTCGCGCACCTGCCATGGGGCTCGGTCTGCCTGCCCGCCCGCTTCGCCTCCCTGCCTGCCTGCCTGTGCGCCTACCCGAGTCCCGAGGAGAGGGGCCTGCGCCAGCGAAGAGCCCGCGGCTGCGCTAAGCCAGGCGCCGAGGGAGGCGCCCCTTACCAGGCCCGGCCGCCAGCGCCCCGACCCGCTCGCCCCGCTGGCACTTACCGACCCCATCAGCTCCGCGGTGGGCTCTGCACAGGCCTCACCCAGCGCCGGGCAGCGGCTGCCTCAACATGGCGGCGGAGGGCACGGGAGGGGCTGAGCACGGGGCGGGGCCTCGGCGGACGGGCCCACTCGCGCGCCGGAAACTGACGAGCGGGGGGCAGGCTGGCCAGCGCCGCCTCAATGGATGCTCCGGCCCTGGCTACACGGGCCGCATGACAAGGTCTGGCGGGCCGGATTTGGCCCCCGGGCCTTGTGTTTGACACCTGTGGTGTACAGAAATCATAAAGCAGCAGATGACATTTAAAGCAGCATAAAGCCAAAATACAAACATGCAAAACAAAACAATATCCACTCCAGCACAGTATCCTCCATAGCTGGTGATTTGTGCCAATTCAGTGTAAATGGCCCAGAGATGCTTGAGCAAACAGATATGCTGAGTATGCTGAAAGTACAGAACAGTCAGTTCACTCCATATTTCCAAGGGAAGGTTGTTCCACATGGTGGGTGCCACCACCTAAAAGGCCCTTTTCCGAATAGCTGCAAAATGGGTTTCTGACACTACTGGCACTTCTGAGAGGTTCTGAGAATATGACTGGCTAACAAGAAAAAGAGAGCACACACAAATCCAGCCACCAGGAATTAAGGTGAGGAATGGAAGGTTTTGGTGCTATGACAACATGTCTCCAGCCCCATAGGAACCTCTCTTTGGGAATCGATTCTGTGTGCGGGAAGCTGTGTCTGTGAAGGATGCAATATAAGGGTAAAAATGTTAGAAAATAAGGGTGAAAATAAAATAATCGACACACACGCAGTCTTCTTGTGGTGCTGATTCTGGAATGGAAATCTAGACTGGTGACCCTTGCCATGTGTTTGCACCAGCTAAATGCAGCCCGTACCTACATGGGATAAGTAATAATAATAATAAATAATAATTTTATTATTTATACCCCACCCATCTGGCTGGGCTGCCGCAGCCACTCTAGACAGCTTCTGACACATACAAAAACATCAAACATTAAAAACTTCCCGATACAGGACCTGCCTTCAGATGTCTTCTAAAAGTTGTGTGGTTCTATATCTCCTTGACATCGGATGGGAGGGTGTTCCACTGGGAGGGCGCCACTGCTGAGAAGGCCCTCTGCCTGGTACCCTGTAACCTCACTTCTTGCAGTGAGGGAACTGCCAGAAGGCCCTTGGAGCTGGACATCAGTGGATGTCATGTCAGAGCACCACATAGAATCATTTAGTGAGTGTCACCTAGGACGGTGGGGGGGGGGGGAGAGAGAAGAAATTAGTTCATTCTCCAGTTAGGAGGGGAACTTGTACTGCTGGGATTATTGCAGAGAAGGCTGGAGTAGCTGAACCTTAATTGAACTAGTTGATCCACTCAGTATCACTCAGTACTTACTAGCTCGTGCTTTGACTGTTTGGAGATATTGAGTCTGCATTCTGCTTTATTCATTTAAAATAAACCAAGTGAAGGCTAAATCAATGCACCCGAAACTAGGAGATAAAATGGCAGGTGCCCAAAGAGATCCTTCAAGCCCAACCTTTGTTACAGAGATACCCACAGCAGCTTCACACAGTGGATGGAAACAAAAGTAACTGCTAGAGAGGAATTCAAGGGGCTACTTGGTGCATTACAGTGGTACCTTGGGTTAAGAACTTAATTCGTTCTGGAGGTCCGTTCTTAACCTGAGGTACCAGTTTAGCTAATGGGGCCTCCCATTGCCGCCGCACCGCCGCCGCGCGATTTCTGTTCTCATCGTGAGGTAAAGTTCTTAACCCGAGGTACTATTTCTGGGTTAGTGGAGTCTGTAACCTGAAGCGCCTGTAACCCGAGGTACCACTGTATTGCTCATAAGAAGGGTTGTGAACAAACTCATCGTGACAAAGGGATGGATATAAAGAAGTTTAACTTCTCTGTGCTAATATTCGGTTCTGCCTTCTCATGCTGCTTATTCATTCATTCATTCATTCCATCCATCCATCCATCCATCCATCCAGGCAACAGTTTCCATGTTTAAGTTACCCAAAGTCTTCATCATTTACTCAGAGATGCTGCACATGCCCTGCCCCTCCTGGTCATTTCCAGTCAGCCCCTGCTTGGATCCCAGCTTGACATTTCTCATCTCACAGGTCCTTGACACTGGATCCCAAAGGACAGCTGCTAATGTTCTCACTCAAACACACGTTGTCCTTTCACCCTCTGCAGATGCTAACCACGTCTTGTGGCAACTGCCACGGGAATACTGCCACCCCAACAATAGACTTATTGGATTTTGAATGACACACATCAACCTGCTCTCTCTCTCTGTGATTTTAGCAGCAAAAGACAAGTCCACAAGGAAAGGGTTAATTGTTCCTTCCCCTGCTACTGCTGCTTGCAACTTCATTGCCAGCTCCTGGATGGTAACACTCACTAGACTTCATTGGAGGGTGATGTACACCATCTTTTTTTTATTTTAAGACATTTCTATACTGCTAAATCATTTCTAAGCATTGTGCATTTACAAAAAGAGAAAATGAAACAATAAACGATCACAGGGCAGTTTGCACGATAAAAATACAAAACGAGAACGAAGCATGCATAATAAAAACAAGAACAAGGACAAAACAATAACCCTCTTCACAAACACATTTAAAAGGACATAGAATGCCCATCAGCCAAAGACTTGGTTATAGAGAAACATTCTCACCTGACGCCTAAAGATATGCAATGAAGGCACCAGGTGAGCCTTCCTGGGGAAAGCATTCCACAAGCAGGGAGCCACCACAGAAAAGACCCATTCTCATGATCCTACCCTCCAGACCTCTTGCAAAGGAGGCACACAAAGAAGGGACTCAGATGATGATGATGTTGATCATAGGGTCTGGATTGGTTCATATGGGGGGAGGCAGTCCTTGAGATATTGTGGTCCTGAGCTATGAGTCCTGAACCAGGTCTTCTATTTTTCAATGAGACCCGATATTTTCTAAGAATGCAGAATGACAGACAGCAGGGTAGTGCAGCCGTGGGGAAAGTCCTTTAACTAGTTTCAGGAACAAACAGGCTTTTCAAATGGTGTGGCTGGCATTGCTGAAACTTGTTGACTGCAGTGGCTGAGTGTCAATATCAGCTTCCAACATGTGAGCCCATCAACAGAACAACTACACTATAAGCTCAATTCCAGGGGGAAACCCCATAGCAACAAAGTTTATTAGTCTGTTGGATAGTTAATTTCCTAATTTCACCGGGGAGTTCGAACTATGTTGTTCTAAATCCTGGAAAGTGTTCTTAAGGGACCAATTCTGTATGTGCAGGGAAATGGCCGGGGGGTCTCTCTTCAATTGTTCCATGACAAGGCAACATGACTAAAGACTCCATTGAGCCTCACTGTATATGTCAGTGTATATCTTCAGTTGCAGTTCAATTGAAGTTGAGTGTAATGCCCAGAAATACTCTCCATTCACCCAGCTGTAATATCTATATTTCCCCTTCATCAGTTGCTGCTACAATTGCACCGCTGGGAGATTCTTAAATTCAGTTTTCTGCTACTATTATTCATTTCCCCCCGCATTTTAACAGCTAAAATAGAACATGATTATTTATGATGTCTAAATATCTCGCTCTAATGCTTCTCCCAGGCTAAGAAAGGAAACGGGAGCCATGAAGATTTCAGTGAACCACAGCTGCCTATGGCGCTCCCACCAAGCCCCATACATCTATGTGAACTCTGCCTTCACAGGCAGCTCTGCCATTTTCTCTAAACATAGGCGGAGATGTTAGGATAAAGAAAAAAAGCACCAGAGGCAGCATTGGCTGTCTCCGCTATATCTCCGCTATCTCTATATGTAACATTCAGTGTTTTGTCACATCAACTGATGAAAAAGTAACTCTACAAGATAAGGGATGCGGGTGGCACTGTGGTCTAAACCACTGAGCCTCTTGGACTTGCCGATCTGAAGGTCAGCGGTTCAAATCCCCTCCCCGCGACGGAGTGAGCTCACGTCGCTCTGTCCCAGCTCCTGCCAACCTAGCAGTTCGAAAGCACGCCAGTGCAAGTAGATAAATAAGTGGTGGGAAGGTAAATGGCGTTTCCATGCGCTCTGGTTTCCATCATGGTGTTCCGTTGCACCAGAAGTGGTCATGGTGGCCACATGACCCGGAAATCTGTCTGTGGACAAATGCCAGCTCCCTCGGCCTGAAAGCGAGATGAGCCCCACAACCCCATAGTCGCCTTTGACTGGACTTAACTGTCCAGGGGTCCTTTACCTGGACAGAAGGGAAAAGGAAGAAATGCAACTGTATGTCAAACAGAGCTGAGCTGAACCTAGTTACCAAATTCTGTGTTCATTCTCATGTGTCCGTGTGTGTGTGTGTGTGTGTCGTATTTTCAGCCATTTTCAACACTTGCAAACATAGTGTTGGTTAGAGCGTGGTGCTGATAATGCCAAGGTTGCAGGTACAATCCCTGCATGGGACAGCTGCATAGCAGGGGGTTGGACTAGATGATCCTCAGGGTCATTCCCAACTCTACAGTTCTATTATACTCATCCAAATGGGTTCTGGTTATGTTCTTTTGGCTTCTGCTGCTCACCCGCACTATACATTTAAACCAAACACTATACATTTCCCCCAAAGAATATTGGGAAGTGTAGCTTGTCAAGGGTTCTCAGAGTTGTTAGATAAAGGGACCCCTGACCAATAGGTCCAGTCGTGACCGACTCTGAGGTTGAGGCGCTCATCTTGCATTATTGGCCGAGGGAGCCGGCGTACAGCTTCCAGGTCATGTGGCCAGCATGACAAAGCCGCTTCTGGTGAACCAGAGTAGTGCACGGAAACGCCGTTTACCTTCCCTCCAGAGGGGTACCTATTTATCTACTTGCACTTTGATGTGCTTTTGAACTGCTAGGTGGGCAGGAGCAGGGACTGAGCAACGGGAGCTCACCCCGTCACCGGGATTCAAACCGCCGACCTTCTGATCGGCAAGCCCTAGGCTCTGTGGTTTAACCCACAGCGCCACCCGCGTCCCATCTCAGAGTTGTTAGGAGACTCCTATTCCTCTCACAGGGCTGCTGTTCTCAGAGTGGTTCAATACTTCATTTGTACGTGAAGCTGCCGTCCTGAAATACCGGTATATCAGTGTAACTCAGTTGGATTAAACTGAGTTACACTGATATATTTCAGGATGCCAGCTTCACGTACAAGGAGGCATCTGCTACAGGTTGAGGTACCACAGGAATTCTTAATTCTTCCTTGTAGTATAGATACAAGTTGTTGCTTAATAGAGTCTTTGTGAAGCTAAGCGAAAGAGTCGCAGTTGACTCTGCCCAGGCTGAGCAGTATTCTTTTCATACAGCTGTTGCTTTGCTAGCTTGCTATGCAGTGTCAAAGCCACAGCAGCACAGCCTACCGCATTATTGGCACCATGGCAACATTTCTGAACCACCTGCTGCTCAATTGCTTCCCCATTCAGACTGCCAATGGACACCCAGTGGGGAATAATCTGCTGATTTGTTCTGCTCTGGAAATACAGTAATTATGAACTTGCTAGTTATTAAGAGATGCTAAGAAATGACTGCCAGTTCTACATTAAAACATCACCATTAAAAAAATAATATCACAACAAACATGCTAGTTTATTCTTAAACGATTTAGGCTACAGTCCTAGAAATACATACCTGGGAGTAAGTCCAAGGTGAGAAACGGGCTCTTACATTTCTGCTACGTATGTACTGTTGTTGGCATCCGTCTATCTCAGGAAACAAGGGGGGAAACAAGGTTGGAATCAAATTGTTGGAAAGTTACAGTGCCTGCTGTGGCTGTAGAGACAGATACAGGAGAGACATGTGCTGTTGCAGCTGGGGCAGATGAAGGCATTTGTGCTGCTGCAGATGCACCATGGCATTTCCTCTCTCTGCACTCCTCCCGGCGGTCATTCCTCCTCTTGGTCACTGTTATAGATGCACAACCTGACTATCTGTCTCCAGGCACTGCGGTCGACTGCAAGGAATTCCCACACTGCAGGGTTGATGTTATCAACTTTCATGTTATGTTTGCAGGCATCTTTGTAATGCAGAGTTGGTCTGCTAACGGACCTGGTGCCTGAAGCCAGTTCTTTGTAGAGCACATCCTCAGGGGATCCTGCCATCTTCCATTCTGTGTGTGGCATTTGCCCTGTGATGCTGGTGATGTCATACAGGGGATAGTGTGAAAGGGTTAATAGACTGTCCAATGAAAACCCAGGGGCGGAGCCAACAGGGTTTTAAAACTGAAGCACAGGGATTTGACAAGTAGTTGAGTTGGGGACTACAGAGAGTTGAGTTGGGGAATACAGAGAGTTGAGTTGGGGAATACAGAGAGTTGAGTTGTGGAGTTCAGTGAGGGAGGTCGGTTGGTTCGGTTGGGATCTTGTGGGTGGAAGATAAAAAGACGGTATAGGAAGGTATAGGAACAAGAGTGAGATACTGACAGGAAATATTCTGAGAACATAAGTGAAACAGTGTATTCGAAACCATAAGTTTGTTACTGTGTGAGAATAAACTTCATCTTTTTGTTCAATTTTAAAAACCTGACTGAGACTCAGTGAATACCAGGGAGGACCTGGTTGGTGGCAGCGGTACCGTGGTGGCACAGGGATCAATCGTCCGTAAAACGACCTGGGACCCTGTGTGATCGCCACACACATCCTCGGGGGATCCTGCCATCTTCCATTCTGTGAAACAACATCAAACCTATGGTTAAAACACCTGTAAGTGAAATCAATATTGGGCTTGTCCATATAACCCTACATTGTAACAGTTGCTGTTTATCGCAGCTACTACTATGCCATAAGATCCACTATCTTGTTACATCATATATGTTATGTACAGTTGTTTATGGTATTTATATTATTCTTTCTGTAAAAATGTGTGAGATCACGACACTGTATTTATTTGCATTATCCAGAACTTGTACAATTGATGAAGCCCAGGATGGCGAAACAAGGTCAATATTCCGGAAATCCTTGTCTTAGACTCTGTGAAAGGATTCTGTGGAACTGTAACAACCCTCCATGTGGATTGTTTGGACTTTATGAACAGACACACGTGGAATAGACACTAGTACATGTATGGATGTATGCATGAACTGATTAGAGAATGAACTGATCTACAGGGTCTTCTCCTTTTTCAGTTGAACTTTATGAGTTATTTCCGTTGAAATCTGTAATATGATACAGTGAATAGTATACTTTATTTATGCAATAGTACAGCCGGTTACGTCTCATGTGTTTATCTTCCATTCTGTGGACATGGACCAAGCCAGTGTAAACATCGCTGAGACAGGAGTGTGAACATGTTGGGAATGTAGACTTGAGAGTCTTTGTTTGAGACTCTGTCTTTCCATGTGATGCCCAAAATCTTCCTGATGCCCACGACTGGATATACAGTGTACATGAACATAACTGGAGGTGGTATGTACAGTTGATAACTGGCAACATAAATACTTCTACCAAAAGAGCAGCTTGTTTTTTTGTGGGAGGGGAATTCATCTGAAGGCGTGAGGGATTCAGGAAAAGCCAAATGATAAAACAGTCTCTTGAGAACTGTCAGTCTGGGCATGGGAAATAGTTTGAGACCTTGGTGGTCCCCATTGTTGGTTTTAGTCACATCGTCATAAGTTGTTCCATTCATGTCTTGTTTGACTTGGCCCTCAAATGTATGTCTCTTTTCTAATATGACTGTGTTACTCACACCTTCTTCACCACACCGACTGTTCGCCATGTCATATTTTTGTGTTTTGAAGAAGCAACACTGAAAGGAGGCAAAATTTCCTTTATTGTGAAGATAAGCAGGAAACATTGGGTTATAGAAAACTAAGTCATACTCAAAGCAGGGGAGGACCCAGCGAGGTCCAGCCCCTCCAGATTGGGAGGGGGTGGGGCTCAGCCCCATCCCTGCATATATATATATTTTGGGATGGGGGGTGCTGAGCTGTTCTCCGCCCCATAGAGTTGGCACCTATGCTCAGGAGTCTTGTTGAGGATCTTTCTCAAATGCTTTTTGAAAGTTCAAGTACTAACAGGTTTCTACTGGATCACCGTTATCCACATGCTTAATGACATTCTCAAAGAACTTTAAAAGGTTAATGAGAACCTTTCGAGAATGCAAAATATATATATAATTGTGCTAATAAATTTTGGATAGATCTTGGGCAAGCTGCAATTAACAAAAAGGAAAAATGCTTTGGGGACCTTGTAGGGCAGGAACCTAGGCAAATGAAACCACTTATGGAGGGTCACATTCCAATGATGAAATGTGTTTCACATTTTGGAAATATGTGCTGTTGTGATACACGAAATAGTAAATAGGGCATTTGAGATGTTTCCAAATTGGCCACTTGCTAATGAAGCAGAAGTAAAATGCCTTCCTAAGATACTTACCTCACAAAATCCCAGGGACAACCAGTGTGGTGTACTGGCCAGAAAGCTAGACTAGAACCTAGGAGACCAGGGTTCAAATCTCCACTTAGCCATGAAACTCAGCTGGTGACCTTGGGCCAATCACCATTCTCAGACCAAGGGCTTTTCCACACTCACGTTTCCTCTGCTCTTTCCAGGCATGGTCTGCACTTTAAAGCTCCATGTCCCTACAAAAAAAAACGCTCTTTAAAGCTGAATCGGAGCAAATGGCCACTTGAGTTTTCCACAGAAATTTGACGTTTCCCCTTTAAAGGAGCAATTTAAGTTTTCCTCTTTAAAGGGTGGGTTTTCATGGAGAAAGTTCCAGAGCAGGGAAGAAAGAAAAAAGGCACCCAGACATTGAGCTTTTTGGGGTGAATAAATTTTATTAGGCTTTATAGAGAAAAATACAAAACTTAATATCAATTTTTTTTGCCACTTTCTATTAATAAACATTATCTTCACTCCTCAAATCCAAATGTCACTATTTCTTTTTCCTGCAAAAAGTCCATGAGAGGTTTCCAATCTTTAACAAATGTTAACAATGACTTTTCTCTGATTAAACATGTCAGCTTCGCCATCTCAGCTACTGTAAGTCCTAGTTTTAACAGCCATTCTTCCATTGTTGGTAATAATGGATCCTTCCATCTTTGTGCCTATAAAGTCTTGCTGCCACAATCATATATTGTAACCAAGTTCCACAGACCTGAGACGCTGAGCTTTGAAGTGGAGACCATGCCCGAATGAGAGGAGGAAAGGTCAGTATGGATGAGCCCTTTGTTGGGTTTCCTAGCTCCACAGATACCCGATAATCAGAAAACGTGTTGCTATAAGTCAGTTCCTTAAAGGTAAAGGTAAAGGGACCCCTGACCATCAGGTCCAGTCGTGTCCGACTCTGGGGTTGCGTGCTCATCTCGCTCTATAGGCTGAGGGAGACGGCGTTTGTCCGAAGACAGCCTCCAGGTCATGTGGCCAGCATGACAAAGATGCTTCTGGCGAACCAGAGCAGCGCACGGAAACGCCGTTTACCTTCCCGCTGGAGGTTTATCTACTTGCACTTTAACGTGCTTTCGAACTGCTAGGTGGGCAGGAGCTGGGACCGAGCAACGGGAGCTCACCCCATCGCAGGGATTCAAACCGCTGACCTTCTGATCAGCAAGCCTGTGGTTTAACCCACAGCGCCACCTGGTCCCCTAGTCAGTTCCTTAAGAAGAGCAAATTCACAGGAATCAGGAGTATCAGTAGCTCTGTTGTCAGAGATGCACTAAAAACAACCACAGCTCAGTGACAAGAGTGCTTGCTTTGAGAGAATAAAAATCTAGATCTAAACCTTGGTGATTCCTTTGATTCCTAGTAGCAGGGGCTCTGAATGACATCTACCTAAAACACCTTGGAGAGGTGTTGCTAGTTAGTAGACTGTGTTTAATGAGATTAGCCAGTATTCTGAAGTAGCTTCTCACGTTCATCCCTGTCATATTCTTCTTTCTTTCTTTCTTTCTTTCTTTCTTTCTTTCTTTCTTTCTTTCTTTCTTTCTTTCTTTCTTCTTTCTTTGGCGATCACGCATAGCTGAGTAAGATTGTCTTCCATAAACATGGTTTTAAAAGTGAGTCCGTAAGTGACTGTGGAAGCCAATTCTGGATCCACACGTCCTTCCACAGTGGGGACATAGTTTTCCAGGCGGGAGTTGATCACGGTGAGAGTTTGCCAAGCGTGCCTTCCTCTTAGCATGTATTTATGCTGTTTTTAAAATCGTTTTTAATCAATGTTTTTATGTTTGTTGTTAGCCGCCCTGAGCCCGGTTTTGATCGGGAAGGGCGGGGTATAAATAAAAATTTATTATTATTTATTATTATTATCAGGACCCTCAAGTTGTAGGAGGGACTGAAGCTGAGAGAGGGAGTTGCTTGCTTCGGAGAACCTAAGTGAGTTCAGAGCCAAGGCAAGATTCAAAGCTCCAGCAATGTGCTGATTTATAGCCTCCACTGCACCAGTTGAAGCTTCTTACAGTGGGCAGTTCAATAGGCCGTGTGTTGAGTTAGATGGAAGAGTGAGCAGTCTGCCTCGGGATGGCTTTCTGCCATGAAATGGCTATCAGTGTTTTACCTGAGGGTTCCCTCTGGCCATTATTAGGGATATATAAAGAGAAGCTGAGCATCTGGTTCTGACACTGACAGATTCACACGCTGTTTCAAGCTAAAATGCCCAAATGTTACAAAGATAAACCATATGGAAATCTCCAACATTCGGGGCCATTAATGGGTTTTTTTTAAGGCAACTGTGATTGATGGAGCAGCTCTCACAAGTCCAACATCAATGAAAATGCAACTTGATCTTTTGAACTTAAGAGATTTTTCTTGTTTTTTTGCTTCTTTCTCTTTTTTAAAGTCACATAAAAACGATTTTTCTTCAGACAAAAGCTGTCTGGAATGCACGGCCTTGTCATACACATTTTAGTCAAACTCTTTCCTTCCCTGCTCTCTTCCTAGGCAGACAAGCATGCTTCTTTTAAAGGTTTTGTGTCTTTAATTCTCACCGGAACCCCAGCACCTGCGGTTTCTTATGGTATAGAGATGGCCTACAGTCTGAATTGGGAGTGTCTGGACTGCAGTTTCTGTGCCCTGGTTCACAAGGGATACAATTCCGGCTTTCTGTCTGGGGAAAATGGAGCACAGTTGCAGCTCAGTTCCACACTGGTTGTACCTCACAGAGGGAATCTTTGCCATGAGTATTCTGTTAAGAAGTTGCAGAAGAACCTGAAATGGTTGCACACTAATGGGGTGCACTGGTCAAGTACAGAGCATCTCAGACCCTCTGTTATGTACTGAGCTGAATCCTAGAGAACAATAGGGTCCAGAATGCAGCAGTCTGATTGGTCCGCAGGAGCCACCTATTCAACTCCAGGTGGAAGTGAATCAGCGACCTGATTGGCCTACAGGAGTAGCCTGGAATTAGCCAATCACATGGGGCCCATTGTGTAAATAATGTATATATAGTAGACGTTTTGGGGAAAGATCCATTCCTTGCTACTATGAGCTGAATAAAGAGCATGAAATTCACACTTGACTCCGAGTATATTTCACCCTCCAAGTGTCCCTATTTTCCAGGGACAGTTCCAGATTTACAGAAGCATCCTGGTTTCTGTAAATGGCACCTGTCCATTTATTCCTGCATTTCCTGCAACATAACCAATTCCTGATCCATGAGAGGACTTCTCCATACCTTCCAACATTTCTCTGATGAAAATAGGGATTTCCTATTCTAATTATTCTTATTATTCTTATTTTTCATTTTATTTATACACCACCCATCTGACTGGGTTGCCATTGTATAAAACATACTAAAACATTAAACATTAAAAAACTTCCCTATGCAGGGCTGCCTTCAGATGTCTTCTAAAGGTTGTATAGTTACTTATCTCATTGGCTCGGGGGTCGCATAACTCCATACCCTGCAACATTTCTCTTATGAAAATAGGGATGTCCTAAGGAAAAGCAGGACATTCCGGGATCAAATCAGAAACCTGTAAATCCAGGACTGTCCCTGGAAAACAGGGACGCTTGGAGGGTCTGCCTCTCCTCTTATTCCTTGACTGGAGCCTTTGGTACTTTGAAAGCCTTTTGAAAGTTCAAGTGCAGCATGTAAACAAGGTCACCTTTGCTGACACTCTCAATGTGCTTGGACTACTGCCATGCGCTCTACGTGGGGCTACCTTTGAAGGTGACCCGGAAACTGCAATTAATCCAGAATGCGGCAGCTAGACTGGTGACTGGGAGTGGCCGCCGGTTCCACATAACACCGGTCCTGAGAGATCTACATTGGCTCCCAGTACGTTTCCGAGCACAATTCAAAGTGTTGGTGCTGACCTTTAAAGCCCTAAACGGCCTCGGTCCTGTATACCTGAAGGAGCATCTCCACCCTCATCGTTCAGCCCGGACACTGAGATCCAGCACCGAGCGCCTTCTGGCAGTTCCCTCACTGCGAGAAGCAAAGCTACAGGGAACCAGGCAGAGGGCCTTCTCGGTAGTGGCGTCCGCCCTGTGGAACGCCCTCCCATCAGAGGTTAAAAGGATCAACAACTTCATGACATTTAGAAAACACCTGAAGGCAGCCCTGTTCAGGGAAGTTTTTAATCTGTGATGTGTTAATGTATTTTAATGTTTGCTGGAAGCCGCCCAGAGTGGCTGGGGAGACCCGGGGTACAAATAATAAATTAATTATTATTATTATTATTATTATTATTATTAAGAACTCGAATATGTTTGTGAGACAGGACTTGCCCTTGCAGGAATGACTGTGGCAAGGCGAAGGCGGGTGGAGGGCAGGGAATATGACAGAGAAATCTGACAGACTTGAGATGGATGCCGGCAGTTTCCTCTCTGCGAGCTGCTGTTCTGCTGCCCACTTCAAGAGCTGCCCTTGCAAACGCACACAGTGGGTGAGTTGGCGACGCCACCAGCCCTCTCTCGCCAGCTGCTTTTCCTAGCTGAGAAGTATGCATTCAATTAGAGGACTTTAATTAAAATTCTTTTTCTGGAGCATCCTGTTTCCAGTCCCTGCTGTAAATTCAAGATGACATTCTCGGGTCTAACAGGTGGATGAGATTATTCTGAAAGCCACCAGATGAGGGGAAATGGAAGCAGATCCGGAGGTACAGCTACAGGAACGTAGAGACAGGGTAATGGGCAGAAGGGCTGGGTATGTGTGTGAGAGGAAGGGATGTTGTCCGTGCTTTCTAAATAGTCCCCAACAGCTATATAGCCTGCATTTCCCACAATTCTCCTTTCAGAGCAAAGAGAGTTTTGAGAATATCCCCCCCCCGACACATGATTTTGCAGAACATAAGAAGATCTCTGCTGGATTGGGCTGGGGGTCCATCAGAACAGCACGGGATGGCCAGAGACTCCTACTGAGATGTACAGTTGAGAGCCAGTGCGGTGTAGTGGTTAAGAGTGGTAGACTCGTAATCTGGGGAACCGGGTTCGCATCTCCGCTCCTCCACATGCAGCTGCTGGGTGACCTTGGGCTAGTCACACTTCTTTGAAGTCTCTCAGCCCCACTCACCTCACAGGGAGGAAGGGAAAGGAGAATGCTAGCTGCTTTGAGACTCCTTCGGGTAGTGATAAAGCGGGATATCAAATCCAAACTCTTCTTCTTCTATTTTGCATCCCGAACACTTTGGTACTCAAACGTTTTGACTCCCGAACACCACAAACCCAGAAGTGACTGTTCCAGTTTGCGAAGTATTTTTGGAAGCCGAAAGTCCGATAGGGCTTCTGTGGCTTCCGATTGGCTGCAGGAGCTTTCTGCAGCCAATCAGAAGCCGTGTTTTGGTTTCGGAAACTTTTTGGAAGTCGAATGGACTTCCGGAACGGATTCCGTTCAACCAAGGTACAGCTGTCTCTCTCCACTCTGATATGTCTCCCAGAAACTTGCATTCAGGGGTCTCCTGCCTCTGAACATGCACTTTCCATTTGGTGTGAGGAGTAAGAGCTATTAACACACCTGTTCTCGAGGAACTTGTCTACTCCAGGGCAGCCCAACTTTTCATACTAAGCGGGCCGCAAGAGTACTTCGACACAGGACCCGGGGTCCACACACTGAATTCCATTTCCATATCGCAAATTAAAGCACTTGCAATATATTTAATCTGATTTAATATACTTTTAAACATATATAATTAAGTACACAATTAACAGATTTCATTATTTAACAAAGTTAATAAACAAACAGATGTACGCACTTTCATTTACAACTCATGGCACACACACAAAATGAAATCTTAAGGCATTATTATTATTATTGAAAGATTTTCATGGCTAACAAGGGTACATAACGTCTCCGATAGCAATTCATAGAGTCCTTTTTACAGGTCAGTTGCATTCGGTGTGATACACTGCTGTCATAGTCCTTGTGAGGTTGGAGCAGGGGTAGGCAAACTAAGGCCCGGAAGCCAGATGCGGCCCAATCGCCTTCTCAATCCTGCCCGCGGACGGTCTGGGAATCAGCATGTTTTTACATGAGTAGAATGTGTGCTTTTATTTAAAATGCATCTCTGGGTTATTTGTGGGGCATAGGAATTTGTTCATTTTTTTCTTCTTCAAGATATAGTCTAGCCCACCACATGGTCTGAGGGACAGTGGACCGGCCCACGGCTGAAAAAGGTTGCTGACCCCTGGGTTGGAGGGAGAGAAAAAAAAGGGGGGAGTAATGATCTTTCATTCTTTGGCATAGTGAATGAATTTATTCTTACGGTCACAGACCAGCTTATTAGATCAATAATACAAAAATAATACATTAAAATTTACATAACAGCAATAGTACACATATGTATACGTATACAGCAATGTTTAAAATATATGAATTAAAATTGTGGCACTAAAATATGGCCTAAAACATGCCATTTGGGGCCTATTCATATCGGTAACACTGCTTGTTCTCTGAGCTTTATGGCTGCTGCACAGTATTTGGCTACTTTCAGCGTAATCTCAGGGTCCGTGTCTTCTGCAAGGCGTTTGAGACATAGGAATTCATTTGAGGAATTTTGTATAACCGGAGAGATGAAAACCCGACGTATGTCATTGTAAAAACGACAACGTAGTAAAACGTGAGAGACAGATTCTACCTCCGGCAGGCCACAGGGGCAGACTCATTCTGCATATGATTTACCTGCAAATCTTCCCTGCAATAGGGCAGATGGTAATACATTAAATCTAGCAAGAGTAAATGCCCATCTATATTTGGGTATTTGTAATTTTGTCAGATACTTTGCTGGAGAGAATCCTCTCCCATTGTCCTTTATAGCTGGATGCTTTCTTTGGCATAGTGTATATGCATAGTTAGTGAGTCAGCGTCATGAGGAAAGGTTCTTTCTCTATTTTAGGGGTCAGCAAACTTTTTCAGCAGTCCACTGTCCCTCAGACCGGATTTAGAAGCCGATTGGGCCGGATCCGGCCCCCGGGCCCTAGTTTGCCTATCCATGGACTCTATTTGCTCTTTTTTGTTGGTGGTGCAGGAGGTTGGAGAGCCCAGAGCATGGCTGGTTGCATTCAGTTCTCTGCAGCGAGTTTTGTGTGAGGGGGTGGGGTGGAGGTTGTCGAATTAGCTATACTGATTTGTATGCTCTCGGGGGGTTATGTTGTTGCCTTGTTGGGCTGTATATGATTTAAGGCTTTAAAAAAATAATCCTTGAAATGTTGCTGAGGGCCGCAACAGCCCCATATCCTTTAAAAAGACCTTAATCGACTGCTGCTGCTAGGCTACCCCGCACGCCAGCTGTTAGGCGGGGTGCCTGAACAGACTAAACAAAGCCCTGCTGCACCTCCAATCTCTTCTCCGCCCTCGCTGAGGTCATCTTCAGGCTCCAGGCATCTTCAGGCATCCCATGAGCCATGAGATCTCCCCATCTCTCTCCTTCCATTTCCTGGTATGAATTAAATAATTTAATTCTTTCCCAGTGCTGCATGTATACATGGTCGCTTAGAAGTCGATCATGCACAAGTGGGGGGGGGGGAATGCCTGTACTTTTTTTTTTAAAAAAAATGAATATTATTAAGGTTTATAGCGAAAAATACAAAATTTAATATCTTTCCCCATTTTTTAAACCAAACCAAGACTTTTATCTAGATACAATAAAAACACAAAAGGGGAGGGAGAGAAAGAAAAGAAATAGAGAAGTAAAAAGAAATATAAAAAGAGTAAAAAAAAAAAAGATGTTAAAAGAGGAAGATAGAAAAATAAGATTCAGAAAGTAAAGAACTTCTGATTCTTCATCTGTCCGCTATATAAAAACAATACTCATGTGCTGGTCCCGTGGGTTACCCGAAAGGTGAGGTCCAAGTCCGGTCCATGGTCAGAGGTGCAACGTAAAGGCAGTCCGTAGTCACTGAAGCTGGGTGCAGGGCAGGGAGTCAGGCAAAGTCGGGAACAGGTAGGCAAGCAGGGAACCAGGGCGGGTCAGGAGCTCAGGCAGGAAAGCAGGACAGATTTCAAGCAGGAACTGGCAACCAACAATGTTGCTCCTGCAACTTGGAGCTGGGGCTGGCCGGCTTTTATCTGCCCCGAGGCATAGGGCGGCCCCGATCCTCTGGGGACTCGCCTCTCCTGGCTTGGAGGTGAGCACTCCTCCTGTGGGAACTCAGTTCCCTTCGCCTCTCTGCCCTGAGCCTCTGCAGCTCAGGAGAGGCTGGAGGGTTACCAGACCCAGAGGCAACCTCAGCTTCCCCTGACAGGGCTGGGAGTGGAGCACCTGCAGGCAATGAGTCCTCCATCCCAGCAGGAGCCAGAGCAGACTCATCAGATGCCTGCACCTGAGGATCCAGCACAGGTGAGGACCCTTCAGACTCAGGCCCTATCCCCAGCTCTGCTGGTTCTGGAGGCGGGGAATCCTGTGCAGGCTGGGATCCCTCAGGTTCAGCATCTGAGTCTGAATCCCAGGCCATCACACCTCATTTCATCAAACCTGACAAAGCCACTTTTGTATAAACAAGCATTATCTCCAGTCCTCAAACCCAAATATCATTATTTCTTCTTCTTTTTATGCAAAATGTTTATGAGAGGCTTCCAACCTTTAACAAAGGTTAACCACGACTTTTCTCCATTTAAACATGCCAGTTTCGCCTGTAGATGTGAGTTCATTGTTGATACTGCCATGGTATTTTTCTTAATATTGGTGGCATGGAATTTTTGGCAAATAAAGATTTTGATTCAACCATGGGAGAAGCTGAAAACTAAGGAGTCTGGTGGAATCTGAAATTTGGACGGACCCAAACTTCATGGCGACCTGCAGCTCTGTTTCAGAGGACAGTGTGGCTATAAATCCTCTGAAGGGGGTGCAAAGCCATTGACACTATTTATTTCCTGCCTCGGCGACAGATCATCAGTAGCCAGGGTGGCCGGCTGCAGGAGAGCAAGCATGACAGGCTCAGCTGGACTCCGGTTGGTCAGACACGCCTCATGTCAGCAGGCCCATTAAAAGATGAGAGGATCCGATGGTCAACCTTCATTCCAAGTCCAGCAGTCTATTTGCAAATATCATGGTGGGAGTCTTAGTTAAGAGGCGTTTCTTTTAAGGCTTAATCTTCTGAAATGGAACAGCCTGCATTTCCCAGCTTGCAAAAAACAAAACAAAACACCGTTTTCTTTGGGCTAGAGGCATAGCTGTCAACCCTCCCTTTTTTTGGCGGGAAACTCCCTTATTCCAATGCCGTTTCCCGCTGCTTTCCCGGATTGTTGATATCCCTTAAATTTCCCGGATTTCAAAGGAAGCAGCTCCTCTCCCTCCCTGCCGGCCAGGGAGGCTCCTCAGCTGCGTTGCTCGGCTGCCAATAAGGAGTCTGAGACCGACTGGGGGCGGAGCTTGCATGCCTTGTGCATCCAGACCCTCACGCCCAACCAGACAGACAGCCTGCCTGCCGTCTATGCGCTCGCTCTTTCGCTCACCCGTTCGTGCGCAGCTTCTGGAGCGCAGGGTGGTGAGGCTACTTGGTGCCATTGCACCGCCCTTGCGGCATCCCTTATTTTCAAATCCAAAAGTTCGGAAAAATCCCTTATTTTCAAATCCGAAAGTTGACCGCTATGGCTAGAGGTCATAAAAGACAAGAGAGGCTAACTGAAACTACCATCGCTTCAAGCGCCCCCTTCCCTTGTAATCATTAATATTTCTACTAAGACCTTTTCCGTGACAATTTTCTCCTTGAGAAACTGCAAAGCCCTGCATCTCATTTGTAGCGGTCTGGCAGGCAGCCTTAGCTAAAACCTGCAGAGGAAAACAACAGCAGCTGTTGCCATGGTGAAACCGATAAGGATTCCAGTCATGATAATACGTTGCGTGCAGTTGGCAGAGCAATCCTATGGTCGAATTTCCATGGGTGGAAACTGTCTGGGGGGGGGGGAGGCAAGAGAATATGCTGTATTTATGTCTGTGGAACACCTGCTGCATTCAAACCATGAAGGTGAGGGAACATGGAAAAAGCATGGCAGGACAGGGAAGCAGTAATCTTAATTTTATCCCGTTTTGTCCCAGGAAAATTACTCCCACTAGGTTCTGTCCTAGGACAGTTTTCCTTCCTATCTGTGGTCATGCTGGAGGTTAGGATCTGGGCTGGATCTACACTGACCTCTCTAACATTATTTCCCCCTATTAGAACGATATTAGATCTGTTGTTCTAAAATGACAGGGCACACTTGTTAATTAAAACGTTTTTACCTTGGTTTTTTCATCAAAAGTAAGTAACACCTGGCCACACCATTTTCTGAAAGGCTGTTTGTTACCCTAGAAGAAGAGAAGAAGAAGGGTTTGGATTTGATATCCCGCTTTATCACTACCCGAAGGAGTCTCAAAGGCGGCTCACATTCTCCTTTCCCTTCCTCCCCCACAACAAACACTCTGTGAGGTGAGTGGGGCTGAGAGACTTCAGAGAAGGGTGACTAGCCCAAGGTCACCCAGCAGCTGCATGGGGAGGAGCGGGGAATCGAACCCAGTTCACCAGGTTACGAGTCCATTGCTCCTAACCACTACACCACATTGGCTCTCTCCTGGTCACTGGTTGCTCTGCTCCACTCTTTGGTGTCACAATTTAATTTCCCCTCCATCTCATCGTGTCCTTTATTATCCGGCCCTCGAATACCATGGGTGGTGGTGGTGTCAGAGTTTGAATGCAGTAAAAAAGGTAAAACACTACATAGGGACATATGAGCAGTGTTTCACCAATATAGCAGCATATAACGATTAAAGGGGACCCAGGTGGCGCTGTGGGTTAAACCGCAGAGCCTAGGGCTTGCTGATCAGAAGGTCAGCGGTTCGAATCCCCGCGAAAGGGTGAGCTCCCGTTGCTCGGTCCCAGCTCCTGCCCACCTAGCAGTTCGAAAGCACTTCAAAGTGCAAGTAGGTAAATAGGTACCGCTCTGGCGGGAAGGTAAACGGCGTTTCCGTGTGCTGCTCTGGTTTGCCAGAAGCAGCTTAGTCATGCTGGCCACATGACCCGGAAGCTGTACGCCGGCTCTCGGCCAATAAAGCGAGATGAGCGCCGCAACCCCAGAGTTTGACACGATTGGTCCTAATGGTCAGGGGTACCTTTACCTTTACCTAACAATTAAAAATTAAGCAATAAAAAGACAAGGTAATAACACATTATGAATGTAAAAAGAAGGAAGTTGTGTGTCCATCGACTTTATAAAAACTATCCCTTAACCCTTCATTAATGTTAAAAACCATGAGTGTAGATCTGCCCCTGGAGTAGATTCTGCACCCACATTTCTACTCTGTCTGGGGGACTGAGTGGATTAGCTGGCAAGGCCTTTCCAAGGTGCCCAGATGCATTTCTGTGGGCGTCTTTGGCAAAAGTGACAGATTTGCAGTTCTGGCGGCATCAGGAGTTTTCTGCCTCATGCTGACGCCCTTCGGCAGACGAACCAGTGAGTACCAGATTGTACTTCAATGATATAAAAGAATTTGAAAATAGTCAAGGCCATATACCCATTTAAACACGGGAGACATTTTGATTTTGATTGCTTGTTTGTTCCATAAGATTTATACACTGCTTGATTGGTTGGTTTACAAAAAGATAAAAGATCGAGAAAAACCCACAGCCGTACTTTTTAAGACATACAAAAGTTAAAATACTAAAAGAGATTAAAATTACCTCAACTTTCTAAGCATCTAGGTAGGCATGTCTAAACAAGAATGTTTTTAGAGGTAAAGGGACCCCTGACCATTAGGTCCAGTCGTGTCCGACTCTGGGGTTGCGGCGCTCATCTCGTTTTATTGGCCGAGAGCCGGCGTACAGCTTCCGGGTCATGTGGCCAGCATGACAAAGCCGCTTCTGGAGAACCAGAGCAGCACACGGAAACGCCGTTCACCTTCCCGCCAGAGCGGTTCCTATTTATCTACTTGCACTTTGACGTGCTTTCGAACTGCTAGGTGGGCAGGAGCTGGGACCGAGCAACGGGAGCTCACCTTGTGGCAGGGATTCGAACCGCCGACCTTCTGATCAGCAAGCCCTAGGCTCTGTGGTTTAACCCACAGCACCACCTGGGTCCCCAAGAATGTTTTTAGCAGGGGCTAAAAAAAAGTACAGGGAAGGCGTCTGCTTGATATCAATAGGCAGGGAGTTCCAAAGTTCAGGTGCTGCCACAGTAAGGCCCCAAGTTCCTAAAAATGTGAAATGGGTATCATGCAGCCCCTGTAGTAGTGCCAATTCTGCCGATCCAACGGTTGAGTGGGTACATGTCCTCTAGAAATTGTGTTTCGCTCATACAGGGAGATCTCCTTGCTTCTTTTCTGTTTTCCAAATAAAGCCATGTATGAGAAATCTGTCCCCTCCATGCACTGGAATCATTCCTTTCTTCCTATTGAATCCTGCCAAAACAGTAACTTGAATTTGTGAGCTGAAATGGGCTGTGGTTGAAAACCCATTAACACATCTAAATATGAATGGAAGAAATGGCACGATAGATTTAATTGCAAATTGAGGTGTAATGTTTTACCTTCTTAGCTGCATCCAGGTGCTACAAAGGGATTAACTGGACGAAGGTTTCGAGTTCTGAAGCACCTGCCCTCTCCAGCTCTCAGCTCAACACTCATCTCTTGATCCTGGTTCTTTTCAGAGCAAAAAAAAAAGGGGGGGGGAGATAAAGTGATTTAGGAAGAGCAAAGACCCTGGAACAGATGCACCAGCAAGAGATGTGACAAAATGTCATATGGAATGTCCCTGTGGGCTGGGAATTTGGCCCTGAACACGGTGGATCAGTCCCGAGGATGGCATGATCCCCAAGGGCAGGGATGCTTTGGTGACAGCTGTGATTTTTATGGTCCAGCTTCGATGACAGTTTGGGAGGGGAGGGGCCAGTTCAGCTCTTTTCTGACAGGAATTAGGTTTGTCATCAGATGCTAAAACCCGTCTGATTTATGGCATCAGCCCGTTCCGTTTTATCACGTTAACTCCGAGGTATTCTCTCCCCCTGTTCCCTGTGGAAGGAAAGGTGTGAGGTTTAAGATGCTGACATGATAGACCACCAAGGCAAGGCAAGGGATAGGTCATAGAGAACATAACAACTGCGAGTACAAAAACTCAACTCAACTCAACTCATTTTATTTCGGCTTTAAGCCCATAGACATAACAACCAAAAACAGAAACAGCACAGTCTGGTTTACAATTGCTAACAGTAAAATAGATTAAAAGGGATACTCAATTGAATAAAATATGATAAAAATTAAATTAAAATTTCAACCTGTATATAACAAACCATTGCGTTTCTTAAGTGTCAGAACTGATGTCAGAAATTTTGCCATATGTAGGGTTATAATCTGGTCTGAATCTTGCAACAGAAGAGCAAGGTAAGACTCTTCCAAATACCCCGGTAATTTTTGAGTTAATGGAAGTAATAGATTCTTTCGGGCGGCAGAATACAAGGGGCAGACAAACACTATGTGATGAAGAGATTCAATCGAACGGTTATCACAGGCACATAAGACCAAAACTTGGCCCCTAGAAAATCTATGAAAAAGGACGTTTGAGGGGAAGACATTAAACCGTGCTTTAATAAAAGCGAAACGATGACTAGCAATAGAAAGAGTTGATAGATAGGCTGGTACTTGAAGTGGGGGTACAATGCCCAGGGATCTCGGTGAGCATGTCCCCCCGCCTAGCATAACGTTGCGTTGCAAGTACAAAAACATCGACCAAGCACTTCACCTCCATGGGGAGAGAAAAACTATCCCAGCAACCATTCATCCTTGCTCATTCCTAAACAACTCTTTTGGAGGGAAGTCACAACAATGGTATAAATAAGGAAAATATATAGATACATATAGGTACATATATATAGAATGTATTGTAAAGAATGATAAAATGTGTGACTGAATGTAATATTGCAAAATAAAACAATAAAATGTGAAAAAAGAAAGAAACCAGCTCTTTCTTTCTTTCGTGTTTTAATTAGTTTTTAATTAAAGATTTTTTGTGATACGAAACAAACAAATAAGCAAGGAAAAGGTACATATAGCATCTCCACTTTCAATTCAATGAGTCTTTTTCACAGTTTCTTTACATTCAGTATGAGGCACTATTGAAATAATAATCCTCCCAAAGCTAATTTACCCAGTGCTATTTTTCTAGGAAAAAAAGGTGCCGGAACTCACCATGAATGCCTCCCTTCAGGAGTGCCAACTTGGAAAAAAAATGGGGGGGAAGGTAAGCCCAGCCCCACATAATCAATCACATGATGCAGTGCACACACACCATTTGAATGGAAATGTCCATCAGCTTTGTGGGGGCATGCCCCCTCAAATGTTTTATTGTGGGGGCCGAAGCCCTGATAACCCCTACAATGCCTCCCTTGTTCTCTTATAAGGGTGATGATTCCCACCTGCGAGGTGGGTTCCAGTGAGTTCCAGCTGAAAAAAAGCCCTGAATCTACATATTCCAAACTCTCTCAATCTGGATTCCCCCAACTCAACTCCATAAGTGGCAGAAAACATGGCATTCATTTACTTTCTCACACGAAAGGGCACGAATAAACTCCAAATTCCTGCACCTCCCCTACTCAGAAGGTAATTCGTAGCATAGAATTAAATAATAATGATAATAATAATAATAATAATAATAATAATAATAATAATAATAATTTATTATTTGTACCCCGCCCATCTGGCTGGGTCTCCCCAGCCACTCTGGGTGGCTTCCAGCAAATATTACTACATATACTGTACTACATTGCCAACCAAGTGCACCACATAATCCCATACATCCCAGAAGACGAAATGAAACAATGAAACACACCTGAGCTTTTAGCATGCAAGAAAGCAACTCAGAAACAACTGTCCAAGTGCGATAATATGTCGACAAAGCTGCAGCCACAAGAGTAGGTGTTGAATCCTTTTCTGTGAAGTAGGGTCAAATACTTTTTTTGTCCCGGGGGCTTTTGAGCTCTCCAAACAAGCTGCCATGAAAACAGGCCAAAACTTTTTTCTTTTCTTTTTTTTTAAATCTATGAGAGATCTGAAGAGTTAAACCATGGGTAGGCAAACTAAGGCCCAGGGGCCAGATTCGGCCCAATCGTCTTCTAAATCCGGCCCATGGACGGTCTGGGAATCAGCGTGTTTTTACATGAGTAGAATGTGTCCTTTTATTTAAAACGCATCTCTGGGTTATTTGTGGGGCATAGGAAATCGTTCATTCCCCCCCCAATATAGTCTGGCCCCCCACAAGGTCTGAGGAACAGTGGACCGGCCCTCTGCTGAAATAGTTTGCTGACCCCTGAATAAACAGAAGCATTTTAAAACTCTTTTCTAGTCCCTTTGAATCCTGCTGTAAACAGTAGAGAGGTGACAAAATAACAGTAATGCTGTTATGTTACATAGAAACCATTTATATTTAGGATTTCTGGGAAAACTGAAAGCAAAGAAGCAAGAGTTTGGTATGCTGTGATCCATGGAAGAAGAGAGACCATCAGAAGCCAAGCAATGAAAACTGGAAGTGGGGGAAATGTTATTTTCTATTTAGTGGCTCCCTATAATGCAAGGCAGCAGTTAAGAAAAACCTGCTTTTTGCACACACATTTGCAATAAGGATAAAACGAGCCAGAAGCAGCGTTGAGCAACTTCCAAAGGTCAGTTAAAAAAAGTGACATCACCAGTACAGACTGTGCTTCGGGAAGATTGGAATGGAAGTCCCTGGCTGCTGGAGATAATTCTTCAGAGGTCTGCTCTGAAAAACAGCAATGGTCAAAGCTTACTCAAATATTAGAAATTGTTGGGTGTGCTGCCACTGAGCTGAGTCTGTAAGATAACTTGAGGGCTTGATGTGTTAATGTATTTTAATGTGTGTTAATGTATTTTAATGTTTGCTGGAAGCCGCCCAGAGTGGCTGGGGAGACCCAGCCAGATGGGCGGGGTACAAATAATAAATTATTATTATTATTATTATTACTTGAGTCCCTATAGCTGGCAGTCTGGGTCTGCACACCCATCGGCAAATGACGGATGACAACATTGCTTTCTTTGCATCAGCATGGGGCAGTCATTATGGGTGGAAAAACTAACTGAGCTCCATCTAGAGCAAGGGAGGGGTAACTACATCCTGCCTCAAGTTCAGTGGTACCTCTGGTTACGTACTTAATTCGTTCCAGAGGTCCGTTCTTAACCTGAAAACGTTCTTAACCTGAAGCACCACTTTAGCCAATGGGGCCTCCCCCTGCTGCTGCGCCGCCGCTGCCCGATTTCTGTTCTCATCCTGAAGCAAAGTTCTTAACCCGAGGTAATATTTCTGGGTTAGCAGAGTCTGTAACCTGAAGCGTATGTAACCTGAGGTACCACTGTATATGTTTGAGATGCCAACTTTTTAATATTGCCAGGCAAACAGTACCATTTCTATATTTGCATCCAGAGGTGTAGGAAGGTCAGTTGGTACCCGGTGCAGAAAATTTCTTGTCACCCCCCCCCCCCCATCCACACACATTGATTTTTTTTTTTTGCCTGCAAAAATGGTTTTACGTTATTTCATATTTTCTTACCGGTACAAAGGAATAATAAGTAAAAATAAACTTTTATTTATATTCCGCCCTCCCCGGCCGAAGTCGGGCTCAGGGCGGCTAACATCAGATAAATAACATTGATATAAAATCAAACAATAATTAAATTACCTCCTAAAAATATGTCAAAATCAAATTAAAATCTAATTAGATGGCTTTCCGCAGGGTTAGGGTTGGGAACAGTAAGTGCTCCACTGAATTGAAATTTCAGCCTTCACGACATAGGAAAACAGCCAAGTAAACAGCTATTTTTGTGGAGGAGGGTCAAGATATTAACTGATATGCATGAAATTTCATATATCGCTATATAATCCCTAGTGTAGTAAGATAAGACCTTTGGAGCAGACATTTTTTTTAAAAGGTTTTTTATGAACCACCCTGGTAGGGCAGTAATTGTTCCTTGATAATTTGTCACCCCCTCCATGATGGAACCTGGGGGGGCCCGCCCTCCTGCTCCCCACTTTCTACGCCCCTGTTTGCATGCGCCACATTATCTGATTATTTGTCAGCGGTGCTAAATAAGATGCAAAACCACAAACATGAGCTTCAGGCAGTCATCTCACCCTCCGACATTCCTCAGATGATAACCAGGACATTCTGTTCTACACCAGTATCACTGCTTGAGCATTTCCTCCTGGCCAAGTACAAAAGCTATTAGAGGAAATATACACAAAGCTGCAGTATTTTAAGCATGGAAATCTTTGAATTTATGTATTGCATTTAGGCAGTGCTTTTTTGGGGGAGGGTACGCAGTGGTATGCAGAGGGGAGGCGGGCCAAGGAGGGTAGGAAGGAAAGAGGCGCGCGCCAATCAGGGCGAGGGAGAGGAGGTGGCGGCGGCGGAGCCATAGGGCTTAGTGGCTCGTTGCACCCCGCTAACCATCTGGCGGAGTGCAGGGAAAGGGGAGGCCACCGGCAAAGCCGCGCAGCTCCCCCACTCGCTGGGGTGCCCCCTAGAGGCCGGCACCCTGGCGCAATGAGCCACTAACCCCTATGGGAAAGACGCCTCTGGTTAACACCAACACATCCTAAGATAGACTAATGAAACTGATTTGGAGAAGGAGGAAGGAAGCAAAGCCTGAGAACACAATCTATATATCAATCTTTGTTTAGGGAGGCTTTTAATGTTTAATAGATTGTTGCATTTTAATGTTCTGTTGGAAGCTGCCCAGAGTGGCTGGGGAAACCCAGCCAGATGGGCGGGGTATAAATAATAAATTATTATTATTATCAACAAGTAGTTACTTAAGGAAGAATAAGCATGGTTGTGGGAATAGGATGCCCACCCACCAATTGGTTTAGGTAACATTGCGAACTTTGTTGCTGTACTCCCAGCACTTAGAAGGCGGATACTCTGAAAGTTAAAGTCAAGCCCTGAGACCTGGCAACCATGTTGCTCCCTAGTTTTTGCCCACCCCCAATATTGTTTGATGTGCAGTGGACCCTCGACTTACGAATGTAATCCGTTCCGAATGGGCATTCGTAGATCGGAAAAAATCGTAAGTCGAGTCCCCATAGGAATGCATTGGGAGAAAAATATCTGAAAAGATTCATACGTCGAAAAAAACCGCATCTAAACTTCGTAAGTCGAGGAAACCGCATCTAAAACGGCAACAATTTCCTTTCGGAGGTCGAAAAAATTCATAAGCGCGTGGCCACTTTTTTCACTCGTAACTCGAAAAATACGGAAGTCGGGTCATTCGTAAGTCGAGGGACCACTGTACTGATGAAGACTGTTCACTTAATTGGCGTCTGACACAAAAACACTCAGTTCCCACAAAAGCTATAATTAGCATAATGACTGGATCCAGGTTTTCAGTGATACTCCGTGTAAAGTCAGATTTGCCCGGGTTTCCATCCATCC
Source organism: Darevskia mixta (assembly GCA_034641385.1). Taxonomy (NCBI): domain Eukaryota; kingdom Metazoa; phylum Chordata; class Lepidosauria; order Squamata; family Lacertidae; genus Darevskia; species Darevskia mixta. Next base: position 1,361,447 of record JAWWNH010000017.1, on the reverse strand, counting down.
ACCCAGGGCGCTTCTATTTGCTAATTCTAATTTTTCATCCTTTTTAGCCACCCATGTAACGTGCCAATCCGGAAGGTTTTGCAAGACCCACGTAGCTTGCCTAAAGATGCGGATAATGATCACACAATCCGGCAGAGAAAATTGATTGGGTCAAAGGGAATAAATGGTTGTTTGACAGATCAGACTTTATACAGTCAGATTTTATGCTCAGATGGCTTAAACCTGAAGGCAAGTGTTAGGTATAATTTAGTACTGGGAGCCTAAAATGCTCAGAGAGAGCCTAACCACTCTGTTCTGCATGTCAAATTAACAACCCAATAGCAAGCTTTCCCTGCTAAATGTTCACTGTTTGGCAGGCTGCCACACCACAAAGCTCCCTGTACAACCTTCTCAAAAATGAAAACGTGTTATTCTAAGGCAGCTCTGTGAATACACATTCTGTCAGAACTGGAAGGAAATATTTGGGGTAGGCAGGCTGAGAAAACAGTAAGGTGTTGGGTGTCAAATTTGATTTAAACGGGCTGCAGCTTAGCACACTGGCACTAGAACACAGCTGCATAGGCCAGTAGGCCTCAGATCTCAAGTGAAAGCAGACAGGCAAAAGGGTACCATGCAGTCTTCCAATATATATATATATATTGGAAGCGTCACTTCAGAGAAGCATCTCACGACCAAATTATCTCGCTCTCAGGGATGCAAACAGCAACTGACAAAGGCTCAAAAAGCAGCAGAAAGCATCTAAAAGTAAGGCATTGCATAGTTTTTATTTCCCTTTCTTGAATGTCTACTTACTATTTCTTGTATCCTTGACTTTACCATCCATCTAACTTAAAATCGCAAGCCCTTCATCTCCTTGTTCAAGGTCATCTTGTGAATCTCATGCAAATAGTATACATTATTATTATTATTTATTAAATTTGTATACTGCCCTTCACCTGTAGGTCTCAGGATGGTTCACAGTATAGAAATACAAGAAAAAAACTCAAGGTATGCAAGTTCTCCTTGATTTGACTATGTACATACCCTACAACATTTCTCTGATGAAAATAGGGATGGCCTATTCAATAATTATAATTATATAATTATATTTATACCCTGTCCATCAGACTGGGTTGCCCTAGCCACTTTGGGTGGCTTCCAACATATATAAAAACATAATAAAACATTAAACATTTAAAAACATCCCTATACAGGGCTGTCTTTGGATGTTTTCTAAAGACTGTATAGTTACTTCTCTCCTTGTGTTGGTGGCTGCATAACTCAATACCCTCAAACATTTCTCCAATGAGAATAAGGATGGCCTAAGGAAAAGCAGGACATTCTGGGATCAAATCAGAAACTGGGATGGCTTCTGTAAATCCAGGACTATCCCTGGAAAATAAGGACACTTGGAGGGTCTGCATGCTCCCCACCTCCCCAAGTAGTGAGAAGTTACAAGGGCAGTGCTACCTTTGGAGGAGAAACCACTGAAGGCATGACATTTTTTACTTGCTTTCTTTACAATATACAGGCAGAGCATAAGTGAAGGCAAGCAGTGTGTGAACACCAACCAGGGAGCAGATCAGGGCAGACAGATTTGGGTAGCAAAATGTGAAGGGATATGGTTCAGGCAGCCCATCAGAACCACACCTGCTAATATGCCATGAAACTATGCTCAAAACAGCACAGTGATGGTAAAGGTAAAGGTAAAGGGACCCTTGACCATTAGGTCCAGTCGTGTCCGACTCTGGGGTTGCGGCGCTCATCTCGCTTTATTGGCCGAGAGCCGGCGTACAGCTTCCGGCTCATGTGGCCAGCATGACTAAGCAGCTTCTGGCGAACCAGAGCAGCGCACGGAAACGCCGTTTACCTTCCTGCCAGAGCGGTCCCTATTTATCTACTTGCACTTTGACATGCTTTCGAACTGCTAGGTGGGCAGGAGCTGGGACCGAGCAACGGGAGCTCACCCCGTCGCGGGGATTCGAACCGCCGACCTTCTGATCGGCAAGCCCTAGGCTCAGTGGTTTAACCCACAGTGCCACCTGGGTCCCTTTACAGTGATGGTACGGTACCTCAACTAAGCCAGTCTTTCTCAAAGTGGGCAATACTGCCCCCTGGGGATGCTGGAACCATCCAGGGGAGCGGTATTGCCTCAGGTGCAATTGGGGGGCGTTTAATAAAAATAAGGGAGCAGAGTAATGATGCTTACCACCAGGGTTGGGTGCTGTCGCGGGACAGCAACAGAGTCTCCTAGTGGATCCAGCGGTTGTGCTGAAGGCAAGGGGCTTTCCTGGGCCAATGGGAGGCAGGCTGCAGTGGTGCCCCCGCCCTGGGGCGGATTGGATTGAACCAGGGGGACACTGAGTAATTATTATCTTTTTCTGAAAAGGGGGCGGTAGGTCAAATAAGTTTGGGAACCTCTGAACTAAGCTATAACATACACCTCTTCATGGTGCTTCATGGTAAAATGGGGTCATTCTTGCACATGTGGTGGAGGTGTCCCCAGGTGAGCACTTTCTGGTCAGTTACATTGAAAATCAGTGATGCCTGTTACTGCGCTGGCCCTTTCGTCCATTTCCCCAGATATGTAGGGCAATCTCTGTCATAAGCAGATACAGTGGTACCTCGGGTTACAGACGCTTCAGGTTACAGACGCTTGAGGTTACAGACTCCGCTAACCCAGAAATAGTACCTCAGGTTAAGAACTTTGCTTCAGGATGAGAACAGAAATCGTGCAGCCGCGCAGCGACGACAACGGGAGGCCCCATTAGCTAAAGTGGTACCTCAGGTTAAGAACAGTTTCAGGTTAAGAACAGACCACCAGAACAAATTAAGTTCTTAACCCGAGGTACCACTGTACAGTCGTATCTTGGAAGTTGAGCAGCCTAGTTCTTGAACGTTTTGGCTCCCGAACGATCGAAACCCGGAAGTGACTGTTCTGGTTTTCAAACGTTCTTTTGGAAGTCGAACGTCCGACGGGGCCTCCGCATCTTCTGATTGGCTGCAGGAGCTTCCTGCAGCCAATCAGAAGCCGCGCTTTGGTTTTCAAACATTTCAAATATTTTGGAAGTCAAACGGACTTCTGGAACAGATTCAGTTCGACTTCTAAGGTATGATTGATTGTACTGGTAGAATTGCTGCTGGCTGCAGCCTGTCCACAAACTGCCCATCAGTGGAAGTCTCACCCCACATCATAGAGTTCTGCATGCAGTGGCACAGACTGGACATTTTGTTAACACCTAGCTTCCCTTTGTAGCATGTATGTGTTACTTACATAATGTAGGAGACCGCCTGAGTTTTATACAGCTTTGGGGGAAATCATTTTCTGTGTTTATACCAGGGCAACCTTTAGTAGGGAGTAGAAGAGTCTATAGCCCAAATTCTTGCTCTGATTTACTTGAGTTCTTTGGAAATAATCCACATATATTATAATATTAATAATAATTTATTGAATTTATATAACGTCCCTTGTCTGGTTATATCTTTGTATTTTTATGATGATGATAACTATACTAAAAAGGAAATAAATAAACTTTCTAACAATTAGTTCTTTTTTTTTAAAGACACTCATAGGCAATCCTGGAACTTTAAAAAATAAAATCTCTGATCAGGCATTAATTCAAAGCAAAACCATAGTGAAGGAGGGCGCAGTAATCAGACAGAGAACTCCCAAAAACATGCAGAAAAATGGGCCAGGAAAGTCGCCCCCAAAAGAATAAATTATGTGTACAAAAATTCGTACTGTAGCCTCTCATAAAGAAAAGGCTGTATCGGAGAATTTTCAAAATGATTTGCAACGCTGAACTCCATTTTGAATGTTTATATAAGGCCCTTCTCTGGCAGTACCTCAACCACTGGGTCAGCACTGGCATATTTAGTAGTGAAAAATATTGTCTTAAATTTCACAGAGCACAGGAATATGCAATGCTGGCATACTGGCCAATTTTCAGCAGAGCTGACTGGGTTCTCATCTAACATTTCCTTGCTGTTCCTAATTTCTATGCCATCTGCTCTGGTATGTGGTGTATAGCAAACAGGGCTCTCCATCACCACCCCAAATTTTTACTTTATAGGATTCTGAAATGCATTTCTTTACTTTCACACCATATTAACCTTTATATGCAGAAACCCAGAGCTGCAATATTGTAGAACCTACCGTATTTTTCTGTGTATAAGACTAGGTTTCCCCCCAAAAAATAATGTCAAAAATCAGGGGGTGACTTATACACAGAGCCATTCTCCCCCCCCCCATTTTCTTAAATCCGAGTCCCCAAAAATTGGGGCGTCTTATACATGGGGGCATCTTATAGGCGGAAAAATATGGTAAGTTCTATGTCCAGCACTTAGGGACGCGGGTGGCGCTGTGGGTTAAACCACAGAGCCTAGGGCTTGCCGATCAGAAGGTCGGTGGTTCGAATCCCTGCGACGGGGTGAGCTCCCGTTGCTTGGTCCCTGCTCCTGCCAACCTAGCAGTTCGAAAGCACGTCAAAGTGCAAGTAGATAAATAGGTACCGCTCCGGCGGGAAGGTAAACGGTGTTTCCGTGCACTGCTCTGGTTCGCCAGAAGCAGCTTAGTCATGCTGGCCACATGACCTGGAAGCTGTACGCCGGCTCCCTCGGCCAAAAAAGCGAGATGAGCAGCGCAACCCCAGAGTCGGTCACAACTGGACCTAATGGTCAGGGGTCCCTTTACCTTTATGTCCAGCACTGGCATTTTCTGATGTTAGCATAAGACACTAGTATACAAAAAATCATAATATTTTTTTTCCTAATGAAGGTTCTGCAGATATTCTAAGATCAACACACCTTCTTTTCTGTTTTTGTCCTCTTCTGAAGTGGGAAGAGAGAAAAATCCAGGACTGTTGCATATGGATTGTGAACCTGGGTGCAAAATCAGCATTAGGGGTCATACCAATTGGTTCTCACTCTCCCAGCGATGAACCACCTTTACTACTCCATGCAAGCTCCATTGAAATACATAAGTAAACATTTCAGCACCCAAAGTGCTTCTTTCTCCCTTCACCTCCCACCTCTGCACAGAATCATGATCCACACATTTCCTTGTTCATAACAGGGCATTTCTGCCTTCAGATTATTTGCTATGTCTATGGATGCGCCTGAAGAATCTCCTTGTCCTATTGTGATGTGGATATGTCAGTTTGTTCGTGTGGTGGAAATAATTAGTTCTTTGAATGTCACAGGGAGTGAGGAGGAAAATGTTTGCATTTAGAGATTGAATTGTTTTTTTTTGGAGGGAAATGAACCCACGTAAAATCAAGTTCAAGTATTCAGTGATGCTTTAAAAACTTTGTTGTATTTATTGTTTGGGGTTTGGGCAATGGGTGTGTATATCTATTCCCTATAGGAGAGCATGAAACTGAAAACTTATGACCTCTTATAAGGCATAATTTCCATATGAGAGGTGCCGGAGCATAACTTTATCTGGAAATAAAGCTCAAAAGTCAAGTGGTGGAGGAACCCTCTCCGGCACCCCGTACGGACTGCGCATGTGCGGCATCCTGCCATACGGGCTGCCGCTTGCACGGCGACCGTATGGACTGCCACGCGGGCGGCATCCTGTACAGACGGTGCGTGAGAGCGGCAGCCCGTACGGACGCCACGCCCTCTACACCTGGGGGGAGGCAGGGGCCATCTTGTCGTCCCTCCCAGAGTGGCACCCGGGGCGCTCCGCCCCCTTCTTACACCACTGCCCCCCCGCCAACCATAAGTGGACCAAAAACAGTTTCTCAGTGGGGAGAACATGACATTCACACCATGTTTCACATCCCTTCAGAATAAAGGACTGTCCACTGTAAAGCAGGACACATGATTTTCAAACATTGGAATTTCATAAGCAGGGCCAGATTTAGGTTTGATGAGGCCCTAAGCTACAGAAGGAAATGGGGCCCTTTATATGTCCAGCTGTCCTTTGTCAACAACAAATTGTCGCTGTGTTTTTTTTGTAATTTAAATTGGTAATTTAATAAACACAAAACACTATTGCTGTATGTAGGTTTTATTTTATTTGTTTTTTATCTTATATTTTGGAAATGTACATCCAGTTTTTCCCCCCTTTACATTTTTTGGGGGCCCCCAAGAGAGTGGGTCCCTAAGCTATAGCCTGTTGAGCTTATACGTAAAACTGGCACTGTTCATAAGCTCTGGTCTCATTTTTAAAATGGGTAAATATAATGCCTAAACGCATTAGAGAAGCAGCCCTACAGGGTGGAGGTTGTGGGAGGTGGGGTGCTTATGGTATACAGACCTCAAGCTTTGCAGTGACGACTGACTGAAATATGGTGCAGACAGGGGGTTTGTTTGCTTGCATATTCAGCCAAGTGCTTTATTAACATTTCTCTGCTGAGGAATTATTAGCATGCTCTGCATGAGTCTTCCTCTAGAGAAGGAGCCTGTGATAACTACCAAGGAGAGACTCGGGCCAAGCCATAATTTCTTTGCATCTTGCAATATTACAGCTCTTTGAGTGTGACAGCCACACCATCTGCAGCTGCAATCTTTTGCCACAAATAGCACAAAACATTTTCCCCTGCCTTGGTGCCTGCTATGTCATTCATCCTACCTATGTCCCGCTGTGGTCCTAGCAACCCCCCTCCCTCAGTCATATTCCGCCTCCTCCTTCACCACCGCCTATCTCTGCTCCTGCGAGGCTTATTTTGAGTTCATTTCTGTCAGCTATTAATCACCGGCAGGGCCGGCCATTTAAAAATAAAACAAATGACTAGCCTGCGGACGTGACAAGTCATTTCCAGCCACCGAACCGCAGGGCCAAATATTTTCACTATGGCTGAAAAGATTTCTCGTACACGGGGAGAGAGTTCTGTGTCAGCGTTTGCATAGGGTTTCCATGTAAACTGTGTCATTCGCCACACGGAGAGAGGGATTGAATGGAAGGTTGATGGGGACACAGCCAGCTCTTGAGCGGTTGCTAAAAGATGACACTTTGTGAGCTATGTTGACAACCCTCTTTGGGAGGAACTGCAAAAACGCAATTAGTGGTGCTAAAATCTATATCAAGAGAAGTGTATTTTTATCGCTCAGAAGGCACTTCTAAGAAGACCAGTCTCACATTTCTCTACAGGAGAACAATATCTTTGTTCCACAGGAAGTAAGAAGGCCCACCTGCAATGATGATTCAACCCAGCCAGGGAAAAACACCAGTGCTGGCTCTCGGTTTTTGGAGGGCTGTGGGACAATGTGTCCTCAGTGGGGCACCTCTCTCCTCTTTCCATGGTACTGCTTCCCACTCATATGTCTGCCTCTCTCTCTATGCAAACCTCCTGGAGTGAGGGGCACAAGGGAATTGGTGGAAGATGCAGCTGCTACCCAGGATTGGGGTGGACACCTCAGCAGGTCCTCAGTGGTGTTAGCCCCTAACATTGTCAGATTTCAGTTACAGGTAGGTAGCCATGCTGGTCTGCCGTAGTCGAAACAAAATTTAAAAATTCCTTCCAGTAGCACCTTAGAGACCAACTAAGTTTGTTCTTGGTATGAGCTTTCGTGTGCATGCACACTTCTTCAGATACAACAAAATCTAAACCATGCTGAAAGGAGAGCCATACATGATCTCAGGAACAACCCAGACATTATCATTAAAGAGGCAGACAAGGGTGGAGCTGTCATTATCATGAACAAAACAATTACATCCAGCAGGCTCACAGACAACTTTCCAATACCGCCTTTTACATAAAATTGGACTCAGACCCCACACAAGAATAAAAAAAAAAGGTATCTGAAGAAGTGTACATACACACGAAAGCTCATACCAAGAACAAACTTAGTTGGTCTCTAAGGTGCTACTGGAAGGAATTTTTTATTTTGATTGTCAGATTTAAAAAGGTAAAAGGTAAAGGACCCCTGGACGGTTAAGTCCAGTCAAAGGTGACTGTGGGGTTGCGGCTCTCATCTCGCTTTCAGGCCAAGGGAGCTGGTGTTTGTCCACAGATGGCTTTCCGGGTCATGTGGCCAGCATGACTGAACTGCTTCTGTCGCAACGGAACACCATGACTGAAACCATAATGCATGGAAGCACTGTTTACCTTCCTGCCGCAGCGGTACCTATTTATCTACTTGCACTGGCGTGCTTTCGAACTGCTAGGTTGGCAGGAGCTGGGACAGAGCAAGGGAGCTCACTCCGTCATGGGGATTTGAACCGCTGACCTTCAGATCAGCAAGCCCAAGAGGTTTAGACCACAGCGTCAAAGGAGAGATGGGTGACTGTCCAGTGTGCTGAGTCTGCGGGGGGGGGGGGGTACTAGGCTCAGGGCAGGCATTTGTCATGAGCCAACTCAACTATTGACTCAACAGCTGAAACAAAAAGTACACACTGTTCATCTTTTACTTGTAAAGTTTACAGAACTGACCTATGTAGTTGTCAGCACTGCATTCATGCTCAGTTTTTTATTCACGTTGAGTTTGCCCATTCAACAAATGGTGTGTGTGTGTATGTTAGCGATTATGTGTGACCCTGGTCAGACCCCTGCGAGGAGATGCATCCTCTGATATGTAACAGGGATAAAATATGTATTCAGTTTGTTCGTGCATGCAAACCAAAGTTGGGAAATGGTTGACAAATGCAATAATAAAAAAAAACAATTAAGGTATTCACAAATTGAACAAATCGAAGGGATGCTGAAGATTATTCTTTCCTGGAATGCCATGTAGTCGAAGACCAGTTTTGGAAAATTCAGTGTTCCAATATGACAGACTGACCTTGGGTATTTTACCGTATATTCCGGCGTATAAGATGACTGGGCGTATAAGACGACCCCCAACTTTTCCAGTTAAAATATAGAGTTTGGGATATACTCACCATATAAGAAATCCGACCCAGCGTATAAGACGACCCCCCCCACTTTTGAGAAGATTTTCCTGGGTTAAAAAGTAGTCTTATACGCAGGAATATACAGTACTTCATTGCTGCAGAATTGAAATACTGGAATTTCCTTTCTTCTACCGATGTTGGGGTGGTGGTGGTTATTACAAGATGTTATGGTAAGATACCTGGGGAGAAGATAAGGAAGTATAAAAGGGGGAGAACGTCGGGGGTGGGTTTTTAGAAGAAACTGAATGGGATAACTGGAAAAGCTATCTTAATAAATTGCTTCAAGCATTCCTAGTACAGTGTTACCAAGGGTTAAGTACGCTTCAGAATAAGTACGCTTCAGGTTAAGAACGGACCTCCGGAACGAATTAAGTACTTAACCCGAGGTACCACTGTATTGGCCCAAGACTGTTACACAGGAATTTAACAGGCATATAGGATTTATTCAAGTTTTGCAAGGTGAAAGAAACCTGGACAGGGATATACATATAAATTTTGTTAGTATCAGAGTGAGATGCTACTGTAAAAGGAATAAGGACAGGGAAACTTTTAAAGATGTACGAACATGAAATTAAAGCCCTTGCTGTAACCTCCGAAATCCCGAAAGTGGGGGGGAGGGGGGAAAGTGATTTAATATATTTGTTCTTGTGTCTAAGGAAGAGAGATATTATTTCTTGATGGAATGGAAGAATAGGAATAAGAGATTGTACTGAGCAGGAAATCATGACATGTTTAGAAACAAATGTTAAGTCTGGAGAATCTTTATAGCTGTAAAATACAGCTGGAATTATTAGATACATATAAAGCACTTATAAAAAGATAAAAATTTCTGAAATAAACAAAAACTTTCAATGGGGAAATAAGCGAGGCAGATGACTTGCATATAAATATTTTTTTCAAAACAAGAAACAAATCCCCCAATAAAAAGAAAGAAAGAAGAAGAAATATCTCATGAATATAGAAAAGTTAAAGCAGTTCCTGAAACGAAACTCTCACATTTAACCTCTGGTTAAATTATCTGGATTAGATGATCTGGTTTTGGAAGCTGAAATGTTAGAGGCTACTGAAATTGTTTAAAATAAAATAAAATAAAATAAAATAAAATAAAAACAAAGCAAAACTCCTAGAACTGAACTGATGGATGTTCCTCAACTTATTATAAAACCTTTGCTGATATATTGATAAAACTTTTCCTTAAAATTAGGAATTATTAACAGCATACTGAAGAGTTTTATGGCTTGTCAGGAGTAGTAATCCCTAAAGAAGGAAAGGATCCATCACATGTTACATTTTGAAAGACTTCTCTTCATTCTTAGCACTGATTATATATATTAAAAAATGGGAGTATTTTAGCAAGGAGACTGAATAACACCATGCATAATCATATAGATCAGGCTCAAACTGGCTTCATTCACTATAGTCACGAGGGATAATATTTTAGGGTTGCAATTTTCTCAAAAGTGAAAACCCAGACAAAATTATTGAGCTTTTTTTGTGGAAGACAAAATGATAATCTTACTTTTAGATGCTGAATGTGTTTTTGATTATAATGAGTACCTGATTTTATTTAAGGTTTTAATTTGGCTTAATCTTTAGGAAATTGATTCAGTCCTAAAACAAAGCAAGGATTACTATCAACAGGATTAAATCTTTGCCCTTCAGTTTGAATAAAGGCACATGACAAAAGTGTCCTTTAATTTGTGGTTTTATTTGGTCTAGCTCTGGAGCTGTTAGCTGTAAAAGTTACAGAAAAACGACACTAAAATTTGTGTAATACTCAATAAGAATCTGGAAAATATCAGAAGAAGTAGCTCTAAGAACTAAAACAACAACAATACAATCATTAGATCAGTTAAAGAAGCTTGCAATTAGATTATTAAAAAGGTATAAATGAAATACAGGGAAAATAGTAAAATATTGGCATTAATGTGGAGACAAACCAGTGTTACAGTTTGAATATAACAGTGGAGGAACCAGTATGAAACATCAGAACAAAAATAACAAAAGGATTAAGGATTTCTATATTAACAACTACAAAGTGTCGTACAAGGCTGTTATCATTCTCAGTAGATTATGAGAAAAATAATATCTTTTTCAGATAGGATTGCTTATGTAAAAATTATGATAAAGCTGAAATTTCTCCTTAAGTTCTTACCAATTACAATTGTGATCCAACAGATAAAGCAATTGCCGCAACTCAAAATACATCTGGGGGCGGGGCGGGGGAAGACCTAGAATTGATGTCAAGTCAAAATACTTTTGGGGGGATATTGGTCCCTAATGTAAAACTACATCACCATAAATGAGTATAATGCTCTATTACGTGCAATCTTGTGAAGTAACAACAGTTGCAGAGCTACGCACGAAGTAATTTTTAAATATAAAATTGATTGAAAATAAGGGACCAGCAAGGCAAAATCCTGAAGCCTGGTCTGTCACCACTGAAATCAGTTTGTGATGATCTAGAAATAAATATGGAGATTTAAAAAAAAATATGTAAAAAAACATTGCATTTATAATAAGAGGATTTAATGTATCTGGACAGGATTAGAAATTGTTCTGAGATTTAAAAAGTTTAAACAGAATTTATCTTCCATGGCTTGAATTCTTTCAAATCAATTCTTTAATAAAACAAAATATAAGAACTAATCAAGATATACAAGATGTTAATAATAATAAAAATAATAATAATAAGTGGTGGGTCAGCAATCTAACCTAACCTCATATATTTCTACATCTATTTTATATGCAAATAAAAAGAGACAACAAATGGAGTAGTTAGAAGAATGTGGGAATTCATTTGCCTTAATGGCTAAAATAGTGTCTTTCATAAGTTAATAGGCAATAATAATCTATTTCTATTAGCAAGAAGAATCTAAGTAATTTAAAGTTCTATTCATACTCTCAAAGACTTATGATGCGTATTATATATTAGTATTGTGTTTCTTCCCAGATAAGATGCATATTTGCTTGTGTTCATGATTGTGTTTATTTTATTAACAATTTTTTTATCAAAAAGGATGTTTCAGCTATGCTTAACTATTATTTAAAAAATGAAGTTTTCAACTGTACCTTAGTGAATAAGCATTTCTCATTCCAATATAAGTCTGTGACAATTAGCCCCTTAAAGCCAAAAGGCAGTTTTGATAACTTTCTTCTACATAATCTTTACACATGTCCTTAGAGCTAGGAACCATTTTTTCATTCTTCACTGGTTAATTTATCTCCCGGGGGGGGGGGGGCATGGCAAGCGGATCTGAGGGAGGCAGGCTTCCCTCAGGTCCACCTGCCATCTATTTAACCCGGGCGACCCCTCAGCGCAGCACCCAGTCAGCCGGGAGCATCACACTCCCTTCCCCTCCCTTAAAATAGTGTTTCTCTGCTCTAACCACCTCCTTTTCAGCTAGGAGGACTTTGCTGTGGTTTTTTGATGGCTGCCGCATTCGGAGCTGGGAAGGAATTTCCCCTGCTCTGCAGGTTTCGCCTTCCCCATAGCGCTAGTCACAACTTGGGCGGTTTAGTCCTTGGGCGGAATTCTATAGTCTTTCATCCAATAGGAGTGTGGTGAAGTGGTGACCCACCCACCCCGTGTTCTCTGTGGAGGCGACAACAGGGTACCCCGTTAGCGGGGTCTGGAGTTTCGCTCAGCGTTTAGGGGTCATCCACGTAAACCTGCGTTTTGTGATGGATCCACCCCCCGAATAGACTCTGTCATGCCTCAGTCCCCCAGTGGTGGGGCTGAGAGGGATGCATACCCCATGCCTATGCCAACGCTCCCCACATCTGAAATTAATAAAGTTGTGGCCATTTTAAATCCCAGGCAGTTGTCGCAGCAGCGCAACAACCTTTTCTTCACATCCCTGGGGTTTGTCCCAAGAATGCCGCAAGAAATTCGAAAGTTCAAAAATAAAATAATTGATATATGAGTTTGCTAACTTGCTTTTGAAGGGTTAGGGTTAGGCTGAACCCTGAAAGTTGACAGCAAGCAAATATATACATAGTGTGCTGCAGAAGCAGGTCTAAGATCCCAGGAGACTTCCGCATTTCACAAAATCTTTATGGTGTAGCCAAAGATAATCACCAATCGTACAATAGTGCAAAAAAAAAAATATGGCGTGTCACTTGAAATGTGCTTTTAAAAAAAGCTAATAGCGCAACCCATTGCAATATCCGATATCTTTTAAAAATAATCAGAATAATAAAAACGATAATACTCAATGCAAAAAAGGACGTTGCTCATTTACAATTTAACTTGACACTGCAACAACAGCACTAATAGTCCCTTACTATGTGACATTCTTCATCCACCTTCATTATTCCAAATCATGCTGGCAATCAATCATTTGAGATTTGGTCCATTCCTTTTTTAATAGGCATAACTGTAACTAGAAAGCTAGCTAAGCCAAATATGATCCTATGGATGTCGTTTGTTGGCAAGTAGACCTACTTAATCCCCTCCTACCTAATCCTTTCGGTCCCTCAACCACTGTGCTATAAATTTCGGTCTAGCGCAATTATACAGACCACACTTATTCATATTTTATTTATTTTTATTTAATATAGTTTATATACTTCTTGATATTTAAAAACCCTTCCAAACTGCCCTAGCGTAACTGCCAAAGGGAAACAGTGGAACGGTCTCCCTCGGGAGGTTGTGGACCCTCCTTTCTTGGAGGTTTTTATGCAGAGGTTGGAAGGTCATCTGTCATGGATGCTTTAGCTGAGATTCCTGCATTGCAGGGGGTTGGACTAGATGACCCTTGTCCCTTCCAACTCTACGATTCTATGATTCTATACAAGGGGTCAGCAAACTTTTTCATCAGTCCACTGTCCCTCAGACCTTGTGGTGGGCAGGACTATATTTTGAAGAAAATATATGAACGAATTCCTATGCCTCACAAATAACCCAGAGATGCATTTTAAATAAAAGCACACATTCTACTCATGTAAAAACACACTGATTCCCAGACCATCCGCAGGCTGGATTTAGAAGGCGATTGGGCCTTAGTTTGCCTACCCATGTTCTCTACATCTACCTGTATGCTTGTCCCCAAGAGACAAATAACAGCATCATGAGACAGTTAAGTGTGAAAATTGCGCAGGGAAAAGAGTTAAATCCCCCCCTCCTCCAGAGTCCCTATTTGATTCCTAATCCCTTCCCAGAACTGATATTAAAAACTATGGAGATCATGATCTCGGATCTCTTAGGCTGTGTAGTTGTGCCCCAACAACGACAGTTGTAATCCTAAGGACTGGGTTCTGCAATAAACTGCCTTTGCCTTTGAAAATGACCAGGGGATTCAGCTGGTGGAGAATTCCACTGTGCATTTCACAACTATCAGTCATTCATCACAGTGGGGGCATATGAAGGAGAACTTCCTCGTGGATCATGCCAGTGAACTAAATATCTGCCGATACACGGCATCTTTTAACAGATACACACCACACCACGTGGATACTGTGAGTGCCTGGATTATTCATGTTCATATGAAAACATGAACAGAAACATTGGACTGTATGCAAACAACTCCGAAGATGAGAATGGAAGAAGCTGCGGGGGGGGGGGGGGGAGAGAAGAAAAGACAAGATAAGCATTTATGTCTCCCAGCTGGAAAGTTCAGCTGTTGAAAGGAGTCTGTGGCTTCAAGAAAACTCACTGAATGAAAGCTGACAAGGCAATAAAATCCAAAATTATGATTTTTTCGCTTTGTGCTCTACATCTAACAGCTGCCCCCCGTGTTATTCCCAATGTGGTTCTGATTTAGGGATCTGCCTCAATCTGCTTACATAAAGGTGACAATTTTATTGCACTAGATAGCACTGAGCTGTAGGCGCACAGGCTCCGGTTTTGTCTCTCACCAGTTTTCAGTGGGAAAGTTTTAACACATGCTTCGTACTTAGCCCTGCGTTATTTGTCACTTCCTTTGTCCTTTGTTTTAGCTTTCCACCTTAAATTTATTTAGGATATGTTCACAAGTCGGCAATCCTCTCAGCAGTTAAGCACTTGTTTCATTAATAATAATAATTTACCGGTATTTATAACCCCGCCCATCTGGCTGGGTTTCCCCATTTAGCAGTACCTCCCAAGTAACAATAGTTTAACCTGCAAAATAAAAACCAGAAACAATTGGCAAGAGATTGGGGGGGGGGGGATGTAGTCAGAAAGGTGGAACTGGAAAAGCTGACCAAGAAAGCTAAGGAGACATCTAGACTAAGCATTCAGCCCCTTGGAATAGGACCACATGACCTGGAAGCTGTACGCTGGCTCTCTCGGCCAGTAAAGGGAGATGAGTGCCACCCTGCCTACCCAATTCCCTCCCCCCCCCCAACAGCATACAGCTTTCCCAAGCACCTCTAGATCCTGTGTGAATTTTTTCCTCACACCCAGAGGGATCTCCCCCTTAGGAAGCCAGCCTAGTACATGTTCTAGAAAACGTGTGATTCTTCTATGACATCACAGCCATTCCACCAATGGGCTGGAAGGTGGGCTGGGAAGCATCCAATACAATAATTACATTCCAGAATTTACAATACCGGTACTCATAAAAGGAACTAAAGTCTCATATGGAGTTTAATTAGTTTAGCTGAATTAACTGTCCTTTTTTTGTAATTAAAATGATTTTACCAAAACAAAATGGTGCATAGGTTAGGATTACGCCTTTCTTTAGAAAGCTCAGCAAATGTCAGTTAATTATTTGTCACCCGAATCTAATACTTTCCACCCCGTGCCAAGTCGTTTTCATGCAATCCACATGGTGGATGTGGCTATGAAATGCCTTTGCCAGCCGTCACTTCTGAAAATCACTAGAGCTGGATCCATCTGCCTTTGTTTACCTAGCAACCAGAGTCGTGTTGCTAATGTGAAGGTCGCCCCATATGAACCTATCAATCATCAGGCATACCATTTCAGCCCCACATTCATATCACCATTTAATTCAAGAGAGGTGATTTAACTCTCTCCTGCATGCTAGTGGCTGGACGTATCTATATTTCATAATGAAGAATTCTGAAGCTGAACTAAACAGAAGGGAGGGAAACCCCACAAAACGATTAAAAAAAGGGGAGGCATGAAGAAAGCCAGATGTAATTCTTGGGTATCGCTTCCCTGTTTTATTCCTTTTGAAACAATGTTTTTTTCTGTATGTTCCATGCTGAACTGCAAGAGTGGTAGTGGGTGGCACTGTGGTCTGAACCACTGAGCCTCTTGGGCTTGCCGATCAGAAGGTTGCCAGTTCGAATCCACACAACAGGGTGATTTCCTGTTGCTCTGTCCCAGCTCCTGCCTATTTAGCAGTTCGAAAGAACACCAGTGCAAGTAGATAAATAGGTACCACTGTGGCGGGAAGGTAAACAGCATTTCGATGCACTCTGGCTTCCGTCATGGTGTTCTGTTGTGCCAGAAGCAGTTTAGTCATGCTGACCACATGACCCGGAAAGCTGTCTGTGGACAAACACCGCTCCCTCGGCCTGAAAGCGAGATGAGCGCCGCAACCCCATAGTTGCCTTTGACTGGACTTAACCATCCAGGGGTCCTTTACCTTTTTTACCTTACTCCCATCTCCCCAGGAATACCAAAGTCGCCTTCAGAAGGACTTCACATTTTCAAAGACTACTTGCAGGGGACAGATCAGCTGTGATGCCACCGCCCCACACCCTATGTGAAGACCCAACTGCACTTCTGAATGGGTCCACCAACCTGCAGCACAATCCGCTGCAGGTTTACACAGAAATAAGATGTTCAAGGTTTATTCTCCACTAAGCGTGGACAGGAAGTTTTCTTCTGTGTGACAGACGTCAAAAATTCCCGGGTAATTTAGCATATCCAATACGCAAGATGGATATGTCAGATGGGCGGGGTATGCATAATAAATGATGATGATGATGATGATTATATCAAGTTTAATTTTCTGATATTAAGTTATGATGATCACCAGATCTCCATTCTCAGCCATGGTACTATAACCATTGCTATTTTTCTAGAAAAAGAGGGGACAGAACTCCTCCCTTGTTCTCTTAGAATGGCATTGGCGCCCACCTGAGAGCTGGCAGAACTGAGTTCTTGTGAGGTCCGGCTGGAAAAAAAAAAGCCCTGTGTTTACCAGCACAGTTTATTTTTGGATTAGAATTGCAGGCATGCTGCACTTTTATTTGCAAAAAGATAGGTGTTTTGTCAGAGCCTGGCTACAGATTATTGCCACATCTAAGCCTTTCTGTGTAGAATTCTGAAGACTCCTCTAGAGGCAGGCGAAGAATGTTGGAGAGAATCATGGAACCCTTCTTTATCCATTATTGATCTATGCTTATTTTTATCTCTCCTTTAGCAGCTAATTGTCCCTGCTCCCCTCCCTTGAACTTTCCCCTTTCCTTGATATCACCCTCAAATGACCCCCACTCCAATGCCTCGAGTGCTGAAGTCTAGAGCAGAGGTTTTCAACCTTTTCGGTTCCACGGCTCCCTTGACCGACTACATTCTTTCTGCGGCACCCCGGTGGGGCTCAGGAGCCCAGTTATGTCACCCCTTGCCTGCGGAGCTGGGAGCCTCTCACCCTTTTTTGAACACCCTCCCTTGTGGAGCGTTCCCCCCACCTCCTCTGCTCTCCCCTCTCCTTGGGAGTCCTCTGGGCAGGTGCTGCCGCCATCCCTGGTCTCTGAGCAGCCCCCCACCCTGCCCCAAAGAGAGGTGCCTCCCAGGGGCATCATTCACCTGCAGAGTTTGTAGCCTGAGCTGCTGCAATAAACAGCTGTGCAAGCCTTTGGGAGGTAGAGATGCAAGAGGGCATCAGAGGAAGGGAGGGAAGGAAAGTGGGATAGAGGCCAGTGTTGCCCGTGGCACCCCTGACCCTCATTCAAGGCAAGGGTGGCCAACAGAGGTGTAGCAAGCCCAGGTGGTACCCGGGGCGGAATTTTTTTTGTCACCCCCCCACCACTTTAATTTTTTAAAAAATAAAAACAATTAAAAAGTGTCACCCCCCTCTGATGGTGCCACTTTGCGAGGTGTGGGGTTTTTTTTTGTGTGTGTGTCTATTATCTCTTTTTTTTCAATAAAGTTAAAATAAAAAAATAATAAATAATAATAAAAAAATGTAAAAAAATAAAAATAAATAAAAATAAAAAGTGTCGCCCCCCCCCCCTCTGATGGTGCCACTTTGTGAGGTATGGGGGGTTGTGTGTGTGTGTGTCTATTATCTCTTTTTTTTCAATAAAGTTAAAATAAAAAAATGATAAAAAATTTAAAAAAAATGTGTCCCCCCCTCTGATGGTCCCACTTTGTGAGGTGTGGGGGTTGTGTGTGTGTCTATTATCTCTTTTTTTCAATGAAGTTAAAATTTAAAAAAAAAATTAAAAAAAATTTTTTAATTTTTTTTTTTTTAAAGTGTCACCCCCCTCTGGGGTGGAACCCGGGGTGGCCCGCCCCCCGCCCCCCGTTGCTATGCCCCTGGTGGCCAACTCCCAAGAGACGGCGATCTACTCACAGAGTTAAAAACTGACAGTGATCTACCCCCTTTTTGGGGGGTTCGGGTCAAAGTTTTTGAGTTTTTTTCAGGGAGGGGGTAAAATGTTGAGTTTTTTTAGGGAAGCCACAGTTGTTCAGCTTCTTTGGGGGGAGCCAATGATCTACCAGTGATCTACCGCAGACATCCAGTGATCTACCGGTAGATCACGATCTACCTGTTGGACATGCCTGATTCAAGGCACCCCAGGGTGCCACAGCACACTGGTTGAAAACCACTAGTCTAGAATACCAAGTAACTTGACCACTCTGGCTGACCGCAACACCTAATGCTGCTTCTCCGAGCAGGAGAAAGAGGAGACAACACAATTGGGGGAGAGAGGATGTGGGGAATACGAAAATAACAGCATGGAGACATCCAGCTTGAGGGCGTTAATGCCGTGAACCCATCCATTGTAGGCTCAGGTTGTACATATGCATAAATATATGATAAAGCACCACAGTCTCCCCTGTTCCTCATTCTGAAGGAAACAAAAACCCTGGGTAAACTCCTTTAACCCCTGGAATCTTGCACCACTCAGAGATTGGGGTGGTGTGCAACAATAATCTTAATGTTTTCAAATACTTTTATTTACAGTATTTATTTTTAGTTACATAGCTGCTTTGATATTTGCCACCCTTGGGTTCCTTTGGGAGGAGGGGCAGGATAGAAGTTTGTTTGTTTGTTTATTAATCATATTATTTTTTATAATATGATTCAAAAAATGAATGGCTCAGACACGCAAGCCTTCAGTGCAAGAGGAGATCTGATGCAGGCAAGAGTCAATCAAGTTGGTACTGCCAAATTCCACAGATAAATCCATTTACGGCAGATTCCTCCTCCATCCCTCGTATTTGATTTTGGCTGACGTCCTACCAGAGTTCAGAGAACTTCAGTCTTGCTTCTCTGGGGTATCCACCAGGGTAGGGTGGCATAGAATCACAGAATCATAGAATCATAGAGTTGGAAGAGACCACAAGGGTCATCCAGTCCAACCCCCTGCCAAGCAGGAAACACCATCAAAGCATTCCTGACAGGTGGCTGTCAAGACCTCCAAAGAAGGAGACTCCACCACACTCCTTGGCAGCAAATTCCACTGTCGAACAGCTCTTACTATCAGGAAGTACTTTCTAATGTTTAGGTGGAATCTTCTTTCTTGTAGTTTGAATCCATTGCTCCGTGTCCGCTTCTCTGGAGCAGCAGAAAACAACCTTTCTCCCTCCTCTATATGACATCCTTTTATATATATGAACATGGCTATCATATCACCCCTTAACCTTCTCTTCTCCAGGCTAAACATACCCAGCTCCCTAAGCCGTTCCTCATAAGGCATCGTTTCCAGGCCTTTGACCATTTTGACCATTTGGCATGTAAAATTAAAAGTGAATCCATTTCAGTTGACATCTCCCACAGCTGCAGAAGAGATCCTTTGGATTGTGCAGCCAACCAACTGGGCGTGCATCTTTGAATAAGGGATTCTGTTCAAAGCTAGGGGGGGGGGAATCAAGTTAAGAAATATCCAACTGCAATAATTGAAATTCTCATCACCGAATTTCCTCCCAATATTTCCCCATTCCCATTAAACGAATCTGCTTAGCAGTTGGAACTTCTTCCTATGGTGTTGCTTTGCTCCCATTCTACTGGGTTTTCTCTTTTGCATTGCCTCCCCCACCCCCAACCTCTGTGGTGCCACCTTAACCCGCTCCCACTCTTTCCTGTCAGTTCTCTCCCTCCTCACCCACCCTACATTTGCTCCCTTCTCATACTTTTCGCCAGATCTCTGGATTCAGAATTCATTTTTATCCCTCCCCAGGGAAATTACTTAATATTTTGGCTCTCACAAGCAGCTTGCGAGAACTTCAAGGCTTCACTGTTGAATATATGTGAGCTGTGTGCACCAGTAACTCAGAGCACAATCCCTCCTTTTCTTCCCCCTCTTCCTGCCTTCTTGAAGCAAATGTGGGTGGGAAAAGCATTGAACGATTTCAGTTTTGATTTTTGAACACTTTTGTCCGACTTCGCTTCGCAGACTGAGAGTTGGTGTCTGTGGGAGAATTTAGACCTGCGAGGCTTTGCATTAGGTTTCCCCGCAGTGGGAATGTTTTCCCATTCATTTTATAACTGAATTAAGAAGTTTACGGATAGCATATGTTTGGCAACATGCAGGCTGTGTGCATAAAGCGCAATGAACTGTTGGAGCAGGAGGATGCCTGCGTTGTTGCCCGGAGATGGAGACTCCATAATCAAAAGGCAGCTGTGGCAAACACAGGAAATTGGCATTAGCTGGGGAGGAAATGGGAAGCTGGCAATGAAGGCAGTGTTTAAGGGCTAGAAACAGCCACTCTAGGGAAAATCCCGCTGGAGTGTATCTGGTTCCCAGGAAACTGAGCAGGGGAGAAAAACGAAATACAGTGGTACCTCGGTTTAAGAACAGTCCGGTTTAAGAACGATTTGGTTTACAAACTCCGCAAAACCGGAAATAGTGTCTTGGTTTGAGAACTTTACCTCGGTCTAAGAACGGAATCTGAATGGTGGAAGGGCACCAGTGGCGGGAGGCCTCATTAGGGAAAGCACGCCTTGGTTTAAGAACGGGTTTGCTTGAAGAAGAAGAAGAAGAAGAGTTTGGATTTGATATCCCACTTTATCACTACCCGAAGGAGTCTCAAAGCAGCTAACATTCTCCTTTCCCTTCCTCCCCCACAACAAACACTCTGTGAGGTGAGTGGGGCTGAGAGACTTCAGCTAAGTGTGACTAGCCCAAGGTCACCCAGCAGCTGCATGTGGAGGAGCAGAGACGCGAACCCGGTTCACCAGATTACGAGTCTACCGCTCTTAACCACTACACCACACTGGGGTGTCCGGAACGGATTAAGTTTGTAAACCGAGGTACCACTGTATGGGTTCTGTTTAACCCCCTTTACCCTCTGCTTAAGGTCAGCGAAAGCCCCAGACGAAGAACTCAGCAATCTCTAACAAGTCCTACCTCAATCCCCTCTCTGCTCCGCCAGACAAACCTTACTTTATTTGAAACCCATCTTGGAAACTATTAATATGTGGACATGTCAGCTCTGACCAATTCCCTTCTGTGTTATTAACATAGTATTTAAAAGCCTTAAGGAGCGCTCAACTGATTTACTCTGTTCAAAGTAAACAGGCATTTTATGGAAATGTTAGAGGCAGCAAGGGACCCTTTTCTGAAGCAAATCTCCCCCACCTCCTTTTTGCTAAAGTAATCTTTCTCAGATTTAAATCTTTAGCTCTTCAGCTTATTTTTTTAACTGTAACTCTTTCACCATCCCCTTAAGGTACCAATGCCAAGTGATTGAAACACAGTATAATAATTATATTTCACATTTACATTGTTGTTTAAAAGTGTTGAAAGTGCTTCTTGTGCATTATCCCGCAATCTTCACAACAAGCATTTATGGTAGATAAAGAATTATTAACCCCATATAGCAGACGGGAGCAGGGAACTGAGGCTGAGAGAGAAGGACTAGGCCAAAGCTGCTGACAACGTTTGTGACAGAGGTGATATTGAATTGGCTCTTCAAAACCAATCCAGAGAAATTCAGGGGGGATAGCCCAGACACTCAAAAGCTAAAAGGAGCTGCAGAGAAATTATTTTATTTATATCTCACTTTTCTATTAAAATAATAAAGTGGTTTACAATGGGAAATGAGCTGGCTGTGTTCACTCATACCGTATTTTTCGCTCCATAAGACACACTTTTTTCCTCCTAAAAAGTAAGGGGAAATGTCTGTGTGTCTTATGGAGCGAATGTGTGGTCCCTGGAGCTGAACTGCCCAGGGGCAAAAGCAGATTGTGCTTTTTTAAAATTAAAAAAAGAGAGAGAGAGAGAGAGAGAGAGAAGGGGGTGTTGAAAGGAAGCCCGCTGAGCAGCTGCTCAGCAAATGATGGGGAGAGAGATAAGGGAGAGAGATTCCAGCCCCGCCCCCTTGCAGAGGGAGGCTGTTTCCCCAGCGACATGTGACTGGCTGATTAGATTGTCTGTCTGGAAACTGTAGAAATGGCTTCCTGAAGCTGCAGAACTGTGAGTTAAACCCCATAAAACTGGGTTTTTTCCCTTTGCAAAGTAAGCTCAACAACTTTGAGCTAATCCTCAAAAAATGGGGCTTTTCTCCTTTGCAAAAGAAGCTGCAGAAATTTGAGCTGATCCTCAAAACATGGGGCTTTTCTCCTTTGCAAAAGAAGCTGCAAAAATTTGAGCTGATCCTAAAAAAAACCGGGGCTTTTCCCCTCTAAAATCTAGGTGCGTCCTATGGTCAGGTGCGCCTTATAGAGCGAAAAATACGGTATACTAAACTATGGTTTGTTTTAATCATGGTCTGTTTTATTTATTAATCCTGGTCTGTTGTGCCAACCACAAGCACTCTTGCTGAAGAAGAAAAAAGACCCCACAGCTTGTTTCACTAAGGTTTGTTTTGTTCTTCTGATAACTATATAATAGTATTCCTGATATTCTGAATACCTTCGTGGTGATCCCGTAATGGCACGGCCTCACTGCATCACCAACAACCGTACCATTGGCTGGCTGCAAAAAAGAGAGCAGGGAATTCTCATTGGAGAATGCAGCATTCCTCCGTAGATAGTCCAGTTTCCCTGCTTTCCCCCCACCAGAGATGCATCCAACTCTCTCTCACTGCCAGAAATTCTTAACCCATCAAAGTAAAATGAATTTTCTCTGCAGGACTCCTACCTGTGCCTCCTGTTGTTGATATCCGCATGCATTTTCTGACTGAAAAGATGAATTTGTAGAGCTGAAAGAATTTGATTCCAGATTTCCTAAGGACACTCAACACACCCCACAGGTGTACCAAGGGAAAATGTGCACAATCCACAGCCTTGTAAGCAGTTCACACCTCCGGGCCTCCTCCAAAGCCTTGTGTGGGATATATTTTTTCTAAGTAAAAATCAAAGACCATCTGCAAGCAGAACACAGGACTTGATGGGCTGTTGGTCTGATCCCACAGGACTGTTCTTGTAACCCCAGGACTGAGAAGATGGAAACGGCCTTCAAGGAGCTGCAGGGACCAGATGTGCCAGATATATAGGAAGCCTTGGACAATGCAAAGTTCCTCTTTGGCATGTGAGAGAAGGCAAAGCCTGTTAGGTGGTTAGCTCATATAGTTTGTTCTGCCATGGAGTTGCAGCCACGTCTGGAAGC
This sequence comes from Darevskia mixta, assembly GCA_034641385.1. Classification (NCBI taxonomy): domain Eukaryota; kingdom Metazoa; phylum Chordata; class Lepidosauria; order Squamata; family Lacertidae; genus Darevskia; species Darevskia mixta. The sequence goes on along the minus strand of JAWWNH010000017.1, from coordinate 1,337,950 downwards.
TGGGCCCGTTAAGGGTGACCTCATTTATGAATGCTGGGGAAAAAGCAACACATTTCTTTCCTTTTACTTGTTCTCTCTTTTCTTAGGCCATATAAAAGAAAACCCAAAACCCCGAGAGGGAGAAGAAGGTATATTTTCCAGTCACAAGCAGATTATCAGAAGCCAACTGGCCCATTGAATGACCAGGGCTGTGGAGCTTTAATTAACTGTATTGCTTTTCCCTTGCAAAATATGTAACACAAAGTGTGTGTGTGTGTGTGTGTGTGTGTGTGTGTGTTCATGGGGATGAGGGGACTTGGCTTCCAAAGCTGCCTTACCTAATTAGTCTGGTTGGATCATGAGTCGGACTGAATCACAAGTCCATGTCTCAGTCTAAAGCCCTGCAGATCCTTATAAGAGGTGGTCCAATGGCTGCAGCATTACCTTTTCATAATGGTAATAAAATACTGCAACTCCCCTGGGAGGGAGAGGACTTGAATGTGTGCTCTTGGGGACAATGTTTGCCAGTGTGGTGTAGTGGTTAAGAGCGGTAGACTCGTAATCTGGTGAACCAGGTTCGCGTCCCCGCTCCTCCACATGCAGCTGCTGGGTGACCTTGGGCTAGTCACACTTCTGTGAAGTCTCTCAGCCCCACTCACCTCACAGAGTGTTTGTTGTGGGGGAGGAAGGGAAAGGAGAATGTTAGCCGCCTTGAGACTCCTTCGGGTAGTGATAAAGCGGGATATCAAATCCAAACTCCTCCTCCTCCTCCTCCTCCTCCTCCTCCTCCTCCTCCTCTTCTTCTTGGCATCTCTCTGTCTTGAGAGACAATGGAGTGCACCTCTGAGGTGAAGTCAAACTGCTGTGGCTGCAGAGACTAGGAATTGCATTCCAGGGTGGAATCAGAAGCTGTGATGGCTTTTGTAATTCTAGGACTGTCCCTGGAAAATTGGGACACTTGGAGGGTGTGCAACAGACCCGAACTTCATACTGCCCTCCCCGCCATTCCCATTTATTCACTGCTTCCTCTCGGCTTGTACTCTTTGAAGTTCAAGTCCCTTTCAATCCAACCACATCAGAATTTCCCCTGGCATGCACTCTGTGCTGAGCAAAACACAATGGTATTTAACTTTTAAAATAATACCCGTGCCAGTATTACTAAGTGCGAGCCAGAGGCCATCCCGAAACCAGAGTTCAATTTGGTAGAAGCTCCTTTATCTGGCTATGTCTGATTTTTATTCCCAGAATATACCAAGGTCTGACCGTAATGAGACCACTCGCTCTAGTTTTCTTTCAATTGCACCCCTTGTGCTTTCCACTACCTACTTTTCTGCGGGTTTAATTTCTGTTTAAAAAATTAGTTTCCATCTCAACCGCCAAGGTATACAAAATATGAGCTCAGCTCCCAACCAGGATCAAGCTGGAAAGGAGATCGTCTGTTTTGTTGTTCTTCGCAGGCACCCTTTAAAAAGAAAGAGGTGTTGCCGTGTAAGGGGCAGGAACACACTTGCCAACCATCAGTAAATTTACCGACACTGGCAATAGTGCCTTTAAAAAATTGCTGTCCTTGAAACCAATAACTTAAATTACCGGTGGATTTTTTTTATGGGGAAAAAACACCCACAGTGTACGAAATTTGCAAATATGATATTAAAAAAATGTCATAATGTTAGAAAATGTCTTCAAAATTGTAATAGGAGGAAGATAATAATGTTGTAGAGAGGCTTTCAGAATTGGGGTGGAGTGTCTTGAGGCCAGAACAAATATTATATTCCTTCTGATCCCCGTCCCAGCTGTAAAGTGCGGAATTACTTACCGCATAGGTCACCACAAACCCCCTATTTATTTATTTTTCATAATTATAGCCCACCTTTCTTTTCCTTGAAAGAAAAACTCAACTCAAGAAGTATAAGATGAAATTGGCACCATTAGCACAAAAAAAGGGATTCAATGTCTTCCCTGATTGCTCCACAGTGGCAGGCCATGAAGAGACCCTTGGGGGTGGTGGTAGAATGCAGCCATGAGTACAAAACCTCACTGCATTAAGGTGGCAATCCACAAATCATGGTAGATGTTCTATCCAGGACACTATTTTAGGGAACATCCCCATTGTCATGGACTGATCGGATGCAGAGGGATGGTGGGAAGAACCAGCTGGGGAACCACCAAGGGAAGAAGACTCAAAGCCTGGGGAGTGGCGGTGGGACAGCAATATGTTGCGTCAGGGGCCCTGCGGTGTGGGTGCTAAGCAACAAAAATTTTGTGGGTGCTCAGGCACCCAGAGCTCCCTATAGCTGGCTCCCCTGATCTGTGCTGCTTCTGGCCTGCTGCCTATCTTACACGGCCCACGACATCCCACTGACCTCAGTCAGGCAAGCAGCAGGAAGAAGGAGGACTCTAGATAAAGATTACTTATTCATTCATTAGACCTGAAGGAGCGTCTCCACCCTCATCATTCCGCCCGGACACTGAGGTCCAGTGCCGAGGGCCTTCTGGCGGTTCCCTCGCTGCGAGAAGGCAAGTTACAGGGAACCAGGCAGAGGGCCTTCTCGGTAGTGGCACCCGCCCTGTGGAACGCCCTCCCTTCAGATGTCAAAGAGAACAACAACTACCAGACCTTTAGAAGACATCTGAAGGCAGCCCTGTTTAGGGAGGCTTTTAATGTTTTATAGATTATTGTATTTTAATGTTCTGTTGGAAGCCGCCCAGAGTGGCCGGGGAAACCCAGCCAGATGGGCAGGGTATAAATAATAAATAAATTTATTATTATTATTATTATTAATTAAATTTATACCCCGTCCATCTCATCCCACTGCTAACTGGTTTTGGACCATCTGCTGGTGGAGTTGCACCAGTGGTGTAGGTATACTGGCGTGGGGTTGCACTAGAGAACCCACAAAGTTGTTTAGCTGTTAGAGGCATCTCTGGAGATGCATCCACTTGGGCCGTATCCTTAAAGCCACCGCACCTGGTGTAACAGGATTGAGTACAGGATTGTGCATCCCTAGGTTGCTTGCAATCCTTTAAAACACTTACTGTTGGACTAACCCTGTTGAATCCAGGGACCATGCTGGAGGGAACAGTATAAAGAGTTTCATCCTTGAGGTGTGATCAGGTTGAACTCCCATGCACACTGAGGTGCAAAAACACTTCGTAAGGACTCTTTGGTAGGCAATTTACAGCTAATTTAATTATCACTTTTATATTAAATAGATGCAACAGTTAGCTGGGTATACCACAATCTTCTAATTTTGGACCCTATTTGGTTTTTTTCAAAGGCCGTTCTAATGCCGTTAGCAGATGGATGTACATTATTGCAGTAGAGGGAACTGGAAACTCTCCATATACCCAGCTATAAATATTTCCCTGACATTTATTATCCTCACTTGAGTTCAGGTGCTAAAATACTTGGACTGGAAACATGGCTGTAGCAGAAAAAAAGTAGATATTGTTCCTAATAATTTATCAGGCGAGGATGGAGATCAAACGCAGCGGGGAAGCGGACCCCCTCCGTTTACGGAGGTTACTGAAACCTTGAATCAAATTAGCCAAAATTTAGGCCTGCTTCTTGATTCCAAGACCCAAAACCACACAGAGCTGCTCAGATAATACAGCAGATCGCATCTCAGGAGCTGTAAAAAAAAGGTTCTGCTTTAAAAGCCTCCAGTATAAACTTGCATTTGTGGTCACGTAACCCCGTACTGCCAGCTGTGCAGGATTGTAAACTCACCGTTCTGTGCCTCTGGGTTCTGATTGCCCTGAGGGAAGTATAGGGATTATGTTAACCAGGAGATAATAGCCCTTATAAAATCCCTCCAATAAAATAAACTCAAGGTGTATGTGTCACAGTGGATTACGAGACTTGTCTTTCCAATTTTAAAAAAGATATTTTCAGTCTACTGAAAGTGGAAGGTTTGAGCTTCATAACAATATGTCAAGGGTTCTCATCGCCTCCAGATCACACGTGCTAGAAACAATTCTTTTGCACAAGCTATGAAGAAGAGTTTGGATTTGATATCCCGCGTTATCACTACCCGAAGGAGTCTCAAAGCGGCTAACATTCTCCTTTCCCTTCCTCCCCCACAACAAACACTCTGTGAGGTGAGTGGGGCTGAGAAGTGTGACTAGCCCAAGGTCACCCAGCAGCTGCATGTGGAGGAGGGGGGACGCAAACCCGGTTCCCAAGATTACGAGTCTACCATTCTTAACCACTACACCACACTGGCTCTCTATGAATCTCCTGCCGTGTAAAAAAATCACCATCCTCCATTATATTTCTTATTGGTTGTGGGAGTCGCATGATGTAGATAGGAACTGCTGTCATGGAAAGCTTAGAGGACACATCAGCTAGGAAGCTAGACAAGATCTTTACTGGGTCTCTCCAAAGTGGGTGAATGGGCCGTCAAATGACAAATGCAGTTCGATGTAAGTGAAAAGCAGAAGCATGATTAACCTTTTTTTGGGCTGTTGGGCCAAATCCTTATCTGCCCCCAGCCCCGCAAGTCAACTTTTAAAGGTGGGCGAAACAGCCCATCTGTCACTCACCTGATGTCATTATGATGTCAGAAGGCTGACAGGTGGTTGTCCTGCCCACTTGGGAAACGCTGCACAACAGTGACTTTGAGAAGTGCCCAACATCCGACTGGCTGTCGGGCGTTGAGAAAGCACTTTGCAAGCCCTGTGCTCAGCCTCCCTGGTGTCCTGACTCTCACGGCGGAGTGAAGAATGGGAACTCTTAACAATGTTTTTGCCAAAGGCTTTAATTCGGACATCAGATTACAAGGCATGGGGTCAACCAGGTCAAGCAGGTAGACCAGAGATTGGAAGACATGGCTAAGACATTGTTACAACAAGGAACATGCCCCCCTGCACCTTCCTTCTGATGTGTGGGGTGGGCAAGCAGTCTGTCGAATAGGCTGGCTTTACAGATTGGGCAGAGTCAGAACTGGCTCAGCATCAGATGTAATTCCAGACTTACAAGAGGGAAGGGCCTCCTTGCTGACAGTGCAACCGGGGGGGGGGGGAAGCAAGATGGGTGCAGTGGGTGCGGTCCGCCCCGGGTCTCACCTCCGAGGGGGGTGCTGACAAAATGCTGTGCAGCACTCAATGTCTGTGAGAGATGCTGTGGCTGTGCTGCGCGCAGGCTTCCCACTGCCAAAATGGTCCCCTCAGCTGTAGCTCAACAACTTTGGCTGTCCCCCCCCAATGAAATAAAGTCAAACCATTTTTTGCAGGCCAAAAAAATAAAAATAAAATAAAATAAGTGGGGGGGGGTGACAAGAAATTTTCCGCACCGGGTACCAGCTGACCTTGCTACGCCACTGAGCACAACCAATCGACTGCTTGATGTGGCAGCAAGAAACCTGATGGGAGTTGTACCTCAAAACATTTGGAGGGCATGAAGTTGTTGAAGACTGATCTTGCCCAACCCCCTGCTCCATGCAGGATCTGAAAGGCAGGATCTGCAACAACCGATGGCATTGTTACACTCCCTGTAGCTTTATCCATGCTGTCCACACAATAATACCACAACCAAGCAGTTGAAAAAGCTGGAAAAAAATATTAGAACCAAGGCCTGGCTTTTTCTGGTGCCTGCCTGGGCTTACCAATTAGCAATGGAAAGGAAAGTGAATAAAAGCTAAAGTAACTACCGGTACATTGGTCTGTGGAGTTTGGAAACCCTTCCAATTCCACTACGCCAACAAGAAATGCATATCTATCACGAGATATCTGTCTATATGTTGTTGTTAATTCAATTTCTTCCTCACCATAAGATCCCAGGGCAGGTTACAACAATTAAAAAATTCAATATTGAAACCAGTTTAAAACAAATTACTCATATGCATAGGATAGGCCCTAAAAATGTGGATCTAGCCTTTCATCCTTTCTTTGTTCTAGCTCCAAACATAGCTGGAGAAGCCCTTTCTGTTTATCTTAGCATCCCTGACCAGCCTCAGCTCATTTTGTTCATCGTTATTATTTTTTATTCCTCACTGTTCAGGAGTATAGCCTGCAGATGAACTGTTAAGATCTAGCCTGGGTTGTACTGAAGCCAAATGACATGCAGACTGTGAAGTACAGTAAGGTGCTGATCCTTCATTTGGAGGGCGGGGGACTGCGGAGAATTAGCATTCCAGTACATTGACACATAATGAAACATATAATAGCGTAACCTTGAAAGTACCCCGATGAATAAACTGTACAGGAAGCACAAGAGCAGCATCTTCATCTCACATTGGGAAGGGATTGGAAGTCGCCTTTTAAAACATTATGCTTTCACCATGGGAAATATTTCAAAGGGTCAGCCCTCCTGAGTATCAGCAGTATATATGGCATGTAAAGGGGGGATAGGCTACCCCTACAGACCTATTTGTTAGCAAGGCATCAATTAAAGGAGATTTTAGCAAGTTCAGCAGCAGCTTGGGAAAGTAGGCCTCCTGCTGTGCCAAGGACTTTTTCCTAAGTCCATATCCTGCAAACATTTATTCTACATTGTGTGAACAATCCTGTTCTCCACAGTGCATGCTACTAAAATGAGGTCATTTACTGCCTCACTGTCCTTTTCTTCTATAATGCCTCACACCTCTCTATCTCTTGAACTACTTCCCTTGAAATGCTTGGCTGGCGTGGGTAGAAGAAGCACCATCCAAAAGCTGAGAGGGTGCAGGAGGTAATGAACCAATGGGAGAAGCCGCCACCTTTCACCTGGGAAAAACCAACAGGAGGGGAGCAGGGGGTCTCCTAACAACTCTCAGCACCCTTAACAAATCACAGCTCCTATAATTCTTCGGGGGAATCCATGACTGTTTAAAGTCGAATCATACTGCTTTGAACGTATGGAGTGAAAGTGCTTTATTTGGGAGGTTTGGAGAAAAATAACAGCCTGACCCTGTACCAGTCAGCACCCCTATAAAATTTATGTTATCTCTGTCATCACCACCACCACTCATTTCCCATCGCTTCATCCTCGAAATCAAGTCAACTTCTTGGACGAACTCTCCTCCACTAAAAATCATCTTTCTATATTGTTACACGCCTCAGCAGTCTCCAAGCAATGCAAGATTCCATGGGTACCAGGCACACTTACCAGGCCCTGTGTTTCCTTTTAGACAATGCGGCACAGCAGAGACTGTGGTGTCCTTATGATATATGGTTTATTTACACATATATACAACCCGAGTATAGATAGCGTCCCCAGCATTACACTCCATGAAGGCCTGTTGCTTTGTATTACAGTGGTACCTCTGGTAATGTACTTAATTTGTTCTGGAGGTCCGTTCTTAACCCGAAAACGTTCTTAACCTGAAGCACCACTTTTGCTAATGGGGCCTCCCACTGCTGTTGTGCTGCTGCTGCCCGATTTCTGTTCTCATCCTGAAGCAAAGTTCTTAACCCAAGGTAACATTTCTGGGTTAGCAGAGTCTGTAACCTGAAGCGTCTGTAACCTGAAGCGTCTGTAACCCGAGGTACCACTGTATTTGTTTCGTTTCGTTTCTGAATCACTTCCTATGACTCTTCCTATGAAATCTCCCTCAGGCTGCTCCCTCAGGAGAAAACAGGGGAGCCATTAGCAAAAAAAAAAGCTAATGCTATTCTAGGCTGTATCAACAGAAGTATAGTGTCAAGATCAAGGGAAGTAATAGTAACACTTTATTCTGCCTTGGTCAGACCACACCTGGAATACTGTGTCCAGTTCTGGGCACCACAGTTTAAGAAGGATATTGACAAGCTGGAACATGTCCAGAGGAGGAGAACCAAGGTAATCAAGGGTCTGGAAACCAAGCCTTATGAGGAGTGGTTGAAGGAGTTGGGTATGTTTAGCCCGGAAAAAAAGGAGATTGGAAGGAGATTGGATAGCCATCTTCAAAAATCCCAATGGCTGTCACATGGAGGAGGGAACAAGCTTTTTTTCTCCTGCTCTGGAGGGTAGGACTCAAACCAATGGCTTCGAGTTACAAGAAAGGAGATTCTGACTAAACATCAGAAAGAACTTCTGACAGTGGAACTGTCTCCCTCAGGAGGTTGTGGACTCTCCTTCATTGGAGGTTTAGAAGAAGAAGAAGAAGAAGAGTTTGGATTTGATATCCCGCTTTATCACTACCCGAAGGAGTCTCAAAGCGGCTAACATTCTCCTTTCCCTTCCTCCCCCACAACAAACACTCTGTGAGGTGAGTGGGGCTGAGAGACTTCAGAGAAGTGTGACTAGCCCAAGGTCACCCAGCAGCTGCATGTGGAGGAGCGGAGACGCGAACCCGGTTCCCCAGATTACAAGTCTACCACTATTATCCACTACACCACAACCTCTTTAAGTAGAGGTTGGCTGGCCATCTGTCATGGATGCTTTAGCTGAGATTCCTGCATTGTAGAGGGTTGTACTAGATGTCGCTTAGGATCCCTTTCAACTCTACAATTCTCTGATTCTATGACAGTAACCCTGGAACAAGATGCATGTTTCAATGAGCGATTACCATCTCATTGAGTCTTCAGCCGGCTCTGAAATTGACGTAAACCATGACATTATCTTCTAAAAGCTAAAGGCCAGGAATAGCTAAAAATAGTGGAGTGGGAACTGAAGTGAAACAGTACAGGTGAGGAGTCCGTCAAATCGGATTACAATCCTGGACACAAACTAGTGTGCTGCCCTTCTCCTTCTCAGTTCAATGGTGCTCGGACAGGAAGACTTCATGGTCCATGTTTGCCTAAGGCAGGTGTCAGCAAACTTACAAGGCCCCGGACCGGTTCCTTCAGTGCTGATTGTGCGGCGGGCCGAAAGGCGGGAAAGCGTGCGCCCATACGTGTGCGCAAACGCTATTTCTGGCGCACTTCCGGGTCGGCAGAGCACCGGAAATAGCTTGTGCACGTGTGCATGGGCCTCCTCAGACCTGGAAGTGCGCCGGAAATGATGTTTGCGCATGCGCACAAGCTATTTCTGGCGCTCTGCCGACCCAGAAGTGGAAAGCCCCTCGGGCTGTATCCGGCCCCCGGGTCGTAGTTTGGGGACGTCTGGCCTAAGGCTTACAGCATTACCAACTATCTAGAAGGTGCTTTCAGGTGGCATGCTGATGGGAGGGCAAGTCAAACACTTTAGAGACACTTAGGTGAACAGATTTGCAGCATGATAGTGTGCAGAAATGAAGATGAGTGTGATGGCTCTCTGAAGCACACTGAGATTCAGCTGTCTTTGCACCACTTCAGTTAAGATGCACATTGCCATCGTGTCAAGGAGCATCAACTAAGTAACTTGACAGGCAACAGGTGTGGGATGATAGCTTTCGCCTCCCGGCAAAGACATTATTTTTTGCTTTGCAGGGGAGGCTCACAGGCATGTTCAGATGCATAATTTCTTTATATGAACAAGGAATTTGCTGTTTATCCTGGGTCCTCCTCTTAACAAAGTTAGGCTTTATTTTGCTTGCATGTTCTCTCCCAACTGGGTTTTGTCAGAATTCTTCTAGTACTTGAAAAATCCCATGAGATTTTTTTTTTTTTTTTTAAGGATTTGCAAAGAATGCTTGAGAAACCCAGATAATTTTTATTTATTTTTAGGAAGATGTTTCCAGTGTTGTTGTTTTTGTGTGAGTTTGCTGCCCTGGGAAGAAGGGCAGGATATTATTATAATTATTCCAATTTAAACACTTCAAGGCCCTCTTAATATTCCTACTGCCTGAGTTAATGCGTGCTTGCTCAGAAGTGTGTTCCTCTGAGCTGAAGAGAGCTTACTCTCAGTTGAGGAATGAGAAGGAAGCTTCAACTGTTGCCTTTGTTTCTGTATTCAGTGACCGTAGAATCTACTTCGGCAAGATCAAGGAACTCTCATTCACAGATAGTATATGGCTCAAGTTCTGCACCTGGGACCTTAGCATACAACATTTAGATGGTTTAAGTTTTAAACTATACCGCTGTACCCAGCTGAAAACATTTAGGGAATCTAAGTGCTCTTGGGAAGGCCTCCTTAAGAACAATCACATCATCCTGATAACTGAACATGTGGCACACAGCAAATCTGCCAAAATGGAGTCCATTAACCTTTGAAAAGTACTAAGGGAATATAAAAAAAGCTAAAAGCATCATGCTGGATTCAAAATACCTTTTTCTTAAAATGAGGAAGTCAGTGTCCATTGGCTCAATCGCCTTTCCCCAGAAGCTATATGGAAAACTTAAGGCCAACCTAATGCCTCAAGTTTTGCTTTATTGTGAAATAAAAGTAGGTATGTTTCTGTACTTCAGGCACAGGGATTTGGTTTCTTCTCACCTGACCTCACACATTTGTATTCAAAAGTAAGTACGTCTGCACAACACCCATTGAAAACAGGGTCATCCTCCACATCTCTAGGCGATGCTAGCGATCAATTTACCAACTGATTGTTTCCATACTAAGTTCCAGCCTGCTGTTCTTCTATGCAGCCCTGTGATCAGCCTTCCTTGTTGTGTGAGGCAGCTACATTTCTAGATGGGGCTTTTTTGGGTGGTGCACAGCACTAGCCAAACCCCTGCGCTCGTGGGGAGGATGTGAGGGCCAGGCCAAGGGAAGGGAAAGGCATATGACCTCCCCCCTCACTTTTCCTCCATGCAGAGAGCATCTTAACATACATATTGGGGTATGCAAAGGTCAAGTTTACAACAGCAACAAATGGTATGAACACCAGGAATTAAAAACAAATATTTTAATCTTGCATCAGAACATGACAAACACAAAAGAGCACATTGCAATGCAATCGTGGTCAAGAAGTTGGGGAGAGAGGCGTTGAGAATAATATGCATAACTTTCTTGTTGAAGTCAATGTGATTGAGTTGGGGAAATCAGAAATTCGACCTGTTACAGCTTAGGTAACAGGTAACCATAGTGTGCACACAACAGTATTTCTGTTCCTCTAGGGCATGGGTAGGCAAACTAAAGCCCAGGGGCCAGATCCGGCCCAATTGCCTTCTCAATCCGACCCATGGATGGTCCGGGAATCAGCGTGTTTTTACATGAGTAGAATGTGTGCTTTTATTTAAAATGCATCTCTGGGTTATTTGTGGGGCATAGGAATTCATTCATATATATTTTTTCAAAATATAGTCCGGCCCCCCACAAGGTCTGAGGGACAGTGGACCGGCCCCCTGCTGAAAAAGTTTGCTGACCCCTGCTCTAGGGCTATTTTCGTTATTTGCCATCAAGTACTCAAGAAAAAGAAGGGAACATAACCTATGGTTGTGAGTGTAGTGAATGCTTTAAAAGAATAAAGAGAAATTTAGGATAGATTTTTTAAGATCACTTTAAGTTATCTTTTTATTTCACCCTTTAGCAATAAGCTTCCAATGATGCTCTATTTAGCAAAATATCTCCAGAATAAATAAACTCTTCCCACTGCAGGCAAACAAACACACTTTTCCATCAGGTACAGCAGTTGTTGTTGGACTCCAACTCCCATCAGCCCCAGCAAGCATGACCAATGATGAGAGATGGTGGAAGCTGTAGTCCAGCAACATCTGTTGGGGCATAGGCTGCCCACCCCTCTTTTACATAACCTTGATTTTCACTCTTTCACAATGGGCAATAAGATGTTTATGAACTGTTAGCATCCAATGCACGAATGTTTGCTAAGAACAGCTATTTCAAATTTCAGAAGCGTGTGCTTATTTACAATAGAAAATAATGAAAACAATATGTTTTTAGTACACCTGTGGAGTTAGTCCTCACAAATAGGCCAGGGAGATAATCATTTAAGGCTTTCTTGGCTCGATGACAAATAAAATAGATATAAAAAGAGAATTCATGGATGCAAAGATCCAAGTTTGCGGCAAGTATTATTTGGTGAGAGATCACCAGCAGAGATTTAAAATCACAAAATATGCAGCAAAGTGAAGTATAGAAATATAGACTGTTATATCTTTAAAATATGCCTTTGTGAGTTCCAAAACTTCCCTCTTCACCCAGCATAGGAAAAGACCACATGTTAGGTAAGTTAAAATTGGTTTACTTACAAACTCATTAAAAGTCAGGTTCATGTGTGTCAGGGACATGCCCTCCCCTGCCAGTCCGGCACTGAGTGGGTACCAGCAGCCTCAGCCTTTGTTGTCGACAGACACATCTCCCAGTGAGTCTGGCAGCTCCTCCCCGGGGGAGGAGGAGTTACCGGGGAGCAGCCAAGTGGGAAGGGGGCTCCAGGAGGCTGCAGAGAGACCCAGCACCACTCTGCAGACTCACTCTGAGGGGGAGACACCGTTTCCGGCGCCCACTTTGCGCAGAGGGGTCAGGGGACCAAGGAGGTGGCACTTCAGAGTGCCGAAACTCTGGTGTTGGCGCCGCAACAGGAGGGGGGCACTTCCGGATTCTGCTAGCGACTAGGGGGTCATGTTTTAGGATAGCTCCGCACTGTACATACTTTGCACAATAAAAATAGTTGAAAGGCAAGACGGACTTGGTCTTTACTCATGAGCAACTGTTAAGGAACCTGACAGCGTGCTTCAGACAGTAAAACTTGGCTTAGTTATTGCAGTGGGGTTCCTAAACTATTGGTATAGGAACTCAAGAGTGGCTTATAAGAACCATGCAGCCTGAGCTTCAGACCTCCTCACACATTGAGCTTCTTAGGTAGACTGGAAGTGGAACAAACGTTTGATTACCCAGTTCCTCCCAAGGTGAACTAAGCCTGGCAGGACAGCTTACTTTATGGTCTTAACCTCTTCATGCATTAATTAAATCTAATGACTTAAGCATGTTGGATATAGAATCATAGAATCATAGAATCATAGAGTTGGAAGAGACCACAAGGGCCATCCAGTCCAACCCCCTGCCAAGCAGGAAACACCATCAAAGCATTCTTGATAGATGGCTGTCAAGCCTCTGCTTAAAAACCTCCAAAGAAGGAGACTCCACCACACTCCTTGGCAGCAAATTCCACTGTCGAACAGCTCTTACTGTCAGGAAGTTCTTCCTAATGTTTAGGTGGAATCTTCTTTCTTGTAGTTTGAATCCATTGCTCCGTGTCCGCTTCTCTGGAGCAGCAGAAAACAACCTTTCTCCCGCCTCTATATGACATCCTTTTATATATTTGAACATGGCTATCATATCACCCCTTAACCTTCTATATATATGAGGCTGGCTATCCTACAAGCCTCTCCTTTAATCAAATAGGAAGGGTGATTTAAAAAAAAAAAAAAAGATAATGAACTTGCAGCTCTTTACCTGTAAACATGCACTTTTAGGATTGGATTCCAGGACGTTATTCAAAAGAGCACTTTTTGGATCCATGTTTATTCTGCAGATGCAAGAATGAAAAACTACGAGGCATTATGGTCAACCCAACTCTACAGTCAGAATACTTCAGGCTCAGACTTTCCCCCATTGACTAGCCAATCCATAATACCTACTGCGATTTCAAGAAAGTAATATAGTAACCTGTCTCGTTCCGGGGGAAAGATGACCCTGCTGCCTCCTTTTATATTCTCTTGAATTATAACATTTTCTTCTTTTTTCATCTGGCTTTTCATCAGGAGACTTAAGTGTTTTTCTTTCTGTGCACACAACTGTGCAGGTTTTTCATTCATTATCTACATTAGGCCCAGCAAACAGAGAGCCCATCTGCGATCCTTCCTTTCACCTCCCCTAGGAACCTCTTAGGAGAAGATTTTTCTAATTTGGAACAGATTCTCCTTCAAACGGACTCTCCTTCAATTGCTCTTACCAGCATCTTGCAACATGCTAGAACAGATGTCATCATATACATATGCCATTTGAGAAACAAATGAGGAACCAAGCAAATACTAGCAGCACCCAAGGGTGCAACCACTAAAATTAAATGGCAGTGTGGCAGGCAGATTGAATGATATTTTAATCAAAGGGGAAAGGAAGACATTTCCACCATGTTGTCTTGCTTTTGCCTTCTCCTCTCCCCTAAATCTCTTGCCTTCCTTCTCCATTTTGTTTCTGTGGTGTATTGCTCAGTTCATTGGTAAACCTGGTATGGAGCTATCCGACCCCCCAAGCCATCTGAAGGAAGTTTTTAAATGTTTAATGTTTTATTGTGTTTTTATATATGTTGGAAGCTGCCCAGAGTGGCTGGGGCAATCCAGTCAGACGGGCGGGGTATAAATAATGAAATTATTATTATGGAATAGGAAGTTCCTGTTTTCATCAGATAAATGTTGGAGGGCTCACACAGAACAGTATTCTTTACAAAATGTTCCTTGAACATAGAAAACTGGTGTGTCAGGGAGAAGATTCATATTAGAATCCAATTCCATGACATGATCATATTCTATGTGGAAAGTAAATTCTTTTTCACCTGTTTGACTCATGTCTGTGATATGCTCCATGACTCCAAACCTTACCTTCTGTGGGCCCATTAGCATCACTGTAAGTAAGACACAAAATTGTCACAGAGTAAAAGCCACCGTAAGTCAAGATCAAAGACACTCAAATACTAAACACCATTGTGTATCATATATTGGATATCAAAAATACTTTAACAGAATCACCTACAGCTTTAAAATACTGTCAATATCACCTATTAAAATAAATTGTCTTATGTTGTCCAATACCGGTCAGCAAACGATCGATAAAAATTTGTAGAGGATAATTTTGGAGACCAGATTTATTTCAGCTCTTGGTTATCTGCAGGCCATGATCTAATTTAAAATTATTATTATTATTATTATTATTATTATTATTATTATTATTATTATTATTATTTTGGTGCAGAGGTCCTTTAAATGGCAAGTGCTCTGGTGCTTTCGCCTCATTCCAAACAACCCACAACTTTCTCTTCTTTTGTAGGCAGCAATACAGTTAGGGAATTTGAAACTTAATGATCCTACCACAGCCCCTCTCTCCTTAGAAGAAGAAGAAGAGTTTGGATTTGATATCCCGCTTTATCACTACCCGAAGGAGTCTCAAAGCGGCTAACATTCTCCTTTCCATTCCTCCCCCACAACAAACACTCTGTGAGGTGAGTGGGGCTGAGAGACTTCAAAGAAGTGTGACTAGCCCAAGGTCACCCAGCAGCTGCATGTGGAGGAGTGGAGATGCGAACCCAGTTTACCAGATTATGAGTCTACCGCTCTTAATCACTACACCACACTGCCCGTCCTTAGAGGGGAATGTATGCTACTTGACTTGCTTCAAAATGTAACAAGCCAGCCGTGCTACTTTGGGGAGCCCTCCTGCTCCTTCTGCTTCCTGGGCCTATCAACATCTATCCCAAAGTCCTGCCCTGATGCCACTTAACTCTGCTGCCCACAACAACTATGCTACATATGCCAATGTGTGAAATC
This sequence comes from Darevskia mixta, assembly GCA_034641385.1. Taxonomy (NCBI): domain Eukaryota; kingdom Metazoa; phylum Chordata; class Lepidosauria; order Squamata; family Lacertidae; genus Darevskia; species Darevskia mixta. The sequence goes on along the minus strand of JAWWNH010000017.1, from coordinate 1,322,713 downwards.
TCGGTGCACCACATAAAGGAACGAAACAGTCTCAGATTGAAACGGTAGCTTTCTGATTTAGAGGCTGTGCTGACCCCTTTGTCAACCTCCCCTATAAAGCTATCTGAGGCCTGCTGCCATCACCACACCTGTGGCAATGAATTCAGTAAGTTGGTTATATGCATTGTATCAATAATAACTTGTCCTCCATCTGTCCTGAATGTACAGCATCAGTTTCATTTGGTAAGTCCACACTCCAGTGCTCAGAGAGAACAAGAAAATACTTCTCTCTACCCCATGTCCAAATTAAAAATTTCTATACTGATCCCCTCAGACACATCAAGGCAACCCATGTTTTCCATATTGCTAAGGACACAACCCTCAGACCTGTAGGTGATTTTCTTTGTATATTTTCCCAGTGTTATTGTCTCTGTGGCTATCACAGTCTTTTATACTCTATTTAAAATGGTTCCAGTAATCCTTCCTCTGCTGTATTACCTACAAGCCATAACTCAGCCAGTGATTTCCAGCTGTCCATTCACATCAGACGTGTTTTGTGCATAGCACACATCTGGAACAGGACGTCCATGTTTTTCTTTTTAAAGAAATAATGGGGCCATGTGTTCAGGAACAAAGTTCTCCAGCATTAGATTAATGGGCATCTCTAATTAGGGTTGAATCAACTAAGTTCCTAAACTAGAAAAAAATGCTTTTGGAAAGACAGAGTCATAGCCTGCAGCATTCCTCCGGAGAACTACATCTCCCATAGGCCTCTGGGCTTTTGCATCCCACCATGCTGCTATCTGGTGTGCCAGGGTGATGTGTCCCTACATGCAACCACTGTTGTTCCATCCCTACTTGAAAGGTAAATAAAGAGAAAGAGGAGAAGTGTTTTGGGGTTTGTTGCAGGAAGGAAGCTATTTTGCGGAACCACAAAGGCAGGTAGGGATGGGATGGGGTTCAAGCTTTTTGCCTGGCTCACAAATATAATATGAGTTATTCCTGATTTGTCAGAGGATCTAGGATTACCTTCAACTGCATATGAGTTAAGCTTGAGGGAGCTCAACCATCTCTAGTCATTGGTAAACAAGGTGCTAGCAGCATGTTTTTACATTGTTTGCATTGATCTTCTAGACATGAATGTTCCCCATGTTCAAGCCAGCAGCAGTTTAGTTTTACTTGCTGGAAAGGAAGGCTTCCCTCAAAGAGTTGAAAAGACTTAAAGGGGCAATGTACCCATGTGGCTGTGGGCATCACTTTTGAATAATGGTCCCAATACCACTTAATTTGGATGTTCCCTTCATTCTTTACCCTGATCCTGGATTTTATTTAAGGATCCTGCGGGATGTTATTTAAGGATTTTAGGGATGATTTCAGAATCCTGTTTAGATCCATCTGTAGCAGGTACTCCTAAGGTCAAGCAACACAGGTTACAGCACCACGGAAAGCTCCAAGTGAGAAACTTGCACCAACAAAGTTTGCACATGAACTGTGGCTTTTTGAGTCCCTCCATTTATCCCTCCCAAAGTCTATCTGTGCGTATAAAGAGTGTTAACCCCTGAAGTGACAACTCTCTCCACACATCTACCACATCCACCTGCTTTACTACTTGGGAAGAAGAGGGTTTTTTAAAAAAAGAAATACCCAGATGTATGAAGGGAGAGAGAGAGAGAGAGAGAGAGAGAGAGAGAGAGAGAGCGCAGGGTAAAAATAGATCTGAAAAGGGGGATAATAATAATAATAATAATAATAATAATAATAATAATAATAATTTATTATTTATACCCCGCCCATCTGGCTGGGTTTCCCATTTTTGGCAGTACATTCATCTTTATCACAGCAATTCGGCCCATAAGAGATAATTTCAAATTATTCCAGATCTCCAGATCTTTCTTAACTTCATTCCATACCTTGTCATAATTATCTTTAAACAAATTAAGATTTTTTGGAGTCATATACACACCCAGGTTTCAGATGTCTTCTAAAGGTCTGGTAGTTGTTGTTCTCTTTGACATCTGAAGGGAGGGCGTTCCACAGGGCGGGTGCCACTACCGAGAAGAAGAAAATAAATAACACCCATATAAAACACAAAACAAAAACCAGTTTATAAACATTAAAGGATTGTTATTGCAGTTAACCTACATTTAACCTGATACAATGTTTATAACAATGAATTCCAAATATTGTTAAATTTATCTCAGTACTTTAGCACTACTCAAACTGATTACAAGGCGATACTCATTGCAAACCCTAATGTTACTAAAGACATTCTCTGTATGTACCAAGGTGCCTCTCATCTAACTGACTGTGCTCTGGTGTCACTTCATTTTGGGGGGAGGGGAGGTGGAAGTCGCCCAAGTCGTTCCTACAATATGAGAAATTGATGTTAAAATATTGGACAATCTTAAAATCAGGCTGAATGGAGAGCCATGTGAGAAAGTAATATCTGAAGTCCCTTCACACAAAATGGACGTAGTAACCGAAAGGGATTCAAAACACTCCCTGGCTAAATAGCTTTCATCAGATAATTATGAAAAACAAGCATGGCACATGTGTGAATAGTTTTGAGGCTACCAAAGGGAAAGAGAGTGATTCCAGAAGTTACAGAATCAGCAAAAAACAACACCCCACCATAGTTTAATGATGCTAAATTATGTTTTCCATGTCATTATTGCAACTGATTGCACAATTCCTATTCCAAAAGCCTATTTACAGGGGATGAGAGCATGACCTTGACCAAAGAGAGGCGTCTCGGTGGGGTAGTTGTAGGAAGAGCAGAAAAACTCAGTTGCAGTAAATCACTGGGACCAGGTGGAAATGCAGAAGAATCAAAGCACCCAGGGTGAGAAGGGGGGGGGGCGGAACAAGGAGCAGAGACCTTGATGCAGCCACACTTTTTGCTGAAGAAATGATTGATTCTGATTCAGGGTGAAGGTTCAAGCATTCTTATTTGGAAATTAATTCTGCTGAAGCCAGTGTGACTTACTTTCAAAGCGTCTTACAACTTACTTCCCAACTCTTCTGTAGGGTTTTAAAGAAACCAGAAGTTCCACTGATTTTGCGTCCTGAAGGAAATTTGAAAAGGGCAGCCAAGAACCTATTAATATTTTAGGATGAGCTGAAACAGGGATCCTCTTTTTCAGGAAACCTTATGTGCCCTTAGGGACGCAGGTGGCGCTGTGGTCTAAACCAGAGAGCCTAGGGCTTCACGATCAGAAGGTCGGTGGTTCGAATCCCTGCGATGGGGTGAGCTCCCGTTGCTCTGTCCCTGCTCCTGCCAACCTAGCAGTTCGAAAGCACGTCAAAGTGCAAGTAGATAAATAGGTACCCCTCCGGTGGGAAGGTAAACGGCGTTTCCGTGCACTGCTCTGGTTCGCCAGAAGCGGCTTAGTCATGCTGGCCACATGACCCAGAAAAACTGTCTGCGGACAAACGCTGGCTCCCCCCATGCTACGCCACTGCCTGGCCCTGTTTAGGGTTATGCTGATCTGTAGAATAGATATCTTTTCATTTCTAAGCTATAACAAAATGTGTGTTTCATAGCCTTTTTATTAAAAAGGGGGGGGGGAACCTAGTGCTGTGAGAATTATCATGGAGGAATAACCATTTTTATTTTGGCGTTGGATTTTGTTTCAAGTACTGCCATTTCCTGGAAGTTGCGCATGCACGCAACCCCTCTCCGTACGAACACCAATGACCTATTTGCTATTACTGCTAAAACAGGTTGACCACCAACCACATAGCTGTTTTTGCAATGGCTCCAGCAAAGCCGCTTATATTGCATTTTATCATAAAAGGTGAGAAGCAGACACCTGCAAGGTGATGATAATGTTACCTGGCAGGGAAGAAGTATGAGGTGCAAAAGTTTGCAGAGTTTATGCAGAATTGAGGGAGCGGGGTAGAAAGCGAAGAATTTATCTGAGGAACTTTGGCGATATACATGTCCCACAGCCTTAAAGTGACTGTATCCACCTCCTTGCTAGCTGAGGTGGCTCAGACAACAGCATCTTCTGTGCTTCTCCTATTTCTGTTTCCAAGCTCCCATGAAGGGGGAAAAGGAGGCTGGGCCAGACTGCAGCTGGATCCCTCCTCTCCTCCATCAGTCAAGTTACACCTCTCTCCTGCTGTGTGTGAGAGAGAGACTGGTTGTTAATGAAGGGTGGAACATCTATATTAACATTGAATTTGCCTTTTCTGGTGATTCAGCTCTCCAGGATAATGCTTACAATGGGCAGTGGAGCAGTTAGGAAATTTTAGACTCAGGATAATTGCCTCATGGCTGGGTGGTGGGGTGCAGAGTGAGGAAGCTCATTAGATAGTAATGTTCATTATTGAACATACTTCTAAAATGTGTAGCAAGCCAGCCCTACTGTTTGTTTTGCTGAGTGAGGTCCTGCCCCAATGCCCTGCCCTGACAACAGCGCCATGCATCCTGCTTTGATCCCAATTCATCTTTGACTGCCACTTCATCACAGCAGATGTGAAACATCATGTGTGCTTGTCCTTATAGTCGGAGATGTGCAGTGGTGTAGCATGGGTTGCCAGGGTCGTTCCGCTTTCTGGAAAGGTCACTACAGTACTTGGTTCACATGGAGAAGCCATTTTCAACGGAACCCAGCAATGGAAGCACGCAACTGTATTGAGGCAGCACCAGGTGTTGAAATTTTGCACCCCTAACAATTTTCCACCCAGGACAACCACCCCTATGCCCTCCCCAAATGCTACGCCACTGGGGATGTTTAAACCCTCTCTTCGATTTTGTAGAATTTTCTGCTATTCACAATCTTGGATATCCACAGAAACTCTTCAGAGCATCTCAGCTATCTTTGCTCTGAGGAACTGTGCTGTGTAAATATTCCACACGCATGGGAATGTGCACCCCAAATATCACACCCTTCAAGTGTCCCCATTTTCCAGGGACATTCCCGGAATTACAGAAGTCATCCCAGCTTCTGATCTGATCCTGAAATGTCCCATTTCTCACCCTCCAGCACCACCGCCACTGAGTTCGTGGAGGAGGATAAACCGGTGTTTGTAGCTGGCGCTGATTCTTGTGGTTGTGCCATGCTATTGTGTGAGTTGGCTGACTCCCGCAAGAGTGTGGCACTAAAACACGTGTGTCCCAGTTTTCATCAGAGGAATGTTGGAGGATATGCAATATGGGTGCAGTCTAGCTTATTTATCAAGTACACAGTTAAATGTCATGTTTCTTAACACACACACACCCATTGACTCATGCAAGATTTTCTACATGCAATCAATAGGGCCCCTACCCACCAATGGAAAGTAAATCAGGTGACATGTGATATAAGGAAGGTTTGGGATACTTACCGTAGGACCTGTACATCTAGTGGATTTCATCTGTTGCCTGGCCACACAGATCTGTTTGGATCTCATCATGGCCTACTTGGGATTTTCCATCCAGGATAAACCAATGTCATCTTCAAATTCATGGTTTTTAAATTATATTGCAGCTATTCCGCAGCCATTTGTCTCTAGCCATTGTAATCAGCAGAGCTATCCTTCATTCAATGTTTGCAGGAAAAATGATCCAGAAAATTGACATTCCTCCAGACTTCTTTGCAACTTAATAGGACTCTGATCACCCATGAAAAATAAGTCATGTTTTATTGCACTTTTCCCTAGCCTTGACCTTTACTCCTCAAGTGTATCACATGGAAAGTGAGGTGGAAGCAAATTTCAAGGACAAAAGGCAGGTAATAATATTAAATGGCCACAATGGGACCAGCCCAATGGATTAAGCAGACTGCAATTGCCCAGTGCACCTGAATGCACATTTAGCTGTCACCTTCTCACAGACTGTGTTCTTGGTCCCTCTGCACTATATTTCATGGTCAAATTCGGGTGCTGACATGGACAATTTAGTGTCTGAGTTCTTTTTAACACAGGACATGGTGTTGTAATTACATGCTCCAGCGCAGGGTCTACATTCCAAGATAACAAACACTGTAAAAAAGGGAAACTTTAATAGAGTCTAGTGCCTTTTTCCCTAGGCTTAGAAAAGTTGTAAAGGAAGCTATATGTACTCTTCAGTTGTCAGGGAGGACCAATTGGAAGCATCCATCACAACCTTTTTAGATACCCTGTTCTGCTGGGGCCTGCAGGGGAAGTAGAAGTAGACTTAGGTAAGGTTATATCAGGAAACGTCTCAGTAAGCAGGGTCATGTCAGGTAAATTCATATTCAGGAGAATGTATGAAGAGCCCAGCTGGGGCAGGGCCAACGCCCATCTAGTATGGCAGCATTTTAAAGCCATGGTGGAAACACACAAAACCCCAGAAAACATCCAAAGGGGAAAATGTTTCTCAGAGATGCTGGAAAGAATGATAGTTTGTTACATTGCCCCAATGCATTTCAGCTGAAAAGAGCCCTTTTCAGGGGCTTATCTCACATGTTTATTTATCAGCTGCTCAAAATCCATCCATTTTAAAGACTGACAGGGCTTTGTCCTTTTTTCTCCTCTCCTTCCATGGCTAACCAGATGCCTTTTTTATTTTTTATTTCATAGATATACAAGTCATCTTGCAAAAAACAAAAACAAAAAAACAAAAACACAAAAACACCATAATTTTCCCAAGGTGATATCCAAAAAGTGATAATAAAAATGAATGAAAGCCCTAATCAACATTAAAATGAAAAACAGATAACAAGAACAAGAAGCAAAAGCAGTAAAAGGGCATTGCATTTAGCCAGCAACTCAGCATAAAATTTGAACTGAGCCACAAGAGCAAGATAATGAAAAGCTCTTATCCCACTTAATTAAAAGGAGTCTGAAGAAAGGCCTAGCTGAAATAGAGGATGGAGGGGGCCAAACATACATCCTAAGAGACCTAACCTTGGGACCACCACTGAAAATGTTCTCTTTCTCGTGCCCACCAACCAAGCAACCACATTTCCTGGAGAGAACTCATGCAGAGGTGATTTTAAGTCAGTTGGGTGTAGTGGTGCCTCTTCAAGTAAGTTGGGAAGGATTTTGAATTGGGACCAGAAGCAAATGAGTATCCAGTGTTCCCTTTTTGCGGACTTGGAGTCATGAAGTCCAAACATATGGCCAGTACAGTCGTACCTTGGTTCTCGAACGGAATCTGTTCCGGAAGTCCGTTCGACTTCCGAAAACATTCAAAAACCAAGGTGCAGCTTCTGATGGGCTGCAGGAGCTTCCCACACTCAATTGGAAGCTGCAGAACCTGTGTTGGACGTTCGGCTTCCAAAAAATGTTTGCAAACCAGATACTCACTTCCGAGTTTGCGGCGTTCAGGAGCCAAAACGAACGAGTACCAAGGCGTTCGACAACCAAGATACGACTGTATCTGGTTTGCTGTGTTCTGCACCAACTGAAGCTTCCAAGCCACGTTCTAAAGGCAGCCCCACATAGAGTGCATTTCAGTAGTCCAGGCTGTATTTAATCAGGGCATGACTAATTAAAGCAAGAACCTTAGTCGCAACTATCATATCTGCCATCACCCCAAAGGAACCAGGAGGATCCCAAACATTCAAATTTGGTATTTCAGTAGGAGTGCAATCCCCTCCAGAACTGATGGAATACCTCTGACCAGAATAGTTGACTTCCTCACCCACAGTTCCTCTTCTTGTCTGAATTAAACCACATCTTATTCATCCTCAACCACCTGCAAGTGTCTACAGGAGGGGTTGGGTATTTCAAAATCTGGTTTGTAAATAGTATCTGTGTGGTACTATTTTCTTAATTTGTAGATATTTTAAGGAAAGTGTATATTACAAAAACAGACAAAATATTCAGTAGCAGGAAACATGGTGTGGGTGGTGGTGGTTCCCACTTGACCCCTTGACCGCTGAGTCACTGCTGTTTACCAGGAAGGAGAAGATGAGGCAGCAGAGAGACTGGTATGCTGCAAATGCGTTGGTGGAGCCAATCTATCTCTCCTCCCAGTGTTGCCCAGTGACATAGCGGTAGTTGCCAGTGCCCAAGAATGAGTTTCAAAGTTTTACTGCAGAACAGTCTTAAAATTAATTACATATAACAAAACACAATGTAATACATTGCACTAAAGTATCAGGTAATGCAGTTCAGTCCTTTAAGTCCTTTAATACAGTGATCCGAGAGAGAGAGAGAGAGAGAGAGAGACTAATTATGCTGTAAGCTCCTTCTCCCAACACACTGAGCTGGCGATCTCTCTGCTGGCTTCCCACAACACAGAGATATTGAGCTTGTCAAGTATCAACTTCCTGTTGGCAAGGGACCTGCTTATGTTTCCAGAGATGTGTCATCAGGTAGCCTGAAATGGAAAAACACCAGCCTTCCGCTTTCACCTAGAGTGGAACCTCTCACTTAATGCAAATTTCTCTGCTTTGCAGATACAAACCTTTACATAAGTTTTAACCGCAAAACATGAAACATTACGTGTTATGCACATTAAACTTTTAACTTTAACATTCCATCCCTTCCCATCCCTGGCCTAGACTGTTATATCATTCCTCTTCTTCTATTGCAATTAACCTGAATGCTTCTTCTCATGGGACTGTCCATTTGCTGTCTTGTGACACATTGGACAGACCCACAGCCCACTTTATTCCTTACATACCCGACAGTTTCTTCCACATTTAAGAATGGGAGTTAGCATGAAGTTAGGTGTGGAACTCAAGTAGGATGCTCAAAATGTGATTACAGAAGAACCCAGATCAAAACAAAACCACAATAATTTTTTTAAATAATAATAATAATGTAACTTACATCACCCCAGCTCCATACTAGGCTTTGCATCTGCTGATTTTTCCTAGCAGGATGTAGTGCGTTAATTATTGTTTATAGGCCTGCTGTAAAAATTAGTTGCCCTTGTATAACAAAAGCCCACAGCCAATATTTTATGGACAAAACCCACAAAAAGGGAGTTTGAACTGATGGGTTACAGGGCAGGAAATAACAATTAACTGGCTTTTCGAGTTAGGCTGTTTGGTTTTACACCATTGTGTATTTTTCTAGTTCATCATGAATTGACTCATTGAGATATATTTTGTGAAAATGGCCTGAAGAACCGAGAGATGGGTCTTTAAAAAACATTGTCAGATATACCATCTCATAGGAAAGCCTCTGGAATTTATGTCACACAACATAAAATCTACCTCCATGGGTTGCATTTATTAACTGTATCTCTCTCTCACAGAGAGAGAGACCCTAAGAGCATCAATTTACACCTTTCACAGCTTGGAAAGAAAAAAAAAATACACCGTTGTCAGAAGACTATCCGGATAAATTAAAATTGACACAATGCAGGGAAGTCTTGGCCAAGTACATGTTGAACCATTCAGTCTGTCCTTCCGATGATCACTGTTTGACAGCGTTTCGTTTATGTGCCTGCTGTAAAGACACCAAGAGTCTGTAATTCTGGTGTTTCTTACAATTCTGTGGGTCATAAGACTAGATAAGCAAAAGATGTTTAAAGTTTTCTGCATGAAAATCTGGTTTGGCTTGATATGGTACAGCCAATTTTCGACCAACGCAGAGAATTGTTGGTTGAGACCTAGTAACAGGAAAGCAGCTCCTGTCCATGTGTCCAACTGCTTCCTCCAAGAACAAATAAAAACCTCTGGACTGGCTTGTTAAGTGGGTTACAGGTAGCCTGGCCTTGCTGAGACTTCCAACTCGGATTACTACAAACATTTAGGAGCAATGAAGCAAAAGACTGTTAAATTATTATGACTAATAATTTCTGCAAGGTTTGTTTTGGGGGGTTTTATTTTTAAAAAGCGTTACAAGAAAAAACTGCTCCTTTTCCCTTATGGGGTATCCAAGAGCCCGTATAGTGTCCTTAAGTGGGTCTCCTATCGGTAGGAGAAAATAACAGAGGCCAACCAGAGAATATTGAGAAGCAAAGCGGCTAGTAAGCCTGATCTTTATTAAACTGTTGCAACAGGGTCCTCACTCACCACACACAGGGAGGAGGAGAACCCAGAACAACCCAGTCAGATGGGCAGAGTAGAAATAATAAAATTGTTGTTGTTGTTGTTGTTGTTATTAATTGGATAGATACCTTTTCAAAATGAGAGAAAGAACATCAAGTGATACTAAGGACAATCCTAGTTGCTGTATATAATTATATTTTGAGAATAATTTATGTTCTTAGGTACCTGCATTGTTTTATTATTTCTGGATGTCCCTTTATCATATTATAAAGTAGTTGTGTTCTATGTTATAAATTAAGCACTGCTGGGAGCTGTTTCTTTTTGTTTTCCAATGTATTCCTTAGCAGTTAAAAATTTGGTGTGGTGTCAGCAAATTTTTATTCTGACAGTGTGTCCCAGCAAGCAATATTTGGGAACCGCTGCTCCAGTTGATCATACTCATTTTACCTCTCTGTAAAGTGGGCACAAGGCATTTCCAGTACCATACTGCCACCTGGTGGGTCATGCATAGGTTGAGAAGGCTGACGTACAGTAGATTGAAAATACGGTCTGAAGGGAGAGGATTAATCAAGAAGAAAAATCACAACCCTACTTTAAAACATACAAAAGTAGAATCATAGAATTGTAGCGTTGGAAGGGACCATGAAGGTCATCTAGTTCAACCCCCTGCAATGCAGGAATCTTTCCCCCAACATGGGGTCTCGAACCCATGATCCTGAGATTAAGAAGTAGAAATACTAAAACCAACCAGGTGGGCTTATGTGGGGCAAGGCGATTTCATAGTAAACTGGTCCCAAATTGTTAAGGGCTTCATATTTCCAGTGCTTTTTTTCCAGGGGGAAAAAATGTTTAGGGGTGCTCTCATTTTCCTACTCATATTGAAATACTGCCCCTCAATGAGGCCAAACTTAGATGCACAAAATGTTTAAGGGTATGTGTACCCCTGCGTTCCCCCCCCCCCCGAAAAAAGCACTGCATATTTCTATCACATTCGGTTACTTACTTTTGATCGTTCAGGCTGCACTCTCAGCTTGAGGCTTGCTGCATCTCCTCTTGATTTAGAGATTGCCTGGGAAATATAAATTTCCCCTGCCCTCCAATTTGGGGTTTGGCCCTCTTGGTGGGTGAGTTTTGCGTGACTTTTGCATCCTCTCCCTGGATCGCCTAGCGCCACCTGTTTGAACTATGAACATACAGCTCTTGCTTTGTGGTTCTGACATACTTGGAGTCTGGATTGTGTTAGGCCGATCTGTGTGGGCCTGATAAAATGTTTATATACGTAACCTGATGACAGGAGACTTGCAAACATATGCAGAAGCTTGGGTCAATTGTTTATTCTGAGCCCTGCCCTTTTGCTGATATGTTATATGGTATAATTTATGATTAAATGATGCAACTTCTGTTCAGGGACAGAGCAAAATCATGATAGGTCCTGGGATACTGGGCTGTAGTGGGGGCCCTTTTCTGAAACACCCCCCCCCACTCTGAATACGCTCTCTTGAAGAGAGTGTGTCAAAGAAACTAATGTGACAAAACTTGCCCTCCAGTTTATCAAAACTTTTCATTCCTCATGAAAGAGGCTTTTGTTTTTCTGCCTCCTCCTCAAGGCAGCTTAGAATTTCTTTATATTTTTTGCTGGATGCAATATTCAGCTTACCTTATTGCTGGGAGGTAACAGAGGGTGTGGTGTGCACTTTTATTTTTGTTATTCATCTAGCCACTATTCTGCAGTTCCCTGGCAACCTGTGTTTCCTGATCTGAAAAAGTTCCAAGGGAGAACGGACCTCATGAGGTCTTCCGCTGGTTTTTAATTAGCAGGGTTTCCCAAACTTGGGTCTCCAGCTGTTTTTGGACTATGATTCCTATGATCCCTGCTAGCTAAGGATGATGGGAGTTGTAGTCCAAAAACAGCTGGAGACCCAAGTTTGAAAAACACCGAATTAAAGCACGGGAAGCCAGGGAGGCTGGCTACTAAGCACTTGAATTAGGTGTGCATCAAGAGAACTTCTTCCTCTGCGTTGTCTTAAAACAAATCATTCCACAAACTAATTTCTGTATGGGCACTTCAGAAAGCTGCAGAGTGCAGACCACTTGAGAGGTGTTTTGTAGGGTGAAATAAAGAACACTCAGGAAAACCCCTTCAAATAGAGGAGAGTCCCGTGCAAAACAGAACATGTGGCCAACCCTACTCCATTTCCAGCAACTGACCCTAGGGACCCTTGCTTAGAAAGAACACACCCTCCCAGTCTTGATTCAGATCTAGGTGTCCATAACCCTGGCCTGGCCTGGTGGTGACTACAATAAAGCATTTTGCACATGCAAGGTTTGACTTGTAGCTGGTCGTAATAAAAGTATGGTGATGTTGCTGCCGTCTGGGATTTCTCTAACAGGCCAGCACAGCTGCTTGTCTGCATCCCTCCCACCCCAATAATGTTCCTAACTCCTGTCCCTGTGTTGTTACAGTGGTTTATAGTGTGGTTGGTGAATTATGCTCCGCAACGCAGACTGCAGAAGATCAAGCTAAATCCATGCTGGCAAACATTAAATCCCAGCTCTCTCACATACATTCCCCACCCTCGTTTCAACACAGCAAAGCAATATTTGAGACAAGTTCAGATCCTCGCTCGGGTGAAATAGCAATTTTGAGGAAATTAAAATCATTTCAGACGAGCCAGGGGCATCCTTTGAGAACAAGGAGATGTTTTCAGCTGAGATAGCCCTTCCATCTCTCAGGGCTCCCGAGTGGCATGGTCATCTTTGAATATGTGTGAAGGGGTTGAAGAAGAAGAAGAAGAAGAAGAAGAAGAAGAAGAAGAAGAAGAAGAAGAAGAGTTTGGATTTATTATCCCGCTTTATCACTACCCGAAGGAGTCTCAAAGCGGCTAACATTCTCCTTTCCCTTCCTCCCCCACAACAAACACTCTGTGAGGTGAGTGGGGCTGAGAGACTTCAGAGAAGTGTGACTAGCCCAAGGTCACCCAGCAGATGCATGTGGAGGAGTGGAGACGCGAACCTGGTTCACCAGATTACGAGTCTACCGCTCTTAACCACTACACCAAACTGGTTGAGAGTCAATGGGAGGATAATAGCCAAAGCGGATAAAAACACTTTTTTTGTTCAGTTGAAAGGATATCTGGACAGTGAGCTCCTTGCTCTGCCTCGCCCAGTTCTGTGCCCTCCCCAACCCCACCATGACGTTCCTTTTCTTGACAGACACGTTTGCTGAAGGCGGCAAAGGAATCCCCTCCTCTGCAACCCTCAAAAAACATGCACTTCATTGTACTCAAGCTCTGTAACCGCGGCGAGTTGATTTATGAGGGGTGCATTTCTTCCAGTGATCCCTGCTGGTACCGGACTCGCTACTTCCTTTTATGTGTCTGTGTCAGAGGGCAACTGGCAGCCAACTGTTTGGAACCGGTTTTTCAAAACACTGTTCTGAATTATTGCTGCTTTTACGGCGGCGCTCGGCTTTTCTAAAGCTGTGAAGCCCTAAGCTGTGCTTACTCGGATGTAGGCTCCACTGAAAGCAAGAAGACTTATCTCCAAGTAACGCTTAAGAATTTAATTTGCCACTCAGCTACATCTGTGTGTGGAAGCCCACAGATGTCAATGGGCTCAAGGTCCAGCAACCGACCACAGGGCCTACTTGGATGTTATATTTTGAATCCAGAAGGCGGTTTCCTAGGGATGCCGACCCATAAAAACGTTAAAAGAGTGGGATGTTTCATTTGTACAATTTGTTCAAAGATTATCAATTCAGCTGGGTCTAACAAGATTCCAGGATCCACCTCGTGGGGTTGGCTTTGAACAAGTTCAAAGTGAGTGTTTCCAGCTGTTCGGCCCCAACCCCTGCCTTTGGAAGCCTCTGGAAGAAGTTGCTGCCTGAACCATTTTGACAATTGAGGGTGGGGGCTCAAAGAGATAAATTTCTTAGAAATTTCCTGCAGTGGGTGGATATAGGATTGGCTTATCTTAGCCAAGACTCGGTGAGATGATTCCTCCTTCTCTCCCTCCCTCCCTTTTTCTTTTTTAAAATAAAGGCCCATCAAATCCTCTTCACTCATAATATACCCTCCAACATTTCTCCAATGAAAATACAGTCATACCTCGGTTGTAGAACGTAATCCGTTCCGGAAGACCGTTCAACTTCTGAAACGTTCGACAACTGAGGCGTGGCTTCCGATTGGTTGCAAGAGATTCTAGCACTCAAGTGGAAGCTGCGGCGGACGTCCAGGTTCCGAAAAATGTTCAAAACCCGGAACATTTACTTCCAGGTTTTCGGCATTTGGGAGCCGAAACGCTCAAAAACGGAGTCGTTCAAGAACCGAGGTTTGACTGTAGAGACATTCCCTCCAACATTTCTCCAATGAAAATAGGGATGTCCTATTCCATACCATCCAACATTTCTCCAATGAAAATAGGGATGTCCTAAGGAAAAGCAGAACATTCCAGGATCAAATCAGAAACCGGAATGGCTTCTGTAAATCCGGGCCGGTCCCTGGAAAATGGGGACAATTGGAGGGTCTGCAACAAACAACATGGGTTTCCATGCAGGTTGACATCATGTTTCCCACGGGCCAGGATGGAAGAATGTAGGGCACAGGCATTGGGAGGGAAGGGAACCCAGAGCCTGCAATGGGCCCAGCCGAGTGAGTGACGTACAGCAGTCAGAGCAACGTGGAGCAGGAAGAAATTGGGATTTTAATTCAGTTTTTGTTTTTAGAGTCCAGCCTGCGTTAAAGGCGAGTTGGGGTGTCTAAAGGGAGTTGTGAGGGGCCTCCACAGATGTAGTAATGAGCAAAGGGTATTATAGTAGTGAGGGGAAAGTACTTCAGGTATGGGGAAGGCAATTTCATCCTCTAGGCTGGGTCACTCCGACCACCTTTCTGCCGTCCCCCCCAATCCCAAGGTGTTGCTGATAAACGCCATGTCATCCAGAGGAAGGGGTGTGTGTGTAATCTGGTCCAGGAAGGGAAGGCTGACCTGATGTGTGTAACAGAGATCTAGTATTCTAGTTAGATTAAAGGGGAGGTTTTAAAAGCCCAGCATTTGCTTGACGTGGCATAGGACTCTTTGTACACAGATTTCAAGCTTGGCAACACTTCATCGAATGGTCATGCGATGTCAGGTGGTCACACCATCATTCAAGGAATTGCTGGTGGGCCTGGAACCTTTGCACAAAGGCCTGTGCCGAATTGACAAGGGTCATTTCTCAGCTGTTCCACCCACTTCAGCATTAACTATTTTATTTCAGCTCTATTTCAGTGATGAGATGATTTATTAAATTTTTTAATCCAAGGAAGGGAATTGAACTGGACGCAATTCTGTTTCCCCCCAAGAAGTCCTGTTGGGAAGACCTTTCTGAAATTTGGGAAATTCAAAATGGCTGCTGTTATGTATGCAGGCATTGTAGGCCAAAGCCAGGCTGTATGCATGCAATGGAGCTCAGGAGCTTCATCTGAATCACAACAAAACAAAACAAAAACAGAGAAGATTCTAAAACCCTCCAATGACATTGTTAGTAGCTGACAGGCAGCCAATCCCTGCTGAGATAGGGCCAGTGTTGTGATTCGCTAATTGCAGCATTAAGGTGACCTATCACAGGGCCGGCTTAAGGTATATATACTGATCCCTGTTTGTCATTCTTGTTCTTGATGTTCCAATAAATCATTTTTGAGCTGAATTTCGGTCTTGGGCCCACCTACACTTCAGGTGCCACCATTGAAAACAGCTGCCTTTTGGCCTGTCACTAGGGGCCACCATTATAACGGACAGCAGAGCAGTTGGACATAAATAGAAAATACCACACACTTTCACAGAGCGGGTAGATCATTCCTCTGGGCACTCATTTTATTTGAGAGGTACAGTATTAAATACTCCTTCAAACATTGTAGAGGTCTTGTTAAAAATATAAAATCACAGTGTGCCATTCTCAGCAACCCTATAAACTGGAAATACAAGGGAAAACTTTTTCCACATTTTGGTTTTCTTTCTTTTAAAAAAAAAACATAAAAGAGACTGGCAAGAGCCCAAGGATGCTTTATCTGAAAGCAGATGCAAAGGTTTAAAAAGCCTATTCTGCTGTCTTTTTTTGTGAGGCAGGGGAAAACCAGACGTGAACAGTGCAGTCCTCTATTTGTCTATTAGGAAGCCATCACCATTGAGTTCTTACTCTCAAGTAAACATGCTGATACCTTTAAATCAGTGAAATGCTTTGTTGAAAGAAAGTTGTGGGGAACAATTTCACAAAACTATTTCCCCTTCAAATTTCCCTGTCAAATCCATGGTTTTATGGTTGAAACACTGCTTCTCTACAGCCCTAATAAACTGCTACATGACAGCTTTCAGGTATTTGTAGGCCCCTATCCTGCTTCTTGGGAGAAAAGCAATGACAAACCTAAAAAGCAGAGACATCACCTTGCCGACAAAGGTCCGTATAGTTAAAGCTATGGTTTTCCCAGTAGTAATGTACGGAAGTGAGAGCTGGACCATAAAGAAGGCTGATTGCCAAAGAATTGATGCTTTTGAATTATGGTGCTGGAGGAGACTCTTGAGAGTCCCATGGACTGCAAGAAGATCAAACCTATCAATTCTTAAGGAAATCAGCCCGGAGTGCTCACTGGAAGGACAGATCCTGAAGCTGAGGCTCCAATACTTTGGCCACCTCATGAGAAGAGAAGACTCCCTGGAAAAGACCCTGAAGTTGGGAAAGAGAAGGGGACGACAGAGGACGAGATGGTTGGACAGTGTTCTCGAAGCTACCAACATGAGTCTGACCAAACTGCGGGAGGCAGCGGAAGACAGGAGTGCCTGGCGTGCTCTGGTCCATGGGGTCACGAAGAGTCAGACACGACTAAACGACTAAACAACAACAACAAAATCCTGCCTTCTCTTAATATTCTCTTTTCCAGGTTAACCAAACTAAGAACTTTCAACTGTTCCTCATAGGACTTGGTTTTCAGACCGCTCTCCACCATGGTTGCCCTCAGCTGAACATGGTCTTCTTAAAATGTGGCAGCCATAACTGGACATAGTGGTTTGCATTGTGCCTAGGACACATTGGATCAAAACGATGGTTTTAAATTGTGTTAACAGACTATTATTGCTGGTCATTTTCCTGCAAAGGGCCCATGGAAATGAATGGGAACAAGACTATCATTGTTTTTCTCACCTCCAGTTTATTCCTACGGACCTTTCACAGGAAGAGCTGTGTGCTGAGTCTCCATGCCTTCCCAATTCATTTCAGCATGGTCAATTCTTCATTGGCAAGAGAATGTCCATACAGACAAGACTTCTCTGTATGTACAAGGAACCCCTGTTGGGAATCAACTTGCCCAAAACTGTAACAAAGTTAAAATAGCATACTAAAACCTTCAGTCAGTCAGGTAGTGATTCAAGATGGTGGCGTGAACGGTAGCTTTTCACATTGGCTCTGTGGTTTGTTTTTGTTTTAATTTTGTTTTAAGTTTACATTTCAATTTTTTTCATTGGTTTTCCCTTCATAACTTATCTTTTGCTGACCTCAAGCAGAACAAGCTACGCCTGCTGGCTCTCTGCGTTTCCTTTTGTGATTTAAAGCACTCCAGAGTCTATTTACTTAAATGGCTCTTAGCTGTGTAGGAGACCTTGCTAAAGCTAAGGGTATTCGCTGTTTGGGGTACACGGTGAATGCTTCTGTTGAGTTATTCACATGCACAAATTGTTGACCTTAGCGAGCTGTTCTTCTCGTTGCATTTTGTTGATCCTCACCGAGATTTACCAACAGAGATTTACTAATTGAGAAAAAAGGAAAAGCCCAATAATAATAATAATAATAATGTCATCATCATAAAAAAGAGACCACTGAGAATGGATGAGGTTTTGGGGTGATGAGTGATTTGAGTGAACTAATGGAAAGTTACGGACCTACCTGGCCTATTATAGATCTAACTGAAACAAAACCAAACTTGAGGAAGAACTTGCAGAAAAACTGGCACAATGAAACAACATGCACTTATTTATTTGTTTCACAAAACACAGATTTCCAAATTATAAATAAACCAGACACAAACCATCCTAGACTCAGTGTTCATCTTCTGAGGCCCTTCTTCATGTGTCTCCTCCACATGAGGTCCAGAGGGTGGCAACACGAGAACGGGCCTTCTCTGTTGTGGCTCCCCACTTGTGGAATGCTCTCCCCAGCGAGGTTTACCTGGTGCCTTCATTATATATTTTTAGGCACTAGGCAAAAGTGTTCCTCTTCAACCAGACTTTTGGCTGATTAATATTCTACAGCCTTTTAAATATGTCTGTGGGAAAAGAGTGTTATTGTTTTGCTGTTTTGTTTTAATTATTTTACTTGTTTTTATTGTGTGTTTTCTTTTGTGAACTGCCCTGAGATCTTATGATGAAGGGTCGAATAATAATAATAATAATAATAATAATAATAATAATAATAGGCAAAAGATTGCCACAAGAGAAAAAACCATTGTATGGTTGTGGTAAGTCATTACAGAGGGGGAAGCCAGACTTTATTGGCAGAGAGATTCATAGTCTAGATGTAACTGCAGTGCAGAGAAGATGCTTTTCCCATGTCCCAATCAACACACAGTTCAAATGTTGCAGGGACACAGAAAGGCAGCCTCTGTAGAAGATCTTAACTAGAAACCAAGTTCTACTTTCAAAGAGAAAATCTGATAGAACTTCTCATGGGTTCTTCTTGTTCAGCTGGAGATACATCTTAGGATTTTCCTTCACTATTCCCTCTGGAAGCACCTTTTGCACATGGAAGGACATCTTTGGATCCAACTCAAAGGTTCTGGTGTAGTGGAACACTTTGAAGTTCAGGAGGCCATAGCCACATCCCCAAGGAGAGTCAAGAATGCCAGCAGCTGTGCTGATACACACCCACCACATAGCAGCAGCACACAGCATAACAAAAAAATTAATTAGAATCAGCTGACAATAGAACAGTGAGCTGGGAAAGGGTGGGGTAGTGGTTATTAAAGGTAAAGGGACCTCTGACCATTAGGTCCAGTCGTGACCAACTCTGGGGTTGCGCGCTCATCTCGCATTATTGGCCGAGGGAGCCGGTGCACAGATTCCAGGTCATGTGGCCAGCATGACTAAGTCGCTTCTGGCGAACCAGAGCAGCACACGGAAACGTCGTTTACCTTCCCGCCGGAGTGGTACCTATTTATCTACTTGCACTTTGACGTGCTTTCGAACTGCTAGGTTGGCAGGAGCAGGGACCAAGCAACGGGAGCTCACCCCGTCGCGGGGATTCGAACCGCCGACCTTCTGGTCGGCAAGCCCTAGGCTCTGTGGTTTAACCCACAGCACCACCCGCGGTTATTAGCATGTTGGAATTTAGCTAGGGAAAAGTTCACGGCGATGATCAGCCATACTGCACGGCTGCAATTCAATGCAGTTACCCGAATGCCATTAAACCAAGTGCTGCCTATTTCTCACTGCACAGGTTAAAGTTGAAAAACAAGACATTGAGCTTTAACACTATAACAAGGACTGTTAAAATCAGGAAACGGGCTCTCACTATAACAAGGAATGTTAAAATCTGGCATGAATGTGCTACTCACCAGCTGAAGGACTGTTTCAAGGGAAACAATTGAAATATTTTCGAGCATTCAAATCTATGCTATATCAATCGCTGCACAAGTAATGTTTTGTGTTGTTTTTATGGGAAAGCATCCAATTTCATTGTATTGTATTTGTACAATGACAATAAAGAAATCTTAATCTTAATCTTAACAACATATGTGAAATGCAGACCATCTTGCAAATATGTTAAAGGTAGATAGCCGTGTTGGTCTGTCATAGTCAAAACAAAATAAAATAAAAAAATTCCTTCCAGTAGCACCTTAGAGACCAACTAAGTTTGTTCTTGGTATGAGCTTTCGTGTGCATGCACACTTCTTCAGATACACTGTATATTTACTACGGATTAAATCTATTAATTGTTCACTCAAGATTGGCCAACGTGTTGCCTCCTTTTTCAGTGTTTGGACTATTATAACTGCTAGCATGAAGTGGAAACCCCATCAAAGGAAAGAACTGAACAGTCTCTCACTACCCTATTCTCTGACTCCCTCCAAGCTAATCTTCCACTAACAATAAGGACTCTTGATTCAGGTAGGTAGCTGTGTTGGTCTGACGCAGTCAAAATAAAAAATTAAAAAAATAGTCCAGTAGCACCTTAGAGATCAACTAAGTTTGTTCTGGGTATAAGCATGCACACTTCTTCAGATAAGGACTCTTGAAAGTCTCATTATCACCTCATTCACTTGCAGAATCCATCCATGCTCCAGCAGGCAGGGTGCACGCTCCTGCTCTAAATCATCATCATCATCATCATCAAGTCCTGGAGCTGTCTCCTGCACCACTCTTTTGGTGGTACCCTAGGGATGAACTGGCCTTTTGCGGTGTGCGCTTTTGTTGCAGAAATCCCTTGCAACCCCTTCCTGCCATTAACCTCCTAGAGGAAGCAGAGAGTGCAAGTTCCAGACTTGGTTTCCCCAAAATATCCTCAAGCTATTCTGCTCTCCCCCCCCTCCATGTTTTGGTGACTGGGGCATGCAAAGGAGTCTTTCTCTCGGCTGTCACTCTTCCGCCAAGCTCTTCCCCTTCCAGCCGAACCTCCTGCCGTCTCTGCTCATTCCAAGTGACAGCCCAGCCCAGGAAAGTATTTACTCTGCCTTATTGGTCCGCTTTGTTTTCTACCTCCTAAGTAAACCCACCAGTATTTATAGCCCTGCCTCCACACTTGTAGTATATATTAGCTTTTTATGCCTTCCCTGTCACCTGTTGAAATGAGAACTCGGAGGCTCGGCGGCCCTTCCCTTACATTGACTTAAATCACACCAGATGTGGGCCCTTACTGCAAGAGGAAGACTAATTGATTTCGCCAGCCACAGTACACCTATTGTTTTTTGACACAAATAAACACTGTGGTGTGTGGGGTTCATATACTTCCCTCCCCCATTCTTGCCACAAAAGCCAAAGGTTATTCAATTAAAGGAGTCCAGAAAGTGTGACTAATAGTCCATGGGCAGAGTGTATTTCTACTGTAAAGAAAGGGGGGTGGGGTGGAAATCTCCCTGCTAGAACAGTGGCCTCAGCGGGCCTAGCCATCGGTGATGGATGGCTGGTGTGTGCAAGACATTATTATTTGTTATGTGTGTGGGGGTAGATGGCAGGCGCATTGGGCAGTACACCTGCTGAGCTCCAAGAACCAAGAACAGCTGTGTGCATTGATTTAGAAGCTTGCTACTTGGGGCTGCAGGAACGAATCAAGCAACAGCTCATAAAAAAGAGGGTTTTATGATTTCCCCCCTTCTTTCTACAAACAAACGGCCACATCATATGTTTTTCTAATGCTGCCATAAGTCAAAATTAAATCCCAGCCCAAGGTGTCAGCTTGGTACCATGTCAGAATTGTAACGGCTTATTTTAAAGGTCATTATGTGTGTGCCGGTGAGAAACACTGGAGGTTGGGATGCCGGGGGGGTGGGGTGGGGTGGGGCAAGTTTCGACACAAGGGTGCCATTTCATTTCACTCCAACTCAGCCCGGGCACTTAGGAGCAATTAGCTTTGCTGTTTAAAAAAAATAAAATGAAATGAGAGTGTTTTAACTGGTGATTTTATGCTAATAACAACCACTAATTCAAACGGTCGAAAGAGAAAGTTCAAGATGCAAAAGCACTGTGCGCCGTGCACTCTGGGGCCTCCTCGTACCCCCAAGGGTGCCTCATGTCAAACGCGCCACGATGCGGTATGCACTGTGTCATGCAACAAGTGAGGACCGAGCGTGATAAAAAGAGAACATGCGTTTCAGCTTTCACAATTGTGGCCGAGAGAGCTACCATCTCCCTTTCCTCTCCATTTATGCAGACAAAAGTAAGACATAACTATAGCTATGGGTATTTGCCGGCGCGAAACTTGTCGCTTGATTCCATTACTTAGCTTATTTGTCTAGGCCTCCCTGTCAGATATCTCCTCTGCCTCGGAACTGAATGCCCAGTAAAAAGAAATAGAGCAGGGGTCAGCAACCTTTTCCAGCCATGGGCTGGTCCACCATCCCTCAGAGCATGTGGTGGGCCAGACTATATTTGGGGGGGGGGAGGGAGAATGAACGAATTCCTATGCCCCATAAATAACCCAGAGATGCATTTTAAATAAAAGGACACATTCTACTCATGTAAAAACATGCTGATTCCCGGACCATCCGCAGGCCGGATTGAGAAGGCGATTGGGCTGCATTTGGCCCACGGGCCTTAGGTTGCCTACCGCTGAAATAAGGATGCCCAAAGGTTCAGAGCTTCGGATATTGTTTGCCAATATCCAAAGCTGGAGGCTGATGTAGATCTCCACACACCCTTTCTTCCCTGGTGCAGGGCGGCGCCATTTTGTGGTATGCTTCAGGTGCCAAAATGTATTGGGTGGGGTGTGTGTGTGTGTGTGTGTGTGTGTGTGTGTGGAATCAGCTGGGTGGCTGGTGAAGAAGAGGACATAGCCCTAGCAGCCCAGGAGACTTCACAATGCCCATAAGCAGTGCTTTTTCTGGGGGTGCTCAATGAGTACTGGCACCTTTCCACACACACCCCAAAATGTTTAAAGTGTAGCACTTACTGTAACAACTTCATGGTGAGTACCTGCACTTTTTCTTCTATAGAAAAAGCACTGTTCCTAACTGGCTGACAAGTGTGCAGGAGAGACTAGCTGTAGGAGATCAAGAAGAGAGAGAAAAGTGGGTAGTTCTATCGATGTGTCTCACATGCTTACAAGATGCCCGCTCTCCCTTTCCTCTGATCACTCGGAAGTCAGGAAACAACAGTAGGAAATAGACATGGATAGTTAAAAACTTAAAAGGGGGGCCCAGCTTGCCGTTAAAATTGTGCTCCATGTTTGAGATGTTGAAAACCGCTGTCTGTTTGTGTGCTTCTGTAGACCTGCTCAGAAAGGAGCTAAGCTGCTTCCTTCAAAATGCTAGCTTTTGGAGAAGCTTACATCCCTGCAAATAAAAATCAGACCTGTAACCAGAAATTTTATGGTGAGGGAGCCTAAGGGTACACTGGGGGGCCATTGTAAGTCAATATGAAACAGCAAAAACCTAAATATACATCTGATATGTTTAAATTCACTTTTTATTACTTTAAATTGAATTACGTTTTAAGTGCCAGGTGCCCAAGGACTCCATCTAAGCCCTAAATTCTTGAATGGCCACAGAATGATTCCATTCGAAGGAAGGAGGATGCCTCAATCCACCGATGCCTTATCTGACCAAGCTGTTTTTGCACTTTGCAAACATAAAGGGACATTCAATCCAGCTATACGCAGAAGCAGAAATATATCATTTCTGCTTGGCAGGGGGTTGGACTGGATGGCCCTTGTGGTCTCTTCCAACTCTATGATTCTATGATTCTATGATCATTTTGAATTCATTTTCAGCATTTGCGTGTGAAAAGAGCTGGGGCTTTCAGCTAAAGGAGAGCAAACACGAATAATAATAATAATATTAATAATAATAATAATAATAATAATAATAATAATAATTTATTATTTGTACCCCGCCCATCTGGCCGGGTCTCCCCAGCCACTCTGGGCGGCTTCCAACAAACACTAACATACATTAAAATATCACACATTAAAAACTTCCCTAAACAGGGCTGCCTTCAGGTGTTTTCTAAATGTCAGGTAGTTATTTATCTCTTTGACATGGGATGGGAGGGTGTTCCACAGGGCGGGCGCCACTACCGAGAAGGCCCTCTGCCTGGTTCCCTGTAGCTTTGCTTCTCGCAGTAAGGGAACCACCAGAAGGCCCTCGGCGCTAGATCTCAGTGTCCGGGCTGAACGGTGGGGGTGGAGATGCTCCTTCAGGTATACAGGACCGAGGCCGTATGATAATAGGTTGGGACATGAACTTGGTACTAGAGCATATCATCCAGCTATGGCTTTTATTCAGTTTGCAAAATGCCTAAAAGCTTTCTTTGGTAACTGGGTTTGCAAGAGATTAACCTATGCAGTTCTAGGAAACCCCAAAAGAGCACCAAGGCAAGATTTGGTTCAGATCTTGATCCCGTGTTTCCAAATCTGATGCATGCTTTGGAAATCAGAAGCTTCCCACGTCTCCCCTCTGACTAGTATGAGGAAATGAACAAGTGACTTTAACTTTTTACCTTTTGCATGGAATTCACAGGGTTAGAAGCTCCTTGAAGGCCTGCCAAATATCAAATATGTACAGAGGTTTCTGTACTGGAAGTCTTTACAGTAGGGGTGGGGAACTTACAGCCCTCCAGTTGTTATTGGAATCCAACTCCCATCATTTCTGACCATGGGACATCCTGGCTGAGGCTGACAACTTCTAAAGGCTCATGCGTCCTCACCCCTGCTTTACAGCTTGTGTGTTGGTGGATTCGTTTTTATAAGGAAAGCACAAACACAAACATAAACAGGCAGATGCCTATATATAGTGCTTCCCCCCCCTTAAAAATGTTTAGGGGTACTCTCATTTTGACTCAGTAAAATCACCATTTTACAGTTCAAATCAGGGAAAATAAATACAGTAAATGTACAAAAGTACAAAGATTCAGAACATGTTTAGGGGTATGCGTCCCCCTGCATTCCCCCCCCCAGAAAGAAAGCACTGCTGAGATATATAGATATAGATATAGATATAGATATTTGCAGAATTGAATGAAATTTGCAGGTGTAGTTGCCCTTTTTCATAATGATAGGTGTTGTAGGGTGTTATGCCAGGGGAGTCTTGTGGTGAAAGTTTCATCCAATATTTTAAGGCAAATGTTGTGGAGGTGCCCCTGCATAAGCAACCTGCAAAATTTCAGATGAGGGATTAGGAAACTATAATGGATGAAAAACTGAATATTTTGTTTTGTACTCAATTAACACCATCTTCATTCTTCTGAAAATCTGTGTGATTTGGAAGTATAAGAAAGGACCCTGTAAAAAGCTAGAGCTGTTAGTTACAAAATGACAATCCTCCTCTTTCTAACAACAACAACAGCAACAATTTATTATTATTATTATTATTATAATTATTATTATTATTATTATTAATACCCTGCCCATCTGGCTGGGTTTCCCCAGCCACTCTGGGCAGCTCCCAACAGAACAACAACAACAACAACATATCAAACATTAAAAACTTCCCTAAACAGGGCTGCCTTCAGATGTCTAAAAGTCAGATAGTTGTTTATTTCCTTGACATCTGATGGGAGGGCGTTCCACAGGGCTGGCGCCACTACCGAGAAGGCCCTCTGCCTGGTTCCCTGTAACCTCACTTTGCGCAGTGAGGGAACCACCAGAAGGCCCTCAGAGCTGGACCTCAGTGCTGAATGATGGGGGTGGAGATGCTCCTTCAGGTATACTGGGCCGAGGCCGTTTAGGGCTTTAAAGGTCAGCACCAACACTGTGAATTGTGCTCGGAATGTCCATGCCTGACATTTTCCATCAATGGAGACTTTGGAGAGCAAACGTAACCATTTCTGAAAGGCAGCCTGATTCTGTTTACACCCACCAAATCTCCAAGGCAGACCTGAGGCATCAAGAGCTTCCTTCATGAAGTCTTGCTTCAGCTTAAACAAAGCCTTAATCACTCTAAGGCAGCCCTCATTTTGGATTCAGGTTTTGTGTGAAGTGGATGTACATCGTTAAAATATGAGGACTGGTCTCCTTTCATTTAATTCCAGGGGCTTTGCTCAATTTGGGCAGGGTGTGTGTCAAAAGTTCCCCAACAAAACAAAAAGGTGCAGAAGTGCCAAAACAATTTTGGAAAGGGGGGGGGGGATTTTATTTATTTTTTCTTTGTTTAAAACTTTTTAAATATGTTTTAAAGCTGGCAGCAGGACTGCTGACTTTTGTTGGTGTTTCAGCGGCAGAGGGCTCCGAATGCACTGATTCCACTTTGGAAGCAAAATGAAGTAAACATCTCTATTCTTGATAGAATGGTAGAAGCCTCCTGCTATACACTTCAATAATTGGCATAGTTAATCATTTGGAGAACACCTCATAAACGGAACAGACATTCAGATCAAACAGACACATGAAGAAGAAGAAAAACCCTTGGTTGCTTTCGCTATACTAAGAAACGAGCCACTGCTATCAGTCAGTCATAACTTTTGAACTTTGCCTACACCCCCACATCGTCTAGGCTCCTTCTTTGGCCACCACCTGGACCCCCAGATGTTTATTTTTCTACCCAGGTGGCCTTGAGTAACGTTGCGATGGAATTTGCTTCATTTAGCAGCGTGGGGGCATTGGGTGGTTTTGTGATGCTGTGAACAGGACACCTCTAGCAATGGACAAATCTGCCAACCACGTCAATTCCTTATTGCATCCATTCCACGAAGCACATTAATTGAGGACGACAAGATAGATACGGGTTCCTGATTACAGAGCTGCACCCAGAGGCATTGAACACCACCCACCCAAGATGTTCTGGCAGTGCTAGGTGCACAGATTATCACCATGCTGAAGAGTCATTTCAGAATACAAATCCCTTAACGGCCCCAATCTGCAAGATGCTTTTGCAGCTTAGCGTGGCTACAGAGCGCAACTTTCTTCCTTTCTTTTTATTGCTCTTAGATGTAGAAGAGGGAAAAGCCATTACTCACTCTGCAGGATACAGCACTTAAATGCCTGGAGTTGTTGAAGGGGTCTGGTCAGCATCAGCCGATTTTTCATTTCCTTTCAATGGGGACAGTGTGGTGCTCTGAAATCCCCAGAGCCTGGCAGCATGAATGCAGGTATTGAATTTTCTGGGAAGAGACAATTAGCACCAAACATGTGACAGAGACATGTTCTTGTTAAACTCCCATTCATTTGAAAAGGGCTTAAACAGAAGTTCATTATCTCTGCTACTTGTCCCCCCCGTTACAAGAGAGTGCTAGCCTTCTAGACCGGCGGAGTGGTTGGGCATAAGAAGTGCAAATATCGAATCTTCATCTTAGAATTGTTCGGTTATTTGCTTTCTCCAGAGATTTGTCAGTGCTCGGTGTCTGCAAACATCATTAAGGGTTCAGGCTGTCAGTTCATTCAAACTTCACCATGCAACACAGAGACACGCTGGCTAAGGCAGGGGTGGGGAACTTCTGGCCCACAGGTCTAATTACGCCCAGCAGGAGTTCTAATTTGCCCCACGAGTCTGCTTTCCTGAAGCCATGACCACCTATCCCAGCCCTGACATCATATGTCTCTAAGCACCCAGCAGCTGACAGAGTGATCCAGTCAACGTCCGTTTCCATCTCATCATTCCACAGTGCAACTGGGGACTCAAGCAAAGTGCCCACCATGACAACCAAAGAATTCTCTAGAGCAGGGATGTCAAACAAGTCGATCGGGATCAACTGGTGAATCTACGGGAGGTTCTGGTCGATCGCGGGCTACTTTTCCATTGCTTTTGCCTAAGAGCAGCTGGCCCCGCCCCCTCTCCCCACACTACATTTTTGCATGATCGCTGGAACGTAAGACAGAGTTTTCGCTGTGAGGCAGATTGTTTCCATAGCAATATTTTGGTGAGCGACTAATTCCCTTCCCCTGAACCCCCCAAAAACAGAACTTTCCTCCCTAAAAAAAACAACTTTGACCTGAACCCCCCCCCCCAAAAGGGGGTAGATCACTGCTAGTTTTCCCCCCTGTGAGTAGATCGCAGTCTCTTGGGAGTTGGATGTCCCTGCTCTAGAGCATTCAGGAACCTCTCCAGCTCCAAAGGTTTCTGGATGCAGACCATCCTAATAGGTCCCCTACCCCTGAAGGAGAGAGGGAGGAACTGCCACCACCATTCTAAACCTCACCAGGAAGTGATCTATCAATGACAACTGGGTTATTTGAGGATCACTATCACTAACACTAATGAGGGTGAAAGAGGAGAGTGCAAAATATGGTCCAAAGCCCAACATCAAAAAAACTAAGGTCATGGCCACTGGTTCCATCACCTCCTGGCAAATAGAAGGGGAAGAAATGGAGGCAGTGAGAGATTTTACTTTCTTGGGATCCATGATCACTGCAGATGGTGACAGCAGTCATGAAATTAAAAGACGCCTGCTTCTTGGGAGAAAAGCAATGACAAACCTAGACAGCATCTTAAAAAGCAGAGACATCACCTTGCCGACAAAGGTCCGTATAGTTAAAGCTATGGTTTTCCCAGTAGTAATGTATGGAAGTGAGAGCTGGACCATAAAGAAGGCTGATCACCGAAGAATTGATGCTTTTGAATTATGGTGCTGGAGGAGACTCTTGAGAGTCCCATGGACTGCAAGAAGATCAAACCTATCCATTCTGAAGGAAACCAGCCCAGAGTGCTCACTGGAAGGACAGATCCTGAAGCTGAGGCTCCAATACTTTGGCCACCTCATGAGAAGAGAAGACTCCCTGGAAAAGACCCTGATGTTGGGAAAGATGGAGGGCACAAGGAGAAGGGGACGACAGAGGACGAGATGGTTGGACAGTGTTCTCGAAGCTACCAACATGAGTCTGACCAAACTGCGGGAGGCAGTGGAAGACAGGAGTGCCTGGCATGCTCTGGTCCATGGGGTCACAAAGAGTCGGACACGACTAAACGACTAAACAACAAACAACAACAATCACTAATACTGGGGCACTTTCCCTAGAGGCCAGAATCCTACTTACTGAGGATACTAGACAGTGAAATCCCAAAGAAAGCCTCAATGGTATTTAAGTATGTGACTGCAGCAGTAACGATTATCTATGCACAGAAATGGAAAAAGGAGAGAACACCCTCAAAGGAATAACGGTTGATGAAAATCTTGGAACAGAGTTGGCAAAACTGACGGCACTGATAAGAGACACAAATTTAGAATCCTTTAAAGAAGACTGGAAACCCCATATGTTTCCCATATGTGAAGACCATGTTGGGGTTTGAAGTATAAGAAAATAGCAGAATATATTAGGAAACATTTTAAAGAGGATGAAATTAGATAAAACAGAACCTTAAAATGCAATTGTATGTAATTTGGGTTATGAACATCAATGTTGGGTGAGTGGGAAGTCACCAGTTTTGTTGAATTGGAATATAACTGTTGAGTAACAAATGTAACTTTCAATATGGAAAAATAATAAAATATAAAATATATAAAAAATGAACAAATTAAAGGAAATCTGTTGTGATGAAATATCATGTGGAGTTTGGCCCAATTTTTAAAGAGACATGGACACTTGTGTCTGTCCAAAGTGCAGGAGATGCAGAAATTTGTTTGGAGGGAAATAAACTGTGCATTTGCGTCCATGTCCAAGGGTTATTAAAACCACACAGTGCACTGCTGGTTCTCTATGATCTCATACAAAATTCCTTCTCATCCTTCTACTGGAAGGGACCAATTGCATCTGGGACTTCCTAAGTGCAAAATATGAACACACCATGTACCATCATCTCATGCACAAACACACTGCTGTGGTGTCACATTGAGAAAGCATTATCTTTTCTATCATGGGGAACCCTATTTTCAGGCACAGAACCTAGCAGTGAAATCCAGACCATGGACAGCTCCCAGTGGACCCTGCTGGCTGGAGATCTCCTTCCTGTTACAGCTCTACAGGAATGTTATCTCAGCAGTGAGCTGAAGTCACCTGAAGGCTGGCTTTATGTAGGCTGACAAGGAACCTCATCTGATTTTGCATCTGCTAGATTCTCAGAGGTTGGGGAGATAAAAGTGGTGTTTGAGATACATCTTCTGAGTCTGAGGATGATGGTAAAACCATGCCCTCAGGAGAAGGCACTGAACGTTCTTCCTGAGTGTACTTCATTCTCCTTGGGTCAGGGACCATAGTAACAAAGACTTCTTGAGGCATGCCAACTTTGGAAGGGCCATTTCATGTTTACGTGGCTATGAAATTTGCTAAGAAGTCAGTAATATAGGCATGGACATTTTTGGCTTCTTTCCTCGAATATTCTGTCCTCTTCTGTAGGGCTTGATGCTTGCAGAGGAAGTGGGCACGGTCAAGTCAGGTCTCTTTTGGGCAAGCTGAGTCAGGTCACACCTCCTTAAGCAGAAGCCAGAATTATGGATAGCTCCCAATGGGCTCAGCTGGCTGCAGCTCTCCCCTACTGCAGCTACACAGAGGGAAGTTGTCTCAGCAGAGGGCTGAAGCCATCAAAAGTCTTATGTAGACTTATAAGGCTTCTCCTGAAGTAAAAATTAAAAAGAAATACAGAAGTTCTCCCAAGGGAGAGATGTAGAAAGTGGAATCCCCCAAGGGTTGGTATCAGGACCTGTGCTTTTTAACTTGTTCATAAATTATCTAGATGTCATGAATGAGACAGCTCCCAGTGAAGGTTTGCAGCCAGCTCTCAATGAAGGTTTACAGCCAACTGGAGAAAGCAGCCAGGAACACAGAGAGTTAACTGTCATGCAGGATGAACATCAGCTAGTGCCAACTCCACCACCCCTTGGAATGCCGGCTGATAAGGGAATGACTGAGAGTGGGTGGGAACCCAGCCAAAGCTCTCGGGAAGTTCCAACAGGTGCGAGCAGAGAAGGAAGTAGTCTGTCAGAACAGGAAGAGATTGGAGCTGATCCAATCCCTCCTAAGAGTCGGCGAAGGGGAGGGCTGTTAGACAGGAGGCAAAACAAGAGGTATAAGTTATGCAAGTTCAATATCTTCTGCAAAACCCGGAAGGGGTCTTCAGGAGGGTCATCATGATTGATGAGGCTGGAGGCTGTGTTAGAGCCGTCTGGAGCTATTTGTTTTGACAATAAATCATCCTTTTTACTTAACTACGCTTACTGTGTGATCAAGCCAGGGACTGGACTCCTGACACTAGAGTTAGAGGTGAGTCAACAGATTGCGAAGAGTTTGAAGAGGACCTCTCCAAACTGAGTAAATGTGCTATAAAATAGGAAATGCAGTTCAGTGTAAACAAGTGTAAAGTGACGCACATCACGACCAAAAATTATTAATTTCACATATACGATCAACTGACGGTGATCTTGGGG
The DNA here is from genome assembly GCA_034641385.1 of Darevskia mixta. Classification (NCBI taxonomy): domain Eukaryota; kingdom Metazoa; phylum Chordata; class Lepidosauria; order Squamata; family Lacertidae; genus Darevskia; species Darevskia mixta. Next base: position 1,291,871 of record JAWWNH010000017.1, on the reverse strand, counting down.
TCTATGAAGATTCAAATTCCATGCTAGGAATAATCAGAAATAGAAAATGAAACTGCTGATATCATAACGCCATTATGCAACTCTATGGTGCGACCACATTCAGAATACTAACTCATCACAGACCTATTTCCATACCTAGAAATTAATCAATCTTACACTGTGAATTGCAACCACAACTGTGATGCTTTACTGATCTGGAAGCAGGAGGTCAAGAATTAACATGGTGTCAAGGTGACCAGCAACCAGCACTTCACTGCCTACTCAGTTGTTGCCAAATTTCTATACATTCCCACTTGGTGGGCATTTATGTTTTTATTATTACATTTCCATCCCTCCATCTTTCCTTCAAGGAGTTCAAAGTGGTGTACATTCTCCCCCGCCCAATTTTATCCTCTCAACAACCCTGGCCCCGAGTCACCCAGTGAACTTCACAGCCAAGTGGGGACTTGAACCCTGTTCTCCCAGGTCCAAGTCCATAAACCGCTATGCTGCTCAAACCACTACGCCATTCTTGCCTTAAAGCTCATTGTCTTGACTGCCATATCATGAGATAAGCTGCTGAGCCTCCTGTGTCCTTCGGTCTTAAAACATTTCCCCTCTTCATGTGATTCAGTGGCTACCCAGAGAACAAAGGGCAAAGCCTGCATGGAGTTGCTACACCCCAGAAATGGTTAATCTGTATAAGAATTTGGTCAGGGTGAATGAAATGCACCTTGAGAAACTTCCATTTGCAAAGCTGTACATAGGAGGCACGATCTCAAGAGGGTGGCCGTGTCATCTAATGGGTCCCACCTGCCCTTCAGTCAGCACAAATGTTAATGACTTTTCATATTCTTTTCCTAATATCATTCACACCTCTGCACCTAATGCCAGGGCTTCTGTCGCCAATTAGATGAGATTAGGCAGGGGGAATAGCCTTGCACATACTGTACATGACAGGAGTCTATTCCTAGAGCTGTAGATCCCGTCTAAATAGAGCAACACTGAACTCAGGATGGAAACAAAGAGCAGCTCAGGAGAGCCCGCTCCAGCATGCTCAGTAGGGGGGCAGGAATTATCTCTCTGAGGCTAAGGATATGATGCTGTGGTGCTGATAGTTCTAAAGAGCCTGCTGACAACAGGAGACTTTCAAACCCACCCAAGCCATTTCTGCACTACGGTCCCTGCGGACAAGCACTTCTCGTCTGTTTGTTTTTCGGCTAGATTCCTTGTCTGCTTACACTTGTGGCGCGAGCAACAATGGGAACCACATGAGAAAGAACAAGGCCCATTCGAGCAAATCACAGTCACCTGAGGAGATGGGAAGGACAGTCCTTAACTCAAGCCGTGATCCCACCAGGAGGAAACTTGGCAAGAAGGAAGCGGCTGGCTGGCTAGTTGCCTGTTTAGGCGAGCCAAATACAAGCTAAAGCAATAGAAAGTTCCAACAGTGCAGGTGGTGTTGGGTTGGTTCCTGGTTGACCAAGATACTACCCAGACTAAGCTGCTGATAGCAGGAGGGAAGGACTCGGGGGGCTCCATTGCTGGGGGAATCAGGAGGTGGTCTGCAGGGAGAAAAGTGGCTGGTGGGGTGGACAACAGATGTGGCTGGCTCAAGAGAAGACAAGTGAGACTCCCCAGATGGAGATGGTGTCCCTAACCAACAAGTCCCATGTGTGCTGATATGGGGAATGGGGGAAGGACAGGAGGAGAAGGAGAAACTCTTCTTATATCTCAACTGCTCAGGACTGGTTGGCTTCTCATGTCTGTAGAGCCTAGAGCTTGCCGATCAGAAGGTCGGCGGTTCGAATCCCCACGACAGGGTGAGCTTCCGTTGCTCTGTCTCAGCTCCTGCCAACCTAGCAGTTCGAAAGCACGTCAAAGTGCAAGTAGATCAATAGGTACCGCTGCAGCGGGAAGGTAAACGGTGTTTCCGTGCGCTGCTCTGGTTTGCCAGAAGCAGCTTAGTCATGCTGGCCACATGACCTGGAAGCTGTACGCCGGCTCCCTCGGCCAATAATGCGAGATGAGCCCTGCAACCCCAGAGTCGGTCACGACTGGACCTAATGGTCAGGGGTCCCTTTACCTTTTATATATGCATGCGTGTATAGATATGGCTATTTTATGCACAGTCAGTACCACTCTTGCAGCAGAAAACAGGTAGCACAACTATGTAGATGAATACCCCCTCCCGAAGTCTGATTTTAAAAAAAATCCTAGCTAAAATTGCTGCAAAAAAGGACCTTTTCAATCCTGATGAAACCTTTTGGAAAACAGGTCTTCTGTATTTCAGCTCCAAACCAGTTGCCACTTCCTGAGCAAATCTATGGATTTGCATGCGTAACCTAAAGCAGGAATGGGTGAGCTCCCCAACCCTAGCTCCTGACCAAATTAGAAATAAACTAAGCTACACTGGGGGGGGGGGGCGAGGACCTGCGGAAACGTGTCAAAAGCTCATAATGTTGTTTGAGTTAATCCGACTCCAACATTGCCACCCATTTGCACATACACATTTTCATGATGTCAGGCTCAGAGGATGAGGGTAAGGGTGAGGATGAGCTGGCTATCAAACCAAATGATGCTACCTGACTCTCCACTCCCTGCAGTTCTGGATCAAGCCTAGGGTGGCCACCTGGGTTGCTGGCAAATCTCTTGGCAAAACCACTGCCTGGATTTTAAAGTGCAAAGGGGGAAATGCATTTTAAATCTAGCTGTGCTGCTGCAAGCCAACGGTTTTACGGATGCCTCCGCAGCAGTAGTTAGCCCAGGTTGGCTGGCTGCCATTTAGGGAGGGGGAATGGAACTATGCTGCGCGATTATGTTCCCTTCCCACTTCCCCGGTTCCACTTTCAAATTAGCAAGGCCAGCGATCCTAGCCCAGAGGGGAGTGTGGTCACTCAGCAAGGGGGAGGAAGGATTGGTGGGAGGGGAGTGGTCAAGGCAGCAAAGAGGCTCTCTTACCCAGGGTTCCCTCAAACCTGGCAGTGCTTGTGGCGGGGGGGGGGGATACATGTACTCAAAGCCAGTTTAGTCTGCCAGGCTCTGTTCATGTCCCTTCATCAGCACAGCCTTCTCATCTGCAGCATCTGGACTGTGGAACTCACTGCTCCATGAAATCCATCTGATTACTTATTTATATACCGGTACTTCAGTCATCAACATAAAGATGACGCCTGATGCATATTTTATAAAAATGCCTTCTGAAGTCAAATTATCTGTGGTTTAAGCTTTCGCTGCTGGTTATCTGCTTTTGTTTTAATTGTTTACCTGAGAGCCAGTGTGGTGTAGTGGTTGAGAACGGTAGACTCGTAATCTGGTGAACCGGGTTCGCGTCTCCGCTCCTCCACATGCAGCTGCTGGGTTACCCTGGGCTAGTCACACTTCTTTGAAGTCTCTCAGCCCCACTCACCTCACAGAGTGTTTGTTGTGGGGGAGGAAGGGAAAGGAGAATGTTAGCCGCTTTGAGACTCCTTCAGGTAGTGATAAAGTGGGATATCAAATCCAAACTCTTTTTGATGTCAGAATTGGTCTCAGAATTGGTGTTGATGGCCCCCAAGCCAGGGCTTTTGAGGAAACCTTTGCTTGGCTTATCTGGATTGGCTTAGGGTTTCATGGCCACCATGACAACCATGGTGCTGTCTCAAAAATAGATTGGTTCCCCTTGTGGCAGGCCACACCTACGGTATTATGTTTTCCACTGGGCAGGTAACAGGCTGTTATTAAGATTGAGGTTATGTGCACATTCTCTGTGAGGCCTGGTAGATGTGCACCATGGCTGGTTTTTATGCACATTAACCACTCAAATTACATCATCCCTAATATACAGACCATCATTGAAGATCACTAGGGACTCAGCTATATAGCTGCAAATAAAATGCTTTAAGTATGTTTTAAGTGCAATGTACGTGTCACTAGATGGCGACGGTGAGCCTTTTGGAAAATTCAATGTATTTTTTAAAAAACGCTTTAAAAAAAAGCAGTTTCAGAACAGTTTTTAAACGTGTGTAGATTCCACCTAGTGCTCACATGGAAACCAACTTTCTTGCATAACAAGCTAACAAGCAAGCTGTTGCAGAGTTTGGGACCAAGTTTAATTATTGCGAAATTCTCCAGCATTCCTAGTCAACAGCATAAATTTGTCCTCCCAGGCTACCTGAGTTCTGCATCTTAGCCCATTTTTAACTGCTTCTTTGTGGCTCATTTTATGACGATGGACTTGTTTTGCTGTGCTACACTCATTTTTATTACATGGATTTAATTGTCCATATTTTACTGTGTATTGCCCTGGGAGTCATTTGGCTGAAAGGCAGTATGCAAACAAACATGCAAGCTAAATATTACTGTTGTTTCTTTAATTGTCATTATTTTAATCATTTATTTTTAAAAAATTGCAATTCATCCTTTGTCCTCAAGACTCCAAGGTGGATTACAACAGCAAACATAGAAAACAATCAACATTGTTGTTGTTTCTTTTAATGTAAAATACCAGCTATACAATGAAAATGTAAGCAAGCTGCCAATTTCCTGAGACCTTGGCATCCCTCTGTATTAAAGAGACAAGCTGTCCGGAACGTCCTGTGTGTAAACAAAAAGGTGCAGGATGTAAATTATACTGTATAAGAGCCTAGCTACACTTTGTGCTCATCACATAAAAGGAAGCCGTATATAAAGCTGGACTCTGCTGTTGAGAATTTTTGAAAGCTCCCCCAGAGACAGACAGAGAAAGCTGGAGGGGATCGGGGGGGCGGGCATGTTGCTTGTAATGACTGCCAGATCCTCTTCAATAGACTATATACAACAGGGGTGTCAAACTCAAATTCATCGGGGGCCGCATCAGCAGTTTGGTCACCCTCAAAGGGCCGGTTGTATCTGTAGGACTATGTGTCCACTCTTTATTATCATAGATTATTGTCACTGCATTCAATTATTACTGTTTTTTGTAATAATGTAAGTAATAACTAGCTCTGAAAGCAGAAACATAGTCAGAATAATGGCAAGTAGATATTCAAATGTACAATTATTGTACAATTTATTGAAAAATGATTTTTGGTAACAGACAGTAATTTTTTTTAAAACATACAAATATATTTTAAACAAACAAATACTACTCTGAACATTTATTATTCCAAAAATGAAACCTTCATATGGTTGTAAATATTAAGATTATACCAGCAAGAATGAGTCTTTCTGTAAAAAAGATTTTTAAATCAAGCCTACTGACTAGTGATTTAAATCGTGATTTAAATCAATTTGATTTAAATCAAATCCACCCTGTTTACCACTGAATTGGAGCACAAGAAAGTGTTTCCCCTCCTGTATGTTTAGTCGGAATCTCCTTTCTTGTAACTTGAAGCCATGGGTTCCAGTCCTACCCTCCTTAAGATATTTGCAAATGGCTGTCATCTCTCCTCCCAGCGCTCCTCGTAAGGCTTGGTTTTCATAACCTTGAAGGATATGATCTGTCCCCTCCCACTTGCTACTCCTCCCTCATTAAAAAAAAAAGTATATGGGGAGGGAAATATTGCATTGCAGGGGGTTGGACTAGATGACCCTTGGGGGTCCCTTCCAACTCTCCTATTCTTTGCTTCTGTAAAAACAACCCCAAATCCTGAGAACTTGCAGGGGAATCCTGGGAGGCAGGGAAGAGAGAGAGAAGGAAAGGAAGGAAAGAAAGAAAGAAAGAGTGAGAGAGAGAAGGAAGGAAGGAAGGAAGGAAGGAAGGAAGGAAGGAAGGAAGGAAAGAAAGAAAGAAAGAAAGAAAGAAAGAAAGAAAGAAAGAAAGAAAGAGGGGGTGAGAGAGAAGGAAGGAAGGAAGGAAGGAAGGAAGGAAAAAGAAAGAAAGAGAAGGAAGGAAGGAAAGAAGGAAGAGATTGGAGATCTCAGCGCAGCGCAGCGCAGCACCTCTCTCAGCCTCGGTTCTGATCTCCCGCGAGTGTCAGAGGCGGGCAGCAGCCGTGATTTTTGTTTGGCCGCATGTGATTTTGTTTGGCGGCTGAAGTTTATCCCTCTTCTTTTAGCTGAGCCTGGTGAGGGGCTGGGAGACAGAAGCGCTCAGGTTTGCTGCCTCTTGGTGGCTTCCTCAGCCGGCAGAGGAAAGGGAGACCGAGACACACAAACAACACCAAAGAAAAAGACAAGAGGGGAAACCAACGGATGGGTTATTTTCCCTTTTGAAAAGCAAAACAAGGAGGTGCCTGCCCCAGTGGTGGGGGAAGGGGAAGCTGCTTTGACAAGGAGCCGGGGAGGGAGGACGAGGAGCAACTTTGATGTTGCTGCTGCTTGGGGGAGGGGAGCCGCTTTGCCGGGAGGGAGAAAATTTAAGAGGGGCGTGGTGGCGGTGGCTGTTGTGGTGGAGGGCGGCGGTTTAAAATAAAAATACGACAGCACAAGAGACGAGGTCGGTCCTTCCTCCCTCCCCTCTGGCAGCCGCTACGAGCTCTCCTTCTCCTTCCCGGCTGGGGCTCCTTTCCCTTCCATTATGCTGAGAGTGGCCTTTAAATCCTCGGTCTGAGACTGAGGTGGGGAAGAAGAACTTGCTCCCTCCTTGCCAGGAGGGAAAGAGCCCCGCTGGGGCTGCCGATTGGCGCAGCCGCGCCATCCGCCCGCCCACCGGGGCTAGCAATTGGTGAAAAGATGCCGAGGCAAGGGGAGGGGGGAAGAAAAGTTGCTTTCTGTGATCCGGGAATTAACCGGGATATTCCTTTTGCCGGGAGAGCACCGGGAAACGCCTTAGATTCCGTGCGTTTCCTGGCCAAAACGGGATACTTGACAGCTATGTGACACGGGCCACATGACGAGGTCTGGCGGGCCGGATTAGGCCCCCGGGCCTTGTGTTTGACACCCGTGATATACAAGGTCTGCTATCATTACACTAGGCCAGTGATGGCTAACCTTGACACTCCAGATGTTTTGGGACTACAACTCCCATCATCCCTGACCACTGATCCTGTTAGCTAGGGATGATGGGAGTTGTAGTTCCAAAACATCTGGGGTGTCAAGGTTAGCCATCACTGCACTAGGCGTTACCTCTTATATTTTTGGATGTGTGTGTGTGTATGTATGTATGTGTATATATATATATATATATATATATATATATATATATATATATATGAAAAATGCAGAGATCATTATTTCAGCTGGAAGTTTTTTCACCTCATTGCAGCATTACCCTTGGAACAATAATCGCCCCTGCCAATCTGACCCTGCTCCATCTATAACCGGTAATAGAATATTTTGTGTGTGTGCTGTCAGCTGCTAATATTTTGCTTCTTAGTGAAGCAGGCACTGGATACTTCTCTGCGATCCAACTTGCACATTCCCATTAAAGCCAAATTTGCCTCCATGGCAACATCTGTGTTATGCTGAGTCTAGTATCTCTCTGTGTTTTCAGAGCTAGACTCATCTATCATCGAAGACAGAAGGTTGGAACACGGTCGCTACTGCTGTTGCTTTGGGTCCCAGCTTAAAGGGGAGGGGGGGAGTTCAAAACTTGACTGAGGTCCAAAAACATCCAAGAGATGTGGTTACCTTGCCCAGATGTAGCCGTTCTGCTCCTTGAACTCTGTGGTTCTTGTCGGGTGGCAAGTCTCCCTGAAAGCTGCCTGGAATAAATGACACTCTATAATTCCACTTCCAGCCACTGAGTGAATGGTGGATTTACCCATAATCAGGGCCAATTCAGACGTAACATTTTACTCCATGGGAGAACTTTTAAAAAATTATTCCTCTGGACGAATATAAATAGAAAACATGAGCAGGAGCCAGCAGGAATCTAATATCCTGCTCACAAATCCTTCCTGGAAAATCAATGTGGATTTTCAGTTCTGATGTAATGTTTACCCAATGCAGACCTCTAAAGGAATACTTCCAAAATCACTTCTCCTGAGGAGAAGGGGGAAAAACCTGACATGAGAATCGATTCGATCCTGCGTATTTTCCCTCAGAGGTAACATGCTTTTGAGTGACCTTAGAAGATGTAGAAACTAGACAAGTGTGGTAAGGGTGCAGGAAGATAAAAGAATGTATTAGAAATAAGGTTTAAAAAGGTATAATAATAAGGAAGACATTCATTTTTATTACTTGATTATGCTTTTGGGTTGGACAGGAAGTTTATGTAACTAAGTGTTCTTTTTTCTCTCTCTCTCTCTTTCTCTCCCCCCCTCTTTTCTTATTTTTCTCCTCCCCCCCTTTCAATTCCCCCCCTTACTTCTCTTTTTCTTTTTCTTTCCCCCCTCTTTCTTTCTTCCTTTCTATTATTTGTTTTCTTTATTGGCGTGAGAAATCATGGAGATATTAGATACTATGTAATGATGAACATTTGAGATGTATAATAACAGACAAGAAAGTACTGTAGTAAAATGATGTTTATTATTGTAAAACTAGTTGAATTTAGCCCGTTAATAACGGGCGCTAGAATGGAGAGGAGGGCCGGGGCGCCACGCATCCCACCCTCCCTTGTTCCCGGCAGGCCCGAGGAGGGAAGCGGCGGCGGCGGCCTCTGCGCTCCGCCGCGGAGCTCCCCGTCCCCGGGCGGTGCCAGGCCCGGCGGCGGCCCGGCGCCAAGGCGCTGCCGGAGCCGCAGCCAGAGCCTGCCGAGCGGGGGCAGTCTCGGAGGCGGCGGCAGCGGGTGAGCGCAGGCGGACAGGGGCACCCCGGCAGCGCGCTCAGCTCCGTGCGAGGCAGCGGCACTGAGCCAACTGACGACGCGTGTGCGCCGTCGCTGCCTCTCGGACACGCCCCCTGTCATCGCCTATTGGTCTCTGCACTCCAATCCAGTCCCTGCGGGACATGCGCAGTGGCAAAAAACCACTGACACACGGACTGGACGCAGGGACACTTGGAGATTATTATATAGGATATGAATATGCTCAATAAAGAAAACTTTTTTTAAAAAAAAAAAGAGAGGTAACATGCAATTCAGTTGAAAGGGGCTTTCAAGCATCTAAATGTGCTATCTCAGTGTAGGAGTGATTCTTCTACCTGGCTTCTTCCATGCCCACTCAGGGTGCAAAGGCATTTCTGTCATAACTTCAAAACGAAAATAGCCACTAGTGTAATACAACCTGCATGCTGTTGTCAAAAACAAGCACTCGTATTGTAGCTAATGTTTGGCAGCAGGCCTCAGAGTCAAAGGCCACAAGGGGCCTCCTGCGGGGAATTCCGGGATTTGCTCTCCGAGTACATACACCATGCTGTACACAGACTTACGATATATCATGTGTACAACCAGTCACACGCCAGGAATAACACTCTAAGCTGGACCTGTGCATCAATCAACACAGCGCACACAATAAGCACACATATATTTCCATTCTGGGACAGGGAGTGAGTGCACTGGTGTGAATTAAGAGATGAAATAAACAAATAGGGGGGGGTGTTTTCTCCCCTGGGGGTGCAGAATGTGAATACTCCAAGAAACAAAGCAAAAAAATGAACAGCAATGTTCATAAGTGATCCAAGTATTAAATAACAATGGTGCATTCAAAAAATATAAAACAATGTGCTACATAAAACAAAAGGACAAAACAACAACAACAGATAAATGTGAGGCCAGGATGCTTTAAAAAGTCCATACTACAACAATAATAGTAGTAATAATAATAATATGATGATAGTGATGGTGTTACAATTAAATCCATAAAGAAAGCTTACGCAATTACCCTTATTCTGGGGAAATACACCAAAATGGAGAAACCGTATCCATATTGTCGATTTATGATGGATAACAAGAGGCAATGTCTTCCATATGCTCTGGAACTGTGAAAAGAATGCTAAAAATCCCTGTTACTAAAAATAGTTGGCACTCATTCCTTCTTCAACATCTACATGTGATCATTGAGATGAGGTCATCTGGGGATTTGGAATAAGGTGCCATCAATATGCTGATGACTCCCAGCTCCATTTCTCCATTTCATCAGTTTCAATTGACACCAAGTCGGTGCTGAACTGCACTCCTTCCTCACACCGAACTTAGCTGGGGAGTGAGTTTTTTGTGCCTGATCTTCTGTGGGTGCCGGCTGTAGACCCTCATGCAGTGGGTGGGGTGTGGCCTGGGAAGGTGACTACATTCAGGTATGTAGCCGTGTTGGTCTGACGCAGTCGAAATAAATAAATTAAAAATTGTCCAGTAGCACCTTAGAGACCAACTAAGTTTGTTCTGGGTATTAGCTTTCGTGTGCATGCACGTGTATCTGAAGAAGTGTGCATGCACACGGAAGCTTATACCCAGAACAAACTTAGTTGGTCTCTAAGGAGGGACCCAGGTGGCGCTGTGGGTTAAACCACAGAGCCTAAGGCTTGCTGCTCAGAAGGTCGGTGGTTCGAATCCCTGCGACGGGGTGAGCTCCCGTTGCTCGGTCCCAGCTCCTGCCCACCTAGCAGTTCGAAAGCACGTCAAAGTGCAAGCAGATAAATAGGAACCGCTCTGGCGGGAAGGTAAACGGCGTTTCCGTGCGCTGCTCTGCTTTGCCAGAAGTGGCTTAGTCATGCTGGCCACATGACCTGGAAGCTGTACGCCGGCTCCCTCGGCCAATAAAGCGAGATGAGCGCCGCAATCCCAGAGTTGGACACGACTGGACCTAATGGTCAGGGGTCCCTTTACCTTTAAGGTGCTACTGGACAATTTAAAAAAATATATATTATTACTACAGCAAGGATGGGGAACTCTTGGCCCTTCAGACTCTTAACTTCCAGCCAGCCAGCATGACCAATTGTCCAGGATGATGGGGACCGCAGTCCACCAATATCTAGAGGGCCACATGTCCCCCATCCTTACCCTACAGTGAGAGAAAGAAAGACAAGGATCTTTGTCAGATTGGCTTGCCCCACACCCCTTGTCACTTTAGGTTGATGAAGAACCATCAATTAGGACTTCAGTACTGGTTTCCCTCTTTTTTTGTGTGTGCCCCGCTCCAAATCAGCAAAATGTCACTCCCAACTTTTGCATCGCATGGAAATGGTGTTAACGTTTACGGGAGGCATTTCAACTCGGCCCTTGTTGGCAAAAAAGGAAAAGAAGTCTTAGAGAAGTAAAGCAGAATGTGAAAAGTTAGACAGAGTGGCTAAGTTTGTAGTTGAGTGCATTGCAAAAACTAACCAACAAGAAGAATGGGAGAAGGCAGCTGCTAATGTTTCCTGAGTTCTAAACAGCAGCAGAGAAATACAAGTAAATCCGCTCGACTATAAACCAACGCAACCTCCTTAGTGTACAATTATTCTGTACATAATGGGATCGAGAGCCTTGTCTACTGTGGTTTATTTACTGCCTCCTGAACATGGGTCAGTAACAGAGCACTTTTAACATGCACCAGGCAGTCTTCCAGAATAGCGGGTTGATGAATACTCAAAACAGAACCGAGCAACACTCGGAGTCTGTACGATAATTATTATGCGGGACATCTGGAACTTGTTTAGCAGCAGAATGAGCTGATACAAAATCATGTTATGAATATTTACATACGCACAGAGGTGTTAAAATTCAGAAATGCCATATATGTGTTTAAATTTCACTTGTTGAGAACACTTCCTATAAGGTTTAGGTAAACTGTAGCTATTACTTATTACTCTACTTACGACTATTATTCTAAAATGTATACTATTTCTCAATCAGCACCTAACAATTTGCACTTCAGGAGATGTATATAATCGTAAAACTATAGCGTATCGATTAAACTTAATATGCAATAATATACATTTCAGCATGATTTGGGCTGAAAAACCCAAAGGGCAATATAAGTAAACAATGAATTGCCATAGTTGACAAATCCCATCAGGTCCTACCTCTCTCATATGGGAGAAATAGGGGCAGGGGAGCTGGAACAAGGAAGCCAGTTATCAAGCACCTGCACAGATTAGCCAGCTGTGGGCCAACACCAAAGCTATGGCGATTTTTTCAGTCCTTGAGGCCTTTTGCTAAGGCTCAGATGAGCTTCCCTGTGGCTTACTGAAGTACAGTGTCCCACACAGACGCTGAGCTATACTCACAGTTGACTCGTATTGGCATTTGGCCTGCACAATTCAGTCGTCATAGATTCATAATTTTACTCAAGGGCTGAGAGAACCTGTGGCCCTCAAAATGCTCTTGGACTCCAGGCCCCTGTCAGCACCAGGCAGCAGAGCCAATGGCCAGGAATGGCAGGAGCTGTAGTTCAGTGGTGAAATTTTCGTAGGGGAATAGTTAGGGCCAGTGGTGCTAGCTTGCGAGGGCGATTGTGGTGGGAAGGGAATGTCGCGCATGTGATGTTGCGATGCTGCGCACGTGAGCACTGTGCCTCCCTCCCTAAGCCAGGCTGCATCAATAGGAGTATAGCATCTAGATCAAGGGAAGTAATAGTACCACTCTACCACTCTGGTCAGACCTCACCTGGAATACTGTGTCCAGTTCTAGGCACCACAGTTCAAGAAGGATACTGACAAGCTGGAACGTGTCCAGAGGAGGGCAACCAAAATGGTCAAAGGCCTGGAAACGATGCCTTATGAGGAACGGCTTAGGGAGCTGGGTATGTTTAGCCTGGAGAAGAGAAGGTTAAGGGGTGATATGATAGCCATGTTCAAATATATAAAAGGATGTCATATAGAGGAGGGAGAAAAGTTGTTTTCTGCTGCTCCTGAGAAGAGGACACGGAGCAATGGATTCAAACTACAAGAAAGAAGATTCCACCTAAACATTAGGAAGAATTTCTTGACAGTAAGAGCTGTTCGACAGTGGAATTTGCTGCCAAGGAGTGTGGTGGAGTCTCCTTCTTTGGAGGTCTTTAAGCAGAGGCTTGACAGCCACCTGTCAGGAATGCTCTGGTGGTGTTTCCTGCTTGGCAGGGGGTTGGACTGGATGGCCCTTGTGGTCTCTTCCAACTCTATGATTCTATGATTCTATGACAGAAGCATCCCGGGTTTGGGGAAGGAGTCTCCAGGCCTCTGACAGGATGCCAGAGCCTTCTCGCCTCCTTTGCAAAGCCAGGCGGGCTTTGGGAAGGCGATGGGAGGGCTGTTGGGCCTGTCGGAGCATCACACCTCCCTAGGTCGGGCAAAAGCTTCCCAGGCTTTTGGAAGGAGGTGCCAGGGAACATTTAGGGGACTAGCCTAGTCCCCCTAGGCCAAGCATAGGCAAACTCAGCCCTCCAGGTGTTTTGGGACTACAATCCCCATCATCCCTGACCACTGAGAGAGCCAGTGTGATGTAGTGGTTAAGAGCGGTAGACTCATAATCTGGGGAACCGGGTTCGTGTCTCCGCTCCTCCACATGCAGCTGCTGGGTGACCTTGGGCTAGTCACATTTCTCTGAAGTCTCTCAGCCCCAATCACCTCACAGAGTGTTTGTTGTGGGGGAGGAAGGGAAAGGAGAATGTGAGCCGCTTTGAGACTCCTTCGGGTAGTGATAAAGCGGGATATCAAATCCAAACTCTTCTTCTCTTCACTGGTCCTGTTAGCTAGGGATCATGGGAGTTGTAGTCCCAAAACATCTGGAGTGCCAAGTTTGCCTATGCCTGCCCTAGCCCACTAAATTGCACGCCACTGAAAGGTCCCAGGTTCTCCACCCTTGTTTTACTCTCTGTCTGAGGAGACATTTAACATCAGATGGATGGGCCCTACTAAAACCTTCAGTTGTGAAAAATATTTGTATTTCAAAGTTAATATTTTAGCCTTAGGAATGCTTGCAGGACACCCCTCATTACAATTCTCTATGCCATAGTTTCCATGTTTCCAATCTATATACGTACTTTTTCCTCACAGAATTCTGATGTTCTCCCGAGGTTCATTGGCTTCTTAAAGGAAAGTGTGCAACTAAGTCTTTACAATAACAAGTTGGTCTGCAGAAGCACTTTTAATGGGGAAGAAGTGAGCATGAGCAAAACTATTTTTTAAAAAAACACCCTGCCATGTAAAGCAGAAAGTAGATATTTTGCTTCTCCCTAAACCCTGATCCTGAGAAGAAGACTGAAACCCTGAAAATGCAGGTCAAAACCAGATACTTTGAGAATAGAATTACTATAAATATGCTGAAAGGGTGCTTTTTATTTTTTTAAAAAAAAACCACTTCAACCATCTTATTTCACTGCAGGTTTTTAATGCACTCTTTAAGTGAAATAAAAATAACTTTTCCTCAATAAACAGTTTTATATCTCAAAGTCACCAAGGGTCCATCTCCCATGTCTCGGAGGAGGGGCTGACTGCACTCAATCGGCTTCTGAGAATGCTTCCACTCTTTTCCCCTCCAGCACCCACAAATCAATCACAAACAAGAGCGGCAGTATTTCTGCAATTAAAAATACACTGGACTACACAGTCAACTTTATGAAAGGAAAGGGCAGCGTTTCTTTCTGGCACAGGGAAGAGGAGAGGAGATATGCTTGCAAACACACACAGACACACACACAGACACACACACACACACACACACACACACACACACACACACACATGCCCTTCCTTTTTGTTGATGTTGAGGATCCAGAAAATGCTGGACTTTGGACAAGTGAGAAAAACACGAGTCTCCCCACCTAGCCAGAAAATGCCCTAGCGTTAAACACCTTGTTAATTTTTTTTAGCAATTAACAGCCATTTAGCACATGGAGGTGCAGTGAGTGTATTGCAGATGAAAAATAAAGAACAGCTCGGCGTTTGTTCCAACATAAAAATTCAAAGCTGTCCATTTTATTGGAAAGGCATCTGCAAAGTAGTAGAGAGGAAATTGGTATCTCATTAAAAATGGGGGGAAGAGAGGGGAGAGGGGGAGCAAGAGGTAGAGAGAGGAAACTAAAAGCTCATTAAAACAACTAGGAGGTTGTCAGAATTATACCTTCCCATTAGCTGAAAACTAATGAGCTCAAGACATTTTTTTTCCTCCATCGAAAGCAGAGCGAAAGCAAAGCACAAGTGATGTTGTCCCACACCAACCAGCCCCACTGATACACTATGGGGCGTCTTGTTCCCCACCCTCCAGACCTCCCATTTCAATACCTAATCAGGAACGCAAGGAGCAGAGAGGCTGCGGAAGAAGCCCTAGTGAATAGCTACATATCCATGGTGGTTGAGAGGGGCTGCTGCCAGCCTCCTCCCTCGGGCAGCTCCTAGCGGCTGCTGGAGAGCAAGTGAGGATGAGGAGGGGCTGCCGCCACCAAGGCCCTGCTCTGCGTGATGTACCGACTCTGAGGGGCAGGCTGAGGGCAGGGCTGCCTGAGCAGGAAGAAAGGGGGAGTGGAGCAGAGCGCAAGGAGTCTTGGTTTTTCTTTTTAAAACAAAAAACATGCTTTCTGCATCCACGTTGAATCTTGCCCCTTTCTGAAAAATTGTTTATTGGTATGTGCTTTTCTTTTTGTAAAACTACCAAAGACTAAAAGAAAATCGGGATTAGGGGTTTTCTCAGGAGGGTGGAGGGCATGTGTGCTGTGTCCTGTTGTGTCAGGCTGCCAGGGATAGATAGAAAAGAAAAGAAAAGCTCCCCCCCCTTTTCCAATAAATTGTCCAACTCCGCATATTCAACCAGTTTTTGAATTCATTCTGTCCTAGAAGGAACCATTGTCACTTTTCCAATTTGATGGAATAAGCAAAACCAAAACATGTAATCATTTCTAAGTGGGAAGTAGTTAAAATATATTTGAAAAATAATTGTCGCAGTCTAAACTCTGTTGTATTATTCAAATAACATCTGTAGTAGTTGGTAGTAAGAACCAAGACCACAGATAATTGAATATTTATTTATACTTTTGACTTTGATCTGACAAGTTTTGGCAGTAAGTTAATGAATATGTGAAATATGGAGTGGATGGGAAGTTGTATGTAAAGTAAGAAGATCTTCTTTGTTGTATTATATTAGATATTTTCTTTCTTTCTTTTAGTTGATTTGTTTTATATTTTTGTATTAATGGATGGTGAATAATGTTTCTTTTGTTTATTTCAATTAAGCAAATAAAATTATAAAAAAGCTCTTACCAAAGTATTTTATTCAATATTCACAGAGAGAGGCTTAGAAAGGCAGCCTCTAGGAGTAATGGTGTCGCTCAGAGTAATCTTCTCCCCACCCCCTTTCCTTCTCAATCATCACCCCCTTACGGTGGCTGCTTAGGGCCACTCGCCTCTTAGCGCTTTGCTCTCCTACTTTCAACGCTCGCCGGGTTCAGGGAGAAGGGGGGGGGTTGGAATGGTTTCTAGTGATAATATGTCAGCCAGCTGCTCCGGCTCTGCTTCCTGCTCCCCTATTCTCCCATTATTTCCCAGCTTTGCCCCTCATCTATCTCTGAGCCGTGACCTTCTGCAAACCACTATTGTAAATCTATACTGTCTTCTGCCTCTCTGGAAGGTTGGGGGGGCAGTCTCCACCATTCCTCCTCAGTCCAGTCCCTGACACGTTGGTGGAGTGGCGGCAGCATTTGCCCGCCTTCTGATAGGAAATGTTCTGCGATGAAGGGCAAAAAATGGAGGGCTGGGGAGGGTCAGTTGGGGAGTGAGAAATGTCCCTATTTTCATTTAAGGAATGTTGGAGGGTGTGCTAGGCCAGGTCTCTGTAACAGCCCACCACTGTCCACTAGGGTGTTCCCACCCCATAAAAGGTAAAGGTACCCCTGACCATTAGGTCCAGGCCCGGACTCTGGGGTTGCGGCGCTCATCTGGCTCTATAGGCCGAGGAAGCTGCCGTTTGTCCGCAGACAGCTTCCGGGTCATGTGGCCAGCATGACTAAGCCGCTTCTGGCGAACCAGAGCAGCGCACGGAAACGCTGTTTAACTTCCCGCCAGAGCAGTACCTATTTTATCTACTTGCACTTTGACGTGTTTCCGAACTGCTAGGTGGGCAGGAGCTGGGACTGAGCAACGGGAGCTCACCCCGTCTTGGGGATTCGAACCGCCGACCTTCTGATCGGCAAGCCCTAGGCTCAGTGGTTTAGACCACAGCGCCATAGAACAGAGCTTTTCCAACTGTCTGTCTTGACATGTTTGTATGTCAGCTGCAGTGTGTAGGTGTGTTGTGTGAACACTCGCCACACTCTGCCCGGGGCTGGAAAGGGGTTAGTTTAACCTCTGGTTTGCTGGGGAAACTGAATTACTGTATTGCAAAACAATGCAAGACTAAAGTGTGTGTCACCAACATGAAAAGTTTGGAAAGCTCTGTTGTAGAGTGTGTTCGGCAGGCAACCAGTGGCTCCAGCAACAGCTGGTATCAATGTCATCGCCACACTGCTTTGACCTCTGTTGTCCCTCAGGGCATGGACAGCTGGATCAGAGGGGGAGAAGAGGTAGTGAGAGCATGTCAGGTCCATTTCAAAGCAAGGTTACAGTGAGAGGTCATGGTTTCCCTTATTCCTCTGCAAGTGCAGCATTTCTATAGAAGCCAGAGTTACATTAGGTAAAGGTAAAGGACCCCTGGATTGTTAAGTCCAATCAAGGCGACTATGGGGTTGTGGTGCTCATCTCGCTTTCAGGCTGAGGGAGCCGGCGTTTGTCCACAGACAGCTTTCCAGATCATGTGGCCAGCAGGACTAAACTACTTCTGGTGCAACCGAGCACAAAGAAACACCGTTTACCTTCCCGCTGCAGCGGTACCTATTTATCTACTTGCACTGGCGTGCTTTCGAGCTGCTAGGTTGGCAGGAGCTGGGACAGAGCAACAGGAGCTCACCCCGCTGCAGGGATTCGAACCGCCAACCTTCCACTGGGCAAGCCCAAGAGGCTCAGTGGTTTACACCACAGCGCCACCCACGTCCCATAGTGTTGCATTATCCTGGTTACATGTTGCTAATGA
Organism: Darevskia mixta; assembly: GCA_034641385.1. Taxonomy (NCBI): domain Eukaryota; kingdom Metazoa; phylum Chordata; class Lepidosauria; order Squamata; family Lacertidae; genus Darevskia; species Darevskia mixta. The sequence continues at coordinate 1,274,158 of JAWWNH010000017.1, read as the reverse complement.
GATGGTAACAGATATGTAATCAAGGAATGCCTTTCCTCCCCACCAACTATCTCCGAATTTTAGTCCCTGTATGTGTGTCTATATTTATTTATGTCTACATTGAAGTCTCCAGCTAGGCCTCAGTCTCCTTCTGAAAAACTCAGCATAATTGGGAATTATTTGTCCGAAAGAGAGAGAAAAGAGGCCTCCTGGGTATTTGGGGCATACAGTGAACCTAATGTAATGCTTCTTTCCTGTATTTACCTTTTAGGAAGTGCCCCATGGTGTCCATTTTCCTCTTCTCCAGAATAAACAGAATATAGTTAGCCAGAAGGATGACTGTGCTGTGACTCTTCTAGGTGCCTGGAGAGCCAAATTGCTGTGTGTGCTTGGCTGTCTGCAAGACCTTTTCCCAAGAGGATTTTACTGTATTTCCTGTAAAAAGAAAACATATTTTTAAAGAGGCTGCCCCGTCATCTTCCTGTTATTTGGACTATGTTCATTAAGTGACCCATTAACTATTGGTAATAATATGCTCCTTGAATAGGGGTGGTGAGGTTTCCAGTTTGCTCCATGTTTTGAAACCAAGCTACCCATTTTTCCTTCTTTAGACCCATGTTCCGATAGGAATGTAGACCTGTGGATCAAGCTTCATAATTGGCAAACCTATCTGCGCCTGGGTCCACACCCTGCTTATGGGGCGATCCCAAGGGCTGTTTCTTTCGTTAACCTTTTACCGCTTCTTAGAGCAGCTAATAGCTCCTCCATGGTCGTATGGTAAAAGCAAAAGAACTCAACTGTTTTAAAAAGCTTCCAGGAAGCAACTGTGCGGTCTCTGCCTGAGGAATTTTATGGAGAAAAAGATTATGCAGCTATCTGTTTTTCCATACAACATCCTTGTAAGGCTACCAAGCACATGGCGTGGAAGAGAAAGATGACTGTCACCATAGGGTTTCCCAAAAGATCTGCCCAGAAATGGGACGTTGCAGAACTGGTTTTGTGAACACACAAAACCAACACAGGATGGGGCTAGGTTCGTGCATCTATCCCTACTCTTGTGTGTTGTGAATCTTCAGAATAAGAATGTGGATCCAGACTATGCATAGTAGATGTCCAGATTTATTTTAGAACTTGGGTAGGCAAACTAAGGCCCGGGGGCCGGATCTGGCCCAATTGCCTTTGAAATCTGGCCAGCGGACAGTCCGGGAATCAGCGTGTTTTACATGAGTAGAATGTGTCATTTTATTTAAAATGTATCTCTGTGTTATTTGTGGGGCCTGCCTGGTGTTTTTACGTGAGTAGAATGTGTGCTTTTATTTAAAATGTATCTCTGGGTTATTTGTGGGGCCTGCTGGGTGTTTTTACATGAGTAGAATGTGTGCTTTTATTTAAAATACAACTCTGGGTTATTTGTGGGGCATAGGAATTCGATCATTTTTTTTTTTCAAAATATGGTCCGGCCCCCCACAAGGTCTGAGGGACAGTGGACCGGCCCCCTGCTGAAAAAGTTTGCTGACCCCTGTTTTAGAGTCTCTTCCTTGCCCGCAGCAACATGCAGCTAAGGGTTACTCATAAAATGTAGGAATTTTAGTTTGCCATACCCCTCATTGTCATCTCCAATGGCAGGCCAGTTCAGGAAAAGCAGTACAAGCTTTCAAATGCAAAGTGATATTTGTGGGCTTTTATTAAAATGTATGAATATAGGGCATATAAAAAAAACACATACAGTAATCATAAAATGCATTTCATGTATTTTTTTAAAACTTTATTTCTTTTTCTTTTTCTGTTATTACATACATCACATATCCATAACATTCATATTACAATCCCTCTTCCCCCCCTAACTTCCACTTCTGATTTATTTCCCCCTTATTACACACTGCTATATCAAAAATTACATTGTTCTTACTTCCTTATCTACTACATATTATTACTAATAAAGTTATGTGTTTATTTAAAATATATTTCATGTAAATGCATAAAAAACAGAACCATTTTTCAACATTTTTTCCCTGAAGTTGTTCCAATTTTAGTCTGGAGGGCTACTATATCCACAGTTTACGAGGGCAATCAACAATAGAAGGTGGTCCAGGAAGTTGCCCACTTTGCAGCAATGTAAACTCCGGCCACGATTTATAAAATGGTTTCCTTAAAAGAAACATTACACTTTTCACACCATAGTTTGCAGAGTAATGTTTCTCTGAGGAGATGTAGAGTGATAATAAGGGAAAGCTGGTGTGCTAAAAGGTTGGGTGTTACTATATGGGAGAAAAGACCAAAAAGGAAAAAAAGAAAAACCAACCACCGGGAAACTTAAAAAGGCGAAATGGGGAAACCCAGACAGTATCCACATGTTGGGAGTGTTGGCAGGGATATGGATCATGCTGATACTACAATAGGAGATGGAAAGGGCACCATCAGGCTGCAGAGCAGAGGGGGAGATCAGAGGCATGGCCATCGCATCAGCTTGGCTGAGATAACTGCTCATTTTGACTCCTGCAACAGAAGTAGAGAAAGGAATCAGGGCCGCTTCATCAACTCTGCTGAGAGACCAGCTGCAGTTGGTTACTCCTTTCCCAACAGTTTCCATTTCAGCTGGTTATTATAGGAACTGTAATGCTAACAAGCAAGACCTGAATATGTTCCTTCTCTCCTCCTCCCCCCCCCTTTATTTTGTAAGCCTGAAGGCAAGGACTATCTTGTTTTTATTGATCTGCAAGTTGCTCTGGGAGTCTTTGGGGCTGAAAAGTGGGGTAAACGTGCTTTGTGTACAGCAAGTAATTGCACTTTTCACACAAAGAAGGAAGTCCTGTGTGATACAGTGGTACCTCGGGTTACAAACGCTGCGGGTTACGAACACTTCAGGTTACAGACTCCGCTAACCTGGAAGTAGTGCCTCGGGTTAAGAACTTTACCTCAGGATGAGAACAGAAATTGTGCGGCGGTGGCAGCAGGAGGCCCCATTAGCTAAAGTGGTACCTCAGGTTAAGAACAGTTTCAGGTTAAGAACGGACCTCCGGAACAAATTAAGTTCTTAACAAGAGGTACCGATGTACTTAAAAAGAAGGAAATGGAATACTGTCCATCATACAAATGATTGCCTGCAAAATGAAAACAAAAAGCCAGTATTGTGCTCTGTCAATCCATTCATCTATCCTATCCCTCAAGTGCATTGTCTGGGTGGCTTACAATAAATATTAAAAAGCATCTGGAAATAATGACTGCTTTGACTGTATATGGTAGCATTCAGGGAACAATTCCCAAGAAATATAGATATTTTTGGATTATTATTATTATTTTTAAAGAATTGAATGGAACAGAATCCTGGCCAAACAAATGGAAAAATAAAATGGATCAAAGGCAGATAGATTCATCTATCCATAGCCAGTGATTTCAATAATCTAAAACCAATCAACATGAAGGGGAATGGTTGCTTGTAATAGAGTTTCCCCCTTCTAATAACAAGATCTCTGAGCATGACATTTATGGAGGGCTTTATCTGATCCCAATATGCAATCATATGGTTGTCTTCCTGCTTTAGAATTTCCCTGCTCCATATACCGTACATGTCATCTGTCTGTTGACGTTCAAAAGTGTCCTATAGTGGCATTAGGTGTCTTCCGTCTGAGACTGTGAGGCGGTGCCACCCTGTGGGCTCTTTCCATTGCTGCAAGTATTGCATTAAGGGTCAAGAAATTTATTTTCCTCAGCCAGGAATACAGGAAATCGATTAACAATCTGCATGTCTATTCAGAAGTCAATTGCCCTGGCTTCAGTGGTACTTACTCCCCAATGGGAATAAGCAAATATAGGATATCAGTGTATTTTGCCCTTCTGCTTTTGCACTAAATCCATAAAAGTTCATCACCCCTGCATTGGTGTTTCTCCAAATTGTGCACCTGATCTTGCAGTTCCTTTTCTACCTGCATAATTTTCTGAATTTATCTGTCTCATTTCAAAGTCCCTGTCTGTCCTCAGTTCAATCAACTTCATCTCTCAAGTCTATCAATGCAACCACACTGGGACAATCTTGTTTTAAACCACATGAATCCTCACATTTGTCTCTCCTTTTGGTTTCCTCAGTTTACCCTGTATCCCGTTGTCTGGTTGGGAGGTAGAAAGTGAAGCCTTAGAAGGCATTAATGAATCCTTTTGGGAATTTCTGGGCAAAGGATGACACATTAAACAGCTCTGCTAGCAAAAATCTTTACTAAATCAAGGTATGCTGAAGTGAGGGGGAAGATACCTATTGTCTATTTAGCAGATAGCCTCACATTACCAATGTTCAAGAATGCAACCAGTGTGCAATGCCTGGATATCCACAATTATGACTTAGTAAGCCACTTGTCCAACAGACCCCAAGGACTCAGCTACATTAGTCAAAAAATGTTTTGAATGCGTTTTGAATGCGTTATAAACATGCAACACCAAATAGTGTTGGAGAGCAAAACAAATTTCTATGTGATTTTCCATAGTGTTCCTCCTCCCCCCTTTTGTTATAACAATTAAATTTCTGACTTCATTATAGCGGGTTTTTCCTGTGTGAGGATCCACCCCAAGTAGGACAAGGATCCTGCAGCTTAAACAGTTGTGCAGAAGAGAGGGTTTTGGCAGAGGCAGCTTTTCTCACCCCATTGTGTTCTAGGGGTGCCCCCAGGGACTGGGGGCTCATCCCAAGGAGGTAAAATCCTTTTACCAAAACACTTACCCATGTGGACAGGTATCAAGGTGCAGCATAGTCAACAGATAGTGACCTGGAAACTACAACTAATCCAGAATGTGGCAGCTAGACTGGTGACTGGGAGCGGCCGCTGAGACCACGTAACACCGGTCTTGAAAGACCTATATTGGCTCCCAGTACGTTTCCGAGCACAATTCAAAGTGTTGGTGCTGACCTCTAAAGCCCTAAACGGCTCAGTCCAGTATACCTGAAGGAGCGTCTCCACCCCCATCATTCTGCCTGGACACTGAGGTCCAGTGCTGAGGGCCTTCTGGTGGTTCCCTTGCTGCGAGAAGCCAAGTTACAGGGAACCAGGCAGAGGGCCTTCTCGGTAGTGGCACCTGCCCTGTGGAACGCCCTCCCACCAGATGTCAAAGAGAAAAACAACTACCAGACTTTTAGACGACATCTGAAGGCAGCCCTGTTTAGGGAAGCTTTTAATGTTTAATAGACTATTGTATTTTAATATTCTGTTGGAAGCTGCCCAGAGTGGCTGGGGAAACCCAGCCAGATGGGTGGGGTATAAATAATAAATTATTATTGTTATTGTTATTATATAACAAGCCAAGGTCAAGCACAGATCCATCAGTCTAAATCCAAAACAGAATCCAGAAATGAAGTCAGGCAACAGTCCAAGGTCAATATCACAGGGAGTTCAGCAAGGGAATGGGGTAGACTCAAGAGCAAGGAGCCAAACTCCAAAGAACAAGGAGCCAGAGACCTCTCTTGTTTCCAGCAACTGGAAAGCTCAAAGGGGAAACCTACGGCCTCCTAGACCAAACGCTAATCACAGCTGCTGAGTAGTGAAGGGGTTCCAAGGATTGCTTACTCACAAGCAGACCCCTTACTCATGAGCTGTGCAACAACTGTCGGTCAACAGGCCCATGTTTTGTCTCAGCCTTTTGGTATTGGTAATTTTGAGGACTAAGGGCATGGCTTTACCTCCTCCTCTGACCACTCCACCAGAGGTCCCTACAGGGGATGCTCAGCACTGCTTCCAGGAGAACCTGCTTGCTCCTCAGGGTTCTTGACCTGTGGACTATCTGGTTCATTCTCCAAGGACTGTCGCGACCCGGTTAGACAGTGGTAGACCGGGATCCGCCGGGCTCGCGCCATGCGGGCGCCAGGAAGGGGAACCAGACAGCAGGCCAGGAAAAGGGGGCGACAGCGGAGCCAGGCGCGCAGGGGTTAAACCGAACACGGCAAGACCTGAGCTCACCTAGGCATGCCCCGAGGGGTAAACAACCCCAGGCTGATGGCCCAACTCCAGGTGTGGAAGGCTTAGCGGGCAATCCCGGGAAGCCAGTGATAACGACCGCTAACGAGCCATCAGCGGTGGGCGCGGCGGAACTGTCAGCATCGCAATAACAATGTAAAAAGCACCCATGAATAGCACGGGTAGACAGGAGCAGTTAACCCCTTTTGTCCAAGCTATCCTGGGTGGGGAAGAGGATTTCCCCCGGAACTTTAGGGCAGAAGGGAGGGGGGAATTGGGGGTCAACCAGCAAAATGTATTTAAGGGGAACTCTGAGATGACCTCCTCAGAATCCTTACGGACTTTCCACGTTTCTCTGTGTGCTGTACAATAAACTTCAAGACTTCTTCCGCTGACTTCTCGGAGTGGCGTGCGTTCTTGACAGCTAGCTACAGTTACCATTAGGGACACGACAAGGACTCTGTGTTTGGCAGCAGGGTAGGGCTAAGCAGTGACAACCCCTGGAAGAAATGTATTTCCATACATTTCAATACATCTGGTCACCTGTTGGCCTCTGTTTTCAGATGCTACCTTTGCCTTTCCAGTTGTACAAATTAGCTCCCATTTATCTCATGTGAGAGTTTGACATACCCTCCTGCCCCCCACCCTTTCCCAGCCGCTCAGATACACTCAGCTGCATTTTTCTCTTTCCCTGACAGTAACTAGGGACAGCAGCTCAGTAATTAGGACATGGGAATTGAGAAAACAGACTACCCTGAAAGCGTGGGGTTTGGACCCAAAAAGACCACCTCATATGAAAGCGAGTACCTGGTACATTAAACCGTGAATTAGTTTCATCCACTCAAGTCAGCTAGATGCAAGACAGCTGTCTTACTCCCTCAAGTATTCCAAGGCTGGCTGGACAATTATTTTCGCAAGAGCTGAAAATGGCAAGATGGGGAAAGTATTCTGAGGCAATGCACACATTTATTTTATCCTAAAGGTAAAGGTAAAGGGATCCCTGACCATTAGGTCCAGTCGTGTCCGACTCTGGAGTTGCGGTGCTCATCTCGCTTTATTGGCCGAGAGTCGGCGTACAGCTTCCGGGTCATGTGGCCAGCATGACTAAGCCGCTTCTGGCGAACCAGAGCAGCACACGGAAACGCCGTTTACCTTCCCGCTGGAGCGGTACCTATTTATCTACTTGCACTTTGATGTGCTTTCGAACTGCTAGGTGGGCAGGAGCTGGGACCGAGCAACGGGAGCTCACCCCGTCGCAGGGATTCGAACCGCCGACCTTCTGATCAGCAAGCCCTAGGCTCTGTGGTTTAACCCACAGCGCCACCTGGGTCCCTACTTTATTTTATCCTACTATTGATCAAGGAGGTTTTACTGGGTTTGGGGAACCAGAAGAGTGTCCACCATAGGCAATGATGTCTCTAGCCATCATACCAATTTTAACTCAGGAGGAGAAGAGGCTCTGTTTAAAGTCTTAATCAATAGTAGCTATATTGTTCAGGGTTAACTTTGGTTTCAATAGGGAAGGAGCCCAAATCCATTTTTCATGCCTTTTCTTGGGTGCTCATCACAGCCTTCGGTTCAGCATCATCAGGATAAGTGGAGAGAACTGCAGCCAAAAAGGCAACTGGGAATGCAGAACTTCACAGAACTCCTTCAGCAGGAAATTCCAAGCTCATATCTCATTTAAGATCATTATTACTCATTTTCATTTCTCACTGTTTTGAAAGGTTTTTCTTTTTCTGATAATCCAGCGTGCTGGTATTACCAGCAATTCACAAGTGTGTCTAAAACCTTGACGACAGTAATTAATGTATTCTATCAGCAGTTGGGTCTCGTAGCCAGCTGTTTGTTGCAAAATCTTCCAAGCCTTACCATTGGAAAACTACTTTGACTTGTCACCCTCCCCTTTGCGCACACAAACCACTGAGCAATGTCTAGTATAACTTTCACTTAACGATTAGTGGCTTTATTCAATCCATCAACATGGGGCAGAGGTTGCTTTGGTCTCTTGGGGCATCCAGCAAAATCTGATCTGATAAGACAAGCCTCTTCTGGCAGGCTGTTTGCTATCAGAAGAGAGTGACTGCAGGTGGGGAAACGAGAGAGGCAAATTAGAGGGTTTAAGAGAGGGAAGGGAAGTTCCCTTCTGGTGTATTCAGCTATCCTGGATTGCAGCAAGAATTATGGTTCTGTGGCAAGCAACTGCTGTGGAAACTCCTGCAAGAACCTCTTTGTATTTCATTACAAAGCCCTAACCGTACAATTGAATAGGCATAGACACGAGCCCGCGGGTCTCAAAGCGCGTGGGGGAACTGTGAGGATGCAATGAAAAGGACACAGATTAAATGAGTCCATTCTCCAGTGAGCCTCAAGTACCCATCCTAGGAGAGGTCTATCTGCCTCCTTGCCTCCTAATACAGCAGAATTTCCCATTCCAGAAGGAGGCTGTCCATTAAATTACATGCATTTTTTAAAAAAGAAAATAATCTAATAAATTGTGTGTCCTTGTTTTTCAATTTGATCCTTTCACATGGTTTTATGGCATTTTATGCACTGTGACTTGCCATTATTTTTACTGATGATAGTTTAGTAATTATTATAATTGCTAAATGTAAACTGTTTAATTATTATTTGTTGATATTTATTTTTACTGTTTACTGTTATATTCTAATGGATTGTTGAATATTGCTTTATTTGATGTAAGTTGTTTATTTTAAAGTTATCCTTTTATTCAGATCAACAAAATTTCTTTATTGTGAATCATAGGAGAGATGGATTAGGAAAGTTGATAAGTATATTTAATCAAATTTATTTGGTATTTGTTTTTGTCTTTCTTTGTTTTTTAAAAAAATGTATGAATTTTGAGTGTTAGATGTTATTGTGTGTTTTGTTGTATGTATTGTATGTCTTGTACTGTTTTGTATTGTCATTTATGATTGAAAATAAATAAAGTATTTAAAACTTTTTTTAAAAAAGTTACCCTTTTATTACGACTTTTTTGTATTGGATCAGATTGTTGTTGGGTGTGTGATCTTTACTGTCTATTTTGTTGTTTCTTCAGCTTGTAAACTGCCTTGTGTATAGTAATATAGAAAGCATACAAATTAAGCATACAAAGGTAGCATACAAAGTAAAAGTGAAATGAAAATGAAAGGATATTTTGACTGATATCGATTTTTGATTTTATTTATCTTGTATCTTCTTTCTGATATGAGCCACTCCGTGAGCGGAAGAGCAGGAGGAGGAGGAGGAGGAGGAGGAGGAGGAGGAGGAGGAGAACAACAACAATAACAAAACAACAACAACAATGTATTTTGCATTAATTATTATTTTACAAACATGTCTTTCCTGTATTGGTCTCTACAGCCACAGCAGGCGCTGTAACTCTCCAACGGTTTGACATACTTCCATGGTCTTCTGAGACCTTTCTTTCTCAACAGAATCAACGTGGATGGTAAAAGCAGGCCCCAAAAGTAATTCTCTATTAAGAACATGCTGTCATCAACCTGACCAATCACTAAGGATAACCTTGAGAAACCTAGGAGGAAGCCAGAGAAGTAAAGCATATTTCTGGGAGTGAAAAATGATGGCTGCGAGCTCTGAACAGGGTGGCAAATTGAGAGAAGACCTTTCTATATATTCCTATGTCTTGAGAGATTGTACCCTGGAAACATGGAGCTGACTGGAGTACAGGAGGTGACCCTGAGCGATGTCAAACATAGGACCTATCTGCACTTACCTTTTAATGTGGTGTGGTTGCTGTTTAGGGAGATTTTTTTTTTAAGCATGCTTCTACATCTAAATGTGGAAAGGCCCATATTGCAAACACACAGCATTATCGGCCTCGGCATATACATGGGCAAATTGCCAAGAAGGTCCAACACAGTGACATTTGATATCAAAGGAGGAAATTTCGGGGTGGAGGGGGGAATTAACTGGATTAGTTAAAAGGAAGTTGAAGGAGGGGGGTCAAGAAACTTTGAGCTAGGTTTGAAATTACTAAAACCCACAATAATAGAAGCTGAGCAAGAATGTGTACCACAGATTAGGAAAGGCAGAGGCAATGAAGATGTATTTATTTATTTGTTTATCTGCGGTTCTATACTCCACTTTTCACTATATGTCTCCAAATGGCTTACCTTACATAAAAAATACGTGTACAATCAGGGCCGGATTTAGGCTTGATGAGGCCCTAAGCTACTGAAGGTAATGGGGCCCTTTATATGTCCAGCTGTCCTTTGTCAACAACAAATTGCCGCTGTTTTTTGTGTTGAACATGTGCTATATGGTAATTTATGAACCTAATAGGTATCTAAAGCCATTTGCACATAACAAATAGGAGCCTACACAACACAAAACACTGTTGCTGTATGTAGGATTTATTTTATTTGTTTTTTATCTTATATTTTGGAAATGTACATCCAGTTGTTTTTTTCTTTAAATTTGTTGGGGCCCCCAAGAGAGTGGGGCCCTAAGCTATAGCTTGTTTAGCTTATATGTAAATCCAGCACTGTGTACAATGTATAACATAAAAATTCCTTGGAAAATAGAAACACTGCAACATAGTGCAATGGCCTCTTGAAATAAAACTGTATTGAAATTTAACAGGGACCTTGAATCATTGGAGAAAAGAGTAGAGCCTGCTGCTAATTTGGTGTGTATTTCTGAAAGAAGAGACCCCAAGTTTCTCTTTCTATCTCCACTGCAAATCTTTTGACGTTTTGCCCAGGTGTTTTCAAAATGCATTTGATATGATTACTCATTACACACTCACGAGAGAGAGGGAGACTGGAAGAACAGGGGGTAATGTAGAAAAACAAAATGGTGGGCAGAGGCTAGGGCAGTGGTGGCTAACCTTGGCACTCCAGATGTTTTGGAACTACAACTCCCATCATCCCTAGCTAACAGGACCAGTGGTCAGGGATGATGGGAGTTGTAGTCCCAAAACATCTGGAGTGCCAAGGTTAGCCACCACTGGGCTAGGGGTTCTTCTGGCCTTTTCTTCTGGCTCCTCTTCCTGAGATTTTATTTTTCCTCTGCAGACCCTGGATGACCAAAATGATGAACTATTGGGGGGAAAAACCCTGCAACTTGCCCAGGTTACAGTGAATACACATTCAAATATTTCAACCTACATGTTCCAGCAACTTCAAATTCTGTCAGACCCTGACCTGTTATCTGTCTACACAGCTGTATTGCAACTTCCAGATGAATGCTATTTTGGCAAGAACGAGATTTTAGGTGTGGGTGAATAACTGCTTGTTTGTAGATGTGCTCATTTTGCAGAAGAGGATGATTCTAAAGGAGAAATCAAAAAGTGCAAGACAGGCATTTGTGTATAACTAGAGGTAAAACTTGATATAAGAAGAGTATTTCTGCTGTTTATAAGAGTTTATAAATAAGACTTGCTGCAAACTGTCACTTGAAGTTGCAGTGCAAGTGAAGAATATAAGCTGTCCATTGTGTTGTGTGGGACTGTGACATTTTGGAAGAACAAACCACTGATTAACATGAGGCAACATTTGACAGCACGGCCACAGATTTAATTCTAGAGAAACAGCTGCAAAGGAAATAACCCTCCTGATTTTGAACCTCTCTCCGCTGTTTCTCCATTTCTGTTTCTGATACTGGTATTATTGAAGGCTGAAAATACCCACACTGCATTCAGTTTGCAAACATTGCAAGGAAATTAGACGGCTTTGGAATGATCAGGAACCCCCAGCATTAGGAAGACAAGTACTGGCAACCTGATTTATCACTCCCTTCAGATGGCTCTTGCCTGCACAACGTAAGCATGTATGGAGTGGCACTTGGGGAGGGAGAAGAAACGGATACCTTGCTGAGGCCTGTGTGCGCTCACTGAGAGAATCCTCAGATGCTTCGCTAATTAATTCATTTCGCCCTCAATTAAGTTGCTGCGTGTCCCTGCTTTTGGTTGGCCTGTAATTAGATCTCCATGATGCACCTCAGAAGTGTGAGGGACATGTCAAAGCAAGAGCAGATGATCCTCACTCAGAGCTAAACTTGTCACCCTCTGCTAGGTGGTGGCCTGAATGCTGGAAAGCGTTTGCCACAGTTAAGCTGTCATGACCTGTGCCGCTCTATATTGGGCGCTGGGCAGGGTAATAAATCAAATGACACGGCTATTTGGAACAGAAAAGCTATTTCCAGATGGCATTGGTGGTTTAAAAGTAGCCTCCTTCTTCAGATATCAAAACTGGTAAAATGATGCCTCAAGTAAACTGAGGTGGAGACAGTTTTAGTAAGACTTACAGCACCAAGCAGATTTTCTGTTCATAGTGAGAATAGCAGAAGAATCACAGAACTGGAGGTGGAAAACACACACAGGAGACGGACACTGAAGACCCTTCAGGTGGTCACTAGTGAAATTCAACTGTGAGTTTAGAGTAGGGTGATTTTAGCAAAAGGCCAGCAATTATGCTGTGTTGTTCCAGTTTGCGGAGGTTTAGGCACACAAACTCGTAAACTGTATTTTTCTGGAGCTACGTGATATATTTTCCACTTTTGGTTATTGCATAGTAATGTTAAGTTTTGATGGAGTAACATTCCCCCCCCCCCGAACAACACTTTAAATTGTATGAATAATAATTTGTTTTGATCCTGGTTGGCATCATTGCTTTCCCAGACTTGGGCAGCTTCACTGCCTTCTCTTCCCTGACTACTGCTTTTCCTTCCTTCCTGAATTAGTCGCATGGGATCATGCACACAGCGGCCAGCGGTGAGGCAGAGGACTTGATGACAACATAACACGATGTAGCCATTCAGATTTGCAATGTGATGAAGTCACGGAGGGGGAATAAGAACAAACAGAGTGCCCTTCACCCATGATGCCCCAAGCAGAAGAGGATTTGCATGGCATTGTGGAAAACGTTGATTAAAAGCTGCTTAGCTATAGCCATTTCCCCAAAGCTATAATAGGATTTAGAAGAGCGGCCACACTTATGAAGAACGTCCATAGGGGTGGGCATATTAATTTATTGCAAAAAAAGCAACAATTAAGTTGTACGGTATCACACCTTAAAGACTAACACAATTTGTTCATCCAAATAAATCATCATGGCCTTATAATAAGGCAGAGTGAAGTGACCATCTTGGACAGCAAATTTCAGTGGGGGGAGAGATCTGTTCTTCCTTAGCATATCCTACTGCATTGTGGGAAATATGAGCAAGCAAGGGATCAACTGATCAAACCCTTACTGGCAAATTTGCCGGAAAAATCCGAAGCCTCCCATATTAAATATCTTTTGGAAGACAGGTCAAATGATATTACACTGGCCGTGCCAAAGTTTCTTTCATAGGTTATAAGAAACAAAGATCATTATGACCTAGATAAAACAAATTGACTGCCTTGGTTTCTTCCATCTGTCTGTCTGGTCGTTTTAACTATATCTAGTTTTGAAATTGTTTTGTGGGTCTTTGGACTGCATTATTTGATCCTTAGCTCTCTGGCCATTCCTCTTGGCTGTGCGACAGAGCTGTGTATGCTCCCAAGGCCTGTCCTGGGTCCCTAAAATATCCCTCCACCTTTGGTGCTGTGGAAGGTGCTGTCCCATTGCCAGTGTTGAAGTAAGATTCACCTGTCAGTCCAGCTGGTGTTTATATGTAGGATGAAGAGGAGGCACCATTTTGTCTGTCAAAATGAAGTCTGCCTTGACTTCAATAGATGCATGACGACTTCTTGTTGGCAGGTACACATACACATGGTTATCTTTAGGTTATGAATTTAGCCATGAACACGACAGAGATGTTTTCTGTCCTGAGCAGTGGAAATAATAGCAGCAAAAGAGCTCAACTACGTACAGCAGTGGATTGTTGCGTTTCATGATCCTGACCCAATTGCGATGAGATCTGCAATTGTTACAAATTTCTCACAGAAGCTAGAAGTGGGCCGTGGTACTGTCAGTTTTCCTGTGCCCGTGCTTTCCTCCACTCCTGCACATAATAACTGCAATTCCTACAGGACTTGCTCAGCTTATAGAAAGGGTTTAGCTGCTATGTCTCAGTGACATGGGTGGCACTGTGGTCTAAACCACTGAGCCTCTTGGACTTGTTGATCGGAAGGTTGGCAGTTCGAATCCCCGTGATGGGGTGAGATCCCATTGCTCTGTCCCAGCTTCTGCCAACCTAGCAGTTCGAAAGCACGCCAATGCAAGTAGATAAATAGGTACAGCTGTGGCGGGAAGGTAAACGGCGTTTCCGTGCGCTCTGGTTTCCATCACGGTCCTCCGTTGCACCAGAAGTGGTGGCCACATGATCTGGAAAGCTGTCTGTGAACAAACGGTGGCTCCCTCGGCCTGAAGTGAGATGAGTGCTGCACCCCATAGTCATCTTTGACTGGACTTTCCCATCCAGGGGTCCATTGCCTTTACCTTTTTCACCTTACACTGGCTTGGTCATGTCCACAGAATGGAAGATGGCAGGATCCCCCGAAAGACGGGCTCTACGCGGAGCTGCTTTCACACACAAGACAGGAAGGCTGGTAACATCAATACCATGTGGGACTCCCTTGCAGATGACTACAGTGCCTGGAGACAGTGTCTGTCCATGTCTCCACAGCAGTGACCAGAGGAGGAATGACTGCTGGGAGGAGTGCAGAGAGAATAAGCACCATTGTGCCTCTGCAGCAGCACAAGTGGACACCTACACCTGCCCCAGCTGCAACAAAACATGTCTCTCCCATATAGGTCTCTACAACCACAGCAGGTGCTGTTTGACCAATGGTTTGGCTTCACCCCCAAAGGTGCACTTCTCCATTGTCTCCCAAAACAGACCCCAACAAAACAGCTATGTCAGCTTCTGGTGAATTATGCAGCGATGACTACAATTTTTGCAAGAGAGGGGAATGAAGAGGCAGTGTTGCCAGTTAGTCACGGTTTCTGGGTCGGAGTCTCATTGTACTGCTAATGGCTAAAACGGGATGTGTGATCACTCAAGCAGGCTTCCATCCATATAATGCAAATGCAATCATGTTTATGGCTAAGCATCAGGTAACATCACACCATAAAGCAAAATATAAAATGTGCAGTTATTACAGCATCAATATCTGACTAAAGGTGAAAAGAACACTGCTATTAAACCATCCCATTCGAACAGGAGAAATATTTGCTGAGCATCACCGCTGAAGGCTGCTGCACCACTCAGCTTCAGTCTCAGTCTAGGAAATAGTAAAAAAGGTAAAGGTAAAGGACCCCTGACAGTTAAGTCCAGTTGCAGACGACTCTGGGGTTGCAGCGCTCATCTCGCTTTACAGGCCGAGGGAGCTGGCATTTCTCCACAGACAGTTTTTCCGGGTCATGTGGCCAGCATGACTAAGCCGCTTCTGGCGAAACCAGAGCAGCGCACGGAAACGCCGTTTACCTTCCCGCCAGAGTGGTACCTATTTATCTACTTGCACTTTTTGGCATGCTTTCGAACTGCTAGGTTGGCAGGAGCTGGGACCGAGCAACGGGAGCTCACCCCGTCGCTGGGATTCGAACCGCCGACCTTCTGATCGGCAAGCCCAAGAGCCTCAGTGGTTTAGACCACAGCACCACCCACATAGTACCTTTATTTAAAAAGCACAGGCCCTGTATTTGAGAGCTTTTAAATCAGTTTAATAGAACTGCTGCGCTAGGCAAGACATTGTGGCACTGGAAGGCAACGTCTGATGCCAAATGTTGAGTGAGGTAAGGTATGCGAGACCGGAGTGAGACGCAGTTTACTTGCTCACAACCTTTTATAGCCATCTGAAGCTCATATGACATCCTGAGGTGATAATCAAGGCTCAGTTTCATTGGAAAGCAGAAGTGGAAAGGCCAGGATAGAAGCAGGATTTCAGGCTGACACCATAAAGGTGATTCCTGTGAATTTCCTGGATGAATCAGTGTCTCTTTTAGGGAGTTTCACACTACCTGGTACTTAACCATAAATTCATCCATGCTAGACATGTAGAATAGCCCCAGAATATCATTTCAGAAAAGAACTGTACATATGGATTAAATCCAATGCAACAAACACATAACTTGGATAAATGTGAGGATATAATTTAAAATTTGTGTACTTGCTTTGACTCCACAATTAATTAGAGCTTTGGAAATTTAATTATGGTTAATTAATCAAATTATTGTGGGGGGATTTGAATGGGTAGGACAAATTTTAATTGGTAGGGCTCAGAGTTAGGGGGATGCTAGCTTACTTTTTGAGACTATTTTGGTTCTATCAGGGAAGGAAAAAATAAAATATTATTCTTTTCTGTTTATCTCAATGTGACATCTATACTGAGATATTAGTAGTAGGCAAATATATTTAACTTTATTTAGTGAATTGATTAATGGTTAAAGGGCAGATAATAGGTTAACAAAAAATGTTGGGTGATTATGATACATCCCTACATTCTGTTGTAGTTGAATAGCGTCCACTAGAGCACCGGAGACTTCTCACCCTTGCAGTGAGTCCTGAATAGTAAATCTGAACAGAATCCTGAATAGCAAATTCTGAAGCAGTGATATTTTCCCCCTGTATACCCCCCATTTAATCCTTTTTTAAATATTTACAAAGCCTAACTGGTCAAAACTGGTGAGCTTTGTTGTAATATGAGTTGAGAGTCATTAGATGATGGTTGAGCTAACCAGTTTTCTCACTGGCCACAGAGACCACAGACATATCAGAAATGGAGCAGATTTCATGATTGGGTCAAGACAACAATCCATCTCCAATAAAAGGACGGCTTTAAGAAAGGTTTCACTCTCGTTCCTGGGCTCCTTGGAAACCTCTATATTGAGGGCCCAAATATCCTCTCGCTCAAAACCTATTTTCTGCAAGGAACTCTGTGCATATTCTGAAACCCAAACCTTTGCTCCAGCAGGTAATATGTAACTAGCTAAGTTAGACTGATCTTTTGATTTAAAATAAATCTGTGTGATTGGTACCTTCTCTTTTTTTCTTCCATTACCCCATCTAGAATGCTGTGAGCAGAGCATGCATTTTAAAATACTGTAAAAACACAAAATTATGTTATACATCAGACAACTTGATAAAATTATTATTATTATTTATGTAACCATCTAATTACATTCCCGTTTGGTAGCCGCATTGGCAGAAACAACCAAGAGTTTTTAGGAACCTTCAATAATGGCAAATCCATTGTAGCATATTCTTTCATGGACCTGAATTCTTGCAACTGATGCAGCTACTTAGTTCCTCACTTCATGCTTCTGACCAGGTGGGATCTGGAGCCATGAAAACTGACACTACCATGAATTTGTTAGTCTTTAAGGTGCCGCAAAATGTGTTGTTGTTTCTCTGATGCATGTGGAGAACAGTAGGTGCGTAATGTCTAGCTCAAGTTAACTTCAATAACTGTACAATCAGCCAACCTAGGACTAAACCTTCAGGAGGCATCATCGTAAGGTGCATCACATTCCAGTTAAAAGGAAAGAAGACATGGCATCTAGTGTTGCCTGTATTCTCAATAAGCACTCAATTGATCAGTCAATGCTTTCATTTGGGTTTTTAGATGCTCAAAACAGAAGAGCATATTTCCCTCTAGCTCAGTGATGGCTAACCTTGACACTCCAGATGTTTTGGGACTACAACTCCCATCATCCCTGACCACTGAACCTGTTAGCTAGGGATGATGGGAGTTGTAGTTCTAAAACATCTGGGGTGTCAAGGTTAGCCATCACTGCTCTAGCTGAAGGGCTTGTCCCATCCTGAAGCTAGTGCAGTGGTTTTCAACCAGTGTGCCATGGCACCTTGAATGATGGTCAGGGGTGCCACTGGCAACACTGGCTTCTGTCCCTCTTTCCTTCCCTCCTTCCTCTGCTGCCCTCTCACGTCTCTGCCTCCCCAAGGCTTGCAAAGCTGTTTGTTGCAGCAGTCCTGGCTTCAAGCTCCGCAAGCGAATGGGACCTCTGGGGCTGGTCAGAGGGTGCTGGATTGCCAGGAGCTGAGGTAGCCTTGGAGTAAGCAAGCAAGTGGATGAGGGAGCCCAGCCGGCCAGTCCGCCAGCCCTTGCTGTTAGGAATGGACAGACAAGTCCCAGGCCCCCGTGGGGCAGTGTGAGGAGGTACCTCTCTTTGGGGCAAGGGGGGCAGCTCACATAGCTGTCAACTTTCAGATTTGAAAATAAGGGATGCCGCGAGGGTGGTGCAATGGCACCAAGTAGCCTCACCACCCTGCGCTCCAGAGGCTGCGTGCGAACGGGTGAGCGAAAGAGCGAGCGCATAGACGGCAGGCAGGCTGTCTGTCTGGTTGGGCGTGAGGGTCTGGCTGCACAAGGCATGCAAGCTCCGCCCCCAGTCGGTCTCAGACTCCTTATTGGCAGCCGAGCAACGCAGCTGAGGAGCCTCCCTGGCCGGCAGGGAGGGAGAGGAGCTGCTTCCTTTGAAATCCGGGAAATTTAAGGGATATCAACAATCCGGGATAGCAGCGGGAAACGGCATTGGAATAAGGGAGTTTCCCGCAAAAAAAGGGAGGGTTGACAGCTATGCTCACAGACCAGGGGCGGCAGCAGTGGCTGCCCAGAGGACACCCAAGGAGAGGGGAGATGAGAGGAGACTGAAGGAACACCTGTTCGAAAAAGGGTGAGAGGCTGCCAGTTCTGCAGGCAAGGCGCCTGAGCCCCACATAACTGGGCGCCTGAGCCCCACAGGGCTGCCACAGAAAGCATGTAGTTGAGCAAGGGAGCCGTGGGCTCAAAAAGGCTGAAAACCTCTGAGTTAGTGGATTGCCATCAGAGTTTTATATCCCTTCAGTAGGCATTGCATTGTTTCTCTGTAGCCCTTAAGCTGCTTCTTGCCACTTCTGCTGAATCTTTAAGGTGCCTTGGTAAGTATGGGTCTTAGTGCTTCAGCTCTTGCAACACATTCATGCAGGGGAAAGGTTTCTGCTGCTGCTCTCCACTTTGAGGTGTACACATGTGCACCCCAATTATAGCCTCCGAAGCTGGCTAAGTATAGCACTGCCCCTCTCGCTGTTAATGTAAGTAATGGCAGAGCTAGCAGTAAATTCTCTTTTGGAAAAATGAGATAGAAGTAGTACACATTTTTATAGCTAAAGAAAGTCTGGCATTTAGGAACTTATCTAATTTGGACTTTCTGAAACAATATACTAACTGAAACTTAACTTTGACACTTACACTTATCCGAATTTTGTAATGCAGTTATTCAGTCAAGCAATATATGCAAAAATGCATGTGCTAGGATAAGGTGTGTGTATAAATGCATATATTAGCAAAAAAAATAACATTCAAAAATGCATTATATTAGGGGAAATCAGTCTGGGAAAATGTGTCTATTAAGGAAATTTGCATATAAAAATATGCAGTGTGAGAAATTTGCACAAAAAAATGCTGATGAACTTTTCACGAGAGATTTTGAAAATAAAACCGCAAAGTGGTGGGAAATGTAGAGACCCAAACTTAAGATTGGACCAATGGGAAACTTAGAGAAACAAAAATTGACATATTCACCCATTCCTACTGGCATATCAGTATTGGGCTTTAGAAGAGGGTTGACAACTTTGCTTTAAAGGAGAAGTTCTCCATCTCCTGGGGGTGGAAGCAAATCAGAAGTGTAGGGGGGGAAGGAATATCTCTTGCGCAGGAGGTTACATTGCCTGAGAATCAGAAGGATATGGGGCGTTATTTAAAGAATGGTATTTTTAAAATCGCATGGACAGAAGGAACAAATCTATAGAGTAGAAACTATGTGGAGAAAAGAATGTGAATATTAACGATCTATGCATCTCTTTATTTGATACATGATAAGTCACTCTGGAGGTATCTGCTGTTTTGCAAACTGAAAAGGCCATCATCTGCTTCATGGACAAATAAAACATTTGGCAATGTAATCAGCTAGCTAAAGAAGAGTTAACTCCCAGCCTAGTCCCACATAGCTTGCTGTACAGCTGGTGAAACGGATCTGTCAACACAACTATTACTGCCAGCCCAAGATCAGTGCAATGCCCTTGACCCTGAAGGTCAATTGGGAGACATTGGCTGTTCCATCCTGTCAACTTGTTTTGCAAGGAAGGAAAGAAAACGCACAAAATTAGAGCTTAGATTATCTGATAAGGAAAAACCAACCAGAAAACTCAAGAAATCTGGCAGTGGAAAGGGTAGAATGGGAATGTATGCGTGCATCAGCACAGAGCAGGTAGTGACTAAAGATGTGCCTATATTTCATAACAATGCAAGCTTAATTTTGGCATTCTCTGTACATTTGATTGTTTTTAAATGGGAAAGGCCGCAAAAGACCTTAGGACAGTAAGATGGCCAGGAGTTGTTCAATTCGGTGTACGTTTTGATGTTTTGCTTATTTTTTATGACTATCTTTGTTATGTTTGTAATTATGTGATTTTTTTTTTAAATACCAATTTCAACCTATTTGCTAATATATTTACAAAAAGCTTATAATCATTGTTCAACAAAGATATAGATGGATAATTTTGAAGCTGCTCAGGGTCCCTGTCTTGTTTAGGAATCAAAGTTATATAAGCATTCTTCCAAGATTCTGGCAGCTCACCTGTATTTAAAGTCATATTCATAATGTCCTTCCATGGTTGTATTAGGTAATCTTGCAACTTCTTATAATATATTGTTGAAAGTCCATCAGGTCCAGGTGCTTTTGAAAGTTTTACTTGTGAGATTGCTTGCTGTAATTCCATCACTGTCACCGGTGCATTCAAAATTGTCATTTTATCTTTTGGTATTTTAGATATTCCACTATCCTCTAGATATTTTTGCATTTCATCTAAATTGCCCTGTTTAGCTCGATATAATTCTGTGATTCTTTTAAATATGCTGTAAGCCACCTTGCGCGTGGCTTTAACTCTGGAAAGGCGACATACAAGTAAAATGATTGATTGATTGAAGAAACAATGACCAAGACCTTCCATAAAGCTTTGCACTGTGCTCCTCCGTCTTTTGATTTATTTTATTACATTTCTATCCTACCTTCCTCCAAGAAGCTCAAGGCAGACTATGTAGCACTTCCCCAACTCTACTTTATCCTCACAACAATGCCTGGTGGTGGCTTGTGGCCTAACCTGTTCCGCAGGTTGACCACCTAAGTTGTAGATACACAATGCTGAAAACAACGACCACAAATAGGTATGGGTATGTTTAGCCATACCTATAGTCCCAGCTCCTGCCCACCTAGCAGTTCGAAAGCATGTTAAAGTGCAAGTAGATAAATAGGGACCGCTCCAGTGGGAAGGTAAACGGCGTTTCCGTGCGCTGCTCTGGTTCGCCAGAAGCGGCTTCGTCATGCTGGCCACATGACCCGGAGGCTGTCTTCGGACAAACGCCGGCTCCCTCGGCCTATAGAGCGAGATGAGCACACAACCCCAGAGTTGGACACGACTGGACCTGATGGTCAGGGGTCCCTTTACCTTTACCTTTTATGTTTAGCCTGGAGCTGGGTATGTTTAGCCTGGAGAAGGTTAAGGGGTGATATGATAGCCATGTTCAAATATATAAAAGGATGTCATATAGAGGAGGGAGAAAGGTTGTTTTCTGCTGCTCCAGAGAAGCGGACACGGAGCAATGGATTCAAACTACAAGAAAGAAGATTCCACCTAAACATTAGGAAGAACTTCCTGACAGTAAGAGCTGTTTGGCAGTGGAATTTGCTGCCAAGGAGTGTGGTGGAGTCTCCTTCTTTGGAGGTCTTTAAGCAGAGGCTTGACAGCCACCTGTCAGGAATGCTTTGATGGTGTTTCCTGCTTGGCAGGGGGTTGGACTGGATGGCCCTTGTGGTCTCTTCCAACTCTATGGTTCTATGAAATACTTCAGATTCCCCATGATGGAAAAACAGATTTCCGCCTTCGAATCAAACAGCTTTATTGGTTTAGAACAGTGTTTCCCAACCTTGGGTCTCCAGCTGTTTTTGGACTACAACTCCCATCATCCCTAGCTAGAGTGGTCAGGGATGATGGGAATTGTAGTCCAAAAACAGCTGGAGACCCAAGGTTGGGAAACACTGGTTTAGAACACCATAACTCACATAACGTCACCACCCTGGTCTGCAAAAAGCTTTCTCCCTGTTCAGGTGTTTACACACAATTAGAATAGCATGAATGGGAGAGTGAAGGCAAGCTCACAGACTCTTCTGTTGTGTTCCCACTGCTTGTTCCATGATCTTCTACACTTTGGAGGGACAAGTCATGCAGCAGGGAGCCTGCTCTACTCATGTGAGTTTCTGGTGCAATTTGGAACACTGATCTCTGATATCAACCTCTGATATGGACAACCTCTCTCCTAATTCTGTCCCGAATTTAGAGCTAGCGTTACTAGGCTTTATGACAGATTGCTGAAATTCATGCAGATGTGAATTGGAGGAGGCAACTGATCAAACTCACTTTAGAAATATTTATAAGGAAACCCTCAGTCAGTGCAGAGAGTTATAATGAAACTCTGTCTGCAGTGACTCTTTGATCTGCTCCATGTGCCCCAGCTGTGATCTTGCGAGGCAAAAGTGTTTGGCCTGCAGTAAGGCTCCAGCTGGGGACAGATGATAGTTTTTAAGAGAGCTGAAGGGCAAGTGATAAAAATTTGCACTTCCAATTGTTCCATAGTCATTCCCCCTGTCCCACTATAATCTCTGACCAAGCAGGTTTTTGAAACTTTACAAATCTTCTGATTTTCCCAATGCTCAAATCATTCCTATCTAGCAGCACCGTGCTACTGAGATCTTATTGTTTCCCAAGACCTTTGCTGAGTCAATGGTCTCGCAAACTGCTACAGTATTTTTCTAGAAAAAAAGAGGTGCCGGAGCTCACCGTGAACTTGTTCTCTTAGAATGGCAATGGCGCCCACCTGAGAGGTGCCAGAACTGAGCTCCGGCTGAAAAAAAAATCCCATATACAACCTGCATAACATACCGGTAAGTAATTTCCTTGAAATACTTGAGAGTTCTTGTAAGTTCCATCCTACGAGGGACTGGCTTCCCCCTTAAGGGCAGCAGAAAACCATCCTCTGTGTCTCTTAGTTCCAGCCTGTCACCCCCAGCTCACATGGAGATCTGCCCCCTCCTTCTGCTTCTTGCTCCTGACTCCAAGGACCTCCACACAGCCTATGTCATTCAAGTTGGAACACTAAACTTGGCCTTTGTCTCTGCCCTCTGGCACCCAGTAAAGAAAGGGCCCCATGCCCCCTTGCCTGATGGTTTCCTTGGTGGGCAATTACTGGCATTTGTCCCCACTAATGGCCTATCGAGTTAGCTCTGCCGTGCTGGCGTGGTGGCGCTGTGGGTTAAACCACAGAGCCTAGGGCTTGCTGATCAGAAGGTTGGCGGTTCGAATCCCTGCGACGGGGTGAGCTCCCGTTGCTCGGTCCCAGCTCCTGCCCACCTAGCAGTTCGAAAGCACGTCAAAGTGCAAGTAGATAAATAGGTACCGCTCCGGCGGGAAGGTAAACGGCATTTCCGTGCGCTGCTCTGGTTCACCAGAAGCAGCTTTGTCATGCTGGCCACATGACCCGGAAGGTGTCTGCAGACAAACGCCGGCTCCCTCGGGCTATAGAGCGAGATGAGCGCGCAACCCCAGAGTCGGACACGACTGGACCTGATGGGTAGGGGTCCCTTTACCTTTTTATGTACAGTGAAATATTATTACGTATTATTATTATTATTATTATTAGTTTTTCTCAGAGCTCACCTTATTCAGCGGGTCTTACTCCATAGTAAGTGTGTTCAGGACTGCAGATGTTGAGCATTTTACTGAAATATATATGTGATTGTTAAAACACGGTGATTTAGATGAATACAGTGGTACCTTGGTTCTCAAACTTAATCCATTCTGGAAGTCCATTCCAAAACCAAAGCGTTCCAAAACCAAGGTGTGCTTTTCCATAGAAAGTAATGCAAAATGGATTAATCCGTTCCAGACTTTTAAAAAGCAACCCCTAAAACAGCAATTTAACATGAATTTTGCTCTCTAACGAGACCATTGATCCATAAAATGAAAGCAATAAAAATGTACCGCAGTCACGCAGTCAATTAATCAATCAGTAGCTGAACTGGGTTCCACACAGTCACAAAAAAAGAGCCGCAAAAACAAAAATGCAAAATAGCAAAAACAGACAAACCTCAGTGTAACACTCAAAATGGAAGTGTGGCACTCAAATCGGAAGGGTAACACTCAAAACGGAGCATGTTCAGCTTCCAAAAATAGTTTGCAAACCAGAACACTTACTTCCAGGTTTGCAGTGTTTGAGTTCCATGTTGTTTGAGTACCAAGACGTTTGAGAACCAAGGTACCACTGTAACTGATTTTTATTAACTGATGTTTAAAAGCAACACAAGAAATGCAATACAAACAAATATAAAAAGGGGAAGTTAAACGAGGGAAGGGGGACTTGGAGTAAGATGTTATGAGAAAGGTAAAGGTAAAGGGTCCCCTGACCATTAGGTCCAGTTGTGACCAACTCTGGAGTTGCGGCGCTCATCTCGCTTTATTGGCCGAGGGAGCCGGTGTACAGCTTCCAGGTCATGTGGCCAGCATGACTAAGCCGCTTCTGGAGAACCAGAGCAGCACACGGAAATGCCGTTTACCTTCCCGCTGGAGCGGTACCTATTTATCTACAGTACTTGCACTTTGACGTGCTTTTGAACTGCTAGGTTGGCAGGAGCTGGGACAGAGCAACGGGAGCTCACCCCGTCGTGGGGATTCGAACTGCCGACCTTCTGATCGGCAAGCCCTAGGCTCTGTGGTTTAACCCACAGCGCCACCCGCGTCCCTCATGACCATATAATATGTTGATGCAAATATACTAGACTGCCACCTATGATGCAGAAGGATCAAGAGTATTTGAGCAAAAGTGTTTGTATTTCTCTTCTTTGCGCTCACCTCGATATATTGCAAGCCACATAAACGGAATTGCAAATAATACAAGGGAAAAGAAGATGAGAGCTAGTAATTGGACCACCAGGTCAGGAAAGTGGAAGGTGGAAGCTGAGCAGCAAGTATTAAGTTCTGCACATTGAAAACCCACGTTAGTAATGTTACAGATCAGCTTGCAATAAACTTGTCAGATGCACTGAGCAGTCTGACCTCGCTCCCTTTTCTATGACTGATCTTACTCCTTGATATAGATATTCAAGGTAGAATTTAACTTGGTGCTTTCACATTTCTTAGGGACCAGGTGGCGCTGTGGGTTAAACCACAGGCTTGCTGATCAGAAGGTCAGCGGTTCGAATCCCTGCAACGGGGTGAGCTCCCGTTGTTCGGTCCCAGCTCCTGCCCACCTAGCAGTTCGAAAACACGTTAAAGTGCAAGTACATAAATAGGGACCGCTCCAGCGGGAAGGTAAACGGCGTTTCCGTGCGCTGCTCTGGTTCGCCAGAAACAGCTTTGTCATGCTGGCCACATGACCCGGAGGCTGTCTTCGGACAAACGCCGGCTCCCTCGGCCTATAGAGTGAGATGAGCATGCAACCCCAGAGTCGGACATGACTGGACCTGATGGTCAGGGGTCCCTTTACCTTTTTTTTCACATTTCTTAATTACTTTTTGAAGCTGGCAGCCACTACAGTATAAAAAGAACTTTTGCCGAACACTCTTGCCTATTTTCCACTGTATTTATTTTACTAGGTTGGCCCTCTCAGGTACCGGTAGTGGATTTGAGGTGTTATGACGGGTGGCAGCCACAGAGCAGAATTCACCAGGATATGCTCCCATCTAAACCCCATTGAAATGAAGAGCAACCTTGTGAAGCTCCTGCTCATTTCATTGAGGTTTTATGCTGGGTGACTCATATCCGTCATTTATTTATTTCAGCACTCATATGCCATTTTTCAGGGCAAACTTTCCCAAGGCACCTCACAACTGGAGGCGGATGGGTCAGTTCATGTCAGTGTTTGCATTAGTCTGTTCCAGTCAGTTTCTGCACCTGTGATTTTCTTAAATACTGCATGAAATCCTAGATAATTTGTGAACGTATCTCTCCTCCACACAAAGTACTCATTATTGTATGCCTTTTACACTCAGGTATACATTTCTGGACACACTTTGGGTGAAATTCAACGTAGCATTTGTAGCAATGGATTTAGACACTAGATGATATATTGTTTAGGTATTATGCATACTTTGCAGCTTAAACTTGGAAGCTAAGACAAGGTTTGTTTAACCTTCTACAATAATCACCAAGGATGCTTTTAGGCAGACTGAATTTTTCTGGTATTACCCCTTTTCTTTCCCTTAATACTCTCACACACCTTGTTTTATGAAGAAATAAAAATATTTACTTAATTAATCTATGTCTTGAAGTTACAGGTAGGTAGCTGTGTTGGTCTGCTGTAGTTGAAACAAAATAAAAAAAATTCCTTCCAGTAGCACCTTAGAGACCAACTTAGATACCAAGAACAAACTTAGTTGGTCTCTAAGGTGCTACTGGAAGGAATTTTTTTATTTTGTTTCGACTATGTCTTGAAGTTTACAGTAGCAAAATGTAGGCAGGTTGAAAACTACTATCTTAGTTACAAAGGTACAAAGCTTAAAAATGAGGTCTGAGCTGCAGACCTCAGACATGCACATGTCCAGCTTGGCGGCATGATGAAGAAAACGGAGGCTGCCCAGGCAGGAAGGAAGTGTTACAGCTTCCTGCCAAGACAGACAAAGGAAGTGATCTCACAGAGAGCCAGTGTGGTGTAGTGGTTAAGAGCGGTAGACTCGTAATCTGGTGAACCGGGTTCGCGTCTCCGCTCCTCCACATGCAGCTGCTGGGTGACCTTGGGTTAGTCACACTTCTTTGAAGTCTCTCAGCCCCACACACCTCACAGAGTGTTTGTTGTGGGGGAGGAAGGGAAAGGAGAATGTTAGCCGCTTTGAGACTCCTTCGGGTAGTGATAAAGCGGGATATTAAATCCAAACTCTTCTTCTTCTTCTTCTTCTTCTTCTTCTTCTTCTTCTTCTTCTTCTCTCTAGCAAATTTTATAGGAAAGCTCTGTGAGCTTCAGCCCCTTCATGTGCCTATCTGGCAAAACATGGACTGTTGGTTTGACTGCAATAACGTCCCACCGCACTGAGCAATCATTCCATCAGTGCAAACATATCTGCTTGGCCAACAGAACAAACTCCCCTTTCCGCCCCACATGCTGTTCTGGGGGTTCTCCCATGCATGGCAGGGGGAGACAGGGGGCGGAGTGAGAAAGTGAACACAATGCTCAACTAGATGGGCCTTTGATGAGGAAAATGGAACTCAAGATGTGCGAGGGTTCCTTAAAAGTAAGAATCTGAAGGCACAAATAAAAGGGAAGATAAAAGACTGTTTATGTATACAACAACTGCGGCAAGAATTCTTTTAGCCCCCAAAAATGGAAACAACAAGAAGTACCATCAAAAGAAGAGTGGCAGATGAAGATGATGGACTTTGCAGAACTGACAGAGCTGACAGGAAAAATCCGAAACCAGCACGATAAAGTATTCCGAAAGAATTGGAGTAAATTTTTACGATAACTGAAAGATTATTGTAAGCAATTAACATCATTAGCAGGATTGTCTGAAGACTTGTAATGAGAATTTTTATATCTTTCTATATTTATTTAAATTCTGAGTCATTCTGTAATGAGTGTAATTAGAATTGGAAAATGTATAAATTGCAATGATATAAAAGTTAATTTTTAAAGCCATGAGGTGGGAGGGAAGGAAGTCAGTAGGCTCTAAAGAGGGCAGTAAAGTGAATAATGATGATGTGAATGTATAATATTAAATGGAAAATAAATAAGAATTATATATGTAAAAAAAGACCATAAACCATTCTAACGAGAAAGAAAATGGGAGGCGTTTACTGGGTTTACTCCCAGAGGAGCACAAAAGAGTAGCCAAAGCTTGTAGAGCAGCCACCCCCAAACTCCAGCTGTTTTGGGACTACAATTCCCATCATCCCTGACCACTGGTCCTGTTAGCTAGGGATGGTGGGAGTTGTAGTCCTAAAACAGCTGGAGGGCCCAGTTTGGGGGTGCCTGTTGTAGAGAGAGAGATAGCCAGGAGAGCTACATTATCTTGTGAAGAACAATGGAGCCTGAGAACCAGTGTTGCTTGAACAATCACAGCCACACAGCAGGCAGGCAGGAAGTGGCACCCTCTTGACTTTCCAATGAAAGAGCAGCTAGCTTAGCACTCACAGCAGCTGGCAAGCTTCAAGGCAATTCTGAACAGCCCCCATCTTCAGGTTTCCATGCATAATCCACAAGGTTCGCCAGCTTTGCTCCCCATTGCCTGTTTTAATGCTAAAAACTCTAACCTTGCACCGTGACCTACTTTTCATTCCCTCTCTCTGTCTTCCGCACGCACACACATGCACATCTCCCCCTATCAGGTTCCATTTTAGGAATTTGGGACATGCAAACTTCATAGTGCAAATGGGCAAGCCGCTCTCTGTCTCGGGAAATCCCGCACCAGAGCAGGGATGATATTTTTGAATTGTGTTTATTTGTTGGCACCCTGGTGTGAAAGTGCTTCCCATCAACTGCGTATTAATCTTGTCAGTCGTTTGTGGATGTTTCCCTCTCTCTCTTCCCTGGTTAATTTATGGCTTTTGTCTCTTTTTACTTTCATCCGTTGCCATCTCCCTTTGCGATTGGAGGGAGGGAAGGCGGGAGGCCAGAAAAATAAAACCTTCCGCAGTCTTAAAAAGATTCATTGGAAATGTAAATACAAAACCTGTACTGTCCAGGTCCTTCGGAAACAAGGTAAATATGGTGTAGTTGTGCAAAGGTCCCCAGAGACAGAGAAATTGGGAGGATCCCTTCACCAAACACCTCCAAGAGGAGAAGAAAATATGCATCCAATTATTGGGGTGGCGGTGTTTCACCACAATGCCTGCATCTCTGCCTGGTTCCCTGTAACCTCACTTCTCACAGGGAGGGAACCGCCAGAAGGCCCTCGGCGCTGGACCTCAGTGTCCGGGCTGAACGATGGGGGTGGAGACGCTCCTTCAGGTATACAGGACCGAGGCCGTTTAGGGCTTTAAAGGTCAGCACCAACACTTTGAATTGTGCTCAGAAACATACTGGGAGCCAATGTAGATCTTTCAGGACTGGTGTTATATGGTCTCAGTGGCCGCTCCTAGTCACCAGCCTAGCATATCACTTGACATCCCTACTCACTAAATATGAAAAGCATCATGTTCACCGTTTTCTCGTGAATAAACTTCATCCAAGGAAGAGTTCTGCAGAGCTGCCTATTCATATAGCTTCTGAAGGAGCTTATTTATTTTATTTCCTAAAATTCATACACCATTGGATTGGATTTTTTAAAAAAAAAAACCCTCAAAGTTTACAAGAGAATAAAACAATGAAATATCAGCAGAAACAACTCTTTAACCTTCAAAAGCAAAAAATCAGCAACAAACTAAAAACCGATTAAAACATACTTCAACATTCCACATGCTAGCAATGAAAGGAAGCCTAATTGTGGTTCATCTATGTATAAAATGAATGAAATGCAAGCGTTTAAAGAAATGTGCCGAGTGTTTTATATCAAAGTAGTAATATTGATATAGTGCATGTGGGAGCCATTTGGTTGAAAGGTGGCTGTGAGCATCTAATTATGTTCAGTACAGTAATATAATGCTGATTTTTCCTTATTTCTAAATTATCAGCCACTTAAATTATCTCTTTCTGCATTAATTTTGTTTCTGGCCAACCATCATTCTATCCACAAAAAGATATCCATTTCCTATCCCATTCAGCTCATAAATTACCATTGTGCAATTTACAAGCAATGTGTCTTGGTCAGAGATTTGCCTGGGATGTGGCTTCACACATTGCCTTATATTCCTATTAATCAATTAGTTTTCTTTCAAGAGGACCTGAAAGTGTAAAATCAGGGACATAATTATGGTCAAATCTGTAGGGAATATTGCAAGGGGAATGAGGCTATTATCAACAAATCAGGTTGTGAGTATAGAGCTGTTGAACGAGGAGTGTTTTCAATTAATTTCTAATTAAATAAGGGAAGTAATTTAGCAAACCTTGAGAGATCTTCCCACACAACGTTTATCTCATCAGTCTCAGACAGGCATTCCTCCAGAGCAGGATCATTGTTTAGATCTTAGTCATGTTATGTGATCTGAAATAGAGGAGTAATTTAATAAAACATCAATATTTTCCTTCTATTAGCCCATAGTGTCACAATGAATGAAGAAAACTCTCTTGCTTCCCATAGGAGGTAGTCGGCTCCTATTCCTCTGCCTCATTGTCAAGACCAGGGCAAATGTCTGTGCTAAACAGCCTGGGGCTGTTGGACAGAGTGGGGGAAATGGCCTATATATATTTAACATCACCACTGACTGTCAAAAATTCACACTTGAAGATGGACAGGAAAGACTGTGAGCTATGAACGTATATACCAGGCACCCCCAAACTTCGGCCCTCCAGATGTTTTGGACTACAATTCCCATCCTCCCTGACCACTGGTCCTGTTAGCTAGGGATCATGGGAGTTGTAGGCCAAAACATCTGGAGGGCCGCAGTTTGGGGATGCCTGGTATATACACTGTATAGATATGTGTGTGTATCCAACCTAATTAAACTTCAATGGCTTTCCTCAAAGAATTGTAATTGGGTGAGGGTGCTGCCTCTCAGAGATTGGATTGCCAGATCTTGATTTGACCTGAACTTCCTTCTCAGTGTCTTCAATGGAAAGAGTTAAATCTCAAGGTGAGAGGCCAGAAACCATAGGACAAGGTATTATTCACAGGGCCCGTGCCATTTTCTATTTCTTTCTGAAGTTTAAACCCTTCCCATTTGTGGAGGAGAGTCTCTGCTTAAGTTGGGTTCTGTAGGCCTAGCAATAACTCAGCTTTGTTAGTTGATGGCACAGGTAGTTTCACCTTGACAGATGGTCCCCAGTAGAAGTGCAGACAGTTGCGGAGCTGCCCCTGTAGCTCTGACACGTGCTGTGATGCCTCCATCCCCCCTGAATCCATCTACTTCTAACAGCTAAATAAAAACATCTGAAAGGGATAGTGTATTGATGTCTTAATGTGATTGTTTAGAAAACCGGAATCTTAAGGTGAGTGATAAGGGTTAAAGATTTGGAGTAGCTTAAAACTGGAAAGTTGACAGGGACTGGACTACCTGTTTGTCAGCCTTTATATTTACCTTTAAGTCATCTTATAAGTCTACCATGGGGTTGGGGGTTGGAACCCTTCTTAAACTCTTAAATATCACCCATATATCTTTTGTGGATTTTGCAGGATCAGAGGGGTTCTACTACACTCATGGAATCAGTGGAAGGGACCCTGAGGATCATTTAATCCAGTCCATTGCAATGCAGGACTATGCAGCTGTCCCTAACAGGGATTGAACCTGCAACCTTGGCATTATCGGCATCATGCTGCTGCAGCCAACTGAGCTATCAGACATTTCATATCT
Source organism: Darevskia mixta (assembly GCA_034641385.1). Taxonomy (NCBI): domain Eukaryota; kingdom Metazoa; phylum Chordata; class Lepidosauria; order Squamata; family Lacertidae; genus Darevskia; species Darevskia mixta. Next base: position 1,242,866 of record JAWWNH010000017.1, on the reverse strand, counting down.
GGGTTGCAATTGGCGGTTCCCTGTGCTGGCGCATTAGGGGCTCTGGCTACAGCGCATGATAAAAGTACAGGAGGTGCCTGTCATCTTGACTTCAGTTCACTTCATAGAAGGTTAAGGAGATGAGGAGGAGCACTGAAATTGCAAAGAAGTCAATGCAACATAAGCGTTAACAAAGAGAGAGTAAAATAGTGACTTTAAGCTATTTTTAAAATTTTCTTTTCAGAAAGGCAGCTTAACTAAGTTTAGGGTATATGTGGTTGAACAGCTCATCAGAAAATCTGGAGTGGTTTGTCCAAATATGAATGTCCTAAAGCAACAGATGGGAATTGAGTGTCTGTTTATGCAACGAGGAGTTTCCTAAGATTTTTTTGTTATAATTACTGATAATGCCAATGAAGGCAGCTTTATAACCAGGGGCCTAGAAATGTGAAACTTGATCATCAGAGATTTGCAGCAAAAATGGAAGATTGATAGGTGACATCAAACAGCTGACAAGGAACCAAGGGCAGCCAGATGGACAACAGCTGCTCAGAAGGGATTGGGGTGGGGTGAGCTGGAGAGAAAGAGAGGGAGAGAGAGAACTGTCTGCAAGAGGAATTGCGGGAGGAGTAACATAGAGGAGATGCAGCCATTTTAACAGTTTTGTTCTCCTCTCTCCCTCCAGAAGATATTGCATATAGGAATGTTCCTTGTTATTTGCAGTGAGAAATTTGATTCTGTTTCCATTTAGGCATGACCTCCCTAATTTGCTTTTTCCAAAACAATACAAGAACTGAAACACAGCCATCCTTCGAAATTCACAATTTCCCAGCCAATGAATGTGTACAAACATGAATATGCTATGGTAAAGTGTGCATGGAAATGAATATCCTAGTGAATAATGTGTATATTAGGCAAAACTGCTTTGCAAAAAATGTGTACGTTGGACACAATTGCATTCAAGTGTGTATATTAGCAGAAATTCGATTTAAATGCAGATTAATTTTCATGAGGACTTTTTATAATTAAAAAAATTGCACACTAGTGTGGAAATATGGAGAACTGAATTTAAGATTTGGGGGGGAAGAGAACTTGAGAGAAACTGAAATTGACAGATTCTTCCATCCCTATTGAGGATTTGTGACTGCATTTGCTAGCAGTTTGTAGGTAACCCACTGGTGTCAACTATTGCCGGGTTCAAATAGGAGGGATCATCAACAAGGTGAATAATGTATGTCTGCTCTACAAATGTGTTCTGTACAAATGGAGAAGCAAGAAACACCAAGTGGTCGCCCACAGATGTGTGACAGTTCTCTTCTTACTTCAGTCTTCATCAAGCACATCCAACCCCAAGCCTTAGGGGCGAGGGAAGAATTTGATGGGCTCAGCTTCTGAAGTGAACTCATCTGATCCTCAGCAACAGGAACAATATGTGGATCAGAATCTGCAGACCTGCCAGATTCCATGCTGAGATGGTCTGAGGCTGCTTCTCTTTTCTTGCAATTAATCCAGAATGCGGCAGCTAGACTGGTGACTTGGAGTGGCCGCCGGGACCACATAACACCAGTCCTGAGAGATCTTCATTGGCTCCTAGTACGTTTCCGAGCACAATTCAAAGTGTTGGTGCTGACCTTTAAAGCCCTAAACGGCCTCGGTCCTGTATACCTGAAGGAGCATCTCCACCCCCACCGTTCAGCCCGGACACTGAGATCCAGCGCCGAGGGCCTTCTGGCAGTTCCCTCACTGCGAGAAGCAAAGCTACAGGGAACCAGGCAGAGGGCCTTCTCGGTAGTGGCGCCCGCCCTGTGGAACGACCTCCCACCAGAGGATAAAGGGATCAACAACTACATGACATTTAGAAAATACCTGAAGGCAGCCCTGTTTAGGGAAGGTTTTAATCTGTAACATGTTAATGTATTTTAATATTTGCTGGAAGCCGCCCAGAGTGGCTGAGGAGACCCAGCCAGATGGGCGGAGTACAAATAATAATAAATTGTTGTTGTTGTTGTTGTTGTTGTTGTTGTTGTTATTTATTATTTATTATTTATTATTTATTATTTATTATTTATTATTTATTATTTATTATTTATTATTTATTATTCTTTTCACAGATAGTGCCAGCTGTCTGGAATAGCTATCCCCCCTCCCGCCATGATGTCCCTTTACTCCTGGGCTGGAGTGGGGAGAACTGTGACTGCAACTATGGGCAGAAGAGTCTCCAGGTGGCTGATATCTGGGATGCTATCCCCCCAGGTGCCTTTAGGTACCAGGCAAAAACGTTTCTCTTCAACCTGGCCTTCGGCTGATTAACATCCTATACCCTTTTAAATGTGTTTGTGAGAGGAGGTTTATTGATCTGTGATTTGTTTTGTTGCTGTTTTCATTATGTATTTTGTGTTTTTATCTTGTATTTTCATGTTGTGACCCTCCCTGATATCTGTGGATGGTGTGCAGTATACTCAATGAATGAATGAATGAATGAATCCAGTTTTGTTATAATACTACTAGAAAATCAAAACAACATATTAATTTAGAGTGTTTTTAAAATACAGTAAATAAATAAGGATCTTCAGCTTTTTGTGTGTTCATTTCAACAGTTTGACCCAACAGCTCAGCTCAGCTTAGCTGAAAACATGTTGTGGTGTGGTCATTAATAGCCCTTCCACTTTCATCACGCTGTTTATCCTCCTCCTCCACCACCACTGAGCTTTTGGCACCACAGACTAAGTCTCCTTCTCAAATGACAATTAGAAACACTAGCAATGCCAGGCCATCTGCCTTGTCCCCTTCTTTCTGATTCATAGTCATAAACAATTCACAGGCAGGTGTTCTTCCTGTATCAGCTCCCCACTATGTGAGGAATTCCTGCTCTAACTGGGTTGCCTAGTTATGGAAACAGCTCTCAGATGGGGTCCATGCTAGCAAGCTAAGAAAATATAACAGGTTTGGGGCATCTGAAGGAACTATAAAAAAAAAAGTAGTTCTCAGGAAATGTAGGGCTTTTATTGTTGAAATCTGGAATTTGATAGTTCAACTTCCCACCATCTCCTTAGGCAAACATGTGCCACCTTCTCCAATACACAGAAGTTCAAGAGTGTTGCCAGGAACCCCGGGACAGCTGCAGCACAGCAGATTTAAATGTTTTTAGCATGCTTGAATGTGGCCTGAGTAAGGATAGAGGTGGAGCACAATGGCAAATCTCTATTCTGTTTGCTCGAGATAGCCGGCTGTTATTGCATGTCCTTATCCAAATGTGTCAATTATTACACGTGTACAGGGGGGAACTACATTTGAAGTTTTGGCTGAGAGTCGCAGCGCGCCACTGGTCAGATTATACATACAGGGAAATCCATACACTCTGATGAAAATAGGGATGTCTTCTTCCTTAATAATAATTTTATTATTTTTATTATTTATTTTATTATTTTTTATTATTTTTTATTTGTTATTATTTTATTATTCTTTAATATTTATTATTTTATTTTATTATTTATACCCTGCCCATCTGACTGGGTTGCCCCAGCCATGCTGTGTGGCTTCCAGCATATATAAAAACACAATAAAACATTAAAAAACTTCCCTATACAGGATTGCCTTCAGATGTCTTCTAAAGATTGCAGTTACTTATTTCCTCGACATCTGAATGTTTGCAATTTTAGTTTTGGTCAAACAAGCACAAGTCTATACACACTTGGAAGTAAGCCCCACTGCGCTCCCTTACTTATGAGTAGACAGGCACAGACGTGTTCTCCAAGAGTCATCGAAGTTTAGAATTTGATAGCATGTATTTTCATAGGGACACAGGTGGCGCTGTGGGTTAAACCACAAACCCTAGGGCTTGCCGATCAGCTCACCCCGTCGCGGCAGTTCAAATCCCCACGACGGGGTGAGCTGCCATTGCTCGGTCCCAGCTCCTGCCAACCTAGCAGTTCGAAAGCACGTCAAAGTACAAGTAGATAAATAGGTACCGCTCCGGCGGGAAGGTAAACGGCATTTCCGTGCGCTGCTCTGGTTCGCCAGAAGCGGCTTAGTCATGCTGGCCACATGACCCGGAAGCTGTACGCCGGCTCCCTCAGCCAGTAAAGCGAGATGAGCAACACAACCCCAGAGTCGTCCGCAACTGGACCTAACGGTCAGGGGTCCCTTTACCTTTACCTATTTTCATACTCATAGAATTGTAGAGTTGGAAGGGACCTTGAGGGTCCAGTCCCCTGCAACACAGAAATATGCAGCTGTCCCTTACAAGGATCAAACCTCTAACATCAGCAATTGTCAGCACCACACTCTAACCAACTGAGCTATCCATAGCACTGACCCAATTGGCTGAGGCATGCTAAATTCTTCCCAAGGACTGGGATACAACATTTCAACCAAACGGAAAAGCATAACCAGTTCACAGACAATAGATACAGTATGACATTAAACTTAAAGCTAGCAAGCTGTCTTGCCATTACAGTATAACAAACTTGGGATTATGTATTTATTTTAACAAAACTAAAAGGACAGAAAAAGCTTTCCTGGGGCTCCAGAACCACGTGCCTGAAAGCAACTCCCAGCAGAGGCTTGCAGCACACTCTTCTGGCGCTTCATCTCTAGCATCACTGCCTAGCTTTTAAGTAAAAGGAAATAAGCTTTGCTGCTGCTGAAATTGCCATCTTAACATGAAACAAATCCGGTTAACGTGGGGGAAAGCTGCTTACAAAGAATAGGGTTCAAATTGAGGTCTGCATCAGCTATGAAAGTTAGAAAATGCTGAAATTCCACAAGTTATCGAAATGCAATTTCCAAATGTAGATTGCTCAGTTTTAGCCTTCTTTTAAAGCAGAGGTTTGCTTGGCTGAAATGAAGCCTGGTCCAAAAGCTGATATTTGTTTACTGAGTGCTGCTATTGCATGGCAGCTGCCAGAAACTTGCTGACTGTTCTCACATGTCAGCTATCAAATATTGCCAATTGCTACTACACATCATCTGTCAAAGGCAGTCAAATGCAGATTGCTCCTGCATGTCATATGGCAAATACTGTCAAATAACAACTGTCAATTAATGTCAAATCAAATATTCTTAGTTGTGCCTTGCTTGACATTAAATTTCATAGAGAGTGTAAACCTCTTTTGAGTAATATGCATACATACGTAAAATATGAAACTCAAATATAATTCACTGGCAGCTATTGATAACACTTATTAAATAGACATTGAATAATTATATATACAGTACCGATAAGAAGGAATGGGGATGTTCAGTGTGTTGGTACATCAATGTAGACACTAAATCTGTAAGCCTATTTCAAAAAGTTTAAAATGACATGCACAATCCTATGCTCCAGAGACACTGGCTGAGAAGACTTAAGATCGGATAGAATCCCAGTACACTGATGTACAGTATTTCAGGATATACCTTCACTCAAAGTCCATTGATTTCAGTGGCTGGCTCTACTCTGAATATGCCTTAATTGGATATCACCCATTATCGATAAAATGTAATTTTGAACATCTACTTCACAAAAACCAGCATGCAAATAAAAAATAGCCTAGCATACGTTACATATAAAAACCAGGCCACACAACATCATTTCTATAGCTCAGTTTATGGTTAGTCACTAGAGACCATGACATGAAAGTTTATATTCAAGGCCTGTATAAATGTACTGAGGGAGGGACCTTTCTGATCGCATGTAGGATTGAATTCCATAACTGTGGGGCCACTGACAAGAAGGCCCTGTTCTATGTGTCCCAGCCAACCTAACTGTTGCTGTAAAGCCTTCAGAGCAGATCTTAAGGTGCAGGCCAGTTGATACAGGTGCAGGCAGCTCTTTAAGTAGTCTGGTGCCAACCTGCTCAACACTTTAAAGGACATCACATGGACTTTAAATTGGGGCCTGGGAATGGCAACTATATTGCTAGAGCAATGTAGGTGCCATATGCTCCAGTTGCCCAAATCCAACCAGTAGCCAGGTGGCTGCATTTTGTAGCACTTGAAATTTCCCAACCATCTTTAAGTCTACTACCTTTTCTGGTCAAATTTTCCATCCTCCTGCTTTTTTAAAGGACTGGTTCTTCATCCAACTATTTAGGTGACCTTCCCTTCTTCTTTTCCTCTTTCTTTTCCTCTTTCTTTTTGTCTTTCTTTTTGCACACAGTGTATCTCTCCTCCCCATTTGTACTTAACTAAAAACCTTTGGTTGCAACTAGCTCGGGCACTTGAATGAACAGGGAAGGGCAGTATCCTCCCAGCAGAAATTTTGGACTGAATCAATAATTCAGCAAAGAGCAACATTTCAAGGCTTGCTTGAAATTTAAATAAAGATTCCTGGCTCTGAGCAGCCAGATGGGTATAATAGAGCTAGGGGTAGAGGTGGGGGTAAGCATGTGTTTTGGGATATTTTCACAGAATGTTAAATCACACAAAATATTTCACTTGTCTCCAGTGTAAGATCACAACATGACTCCCCTGTAATGAATTCTTTATCTTGGCAGCTCTCCTACTCTCTCCCAAGCAGCAATCCTCTCTCTTCTTTCGTCTCCGCGTGGGAACATATGGTAATATTTGGAATGTGATTTCGGCCAGAGAGTGAGCCTAGCTTGCCCACACCTGTGCAGACCTCCAAGTCACTGCACAGTATGTGTCCAGGCTGAGGTCATGCTCCAACACTATTGTGCGAGTTCAGTTTGCTCACTCTTCTTCCAAGACATGCCAAGAGCCCCAGAATACTGGTTTCACGTAAATCCCATTTGGATTTGTAATTTGTTAGATACATTATAAGGCAAATCCTCCCAGCATCCTTCTGTGTAGAACTGCAGCTTTCAAATTCAGACCTAACCAACCCACTATTGATTTTGGACTAGTATCTTGGAGAAACACTTCAAGCATAACCCCCCAAAATGAAAAAAGAAAAAAACCAACGATGGTAGACTTTGGTCCATAATATAGAAGGAAAGGCTTCTATTTCTTTCTACTTCTTTTTATTTCTGGTCCGTTAATGAAAATACTACACTGAAGCCAAGCTAAAGCTCCATGTACGTTGAACTAGTGCGAAGTATATAGGCTGAACTTGATGGGGTGGTGACAGTCACATTTATTTAATCAAGTTTCTGCTCTGTTCATGTATAAAGGGGATTGGTGTGTGGGTGTGTGTAACATATTCACCTTTCCTCTCTATGGCCAGCCAGCATTTTCCCCCTAGCCTGTGTCCAATACAAGCCAGGCTGGGCAGGTGTGTGTATGTCTGAGTGATTGACTATGTGGAGGAACAAGGTGGAAGAGTTCAGCTCCCTTCACCCATGTGTCCCTTCTTGATATAAAAATCAACCACCCCCACCACATTATACATGAATGGGGCAGACAGATAATTTAACATTGCAGTGTCTAAACCTGCAGATAGCATGTAATTATAATGATGATTAAGAACATTTAATACCTGGGTTGTGCAAAGAGTCACATACTCCTCCAGAGCCTAATCTGTAAAATACTGAAGCAGCTATGAAACTTTGCTCTCCACTGGTGGGAAAGGTGAGAGGACCCTTGAAATGCTGGGGGTCTAGTGAGGAGCCTCTGATCCTGCACCTATTAGCCTGCAATGGTTGAAGAGATTGCACCTTTGGTACAAACTACAGGTGAAGGACAAACCAAGTACATCTTTGCCATTTTCCTCGGAGATGGACATGGAGTGGAAGCGTTATGCTTTCAAATAATATCATGTATTGTAATGTCAGATTATGCTATTTATATACTCGTGTATATTTTTCCTTTTGAGGCTGCCTTTAATATGCCTGCCAAACCTTCGAAGTGCCTTATGATACACTTCCCCCCTCTATATTTTCCCCCCAATATCATATCTTGAGTTGTCTCAGTGTAATAGGATCATGTGTTAAGTTTAGTGGTACATTT